>CM059424.1:19612500-20862500 GCA_030378225.1 Knoxia roxburghii | reverse complement strand
AAATAAGTTATTTTGATTCAATTAGAAAAGAGTTCCAAGTTAAAGGACTAAATGTGTTATTTAGCCAAAAACTTCCCGATGATTTAGGCATATGCTTTCTATTCCTTTTATTTTTAGAAATTTCTATATTCCTTTTCTGTTTTCTCTATTTCCTTTTATTTATTCTTAAAAGATCCAGTATTATGTCATTTCTTTCTCCATCTATCCTTGGCATATGGTGTTATACATAAATTATACCCTACACCAAGGGTACATGTACCTAGTATACATATCCCAGTCTCACTACTAGTTAGTAGCTTTCACGCGTACGCCCCGTCACTAACCGTAATTTATATCTTATACCACTGTGTACATATACCATTACTATAATTAGTAAATTTTTCTGAGCCGACCGTCTTTTTTCCATTTTTAGTAATATTTAGTGACGCACCCAGTTTTTCTTTTTTTTTTTCTTTTTTTTCCCGTCGTGGTATATATACATTCAAAACGTGGTGGTTACACTTTTTTTTTTCAAAAACTGAACTAGAGCAATCAAAAACTTAACGAGAGCGATCAGAACCAGAGTTTTTCGAATTGCGCTACTTCTGAAATCATTCTGCAAGATTGAAATTGTTAATAAAGGTATCGGATCGAAGAACAATGATGATCATTGGTTTGTTTTTATTTTCGCAATTGATGTTTTTGTTGTTTAATTGTTGTTCTTATAGTATGTTTTTGAGAATTATGATTTTTGATCATTTGAAAATTGTTGTTCCATTCGTATGATTCGTCTTTGTGATGCTGTTATTTTGATCGTTGTGTTCGAGGACGTTGTTGGTATGTATTTTTGAATGTTGCGGCATAAATCTGCACGTTGCGGGATAGGATGTTATTTTTTTTTTAGTTTTTATATGATGTAACTGGACGTTGCGTAAGGTATAACTGAGACATTTTTGGACGTTGCTTAATGCGATGTTGTTTGTTTTTGATTTGTTGTGATGTTTCTGGATGTTGTGTAAGTAATAAGTGGGACGTAGTGGGACGTTGCGGGATATGAGTTTTTTCCCTAGTTTTTATGTGATGTTTATCTGGACGTTGCGTAAGTAATAAGTGGGACGTGTTGGGACGTTGCGTGTAATAACTGGGACGTTGCTTAAGTTGTTATTATTATTTTTCCCTTTTTATTTTTTTTCAGATATGGAATCAACGGATGATGAGTAGATGTTGTCTTTGATTGGTCAGAAAGTTGGTGGCGTAGATGAGACATACGAATTGTATAACAAATATGCTTTCGAATTGGGTTTTAGTATTAGGAAGCATAGGACTCGTAGCAAGGAAGATGGGTTATATATGAGACAGTTTGTGTGTTCAAAGCAAGGTGAGAGGGATTATAAAAATAAGACTGAGAATGAGAGGATTTATTCTAAATTGGATGTTCGAACTAAATGTAATGTGCTTGTTGAATTTAAGAGAATTGATGATGGTATTTGGGAGGTGCAGAAGCATTTCCGGAAACACAATCATGAGATGTGCTTTGAACATCAGAGACACTTATTGCGTTCTAGTAGAAATATGAATTCTTTATCAGTTGATTATTTGAAGACTTTGAAGGATTCTGGTGTTCGTGTTTCAGATGGTTACAGAGTGTTGTGCAAAGAGGTATTGGACTTTAAATAGTTTTCCTGTAGACGTAAGTGGATGTTGCGAGAGTATTATTACAGACGTTCGTGGATGTTGTAGTTATAACTTTTAATTTTTTTTTTTTGTTTGCAACAGGCTGGTGGACTATCTCAAGTAGGTTTTACTTTACGAGATGTTTATAATCGTATGGAAATTGAGAAGAAAAAGACCATTGATGGTTGTGATGCAAATACACTTTTTGAGATATTGAAGAAAAGGTCTTGTAATGAACAAGATTTCTATTTTGATTTTGAGATGGACACCGATTCATCATTGTGTAATTTTTTTTGGCGTGATGGACAAATGAAGGCAGATTACAAGATATTTGGAGATTTGGTTGTTCATGACACGACTTATAGGACAAACAAGTATGGTTTGATATGTGGACCATTTGTTGGGATGGACAATCACTGCCGTAATGTTATGTTTGGAATTGGTTTCATAAAGAATGAGAAGATTGAATCATTTAATTGGTTGTTTAAGACGTTTTTGAGGTCCATGGATGGTCCTATTACTTTGATGACAGATCAAGCATTTTCGATGGCAGCAGCTATAAAGGATGTATTTCCATCAACTCGTCATCGGTTGTGTCTTTGGCATATAAGTGAGAACTTTCGGAAGAACTTACCTTCATTGCGTGATGACACAGGTTTTTTTAAATTGTTTCAACACCTTCTTTACAGTGTGGTTACAAAGGAAGAGGTTCAGAATGTTTGGGACAGTTAAGGACGTTGCGGTAGTGTTTTATTGGACGTTGCAATATTGTTTTTACATACATTGTGGTATTTGTTTTTGACGTTGTGGTATTTGTTTACAGCATGGTGACTGAATATGAATGTGGAAATATTAAGTGGTTGAATAATCTCTATGAGATTCGCGAGAAATGGTGTCCTGCATTTAACAAAGATTACTTTTCTAGAGGGGTTCTCTCATCTCAAATGAGTGAGTCAACAAATCGTGCGATTTCAAGGCGGCTAAGAAAACATCATCACTTTCCGATTTTTACCATCAGTTTGTAGATGTGGTGAATGACTGGAGAAATAAGGAAAATGAAGAAGACTACAGGTGTCATCAAGGGAAGCCAGATTTGTTTGTTCTGAAACATTCGATGTTAATTCAATCTTCTGAAGTTTACACAATTGATGTATATCGTATGTTTGAGACTCAGTTTAAAGACATACAATTATGAAAAAGTTTGTGAAGATGACAGGTTAATTCAATATCATGTCTGGTGGGATGGAGAAGATATTTTTCAACATGTTGTGTTGTTTGATAAGTTGACTTATTGGATAGAATGCAGCTGCAAATATTTCAATGAAGTTGGGATATTATGCGGTCATTCACTTCGTGTTTTTAACCTGAATTGTGTTAAGGTATGAATTTTTATTGGTTCAGTTTTTGTTTTTTTTGGTGACGTTGTTAATGTGTTAATTGGATGTTGCGATAATGTTTTTATGGACGTTGATTATAAAATATCAGACGTTGTTGTTGTGAAACTTGTTTTGTTGATTAATTAAATAATTATTTTTTTTTATAGATACTACCCAATAGGTGTATATTGCAAAGGTGGACTAAAGTTGTGACAAATAGCCGTCAGATTCAATTTCACAATTCACGTCCGAGAAATGAAGGAGATTATGTTTACTGTTCTGTTTGGAGGCATGCTGCCAGCAAGAAGTATTTGAGATTGATTCAATTATGTCAGTCGAGTTCTATTGCTCGTGAAATTATAGATGATAAATTCAAATATCTTAGAGATTGCATTGCTGATTTAGCTGGTATTAGTTGGAAGGAGGAGGTGAAGATGTGGAAGATGATGATGATGGTACAGAAGAAGAAATTAGAGATCCGAAAGAAAAGAGACCAAAAGGTGTTCGAAATGTACGGCCAAAGAGTACAATGGAGAAAAAAATGAATATTTCGAGAGGTAGAAAATACAAAAGGAACAGTTCAGAAGGTGTAGTTGAGTGAGATGATTATAGGGATTGAGATGAATTTGTAGTTGTAATAAACATTTGATTTGGAAAATGAATATTTATTGATTTTAATTTGAGATTTTGTAGACATAATTGGACGTAGTAGGATGTAGTGGCATAATGAGTTGTGTTTCGATATTAGTTGTTACGCTTCTGCATGTTTGGTTACGTAAAAAAAAAAATATTCGCAACATCCATAAGGAATCATAAAATTTTATTGGTTGTTATATTTGGTTTTCTTATTAGACGTTCCTGGACGTTGCATTCCATTTTCAGACGTTGTACATGTCATACAAAATTTTAAGATATTGATATGAAAACAAAATAATGGAATTTTATTACAAATGGTTTTATGAAAATAATCAGCTTAAATTCACATGCATGGATGTAGACGTGTTTTGACGTGGTGCCAGTTGTTTTTGACGTGGTGCTAGTGTTATGAGACGTTGTGGACTGTCTTTGTCAAAAGAATCAGTGTAAATACAAATACATGGATGTAGACGTTTTTGGACGTGGTGCTATTTGTTTTTGACGTGGTTCTAGTGTTATTAGACGTAGTGGACTGTCTTTGTAAAAAAAATCAGCTTAAATTCACATGCATGGATGTAGACGTTTTTGAACGTGGTTCTAGTTGTGTTTGACGTTGTGCTAGATTTAGTGTTTCTGGTATTGATTTCTGGCCATTTTTTTGAAGAAGTTTTGTTGTTTTGAATTGGTTTTTGAAAGTGAATGTCTCACCACGTCTCTCCATGTCCCACAACGTCCCGTAAACTACTAACGAAACGTCTAATATGAAAGAGAAATTTTAAGATACTGATATTTAAAGAAAATAATGAAATTTTATTAAAATTATTATTACAACTCATGTCTATCTACACTTGAGGCATCATCCTCGTCAAGTAGAATGGAAGAGTAGTCTCCAAGATATTTAAGGAGTGGAACCACTTCATCATGATGGGATTGTAGGATTCCAGACATTTCGCACATGTCCATGACGAGGCTGAGGTAAAAGATACTCCGAGTCCATCCATTTGAGAAGCCAACATCTTCCATGTAGTATTTGATGATGTTGCCCCAATTGATACTTTTTCTTGCATTTGCTGCAATTAAAAGTGCCAAATCGAAAGGCTTGGAGACTTGTCCTACAGCGACATTATAACGAAGGAACGTGTACAATGTTTTTGCAAACATTTTCAGATCTTCCAATCTGATTGTCCAATAATTGTTTGGGACGTTAATGTTTTGCTTTAATACTGCTCGGACTTCCTCCATGGTTGGTTGAAAATGGGCAATATCATCATGTTGTAAAGACTGAGGACCCAAGTTCCTGATGCCCAAGTGGTCGTTGATTGCTTGAGTAGTTATTCTGATTGAATATCCTCTGACGTAAACTGTATTTAGTCTATTTCTATGATGCAGACCATCATAGAACTCTAGGACTAGCGATCTGTTTACGTGTTAGTCGTTCATCGGCATCAATCCACTCTAATGATTTCTGACGAGAAACATTCAGAGTTCTGAATGATGTTCTACGCTGAACAAATGTTTCATTGGCATTTGTTCAAGCGGGAGTAATTGAGGCATTGGTGGTTGCGGGTCTTGGTTTTCTTCGAATATGTTCATGATTGGAAGAATATAACGACTGACCTTTGGAACGTGAAGAAGTTTTTGGGATTGGTGTGTTTGAAAGGGAAGAAAGAAAGCGAAGGAATTTTTAAGTTTTACCAAAGTGAATGTGAAACATTGTTTTAGCATTAGTTTTATAGGAGTGGATAGTTTTCTTGTTTGTAACGAAGGTATGCTTGGAAAGTCGGACGGTTTTTTGTTTTGATATAGTTAATGAAGTTTTAATGATTCGTCTGTTTGTTATACTCAACGTTTCAGGACTTGTTGTGATTTAAATGATGAATATTTTGTACAGTTGTTTAGTTTTACGAGATGGACATGTTGTGACGTATATGGACGTTGCGATAGTGTTAACAGACGTTGTTCTACTAAATTGAAGAAAATGATATGTAGATTAAAACAAATTACAACAGAAACGAGAATTTAGTGATTCTGATAGTGATTTATGGCCATTTTTTGAAGAAGTTTTGTTGTTTTTTGAAATGGCTTTTGAAAGTGAATGTCTCACCACGTCCAACAACGTCCATCAACATCCCGTAAACAACTATCGTAACGTCTGATATGAAAAGAGAAACATTTCTTATTTTATTGAAACACAAACGTATTACTACTTTTTTCGGACGTTGTAGAATTGAACTATAAATAAAGATAGTGATATTAAAAAAATAGAGATTATATTAAAAATTATAATTTATTGTACAATAATTTTCTAATTACTACATACGCTTGAGGATGGTTCAAGCGTAGGATTTTGTACATGTCTTGCATATTCAATGTCAAAAAGAACGCTAGAGATGTCATCAAGATACGTAAAAAGTGTCACCATTTCATCATCATTGTGCTTTAGGAGTCTAGCCATTCCGCACATGTCTATGACTAGGCTGGGGTAAAGGATACTCCGAGTCCATCTGTTGCCAACTACTTCCATGTAGTATTTAATGATGTTGCCCCAATTGATTTTTTTCTTGCCATCGTGGCAATTAACAGTTGTAACCCGAACGCCTTGGAGACTTCTCCTGCAGCAACATTGAAACGTAGGAACGTGTACAATGTGATTGCAAAACGGTTCAGATCTTCCAATCTGATCGTCCAATAATCATCTGGGACGTGAACGTTTTGCTTTAATATTGCTCTGACTTCTTCCTTGGTCGGACTTCTTTTTCGGAGAGCCTCATGTGTTAGTGCATCCGGACTTTTGTTCCTCAGGGACAAGTGCGTGTTGATTGCTTTTGTTGATATGCTAACTCTAAAACCCCTGACATTCAATATATTTACTGAATCTTTGTTGTGTAGTGCATCATAGAACTCTATGACCAACGATCTATTTATAAATTGGCGGTCCATTGGCAACAATCCCGTCAAACCATCTCTGGCAAGAAATAGCATAAGTTGTGAATCATTTCCTACATTGAACATATGCTTCATCGGCATATGGTCAAGCGGAAGTGGTAGTGGTGGCGGCATTTGTTATGGTGATTCTTGGTTTTCTTCAAAGATATTCATGTTACGAATAATGTAGTGAAGGGCCATTGAGGAAATTGGTGAGAAATTGTTCAGGTTTGTGGCTTGGTTTTTTTTAGAAAGGAAGAAGAAAAGCAGAGGAAATATTGGTTTTGGACGTTGTATGGACGTTGCCAGACTTGGGTCTTGTTTATAGTATACCTTTTGAAAGTGTTTATATTGAACGTACATGGTTGGTTTGGCAATTAATATGAATGTAGTTGAAACTATTAATAAGTAAGTGGTTGAGGAAATTGAATGAAGTAATGAAGTGTTGGTTGGTTTTGAGAAGTGGCAGGACGTTGTACGGTTAAATATTATATACTTTAAGTTTTGATTTTTCTTGATATGTCTGCCACGTCCAGTAATGTCTTAAAAACAACTATCGCAACGTCGGAATGAAGTGATTTGGTTTGGACGTTGTATGGACGTTGACAGACGTGGTTCTTGTTTATACTACAAATTTTGAAAGAATTTATATTGAACGTATGTGGTTGGTTTTGCAATTAATATGAATGTAGTTGAAACTATTAATAAGTAAGTGGTTGAGGAAATCGAATGAAGCGATGGAGTGTTGGTTGGTTTTCAGAAGTGGCAGGATGTTGTACGGTTACTGTTAACAAATATTATATACTTTAAAATTTGATTTTTCTTGATATGTCCGCCACGTCCAGTAACGTCTTAAAAAACAACTATCGCAACGTCGGAATGAAGTGATTTGGCTTGGACGTTGTATGGACGTTGACAGACGTGGTTCTTGTTTAGACTAGAATTTTTGAAAGAGTTTATGTTGAACGTACGTGGTTGGTTTGACAATTAATATGAATGTAGTTGAAACTATTAATAAGTAAGTGGTTGAGAAAATTGAATGAAGCGATGGAGTGCTGATTGGTTTTGGCGGGAGTTGTTTTTCAGAAAGTATTGATAAATTATATATATTGGAAAGTATATGCAAATATAAGAAATATACAAATATACAAAGAAAGCTATTTATTTTTTATTTTTGGGGATTCTACTTTTGTTGTTCTTTGGCGATTGTTTTTTCTAATTTGGATTTGCAATCTCTGGATCTGAATCAGGCAAATCATATTCTTCTCTTTCGCTTTCTTTTTTCCGGGTGGGCATTGGCAATAACTCCTGTGCCATGGTTGATAAAAGATGATAATTCGTCTGGTAGTAGTCCAATGCTTTTTGCTTGATCTCATATTTTATCATGTTCGATGGAGACATCAGATGTTGTATGAATACTTGGCTCGCAACCTGATGAATACGCTTTTGTCATTGGCCTTCTTACTTTGGATGAGAAGATGATCATAATTGAAATTGAAATCACCTTCATACATCTCCATGTGCCTGATTGTAAATACAAAATAGTGGAAGTTATTTTGCAAAATAGCAGTTTAACAATAATAAGCAATAGCAATGACCCGCAACGTCCAGTTAATACCCACCACGTCCACCTACGTCGAAAAAATCAACTATCGCAATGTCATACAGCAAACAGAAACAGCAATTATTAACTAACTCACCAAGTCTATCTACGTCACATAAACAAGTAATACAACAAGTAGTAAGAGAATTAATATTACCTTATTGTGTATATTCCGCAATCGCATCTGTTATTTTGATCTTTCCAAGGCAGATCCGCATATTCTAATAAATTAGTATGCATTTGTTTGAATTCTGGATATTGGCCTTTTTTCTCCTCATCCATTATGCTTGCAAACATTGTTGGGACCTCATGATGCAATCGATTTTGATTTGGTCCTAAGTTGTCGAGAACTTTTGCATATGCATCCTGGATATTAATGGCCAGGGTGGTGAAGTGTCCACCATCGATGATGGGAAAATAAACCTTGTAGTGATTGAAAAAAAAATTATAAAATAGAATTTGATATGTATACTTAATGAATGATTTTGTAAATGTACTTACAAACTCGAAATTGAAATGTTCCAAGCTATGGTGGAATCGAGCAAGTTCTTCCTGCATTCAATCACGAAAACATTTTTTTTGTGCATTTTCACCATCTTGTTGTAAGCTTTTTTTGTAACTGGTGAAAATTAACTGCATCAAAAGTAATATACAACATCAGTTAAAGGTTTTATCATAAACAACAAAAAGGTAATGCTACTTCTATCTTAAACATAAACAGTTAACAAGTCGCAACGTCCAGTTACATACCCACCACGTCCCCCAACGTCCAGAAAATCAACTATCGCAACGTCCACTATAATACCTACAACGTCCCACTACGTCCAAAAATTTAAATACCGTAACGTTCGACAAGCAAATACAAATAGTTGTTATTTATTGCAAATATAAATGTTCTTACCGAAAATCTGGTTGTGAAAAAAAACTTTTTTAGCCCAGATTTGTCTCTTAGCTTGCCAGGAAAACTTTTTATGTAGTTTTCATGGGCGCACCATGCATTTAGCATTTCCATACTAAGCCATTTATTTGGTGACATGGTGTGGAAGTCTAGCCTAGTCATGACTGTTCTTCGAAAGCTGTAGAGTGTTTCACTGCATTTGATGGATGATAAATTAGTAAGGATAAATAAATAATTTTGTTGGATGATAATATTTGGATGTACTTAAAGTTTGTGGTGAGTCTTATCCCTTTTCCTATCCTTAATGAGGAATGCGAAATTGATCATCAGTTTCTCTTTCTTTGAAAGCTTTACATCCAGCATTTGCTTCTTCGGAGGCTTGATGTAACAGTAAAATGGACTCCTCAGTGCCAATGGAAGCTTGATCTGGCGATGTTTTGGGTTTGGAATTGAATTTGCATCATGTCTTTCCAAAGGATTGTCTTCCTCGTCCATGATGATTCTGTAGAGAAATAATGAAAATGTATCTGTCAGTAATAATATTATGATACAAAATGAATGAATTATAGTATTACTTACTGTCTGATTTCTTCCAGTTTTTGAGTATGTGGATCAGCCTGTATCTACTGAGAAGCATCATACTCCTTTTGTAGATTCCTTGGCCTTGGCTCATGCTGCTGTGACAAGTCTATGCCGAGGTTGAAGCTTGGTGGTATGATTTCTTTAATTTCTTTAAACTTCTTGTTTGTCTCTTGTTGTCCTTTTTCTATCTTATCAATCTGACTGAGAAGTGCAGCAATGTTTTCTTTATCAATCTGACTTTGTGGTGTGACAAATGCAGCAAACTTCTTGTCGATCTCTTCTTGGACAATCTTATCCACTTGACTCAAAATATCAGCAGGATACTGAGTTGTATCGTCTTGCTGAGTTCTTCTTGTTGTTTTTGGAACATCCTTTCAACTTGACTCAACATTGGTTCAAAGTCAGTGGGAGGTTGACTTGGTACAACAGTAGCAGCATCTTCATCTTGTAGTGTTTCTTTGGTGACATTGTTGAAGAGATTTTCTATTTTTTTCAATGTCATTTCAAGCATCCTCAATGCTGGATTATCTTGTATTTCCTTTGTATCTTCTACAAGATTTATGAGGTTGGTGTATTCCTTGACTAATCGAGCCATTCCTTAATTAAGTCTTCTGATTCTGGCTTCATCATAATTATCAACAGGCTGTTCACAATAAAAAATGAACAACAGAGGAGTTATTTTGTGAGTGAATAATACACGCAACATCCTGTTACACTAACGCAACGTCCAATAACAAAGCCACAACGTCCAGTTACGTCCAGTTAATGTGTATGAGAAATATTAATTTTGGATTCTGAACTTTACCTGATCTTGCTTCTCTGGTATTTCTTCATGTCTTATCTCAGCATTATCATCATCATCATTATCGTAATCAACATCATGAGGCCCATGCTTTTAAGAATAAAAACATAAACAGAGACATGTGTAAGTTAGTATCCACAACGTTCAGTATAATATCCACAACGTCCTTCCACATCTAGAACAAATAATACTTTTGTGTTTGAAAATTTAAATATTACTTGATGTTGATCTTCTGGGATTTGATCATCTTCTATCTGGTTTTTCATCTCATCTCTTGTCAATATTCTTCGCTTTCCAAATCCTCCCAATGTTGTCTCTTTTGCCTCTCTTCTTGTATACTTTTCATAGTCCCAATGTGAAAGTAGAGGCACATTTCTTGGACGTATGAGTTCACCATGAATTCTAACTCTGTCCAGATACAGTAGTTTGAAAAAAATGAAAGAATAAATGTTAGTTACATCTGATGAAAGTCAAGTTCACAACGTTTATAAAGTAGCTTGGAATTACTTACCACAATGAAGGGGAACGATCCTTTAAAGATTACTCTTTGATTTGTGTCATTCCAATGTTTGACAAATTGTATCAAGCCTCTGATGGTGAACTCACACCAGTTTATATTTCTGATGTTATCTACATTTTTGACACTCTTCAGTAGTGATTGTCGGCAACTTAAATCCGTGTAAGCCCAAAGGAGAGTTGTTGCCATGTAGATTGTGAAGTCAATTTTGAAGTCATCATCAGCATAGTCTTTGTGTTGCTTGATATAATCTGCCATTTGTGTTTTGGTTGGTTTTCTTTGAGTCCTTTCATTGCTAACGGATCCTGGATTTCTGGAATGAAATTTTTCCATTTCTATCTCGTATTCATCAGAGTACAGATCAGAAGTGGTGTATTCTTCAATCTTAATACCACCACGTGGTATTCAAAACACATGCCTGACATCTTCTTCTTCAATATCAATACTGCCACTATTCAACTGGATTTTGCACCTGTTGTTTGAGATTGTGAAAGACCGTAACAGATGTTCTCCTAATCCACATGGCAGTTGATTTAAGTTGATATCAAGCAACGATCCGAATCCAATCCGAATCCAATATCTCTCACTGCTTGTTTTTGCTGCTCAGTCAAATGTCTTACAAGCTTGTACAATGCAGCAATGCTGGTCATTGTTTGGAATTTGGTCCTTTTAAGAGATGTTTTTGTTCATTTTTTTGACTGACTGTGATGGAAATAAATGAAAAAATCAGTCACATACAAAACATATTTCGTAACGTCTATTATAATATATACCACATCCCGTTATGTCCATAAAATAACTACCACAACGTCCTCAAACAACATGTTGATATGATAATAGAAAATATGAAAGTAAAAAGATCACAAAGTCTTCATACCTGATTGAAGTTTTGGTCTCTTTGTAGGTTTTTCTGCTACATGTTGCTTTTTTGTTTGTGTTTTTTTGGGTTTAGCAGACTGTTTATGTTTTTGTTGTGGTTCATCTTCTTCTGATTCTGTTTCGTCTCTAAGTCTTTTTGGTTTATGTTTTATTGGTGGTTTTTGTGCAACAGGATTTTTTGTTGTTGATGGTTTTTTGGTGTTGGACTGGTGAGCTTGGGTTTTTGTTGTTTTCTGCTTTGGCTGTGGATTTTTTTGAGGATTGAGGATGTGTTTTGTTGCTCATCAATAAGGGAATCCAGTTTTTTTTTGCAGAAATTTGAGGGCTGGCATTTCTTTTTTTGAGTATGTATTGGTTTAATGGAATTTGGGAGTTATCTTCACTTGGTGTGACAGCATTATATTTACTTGGTGTTGGTGATGGTGTGGAATCTGTGACGAAATCATCATCTGTACTTGGTATTGATCTTTTTGAGGGTTGTTTGTAGTTACCATCCTGCAATGAACTAGGGAAATAATTATCAGAAACAAAAACACAAAATTGTTAACATTATGATTACAACGTCCAGTTACGTCCGAAAAAAAACTACAGCAACGTCCAACAACAAAGACCAAAAATTTATTATTTTTTCATAATACAAAACACAAAACACATTTTTGGTCACCGAATTTCTATAACATACCTACAACAAACACAATGTTACTTTTATTAAATTAAAAAAACAGCAAAGACACCGCAACGTCCAGTTACATACCCGCCATCTCCAACAACGTCCCAAAAATTACTACCGCAACATCCATTAGGAAACACACAAAAAAAACTGTTATTTCCTCCAATTCAAAAACCAAACAGATTGTGAATGCTCTTATTCGTATATCATATATCACAACGTCAAATTTGAAACAAAAACAATTCTATTTTTAGCAGAAAAACAAGCAGCAACGTCCAGTTACATACCCACCACGTCCATCAACATCCAAAAAATTACTACTGCAACGTCCATTAGGAAATACACAAAAAAATGGTATTTCCTCCAATTCAAAAACAACACAGATTGTGAATCCTCTTATTCGTATAATATATATCACAACGTCAAATTTGAAACAAAAATAATTTTATTTTTGGCAGAAAAACAAGCAGCAACGTCCAGTTACATACCCACCACGTCCAAAAACGTCCCAAAAATTACTACCTCAACGTCCATTAGGAAACACACAAAAAAAAAAAAACTGTTATTTCCTCCAATTCAAAAACCAAACAGATTGTGAATGCTCTTATTCGTATATCATATATCACAACGTCAAATTTGAAACAAAAACAATTCTATTTTTAACAGAAAAACAAGCAGCAATGTCAAGTTACCTACCCACCACGTCCATTAATTACTACAGCAACGATGCAACGTCTAGTAAAATTTAGAGTAATATAGCATTATTTGGAGTAATAGAGCATTATTTACAGTAGTTTGAAGAGTAACAGAGCAACATCTAGTATAGCATTATAATCGAATGCAGCAAATACAGGAAAATAGGGTTTCGAAAATCTATCAATTCCAGTGAAAAGCAGTTTATAGTAAACAATATATTAGATTTTGCAATGTATTACCTATAGTTTTGTGAAGTTTCGATATAATGTATTAAAGTTGCGGGACGTATGTTGCCTGGATTGAAGTTGTTCTGATGGGTTTTTGCTCTTCTCTGTAGGAAACTTTGTCAGAAATTTTTGTCCGATTCATTTTTCATCTTGATTTTTGAAGATTGGAAGTAGAAATCATTTTTTTAGGGGTTGATCGCTGGCAATTATGGAAGATTTTGATGGGAAGGAGTTGGGGTTTTAAAAAATGAAACTGCTAGCAAGTGGGTTTCGAGCGGGGTTCGCGCGCGTGTAATTACTATATAGTAGTGAGAGTGGGATATAAACACTAGGCACATGTACACAGTGTACAGGGTATATGCGCTGGTCACTAACACCCTCTCAAAACCCAATTGTTGTAGTTACCTTTTTCAAAAAACAACTTCCTGCCGCTCAAAAACTTTCATAACCGCAATCGATCAAACCCTAATAATAGCGATTTTCGTTTCCTATTTTCAAAAATCCATACAAACTACGTCTTCGACGAAGAAGACCAAAAAACACAAGAACAACTTCAATCCAGATTAATTACGTCCAGATACATTCATCTACCTTCATCGGAATTTCGTTTTTTAACTATGCAAAAACAACATTCAAGCAAAAAAACAAGTAATACGTTGCAAAAACTACTACATCATAAACTATGAACTAAATTTTACTACAATTAATGGATTTCTGAAACCCTATTTTTGCGTATTTGCTGCGTTTGATTTTGGTTCTATATTATGATGCTATACTCGTGTATTACCCTTCAAATAATGCTCTATTACTATTAAATATGATATATTCATGTAAACTGGATGTTTCATTGTTTTTTTTGTGTTTGTACTGAAATTATAATTGTGTGTGTGTTTTCGGACGTTGCGCTACTTTTTTTTCGTACGTATCAGGACGTGGTACCTATTATAGTATGCGTTGCCAGTCTGTTTGCCCATTTTTTTGTGACAAAATTAACAATGTGTTTGTGATACTGGACGTTGCAGTATATGTAATGGAATTTAGTAGAGAAACAATGTGTTTGCTATTTGTATTTGTGAAAAAATAATAAATTTTTTGTGTGTGTTTTCGGATGTTGCGCTATTGTTTTTCGGACGTGTCAGGACGTGGTACCTATTATAGTGGACGTTGCACATCTGTTTGCCCTTTTTTTTCTGATAAAAGTAACTTTGTGTTTGTGATACTGGATGTTGCAATATATGTTATGGAATTTAGTAGAGAAAACAATGTCTTTACTGTTTGTATTTGTGATAGAATAATAAATTTTTTGTGTGTATTTTCGGACGTTGCAATATTGTTTTTTCGGACGTGTCAGGACATGGTACCTATTATAATGGACGTTGCACGTCTGTTTGTTATTTTTTTTCTTTTCTCTGATGGTTATTTCCCATGTTCAATGCAAGATGGTTAAAAAAACAAAACCAAGTAGAAAACTTGTGCTAGATGATGGTGATAATGATTTCGTCACAGAATCCAAATAAAACACACCATCAGCATCAGAAGATGATTCTGCCTCATCAAGCAAGCATGTGTCTCCCACACCAAATGAAGATGATTCACAAATACCATTAAACCAATACTTGCTGAAAAAAAGAACCGCCAGCCTAAGCCCTAAAATTTCTAAACAAGATCTGGCTACCCTTGTTGATGCAGCAACACTACACATCCTTGAACCTGAAAAACCAAAATAGAAACAAACAAAACCTCAAAAACAACAGTCCAAAACCAAAAAAAAAAAAAAACAACACAAAAGCATCCTGTAGCCAAAAAACCACAAACAAAACAGCCAACAAAGAGACCAAGAGATGAAACTGAATTAGAAGAAGATGAACCACAACAGCAAAAGAAACAGAAAGCTAAAAAAAAGCAACAAAAAAGAAGATTGCACCAGAAAAAAATCAACAAAAAGACAAAGAGTTGAATCAGGTATAAGGACGTGTGTGGACGTTGTAGCCTTTTTCATGACATGTGAGGACGTTGTTTTTGGTCATAACATTTATTTATTCATTTTCAGCACATGAAGAAGAAGAAGAACAAAAGATCAAATTCCAAACAAGGACAACAACAGCTGGATTGTACAAGTTGACTAAATTGTTGTCTGAGGTTCAAAAAGAGGCAGTAAGATAGATTGGACTGGGATCATTGCTGGATGTCAATTTAAACCAAGTCCCATGTGCTTTAGGAGAGCATCTCTTGCAGTGTTTTGATCTTTCAAGCATGTCAATCAGATTGCAAAGTTGAAGTTTGAAAATTGAAGAAGAAGATGTCCATCATGTGTTTGGAATACCACTTGGAGGTATTAGAGTTGAAGAATACACACATTCTAAAGAACACAATGAGGAATACAAGAATGACATGAAAAACTTCCATTCAAGGCATCCAAGATCAATTAACAAGCAGATAGGGAAACCAAGAAAACTAACCACCACAAAAATTGCAGAGTATATCAATGCAGACAGAGACTATGCAAATGATAATACCGAAGAGCATAAAAAACGTCAAAGAGATCAGAAACATAAACTGGTGCGAGTTCACCATTAGAAGTTTGAAAGAATCAGTAGAGCTTTGGAAGGAAAAGAGATCAATGTTTAGAGGATCACTCACATTCCTTGTGGTAAGTATTTCAAACGTTGTTCACTTTAAATCATCATTTTTTAAGACGTAGCTAACTATAATTTTTTCATTTCTCCAACGCTACCCTATCTGGACAGAGTCAGAATTGCTGGTGATGCCCTACATCCAACAAACATCACTCAACTCTCTTATTGGGACCTAGAAAAATATAACAGAAAAGAGACAAAGGAGATTAAAAGATTGGGAGGTTTTGGATGAGCAAGAATAATGTCAAGAGAAGATCTTCAAAAAGAACACCAACATGTAGAGCAACAAAAAGAACAACACCAAAATGAGCAACATGGAAACCAACAAAAACAGAAGGAACATGAATATCAACATCAGGTAATATTCACAATCAAAAAATACTACTTACTCTTATTACTTATTTTAGACGTATTTGGACATTATGGATATATATAAAGATGTGGTTGATATATATACAGATGTGGTAGATATATTCACTCACACCTTTGATATTTTACATACTGGTGATGCTGATGATAACGAGATCATATATCTTGAAATGCCAGAGATGCAAAATCAGGTAATAATCACAATCAAAACTACTACTTACTCTTATTACTTCTTTAAAACAATTGGGACGTAGTGACTATGTATAAAAACGTGTAGGGATGTGGTAGATATTATTCACTTACCTGTGTTTGTAATTTTAATTTTTATAGCCTAATGATATAATGATGCCGAGATCAGAGATAAGGAAATGTCAGAGATGCAAGATTAGGTAAATTTCGAAATTCAAACTATATTTCTTTTACACGTATACTAGACTTAGTTGGACGTGGCGACTGTGTACACTGACTGTTGGAATTTGATTAGGCATTTAATGACTACCCAATTCAGAATGGAGGGTCGAATGGAGATTCCACACAACCTTTCCGAGCAAACTGCGTACGATCCTCTACATCGATATCCAGTTTAGCATAAGGCATAGAACCATCAACCTTATGTAGCTAAACGTTTACTTGATCTTTTAGTGACACTGAATCCATCAAGCAAAAGATATCCTTATCATTCCTTGGGCATGGCCATGCACTTTTTAGTTCACTATCAAGTGGCCAAGATATCATCTCTCACTTAAAAGAGATTTGTAGTCCTATCACTTCACCTACATACCTTAGCGTGTCTCATAGTGTACCCAATCATACCCGTACTTGGCAACCTGTTACAGCCCCGTTAGGCATATGTCAAAGCACACCATGATTCACCTAAGACTATGTAGTGATTTCTGGTCTAAGGATCCTAGTACCAGTACTACTCAAAAGAATCACTCATGATCTAATTAGTCCATGGAGTGTTTCTTTTGGCGGATCGATTTCATGAATTTAAATATGCACAAGGATATTACTATCATGAAATTAACTCATTTGATAAACAGTCAATCAAGCGACAAATGTCTTATTTACATAAATACCCTCAAAGTATATTTACATAAATAGCCCTCATTAGGGCACATTCACCAACAATCTCCCACTTGTCCGATGAAGGGCTATGTCCTAAACTGTTTAAGATCAAGCTCTATTACATGTCTATCAAACTTTGACTGTGGTAGAGCTTTTGTGAGAGGATCTGCTATATTGTCGTCTGACCCTATTTTGCACACTTTCACATCTCCTCGATCAATGATCTCTCGGATGAGGTGAAACCTTCTGAGTATGTGTTTGGTTTTCTGGTGTGACCGAGGCTCCTTAGCTTGTGCGATGGCCCCGTTATTGTCACAGAAAAGTTCTATCGGATCTTGGATACTCGGTATCACTATGATGTCTGACACGAACTTTCTCAGCCAAATAGCTTCCTTTGCAGCATCTGATGCAGCAATGTACTCAGACTCTATTGTAGAATCGGCTGTTGTATCTTGCTTTGAGCTTTTCCAACTTATTGCACCGCCATTCAGACTAAACACGTAGCCTGATTGTGACTTCATGTCATCTTGATCTGTTTGGAAAGCAGCATCAGCGAAACCTTGTACAATGAGCTGTTATTGTCCTCCATACACTAGCATTAATCCTTTAGTTCTTCGTAACTACTTCAGGATTACTTTGACTGCAGTCCAATGATCCATCCCTGGATTTTGTTGGTATCTGCTAGTTATGCTAAGTGCATGTGCAACATCCGGACGGGTACACAACATGGCATACATGATAGATCCTATTGCCGAAGCATATGGGACTCTACTCATTGTATCCCTCTCCTCTCTTGTTGAAGGACCTTGGTTCTTCTTCAAGAGAAGGCCATGTCTAAATGTACCTTACCATTTTTGGAGTTAGACATATTGAATCTTTTCAATATCTTGTCTATGTACCCTTCTTGTCTTAGTCCCAGAAGCCTTTTAGACATATCTCTATAGATCTTGATACCTAATATCGTCTCAGCTTCTCCTAAGTCTTTCATAGAAAATACACTCCCCAACCATTGTTTGATGTCTTTCATCAAAGGAATGTCATTTGCTATGAGCAGGATGTCGTCCACATATAGGACAAGGAAAACAATCTTGCTCCCACTAACTTTCTTGTAAACACAAGGCTCATCTTCGTTCTTGATGAATATGTAAACTTTTACTTCCTCGTCAAAACGAAGATTCCAACTTCGAGATGCTTGCTTTAGTCCATAGATGGACCTCTGAAGCTTACATACTCGATTAGGATGCTTTTGATCGATGTATCCCTCGAGTTATTTCATATAAACATCCTCGAGTAGGTTTCCATTCTGGAAGGCCGTCTTAACATCCATCTGTCATACCTCATAGTCAAACTATGCTGCTATGGTAAGCATTGTCCTAATGGACTTGAGTATCATGACAGGGGAGAAGGTTTCATCATAGTTTATACCATGAGTCTATCTGAAACCTTTAGCCACTAGTCGTGCCTTGAAGATCCCGCCAGGTTTTAACTTGAAAATCCACTTGCAATCGACAACCTTGCCTGAACAGGAGGGTCAATCAAAGTCCACACTTTATTGTCCCTCATGGAGTGCATTTCAGATTCCATGGCTTGTAGCCATTTATCTGAATCTGGACTTTCTAAAACCTGTTTGTAGTTCGCGGGCTCATTAGAGTCCACCAAGATCAAATCTTGATCATCAGTTACGAGAAATCCGTATCTCTCGGGTTGGTGACGAGATCTACCAGATCTTCTAGGTTATTGTGTTGTTGACTCAGGTTGCTCATTTTTATGAGTTTCCATGTCAATTTCCATCTGAGTTTCTGTAGATCGTTCTACATTCTCTTGTGGTTCTTGAACTTCTTCGAGTTTTATTATACTCCCACTGTCTTTCTTGTACCGAAATTCTTTCTCTAAGAAAGTAGCTCCTCGAGCAACGAACACTTTGTTCTCTGTTGGGTTGTAGAATTGATATCCTTTGGTTTCCTTAGGATATCCCACAAATAGGCATTTGTCAGTTTTGGGTTCAAGCTTATTACTTTGTAAACGCTTTACATGAGCTTGACAACCCCAAACTCGCAGATATTACATATAGGGCTTCCGACCCATCCATATCTCATATGGAGTCTTATCTAATGCCTTAGATGGAATACAATTCAATAAGTAGGCAGCAGAAAGGAGAGTATAACCCCAAAAGGATGTAGGGAGAGTCACTAGGCCCATCATTGATCGAACCATATCTAATAAGGTTCGATGTCTCATTTCGGATACACCATTCCATTGAGGTGTTATCGATGGAGTCAGCTGTGAAACAATTCCACACTGTTTTAGATAGCCATCGAACTCAAAGGTATTCACCTCCCTGATCGGAGCGAATAGCCTTAATCCTTCTATCCAATTGATTCTCTACTTCGTTTTTAAACTCTTTGAACCTTTCAAAGGTTTCACTTTTGCACCTCATTAAGTAGGCATAACCATATCTACTATAGTCATCAGTAAAAGTGATGAAGTATTCAAATCCACCTCTGGCTTGTGTGCTCATTGGTCCACATGCATCCGTATGTATCAGGGCCAATAGCTCACTTGTTCTTTCACCTTTCTTGTTGAAAGGGCTCTTTGTCATTTTGCCTTGCAAGCAGGGTTCGCAGGTTTCATATGATTCAAAATCAAATGAACCAAGCACTCCATCCTTGTGAAGCTTTTGAACTCGCTTTTCATTTGCATGGCCTAATCGATAATGCCAAAGGTATGTTGGACTTAAATCATTTTAGATGATTTAGCTTTCTTTTCTATGTTATAAACTGGTTTTTCTTGGGTCAAATCCAAGACATACAGACCGTTACACATATTTGCAACTCCGAATAAAATATCATTTCGATATAAAGATAACGAATTATTCTCTATAATAAATCAAAAACCTTTATTATCTAAACTCGAAACTGAAATAATATTTCTGCTCAAAGCAGGTACATAATAACAATTTTCAAGTTTGATATTTAAACCAGAAGGTAAAGACAAAGTGTAATCTCCAAATTCAATAGCAGCAACTCTTGCCCCGTTGCCCACTCGGAGATCTACTTCACCTTTCTTTGTTATCCTTCTATTTCTGAGTCCTTGCACATTAGTACAAATGTGAGCCCCACAACCAGTATCTAATACCCATGAGGAGGACATAGAAAGATTTATTTCTATAACAAAGATACCTGAAGCTTGTTCACGAAACATTTCCGTCAGTGACTAATAAATTCGGAACGCTTCTAAATTCATGAACTGCTTTTGAAGCTCGCCTATCATAGACGCGAGCATCAAGCACGTCACATCGAGGGTCGAATGGAGATTCAACACAACCTTTCCGAGCAAACTGTGTACGATCCTCTACATCGATATCTAGTTTAGCATAAGGCATGGAACTATCATCCTTATGTAGCTAAACGTTTACTTGATCTCTTAGTGACACTGAATCCATCAAGCAAATGATATCCTTATCATTCCTTGGGCGTGGCCATGCACTTTTCAGTTTACTATCAAGTGACCAAGATATCATCTCTCACTTAAGAGAGATTTGGAATTCCATCACTTCACCTACATACCTTAGCGTGTCTCATAGTGTACCCAATCATACCCGTACTTGGCAACCTGTTACGGCCCCGTTAGGCATATGTCAAAGCACACCACGATTCACCTAAGACTATGTAGTGATTTCTGGTCTAAGGATCCTAGTACCAGTACTACTCAAAAGAATCGCTCATGATCTAATTAGTCCATGGAGTGTTTCTTTTGGCGGATCGATTTCATGAATTTAAATATATACAAGGATATTACTATCATGAAATTAACTCATTTGATAAACAATCAATCAAGCGACAAATGTCTTATTTACATAAATACCCTCAAAGTATATTTACATAAATAGCCCTTATTAGGGCACATTCACCAACACTGACGCCATGTCTGTGTACATAGTCGCCACGTCCAACTACGTCTTACTAACTCTAATATCAATGCAGCCAAACACGTTACAGCTATGGATCCCTGGGCCTGACTATATTAGACCTCCACAATATGTCAATGAATAAGTGGCTATCTAACAGTATGGTACATGCATGGTGCAACCACATGAACTACATCATATGTTTTCCTTGGAAAAAAGGAGACCATACTGACTATAAAAGGTTCTTCTTCACAACAAGATTTTCGGTAAGAACATTTAAATTGGTACTTCTATTCAATTTTAATGGACGTGGTGTGCATTTACAATCTTAATTCATACAGACACTTTGGATTGGCAGTGGAATATTCAAAATTTCATTAAATGAAAACAAAAAAATTGTTTCGTGACTGGATGATTGAAGAACTTACACGAAACCACAGAACCTTGGATGGTATCAATGCCGATATTGTAAGTACATTTACAAAACCATTCATTAGCATTCAATTCATTAATATAAACTAATTTTTTTTTATTCACTACCAGGTTTTTTTACCTCTCTTAGACAACAAGCACTTCACCTTGCTTGTCATCAATTTTACACATGAAATAACAATGGTAATCAACAACTTACCTCCAAAACCCCATCACAAATTGCCAAAGGACGTTGTACAAATGTTCCTTTCAATACTGTTGGAACAATCTCCCGAAAACCACAACTACAAAGAAATGAAAGGTAGAGATTTACTATTCCCTCATGCAAAATGGCAAGATGCAACAAACGGAAACGATTGCGTTGTATACTGCATCAAGTAATATTACTCATTCTCTACGTATCTGGACGTGGTAGCTTATTTTATTTACTTAAACTCATATTGTCCATATTGTGTTCACAATCAGGCACATGGAGATGCATGCAGGGCAAATGGAACTGGATTATGATAATCTCCTGATGGAGGCTAAGCAGGACAAAAACATAATGATCACATTAAGAGCCAAGTATGCATACAACGCCCTGATGTCTCCATCAAACATGCTCAAGGATGAGGTGAAGCAAAACACACTGGAGTATTACAAGGAGAACTATCATACATTATCCACCATGCCACAAGAATCTCTGCCTCCTCCATAAGAACATGATAGAGAAAATGAAGAATACAAAAAATTTGAAGTGAAGCCACAAGAACCAAAGGCAATACCACAGCAAAAGCAAAGGCCTAGGGGTAGGGGAAAGTAGATAGTAAACAACATTCTGACACGTCTGTAAATACTTTAGCCACGTCCAAACACGTCTTGTATAAATACTACCCCTTTTTTTAATATATATAATTTTTTTCTTACAATAATTTCTTAAATATCTTAATTAATTAACACATTTTGTATACTACTTTACTAATGAAATCACATCTTTATTTCAAAGTATATAGAGTTTGTCAACAATAAGTCTACAACGTCCTGATATCTGTAAACATAGTCGCGACGTCCTGTTACGTCCAACATCATTACCAAATTAATTCAATCTAGAATTCTTCTTTAAAACATCTCGACACATCCAGACACGTCTATAAACACTGCCGCCATGTCTTGATACGTCCTGAAAACAAATAGTCGCATCTTTCATTAATGTATTAACTGCATGCATCTCTTCATTACAATACACAAAACCGTCTAACTTCTTCAAACAACAATTCTATCTAAAAATTCTCCTATAAAACAACTTCTAAACATGGCTTAACATTCACTTCGCAAATCTGCAAATCTCTTCATCTGCTTTTATTCTTCCATTTCAAAAACAACAAACCTCAAACCTTCTTTTCGTTACAATGACCAATATCTTCATTATTCCTAACATGAACTACTTCGAAGAACTCCAGACCCCCGACCACAAATGCCACCAAGAAGCCCACTTGATCATGTTAGCTTTGAATACAGAAAAGCTATGGCTTGTATCAAAAACTAATATCCACAAATAATATCATTTTGTTTCATTATTAAATTGTTCAATTATATCACAGAACTAGATAATGGGGTGTGGAAAGACACAGTAGATACCGTTATTAGTTAAAGTATTGATATATAAAAAGTATGCTCGTAACTGAGATAGTCTGAACATACTATCGGTATAGGTTATCGTGTGGTTTGGAAATTAGTTTATCTAGACTAATTAAATCACACGGATATGCCCGGGGCATATTGAGCATGACCAGTTTGGATAGAATTGACTTGTACTGATCGGCGTAGTCAATTCGGTCCTAGTATTCAGTCTCTCAATCTCGAGATTGGGATGGGCGTGAGAGTTAGATATCGTATGCTTTGATGTGCCAAAGAGTGTGGTCAATTGAGCCTATACCTCGGTAGGTTGGGTTTGTGGTGTTTAGCTTCTTACGTACCGTTGCTAGTCAGAGGAATCCACGTACCGGTTCACCGGGTTGATGGTGCTCCCGAGACGAGCTCGTAAGGTTTATTGTACTAAAACTGGCCAGTGGACTTTACGTCCGGTATAATAAGAAGGTCGAGTGACACTAATCTCTGATCCAAGAAGTTGGTGAATTAGTTTGTCAGTAAATTGATAAATCGACGACCACTACATCTTTAATGTGAGGAGATAGAAGAAAATAAAGTGGTGCGATATAAAGTCATTTTTGAGCGGTAGTTCCATAGTTAGGCTGATAGTGGTACGACTAATTATGTATTTGACTAATCGACAAAGTGAATTAATTAATCCTGCAGGTTTAATTAATATTTAATTGACTAAGAGGATTGATAAATTAATTCTTTATGAATTAATTAATCTTAAGGGTTTGATTAATTTAAATTAACAAAGTGGGTTAAGAAATTAATTCGAATGGATCAATTGGAGTTGATTAATCTAGGAAAGACTAAGCGGTCAACGAAAGTCAAATTAAAAGGCCCAACTCAAAAGCCCACTAAGTCTCCATTAGAGCTCCCTATAAATAGAAAACATGAGGCAAAAGAAAACTAAGGAAGTCTTGCAAGACAACTCTTGCTTTCTTGAGTAACAAGATTCTAGAGAGGGAACTTTTTCTTCAAGAGTTCTTTCTCAAAAATGAATCAGATTTTTCACTTGTTCAAAATTGGATTCACCCAACGATCAAGCCTTTTAGTGTTGGATTCAATTTTGTTTTGCCCAGAATCTTCTAGCCGTTCGAACAGCCGCGGACAGGATTTTTTGGCGCCGATCTTCGTGCAGTCCAGGGTGTCTGATTCGGTCTGGGTTTTGTCGATCTCTTCTTAGGGATCCAAATCCCGGATTGTCTTGGTCACGTCTGGGCTGGCATTTTTTCGGTGACCGGTATGGTTTTATTATCTCCGGCAGGTTCTTGAACGGTGGGTAGGAGGCAGATTTTGGTGTTTGGCTTTGATCAGTTTTTGGGTTAGTTTTGAGTCCAATTTTGAGAGATTTCCTTGTGGGTTTTCGTGGGTTTCACGAGTACACTTCTATAGATTATTGCCCACGCAATATTTGAAGTTTCTAGGAGTCATCTTTTGGATTTCGGTGGTGATCGTAACATAAAGATTTGCGTTTTCTTGTTGCGTTGGACTTCGCTTCAAAGGTATAACCTTTAAAGTTTCCGCTTTTAATTAAAGGTGTAATCATTTTGCGTTGTTTGTCAATCTAATAAATTAAATAAGTATAAACCTAGATCCGTTCAGGAGAAAATGAATTTGAGCCTGAGCTTCGTCGAAACTTTCCGATTCTGGAATGCATTGCACGAAAGTGAGATTTTTTATTTAGCCTGGGCTTGTTCTGTTTTCCTTCAAATTGGTATCAGAATGAGTGTTTTGGCTTTATACTTATTTAAACGGCTTTATTTTGGCATTATTATTTTTATCAAAATGTTCAAACATGTGGTTAGTAGTTTCTCGGCTATTACGGTCGAATTTCTTTTTCATTCATAAACCCCGGGACATGTCCGGGCTCGTATTGATTTTTGAATGGAAATGTCTGTAATAGTAGTAACCACGAGTTGGAAGCCGTGTAGGATTAGATAAATCTTGTAGTAGGATTTAATCTAATGATGTCGTCATTAAATTCCTAGAAAAATGCCTTTGTATATAGGAATTTATGTACTATAACGAAGACGTTATTTTGGGTAACTTATATTTGCGGGTTTTGATTTCTCGTAATTTTGGGTGATTTCTAATTACGTAGTAAACCGAGAAAACCCAGGCAAATCGAGAGGAATCCAAATAACGAGTTGGAGCGACATGACGGGATGTGTCACCGAGGCGTCAAGGAATCAACCGTAGAGAAGGCTATAATAGTTGGGAAATTTTATTTCTTTAATTTTCCGTATTTATGTCTTTACGTGGATTGTGTGTTTTCGATTTATTTTCATGAATGAAAACTAAAATGTTTTAAAAGGTAAAGAGCAATTAACTGAGGTAGATTATTCGCATATTAAAACTCCAACGGTTTTATGGGTGCGAATATTCTTTGTTAAGATATTGCATGTTAAAACGGAAAAATCCTCAAACTTAAAAATCCAAGTGAGAGCGGGTTGGTAACTATCCCCATGGCCTCCATTACGGATTCATATGTGATATGGGTTAGACCAATGCGCTAGCGAAGGGCCTTCTTCCCAACGGATAAGTCTTCAACCCCGAGATATCACTAGATTGAATTTCTGAAGGGATGACTATAGCGAGTTTAATTGGAGAAAATTGTGACACCTTCGCTAACCAAGGCACATTAGTATCCTAAGTAACAAGCTTAGAAGGCACGTAATGGTAAACCCTTAGTGTACTGTTTGTAGTATTCCTCCTAAGAGGTTACGCTGCTTATGAGTACGACTAAAATTATCGACTATTAATTTCATTGATCATAAGATCATATGATCAGATAATGGAATTAATGAACTTCGGTTCTTCTCGAACGAATGTGGGTTGGCGTAGACATTCACCCAACGTGACCTGCGTTAATCCCGGTGTGAGAGATGTCGATAGGAGAATGCATTGTTTTGAGAATATCAATATTTTTGAAAAAGTATACTAAAACTTGACTGTTTATTTTTCAGTTGTTGATATGTCGTTCAACCCAATCTGGACATTGTCCTTACCATTGAGGGTTACAAATACGTGCTTACAGAGGAGTGCCCCCCTAAGCCCAGCGATGATGCCACCCCTAAGCAGCGAGAGCCATATACGAGGTGGTAGAAGGCTGATGAGATGACCCGGTGCTACATCTTAGCTTCTATATCGAGTGTACTGCAGTACCAGCATCATTGTTTACCTCAGCCTACGATATGATGCTCAACCTTAGGGAGATGTTTGGACATCAGGGCTGGGCAGCTAAGCAGTCGGCTATGAGGAAACTCATGAGTGCTAAGATGGCTGAAGGCACCTAAGTGAGGGGTCACGTATTGGGCATGATCAGTTGCATCAATGAGATCGAGGTATTGGGATGTGATATTGATGGGGAGACCCATGTTGATATCATTCTCCAGAGCTTGCCCCCCATTTTTGAGCAGTTTCAATTGAACTATAATATGGGCAAGCTCTCATATTAACTTTTTTGAGCTCATGACTGCATTGGTGTCTGCTGAGGGCCTCTTCGCAGAGAAGAAGCAAGCCTTGGCTACTGTTGATCCCTCAGGTTCCTCTACTGGGCCCAAAGCCAGGAAGCACAAGAGGAAAGGGGCCAGAAAGTAGGAGCAGCTGATCATGGAACCAAGGCGGGCATTGCCAAGAAGCATAAGCCGAAAGGCAAGTGCTTCAGATGTGGCAAGGCGGGACATTGGAAGAAGGATTGCTAGAAGCCTCGAGGTATGTGTAAATTTTCCCTAGTTACTGAGACCTGTTTAGCGGTGATTCCCACGGATACTTGGTGTGTGGATTCAGGAGCCACTGATCACGTTTGTAATTCTTCGCAGGGGTTCCAAGTGACCCAGCTGCTTAGAGAGGGAGAGTTGCAGGTCTACCTTGGGGATACTACCAGAGTTTCTGTTGTTACAGTGAGAGTTTTATGACTTTATTTTTCAGACTCTATTTTACATTTGAAAGATTGTCTATATGTATCCAATTTTCGAAAGAATTTACTTTCAGTTTCTAAACTTTTAATGGATGGTTATAAGTGTATTTTTTCTAATAATTCTATTTTTATTAGAAGAAACCAGACGCTTATATGTTCTGATACATTAGTTGACAATGAGGTTCAAAAACAACTTCTAAACATGGCTTAACATTCACTTCGCAAATCTGCAAATCTCTTCATCTGCTTTTATTCTTCCATTTCAAAAACAACAAACCTCAAACCTTCTTTTCGTTACAATGACCAATATCTTCATTCTTCCTAACATGAACTACTTTGAAGAACTCCAAACCCCCGACCACAAATGCCACCAAGAAGCCCACTTGATCATGTTAGCTTTGAATACAGAAAAGCTATGGCTTGTATCAAAAACTAATATCCACATATGATATATCATTTTGTTTCAGTATTAAATTGTTCCATTATATTATAGAACTAGATAATGGAAAGACACAGTAGATACCGTTATTGGTTAAAGTATTGATATATAAAAAGTATGCTCGTAACTGAGATAGTCTGAACATACTATCGGTATAGGTTATCGTGTGATTTGGAAATTAGTTGATCGAGACTAATTAAATCACATGGATATGCCCGGGGCATATTGAGCACGACCAGTTTGGATAGAATTTACTTGTACTGATCGACGTAGTCAATTCAGTCCTAGTATTCAGTCACTCAATCCCGAGATTTGGACGCGCTTGAGAGTTAGATATCGTATGCTTTGATGTGCCAAAGAGTGCGGTCAATTGATGCCTATACCTCGGTAGGTTAGGTATGCAGTGTTTAGCTTTTTACGTGCCATTTTTAGTCAGAGTATTCCACGTACCGGTTCGCTGGGTTGATGGTGCTCCCGAGATGAGCTCGCAAGGTTTATTGTACTAAAACTGGCCAGTGGACTTTACGTCCGGTATAATAAGAAGGTCGAGTGACACTAATCTTGGACACCAAGAAGTCAGTAAATTAGTTTGTTGGTAAATTGATAAACCGACGAGCACTAGATCTTTAATGTGGGGAGATAAAAGAAAATAAAGTGGCGTGATATAAAGTCATTTTTGAGCGATAGTGCCATAGTTAGTCCGATAGTGGCACGACTAATTATGTATTTGACTAATCGACAAAATGAATTAATTAATCCTAAAGGTTTAATTAATATTTAAATGACTAAGAGGATTGAGAAATTAATTCTATATGAATTAATTAATCCTAAGGGTTCGATTAAATTAAATTAACGAAGTGGGTTAAGAAAGTAATTCGAATGAATCGATTGGAGTCGATTGTTCTAGGAAAGACTAAGCGGTCAACGAAAGTCAAATTAAAAAGCCCAACTCAAAAGCCCACTAGGTCCCCATTAGAGCTCCCTATAAATAAAAAACTTGAGGCAAAAGAAAACTAAGGAAGTCTTGCAAGACAACTCTTGCTTTCTTGAGTGAAAAGATTCTAGAGAGAGAACTTTTTCTTCAAGAGTTCTTTCTCAAAAACGAATCAGATTTTTCAATTGTTCGAAATTGGATTCACCCAAAGATCAAGCCTTTTAGTGTTGGATTCGATTTTATTTTGCCCGGAATCTTCTCACCGTTCGAACAGTCGCGAATAGGATTTTCTGGCGCCGATCTTTGTGCAGTCCAGGGCGTTTGATTCGGTCTCTTCATGGTGATCCAAAACCTGGACTGTCTAGATCACATCGGCGAGTTCTTGAAAGGCGGGTAGGCGGCAGATTTTGGCATTTGGCTTTGATCAGTTTTTGGGTTAGTTTTGAGTCCAATTTTGAGAGATTTTCCTGTGGGTTTTCGTGGGCTTCGCGAGTACACTTCGATAGATTATTGCCCACACAATATTCAAAATTTCTAGGTGTCATCTTTTGGATTTCGGTGGTGATCGCAACATAAAGATTTGATTTTTCTTATTGCGTTGGACTTCGTTTCAAAGGTATAACCTTTAAAGTTTCCACTTTTAATTAAAGGTGTAATCTTTGTGCGTTGTTTGTCTATCTAATAAATGAAATAAGTATAAGCCTAGATTCGTTCAGGGGAAAATGAATTTAAGCCTGAGCTTCGTCGAAACTTTCCGATTCTGGAATTCATTGCACGAAAGTGAGATTTTCGATTTAGCCCAGGCTTGTTCTGTTTTCCTTCAGATCATATGCCAACGAAGCATATGTTAGATGTAGAACCCCAATCCCAACTTATAAACTTTCTAGTAATAATGGGTTGGGGTGAATTGATACCGATGAACCACCATAACGTAAACAGAACACTGGTACTTGATTTTTATCATGCTCTACACAATAAAGTTGAAAGTTTTGGTAGGATCTGGGTTTGCACTAGCTCGATTTATCACGCAACAAAAATTTCTATTAAAGCGAAATCTTAGAAAAGTACCTTTGAAGCGTGCACTTGGTGATTCTCTTGTATGCCTCAAGACTATGACTTCACGTTGTGTGGGCAACGAACTAGAAGACAATTGATCAGCTATCACCATGAATCCACCTGCCAGAAAAATCCAGCACCTCCGCACCTAGCACGTACTGCAAACGTACTGCCCGGAGAGAGAGAAAGCAACACACGGGGCTTGCAAGATTGGACCAAAATTTCGGCCAATCTATACAAAAATCAGCCGCCCCAAATTGCAAGAAAATTTGACTTGGAGAGAGAAGATTTTCTCTCTCTAGAAATATTGTGGATTAATTGTGATTCTTGAATAACTGATCCCTTGTCTATTTATAGAGTTACAAGAGAGACTCCAAGTTGGTTTAGGATTGGTCTTCCTAATGGGTTTAGGTAATGAATTAGTTTCCAAATCCAATTAGGCAACCAATCTGATAGGATAACCAAATCCTACTGGATTCCTAATCTCTAGGATTTCCTAATTCCAATTGAAACTTAAGACTTAATTAATTAATTAAATAATTCCACTTTGTTAATTACTTAATTAACCCTTAGGAATAATTAACCAATTAATTAATTAAATCTACCTATTCAATTAACCCATTACAAAATTAATCGTACCACTAACGGATTAATTTTGGTACTACCATCCTACACCAGAATTGCTTCCGGAACAACTTAATTAAATTATATTCATTAATCTCCCCACATCAAAGATATAGTGCTCGTTAATTAAAATTAATTTACTGATAAATTAATTAATTAACTTCTTTAATTCCGAGACTAGTACCACTCGACCTTTTTACTATACCGGACATAAGTCCACCGGCCGGGTTTAGTATACTAAACATTTTGAGTTCATCTCGGGAGCACCATCACCCCGGACGCACCGGTACATGGTTTCCTTTCGACAAGCAGCAGCACACCAAGTAACAAACACGCGCACCCAACCCACCGAGACTATTGGCCACATTTGACCTCACCCATTGGCAGATCAAAGTACACTATGTCTAATCCTCATGCCCACTCAAGTCTAGGGATTTAGAGATGGAATACAAGGATTGATTTGTCTATTAAATCAGTACAAGACAAATCATTCCTAAGAGTCAAGTTCAATATGCCCCGGGCATATCTATATGATTCAATTAGTCTAGACAAACTAATTATCTGAATCACATAATAACCTAGACCGACAGTTTGTCCAAAGCTGTCTCGGTTACGAACCTCATTTATATATTATGTCTTTCAACCAATGATGAGATCTACTGTGTCACACCAGACACCTCATCATCTACTTACATAATATAAATGGACATATTAATGCACAACTAGATATGACTGAAACACAAATCGATATATTAAACTGGGAAACTGTACAATACAAGCATAGCTTATGTATTCTACTCCAACAAAAGTTAGGTTAAATACAGTGGAAAGTTAGGGGATTTCATTTTTGAATATCAACAAGAGCCATCAACTGGCACTTGAACTTGAGGAACCAGGGGGCCGGATTAGCATATGATGATATCTTCCATTTTATATCAACAACGAAACAAGCCCAAAGAATCTTAAAGGACAACTTTCAGATTCCAAACGATTTTTGGAAAATCCAATTGGAAGATATGAACCATATGGCAAGGACTCTCTACATGTTCTTACATTTCAATGTGACTACAGGAGAAGTCACAAAGACATTCATGCTGCAACTGTTAATTGCAGCAATATCAGAAATGAATATCAATTGGGCAGTATCATAAAAGAATTCATATAACAAGTTGGATTGAATTGGACATCCAGTATCCTTTACCCAAGCCTGGTATGGGACATGTGTGACGAATCCTCTAGCATAGGTAGCAATGATGATGTACATTAATTTGTATTCAAAATTTTAATATAATGATGCCTCTTTTGTTTTAATCTCTCTATTTTAATATGTTGTAACTGTACAACATCTCAAAAACTAACGACTACGTTCCGACACGTTTAATAATAAAACCAAATTAAACAACTAATATAAAAAAACAACTAATAACGCTTACAGCGTCCAACTACGTCCGGTCACGTCTAGAAAATATCATAACAAAAACACATAAAAATTCATTACTGATTTCTCAAATCAAAAGTTAATTACAAATTCTCATCTACTTTTTTTTTTTTGTATTTCCTGCCCCTTGAAATATTTCTTTTTTTTTCCATTGTACTTTTCGGTAGTACGTTTCAAACACCTTTGGGTCTCTTTCCTTTCATATATCTAACGTCTTCTTCTGTACCATCATTATCATCCATATCTTCACATCCTCCTTCCAATCTAATACCAACTAATTCAGCAATACAATCTCTAAGATCATTGAATTTATCATATATAATGCCATGAGCAACAGAACTCGACTGACATAATTGAATCAATCTCAAATACTTCTTGCTGGCTTCATGCCTCCACACAGAACAGTAAACATAATCTCTTTCATTTCTAAGACGTGAAATGTGAAACTGAATATGACGGCCATATGTCACTCCATTAGTCCACATTTGCAAAATGCACCTATCTGGTAGTATCTATAAAAACCAATTATTAAAGAATTAATAAAAAAAACAAGTTTCACATTCACCACATCCAGATACGTCCAGAAAAACACTAGCGCAAAATCTATAATAACACACCTACCACGTCCTACCACGTCCACCAAAACAAAACAAACTGAACCAACAAAAAATAACTGGTAGTATCTGTAAAAACAAAGTAATAAATAATTAATAAAAAAATCATGTTTCACATTCACCACGTCCAGATACGTCCAGAAAACACTAGTGTCACGTCCGTAATAACATACCTACCACGTCCACCAAAAAAAAACTGAACCAACAAAAATTCATACCTTAACACAATTCAGGTTAAAAACACGAAGGGAATGACCGCATAATATCCCAACTTCACTGAAATAATTGCAGCTGTATTCTATCCAAGGGCTCACCTTATCAAGCCGCACAACATGATGGAAAGTATCTACTCCATCCCACCACACATTATATTGAATTAACCTGTCATCTTCAAAAATCTTTCATAATTGTAAACATTCATCTCTTTAAACTGAATCTCAAATATACGATATGCATTAATTGCGTAAACTTCAGAAACTTGCATTACATTGAATGATTTGGAACAAACAAATCCACCTTCCCTTGATGACACATGTAGTCTTCTTCATTTTCTTTATTCCTCCAGTCATTCACCACATCTACAAAATGATGGTAAAAATAGCAAAGTGATGATGTTTTTGTTAGCCGCCTTGAAATCGCATAGTTTGTTGACTCACTCCTTTGAGATAAGAGAACCCCTCCTAAAAAGTAATCTTTGTTAAATGCAGGACACCATTTATCCCGAATCTCATAGAGATCATTCAACCACGTCACATTGCCGCATTCATATTCATCAACCATGTTGTAAACAACAAAAAAATGAAATAATTAAAAACTTATGACTGCAACGTCCAAAAAATTCTGTATAATACTAACGCCACATCCAGAAAATTCTGTATAATACTATGTTACGTCCAACATATTATGTATAATACTAACGCCATGTCGAGAAAATTCTATATAATACTGACGCCACGTCCAGAAAATTCTGTAAATACTTAAGCCACGTCCAAAAAATTCTGTATTAATACTAACGCCACTTCCACATACATTAAAAAAACACACAACTGCAACATCCTCGCCTGTTCCAAACATGCTGAAACTCTTCCTTGCTAACCACACTATAAAGAATGCTTTGAAACAGTTTAGAAAAACCTGTCTGCCCACACAATAACAGTATGTTCTTCCAGGAGTTCTCACTTGTAGGAAATTGTTTAGGTGTTTAATCCAATTAAACAGCGGAATCCTAAATACTAAGGATCAGGTCTTACCCTTGAAGCGTAATCGGTTGCGCACGAAAGCCTTCGCAGGTTGGTGCTAGCCAATCTTGCCTACCCGGAGAATTTTGGGAAATCCTGTGTATTTTTGTCTGATCAGAATAATTCAAAATCATCCTCCCTCTACAATTATATCCCTAGGATATTTGTAGAGAATTAATTTCCAAAATTAGTATTGTAATTATCCAATTATAACTTAACTGATTTTAGTAATATTCCAAATCAGTATTATTACCAAATATTATTTAACTGATTCCAAGTCAGTATTTAAATAATGTTTACTAATTCCAAATCAGCCTTAAATAATACTTTAATGATTTGGGTTATACACCAAGCCCATGGATCAACCCATGACCCATGGATCAGGCTGATGGGTCAAGAACTTCAATTGCAATTAAGTCCCTTGATTTATCAGCCCATCTCAATTGTTCTCAGGTAATTAATTAACTATTAATTAATACCATAGAACTTTCCAATAATATTTAATTAAACCATTAATCAAATCTTATTTATTTAAGTATAACAATTATACTTATTGTAGGCAAGAATCCTTATTCTGCATCATTGAACTTTTTTATGTGCGATCCTGTAGGCCCATTCCAAATTGGCAACGGATAACTCAATCTCATTGATTAATCCATAAGTCATTAGTGGTCTCTAGCAAGACATAATGACTACCCAATTTAGAATGGATGGTCAAATGGAGATTCAACACAACCTTTCCGAGCAAACTGCGTACGATCCTCTACATCGATATCCAGTTTAGCATAAGGCATGGAACCATCATCCTTATGTAGCTAAACGTTTACTTGATCTCTTAGTGACACTGAATCCATCAAGAAAATGATATCCTTATCATTCCTTGGGCATGGCCATGCACTTTTCAGTTCACTATCAAGTGGCCAAGATATCATCTCTCACTTAAGAGAGATTTGTAGTCCCATCACTTCACCTACATACCTTAGCATGTCTCATAGTGTACCCAATCATACCCGTACTTGGCAACCTGTTACGGCCCCATTAGGCATTTGTCAAAGCACACTACAATTCACCTAAGACCATGTAGTGATTTCTGGTCTAAGGATCCTAGTTCCAGTACTACTCAAAAGAATCACTCATGATCTAATTAGTCCATGGAGTGTTTCCTTTGGCGGATCGATTTCATGAATTTAAATATGCACAAGGATATTACTATCATGAAATTAACTCATTTGATAAACAATCAATCAAGCGACAAATGTCTTATTTACATAAATACCCTCAAAGTATATTTACATAAATAGCCCTCATTAGGGCACATTTAAGACCAAGCTCTATTACATGTCTATCAAACTTTGTCTATGGTAGAGATTTGTGAGAGGATCTGCTTTATTGTCGTCTGACCCTATTTTGCACACTTTCACATCTCCTCGATCAATTATCTCTCGGATGAGGTGAAACCTTCTGAGTATGTGTTTGGTTTTCTTGTGTGACCGAGGCTCCTTAGCTTGTGCGATGGCCCCGTTATTGTCACAGAAAAGTTCTATCGGATCTTGGATACTCAGTATCACTCCGATGTCTGACACGAACTTTCTCAGCCAAACAGCTTCCTTTGCAGCATCTGATGCAGCAATGTACTCAGACTCTGTTGTAGAATCGGCTGTTGTATCTTGCTTTGAGCTTTTCCAACTTATTGCACCACCATTCAGACTAAACACGTAGCCTGATTATGACTTCATGTCATCTTGATCTGTTTGGAATGCAGCATCAGCGTAACCTTGTACAATGAGCTGTTCTTGTCCTCCATACACTAGCATTAATCCTTTAGTTCTTCGTAAGTACTTCAGGATTGCTTTGACTGCAGTCCAATGATCCATCCCTGGATCTTGTTGGTATCTGCTAGTCATGCTAAGTGCATGTGCAACATCCGAACGGGTACACAACATGGCATACATGATAGATCCTATTGCCGAAGCATATGGGACTCTACTCATTGTATGCCTCTCCTCTTTTGTTGAAGGACCTTGGTTCTTCTTCAAGAGAAGGCCATGTCTAAATCGTACGTTACCATTTTTGGAGTTAGACATATTGAATCTGTTCAATATCTTGTCTATGTACCCTTCTTGACTTAGTCCCAGAAGCCTTTTAGACCTATCTCTATAGATCTTGATACCTAGTATCGTCTAAGCTTCTCTTAAGTCTTTAATAGAAAATACACTCCCCAACCATTGTTTGATGTCTTTCATCAAAGGAATGTCATTTCCTATGAGCAGGATGTCGTCCTCATATAGGACAAGGAAAACAATCTTACTCCCACTAACTTTCCTGTAAACACAAGGCTCATCTTCGTTCTTGATGAATCCGTAACCTTTTACTTCCTCATCAAAACAAGGATTCCAACTTCGAGATGCTTGCTTTAGTCCATAGATAGACCTCTGAAGCTTACATACTCGATTAGGATGCTTTTGATCGATGTATCCCTCGGGTTGTTTTATATAAATATCCTCGAGTAGGTTTCCATTCAGGAAAGCCGTCTTAACATCCATCTGCCATACCTCATAGTCAAAATATGCTGCTATGGCAAGCATTGTCCTAATGGACTTGAGCATCACGACAGGAGAGAAGGTTTCATCATAGTCTATACCATGAGTCTGTCTGAAACCTTTAGCCACTAGTTGTGCCTTGAAGATCCCGCCAGGTTTTAACTTGAAAATTCACTTGCAATCGACAACCTTTGCCTGAATCGGAGGGTCAATCAAAGTCCACACTTTATTGTCCCTCGTGGATTGCATTTCAGATTCCATGGCTTGTAGCCATTTATCTGAATCCAAACTTTCTAAAACCTGTCTGTAGGTCGTGGGCTCATCAGAGTCCACCAAGATCAAATCTTGATCATCAGTCACGAGAAATCCGTATCTCTCGGGTTCATGACGAGATCTACTAGACCTTCTAGGTTCTTGTGTTGTTGACTCAGGTTGCTCATCTTCATGAGTTTCCATGTCAACTTCCATCTGAGTTTCTGTAGATCGTTCTACATTCTCTTGTGGTTCTTGAACTTCTCCGAGTTCTATTCTACTCCCACTGTCTTTCTTGTACAGAAATTCTTTCTCTAAGAAAGTAGATCCTCGAGCAACGAACACTTTGTTCTCAGTTGGGTTGTAGAATTGATATCCTTTGGTTTCCTTAGGATATCCCACAAATAGGCATTTGTCAGTTTTGGGTTCAAGCTTATTACTTTGTAAACGCTTTACATGAGCTTGACAACCCCAAACTCGTAGATAGGACATATAGGGCTTCCGACCCATCCATATCTCATATGGAGTCTTATCTACTGCCTTAGATGGAATACGATTCAATACGTAGGCAGCAGAAAGGAGAGCATAACCCCAAAAGGATGTAGGGAGAGTCGCTAGGCCCATCATTGATCAAACTATATCTAATAAGGTCCGATTTCTCCTCTCGGATACACCATTCCATTGAGATGTTCCTGGTGGAGTCAGCTGTGAAACAATTCCACACTGTTTTAGATAGCCATCGAACTCATCACTAAGGTATTCACCTCCCCGATCGGAGCGAATAGCCTTAATCCTTCTATCCAACTGATTCTCTACTTCATTTTTAAACTCTTTGAACCTTTCGAAGGTTTCACTTTTGTACCTAATTAAGTAGACATAACCATATCTACTATAGTCATCAGTAAAAGTGACGAAGTATTCAAATCCACCTCTGGCTTGTGTGCTCATTGGTCCACATACATCCGTATGTATTAGGGCCAATAGCTCACTTGTTCTTTCACCTTTCTTGTTGAAAGGACTCTTTGTCATTTTGCCTTGCAAGCAGGGTTCGCAGGTATCATATGATTCAAAATCAAATGAACCAAGCACTCCATCATTGTGAAGCTTTTGAACTCGCTTTTCATTTGCATGGCCTAATTGACAATGCCAAAGGTATGTTGGACTTAAATCATTTTTAGATGATTTAGCTTTCTTTTATATGTTATAGACTGGTTTTTCTTGGGTCAAATCCAAGACATACAGACTGTTACACATATTTGCAACTCCGTATAAAATATCATTTCGATATAAAGATAACGAATTATTCTCTATAATAAATCGAAAACCTTTATTATCTAAACTCGAAGCTGAAATAATATTTTTGCTCAAAGCAGGTACATAATAACGATTTTCAAGTTCGATATTTAAACCAGAAGGTAAAGACAGAGTGTAATCTCCAACTTCAACAGCAGCAACTCTTGCCCCGTTGCCCACTCGGAGATCTACTTCACCTTTCTTTGTTATCCTTCTATTTTTGAGTCCCTGCACATTAGTACAAATGTGAGCCCTACAACCAGTATCTAATACCCATGAGGTGGACATAGAAAGATTAATTTCTATAACAAAGATACCTGAAGCTTGTTCACGAAACATTTCCGTCAGTGACTCATAAATTCGGAACGCTTCCAAATTCATGATCTGCTTTTGAAGCTCGCCCGTCATTGACGCGAGCATCAAGCAAGTCACATCATCGGAGTCGCTTTTCAATTTATCCCAGGCTCGTTGAACAGTTACCGAAGCATTTTGTGGTGGTTCAGGTAAAGCGGTCTCTAAGACATGTAACTTCCTTTCTTGTTTGAGAACTATTCTCAAGTTTCTTTCCCAATATAAGAAGTTTAGTCCAACCAATTTATCTTTATCCAATATACTTCTTAGAGTAAAATGCAAAATATTAGAATGAGTTTTAAAATTATTTTCCACAATAGCCAAAATTGAAATCCCAAACAATTTTGTGTTGGTGCTAGATTGTGGGCCGAAAATCCACAAAGAGTCAACCCCAGTCTTGCTTTGGCAAGTATCGTAGGGATCGGGCTCTTCTGGTAGGCAACGTTCAAATCACATTCCATGTAATCTAACGCTTTCCAATTGCATACCATGCAACTTTTCATTGATAGGATGAACATTCCAAATGTTTGACACCATCCTATCTTTGCAAAATTAATCCCTAGTCAACTTATCGGGTCAAGTTAGGATTAATTTCCCAAGTTAAACCATCCCTCAAGGCATCACATCAACAGACACCCACACAGTTTTTCCATAACAAGTGGTAGTGATAAAGTTAAGCATCTAATACCCAAACAGTTTTTCCACTCATTAATGGTAGTGATAAAGTTGGGCACTATTATGTAATAACCCGCCGCATAAAGAAAACCTGTTGGGCTCTCCAAGTCCATCAGACGTTCGACACTCAAACGGGCCCTCAAGTATGGAAGCAAAATCTTGGGTTTTTGGGATTTAAGTTTGATCGGCTTAACATGCATTTTCGTTTATCATTCATTTGCATAAATAAAAGAATGAATTAAAGCGATGAACTGGGCTCTAGTCTATTACATGGCCTTTTAAAATCTTCATGTTTGGGCCTCCGCTCCTGGGCTCCACCATGGACTCCTCTTGGAACCTCCTTTTGGGCCTAACTATTACATGATGATTTTTATAGGCACGCAGGCCCAAATTCAAAATTGGCTCGCAGGCCCTAACTTTTAAAACGTTAAAATTAAAAGCCCAATTCATGCTTTGAAACACATAAAATGCATATGCTCATACAAACCGATTTTAATTTAAGCCGATTAATTTTAAGGATTGTGTAACTATTACAGAATTAAAATTGATCGTGTCATGATTAATTTTAATCAATCCTTCTGTTCATTTTACATTTATCCAAAATGATGCATGAACATGCTTGCATAATTATGATGCTTCAAATAAAATTTAAACAATTTAAATAAGCATCAAAATAAAATAAAGTAAATAAATAATAATTCAAAATTTAAACTAATTAATTAATCTAATTAATTAATTATTTATTTATTTATTTATCTTTTCTAATTATTTTAATCTAATTAAAATAATTATTTTAAAATTTATCTAATTATCTAATTACGATAAATTTAAACTTATAGGATAAAATTCTAAATTAATCCTATCTTTATCTAATAGACTATATAATTAAAATCTTTTTAAATAAAATTCAAAAAATTTTAAAATTTTAATTTTCTGAAACTTTTGGGGCAATTCTCTAATTTATCAAAATTCCCAGGCTTAGGGTTTAATAAGACTAAAACTTTTGGGCCAATTTGCAATTTTAAAACTATTTTAAAATTTAAGGTTGTTTAGGGTTAATGGGGCGGAGGGGTAGTTTAGTAATTTAAGCCCATTAGGGCATCTGCTTAGGGAGTCATGGGGCGACAGGGGTATTATGGTAACTTCAGCACCTAGGGCTTCACCCCCAGCCGCCGCCATCTACCTCCTTCCTCAACCCTCACCGCCGACTACTTTGACTTTCAGCGTCCGACGCCGGTCGTCTAAGTTTTCCAGCGCTGCTATTCTTTCCGCCGTCCATGGCCCCCGATTGTGGCCATGCATGACTGAGGATACCAAAACCGGAAGAAAGCCCACCGATCGACGACCATCGCCGACCAAAACTAAAACCGATCGAAAAACTTCTGGAACACTTCCGGTGGCATCTCGAACGGTCGAAATTGCAGCGTTCGAACCGTGCCCAAGTCGCCTCTTAGAATCGCAGTCGTCCGGAACAACTTCCGAAACCGACACCACAATTCCGGCGAGTTCCTGCGGAAAAATAGCAAAACAACAACCCACAACAGCCCAGATTTCAATCCAATAATTCAATATGCTAAGTTAAAAGCGGAACAATTCCGACAAGTAAATCAACCATCCGGCCAAACAATTTGGCAGCCCAGAAAACGAACACTAAAAAAAATACTAAAATCCAATTTTCGGTCAAAACAATCGGCCCGTTTTTCCGATAAACTAGAAACTTCTTGGCGAAGTATTTTCCAAAACCAGAAAATTCCATCTTTGAAATTCGTCAAATCAAATCCGTTTTGAAACCCCAATCGTCCCGAAAACCATTTCCAAGAGAAAAATAACAAAACCCCAAAACAATTTGATAAAAAAAACTGAATTCCAGTGATGGTTTCCAAAACCCAGATTCCGGCAAGGAACCCTGACTCCGGCGGGGAAGTAAAACCAATTCAGCCCAAGAAAACATTTTCCCGTCAAAACGTAAATAACGATTTCGAAGCCCAGAAAATAATTTTTCAAATTGGCTAATCATAAAATTAATTTCTGAAAACAAACCATTTGTTTCAATCCAAAATTAACTTTAAGCGTAATCGGTTGCGCACGTCGTCTGGCTCCTCTGAGAATATGGCGTTTTGTTGTCTCCAAAATCCTTCCTTGAAGGATCCTCCACTCTCAAGCACGAAAGCTTTCGCAGGTTGGTGCTAGCCAATTTTGCCTACCCGGAGAATTTTGGGAAATCCTGTGTATTTTTGTCTGATCAGAATAATTCAAAATCATCCTCCCTCTACAATTATATCCCTAGGATATTTGAAGAGAATTAATTTCCAAAATCAGTATTGTAATTATCCAATTATAACTTAACTGATTTTAGTAATATTCCAAATCAGTATTATTACCAAATATTATTTAACTGATTCCAAGTCAGTATTTAAATAATATTTACTAATTCCAAATCAGCCTTAAATAATACTTTAATGATTTGGTTTATACACCAAGCCCATGGATCAACCCATGACCCATGGATCAGGTTGATGGGTCAAGAACTTCAATTGCAATTAAGTCCCTTGATTTATCAGCCCATCCCAATTGTTCTCAGGTAATTAATTAACTATTAATTAATACCATAGAACTTTCCAATAATATTTAATTAAACCATTTAATTAAATCTTATTTATTTAAGTATAACAATTATACTTATTGTAGGCAAGAATCCTTATTCTGTATCATTGAACTTTCTTATGTGCGATCCTGTAGGCCCATTCTAAATTGGCAACGGATAACTCAATCTCATTGATTAATCCATAAGTCATTAGTGGTCTCTAGCAAGACATAATGACTACCCAATTCAGAATGGAGGGTCGAATGGAGATTCAACACAACCTTTCCGAGCAAACTGCGTACGATCCTCTACATCGATATCCAGTTTAGCATAAGGCATGGAACCATCATCCTTATGTAGCTAAACGTTTACTTGATCTCTTAGTGACACTGAATCCATCAAGAAAATGATATCCTTATCATTCATTGGGCATGGCCATGCACTTTTCAGTTCACTATCAAGTGGCCAAGATATCATCTCTCACTTAAGAGAGATTTGTAGTCTCATCACTTCACCTACATACCTTAGCATGTCTCATAGTGTACCCAATCATACCCGTACTTGGCAACCTGTTACGGCCCGTTAGGCGTATGTCAAAGCACACTACAATTCACCTAAGACCATGTAGTGATTTCTGGTCTAAGGATCCTAGTACCAGCACTACTCAAAAGAATCACTCATGATCTAATTAGTCCATGAAGTGTTTCCTTTGGCGGATCGATTTCATGAATTTAAATATGCACAAGGATATTACTATCATGAAATTAACTCATTTGATAAACAATCAATCAAGCGACAAATGTCTTATTTACATAAATACCCTCAAAGTATATTTACATAAATAGCCCTCATTAGGGCACATTCACCAACATCACTTATATGCCAAAAACACAACCGATGATGAGTTGATGGAAATACATAATTTATAGCTACTGCCCTCGAAAATTCTTGATCCGTCATCAAATTAATAGGTGCGTGACCATCCATGGACCTCAAAAATGACTTAAACAACTAATTAAATGATTCAATCTTCTCATTATTTATGAAACCAAGTCCAAACATAACATTACTGCAGTGATTATCCATCCCAACAAATGGTGCACAGATCAAACCATACTTGTTTGTCCTATAAGTTGTGTCATAAATAATCGAATCTCCAAATAAATTGTAATCCACCTTCGTTTGTCCATCACGCCAAAACAAGTTACACACTGACAAATCACTGTCCAAATCAAAGTCAAAATAAAAATCATGTTCATCACTAGACCTTTTAATCAATATCTCAAAAAGCGTATTTGCATCACAACCATCAATAGTCTTCTTCTTCTCAATTTCCATATGATTATAAACATCTCTTGAAGTAAAACCTACTTGAGATGGTCCACCAGCCTGTTCCAAAAAAAAAAAAAACTGTTATAATACTACGCCACGTCCAGAAAAAGTCTGTTATAATACTATGCCACATCCAAAAACGTCTACATAAATAGTATGTAAAGTCAAGGACCTCTTTGCACAACACTCTATACCCATCTGAAACACGAATACCAGAATCCTTCAAAGTTTTCAAATAATCAACAAAAGAAGAAGGCATATTCCTACTAGAACACAATAAGTGTCTCTGATGTTCAAAACACATCTCGTGATTGTGTTTCCGGAAATGCTTTTGCACCTCCCAAATATCATCATCAATTCGTCTAAATTCAATAAACACTTTACATTTTGTTCGAACATCCAGTTTCTAATACTTCCTCTCATCCTCAATCTTGTTTTTATAATCCTTCTCACCTTGCTTCCAACATACAAACTATTTCAAATATATCCCATCTTTATTACTATGACACTTATGCTTCCTAATACTAAAACCCAATTCGAAAGTATACTTGTTATACAAATCGTATGCCTCATCTTCGCTGCCAACTTTACGACCTATCAAAGACTCCATCGATTCATCATCCATTATTTTACAATACGATTCCATATCTAGGAAAAAAATTTAAAAATAAAACAACATAAAAAAGGACCACGTCTCAATACGTCTAATAATAACACCGGCCGCGTCCTGAAACATCATTTAAATCTGGTATAAAATTCAAAAAAAAACTAATAAAAGCGTCACGTCTCAATAAGTCTAATAAATAACATCTGTAACTTCTTCAAACATCATTTAAATCTGGTATAAAATTCAAAAAAATACTGTTAAATAGCACCACGTCTACTGTATAACTTACGCAACGTCCAGACACAATGATCATATAACCATTATCACAAAAGCGAATCATACGAAGGAAAAAATGAACTTCAACCGATCGTTATCTTCAACAATTGGTATAAAATCTATCAGAACGACAATTAACACAATGAAATCAACGATTATCATCAATCGTGAAGAGAAAAAGAAAAAAAAATTGATTATCATCATTGTTCTTCATTCAGGTACCTTTACTAACGCCGATAGAAAACGAAATCAACGATTTGAATTGAATGTTTGCAGAAAGATTTTAGCAGCACCGCAAAATTCAGTAGTTTCTGATCGCTCTCGTTAAGTTTTTTTTTTTAAAAAGGGTAAACCTCACGTTTTGAATGTATATACAGCAGCGGGAAGATAAAAAAAAAATAATAACAATAAGCGCGTCTATAAAAGACACTAAAAATAGAAAATCACACACTTAACATCAAAAACTTACTAATAGTAAATGGGTACATGTACCCTGGATATAGCATATATAATTAATATTTATACATCGAAATAGTTCCTAAAGGTTTACCGTCATATTTGACTAAAAATAATAATATATCAAATTGTTCATAATTTAAATTCTTCGTGACATACTACTTACTCCTTTAACTAACCTGGTGCATGGGTGATTAATTTACTCAGCTAATCCAATTAACGTAGTAATTTTCTTAATTTCTATTCTCGTCATTTGTCTGAATCTCACTCCATTATCTGGCATCTACTGTTCAAGAGCATTATTTAGTTCACTAGTTGAATCAGTAAGAGTTTAGACATTAATACGCTATGATTAAATCATAGAAAAAAAATTTTTGGGACGGACACTACAAGAAAATTGGGCTTTCACCACACCTATTTCGTAACACTAAACTATAGATATATCTACTACTATCTACCATCACAGCAAATATAACTTTATTTATGTCTAATAAAACACTACAATAGCGATGTTGTTATTGTTGGAGTTGAATACATAAGCTATGCTTGTATTGTACATTTTCCCAGTTAATATATCGATTTATGTTTTGGTTAAATTTAGTTGTGCATTAATTGTCCACTTTTATTATGTAGTTAGATGATGAGATGTCTTGTGTGACACAGTAGATCTCATCATTGGTTAAAAGACATAATATATAAATGAGGTTCGTAACTGAGACAGCTTTGGACAAATTGTCGGTTTAGGTTATTATGTGATTCGGATAATTGGTTTGTCTAAACTAATTGAATCATATAGATATGCCGGGGTGTATTGAACTTGACCCGTTAGGAATGATTTGTCTTGTACTGATTTAATAGACAAATCGTTCTTGGTATTTTATCTCTTAATCCCTAGACTCGAGCGGGCATGAAGATTAGACATAGTGTACTTTGATCAGCCAATGGGTGAGGTCAATTGTGGCCAATAGTCTCGGTAGGTTGGGTGCGCGTGTTTAGTTGTCAGGTGTGCTGCTGCTTGTCGAAAGGAAACCATGTACCGGTGCGTCCGAGGTGATGGTGCTCCTGAGATGAGCTCGTAAAGTTTATTATACTAAACCTGGCCGGTGAACTTATGTCTGGCATAGTAAAAAGGTCGAGTGGTACTAGTCTCGGAATTAAAGAGGTTAATTAATTAATTTTCAGTAAATTAATATATTAACGAGCACTATATCTTTGATGTGGGGAGATTATGAATAAATTAATTAAGTTGTTCCAGAAGCATTTCTGGTGTAGGATGGTAGTGCCATAATTAATCCGTTAGTGGTACGATTACTTATGTATTGGGTTATTGACACAGGTAGATTTAATTAATTAAGTAATTAATTAATCCTTGTGTCAGTTGGTTGTGAATCATACCAGGAACTGGTTTGGGATAAGTGAATCCCTATATCAGTTGGTTGTGAATCATACCAGGAACTGGTTTGGGATAAGTGAATCCCTGTATCAGTTGATTGTGAATCATATCAGGAACTGGATTGGGATAAGTGAATCCCTGTATCAGTTTGATGTGTATCAGTCCAGGAACAGGATTGAAGGAAACAGAAACATAGTAGGAAGGCCAATTCTAAACCAACTTGGGGTCTCTCTTGTAACTCTACATATAGACAAGGGATTAGCTATTCAAGACATACAATTCATAAGTTTTCAAGACAAGAACACTTAGGGAGAGAAAGTCTAGAGAGAGAAAACATTTTTCTCCCTCTAGCATAATCTCAGGAAGCTGGTTATTGTCCCAGACGGCGGTCAGTGGTTAATTCCGGTAGGCGGCGGTGGCAGGAGAAATTCGGCAGCGGCGGCGGTTGAAATTTAGGCGGTGACGAGCTGCAGAATTTTTTTCGGTAGGTGGATTGTGGTGATTAGCTGATCAAATTGCTCGTTAGATTGCTGCCCACACAACATACAAGCGAAGTCTTGAGGCATACAAAAGAATCACCTGAGTGTACGCTTCAATAGGTAATTCTTATGTTTTCGCTTGAATTAAGAATTTTTGTTGCGTGGTAAATCAAATAAGTACAAACCCAGATCCTGCGCAATGTTATTTTAAAAGGGTTGGAATAGCAATTGTGCTAGCATCTAGGCCTGACCAGAGATTCCGATTCTGGAATGCATAGCACGAAAGTGAGTTTCTGGCTAGGCCCGAGCAGATAATCTTTCAGTTATAACATGTCATCAAATAAAATTCTATTATGACACTAAAAATAAGTGTTATAATAGAATTTAAATCAAAACACTAAGAAGTGTAGTTAAAATTTTATAGGTATAAAGACATAATCAAGTGTTCTTTTATTTGTTAATATATCCACTAGCAAAATTGACCTATCGCCACACCCTTACTACATGTGTATAGAAACACAATTAAGTGTTATTTTATTTATTAATATATTAACTTAAGGTATTAATATATTACTATGTATAGTGTAATTGTAATACATATATAATTACATTATTAAGTGTGGTTTAAAGTCGTCTGGTGTTGTCACACATCGAAAATGTAGAGAATGATTGAGTGTTAACTGTAGTATTAAAAGAGAACGATTGAGTTTGGATGCCTATAGGCTAGAATTTCAACAGCCTAAGACTATTTGTATATTTACTTACGAATAACGTCATATACTATCTATTTAAAAATATTTTTATATTTTCAATTATATAATATAATAACAATAATTTTATGATATTATGGTATTTGTATGAACATTAAAATTGTCATAATAGGTTTTCTATCCAAACACTTTATTATGTATTAACATATTAACATATATAACACTGTATAGCCAATAACAGTGCCATAATAGATGATTTATCATAGCATATACTTGTGTTTTCATATATATTATAACTCCACATTTTTCATATGTATATTTACATTAAAAAGTGTCGTGTTATCCAATACCCCTTTGACCACACATACGTAGACCACGCAAAAAGGTTCGTGTCGCCATAGATAAAATGTGATGAAATTTTATCCATTATAACATTTTTAAGTGTTTTAGAAACCATTTTTTCTTGTAATGGGAAGAAATTTTAACGAAAATGGTAACATTTTGGATACATATTTTGCTCCTCCCCTCCAAAAAAAAAAAATCAGAATATAGCCGCCATGCCGCCCCCGAGCTGCCAAGTTGCCAACCCTAACCTTAAATAATCTTATATACCTAATTTCATGGCATCTTTTTTGTGTGTATTGTTGTCTCACTTTTGCTTGGTAGAATCTATAAATGTAGTGATCAAGCACGTCAATAAGACAGATTACCTCGCCTCCACACTTTGAATATTAATATTATACGCGTGACTAGTATTATAAGTTGAGAAAGTGAAAATTTATTGACAAATCGAGAATGAACAAAAATGTCAGATAAATTATACTGTATAACTTTGAGGTATGTCTCTATTATTATATTTGGAAGTAATTATTGAGCTGTAAATGATTAATGCATTTTTTAAATATAATAATAGAATATACTTTTAGACTATACAGTATAATTTGCAAAAATGTCCCACTTCAAAGCATGGAAATTTTTGAATCCATAAGCAAGATAGTCACAGTTTTAGCGCAAATTATATCATACTCCTAGGAGTAAACTAGGCGGTTTACTTCTAGCTGGTTTATGTTTAAAAAACCCCGTTAATGAGCACAAAACCGAAATTTTACATGAAGGCAGTCGTTCAATTTCTTCCATCGCGGTATTAAATGGTTCACGCGCGTTCTACAAGGCCATAATCGTGGTCACTGACGTCGACAAGACAGGAGCCGTCGTCTCCGACGATCGACAAGACTGGAGCATTTTTCAAAGGTTGATTTTTTGGTCGATAGTTTATGTAAACTCGCAATTTGTGCTTATGTAAACTCGTCTGTGTACTTATATTAGTAGTTCATGAACGACTGTGTACATATGTAAACTCGTCTGTGTGCTTATGTAAACTCGACAGCTTGCTTATGTAAACTCCGAACAGTGTGCTTATGTAAACTTGAATGTGTACTTATGTAAACTCGACAGCTTGCTTATGTAAACTCCGAACCGTGTGCTTATATAAACTTTGACCGTGTGCTTATGTAAACTCGCTATGTGTATGTGTAAATAAGCATTAAATGTGCATTTAATGCGCATTTAATGCTACTGGAGGGAAAGATTGGTTCACGCGGGTTCGACAAGACCAGATCATCCTCGAAAGGATGATTTTTTTATTTATTTTGTTTCCCAGCGGACAAATAATGATAACGGGGGTTGATTTTCGAGATTCAAATTTGGTAAAGTCATCATGTTCATTTTGATAGTGTTGTAAATTTTGAATTTCCGATCATTGTGGTATCCATTTCAGGGAGTCTTAAGGGCAAGATAGTTTATGTAAACTCTCATATTATGCTTATGTAAACTCGACTGGGTGCGTATGTTAACTCCAATGTGCACGATAGTTTATGTAAAATCGCCTTTTGTGCTTATGTAAACTCGTCTGTGTGTTTATGTAAACTGGTAGTGTGTTTGTGTAAACTCATTTTGTTTGTGGTAGAATATGTAAACAGGTACTTTATGGAGGAAATAGCTAATTTAATTGAAGGGGATGATGAAACAATGCCTTCTCTTGTTGGTAGAATATGCGAGAGTGAGGAGCATACATATGAACTTTATAATTCATATGCTTGGGATCTTGGTTTCGGTGTTCGTTTAGGTAAAGATAGAAAGAGAAGTGACGGAACGAGGTATTGGAGGAGAATTGTTTGCTGTAAAAATGGTAAGAAGATGGAGAATTGTAAGATAGACCAAATATTCACCAAACTTGATAGTCGTTTTGATTGTTTGGCTTGTATTGAAATTAAAATGAGGCCGGAAGATGGTTTGTGGGTCGTCACGAAGCATTTCCGAAAGCATAATCACTTTATGTGTCCGGAGACTGAAAGATATTTGTTACGTTCTCACAGAAAGATGTCGAGATCATCTATTGATTTTTTCCAGGCAATGAAATATGCGGGGATATCTGTTCGTGATAGTTACAAGCTGGTTTATAAAGAGGTTAGTTTTGTTCGTGTAAAATGCTTTTTATTTGCATACAACAATCGCACGGTATATTCGTGTAAAATGCTTGTTATTTATGTAAACTGATAGTTTACATGAACATTTATGTAAACTGATAGTTTACATGAACATTTATGTAAACTACCACTTTACATAAACGTTCATGTAAACTGATAGTCAACATGACCAATTATGTAAACTGATAATTTACATGAACACTTATGTAAACTACCACTTTACATAAACGATTATGGAAACTACCAATTTACATGAACAGAATATATCAGTACTGATATAACTTGTGTAAAGAACCATTCTGTTTATGTAAACTGCCAAGTTAAATAAGTAAACTGCCAAAGTTAAATATGTTAAAAAATTATGATGTTGTGTAGGCTGGAGGTCAATCAAACGTTGGTTTTACACAAAGGGATGTATACAACGAGCTGGAAACGAAAAAAAGAAAATACATTGATGACAGTGATTCCAACGCTTTGATTGAGATATTGAAATACAGGGCTGCTCACGAAGAAGATTTTTTCTTTGATTTTGAATTGGACGATGAGTCTTGTCTGAAAAATATTTTTTGGAGAGACGGTCAAATGAAGAGTGATTACAAGCTATTTGGTGATCTTTTAATCCATGACACCACGTATTGTCCTAATAAATATGATTTGATATGTGGTCCATTTATCGGATTGGACAACCACAGGAAGAATGTGATGTTTGGAATTGGTTCTATGAGGGACGAGAGAGTTGAATCATTTGTTTGGTTATTTTCTACATTCTTGAGGTTGATGGACAATAAGCATCCGATAACTGTAATGAGTGATCAATCAGCATCCATGGGAAGGGCGATTGAAGAGATATTTCCTGATTCACGGCATCGTCTTTGCATTTGGCATATCATAAAAAACTCCCAGAGCAACATTGGTTTTCTCAGACAGCAGGAAGGTTTCCGTGAGTTGTTTTATAGATTGCTGGCCAAAGTGGATACCGTTGAAGAATTTAATTACCAGTGGGAGAGGTAAGTGATTTGACTTGTTCATTTTTTCATAAAGGACTGGTGTAAACTGACGGTTTACACAAATGTTTTTATGTCAACTCTGTGTTTACATAAATTATGAGTTTACATAAACTCGCAGTTTACATAAGTTTACATAATTGAACAACATTTTTTATGTGTTTTCAGGATAGAAGAAAAATATGGATGCCAAGAGAATGAGTGGTTGAAAAAAAACTTACGAATCAAGAGAGAAGTGGTGTCCCGCGTTCAACAAGGATTATTTTTATAGGGGAACATTATCTTCCCAGAGGAGTGAGAGCACAAATAACTCTATCTCTCAAAGATTGTGTAAGACTTCAACATTATGTGATTTTTACCATCAATTTGTGAATGTTGTTCTTGATTGGCGATACCAAGCTACCTGCGAAGACCATAGGTGCTTCTATGGCAAGGTTGACGTGCCTGTTTAAGAATGTCTAATGTTAAAGCATGCCTGTGAAGTGTACACACTCGAGATGTACACATATTTTGTGAAGCAATATCTTAATATGCTGGAATTCAATATGGAACAGAAGTCCCAATCAAATGGTGTATATGTGTTTGAAGTTTGGATTCCAAAAGAAGATGAGGATGATCCCATATTCCGCCACGTTGTCATTTACAATGACAATGATTATTCTGCAAATTGTTCATGCAAGAAGTTTTCGGAAGTTGGGATTCTATGTTCTCATTGCCTCTGTGTCCTTTTTCAGAACAATTTTACTGTATGCTCTATATGATGATGTCAATTATGTAAACTAGTTAAAACTGATATACAACAATATAACTAATGTGGTTTTCCTTTTTTTTTTTTTTTTCCCTTTTTGTAGAAAATTCCAAAAATGTATATCCTCGATAAGTGGACAAAAACTGCTTCAGTTTCCCATTGTGGAAAGTTTAACGCTTCAGAAGTGTCAATGTGTTCGGCATCAATTTTCTCACCATCTTTGTGGAGGGCAGATGCTAGTAGAAGGTATTTTGATCTAATTACATTATCGCATACCAGTGAGATTGGTCGCAGTATTTTGGATGAGTACTATATGAAAGCCAAAGATGCACTTGCTGCCCAAGCTGATATTTTGGATGGGAATTCTGAAGGGCCTTCGTCGAAGAAGATTAGAGACCCCACTTCTAGGAGGGCAAGAAGTGTGAGGAATGTTCGGTTTAAAAGTACAGTTGAGAAAAGGGTGCACAAAGCCAAATTGAAACATCAAAGGAAGAAGAAGGATTTTTGATCTCGTTATGTAAACTTAAAGTTCTGATCTCTTTGTTTAGTGTAAGGTTTCTGATCTCATTATGTAGACTGATGGTTCTGAACTTGTTATGTATTGTGACAGTTCTGAAGTACTTATGTAAACTAAGGATTCCGATCTGGTTATGTATTCTGAGAGTTCTGAACTACTTATGTAAACTGATGGTTCTGATCTGGTTATGTATTGTGAGAGTTCTTAACTACTTATGTAAACTGAGGGTTATGATCTCGTTATGTATTGCGAGAGTATGAAGTACTTATATAAACTGATGGTTCTGAACTACTTATGTAAACTGGGGGTTCAAATCTCGTTATGTAAACTGAGGGTTCTGAACTACTTATGTAAACTGAGGGTTCTGAACTACTTATGTAAACTGAGGGTTCTGAACTACTTATGTAAACTGAGGGTTCTGATCTCGTTATGTAAACTGAGGGTTCTGAACTACTTATGTAAACTGAGGGTTCTGAACTACTTATGTAAACTGAGGGTTCTGAACTCGTTATGTAAACTGAGAGTTCTGATCTCGTTATGTAAACTGAGGGTTCTGAACTACTTATGTAAACTAAGGGTTCTGAACTACTTATGTAAACTGAGGGTTCTGAACTCGTTATGTAAACTGAGGGTTCTGAACTACTTATGTAAACTGAGGGTTCTGAACTACTTAAGTAAAGTTAACATATATAACAAATATAATGTTTACATCACAGATATAAATCTGTGAATATATAATCTGCTTATGTAAACTTAAGTTTACATAAGCTGGCAGTCAATGTAAACTTAACTAAGCTTAACTAATAGTTAGTTATCATTCGAATGTTATTTTTTATAGTAAAATTCATATATCTTTCTCTTGAGCTGAACCCCCAGGGTATTGTGTGGTGACATGAGCAAGTTAAGCAGGTACTTCACCCTTAACGTTTTCAGGATCTCGGGATTGTCCTTCGCCGCAATCAAGTCATAGTCATAGTCGAAAGCTTGTTGTCAATGATAAAGCTCCATATGCCGCATGACGTATAGGCCACAATTGAATCCGTCAGGGTTTTTCCATGCAAGGTCAGGGTATGTCCACTTCCAATGGTAGCACTTCTCATAGCGTTTAGCCCAAGGTGTATCTGATGTCAAGTCTTGGAAGTAGTACACCTGCAGCATTTTACATAAGATTTGGTGTAAAATGAAGTCCACAATGTTGTAAATTCTACATTATTATGTTATATTGTACTTACTAGTTTCTTTGGAAGACCACCGTAGGATGCCGCTTCTCCGCGTGCATTGTCAAACAGTATCACCTGTTTTTCATTGCTGTTGATGCACACCAACACAAAATGGCCATCTAGGTAGATGGGGAAGAACATCTACATTATATGTATACATCAAAATGCGTTTTTTTTTAAATGTAATGTAAACTATGACAATGGTTATACTCATTACCATGGACGGCTGAAAAGTATTTTCGATTTTCTTGATGAACCATAATTCTGTTGTCATTTGCTCTGAAAACCTGTGCATACATGTTTTGTTCTTTCCTGCCTTCATTCCCACGTCTTTCACTATGAGCTGCATAATATGAAATGTTAAATATAGGGGTTATAACAAACCGTATGAGGCCAAGTGATGTAAAGAAACGTGTAAGTATTAACTCACCGAAAACTGGATTGAGCAGAAAAACCTCGAAGGTTTCTCAGTTTGTGGCAAATTTTTGGTTATGTTCAAGTGATACGACTAACAATCAATGATGGTCGTATCCAACCATTCACCCCAAACCATGCTGGACATCTGCTCCCGGTCTATGGTAAGATTGTCAGCCTCACCAAACAGTTGCTCGCTGACAGTGTTATGTATGTAAACTGGGCCACGTAAAATATGCTTATGTAAAGTACATTTATGTAAACTCGTTTGGATAAACCTTTATGTAAAAATGACTTAAGTAAACTTTTATGTAAACTAGATTTGTTGAGTAATGACTTATGTAAAATAGAATTATGTGAAACAGATGTAGGTCAAGCACACTTACTACTTCGACCTGTCCTTGCTTGCATCCTGAAGCAAAAGTGCGTAGTCATTGACTATCTTCTCCTTCTCCGAGATTCTTGCAAGTATATCCTTCTTCCAGCTGGTGAAGTAAGGAGACAACAATTTCCTTGGTTTTTTAACGGCTCGATGAGCCCTGTTGGGAGGGAATGCAGCTACCTCATCAGTGTTATCTGGATTCCCCATGATCACGCTGAAATGTTGGATTCAAATTCTTTAATCGATATTCAATGTTTAATTACATCAAATGGGAGATGATAAGAATACGTACTCAAAGTCAGGCTCGTCCGCAAGCAATGGTTCAGCCGCGAAGTCAAGTCTCCTAAATAAGTGGGACTGAACATCTTGCATGGATGCATGTACCAAGGCATTTGCTCCATGCGTATCGGCCATTTTATCTTTCTCAGTTTCCTGAAATTTATGAATCAAACGCACTGGCGTTAGTTGTGAAAAGCCTAGATCAGAAATTGGAGTCATTGGCATCATTTTCTTAATTGGAACGGTCTCCTGTCCAAAGCTTTTCTCTACAAGATCAGCCAGCAGGCACATTTGTTTTAACAACTGAGTGTCTGGTGTGTCTGTTGGCTACAAGTTGTTATTATATAATCATTGAAAGTTGTGCACATTTGCACAAAGATGTGCAATCTAAAATAACAAATTTACATGATTTTACATGAAATACCTCTCCGGCTAGTATTTTGGTTGCTGGCGTGGTTTTTTCAGTTTCTGCATGTTCCACCCCCACGGGAACCTGCAGTAGTTTACATAAATAAGCAAAACACTAATAGAACTACTTATGTAAACTGAGGGTTCTGATCTTTTTATGTATCCTGAGAGTTCTGAACTACTTATGTAAACTGACCGTTGTGATATCATTATGTAAAGTGAGTGTTCTGATATCGCTATGATAACTTTATAGTCATAATTTCCTTATGTAAACTGGCCATTCTGAACTGGTTATGTAAACTGGACATTCTGAACTGGTTATATAAACTGACAGTTCTCCTCTCGATATGTAAAACGACAGTTTTGAAATCTTTATGTAAACTGACTGTCATGATCTCGTTATGTAAAATTCAAGTGAAATACCTCTCCAGCTGGTAGTTTGGTTGCTGGCATGGTTTTTTCAGTTTCTGCAGGTTCCACCCCCACGGGAATCTGCAGTAGTTTACATAAAGAAGCAAAACATTAATAGAATTATTTTACAATAAGAAGCAGTAGTTTACATAAGCATCTCAGAATATTAATCACCAATTATCAGATTGGTGATTAAAGAAATCAGATTGAATAGTAATTAACATAAGCCTATCCATTATTTTGCTTACCTCTTTCTGTTCAGCTTTCTCCTTCTCGTTTTGCACCTCTGTTATTTTGTTCGCCGGTGGTGTTTTCCCAGTTTGTGCACCCTGCTTTTGCTCCAAACATAAGCAAAACATTATTAGAATTATTTTGCAAATGATTAAGAACACCAGCAATAACAGTACTTTACACATGCATGACAGCACTTTACATAAACATCCAGTAGTTTACATAAGCATATCAGTCTATGATTTTACACGAAAAAAGGACTTTACCATAGAAAAAAGTACTTTAAACATGCATGTCAGTGAAAGATTTTGGTAGGATCTGGGTTTGCACTTGCTCGATTTACCACGCAACAAAAATTTCTATTAAAGCGGAATCTTAGAAAAGTACCTTTGAAGCGTGCACCTGGTGATTCTCTTGTATGCCTCAAGACTATGACTTCACATTGTGTGGGCAACGAACTAGAAGTCAATTGATCAGCTATCACCACAATCCACCTGCTAGAAAACTCTAGCCCCGCAGCACCTGGCACGTACTATAAACGCACCGCCCGCAGAGAGAGAAAGTTACGCGCAGCTGGTATAGACTAATGCCAAAATTTCAGCCACTAGAAACCCAAAAACCAGCTGCACACTTTCTTGAAAATTCGACTTGGAGAGAAACGTTTTCTCTCTCTAGAATTTTCTCTCTCTAGAAATCCTGTGGATTAATTGTGTTATTCTTGAATGGCTGATCCCTTGTCTATTTATAGAGTTACAAGAGAGACTCCAAGTTGGTTTAGGATTGGTCTTCTTACTGGGTTTCTGTTTTCCTTCAATCCTGTTTCTGGACTGATACAGATTCTGTTTCCTTCAATCCTGTTTCTGGACTGATACACTCCCAACTGTCACAGGGATTCACTTATCCCAATCCAGTTCCTGGGATGAATCACTCCCAACTGACACAGGGATTCACTTATCCCAAACCAGTTCCTGGGATGATTCACAACCAACTGACACAAGGATTAATTAATTTCTCAATTAATTAAATCTACCTTTGTCAACAACCCAGTACATAATTAATCGTACCACTAACGGATTAATTATGGCACTACCAACCTACACCAGAATTGCTTCCGGAACAACTTAATTAAATTATATTCATAATCTCCCCACATCAAAGATATAGTGCTCATTAATTTATTAATTTACTGATAAATTAATTCATCAACTTCTTAATATTCCGAGACTAGTACCACTCGACCTTTTTACAATACCGGACATAAGTCCACTGGCCAGGTTTAGTATAATAAACATTTCGAGCTCATCTCGGGAGCACCATCACCCCGGACGCACCGGTACATGGTTTCCTTTCGACCAGCAGTAGTACACCAAGTAACTAAACACGCGCACCCAACCCACCGAGACTATTGGCCACATTTGACCTCACCCATTGGCAGATCAAAGTACACTATGTCTAATCCTCATGCCCACTCGAGTCTAGGGATTTAGAGATAGAATACAATGATCGATTTGTCTATTAAATCAGTACAAGACAAATCATTCCTAAGAGTCAAGTTCAATATGCCCCGGGCATATCTATATGATTCAATTAGTTTAGACAAACTAATTATCTAAATCACATAATAACCTAGACCGACAGTTTGTCCAAAGCTGTCTCGGTTACGAACCTCATTTATATATTATGTCTTTTAACCAATGATGAGATCTACTGTGTCGCACTAGACACCTCATCATCTACTTACATAATATAAATGGACATAAAACTGCACAACAAAATATAATTGAAACACAAATCGATATATTAAACTGGGAAACTGTACAATACAAGCATAGCTTATGTATTCTACTCCAACAGTCAGCACTCACAACTTTACATAAACACTTTACAGTATTAGGCTTACCGCTTTCTCTCCATCTTCCTCATGCTCATTGTCCACTGCCTTCTTGAGTTCATGTATTACACATCGAACATCTTCCAGGATTGTTTCTAGTGTACACAAATCGGGACACTTTGAAGCCCTAATTTTCTCCAAGTATTCTATGAAAGATCTACTATATTTTCCCAATTCAATGTACATTTATAGAAAATTTGAGAGGATCTGATCGTCATCCTGCACATAGATTGCATTTTTCATATGAAGTGTTTGATGACAAAATTGACTGTAAACTACATTGAGTATGGTATTTACCTCTCCATCTTGCTTTGCTGACGCTGCAAGGTTGCCCTCTTCCATAAGTGATACGATGATATCTGAAACAATTTGATTAATTTTGCAGCATGCTCATCCCCTTTTACTGTCTTAGATATCCCAGCTTGCTTAGTTTCGTCATCGTCATCCTCATATCCCTCAGCTTCCTCAGCTGCCTCATCTTCCTCAGCTTTCTTCTCATCTTCCTCCTTAGACCCCTCACCTTCCTCACCCTCACCTTCCTAAGCTTCCTCCTCAGCTTCCTCCTCAGATTGCTTAGCTTCCTCACTCTCAGCTGGCATCTGAATTTCAACTCCTTCCTGTTCAATGATCACCGCCATGTGTGCTGGTCCCTGCAACAACTGTATTAATTTCAAACCTTGATGTAAAGTCATACTTAACATGAAGGTTTGTGTAAACTTGATTCATGTAAAATAGATTCCTGTATACTTGTCTTCCCAGCTTCATCCTCAGCTTCCTAAGGGGATTCAGATTCTTCATCTGAATCTTCTTCCTCTGTGGAAGTTTCATCCGCATCTTCCTCCTTTACGGATTCTACTTCGCTTGGTTCATCCTCTTCTGTGTCATCCCCTCCATCGGGGGATGATTCACTTCCATTAACCTGGCAACATGATGTGGAAAAATACTCAAATTGTGTAAAGTAATATTGCATAATGCTATAAAAGTAATGTTAAATACAAACCTCATAAAAGTCTTTTTCTTCTTTAGGGCGTTCTCTTATTCTGCCCGTTCCCCAGTGATTGTTTCACTGTGCAAGCTCCATCAGCTTGCTTTGGGGCCAATTTTGGATTATCGGGACAAGGCGATTATTGTTATTCACAGCGGCATACCCAAGTCTATCAGCATACAGTAACTGTGATAGTGCAAAAAAAATGAGTTTTCTGTTATGAATGTGTGATGTAAAGTTCAAGTTTACATAACTGATTACAATATGTAAACTGAACAAGTAATGTAAACTGAACAAGTTATGTAAACTGAACTTTATGTAAACTTTAAGTAAACTGAATATGTAAACTTTATGTAAACTGATCTTTATGTGAACTTTATGTAAACTGATCTTTATGTGAACTTTATGTAAACTGAATATGTAAATTTTATGTATACTGAACATGTAAACTGAACATGTTATGTAAACTGAAAGTTATACCACAACGAATGTAAGAGGCCCCGTGAATTGGCCTCTAGGATGCTTTTTCCATTCTTGTATGCTGTCCATCAATCGAGCAACGACCAATTTTCTCCAATTCAGTTTCCTGATATTCTCTACCGAGCTAAATGATTTCATATATCTGTATTGAACTGTGTTGGTGCCGTTGCTGTGAATTATCGTGAATGAAAGATTTTGGTAGGATCTGGGTTTGCACTTGCTCGATTTACCACGCAACAAAAATTTCTATTAAAGCGGAATCTTAGAAAAGTACCTTTGAAGCGTGCACTTGGTGATTCTCTTGTATGCCTCAAGACTATGACTTCACGTTGTGTGGGCAACGAACTAGAAGTCAATTGATCAGCTACTCACCACAATCCACCTGCTAGAAAACTCTAGCCCCGCAGCACCTGGCACGTACTATAAACGCACCGCCCGCAGAGAGAGAAAGCTACGCGCAGCTGGTATAATCCAAGGCCAAAATTTCAGCCACTAGAAACCCAAAAACCAGCTGCACACATTCTTGAAAATTCGACTTGGAGAGAGAAACGTTTTCTCTCTCTAGAATTTTCTCTCTCTAGAAATCCTGTGGATTAATTGTGTAATTGTATGTCTTGAATAACTGATCCCTTGTCTATTTATAGAGTTACAAGAGAGACTCCAAGTTGGTTTAGGATTGGTCTTCCTACTGGGTTTCTGTTTTCCTTCAATCCTGTTTCTGGACTGATACAGATTCTGTTTCCTTCAATCCTGTTCCTGGACTGATACACTCCCAACTGTCACAGGGATTCACTTATCCCAATCCAGTTCCTGGGATGAATCACTCCCAACTGACACAGGGATTCACTTATCCCAAACCAGTTCCTGGGATGATTCACAACCAACTGACACAAGGATTAATTAATTTCTCAATTAATTAAATCTACCTTTGTCATTAACCCAGTACATAATTAATCGTACCACTAACGGATTAATTATGGCACTACCACCCTACACCAGAATTGCTTCCGGAACAACTTAATTAAATTATATTCATAATCTCCCCACATCAAAGATATAGTGCTCGTTAATTCATTGATTTACTGATAAATTAATTCATCAACTTCTTTAATTCCGAGACTAGTACCACTCGACCTTTTTACTATACCGGATATAAGTCCACCGGCCGGGTTTAGTATAATAAACATTTCGAGCTCATCTCGGGAGCACCATCACCCCGGACGCACCGGTACATGGTTTCCTTTCGACAAGCAGCAGCACACCAAGTAACTAAACACGCGCACCCAACCCACCGAGACTATTGGCCACATTTAACCTCACCCATTGGCAGATCAAAGTACACTATGTCTAATCCTCATGCCCACTCGAGTCTAGGGATTTAGAGATAGAATACAAGGATCAATTTGTCTATTAAATCAGTACAAGACAAATCATTCCTAAGAGTCAAGTTCAATATGCCCCGGGCATATCTATATGATTCAATTAGTTTAGACAAACCAATTATCTGAATCACATAATAACCTAGACCGACAGCTTGTCCAAAACTGTCTCGGTTACGAACCTCATTTTTATATTATGTCTTTCAACCAATGATGAGATCTACTGTGTCACACCAGACACCTCATCATCTACTTACATAATATAAATGGACGATTAATGCACAACTAAATATAATTGAAACACAAATCGATATATTAAACTGGGAAACTGTACAATACAAGCATAGCTTATGTATTCTACTCCAACAATCTCCCACTAATACTTAAGCTGTGCTTTAAGTATACAACTACATACAATTCTACCCAATCTGCTGCTATCTATCTAGAAAAAACTATCAAGGCTCTCCTAAGCATCTGATCCCCATGCCCTTCACGTGAGCCTCAAAGACTTTTGAAGTCAATGTTTTCGTGAATGGATCTGCAAGGTTATCCTCTGATGCTATCTTAGCCACGACCACGTCTACCCTCTTTACGATGTCTCATATCAGGTGGTACTTGCGCTGTATATGTTTACTAGCCTTGTGGGCTCATGGTTCCTTCGAGTTTGCTACTGCACCGTTGTTATCACAATATACCGTGATAGACCGCTGCAAACCAGGAATCACATCTAAGTCCACTAGGAAGTTCTTGAGCCATACTGCTTCTTTCGCTGCCTCTGATGTGGCAACGTACTCAGCCTCCATGGTAGAGTCTGCCATGCATTTCTGCTTGACACTCCGCCAAACTATGGCTCCACCTCCCAGAGTAAACACATACCCTGAGATAGACTTGCTCTTGTCCCTATCGCCTTGGAAATCTGAATCTGTGCAACCTCGGGGTACCAGCTCAAACGCCTGATAGACCATAACTTGGTCCCTCGTTCTGCGCAAATACTTGAGAATGCATTTTACTGCTTCCCAATGAGCTTTCCTGGTGTTACTCTGATATCTGCTCACTATGCCAACGGCATAACAGATATCAGACCTCGTACACAACATGGCATACATGAGACTTCCTACTGCCGAAGCATATGGAACTGTCTTCATGGTCTCTATCTCCTCAACAGTCTTAGGAGACTGTTCCTTAGATAGAAACACTCCATGCCTAAAAGGTAAAAAACCTTTCTTGGAGTTGTGCATGTTAAAGCGGGCCAGAATCGTGTCTATGTATGAAGCTTGGGAGAGCGTTAGTGAATGTTTCCTACGATCTCGAATAATCTTGATCCCAAGGATATGTCCCGCTTCCCCTAAGTCCTTCATATCAAATTGCTTGGACAGCCATGCCTTTACGTCTGATAACACTTTCTTGTTGTTGCCAATCAATAGAATGTCATCTACGTAAAGCACAAGAAACACCACTGAGTTTCCATCACGTCTGCGATATACACATTGCTCATCCAGACACTGAGTAAATCCAAAGAACTGGATTACTTCATCAAACCGGATGTTCCAAGATCTAGATGCCTGCTTAAGTCCATAAACAGACCTCTTAAGCCTGCAAACCTTATGCTCTTGGCCTTTTTCAATGAATCCCTCTGGTTGCTGCATAAAGATGGTTTCTTCAAGACTTCCGTTTAGGAAAGCTATTTTGACATCCATCTGCCAAATCTCATAATCCATATGAGCAGCTATGGCCAAGAGAATCCGGATCGACTTAAGCATGGCTACCGGGGAGAAGGTTTCCTCATAGTCGATTCCCTCTTTCTGAGTATACCCCTTCGCCACCAGCCTAGCTTTAAAGGTTTCCACCTTCCCGTCAGGTCCTTTCTTACGTTTGTAGACCCACTTGCATCCAATGGGCTTAAACCCATCAGGCAGGTCCACAAGCTCCCAGACTTGATTGTGGTCCATTGACCCCATCTCAGATATCATTGCCTTACGCCAAGATTCTGCATCTTTATCTCGAAGCGCCTCATTATAGTTAACTGGGTCAGGTTCAGGCACACCTGGGACCAGGTCTGAAGCCTCTCCCATGCCAATGAACCTGTTTGGCTGTCTCACAACCCTCCCACTACGACGAGGCACCGCCTGTGTAGGCGCATCATCTGTGATCTCATGTGCAGTGTGTGGTGTATCTACTTGCGCTGGTGCATCAGGATTAGTAGTTTGTCATCTAAGCTCTTCTAGTACTATCTTACTCTTGGGCTTGTGGTCTAAGACATAGTCCTCTTCTAAAAATCTAGCGTCGGTACTTACCACCACCTTCTGATCTTTAGGACTATAGAATAGACCACCTTTCGTTCCCCTAGGATGTCCTACAAACAGCATTAATTATGTTCTTGCATCTAGCTTAGCCGTATCTGCCTTAAGCACATGTGCTGGGCAGCCCCAAATTCTGAGATGTCTTAGACTGGGCTTCCGCCCGTTCCACAACTCTACTGGGGTTGAAGGCACAGTTTTAGATGGTACAAGATTAAGAATATACATTTCCGTTTCCAAGGCATATCCCCAGAACAAACTTGGCAAATCACTATAGCTCATCATGTACCTAACCATTTCCATAAGAGTCCGATTCCTTCTTTCTGCTACACCATTCTGCTGTGGCGTGCCAGGTGCAGACAACTGAGACTGAATTCCTACCTCAGTGAGGTAATCTCGAAATTCATGGGACAGGTACTTCCCACCACGATCTGAATGCAGTGTCTTAATACTCTTACCATGATGCTTCTCCACATCTGCCCGAAACTCTTTGAACTTGCCAAAACATTCGGACTTGTGGCGCATTAGGTAAATGTATCCGTATCTAGAGTAGTCATCCGTGAACGTCACGAAATACTCATATCCCCCTCGTGCCTAGACCGTCATAGGTCCACACAAGTCAGAATGAACCAACTCTAATACTTATTTAGCTCTATGACTTTTTGCCTTAAAAGGTCTCTTGGTCATCTTACCTTCCAAGCAAGATTCACCGGTTGCATAACTGTCAATATCTAATGAACCCAAAGGTCCATCATTGACTAACCTCTGAATCCTACTAAGGTATATATGACCTAGCCTTAGATGCCAAAGATAGGTTTGATTCATTTCAAAAGGTTTCTTCCTCTTATTAATGTTAGATTTTGAGCTATCTATCTCTATGTTTTGCGCAACAGGGGAGTTAGAGTTAACCACAAACAAATTGTCCGCCAATGAACCAGAACAAATAAGTTTTCCATTTATTCTAATAACAACACAGTCATCAGAAAAAATAAACTTATACCCGTTCTTCAAGAGTTTAGAAACCGAAATCAAGTTCTTTCTAAAACTCGGTACATAAAGACAATTAACTAACTCCAAGCTAGAATTTTCGAAATTCAACTTAACTACTCCCACTGCTTCTACTGACACTCTTGTAGTGTCGCCCAAGTAGATATCCAATTCGCCTTCTCTAAGCTTCTGGGTTACTTGGAACCCTTGAAAAGAATTACAAACATGGTCAGTGGCACCTGAATCCACACACCAAGTATCTGTGGGAATCGCCGCTAAACATGTCTCAGTAATTAAGGCATAATTTATCGTACTTATAAGCTTTGGACAATCCGCTTTCCAATGTCCCGTCTTATTGCACTTGAAGCACTTGTCTTTCAACTTCTTCTTTGCAATATCTGGCTTAGGCACAATTTGTGCCTTTTTAGCTACTCCCTCGAGCTTTCTCTTCTTCTTTCCAGCCTCAGGCTCAGAAGAAGATTCTAAAGCTTCGACTGCGACTAAAGCTCGCTTCTTCTCTTGAAGAAGACTTTTAGCCACCATCAACTCTGTCAAAAGCTCGGATGAACTCCACAACATCTTACTTATGTTGTAGTTCAACCGAATCTGCTCATAGCTTTGAGCCGCCATCAACTCTGCCAAGAGCTCGGATGAACTCCACAACATCTTACTTATGTTGTAGTTCAACCGAATCCGCTCATAGCTTTGAGGCAAGCTCTGGAGGACAATATCGGCTTTGGTTTCACCAACGATTTCGCCTCCCACTACCTCAACCTTGTTGATGTTACTAATCATGTCAATGACACGATCTCTCACAGGAGCGCTCTCAGCCATAAGGACAATGTCCAAGTTACGACTTCCATCGACATTATTAGTTCCAGTTAAATTATTATTTTTCAAAATAGCAGCTAAAGGATTGAATGCCATATCGATTTAAACTGGAAAGTAAACAAACAGTGTTTCAGTTATATATGCTAGAATTTTCGAAAAACATGAAAATTCAATTTAATTATTGATTTCCCTCAAAACAATAATATTAATCCACCAACATCTCATCCACCGGGATTCTCGCAAGCCACGCAGTGTGGACGTTTACGCTAACCCACATTCGTTTGAGAAGAACCAAGTTCATTAACTACACTATCTGACCAACGATCTTTTGATCAATGTAGCTAATAGTCGGTGCTTTCAGCCGTACAAGTAAGCAGCGTAACCTCGCGGGAGGAATACTACAGATCGTACACTAAGTGTATGCCATTACGTGACTTCTGAGTTTGTTACCTCAGGATAGTGCGCCTCAGATGGAGAGGGTGTCGCATTTCTCCTAGTTAAACTCGCTCTAGTCATCTTACTTAGAAACTCATAGTCTAGCGATCTCGGAGCTGGACTCATCCGAATGGAGGAAGGCCCTAATGCCAACGCGCAAGCCCACCCATATCGTATATGAACCCGTAATGGTGGCCATGGGGATATAACACAACCCGCTCCCACTTAGATTTCCAAATTGAGGGTTTTTTCGGTTTTAACATGCAATTAACTAACCTAAGTTATGTGCAACCATAAAACCAGACATGCTTTAATTCATGCATTTAAAATACAGCATAAAAATAAAGAATAAAAATTAAAACAATAAATACGGGAAATAAATTCGAAAAAATAAATTCCCCGACTATTATGGTTTTAATTGCTTCCATCTTCTGCCTTGATCTCGTGTCCCGTCACGTCACTCGATGGAGAGAGTTTTGAATTTTAAAAAACGAAAACTGGAGGAAAAACGGGCCAAAAACAGCCCGAACAGCCCGAACGGGCCGCCCGGGCCGCAGCACGGCCCGAGGGCCGCGCTGCCCGCACGGGCCCTGCCCGCGCGGCGCTGCGCCCGTGCGGCCCTGCGCGCCCAGCTGCTGCGTGCAGCGACTGCTGCGCGCTGCTACTGCCTCTTTGTCCTGCCGGCCGGCGATTTTGCTGCCGGCAATCGTTGCCGGCGTCGCCTCCTGCCGCCAACTCCTCCTTCGCTTTTTTCCACGCTATTTGGTCTTCTTGGAATTGGTTCTGGGTTTTCCTGCGTTTCTTCAAATTCATGATAACCCAAAACCCACGAATCCAAGTCGCCCACCATAATGCCTTCGATTACATAAAAAAAATAATTTTCCTACTACAAGGCATTCTAGGAAAATTAAATAATCGAAATTACATAGAAAAAATCCTACTACAGATTTAATCTAATTCTACACGGCTTCCAGCACGTGGTTATACTATTACAAGCATTCACAATAAAATTAAATCCGGACATGTCCCGGAGTTTAATTAAAAACCATACAAACGTAACCATAATAGTCGGGATTCTAAACCACCTGCAAATAAAACCATGTAATAAATCGAACAAGCACAGAACCCCCTAAACCAGGCTCTGATACCAATTGAAAGATTTTGGTAGGATCTGGGTTTGCACTTGCTCGATTTACCACGCAACAAAAATTTCTATTAAAGCGGAATCTTAGAAAAGTACCTTTGAAGCGTGCACTTGGTGATTCTCTTGTATGCCTCAAGACTATGACTTCACGTTGTGTGGGCAACGAACTAGAAGTCAATTGATCAGCTACTCACCACAATCCACCTGCTAGAAAACTCTAGCCCCGCAGCACCTGGCACGTACTATAAACGCACCTCCCGCAGAGAGAGAAAGCTACGCGCAGCTGGTATAATCCAAGGCCAAACTTTCAGCCACTAGAAACCCAAAAACCAGCAGCACACTTTCTTGAAAATTCGACTTGAAGAGAGAAACATTTTCTCTCTCTAGAATTTTCTCTCTCTAGAAATCCTGTGGATTAATTGTGTAATTGTATGTCTTGAATAACTGATCCCTTGTCTATTTATAGAGTTACAAGAGAGACTCCAAGTTGGTTTAGGATTGGTCTTCCTACTGGGTTTCTGTTTTCCTTCAATCCTGTTTCTGGACTGATACAGATTCTGTTTCCTTCAATCCTGTTCCTGGACTGATACACTCCTAACTGTCACAGGGATTCACTTATCCCAATCCAGTTCCTGGGATGAATCACTCCCAACTGACACAGGGATTCACTTATCCCAAACCAGTTCCTGGGATGATTCACAACCAACTGACACAAGGATTAATTAATTTCTCAATTAATTAAATCTACCTTTGTCATTAACCCAGTACATAATTAATCGTACCACTAACGGATTAATTATGGCACTACCACCCTACACCAGAATTGCTTCCGGAACAACTTAATTAAATTATATTCATAATCTCCCCACATCAAAGATATAGTGCTCGTTAATTTATTAATTTACTGATAAATTAATTCATCAACTTCTTTAATTCCGAGACTAGTACCACTCGACCTTTTTACTATACCGGACATAAGTCCACCGGCCGGGTTTAGTATAATAAACATTTCGAGCTCATCTCGGGAGCACCATCACCCCGGACGCACCGGTACATGGTTTCCTTTCGACAAGCAGCAGCACACCAAGTAACTAAACACGCGCACCCAACCCACCGAGACTATTGGCCACATTTAACCTCACCCATTGGCAGATCAAAGTACACTATGTCTAATCCTCATGCCCACTCGAGTCTAGGGATTTAGAGATAGAATACAAGGATCAATTTGTCTATTAAATCAGTACAAGACAAATCATTCCTAAGAGTCAAGTTCAATATGCCCCGGGCATATCTATATGATTCAATTAGTTTAGACAAACCAATTATCTGAATCACATAATAACCTAGACCGACAGCTTGTCCAAAACTGTCTCAGTTACGAACCTCATTTATATATTATGTCTTTCAACCAATGATGAGATCTACTGTGTCACACCAGACACCTCATCATCTACTTACATAATATAAATGGAAGATTAATGCACAACTAAATATAATTGAAACACAAATCGATTTATTAAACTGGGAAACTGTACAATACAAGCATAGCTTATGTATTCTACTCCAACAGTGAACACCATGAATATCAAGAAATCTTGAAGGAATTCTAGGCCAGCGTCCTTGTTACGCTTGATGTAATCAGAGAGGCTACTTGCTGGTATAATCGCCTTGTTTTGTGGAACGGGGTGCCTTAGATCCCACTTTTTCTTATCTTCTTTGTACACCCGGGATTCTTGATCTTTCCTGTGTATTTCTCCACATCCAGTTCCCCACCAGGAAATTCCATTACTGACTCGACATCTGCCTCTGTAATTGGAATTGTGCCAGCATCCAACTCCAAAGTGCTTCTTTCAGTATTGATGTTCGAGATCAAGTAATGGCCGAACGAATTCGGAGACCTATCATAGTTAATGTGGAACAGGCACCCCAGCCCCACATTTGTCAGCTGCTGCCTCTGCGCTTCATTTAGATCCGCAAGCAGCGACGATATTCCAGCAGCAGAGGTTCTTGACTGGAATGATTGTTTTGACTCTCTAACCGCTTGGTATCCTGCGGTTTCTTGCAAACATGTCAATTCCGCATCTTCACGGAGTGGCTGGGTCCTTTCTTGAAAGATTTGAATAGCAAGCTCTTCATCTTTCCTTTTATTATCATCTTTCTTCTTTTTTCTTTCCTCATTTTTTTTCTTTGAGCTTCTGCAATTTTTTGAAGCTGATTATTTCCTCAAAATCATCGTCTGAATTCGCTTAGACGATCTTCTTTCTTTTGCCTGAAATCGCATCAAAAAGGGCAAAATCACATTACATAAAAAACCAATAGTTTATATAAGCATAACAGAGGATGAATTTACTCGCATTATGAGCATTCTAGTTTAGACACAACAATTTACAACCAAAAAATGGAATTCACATTAGAAAACAGTACTCTACCCAAGCAAATAAGCACTTTACATGAGTTACCAGGAGTTTACATAAGCAGATCAAACTATGATTAATCACGAATTATGAGCATTCCAGTCTTAGGAACACTACTCTACTGCCAATAAAAGTAAGTTTACATGAGAAAACAACACTTTACACAAGCAAATCAGAACTTTACATAATCTACCAGTATTTTACATAAGCAGATCAGAAGATGATTAAACACGAATTATGAGCATTCGAGGCTTATGAACACTCTTCTACAACCAAAAAAAGGGAGTTTACATGAGAAAACAGCAGTTTACACAAGCAAATCAGACCTTTAAATAATAAACCAGTAGTTTACATAAGCAAATCAGACGATGATTAAGTCCGAATTATGAGAATTCGGGACTTATGAACACTACTATACAACCAAACTAAGGGAGTTTACATGAGAAAACAACACTTTACACAAGCAAACAAGCACTTTACATACGCAACCACGAGTTTACATAAGCATATCAACGATGATTAAACACGAATTATGAGCATTCCAGACTCAAGAACACTACTATACAACCAAAATAAGGGAGTTTACATGAGAAATCCTCAATTTAAACAAGCAATTCAGGACTTTAAAAAATCAACCACCAGTTTACATAAGCATATGATTAAACCCAAATTATGAGCATTCGAGTCTTATGAACACTAGTCTACAACAAAAAAAAAATGGAGTTTACATGAGAAAACATCACTTTATAAAATCAAACAAGCACTTTACATAAACAACCAGTAGTTTATATAAGCATTTCAGACGATGATTAAACACGAATTATGAGCATTGCAGTCTTAAGAACACTACTCTACAACCAAAATAAGTGAGTTTACATGAGAAAACAGCAGTTTACACAAGCAATTCAGGACTTTAAATAATCAACCACCAGTTTATATAAGCATATCATACGATGATTACGGTCGAATTATGAGCATTGTAGTCTTAGGAACACTACTCTACACCCAAAATAAGGAAGTTTACATGAGAAAACAGCACTTTACACAAGCAAATCAGCACTTTACATAAATAAATAGTAGTTTACATAAACAGCCATCACTTTACATACACAAAAACGGGACTGTACATAGGAAAATAGTACTTTACACAACTATAAACTGCAACAAACTTACTCTCCGGAACTTGTTTGTCTGATTTCTCGGCGCCGATTTCTTTGCTCGGCCTCTTTACACCCAGAATATTTGCCGCCCTAGGCTCTGTGTTGCGTTTTTTACCCAAAAAAAAAAACTGACCATTATCAACAACATCGACTACCCCATAACTGCAAGTATAAATTCAACATTTGGTATAAACATACCTTTAATCATTCTTTCAATTTTTTGGCCTTCTGCTTCGCTGGTAACTTGCTTAACCCTAACCATGATTTTTCTCTTTGATCGCTTTTTTTTTCCCACTCGAAATGAACATCGAATCGCCTTCCGCTGGTGGACTCGTAGCGTTCAGGTTGCTCGGTTGCGCGAACGATCGTACTGTGAATGCTGCCTATTTTTTTGGAGCTCGTGGGTCGTGCGGAGAGTTTAAGGAGGGCTGTTGCTTTTTCCAATGTAAAATAAATTCTCATCCTTTCGGTTTCCATTAGATTTGTACCGCCTTTGTGTAAAGTCCGTACAGAACGAAGCCCAACAAATATTTGAAATTTAATTTTGCTTGGAATCGAGGGATTTGATTTGATGTAAACTCGGGGATACGGGGCTGCTAATTAGGGAAAGGTGAGGCGCGTTATAGCCACTTTACTCCTACCTCATGTTTTCCTTTTTTTTTTTTTTTTTGCTAGGAGTAGTAACAGTATATTTACTCCTAGGAGTATAATATACCAACTGCAGTTTTAGTGGAAGAGGAGATAATTGTGGAAGAAAATAAGAAAATGAATATACGAAGTAGTAGTAGAAATTAGAGAGTCGTGCACAGCTTTATTTCCTTTTAATGATCCAAATGTTAACAAGTTATTTGATTTTGAGAGAGATAGCATCTACGTATGATCCTTCTTCATTGTTTCTGGGATGTTTCCTTAAATGAATTTCTTTCAAAGAAATCCTCATGGGCTGCAGAAAATCAGTTGAAGAGCCATTTTTTTATTTTTCGGATTATGAGATTTGGAAGATGCAATGCACGCGACTCTCTGTGTGTGTGTGGTTTGAGTATTATGTCATGATGGTGTTATAATATTCTTCTTCTTTCTTGGGACATTTTTCTTTACACACCTGGAAGAATGAACTAGGAATTTCATAAACTAAGATTTGAAAACTCTTAGTATAATTAATAATACACCTGTGAACTAATATAGTTTAATAAATAGAATTTTATCTTTTTAAAATAGAGAGAGTTATAAATCCATTAATTTAAAGAAAATTTCATAATACTTTAGGATTCAAGATCTTCCGTGATATTTGCATATGACACTCCATGTGACAAAGAGAATCCTGAGCCATAACTATAATAGAAATGGCCTAATTATCATAGGTAACCTGATTCACATTTATTTTATAGTGAGAGTGAATTATAACTGCCGTTACCTAGAATATTTTGCATATTGTCTTTTTGATGATTTTGGATCTTTAATGGTTTTAGTTCTGATTTTTCATGACTTTTTATAGTGTAATTTTCAGAAATTATACTATGTACCACTAGGTAGGGTACATGTACGTATTACTATATTTAGAAATAAAGAGATGACAAGTTAAGGTAAGATCAATTCATATTTAAAAAATTGATGAGTTGTCATTACTTTATTTTTAAATATATTAATAGGTACGTGTACCTAGTAGGTATGGTATAATTTGCGGTCATTCATTTTTACTGATAAAATTTATATAAAAAAATTATAAACATATTTTTTTCATCAACTAACACACTTAATACTAAATAAATACATTGATAGAAATATGAGTATAATATCAATACTAGATATTACATTGGTAAATGTTTCTTTGATATCGATAAATGAAGTAATGAAGCAATTTATAAATCACAGGCTGAAAGAGGAAAAAGAAATTCCATTTCCCTCTTCCCCAGCAAATCTGCGGTTAGTCCATGAGTTATAAAATTTGTCACATGAATTAAATTAATCAACGTGACATTCACCTAATTTAGAGATTGATAGAATAGCAGCAATTCAATCATTAACTATCCAAAAAAATTGTTACTCGGACTAATTGTATTGTAAATAACAAAATTTAGGACTAAATTTGTCGACTATCAAACTTTTATGACTAAATTTATCACTAAGTCATACTTTAGAAACTATTTTTGTATTTTTTTTCCGAATAAGTACTTAATCTATAAATTGTGAATTTTGTTATCAAACATAGACTTAGTGATTTTATATTACTTTCTAAAAATTAGTGACTAAAAATCAAATATGAAATTTGGTCTAAATTGAGATTAACTAAAATCGATTAATCACGAAACAAACAAACCTAATTTTCTTATTTAGTGCTCTTTGATATATCATTATTTTTTTCTCAAAATGCTCTTATTAAAAAATAATAAAGGTATTTTGATAAAAAAAAAAATGATAGATATTTAATAATTAAAAAAAATGATAAGTACTCCATCCTCGTGGTATTCACGTGCATATATCTTCCCGCCAAATCTTTCCCGCCAACAGGGGCACCCTAGTAGTATTCTCATCTTCCCCGTCCTCCATTTCAACGTATCAGGAATCAGAACTGAACCAAAACCTTCATCACAATCACCTCGGCAGTGGGCCTTCGCTGAGGCAGTAACTGCGTACTCTACTCTACTACACCCAATTATTTGTCTGCTGTTTTCTACTGAGACTGAGAAGAATGTCGGGATGGGATGAAGGGGCCATTTACTATAGTGACCAAGCCCAGTTCCCTCACGGGGCCGGCGGCGAATCAGAGCAAGACCAGGCTGCCGCCGCTAGCCGTCATGTAATCCTTCGGAAGTTCAAGGAGTTTATACGGAATTTCCCTCATAAGAGTCAGCCCAATGTTTTCCCTTACAGAGAAGCTCTCCTTGAAAATCCCAAATACTTGGTCGTTAATATGTCAGATCTCCTCGCCTATGAACGAGACCAGACCCTACCAGAGCTTCTCCGTCAGAATCCTGCAGATTACCTCCCTTTGGTATAATTTGTCATTTTCTGTTTTGAATTTGCCATAATTTTTGTTATGTACGAGAAGTAAAGCAAACGTAATGAGTCTGAGAAATGAACATTTCTGATGCAGAATTTGTGATGCTAAGCCGTAAATTTCATGATTTTTTTTTCCTGGAAGGGGTTCTGCTTATATTTGGGAAAGCTCTTGTCTTTTAGAGATTTTCTGGGATCGGTTTTAATTATTAACTGAATTGTTGAGGTTCGTGGCAGCCTAGGTCATTATATGGATTTTTACCATATTGATGTTTTTGAAGATATTTAAGTTTACGATTCCTGTTTCTTCATTAACCAATCAGCCATCAATTTCTATGCCTCCTTTTTGTTATTTTGCCTTAACTATTTTTTAAGAACTGTTCTGGAATTCTTCAAGCAGTGTCTACCTGTGACAACGATAACAATAGTTATGAATAAATAAGCTCTACTATAGGCTGAGCAATAAAATAATTTAAAATGGATGTATTGAAAGGAGCTGGCATTTGATTTCATATTTACTATCACCTACAATTTGAGTGTATCTGTTATGCATGAAAGTCTTGGCTTTCGTCATCAAGCTTTAGTTACTATTTATATGTCAGTTACATGGCTAATGCTTAGCAGCTGACCAGATCCCCTTCCTTTATTAGTTTGAAACTGCAGCTGCTGAGGTTTTGGCAAGTTTGAGGTCAAGGGTATCTGGAGAAAGTGGGGAAATGGAGGAACCTGAGATAGGAGAGGTACAAATTCTGCTCAAGTCAGAGCAAGACTCAATTTCAATGCGGTCACTTGGGGTAAGTTACATGCTTTGGTTTTGTTAAATTTCTTCTCTTTTCAAAATTTGATTTTAATTTTTTTGAGTTTCTATTCTTTCATTTTCTATGTTGTTAGTAGAATTGAATCCTGTTGAGAGTCTGATTCTTCTTGTTTTCCATAGGCCCAATACATTTCAAAGCTGGTCAAAATATCTGGTATTGTTATTGCTGCATCAAGGACGAAGGCAAAGGCTACCTATGTGACATTAATTTGTAAAAACTGTAGGAACACAAAGATTGTTCCATGCCGGCCAGGGCTTGGTGGAGCAATTATGCCACGTTCTTGTGATCATGTTCCTCAGGTTTCCCAAAAAATGTTCTTTGATTTTCTTTGCATTATAATTTGTTTACCGAGTGTATGCTGAATCTACATTCTGTTGTAGACTGGGGAAGAACCTTGCCCACTTGATCCATGGCTAGTAATTCCAGATAAAAGCAAATATGTTGATCAACAGACTCTGAAATTGCAGGAAAATCCGGAGGTGAGACTATTCTTTACATAGACATGGTTTATGAATCGTCAAGTATACTCTTATAGTTTTCCCCCTTGCAAAAAATTTTGGTTATAGGATGTCCCAACTGGAGAGCTACCAAGAAACATGCTTCTATCTGTTGACCGCCATCTGGTGCAGACAATTGTACCTGGCACAAGACTGACAGTAATGGGGATTTACAGTATATTTCAAGCTGCTAATTCTTCTTCTTCGTAAGAGTTTTATACGATAATTTATCATCTTTTGGGATTTATTTTAATCTAAGATTGTGCTGTAGATAAACAGCACCAGAACTTATTTTCTTTCTCTGTTGAATTATTTTCCTTGTTTCTCATTTTGGATTCTTTTATAGACACAAAGGAGCTGTTGCAGTTAGACAACCTTATATAAGGGTTGTGGGTATAGAGGAAACTAATGAGACTGATTCTCGTAGTCCTGCCAGCTTTACTGCAGATGAAGTAAGTGTTTGAAATATCAAGAAGATCATCCATTTCATCCCAGTGAATATAGTGCAATTAACTGAAACTATGCATTCATTGAGGCTTTATATTCTAGCAATGGTCTGAACAGTGGTATTTACAAACCAGTTGGTCCTAAATCCATGTAGTTTTAGATTTATATCGGCAGAGCTTCATGTTTTCTTATACAAGGAAACATAGATTCTTCTTAAGTACTGTTCTTTTGTGCTGTCCCTGATGATTGTATGACCCTTTGTAGATAGAGGAGTTCAAAAAATTTGCTTCAGATACAAATGCCTACGAGAATATTTGTTCAAAGATTGCCCCCTCCATATTTGGTCATGAAAATGTCAAAAAGGCTGTGGCTTGTCTTTTATTTGGAGGTTCTAGAAAGGTATGACAATGGTGATCTTGTATATTAACAAAAAAATTATTTACACTGCATAATATCTAATGGAGTTTTGTGTACAGACTTTGCCTGATGGTGTTAAACTTAGAGGTGATATCAATGTGTTACTCTTGGGAGATCCATCTACTGCTAAATCACAGGTTAGTTCTGTTTACCAAATGGATTGGTGCTGACTTTCTTGTTAATTAATTTTGAGGCGAAAGCCTCTTGAAGATCCGTGCTTTGCAGAAGGCTTGCACAAGCTCATGTCCCAAATATTCATAGAAGAAACCCAACTGGAAATACTTTCCTCAGTTTCTCTCTCTTTTTGAGGACCGTCGTTTTAGACACAATTCTAGGCAGTTCTGTGCTAGCATCCGAATTCACTGGGCCACCTCCATGAATGTCATTTATAGTTAATCTATTTTGTCCTTGTTGGCCGGTTAGGACTGACTTTTGTTATTCCTTTGTGAAGTTTCTGAAATTTGTTGAGAAGACTGCCCCAGTAGCAGTATATACTTCTGGAAAAGGCTCATCAGCTGCTGGTTTAACAGCTTCTGTGATAAGAGATAATAGTTCAGTAAGTTGTACTCTCATCTTGCCCAAGGCATTTCATTTACATTTTTTGTATTCCGTTTTATTTTATTTGGTACGTAGTATCACAGTATTTTAAATGTAACCTTAATCTTGACTCAACTTCCCTACTCAAAAAATTCAGCGTGAGTTCTATCTGGAAGGAGGAGCAATGGTTTTAGCAGATGGTGGTGTTGTCTGCATTGACGAGTTTGATAAAATGAGGGCAGAAGACAGGTAAGACTAAAACTCAAGCTTGATAATTCTTTCACTTCGGTTTCTGTGATTAAGAGATCAAGTTTTTAATGTCTGGCTTAGGGTGGCAATTCATGAAGCCATGGAGCAGCAAACCATTTCCATCGCAAAAGCAGGAATAACTACCGTTCTCAATTCAAGGACTTCGGTACTTGCAGCTGCTAATCCTCCATCAGGGCGTTATGATGACCTCAAGGTCTGTTTCTTGATTGCGGTTCTATAATTTATTAATCCTTCAATTTAGAGTATACATGCTATAGGAAGTCAGTCAATGAATCCGGTACCTGTTTTGCTTTCCAGACAGCACAAGACAACATTGATTTGCAGACAACAATTCTATCCAGATTTGATTTGATTTTTATTGTTAAAGACATCAGGATGTACAGTCAAGACAAGGTAAGACAAAAACTAGTTAAATATAAATTTGGCATGTATATATAATGCATGTGTGTGTATTCACAATGCAAGTAAATGCGAAGAGTCAGTGTTTGATCTACAAAATATTCAGAATCTCCTCTCTGGAAAAGAACTACTCATCTAGAAGTTTCTTGTCACGCTTGTTGATGTTTAATTTGTTTTGCATAATCAGTTTTATGATATATCAAAAGCAATATCTTTGAATTTCTATGAATTTGAAACAATTGATGTGTAGATACACTTTTTCACCTTTTATGTCAAAAGGTTTTCCTTGCTGCTATTTAATAAGATTTTTACCCTTTACAGAATATCGCTAGCCATATCATCAAGGTTCATGCATCTGCTGACGCAACAATGAGTGAGTCTAGATCTTCTAAAGAGGACAACTGGCTGAAGAGGTCTTGTTTCTGTAAAGCTTATGATTTATATCTTCAAATGGCTAAGGGTCAACTTTTGGCTGACATGCTTGAGATGGTTTCTGATATGTGTAGGTACATACACTATTGTCGATCTAATTGCCACCCACGTTTGTCAGAGTCTGCTGCCTCTGTATTGCAGGAGAACTATGTCAAAATTAGACAGGTATTTTGACTGCCTTTTGTATGGGAGAGACTCGACTTTCTGGCTTATTATGCAGCCATCATTTTTCATCAGAAGGAAAGTTAACAATTTGGTGTGAATTATAACATCTCAATTATGAATAAGTAAAACCAGCCTAGACATATTTGGGTGAGTATGGATGTTTTGTGGGAATCTAGATAATGACACCACTACTCACAGGTCATATTTGGCTGAATTGGAGTGTGATTACTCTTGATGTTGTTGTTTCTGTAGGTTTGTATTATGATGGGTTTGTTTTATGGTATCCTTGTCATAGGACATGAGGAGGCAAGCCAATGAAACTGGGGAAGCAGCAGCAATACCTATAACTGTGAGGCAGCTGGAAGCAGTTGTGAGGTTGAGTGAAGCACTTGCAAGAATGAGACTGTCTCAAGTTGCAAATGAGAACCATGTCTCAGAAGCTCTTCGGCTTTTCAACAATTCCACAATGGATGCTGCACGATCTGGGATAAACCAACACATAAATCTTTCCCCTGAGATGGCAAATGAGATTAAACAAGCCGAAACTCAAATAAAGAGAAGAATGGGAATCGGAAGCCATATATCTGAAAGAAGGCTGATCGACGAGCTTAGTAGAATGGGGATGAATGAATCCATTGTGAGTTTTTCTGACATACATTTATTTAAGCTGGAGGATATTACGTTTCAGCTTATTATGAGCATGTGAATGAATATGGCAGGTAAGAAGGGCATTGCTGATCATGCATCAAAGAGACGAAGTAGAGTACAAAAGAGAGAGGCGACTCATTGTTCGTAAAGCTTAGTTTTTTATATTCTTCAGCAAACCCGAAACCATAAGAGGATTGTTCCTACTCTCTAATCATTTATGTATCCATTTCTGGGGCTGGGGTTCGTATTGCCCTTAGACTTCAATTTGGTTTTTAGTAGGAAATAATGTAAAATATCTTCATTTACAAAAACTAAGATGAAGATTTTTTTTTTCCCACAAAAAAAAAGAAAAAGAAAATCTCATCTATGAAATGGAGTGATTTAAAGTGATCGTTTGTTGATATTCTTCTCCCCTTGGACCGGATAAAGGGCTTCCAAAAGATAATTTTTTGTTTTTAAAAAAAAAGGCATTTGGAAGATATAAATATTAATAATAAAAAGTACCACACTGTTCTCATTATAATAGATTTATTTTGGGATTACACTTTTTTAATTGGTTTAAATTCATTTTTGATCCTTCATAGCATGGGTTATTTCAGTTTTGGTCTCCTATATATTTTAGTCACTAATTTTAATCCCATTTAAATTTTTTTTTCAATTTTAGTTTTAACAAAAAAGTTTAGAAGATAATGGATTAACTCATTTGATCGCTAGTCAAACTTAATTTTTTTAAAAAATTATTTATACAATGATGTTTTCAATCCATTTTATGACTCGATTTCTCATGGATGTTCAACCCATTTAAATCGACTCACAATCTAAAATTACAGTCGAAACCCTAAATGGGTTGAACATTCATGAGAATCCGGATTATAAAATTGGTTAAAAACAACACTGTACAAATCATTTTAAAGAAGTCGAAACCCTAAATGGGTTGAACATCCATGAGAAACCGAGTCATAAAATAGATTGAAAACAACACTGTACAAATCATTTTGAAGAAAAATTAAGTTTGACTAGCGATCAAATGAGTTAATCCGTTATCTTCTAAACGTTAAAAAGGACTAGAATTGTCAAAAAAATTTAAGTGGGACTAAAATTTGTGACTAAAATATATAAGGGACTAAAACTAGAATAACCCATGTTATTAGGGACAAAAAATAGATTTAAGCCTTTATAATTTCTAGCTTACCAAAATAGAATTTATATATGCTGAAGGGGCTGGACCGGAAAAATGTGAAAATTGGGGGTGTGGACGGAAATATTATGAATTGGATGGGGGTGGACAAAATATAGGCCTCTCAGATTTTACAAATCCGAATATCTAATTAATTAAGAGATTCGAATTTGTAAAATCCGATTTCTTAATTAATGGAATCTTTGGATTTTAACAATTCGAAAATATTAAATATAATAATAAATTGTAATTTAATTTGTAAAGTTGTTTTAAAAAATGAAGTAAAATTCAGATTTTAAAAATTCGAGGTAATTAAAATTCAGATTTTGAACATCCGATTTGATTAATAATTTGGATTTTAAAAATCTGAGATTGTTTAAAAATAAAAAAATTGTTTAAAAATTTTTAAAAGTTTGAAAATTGTAGAAGGAAAGAAAAATCCGGATTTTTAAAATCCGAATTAGAAGTATTCGGAATTTTGAAATCTGAATTTATAGAAATAAAAATTTTTTATTACAAATTTTTTTTATATGGTAATGATGAATTCGGATTGCAAAAATCCGAATATAGCTAAATTCGGTTTTTAGAAATCTGAATTTTAATACATTCGGATTTTGAAATCCGAATTTTGTCAGACTATATATACCAAAAACCCTAGCATTTTTCCCATTCTTCTCTTCTTCTCTTCTTCATCCACTCCTCACACTCTCTCTCTAGCGGCCAGACACTATTCATCTAAAAATTTTGGATTCCGGCTAAATTTATTGGAAGATCTACGTTACGTTGTGATATCGTTGTAAGGTAAGTCACGATTTAAGTGTTTTACGGTTGATTTTTCATTATTTATACGATTTTGATGTGATTAAATGATGTTTTGAGTAGTGGTATATTTAGTTGATGAAATGTGGTTATGAAATACATGTATTAGTAGTATAGGACTAATATTTGTGTAAGTTATGTGAACCTTTTAATTAGTAGTCAAGCATTAGTAGTGTAATTATTCTAATTACGATTTTAATGTAATTAGATGATATTTTGAGTAGTGGTGTACGTAGTGGATGAAATGTGGTTAGGAAATACATGTATAGTAGTATAAGACTAATAGTTGTGTAAGTTTTGTTGAATTATTAATTAGTAGTCATGCATTAGTAGTGTAATTATTCTAATTATGATTTTAAATATGATTAGTCGTAAGTGGTAATGAAATTATAATTAAAATCGTAATGTTGTGGATTGTTTATAATGTTGTGGGTTGTTTCATGTAATATGGTTTATAAATTTGATTGATAAAAAAATTTGATTACAAAAATTGAAAATTAATTGTTATAATGACATTTTTACGATTAACAGGTATAATGACATTTAATGGTCCGTATATGTTTAATTTCTATTGGAAATCTACGTTTGATTTTGATAACCCTCCGAATCCGGATCACACACTAGTCGTTAATCTTAGATTGTTAAGGAATGATTTAGTAGAAAACATTTGCAATGTAATTGGGGTGTAAATGAATTCTTGCAAAATCACACTTACAGCATTTTTTGAAGTGGATGGGAGTCAGAGACGAGTAGATTAACTTCTGATGCTGTGTTGGATTTTTTTTTTATAATTTTTGAGCATGGAGTTTTATTTATGTGTACTTCGGTATTAAGGAAATTCAGTCTTCAGAAAGAGTAGATAAACGAAATGTTGCTTCGAGTTCTTCACATGGTGGAGAAGGTCAATTTGATTATAGATTCCGTTATGATTTTGAAGAGGAGACCGGGAACTTGGATTATAACATTGAGGATGATGCCGACAATGACCATGAATCCGAGAGTGATTTTTGTTCTAACTTTACTGAGTTCAGTTCTGAGGAGAGTTCGAATGAGCTTAGGACGTATGAAAGGGGACATTTCGTCTACTCCGATGTGGGACACCAAGATCCGTACACCATTGATCGGGATGAATATGCTTTGCCCCGATATAAAGGCAATCTTGAAACTATTGGCCTTGGAACTGTTTTCAAAAACAAGGAAGAAGCACAACAGGCCATATCCGCATGGAACGTGGCAAGGCTCAGGGAATATGTAAATGTTGAGAGCAATAAAACCACATGGTGAGTGGAATGCAAGAGTCGACGATTTGAGACACCTGAATGTTATTCCCCATGTGCATGAAAAATCCGGGTGTCGAAAAAGAATCGTACTCACGGTAAATGGGAAGTGGTTATTTGGTATCCGAGTCATAATTGCGTTGGAATGGCCGTGGGAAATGACCACCACAATGTGACATCGTCCACAATAGTGTCACTGATAATGAAGCAAATTGAGCAAGATTCAGAGTATCCAGTGGCCTCTATTCAAATTGACGTCAAAACCCAATTAAAAGTTGACGTCAAGAAGAAGAAAGCATGGCATGCGAGAAGGAAAGCCATCGAGTTGGTATACAGTAATTGGGTAACGAATTTTATTGAGTTACCAAGGTAAGTTTTAAATGTTTATGCATTTTTGTAAATTTTGCTTGGAATTATTGTTTTCATGATGATTGGGTGATAACTGTTTTAATGGTTTGTTTATGTAGCTTTGTTGAAGCCTTACAATTGTCGAATCCAGGGACGGTTGTATAATGGGAATTTCAAGGAGGGACGAGTGAAATAGCCAATTCAAAGAGGCATTTCAAATATTTGTTTTGGGCATTCGGTCCAACTCAACGTAAGTTTGGGAGATTTTATCCACCGATGGTTAGTATAGACGGGACACATTTGCGTGTTTGATATAAGGGGAAATTGCTGGTTGCCATCACAGTTACTGCAGCACTTTATCTTTTGTCACGCACGTATGCACTGTTGACAATGAAACTACTGAAAGTTGGAGCTTTTTCATCCGTAACCTCATTCATCGTGTCTTTGCTCAGCGTGCGACATGTGTGCGATCCGATCGATGTGCTGGGATCCTCGCCGCATTTAGAGACATTGAGGAATAAGAAGAAGGTGTTACAGGTCACCATAGATTTTGAATGCGACACGTTCAAAGCAATCTAATGACGCATTTTCGCGGCAATAGATTGAATAATTTGTGTTGGGAAATGGATGCATGCTGTCAACCTCGAAAGTTTGATAGAGTTGGTGCGGAGCTATTTCAATACTGTCCGGACGCCTATCAGTATTTAGCATAAATTGGTGAAGATAAATGGAGTCTGGCACACGACGGATTCTATCCTGGAGTAACTTAATGATGAATATGTCTGAAAGTTACAACAGTGCGTTGAAAGGCGTCCGATCTCTTCCTATTAGAGCAATCATTGAGTAAACCTTCCAGAAAATAAAAGAGATATTCTGGCAAGAAAATGAAAAGTCTCGTAAATGCAACACTCAATTTTATCCTCTTTTGTGGGAAATATTCAAGGATTACGAGATACGAGCTGGGGGACATCAGGTTGAACTTTATGACTGGACGAATAAAATCTTCAGGGTTAGTACATTTGTGCGTTATGATTGTAAATGAGGAAACATACACACTGTTGATTATCAGGTGCGCATTTGTACGTGTCATAAGTGGCAAACCTATAGGTTCCTTGTTCACATGCCTTGGCGGTGTGTCATTCTCTTGGTGATAATTCAATCTTGTGGACGACTTGCTTAGGTCAGAAATCGGAAGAGACAATTTGGGAATGACAATTTTATCATAATCCCGCTGATAGAGCAATGACGAAGAGACATTGCCTGAAAGGTGATTATAGATTACGAAAGACTCGTCGTTCATAATGCACCACCGGGAAGGAGATAGAAGCGGAGATTTACAATGTGAATGGATCGACGTGGAAGATGACGCCGTGGCAAATGCACGAGGTGTGGCAGTATGGCCCATCGAGCTCGAATGTGTCTAGTCTCTCATCCTAGAGCAGACCGAACAAGGCTTGGTAGACTCTATGACGCATATGGCATTATTTGATGTTGTATTGGTGTAAAGCTTAGTTATTGTTGTTTTGTTAATGTAATTGGTAGAATTGCTTATGTTGATGTTGTATTGGTGTGATGGTTAGTTCTTGTTGTTATGGTATATGTAATAGGTAGAATTGCTTATGGTGATGTTGTATTGGTGTGATGGTTAGTTCGTGTTATTATGGTATATGTAATAGGTACAATTGCTTATTTGATGTTGTATTGGTGTGATGGTTAATGTTGGTGTATGTGCCCTAATGAGGGCTATTTATGTAAATAAACTTTGAGGGTTATTTATGTAAATAAGACATATGTCGTTTGATTGATTATTTAATCTGATGAGTTAATTTCATGAAATTATATTCTTGTGCATATTGAATTTCATGAAATCGATCCGCCAAAAAGAAACACTCCATGGACTTTTAGATCATGAGTGATTCTTTTGAGTAGTACTCGTACGAGGATCCTTAGACCAGAAATCACTGCATAGTCTTAGGTGAATTAGAGTGTGCTTTGACATATGCCTAACGTGACCGTAACAGGTTGCCAAGTACGGGTATGATTGGGTACGCTATGAGTCACGCTAAGGTATGTAGGTGAAGTGATGGGACTACAAGTCTCTCTTAAATGAGAGATGATATCTTGGCCGCTTGATAGTGAACTGAGAAGTGCATGGCCGTGCCCAAGAAATGATAAGGGTTATCATTTGCTTGATTAAGTTCAGTGTCACTAAGAGATAAAGTAAAACGTTTAGCTATACAAGGATGATTGGTTCCATGCCTTATGCTAAACTGGATATCAGTGTAGAGGACATTACGTAGTATACTCGGAAGGTTGTGTTGAATCACCATTCGACCCTCCGTTCTGAATTGTGTAGTCATTATGTCTTGCTAGAGACCACTAATGATTTATGGATTAATTAATGAGATTAATTTATTCATTGTCAATTTGGAATAGGCCTACAGGATCGCACATAAGTGAGTTCGATGATTCAGAATTAATTAAATTGCCTGTTATACTTAAATTGATAATATTTAATTAAATGGTTTAATTAAATATTATTGAAGAGTTTTATGGTATTAATTAAAAGTTAATTAATTACCTGGGAAGAATTGAGTTGAGCTGATAAATCAAGGGACCTAATTGTGAATTAAGGTTCTTGACCCATCAGCCTGATCCATGGATCAATGGGTTGATCCATGGTGTTGGTTAAACCCAACTCAGTAAATAATTAATTAATTATTATTAATCATTATTTATTATTAAAAACAGATACTTCTCAAATCAGAGAAGTATCTGGGAGTCTGTTAAAAAAGTTTTAACTGAATTGGTTTTAAAAGGTTTTAATTTTATTTTGAAAGAGAACACTCTGACTCCAAGAAAAAAAAAAAAACAGACGCTCTTCCAAAACTCTTCCCAGAGAAAATTGTTTTCTCTTGACAGGCACTTTTGGGCTAGCACCGATTCTGAGAGACTCCAGTGCAAGATCGTAGAGACAATTCACGTGAATTGTTGGTGAACACCATCTTCTCAGAGGAGCCAGGCGACTGCACAACCGATTACGCATCGAGGGTAAGACCCGAATCCTTAGTGTTTAGGAATTCCGCAGTTTAATTTTGAATTAAATGCCTAAACACACACCAACAGTTAATTCTTGTTATTTTGGTATATGTAATAGGTAGAATTTCTTATTTTGTTGTCGTATTGGTGTGATGGTTAGTTATTGTTGTTTTGGTATATGTAATATCAAAATTTTATTTTAAAATCCGACTTCAATAAAACCTGGATTATAGGGATCCGAATTTTAGTAAATTTGAATTATTGTAATCCGAATTTGATACATATTCAGATTTTTTAATCTGAATTTGATACATATTAGGATTTTTTAATCCGAATTTTCAGTAATTCAGATACTTCAAATTTGGATTCCAAAAATCCGAATCTAATCTCATCAAAAAAATTTTTAATGAAAGTTCAGAATTGTGAAATTCGAACTTTCAATGAACATTGTGTCGTTGGCAGAATGTTCAAGGAACATTCGGATTTGTAAAATCTGAACGTACCTTGAATCCTGTCGGCGACATTTTTTTTGCCAAATTTGGATTCTTGAAATCCGAATCTGGTTGAACATATATAAGGGCTTGCAGCCCTATTTCTTCTTCTTCTTCTTCATTTTCTTTTCCTCCCAAACTGCCGCCCTCCCATGTTCTCTGACCAAACTAAAAAATTCCACTTATGACTGTCAAAAATCAATTGTAAACCGATCAAAATCTTCCACTACTCACAAGGAACACAACCATAACCTTCAATCTCTATTTTGGGTTATATTTTTCCCTAACCAAAATTTTCAAAACCCACCAAATTATCATAGATTTCTGAAAATTCAGCCGCATTTTTAGTGAGATATTAACGCCAAAATACTTCCATTGTGTTTCTCTACAAAACTAACCGATTAGTTTTGCATTTGGACCGTCTCCATCGAATCGCTTCCTCCAACACCCAACGCCAATCGGAATTCATATTTTCGCCTATAATACATCTTGTAAGCATTTTCTCATTAGTATTTTTTTCATTTTAATGATTTTATTGTATTTTATAGTGAATTATGGAATTCATTTTCATCATTCATATAATTAATTATTAATTATTAATTTTAGTATTATTATTGATTTAAAATATATTATTAGTTAGTTTAATATGAACAATGGTATTGTTGGAATTGTTGTTAGTTGTAAATTATTTTAGTATTGTAATTATATCTTCGAATTGTTGTTAATTGATTACATATAAACATTTAGACTATTATGGCCTTACCGGCGCATAGGTTATTGTTTATTGATAATTGTGTTTTGATTGATTCGTATATGGCTGTGTTTATTTTGTATGTCCTGAATGGGAATTTATAAGAGTTACATTTACTGTCGTTATGCTACCAAATTTTTTTATATATAAAATTGTTCACTTTATTCATTCAATCTAGGTACAATGGCGTCATCGAGCAGCTCACAAGGTCATCGCCAATATCTTAACCCTGGACCAGTAGATCCTGAGCTACTATATCTACAGCAGACACCGTTCGCAGAGTGTGTACTTAGATTCGAAAGGGTTTCGCTTTCGGATGCTCAAGTGTCAAAGGGTAGATGGTGGGATGTTGGGAACCATTGTCAAGAGAACCACTCTAAATGTACGATGAAATTGATCGGTTTGGATTTGGGGGACTTTACCATGTGAGGTCGAGTAAACTCGACCATTCACTTATAACGGCATTGTGTGAGAGATGACGCCCAGAGATTCACAGATTCCACTTCAATTTCGGCGAGGCGACATTGACGTTGCAAGACATCCAAGTACTTTTTGGCCTGGCAACATAAGGTGATTCTGTTACGGGCGTTTGTTGTGAATAGACACCCCAAGACTGGAGCGATGAGTGTGAAAGGATTTTGGCCTTCCCTGTAGAGCCGGAGGAGTTGAGGATCTGCAGTTTACATCTCGCACGTCTTAAACTTGCCATCGCGAGACCACTAGCGGATCATGGGGTTGACCCAATGTTATATAGACAGAGGGCTCGATGCTACATCATCAATGTATGTTTCTGACTGCTCTTTGTGGACACCACCGGCAACTACGTACCTTTATATCTTCTTCAAAATATAGAGGATCCGGAGAGGTGTTCTAGGCTTAGTTGGGTTTGGTAGCCCTCTGCAGTTTATACCACGGCCTCTGCAAAGCTTGGTGGCGGGAATCAAACTACATTACGGATTTTTCGCTCCTACTACAGGTAAAATTATTTTGTGATTTTTTTGGATAACCTTCATATGTTTATTTTCTATTTAGGTGATTTTTTTATTTTATTGTTTTCACATTATTTATGTTCGTATTTAATTTTATGTTAATATCAATTTCATTTTATTATCCATATATGGGTTTGGGAGCGTATTCGTATTGTTAAACCAACTAGAGTGGCTGTTAGTGACCGACCGTTAATTGGTTGCTCTTTGGCAGAACGGTGGCACACCTCGAAAAAATTTGACAGCACGACTACTCATTATTTGCCCACTTTCAGAGATCAGCTAGATGGTCTCCAAGAGGCGGGGGTTAGTTTAAATTTTGTTGTCGAATTTGATGATTATTTAAATATTATTATATTTATTAACATTTTGATTGGTTTTCTATTTATTTTTTTCAGTTTCTCTAGGAGCCTTATCTAGAGGACAATTTGTTTGATGGTTACCTCCCACCATACTGTCGAGACAGGAGGGAGTGTTGGATGTCCAACACTTGGATGATTTAATATGACGCACACGAGCCACATGAGACTTCGAGGGTATTTCGCCAATTTGGCTGCCATCAGCCTATCCCTGGCCCCCCAATGATTTATCCTATAAGTGCGGATGTATATGAAAAGGAGCATACTAAGGGTATGGGAGGCAGGCCGTACGCTAACTAGGGGCTTGAATGTGCGCGGTACACTCAGCATTGGGGAGTTAGGATGTTAGCTGATAATTTATCTGAAGCTGTGCCATAGCAATCTCCAGAAGCTTACGCGGGGCGGGGTACCAAAGCTGGTATAACAGTTGTACAGTGCTGCTCATAAATGATCCAAGCAAGGATGATCCCACTCAGATTGGATACCGTGGTGCGATGAACCAAGCTAGAGTATATGTAAGTGTTTAATGTAGTTGTTGTTTAAATTATTTTACATTTATGCCATGATTATCGACTTTTTTTCTAACTATTACACTTCTTTTATTTCTTTGTAGTCGGATCAGATGAGTGAATGGTACAACAAGGGCATTCAATTTTAGACTGATTACTATCGTAGAGATGACGCTCACCCTGAAGTACTTCAATTCATCGAAGAAATGTCTAGCCCATTCCAGAGTACCCTCACGCTTGGGTCTTCACATCTTGAAGAATTCAATGATGGTGGTTCCTAATTACTCATGGATGATTCACCTCCTTTCACTCATGCCCCTATTCCGGCTTGCCCACAAAGGCACGCTCCTCCAAGGGGGGGGGGGGGAGGGAGGCAGAAAAAGGAGGGTCATCCTTGAAGAGCAAGGAGAGACACTATATGTGAAACATATTGGGGGCGAAGATGGAGAAACTGAAGATGATGAGGAGGAAGAGGATGACTCCAGCGATGATGATGGCGGTCCGCCGCCGCCACGGGGTCCTAGGGGTCCAGGTAGAGCAGAGGTGGAGCTGGAGCTGGAGCTGGAGGTAGAGGTTCTCGAGATGGAGGTTCACAGGGTTCAGGTTCTAGTACCGGACCTATTTCAAAGAGAGTAGGAAGAAGAAATGCGTCTCCACCTACGAGATATGGATTTAGTAGTTAATTTTTTTTTTTTTGTTTTTTCATTGTGTGTTTTGATATTGTGATTTTATAATATTTATCATATTTCAACATTTCAGATTTTTTGTTCTTTATATATTTTTTGGTTCAATTCAATATGAATGTTCTTTCGTAATGATTTATTTACATTTAGATTTTGGTACATTAGAAGGTGTAATTTCATTCTTACAAACTGATTAAATCAACACTTTTATTTTTACTTTTTTTTTTTTTACCACAATTCGGATTTGTAAAATCCGAATTTAAGCATTTCGGATTTTATAAATTCGAATTATTTTAATTCAATTAATTAATTTTTGAAAATTTTATTTTCATAATACTCTTTAATTTTTTTAATATTGAGGAATTTTAGATTTCTACAATCTGGATTTAATTAATTTAATTAGTCACACTAATTAAAATTTTAATTTAAAATGGTTTGGTGATATTTCGGATTCTCAAAATTCGATTGTTCATAAATTCAAATTTTTAAAATTCGAATTCATCAATATTTAGACTTTGAAAATTCGAAAGGCCTGCTTCCAATCACAAATATATAATTCATATTTTTTTGTCCACATATGGATTTTTGGGATTTTTTTGGTCAATATGCTGCCCCTTCTGGAGCAAAATATCCCCATCAAACCTTTTAATTCCAATCTTCAAATTAAATATATAATCCTCCCAATTTAATATAATAGGATTAAATTACTAAATTACCCACACAAAAATGACCAAAATACCCCCAATTTAAATTGATAAAGAATGGGAAAAAATATTTTAGGGTTCTCTTGTTAGGGTTATTGTCACACCCTCAAGGTCCTCTCCGTTAAAATTAGAACGGAGGTTAGTAAATATAGAATCAATCAGACGGATTTAAGGTTAAGGAAAAACAAAGCAAGCAAGTTACAGCCAAAGGCCAACCTTTGTTATAAAACTCGGAACAAAGGAAACTCTCAATGAAGGCTCAGCACAAAACTCACCCAGAAGTGTTCTAAGGTGGTTTGCTGGCTCAACAACGCCTAAATAGGCAAAAGGGACTAAAGGGAACGGTTACAACCGCCACAAGGGCCATCAGGCTTGAATGCCTACAAACAAGGAAAATAACTGCCCACTAAGTCAAGGCCAAGCCAAGTGTAATAACTGCTGCCACCTGCCCTCCTTCTAGCTTTCCAGGCTTTTCCATGCAAAACCGTCCAAAGGAGATTCAGCCACCTCACTTAAATCCCCATGCAATCCCATGAAAACCATGCAACACTCTTCATGCAAGGTTAAGGCTAAAGTCCCTAGCACATAGCCCAGGACTTAGCCCTCCAACATGTAACTCACGTTTCCGTCTATGTTGGCTTAACGGAAAATCACATCAAGTAAATAAGGGGCTAACAAACCACCCCCACTTGAGGTGTTGACGTCCCCGGCAACTCCAAACTCGCCCGGTAGTCAGTGATTTGGTTCTCGAACTGCCACAAATCCTTTTCAAGAACCCATTCAGCATCACACTCGTGCTCCCCTTCCATTGTACCAAAAATCTGGTCCGCCTATTCTTCTTACTCATGCCCAACGTTTCATGCCTCAAAATCTTTTCAAGCTCCTTGTCAAAAGATTTATGAATCACAGGTGGTGCCCTCTTGGTCTGCTGCCTCTCAGCATCACCATCCTCATGAAAAGGCTTCAAATAATTCACATGGAAGGTTGGATGCACCTTCAACCGATCAGGCAACTGCAACCTATAGGCAACATTGCCTACTTTCTCAACCACTTCAAACGGACCATCATACTTTGGCACAAGGCCTCGGTGAACTGATTTGGCACTGATTCTCTTCCAAATCTGAGGGGTTAGCTTCAGCATCACTTTGTCCCCGACCTGAAACTCTAAGTCCCTCCTGTGTGCATCGGCATATTTCTTCATTCTCTTCTGAGCCACGGCCAAACTGTCCCGCGCCTCATCAATCATTTCCTGCTTGGCTCGACCAAACCGGTAAGCTGCTGGACACTTGCCTCCGGTAGTCTGAACAGCAACTTCATGTGGAGTAAGAGGCTGCTGCCCATAAGTCAACTCAAAAGGGCTCATCCCTGTAGCTGAGGATTGGTGCAGATTATAGCAAAACTGCGCCACATCCAAAATCTCTAGCCAGTTCCTTTGGTTTGCAGTCACATAGTGCCGCAAATAATCTTCAAGGAGGCCATTGATCCTCTCTGTTTGGCCATCAGTCTGCGGATGATTGGCTGTAGAAAACTTGAGTTATGAACCCATAGTGTTGAACAATTGAGTCCAGAACCGCCCGGTGAATCTAGCGTCCCTGTCGCTAATAATGTCAACCAGTAAACCAAAATATTTCACCACATACTTGAAGAAGAGCTCAGCTGCCTTATCAGCTGGGCACGCTGCAGGAGCTGCAACAAAGATAGCATACTTCGAAAATCTATCAACAATAACCAAGACCGAAGCCATACCATCCACCTTTGGGAACCCGCCAATGAAATCCATCGAAACTGACTGCCACGGCCTATCCGGGATAGGTAAGGGCTGCAACAATCTAGCTTCTCTCCTTCTTTCAGTTTTGTCCAGCTGACATACAAGGCATGTTTTGACATATGCCTCAATGTCATTCTCCATTTTTGGCCAAACGAACCGTCTAGCCAACAATGCTCGCATCCTCTCGACGCCTGGGTGACCAGCCCATTGAGCATCGTGTGTCTCTCGCAACAACTTCTGCCTCAGCTTCCTAGCGGCCGGAACGTAGAGCCGTTCCCCTTTTGCATAGAGCAAACCATCATTCAGCCAATACCGTCGTACCAAGCCTTGCTGTACCTGTTCACACAATTTAACAAACACAGCATCGTTAGCACACTCAGCACGCACTAGTGTCATGAAATCTAACACCACCGAAGTCATCGAGCCCACGTACTCAGCCACATCCTTCCGGCTCAAAGCATCAGCCACAGAATTTTCTCTGCCCGGCCGATGCTGCCAATCGAAATCAAACTCAGCTAAGAACTCTTGCCACCTCGCCTGCTTCGGGGTCAATTTCTTTTGGGTCTTAAAATAAGTATTGGCAACATTGTCCGTCACAACAGTAAACTTGGTGCCAAGCAAATAATGCTTCTATATCTCCAAGCAATGCACCACCGCTGTCATCTCTTTCTCGTACGTGGTGTACCGTTGTTCACATTCTTTCAATTTTCGGCTCTCGAATGCAATAGGGTGCTTCTGCTGGACTAGCACACCACCTAAGGCACGGTCAGAAGCATCTGTATGGACTTCAAATGGTAAACCGAAATCCGGCAATCCCAAAACCTGTCCTGAAGTGATAGCCTTCTTCAGCTCAGCAAAGGCATCCTCAGTTCTTTCAGTCCACCTCCAAGTCATGTTCTTCTTCAACAAATCGGTCAATGGGGCAACAATTTTTGAATACCCCAAAATGAACCTGCGATAGTAATTCGCAAGTCCAAGGAATGATCTCAGCTCAGCAACTTTGGTTGGCACCGGCCAATCAACAACTGCAGCAACCTTCCCTCGTCCATTCTGATTCTTCCGTTACTCAAAACATGGCCCAAAAATGTGATTTCCTCCCTGCAGAACTCACACTTCTCTTTCTTAACATAAAGCTCATTCTCCCTCAGTTTCATAAAGACCTGTCTCAAATGTCTCACATGATCCTCAAGGGACTCAGAATAGACAACAATATCATCCAGATAGACTACCACAAATCTATCTAAAAACTCATACAAGACATCATTCATCAAATTGCAAAATGTAGCAGGTGCATTGGTCAGGCCAAAAGGCATAACTAGAAATTCAAAGGAGCCATACCTTGTGACCACAGTTGTCTTCCCCTCATCACCGTCCCATATTCTGACTTGCCAATAACCAGCTCTCAAATCAATCTTGGTGAACACCAGACCTTTCACCAATCTATCAAATAGATCATAAACATTAGGGACTGGATACTTGTTCTTCACCGTTAGCTTGTTCAGCGCCCGGTAATCAACACAGAATCGAAGGGACCCGTCTGCCTTTTTCTGGAACAAGGCTGGTGCACCATAGGGGGCTTTCGAAGGTCTCAGCAATCCACCCTCCAATAATTCGTCCAATTGCCTCCTTAACTCAATCAACTCAGCTGGAGACATTCTGTAAGGAGCTTGGGCCGGAGGTCTAGCCCCAGGGACTAACTCAATTCGGTGATCGGTTGGTCGTCTTGGCGGCAATTTCTTAGGCAACTCTGCTGGCATGATATCAGCAAACTCATCCAACACCTTTGCTACTGGCTCAGGTACATCCTGAAACACATCAGGCTTTATCTCGATCATCACGGCCAGATAGGTGGTTTCCCCTTTCTTCAATCCATTCTCCAACTGCATAGCCGACAACATCACCCCTTTGCCTTTTCCATCGCCCCAATCTAACTTTCTTGGCACATGCACACATTTCACAAAACAAGGACTTTTCTCATCAGCAAACATTATCCCACTCAAGTGAGGAATGGGATAAATCTTGTTATGGAACATCGTCTCCTTCCCAAGAATGATGTCGAAGTCGTCCAGTTTACTCACGACTAAGACAATGAAAGCACCTGTCCAGCTTCCAAAGGTAGCTATCATCATGACTCTCCCAAGGACATTCTCAGCTGCTGCATTCACGGTCTTAATCTTACTGTTATGAGGCTCCACTTTCAGCCCCAAACGCTGGACTTCTCTTTCTGTCATGAAACTGTGAGTGGCACCAGTGTCTGCTATCACAATCACAGCTTTCTCATTCACTTTCCCCTCCATGAACATCAAGGAGCAAGCAGCATTCGAATTAGTAGGAACCTTTTCCTCACTAATTGTATTCAACAATCTGAGAGGATTCACTCGGGTCAGCACGTCGGTCTCTTCCTCACGCACATTAGCGGCAATCATAGCATTCACCCGTTCCTTGTGTGGGCAATCTTTAGCTAAGTGTGGTCCATCGCACTTGAAACATCCCCGCTTCTTAGGGTCAGCTTTCTTTTCCTCACCAGTGCTGGACTTTTCGAAGACCTTCTTCTTCCCTTTCTGGAATGCTTTCCCGTCCTTCTGACCTTACCCCATCTTGGATTTCTTCTTCTCATTCAAGCCGGCACCCACAGCTTTGAAATCCACAAGTTTCTCAGCAGCAGCAATGGCTTGAGAGACATTCTGCACACCTTGTCGATTCAACTCCGCTTGTGCCCAATTTTGTAATCCCGCCATGAAATTAAACAACTTATCTGGTTCAGACATGTCTTTCATATCAAGCAACAAAGACTGAAAATCTTTCACATAGTCATGAACCGTACCTGATTGTTTCAACTTTCGAAGGGACTCCATTGCAATCCAAGAGGTATTCGTCGGTAGGAACTGAGCCTTCAGTTCTCTCTTCATCATATCCCAATTCCCAATCCTTAGAACTTCTGTTCCCAGCAAAACCCTTCGGCTCCGGCATCTTGAAATCCCTTCCAAACGAAGAGGTTCGGCTCTCAACTGGACCAGAACCGACCACCTTCTTCAGCAAAGCCACATCTTCCATCACCCTTTGTAACTCGGAAAGATCATCTTCAATTTTTTCCCGTGAAACAGTAACATCAAGCCTTCTAGTGAGGACCACAATGTCTTGTTTAACCGCCTCCAAAGCACTGGAATGCAATGAAGAAGGCGAAGAACTAGTAGAAGCCGCACCAACCGAAACTCGTCTCTCAAGTTCTTGAGTTCTAGTTGTCAAAGACTCAAGAGATCTTCTTAAATCATTGATAGAAGCCATGAAATTTATAGTCTCATCATCAGTGCCCAGAAGACGAAGCAAAGACTCTATCTGGGACTCAATCCGGCCAACTCTATCTCCCAAAGGATTCACCATCTCGAAACACTTGAACAGCACCCAATTCTATAGTTGCAACAGCAAGAAACCAAGGCCGAAGTTCCAACCTTGGCTCTGATACCAAATTGTCACACCCTCAAGGTCCTCTCCGTTAGAATTAGAACGGAGGTTAGTAAATATAAAATCAATCAGACGGATTTAAGGTTAAGGAAAAACAAAGCAAGCAAGTTACAGCCAAAGGCCAACCTTTGTTATAAAACTCGGAACAAAGGAAACTCTCAATGAAGGCTCAACACAAAACTCACCCAGAAGTGTTCTAAGGTGGTTTGCTGGCTCAACAATGCCTAAATAGGTAAAAGGGACTAAAGGGAATGGTTACAACCGCCACAAGGGCCATCAGGCTTGAATGCCTACAAACAAGGAAAATAACTGCCCACTAAGCCAAAGCCAAGCCAAGTGTAATAACTGCTGCCACCTGCCCTCCTTCTAGCTTTCCAGGCTTTTCCATGCAAAAACGTCCAAAGGAGATTCAGCCACCTCACTTAAATCCCCATGCAATCCCATGAAAACCATGCAACACTCTTCATGCAAGGTTAAGGCTAAAGTCCCTAGCACATAGCCCAGGACTTAGCCCTCCAACATGTAACTCACGTTTCCGTCTATGTTGGCTTAACGGAAAATCACATCAAGTAAATAAGGGGCTAACAGTTATCCTCTCCCCACAAACCGTTCGCCTTAGAAAAATTTGGCTCTTCTTCACCCCGTCTGAAAAAAATTTGGGTCTTCTTCATTCGCCGTCCCGTCTTCTTCATCCCAAGCGAAGAGCAGTGTCTTTGATCTCCGGCTTCCCCAAGATCCGGTCTCCGGTCTCTGCCATCATGATCCAATCTATGTCCCATTCGATCGAAGGCCGAGGGCGGAGGAGGAAGTTCGTGTCCAACCCGATCTCCAGCTCTCCACACCGAGCGAAGACCACGGATCAACAGAAGCTTTCCTGCCTTGTTTTCTGCTGGTGGCACCGTCGGATTCGCGTCGAAGACAACCGCCGTCGGAGTCACTGATGTCGCTGGTATTTCTGAACTATTGTACTGGTTTTCTATAAAAGAGGAATCTTTTTCCGGGGAAATGTAGAGGTGGGCATGGCAATAATGGCATTTGTGGAATAATTAGGCTCTCTTGAATTGATGTCTTGTGTTCTGGTCTGTATTGAAGTTGGTTGTACTAATTCTTAAATATTGGTTTATACCAAAACAGCAATTTTGGAAAGTTGAGTTTCTTGTATTGGTGGACATTACAAGTGTTTTATGTTAATCGAACTTTTGCCATCACGAAAAGTTACAAATTTGGTTCCTGGTTTTTGGGTTTGCAAATGATTTGGTGGATGAAAATTTTTAAACTTTTGATTGGTTTCTATGGATTCCATGACAAAGTTTATTTGAGAGTCCAAAATTTTCCTGATTTTATGTTGAGATAAAATATTTGTTTTGCTGGAATATGATGAAGCAGCGAAAGATGTCTCCGAAGGCTTATTGAGTAGATTCATGAATCTCTGTAGGAAAGATGCTAAAGTTCATTCTTTGAGATGTTCCATTGAGTAGAACGTGTGTACACATGATTTAGTTCCAAGCTAGTACTAGTTCCTTGGATTCAGATCCTAATTTTTTGTTGTGTTCAAAGGAAAGACTTGGTTAGGTTATAAGTTAGAATAATCTTATTTGTCAATACCTTTTGCTTTCTGTTATTTGAACTACAATTGAATGCTCATAGTATTAACTTCAATAATGATCTTTTGAGATGCGGTCCTTACTTTACAAGCATACTTTGCTTAGCAAGGATATTGAAATTGACTGAGATTCAAATTCTATTTCTCTTAACAGTAAAATAGCTTCTTTGTTTCATCTCTATTGAATGCATGAGCTTTGAGTCGTCCTGAGGTTTCACCAAGGAGAACCACATCTGCTAGCCATCAGAGTTCCCTTTTCTTCGTCTATTGCAGAGACTTGAAAAAAAATCTTTACAAGTCCTATACCTAGCTCCATTTCCCAATTTACTCGGATGCGATTTCTGTGAGTACTCTTAAGTTGTTTGTTTATTTAGTTTTAAATATTCACACAAATTAATCTTTGATCAGGACTTTTGGCTACAATGCATAATTAGGGGAACTTCTATAGGAACATGGGATGCTAACAGACTTGAGATCATTGTAAGACATTGAGAGCATCATTTTGCTCATTTAGATAGTCTCATTTGACATGAGGAAGAAAAAAGAGTTGATGTGGTTTCTTCACCTAATGAAGTGCCATTCGAGAAATGAAGGATACATTTTATATAGGTTTAAATATAGTTTTGGTCCCCCATAATAAGGGTAATTTTACTTTTGGTCCCTTTTAATTTTACGGGGATCTTTTAGTCACTTTACTTTTTTTATTGAGTTTTGGTCTTTTTTTACGAAAAAGTTTAGAAGATAACGGATTAATTCATTTCATCTCTAGTCAAACTTAATTTTTTTCTTCAAAATGATTTGTACCATGATGTTTTCAATCCATTTTATGACTCGGTTTCTCATGAATGTTCAATCCATTTAGATCGACTCACAATTGAAAATGACGATCGAAACCCTAAATGAGTTGAACATTCATTAGGATTCAGATCATAAAATTTGTTCAAAACATCATAGTACAAATCATTTTGAAGAAAAAATTAAGTTTGAGTAGCGATCAAATGAGTTAATCCGTTGTATTCTAAACTTTTTTGTAAGAAAAGATCAAAACCCCTAATAAAAAAAATTGAAGGGACCAAAAGTAGAAGTACCCTTTATAAGGGACCAAAATTGCATTTTAGCCTTTTATATATAAATAGACGTTTAGTGACATAGGTTCTATAGATTGTTCTTATTTTAGTATATGGGTTGTATGGAATGTTATATTGGTCGTATAAATTGTTGTGATTGGGTTGTATGGAATGTTTAGCTTGGTGGAATGGAAAAATATTGATTTTGAATGGTGGAATGCATTGATTTTATTTTTTATACCTACATCCAAAAGGTCGCATTGGATAGATCACCTATTCTCATGTACATGCCAGTAGAAAGATACTATCAATTCCAGCCCGGGTTAAGACAGGGTCATTTCAGATGGAGAGAGAATCCCCCATATTGAGAAGGATGACACAAAGTCACAAGACTTACAAGTGTGTTTAGGGAATCAAATTTGAAAATGAAGACAGAATCCCCCTAAAAAGAGTTTCATATAATCTCATGTGATCTATGTCTCAAATTTAATATGAACACTGATTTCATACCGTTGTCTCATATTCATGTTCCAATTGGTGTCCATCCTATACCAAATTTCAACATCCAAATTTAATGTGCAAACTATTTACTATGAATACTATTTTATGTTTTTTAAATTAAAAATATAAAAAATTTCTTTATCACAATTGAAAAAATAATATTTTGATGACTTTTTTAAATGTCAATTTATTCATATAACATATATATTTTTTACCAGATCATTTTTTTGAAAAATAATTTAAATAACACATCTAGTTTGTCGTCGTGGTTGAAGGAATTATCTGTCTCGTGCTCAATCGAAAAATTTTACTTTCGTGCAATCCGAATCGAAAACTTTCTCCCAGGCCCAAACTTTCATGTAATTCGATTCAAACCCTTTTGAAATATCGTTGCACCGGATCTTGGTTTACCTTGTTCGATTTGTCATGCATACAAATACAATATCTTAAATATAAAAGCGGAAGTTAAGAATTGACCTTTGAAGCGTGTACTTGACAATTATCTTGTATTCCCAAAGACCTGTCCGGACGTTGTGTGGGCAACGATCTATCGAACGTTCTGAATCAGTTCTGACAAAAAATCCTCACAAAAGCTTTCGCCTTGAAAACCTTGCTGCTGCCTCGGTTTGCTGTTGCCGTTCGCCGCGCGTGTTCCCACACGCCACCTTAGAAAGTTGCCCAGATCCTCACGCGCCGTGCTTGCTGCATGAGAGAACTGAGGCGCCATCGCAAAAGGAGATGCCATCGCCAAGGTCTGAAAGTTGTGGAAACTTTATCTCTCTAGAGTTTTTTGTGTTCTGTCTGTTCTGAACTAATTCTCATGTCTTATATAGAGGGCTACAAGATAAACCTCAAGTGGACTTGGGTTTGGCCTTCCTGTTGGGTTTGTGTTTTACTCCAATCCCGTTCTTGGACTGATTCACAACCAACTGACACAAGAATTAATTAATTAATTAATTAATTTCACTTAGTCAATTAACTAAACACATAATTAATCGTACCGCTAACGGATTAATTATGGAACTACCATCCAAACTGAATAATGCTTCCGGTTCAACTTAATTAATTATTCATTAATCTCCCCATGTCAAAGATATAGTGCTCATTGATTTATTAATTTACTGATAAATTAATTCATCAACTTCTTTATCCGATATTAGTACCACTCGACCTTATTACTATGTCGGACATAAGTCTACCGGCTGGGTTTAGTATAATAAACATTTTGAGCTCATCTCGAGAGTACCATCACCCCGGACGCACCAGTACATGGTTTCTGTTCGTCTCGCAACAGCACACCAAGCAAGTAAACACGTGCACGTAATCTCCAGAGACTATAGGCCTCAAGTGACCGCACTCTTTGGCAGATTAAAGTACACTATACTCAATCCTCGTGCCCGTCCTTGTCTAGGGATTAAGAGATAGAATACTAGGATCGAATAGTCTATTAAATCAGTACAAGAAAATTCAACCCAAAACGATCTTGCTCAATATTCACCGTGCATATCAGTATGATTCAATCAGTTAAGACACACCAACTTCAGAATCAACAATGACTTAAACCAATAGCTTATCTAAGACTGTCTCAGTTACGAGCCTTATTTATATATCATGTGATGTGAATCCGATTATAGATTCAACAAATTTAGATCATTTTCTTGTTGAACTTTCTCACAAACCCTAAGACCTCTTGTTTAGAGAATATTGGCAATGAGAAGAACACCTCCAATAAATCGTCAAACAAGCAATCCTCGAAGAATAAAAGAATTCTTCCGAGAACAATACCTTTCTAATGTTAAATTCAACAATCAATGGTATAGAAACCAAAAACCTTTGAATCACAACAAAATATTAAGTGATGATCCCAACCCCCAATCTAATCTAGTGAACCCAACAATGATAGATGTATCAAATCTAACACCTTTGAATTACAATGGAATAGAAAGAAGAGTTAAAAGCGCCACATTCAAATGGAAGAAGATTTGAATGATAAGCTGTTAGTTATGTAAGGAAAACTTACAAAACCCAATCTAGTTCAAGACTAGTACTTAAGGAAACTCCTTAACAAGTTTATAACTCTCCAAATCTTCTTATTGAATAATACTTAGCTCCTTTTATAACAAAAAGGAGAACCTTACATGATAATAGTAATTTACAAACTAAAGTCTTAGACTTATAATGTTTTGCAAAACTAGTCCCTAACTTGACTTATTGACTTATGACTCTTAAAATACTAATAATAATCTGATTCCTATTCAAAAGCCACGAAATTATTAAGCTAAAATGAAAATAAAAGACTTAGAATTATTTTTGATGAAAACTAGTGACCATTTGGTTTCCCGGGTGGCTTTCCAACTTCAATTCTTGATATGTGAAGCATTGCACCTTTTCACATAAAAGAGAACATGTTCCAATGATGTTGGAATTCTGAAAAGTTGCTTTCTTGAGTCTTGGAACCGAAATGAAGAGCTTTGAAGGCTTTAAGTGAAGATTCATGCACGAGAACTTGGAAAGTCTTCATTAACTAGTCTTCATGAATTTGACCACCAAGGCTGATCCAATGCTTCTAATTGACCCCAAAAACGTGTGGAAACATCCTAGAATGTTCCTTGAGTATTCTGAACTGATATGGGCCGAAAAAACATCTAATGGAATTGGACTTGCACCCAAAACTTGCTCTCGGGTTGGGTAGAACATAAGAATCAGCACTTGTGTTTTGTTGCACTCCATTTGGGCTGTGAAAGAGTGTGGAGCGCAGCCCATAAATCATTAGCTAGAAGCTTGGTCCAAGACTCCCACAAGATTATAGAGCTTGGGCTTGAATGAGGTGTAGTTGGACTGAGCTTCTTCTAATGATTTTGTAGCTAACTTGGACAAAGCCTCTTCCATCTTTTGCTTCCTTAGCCTTGTGAGAGGCCCAACTATATCTTGAATTGGACTTGGTGGAATGGATTTGTCTTGCTGGGCTTTAGCTTTCTGAGCTTCACTTGAGTTGATGACCTTTTCGTCCACACACGAACTAGCTTGATTCCCATCATCATGACTTTAAGTAATGATGAGATCTACTGTGTCACACCAAACACCTCATCATCTAGTCACATGATATAAAAGGACTACAAACGATAAACTGAAACTTAAACGATATGTATAACTTGGGAAATAATGTCCATAGAAGCAAACCTTTCAGTATTTACACCAACAATCTCCCACTAATACTAAAGTTGCGTTTAAGTACAATGCTTATTCAATATACTATTCTACTGTCATACAACTAATTACATACCTTGTCAAGGCTCAGCTAAGTATCTAACTTCCATGCCCTCCACATGTGTCCCAAAGACTTTTGCAGTCAATGTCTTTGTGAAAGGATCAGCAAGGTTCTGTGTTAATGCTATTTTGGCTACGATCACGTCTCCTCTTTTGATGATTTCTCGTATCAGGTGGTACTTGCACTTTATGTGCTTGCTTGCCTTATGGGCTCGTGGTTCCCTCAAGTTTGTTACTACATCATTATTATCACAATACACTGTAAAAGACTTTGGCAAACTGGGAATCACATCTAAGTTCATCAGGAAATTCTTGAGCCACACTGCTTCCTTTGTTGCCTCTGAGGCTGCAACATACTCAGCTTCCATGGTAGAGTCCGCCACATATTTTTGCTTGGCACTCCGCCAAACTATGACTCCATCTCCCGAATTAAACACAAAATCAGAGGTAGACTTACTCTTATCTTTATCACCTTAGAAATTTGAATCTGTGTAACCCCTAGGCACTAGATCTTGCGCCTGATAGACCAGCACATGGTCTCTCATCCAACGAATATACTTGAGAATATGCATAACAGCTTCCCAATGTGCTTTACCAGGATTACTCTGATATCTGCTAACCTTGCCAACAGGAAAACAGATATCAGGTCTAGTACACAACATTACATACATAAGACTTCCTACTATAGATGCATAATGAACTGTCTTCATGGCTTCTATCTCCTCAATAGTTTTTAGAGACTGCTCTTTAGATAGATGTACTCTGTGTCTAAAAGGTAAGGAACCTTTCTTGGAGTTCTACATGTTGAAACGAGCCAGAATCGTATCTATGTATGAAGCTTGGGAAAGCGTCAGTGAACATTTCCTACGATCTCGAATAGTCTTGATCCCAAGGATATGTCCAACTTCTCCCAAGTCTTTCATATTAAACTTCTTGGAAAACCATGCCTTTACGTCTGATAACACTTTCTTATTGTTGCCAATAAGTAGGATGTCATCTATTTGAAGTACAAGAAACACCACTATGCTTCCTCACATCTGCGATACACGCACTGCTCATCCGGACACTGAGTAAATCCATTGGACTGGATTACCTCATCAAATCGGATGTTCCAAGATCTGGATACTTGTTTAAGTCCATAAATAGACCTCTTAAGCTTGCAAACCTTATGCTCTTGGCCTTCAGTAACGAATCCCTCTAGTTGCTGCATAAAGATGGTTTCCTCAAGACTTCCGTTTAGGAAAGCTGTCTTGACATTCATCTGTCGAATCTCATAATCTAAATGAGCAGCTATGGCCAAGAGAATCTGGATCGAATTAAGCATAGCTACCGGGAAAAAGATTTCCTCATAATCGATACATTTTTTCTGAGTATTCCTCTTCGCCACAAGCCTAGCTTTAAAAGTTTCGTTCGATTTGTTACATGGTTTTATTTGCAGGTGGTTTAAAAATCCCGGCTATTATGGTTGGGTTTCTATGGTTTTAATTAAACCCAGGGACATTTTCGGGTTTGGTTTATTATGAATGCTTGGAATAGTAAAACCACGTTCTGAAAGTTGTGTAGGATTAGATCAAATCTGTAGTAGGATTTTTTCTATGTAATTTCGATTTTATTTTCCTATATGCTTGTAGAAGGAAAATTTATTTTTGTAATCAAAGGCGTTATGGTGGGCAACCTGAATTCGTGGGTTTTGGTTTATCATTAATTCGTAGAAAACTAAGAAAACTCAGAATGAATAGCAAGAAGACCAAACAACTTAGAAAAAGCGAAAGAGGAATCAGAGCAGGGCAGCGGTGCCGAAGACGACTCGCCAGCGTGAGCCGCCTCTAGCGCCGGCAGCCGCAGTGCTGTAGCAGCGCGCATCAGCAGCTTGTTTGGCTCACGCGTGCAGCCCGTTTTTTCTCTGGTGTTCATTTTTTTTGAAAATTTATTTTTTCGACACTCAATCCATCAAGTGGTGTGACAGGACACAAGATCAAGGCAGAAGATGGAAACAATTAAAACCATAATGGTCCGAAAATTTATTTTACGTATTTATTTCTTGTGTTTATAGTTTTAATTTTTGTGCTTTAATTTTTATGCTATATATTAGATGCATATTTTTAAAGCATGGTGGTTTTATGTTTGCACATAACTTAGAATTAGTTAATTGCATGTTAAAACCGTAAAAATACTCATTTAAGAAATCTATGTGGGAGCGAGTTGGTTTAATATTCCCAGAGCCTCCATTGCGAATTCATATGAGATGTGGGTGGACTTGCGCGTTGGAATTATGGCCTTTCTCCATATCGGATGAGTCCAACAATAAGATCACTAGCTTATGAATTTCTAAGTAAGATGACTATAGTAAGTTGAACTAGGAGAAATGCGATACCCTCTCTATCTGAGGCGCACTATCCTTAGGTAACAAGCTCAGAAGTCACGTAACGACACACACTTAGTGTACGACTTGTAGTATTCCTCCCATCAAGGTAACACTGCTTATTTGTAAGACTAAAAAACACCGAATATTAACTGCATTAATCAATAGGTCGTTTGGTCAGATAGTGTAGTTAATGAACTTGGTTCTTTTTAAACGAATGTGAGTTAGCGTAAACGTCCACACTATCGTGGCTTGCGAGAATCCCGGTGAATGAGATATCAGTGGATTTAATTATTGTTTGAGAGGAGTCAATAATTGTAGAATTTTCTGTTTTTCGAAATTCAAGTTTAAATACTAAAACATTGTCTGTTTATTTAATTTATAATCTTTGATATGGCATTCAATCTTTTAGCTACAATATTGAAAGACAACAAACTTACTGGTCTGAATTATGTTGACTGGAGTCGAAATTTGGACATTGTCCTGACGGCTGAGCAGTATAAGTTTGTGCTCACCGAAGTCTGTCCAGGTGTGCCTGATGACGAATCTACTCAAGAGGATAGGGATGCCTATGCGAGGTGGAGAAAAGCAGATGAGATGGCGCGGTGTTACACTCTGGCCTCTGTGTCGAATGTTCTGCAACATCAGCTTTATCCCATGGTTTCTGCTTTTAACATGATGGCCTGACTTAGAGATATTTTCGCTCATCAAGGCAGGACGGCTAGACAAGTGGCCATGAGGAAAATCATGAATACCAAAATGGCTGAGGGCTCATCGGCGAGAGATCATGCTTCACATAATCAGCAACATCAATGAGATAGAGGTATTGAGAGGTGAGATTGATCCTGAAAGTCAGATCGATATCATTCTCCAGAGTTTCCTTTCTAGTTTTGAGCAGTTTTGGGTAAACTACAATATGAATCAAAGAGTCTATACTCTTCCTGAGCTCTTAACAGTATTGGTGTCGGCCGAAGGCATCTTCCACGAGAAGAGGCAAGCTTTGGTCACAGTGAAGGCTTCAAGCTCCTCTTATGCACCTAAAGGCAAGAACAAGAAGAAGAAGAATGCCAAGAAGCATGCTGCCAAGCCAGATATCGCAAATAAGAACAAGCCTAGAGGCAAGTGCTTCAAGCGCGGTAAAATGGGACATTGGAAATCGGATTATCCAAAACTCAAAGGTACGATAGTTTCTGCCTAAATTACTGAGACGTGTTTAGCGAAAATTCCCACAGATACTTGGTATGTGGATTCAGACGCCACTGACCATGTTTGTAATTATTTGCAGGGGTTCCAAGTGACCCGATGTTGGAGTTGAATACATAAGCTATGCTTGTATTGTACATTTTCCCAGTTAATATATCAATTTATGTTTTGGTTATATTTTGTTGTGCATGATTTGTCCATTTACATTATGTAAGTAGATGATGAGGTGTCTTGTGTGACACAGTAGATCTCATCATTAGTTGAAATACATAATATATAAATGAGGTTCGTAATCGAGACAGCTTTTGGACAAACTGTCGGTTTAGGTTATTATGTGATTCGGATAATTATTTTGTCTAAACTAATTGAATCATATAGATCTGCCCGGTGAAGAAAAACAGAACAAGCCCGGGCTAAATAAAAAATCTCACTTTCGTTCAATGCATTCCAGAATCGGAAACTTTCGACAAAACTCAGGCTCAAATTCATTTTCCCATGAACGGATCTAGGCTTATACTTATTTAATTTATTAAAACGTAAATCGACATGCAAAGATTCAACCTTTAATTAAAAGTGAAAACTATAAAGGTTATACCTTTGAAGCGAAGTCCAATGCAAATAAGAAAACCAAATCTTTAATTCGCGATCACCACCGAAATCCAATGGATTACTCCAAGAAGCCTCAAATATTGCGTGGGCAATAATCTATCGAGGTGTACTATTAAGCCCACGAGAAACCCACTAAGAAAATCCCTCAATTAGATTAAATCTGCCCAAAAGATTAAATCTTTAACCCAAAAAATTGCTGCCCACTACTTTTCTCGCCAATAAAATCGAACTCACTTCAACTCCGGTCACAATCTGGACAACCGGGATGTGGATCACCAACCCAAAGAAGAGATCAACACAAACCCAGCTGGATCAAGCACCCCAGAGTGATTAGAAGTGGCTGCCATCTCACCAAAAAAAAAAGGTGAACAGTAAATCCGTGAATAGTGATTTCGTGAACAGTGAATTCCGGGCAAAAATTATAAAATCCAGCAGTGGGCAACTCCAAAAATCGATGGTCTATCTAAAATTTTAATCTTTCAAGCTTAATCTAAATCGAGAAGTGAGAATCCAAGTTCGTTTTTGACAGAAAACTCAAAAGGGAAGAGAGTTTCTCTCTAGAACTTTCTCACTCTAAGTAAGACAAAATGTCTTGCAAGATTTTCTTAAGTTTATTAAGGCATAAGCTTTCTATTTATAGGGAGCTCCAATGGAAACCTAGTGGGCTTTTGAGTTGGGCCTTTTAATTTGACTTTCTTTGACCACTTAGTCTTCCCAACTAATTAACTCCAATCGATCCATTCGAATTACTTTCTTAACCCACTTCGTTAATTTAATTTAATCGAACCCGTAGAATTAAGTAATTCAAATCGAATTAATTTCTTAATTCACTTTGTCGATTAAATATTAATTAAACCTTTAGAATTAATTAATTCACTTTGTCGATTAGTCAAATACATAATTAGTAGTACCACTATCGGACTAACTATGGAACTACCGCTCAAAAATGACTTTACATCGCGCCACTATTTTTCTTCTATCTCCCCACATTAAAGATCTAGTGCTTATCGGTTTATCAATTTACTGACAAACTAATTCACCGACTTCTTGGTATCTGAGATTAGTACCACTCGACCTTTTATTATATCGGACATAAAGTCCACCGGCCGAGTTTAGTATAATAGACCTTATAAGCTCATCTCGGGAGCAACATCAACCCGGTGAACCGGTACGTGGATTCCTCCGACTAGCAACGACACGTAAGAAGCTAAACATCGCATACCCAACCTACCGAGGTATAGGCCTCAATTGACCGCACACTTTGGCAAATCAAAGCATACGATATCCAACTCTCACGCCCGTCCCAATCTCGGGATTGAGAGACTGAATACTAGGACCGAATTGACTACACCGATCAGTATAAGTCAATTCTATCCAAACTGGTCGTGCTCAATATGCCCCGGGCATATCCGCGTGATTTAAACTAGTCTAGATAAACTAATTTCCAAATCACACGATAACCTATACCGATAGTATGTTCAGATTATCTCAGTTACGAGCATACTTTTTATACATCAATACTTTAATCAATAACGGTATCTACTGTGTCTTTCACACACCCCGTTATCTAGTTCTATGATATAATGGAACAATTTAATACTGAAACAAAATGATATGTCATCTGTGGATATTAGTTTTTGATACAAGCCATAGCTTTTCTGTATTCAAAACTAACACCCGGGGCGTATTGAACTTAACCATTAGGAATAATTTGTCTTGTACTGATTTAATAGACAAATCATTCTTGGTATTCTATCTCTTACTTCCTAGACTCGAGAGGGCATAAGGATTAGACATAGTGTGCTTTGATATGCCAATGGGTGAGGTCTATTGTGGTCAATAATCTCGGCAGGTTGTGTGCGTGTGTTTAGTTACTTGGTGTGTTGCTGCTTGTCAAAAGAAAACCATGTACCGGTTCGTCCGGGGTGATGGTGCTCCCGAGATGAGCTCGTTATGTTTATTATACTAAACCCAGCTGGTGGACTTATGTCCGGTATAGTAAAAAGGTCGAGTGGTACTAGTCTCAGAATTAAAGAAGTTAATTAATTAATTTATCAGTAAATTAATAAATTAACGAGCACTATATCTTTGATGTTGGGAGATTAAGAATAAATTAATTAAGTTGTTCCGGAAGCAATTATGGTGTAGGATGGTAGTGCCAAAATTAATCCGTTAGTGGTACGATTAATTTTGTAATTGGTTAATTGAATAGGTAGAATTAATTAATTGATTAATTATTCCTAAGTGTTAATTAAGTAATTAACAAAGTGGAATTATTTAATTAATTAATTAAGTCTTAAGTTTCAATTAGAATTAGGAAATCCTAGAGATTAGGAAATCTAGTAGGATTTGGTTTATCCTATCAGATTGGTTACCTAATTGGATTTGGAAACTAATGAATTATCTAAACCCATTAGGAAGACCAATCCTAAACCAACTTGGGTGTCTCTCTTGTAACTCTATATATAGACAAGGGATTAGCTATTCAAGTACACAATTCAATGATTCATAATTCAAGAATCTAGAGAGAGAAAATCATAGAGAGAGGATTAAATTCTTCTCTCAAAATTGGGTTTTCTAAGCTTTGACCGGCGGTTGCACTCACGAGCAAGTTGGTCAGATTTTCTCATTGATTTCTCGGCGGAGCGTGGGTGGTGAAAGAATATTGGTAGGATCTGGGTTTGCACTTGCTCGATTTACCACGCAACAAAAAATTTCTATTAAAGCGGAATCTTAGAAAAGTACCTTTGAAGCGTGCACCTGGTGATTCTCTTTTATGCCTCAAGACTATAACTTCACGTTGTGTGGGCAACGAACTAGAAGTTAATTGATCAGCTATCACCACAACTCCACCTGCCAGAAAAATCCAGCACCTCCGCACCTAGCACGTACTGCAAACGCACTACCCGAAGAGAGAGAGAAAGTTGCTTGCAGCTGGTATACACCAAGGGCTTAAAAATTCGGCCACTAGGAAGAAAAACCAGCCGCCAAAACTTCTTGAACATTCAACCTGGAGAGAAACGTTTTCTCTCTTTAGAATTTTCTCTCTCTAGAAATCCTGTGGATTAATTGTATGAATTGTGTTTTCTGAATGAATGATCCCTTGTCTATTTATAGAGTTACAAGAGAAACTCCAAGTTGGTTTAGGATTGGTCTTCCTAATGGGTTTAGGTAATGAATTAGTTTCCAAATCCAATTAGGCAACCAATCTGATAGGATAACCAAATCCTACTGGATTCCTAATCTCTAGGATTTCCTAATTCCAATTGAAACTTAAGACTTAATTAATTAATTAAATAATTTCACTTTATTAATTACTTAATTAACCCTTAGGAATTAATTAAATAATTCCACTTTTTTAATTACTGAATTAACCCGTAGGAATAATTAACCAATTAATTAATTAAATCTACCTATTCAATTAACCCATTACAAAATTAATCGTACCACTAACGGATTAATTTTGGCACTACCATCCTACACCAGAATTGCTTCCAGAACAACTTAATTAAATTATATTCATTAATCTCCCCACATCAAAGATATAGTGCTCGTTAATTAAAATTAATTTACTGATAAATTAATTAATTAACATCTTTAATTCCGAGACTAGTACTACTCGACCTTTTTACTATACCGGACATAAGTCCACCGGCCGGGTTTAGTATAATAAACATTTCGAGCTCATCTCGGGAGCACCATCACCCCGGACGCACCGGTACATGGTTTCCTTTCGACAAGCAGTAGCACACCAAGTAACTAAACACGCGCACCCAACCCACCGAGACTATTGGCCACATTTGACCTCACCCATTGGCAGATCAAAGTACACTATGTCTAATCCTCATGCCCACTCGAGTCTAGGGATTTAGAGATAGAATACAAGGATCAATTTGTCTATTAAATCAGTACAAGAAAAATCATTCTTAAGAGTCAAGTTCAATATGTCCCGGGCATATCTATATGATTCAATTAGTTTAGACAAACTAATTATCCAAATCACATAATAACCTAAACAGACAGTTTGTCCAAAGCTGTCTCGGTTATGAACCTCATTTATATATTATGTCTTTTAACCAATGATGAGATCTACTGTGTCGCACCAGACACCTCATCATCTACTTACATAATATAAATAGACGATTACTGCACAACAAGATATGACTGAAACACAAATCGATATATTAAACTGGGAAACTGTACAATACAAGCATAGCTTATGTATTCTACTCCAACAGGTGGACAATCGCCGGCTAACATTGTTAGTTTTGAATACAGAAAAGCTATGGCTTGTATCAAAAACTAATATCCACAGATGACATATCATTTTGTTTCAGTATAAATCTGTTCCTTTATATCATAGAACTAGATAACGGGGTGTCGACAAACACAGTAGATACCGTTATTGGTTAAAGTATTGATATATAAAAAGTATGCTCGTAACCGAGATAGTCTGAACATACTATCGGTATAGGTTATTGTGTGGTTTGGAAATTGGTTTATCTAGACTAGTTTAAATCACACAGATATGCCCGGGGCATATTGAGCACGACCAGTTTGGATAGAATTGACTTGTACTGATCGGCGTAGTCAATTCGGTCCTAGTATTCTGTCTCTCAATCCCGAGATTGGGACGGGCGTGAGGGTTAGGTGTCGTGTGCTTTGATTTGCCAAAGAGTGAGGTCAATTGAGGCCAATACCTCGGTAAGTTGGGTATGCGGTGTTTAGCTTCTTGCGTGCCGTTGCTGGTCGGAGGAATCCACGTACCGGTTCGCCGGGTTGATGGTGCTCCCGAGATGAGCTCGTAAGGTTATTATACTAAACCTGGCCAGTGAACTTTATGTTCGGTATAATAAAAGGTCGAGTGGTACTAATCTCGGAAACCAAGAAGTCGGTGAATTAATTTGTCAGTAAATTGATAAATCGACGAGCACTAGATCTTTAATGTGAGGAGATAGAAGAAATAATAATGGCGCGATGTAAAGTCGTTTTCGAGCGGTAGTTCCATAATTGGTCCGATGTGGTACGACCAATTATGCGTTTGACTAATCGACAAGGTAAATTAATTAATCCGAAGGGTTTAATTAATATTTGATCGACAAAGTGAATTTAGAAATTAATTCGATTTTGAATTAATTAATTCTAAGGGTTCGATTAAATTAAATTAACAAAGTGGATTAAATAAATTAATTTAAAAGGGTCGATTGGAGTTGATTAGTCGGGAAGACTTAGCGGTCAACGAAAGTCAAATTTTAAGGCCTAACTCGAGAGCCCATTAGGTCTCCAATCGAGCTACTATAAATAGAATAACTTGAGACCAAAGAAAGTCAAGAAATCTTGCAAGACAAGTCTTGCCCATTTTTAGAGTAAGAAAGTTCTAGAGAGAGAACTTCTTCCCTTTGAAGTTTTCACTCAAAAACGAACTAGATTTCTTGCTCTCGGATTGGATTCAACCCAAAGATCAAGTCTTTAATTTGTTTTTCAAAAAGGGCTGCTCCAGATTTTTGTCCGCTGCTCCAGATTTTTTGTCCACTACCCGGTTTTTCCTTGGACAACTGCTGCTGCGTTTTTTTCTATTATTCTGTCCGAGTAGTTTTCTTCCTTCTCAAGTCTTGCGCGGTTGATTCGAGAATAACCTGGATCGATCTCTTTCTTTGATGGGTGATCTTCAGGTGGTTCTTGTCTAGATCACTGGTGAGATTTCAGGTGGAAAAACTGCAGAAATCGGACTGGGCAGTAGCAGTTTTACAGCAGCAGGACAGCAGCATTTTTAGGGTTTTCTTGATCAGATTTTGGGGTTTGTTGAATTCAGTTTGATAGATTTCTTTGTGGGCTTTCGTGGGTTAATCGAGTAAGCTCCGATAGATTATTGCCCACGCAATATTCGGAGTGTTCTAAGGAGAATCGATTGGATTTCTTTTGGAAATCGCAGTAGATTTTATTTGGTATTCTTTAATCGAGGGACTTCGCTACAAAAGGTATAATCTTTAAGTTCCGCTTTAATTAAAGATTTAATTTTTTGTGTCCCGATTAATAAATTAAATAAGTATAAGCCTAGATCCGTTCATGGGTAAACTAATTTGAGCCTGAGCTTGGTCGAAAGCTTCCGATTCTGGAATGCATAGCACGAAAGTGAGGTTTTCGATTTAGCCCGGGCTTGTTCAGTTTTCCTTCAAATTGGTATCAGAGCGTTGGTTTCGGTCTTATACTTGTTTGATTTATTACACGGCTTTATTTTGGCATTAGTATTTTTGTCGAAATGTTTAAACAGGTGGTTATTGGTTTCTTGGCTATTATGGTAGAAATTTAATTTTCATTCATAAACCCCGGGACATGTCCGGGCTCGTTTTATTTTTGAATGGAAATTTCTGTAATAGTAATAACCACGAGCTGGAAGCCGTGTAGGATTAGAAAAATCTTGTAGTAGGATTTGATCTAATCATGTCGTCTTTAAATTCCTAGAAAACGCCTTTGTATATAGGAATTTTTGTACTATGACGAAGACGTTATTTTGGGTAACTTATATTCGCGGGTTTTGGTTTATTGTAATTTTGGGTGATTCCTAATTACGGAATAAACCGAGAAAACCCGGGCGAATCGAGAGGAATCCAAATAACGAGTGGGAGCGACACGATAGGAAGTGTCACCGACGCGTCAAGGAATCAACGATAGAGAAGGCCATAATAGTCGGGAAATTTTATTTTATTTAATTTCCCGTATTTATGATTTTTTCGTTGATTGTGTGATTTTCGTTTTATTTTGCATGAACGAAATTCAAACCAAAAGTTTTTTAAAAGGTAATGTGCAATTAACTAAGGTAGATTATTCGCATATTAAAACTCCAACGGTTTTATGGGTGCGAATATCCATAGTTAAGATATTGCATGTTAAAACGTAAAAATCCTCAAACTTAATTACATTCGCAAGTTTTGGTTTAATCGTAATTTTGGGTGATTCCTAATTACGTGGGATTTTGGTTTATCGTAATTTTGGGTGATTCCTAATTACGTAGAAAACCGAGAAAACCCGAATTTTGGTTTTTCGTAATTTTGGGTGATTCCTAATTACGTAGGAAACCGAAATGGAAAACCGAGAAAAACTAGGGCGAATTGAAATTATTTTAAAAATCTAAGTGGGAGCGGGTTGGTTAATAACCCCATGGCCTCCATTACGGGTTCATTGGCGATGTGGTTAAACGGCTTCCCCATCGGATGAGTTTTCAATCACAGATATCGCTGGAATGAATTTCTAAAGGGATGACTATAGTGCGTTTAATTGGGAAAAGTTGTGACACCCTCGCCATCCGAGGCGCATTAGTACCCTAAGTAACAAACTTAGAAGTCACGTAATGGCATACACTTAGTGTACTGTTTATAGTATCCCTCCCATCGAGGTAACGCTATTTACGTGTACGGCTAAAATTATCGACTATTAATTTCATTGATCATAAGATCGTTGGTCAGATAATGAGATTAATGGACTTCGGTCCTTCTCAAACGAATGTGGGTTGGCGTAGACGTTCACCCATCGTGACCTGCGTTAATCCCGGTGGGAGAGATGTCGGTAGAAGATTATATTTCTTTTCTGAGGATTTTTCAATATTTTCGAAAAGTATACTGAGACATGTTTTTTCATTATTTTTAGTTGATATGTCGTTCAACCCGTTAGCTGTCATTTTTGAACCAAAACAAACTCACGAGTCCAAACTATATTGACTGGAAACGTAACCTGGACATTGTCCTTACCGCTGAGGGTTACAAGTATGTGCTTACTGAGGATTGTCCCCTTGAGCAGGGTAGCCAAGCAGTCAGCTATGAGGAAACTCATGAATGCTAGAATGGCTGAGGGCATTTCAGTGAGGGATCACGTGCTGGACATGATCAGTTGCATCAATAAGATCGAGGTACTGGGAGGTGATATTGATGGGGAGACCCAAGTCGATATCATTCTCCAGAGCTTGCCTCCCAGTTTTTTGAGCAGTTTCGGTTGAACTATAATATGGGCAAGCTCTCATATTCACTCCCCGAGCTCATGACTACATTGGTGTCAGCCGAGGGCCTATTCGCTGAGAAGAAGCAAGCCTTTGCTACTGTTGGTCCCTCAGGTTCCTCTGCTGGGCCCAAAGCCAGGAAGCAAGAGAGGAAGAGAGGCCAGAAAGCAGGAACTAATCATGGACCCAAGGCAGGCATTGCCAATAAGCAAAAGCCGAAAGGCAAATGTTTTAAGTGTGGCAAAGCAGGACATCGGAAGAAGGATTGCCCAAAGCCTCGAGGTTAAAAGTAAATTTTCCCTAGTCACTGAGACGTGATTAGCGGCGATTCCCACGGATACTTGGTGTGTGGATTCGGGAGCCACTGATCACGTTTGTAATTCTTTGCAGGGGTTCCAAGTGACCCGGCTGCTTAGAGAGGGAGAGTTGCAGGTCTACCTTGAGGATACTACCAGAGTTTCTGTGGCTGCAGTGGGAGTTATTAGTCTTTACTTTTCAGACTCTATTTTACTTTTAAAGGATTGTCTTTATGTACCTAGTTTTCGAAAGAACTTGCTTTCAGTTTCGAAACTTGTTTTGGATGGTTATAAGTGTGTATTTTCTGACGGTTCGGTTTTTATAAGAAAATGCCAGAAACTTATATATTCCGGTACATTGGTTGACAATCTGTTTTTAATCAAGACTTACTCCCCAGTTATGCAAAACACAGAAACTAGTAACTCATCACCGAATCATAATAAGAGAAAGGAATCTTTCCCTTTGAATCAGACTTATCTTTGGCACCTGAGACTAGGTCATATCAACCTTAGTAGGATTCAAATGTTGGTCAAGAGTGGGTCTTTGGACTTACTAGATATTGACAGCTATTCGACCTGTGAGTCCTGCTTGGAGGGTAAAATGACCAAGAGGCCTTTTAAGGCGAAGGGGTATAGGGCCAAGGAGGTTTTAGAGTCGATTCATTCTGACGTATGTGGACCTATGTCAGTTCAGGCTAGAGGTGGTGAATACCTCTCTAGTGAATTTAGGACCTATTTGTCAGAGGAGGGTATTCAGACCCAGTTGTCTGCACCTGGCACACCCCAGCAGAATGGTGTGGCAGAGAGGAGGAACAGGTCTCTTATGGAAATGGTTAGATCGATGATGAGTTACAGTGAGTTGCCTACCTCGTTTTGGGGTTATGCCTTGGATACAGCGTGTTCTATCCTCAACCTTGTGCCATCTAAGTCTGTGCCTACGACCCCAGTAGAGTTGTAGAGTGGGCGTAAGCCTAGTCTGAGACATCTCAGGATTTGGGGTTGTCCAGCACATGTGCTCGAGGCAGATGCAGGCAAGTTAGAGGCGAGATCTAAGGTTATGCTGTTTGTAGGCTACCCCAAAGGAACGAGAGGTGGTTTATTTTATAGTCCTCAGGATCAGAAGGTGGTGGTCAGCATCAATGCCAGATTTCTTGAGGAGGACTATATTTTAGATCACAAGTTAAGCAGCAAGGTAGTATTGGAAGAGCTTAGAAGTCAGTCCACTATTCCAGATGCACACGTACAGGAAGATACACCACAAGAGACTGCACACACTATCACAGATGATGCTCTTACACAGGCTGCGCCTCGTCGTAGTGGGAGGGTTGTGAGACAGCCCGAGAGGTACATGGGTTTGGGTGAGTCTTCGGACATTATCCCTAGTGCTCGTGAACCAGACCCAGTTAACTACAATGAGGTTCTTCAGGATAGAGATGCAAGCATTCAGATCTTGGAACATCCGTTTTGACGAGGTTATCCAGTCCTCTGGATTCACTCGGTGTCCGGATGAGCAGTGTGTTTATAGCAGGCGTGATGGTGATATAGTGGTGTTCCTCGTAGTTTACGTAGATGACATTCTTCTTATTGGCAACAGTAAGAAGGTGTTGTCAGACGTAAAGGCATGACTGTCCAGGAAATTCGATATGAAGGATTTGGGAGAGGCTGGACATATCCTTGGGATCAAGATTCTTCGAGATTGTAGGAGACGTTCTCTGACTCTCCCTCAGGCATCCTACATAGACACGATTCTGGCCCATTTTAACATGCAGAACTCCAACAAGGGTTCACTACCTTTCAGGCATGGGGTGTATTTGTCTAAGGAGCAGTGTTCTAAGACTGCTGAGGAGATAGATGCCATGAAGGCGGTACCCTATGCTTCTGCAATGGGTAGCCTCATGTATGCTATGTTGTGCACGAGGCCTGATATTTGCTTTGCCGTTGGCATGGTTAGCAGATATCAGAGTAACCCTGGGAAGGCTCACTGGGAGGCAGTAAAATGCATTCTCAAGTACTTGCGTAGGACGAGAGATTGTGTCCTAGTTTATAGAGCGCAGGAGCTTGTACCATTGGGTTACACAGATTCGGACTTTCAAGGAGATTTGGACAGGAGTAAGTCTACCTCTGGGTTTGTGTTTACTCTAGGAAGTGGAGCCATAGTATGGAAGAGTGTCAAGCAGAAATGCGTGGCAGCCTCTACCATGGAGGCCGAGTACGTTGTCGCTTCAGAGACAGCGAAAGAGGCTGTGTGGCTTAGGAACTTCCGGATGGACTTAGATGTGGTGAGTCGGTGAATTAATTTGTCAGTAAATTGATAAATCGACGAGCACTAGATCTTTAATGTGGGGAGATAGAAGAAATAATAATGGCGCGATGTAAAGTCATTTTCGAGCGGTAGTTCCATAATTGGTCCGATAGTAGTACGACCAATTATGCGTTTGACTAATCGACAAGGTAAATTAATTAATCCGAAGGGTTTAATTAATATTTGATTGACAAAGTGAATTTAGAAATTAATTCGATTTTGAATTAATTAATTCTAAGGGTTCGATTAAATTAAATTAACAAAGTGGATTAAATAAATTAATTTAAAAGGGTCGATTGGAGTTGATTAGTCGGGAAGACTTAGCGGTCAACGAAAGTCAAATTTTAAGGCCTAACTCGAGAGCCCATTAGGTCTCCAATCGAGCTACTATAAATAGAATAACTTGAGACCAAAGAAAGTCAAGAAATCTTGCAAGACAAGTCTTGCCCATTTTTAGAGTAAGAAAGTTCTAGAGAGAGAACTTCTTCCCTTTGAAGTTTTCACTCAAAAACGAACTAGATTTCTTGCTCTCGGATTGGATTCAACCCAAAGATCAAGTCTTTAATTTGTTTTTCAAAAAGGGCTGCTCCAGATTTTTGTCCGCTGCTCCAGATTTTTTGTCCACTGCCCGGTTTTTCCTTGGACAACTGCTGCTGCGTTTTTTTCTATTATTCTGTCCGAGTAGTTTTCTTCCTTCTCAAGTCTTGCGCGGTTGATTCGAGAATAACCTGGATCGATCTCTTTCTTTGATGGGTGATCTTCAGGTGGTTCTTGTCTAGATCACTGGTGAGATTTCAGGTGGAAAAACTGCAGAAATCGGACTGGGCAGTAGCAATTTTACAGCAGCAGGACAGCAGCGTTTTTAGGGTTTTCTTGATCAGATTTTGGGGTTTGTTGAATTCAGTTTGATAGATTTCTTTGTGGGCTTTCGTGGGTTAATCGAGTAAGCTCCGATAGATTATTGGCCACGCAATATTCGGAGTGTTCTAAGGAGAATCGATTGGATTTCTTTTGGAAATCGCAGCAGATTTTATTTGGTATTCTTTAATCGAGGGACTTCGCTACAAAATGTATAATCTTTAAGTTCCGCTTTAATTAAAGATTTAATTTTTTGTGTCCCGATTAATAAATTAAATAAGTATAAGCCTAGATCCGTTCATGGGTAAGCTAATTTGAGCCTGAGCTTGGTCGAAAGCTTCCGATTCTGGAATGCATAGCACGAAAGTGAGGTTTTCGATTTAGCCCGGGCTTGTTCAGTTTTCCTTCAAACATAAGCTAGGCGGCGGCACGTGTGGAGCTTTTAAGCGGCGCGTGCGGTGGCTGTTTGTCTGGTTTTGATCCGGCAGGTTTTGCTGGATTTTTTCTTAATGGGTTTTGTGTTGATTGCTGATCACTTAGTTGCTAGATCGTTGCCCACACAACGTGCAGTCAAAGTTTTGAGTCATACAAGAGATCACCTGAGTTCACGCTTCAAAGGTACTTTTATAAGATTCTGTTTTTAATTAGAAATTTTTGTTGCGTGGTAAATCGAATAAGTGCAAACCCAGATCCTGGACAATGTTATTTCGAGCAAGGGTTGGAATAGCAATTGTGCTAGAGTCTAGGCCTGGCCGGAGATTCTGATTCTGGAATTCATAGCACGAAAGTGAGTTTCTGGATAGGCCCGGTGAAAATCTACTTGGGCGCCACTAAAAGAGTGTCAGTAGAAGCAGTGGGAGTGGCTACCTTGATTTTTGAAAATTCAAGAGTAGAATTAGTTAATTGTCTTTAAGTACTGAGTTTTAGAAAAAACATTGTTTCAGTTTCTAAATTATTAAAGAATGGTTATAAGTTTATTTTTTCTAATGATTCAGTTTTTATTAGAAAATATGGCAAACTTATTTGTTCTGGTTCATTAGTTGACAAATTGTTTTTAATTAAATCAAACTCTCCAGTTGTGCAAAACACGAAACTAAATGGCGCATCATCTAATGCTAATAAGAGGAAAGAATTTTCTAAAATGAATTAAACCTATATTTGGCATCTCAGTCTAGGTCATATAAACCTTAGTAGGATTCAGAGGTTAGTCAATAATGGACCTTTAAATTCATTAAAAATTTGACAGTTATTCAACCTGCGAATCCTGCTTGGAAGGTAAGATGATCAAGAGACCTTTTAAGAAAAAAGGTTATAGAGCCTAAGAAATACTAGAATTGATTCACTCTGACTTGTGTGGACCAATGTCAGTCTGAGCATGAAGTGGGTTTGAGTATTTTGTGACATTCACAAATAATTACTCAAGGTATGTATACATTTACCTAATACGCCACAAGTCCGAATACTTTAGTAAATTCAAAGAGTATCGGGCAGATGTGGAGAAGCATCATGGTAAAAGTATCAAGACACTGCGATCAGATCGTGGTGGTGAGTATCTGTCCCACAAATTTTGAGAATACCTCAGTGAGGTCGGAATTCAGTCTCAGTGTCTGCACTTGGCACACCACAGCAGAACGGTGTAGCAGAAAGAAGGAACCGAACTCTTATGGAAATGGTTAGGTCAATGATGAGCTATAGTTATTTTTCGAGTTTGTTCTGGGGGTATGCCTTAGAAACGACGATGTACATTCTAAATATTTTACCATCTAAAACTGTGCCTTCAACCCCTACAGAGTTGTCGAACGGTCGCAAGCCCAGTCTAAGACATCTCAGAATTTTGGGTTGTCTAGCACATTTGCTTAAGACAGATGCAGCTAACTTAGATACAAGAATGGAAGCAATGCTATTTGTAGGATATCCTAGAAGAACGAAAGGTGGTATATTTTATAGTCCTAAAGATCAGAAGGTATTACTAACGCCAGATTTTTAGAGGAAGACTATATTCTAGATCACAAGCCCAAGAGCAAGATAGTACTAGAAGAACTTAGGAAACAATTTCATAATCCTAATGCACCAGGACAAGTAAATACACCACACACTGCACAAGATATCACAGATGATGTGCCTACATAGGTGGTGCCTGTTCGTAGTGGAAGGATTATGAGACAACCCGAGAGATTCATTGGTGTGGGAGAGGCTTGTGACTTCATCCCAGGTGTGCCTAAACCGGACCCTATTAACTACAGCAAGGCTCTCCGAGGTAAATATGCAGCATCTTGGCGAAAAGCAATGATATCTGAGATGGGGTCGATGGACCACAATTAAGTCTGGGAGCTTGTAGACCTACATGATGGTTTTAAACCCATTGGATGTAAGTGAGTCTACAAACGCAAGAGAGGACATGACAGAAAGGTTGAAACCTTTAAAGCTAGGCTTGTGACGAAGGGGTATACTCAAAAAGAGAGAATCGAATATGAGGAAACCTTCTCCCCGGTAGCCAGACTTAAGTCGATCCGGATTCTCTTGGCCATAGCTGCTCATTTATATTATGAGATATGGCAGATAGATGTCAAGACAGCTTTCCTTAACGGAAGTCTTGAGAAAACCATCTTCATGCATCAACCAGAGGGATTCATTAAAAAAGGTCAAGAGTATAAAGTTTGCAGGCTTAAGAAGTCCATTTATGGACTTAAGTAGATATCCAGATCTTGGAACATCCGGTTTGATGAGGTAATCAAATCCTACGGATTTACTCAGTGTCCGGATAAACAATGTGTATACCACAGGCGTGATTGAAACACGATGGTGTTTCTTGTGCTTGACGTAGATGACATTTTGCTAATTGGCAACAATATGACAGTTATCAGACGTAAAGGCATGGCTTTCCAAACAGTTTGATATGAAAAACTTAAAAGAGGCGGGACATATCATTGGGATCAAGATAATTCAAGATCGTAGGAAACATTCGCTAACTCTCTCTTAAGCTTCATACATAGATACTATTCTGGCTTGTTTTAACATGCAGAACTCCAAGAAAGGTTTTCTACCTTTCAGACACGGAGTGCATCTGTCTAAAGAACAGTCTCCTAAGACTGTTGAGGAGATAGAAGCCATGAAGACAGTTCCTTATGTTTCGACAGTAGGAAATCTCATGTATGCAATGTTATGTATGAGGCTTGATATCTGTTATGTCGTTGGCATTGTAAGCAGATATCAGAGTAACCCCGGGAAAGCTCATTTTGAGGTAGTAATCTCAAGTATTTGTGCATAACGAGAGCCAAGTCTTGGTCTATCAGGCGCCTGAGCTGGTACCCTGAGGTTACACAAATTCAGATTTCCAAACCGACAGGGACAAGAGGAAGTCTACCTCACGGTATGTGTTTACTTTGGGAAGTGGAGCCATAGATTGGCAGAGTATCAAGCAGAAATGCGTGGCTGACTTTACCATGGAGGCTGAATACGTTACAGCATCAAAGGAAGCAAAAGAAGCAGTGTGGCTCAAGAACTTCCTAGTGGACTTAGATGTGATTCCTGGTTTGCAGAAGTCGATCACATTGTACTATGATAACAATGGTGCAGTAGCAAACTCGAATGAACCACGAGCCCACAAGATGAGTAAGTATACAGTTCAAGTACCACCTAATACGAGACATCGTCAAAAGGAAAGACGTGGTCATGGCTAAGATAACATCGGAAGATAACCTTACAGATCCATTCACAAAGACATTGACTGCAAACGTCTTTGAGGCTTACATGGAGGGCATGGGGATCAGATATTTAGTAGAGCTATGATACTTTTTCTAGCTATATTGTAGTTGTAAAGATTAATGTAGTTTTATACTTAAAGCACAACTTAAGTATTAGTGGGAGATTGTTAGATTTGAATACTGAAGCTATGCTTGTATTATACTATTTCCCATTTAATATATCGATTGAATATTTTATTTTATATGTTGTGCTTATGTCGTCCATTTATATTATGCAATTAGATAATGAGGTGTCTGGTGTGACATAGTAGATCTCATCATTGGTTAAAAAGACATAATATATAAATGAGGTTCGTAACCAAGAAAATTTTGGACACACTATCGGTTTAGGTTATTATGTGATTCATAAATTGGTTTGTCTAAACTAATTAAATCATATACATATGCCCGGGGCATATTGAACTTGACCATTTAGGATGAATTGTCTTATACTGATTTAATAAACAATTCGTTCCTTGTATTCTATCTCTTAATCCCTAGACATGAGCAGACATGAGGATTAGACATAGTGTACTTTGATCTGCCAAAGGGTGAGGTCATTTGTGACCAATAGTCTTGGTAGGTTGGGTGCATGTGTTTGGTCTGCTGTTGCTTGTCGAAAAGAAACCATGTACCGGTGCTTCCAGGGTGATTGTGCTCCCGAGATGAGCTCATTATGTTTATTATACTAAACCCAGCTGGAGGACTTATGTCCGGTATAGTAAACAGGTCGAGTGGATCTAATCTCGGATTATAAAAAGTTAATTAATTAATTTATCAGTAAATTAATAAATTAACAAGCACTAAATCTTTGTTGTGAGGATATTAAAGAATAAATTAAATTAGTTATTCTGGAAGCAATTCTGGTGTAGGATGGTAGTGCCAAAATTAATCCGTTAGTGGTACAATTAATTTTGTAGTGGGTTAATTGAATATGTAGGATTAATTAATTAATTAATCCTAAGGGTTAATTAAGTAATTGATAAAGTGGAATGATTTAATTAATTAATTAAGTCTTAAGTTTTAATTAGAATTAGGAAATCCTTGAGATTAGGAAATCTAATTGGATTTGGATTATCCTATTATATTAGTTACCTAATTAGATTTAGAAACTAACTAATTACCTAAACCCATTAGGAAGCCCAATCTTAAACCAACTTGGGGTCTCTCTTGTAGCTCTATAGACAAGGGATTAGCAATTATATAGACACAATTCATAAGTTTTTAAGACAAAAAAATTAGATAATTAAAATTCAAGCTCTCAAAGTCGGATTTTCTCTCCTTGGTCGGTGGCTCGATCTCCTAGGTGGCGGCGGTGCTTGGAATTATTTTCCAACGGCGGCACGTGGCATTAGGCGGTGCGTGTGGCGGCGATGCTGTTTATTCTGGAAAAATTGTGTTGAATTGCTGATCGTTGGTTCATTGCCCACACAACGTTCTAACCTGTCTTGAGTCATACAAGCGATCACCTGAGTTTACGCTTCAAGAGGTATTTCTAAACTTCCGCTTTAATTAGAAATTATTTGTTGTGTGATAAATTGAATAAGTGCAAACCAAGATCCTGCGTAATGTTATTTCAAGCAATGATTGGAATAGCGATTGTGCTAGAGTCTATGCCTAGTCAAGAATTCTGATTTTGGAATGTATAGCACGAAAGTGAATTTTTGACTGGGTCCCGACAGATAATCTTTCAGGAGGATTGTGAAACAGCCCGAGAGGTTCATTGGTGTGGGAGAGGCATGTGACTTCATCCCAAGTGCGCCTGACCGGACCTTGTTAACTACAATGAGACTCTCCGAGATAAAGATGCAGAATATTGGCGAAAAACAATAATATCCGAGATGGGGTCGATGGACCATAATCAAGTCTGGGAGCTTGTGGACCTACCTGATGGTTTCAAAACCATTGGATGTAAGTGGGTCTACAAACGCAAGAGAGGACTTGACAGAAAGGTTGAAACCTTTAAAACTAAGCTTGTGGCGAAGTGGTATACTCAGAAAAATGGAATCGATTATGAGGAAACCTTCTCCCCGGTGGCCATGCTTAAGTCAATCCGGATTCTCTTGGCCATAGCTGCTCATTTAGATTATAAGATATGGCAAATGGATTTAAGACAGCTTTCCTTAACGGAAGTCTTTAGGAAACCATCTTCATGCAGCAACTAGAGGGATTCGTTGAAAAAGGCCAAGAGCATAAGGTTTATAGGCTTAAGAGGTCCATTTATGGACTTAAGTAGGCATCCAGATATTAGAACATCCATTTTGATGAGGTATTCCAGTCCTAAGAATTTACTCAGTGCCGGGATGAACAATCTATGTACCGCAAACGTGACAAATATGCGATGGTGTTTCTTGTACTTTACGTAGATGACATTTTACTGATTGGCAACAATAAGAAATTGTTATCAGATGTAAAGGCTGGCCATCCAACAGTTTGATATGAAAGACTTAGAAAAAGCGGGACATATCCTTGGGATCAAGATAATTCGAGATCGTAGGAAACGTTCACTAACGCTCTCTAAAGTATCATACATAGACACGATTCTTGCTCGTTTTAACAAGCTGAACTCCAAGAAAGGTTTTCTACTTTTCAGACACGGAGTGCATTTGTCTAAATAACAGTCACCCAAGATTGTTAAGGAGATAGAAGCCATGAAGACAGTTCCTTATGCTCCGACAGCAGGAAGTCTCATGTATGCGATGTTATGTACGAGGCCTGATATCTGTTATGCCGTTGGCATTGTAAGCAGATATCAGAATAACCTCGGGAAAGCTCATTGGGAGGCAGTAAAATGCATTCTCAAGTATTTGCACAGAATGAGAGAGCAAGAATTGGTCTATCAGGCGCCTGAGCTGATACCCCGAGGTTACACAAATTCATATTTCCAAGGCGACAGGGACAAGAGCAAGTCTACCTCAGGGTATGTGTTTACTTTGGGAGGTGAAGCCATAGTTTGGCTGAGTGTCAAGTAAAAATGTATGGCGGACTCTACCATGGAGGCTGAATATGTTGCCGCATCAGAGGTAGCGAAGGAAGCAGTGTGGCTCAAGAACTTCCTAGTGGATTTAGATGTGGTTCCTGGTTTGCAGAAGTCAATCACAGTGTACTGTGATAACAATGGTGCAGTAGCAAACTCGAAGGAACCACGAGCCCACAAGGCGAGTAAACATATACAGCACAAGTACCACCTAATAAGAGCATAGTCAAGAGGGAAGACGTAGTCGTGGTGAAGATAGCATCGGAAGATAACCTCGCAGATCCTTTCACGAAGACATTGACTACAAAAATCGTTGAGGCTCACGTGGAGGGCATGGGGATAAGATACTTATGAGAGCCATGATATTTTTTTAGTTGTATTGTAGTTGTAAAGATTAAATGTAGTTTTATACTTAAAGCACAGCTTAAGTATTAGTGGGAGATTGTTAGTTTTGAATACTGAAGCTATGCTTGTATTATACTATTTCCCAGTTAATATATCGATTGAATGTTTTGGTTTATATGTTTTGCATTTGTCGTTCATTTATATTATGTAATTAAATGATGAGGTGTCTGGTGTGACATAGTAGATCTCATCATTGGTTAAAAGACATAATATATAAATGAGGTTCGTAACCGAGACAGTTTTGGGCACACTGTCGGTTTAGGTTATTATGTGATTCAAAAAATTGGTTTGTCTAAACTAATTGAAGCATATAGATATGCCCAGGGCATATTGAACTTGAACATTTATGATGAATTGTCTTATACTGATTTAATAGACAATTCGTTCCTTGTATTCTATCTCTTAATCCCTAGACTTGAGTAGGCATGAGGATTAGACATAGTGTGCTTTAATCTACCAAAGGGTGAGATCATTTGTGGCCAATAGTCTCGGTAGGTTGGATGTGTTGGTGAATGTGCCCTAATGAGGGCTATTTATGTAAATATACTTTGAGGGTATTTATGTAAATAAGACATTTGTCGTTTGATTGATTGTTTATCAAATGAGTTAATTTCATGATAGTAATATCCTTGTGCATATTTAAATTCATGAAATCGATCCGCCAAAAGAAACACTCCATGGACTAATTAGATCATGAGTGATTCTTTTGAGTAGTACTGGTACTAGGATCCTTAGACCAGAAATCACTACATGGTCTTAGGTGAATTGTAGTGTGCTTTGACATACGCCTAACGGGGCTGTAACAGGTTGCCAAGTACGGGTATGATTGGGTACACTATGAGACACGCTAAGGTATGTAGGTGAAGTGATGGGACTACAAATCTCTCTTAAGTGAGAGATGATATCTTGGCCACTTGATAGTGAACTGAAAAGTGCATGGCCATGCCCAAGGAATGATAGGATATCATTTGCTTGAAGGATTCAGTGTCACTAAGAGATCAAGTAAACGTTTAGCTACATAAGGATGATGGTTCCATGCCTTATGCTAAACTGGATATCGATGTAGAGGATCGTACGCAGTTTGCTCGGAAAGGTTGTGTTGAATCTCCATTCGACCCTCCATTCTGAATTGGGTAGTTATTATGTCTTGCTAGAGACCACTAATGACTTATGGATTAATCAATGAGATTGAGTTATCCGTTGCCAATTTGGAATGGGCCTACAGGATCGCACATAAGAAAGTTCAATGATGCAGAATAAGTATTCTTGCCTACAATAAGTATAATTGTTATACTTAAATAAATAAGATTTAATTAAATGGTTTAATTAAATATTATTGGAAAGTTCTGTGGTATTAATTAATAGTTAATTAATTACCTGGGAACAATTGGGATGGGCTGATAAATCAGGGGACTTAATTGCAATTGAAGTTCTTGACCCATCAGCCTGATCCATGGGTCATGGGTTGATCCATGGGCTTGGTGTATAACCCAAATCATTAAAGTGTTATTTAAGGCTGATTTGGAATTAGTAAATATTATTTAAATACTGACTTGGAATCAGTTAAATAATATTTGGTAATAATACTGATTTGGAAATTACTAAAATCAGTTAAGTTATAATAGGATAAATTACAATACTGATTTTGGAAATTAATTCTCTACAAATATCCTAGGGATATAATTGTAGGAGAGGAGGATTTTTGATTCTCATCAGAAAAATACACAGATTTTCCCAAATTCTCCGGGTAGGCAAGATTGGCTAGCACCAACCTGCGAAAGCTTTCGTGCTTGAGAGTAGAGGATCCTTCGAGGAAGGATTTTTGGAGACAACAAAACGCCATCTTCTCAGAGGAGCCAGGCGACGTGCGCAACCGATTACGCTTCAAGGGTAAGACCCGATCCTCATAGTTTAGGATTCCGCTGTTTAATTGGATTAAACACCTAGACTATTCCCAACAGGATGCGCGTGTTTAGTTACTTGGTGTGTTGTTGCTTGTCCAAAGAAAACCATGTACCGGTGCGTCCGGGGTGGTGGTGCTCCCGAGATGAGCTCGTTATATTTATTATACTAAACCCAGCCGGTGACCTTATGTACGGTGTAGTAAAAATATCGATTGGTTCTAATCTCGGATTGTAAGAAGTTAATTAATTAATTTATCAGTAAATTAATAAATTAACGAGCACTATATCTTTGATGTGGGGAGATTAAATAATAAATTAATTTAATTGTTCCGGAAACAATTCTGATGTAGGATGGTAGTGCCAAAATTTATCCGTTAGTGGTACGATTAATTTTGTTAGTGGTACGATTAATTTTGTAGTGGGTTAATTGAATAAGTATAATTAGTTAATTATTCCTAAGGGTTAACAAAGTGGAATTATTTAATTAATTAATTAAGTCTTAAGTTTCCATTAGAATTAGGATATCCTAGAGATTAGGAAATATAATTGGATTTGAATTATCCTATTAGATTAGATACCTAATTGGGTTTAGAAACTAATTAATTACCTAAACTCATTAGGAAGACCAATCCTAAACCAACTTGAAGTCTCTCTTGTAACTCTATAATTAGACAAGAGATTAGCAATTCCACAACACACAATTCATAAGTTTTCAAGACAAGAAAACTAGAGAGATAAAATCCTAGAGAGAGAATTACAAATTCAGCTCTCAAAGTCATATTTCTTTCTCCCCATGCCCAAATCCCTACACAAAGCTCCGGTGATCGAATTCTTTCTCCCGGCAGCGCGTTGGACATCAGGCGGCGACGCGTAAAGTGGCGGCCGTGGCGCCTGGAGATAATGCTTGGGCGACGGATGTGCTGGAATTTTCCAGCGAGTGGATTGTGGTGATTTGCTGATCAATTGCTCGTTAGATTGTTGCTCACACAACATACGATCAAAGTCTTAAGTCATACAATAGAATCACCTGAGTATAAGCTTCAAAAGGTATTTCTAAACTTTCTGTTGCGTGATAAATTAAATAAGTGCAAACCAAGATCCTGCGCAATGTTATTTTAAGCAGGGATTGGAATAGCGATTGTGCTAGAGTCTAGGCTTGGTCAAAAATTCTGATTCTGGAATGCATAGCACGAAAGTGAATTTTTGATTCGGCCCGAGCAGATAATCTTTCAAAGACATCTCAGAATTTGGGGTTGTCCAGCACATATGCTTAAGGCAGATGCGGCTATGTTAGATGCAAGAACCGAAGTAATACAGTTTGTAGGATATCCTAGAGGAATGAAAGGTGGTCTGTTCTATAGTCCTAAAGATCAGAAGGTGATAGTTAGCACTAACGCTAGATTTTAGAGGAAGACTATATTCTAGATCACAAGACCAAGTGTAAGATAGTACTAGAAGAACTTAGAAAGTAATATGATAATCGTGATGCACCAGCACAAGTAGATACACCACAGAACACTGCACAAGATATCACAGATGATATGCCTACACAGGTGGTGCATTGTCATAGTGGGAGGGTTGTAAGACAACCCGAGAGGTTCATTGACGTGGGAGAGGCGTCTGACTTCATCCCAGGCGCGCCTGAACTGGATCCCGTGAACTACAATGAGGCTCTCCGAGATAAAGATGTACAATCTTGGCAAAAGACAATGATATCCAAGATGGGGTCGATGGACCACAATTAAATCTGGGAGCTTGTGGACCTACCTGATGGTTTCAAACCCATTGGATGTAAGTGGGTCTACAAATGCAAAAGAGGACCTAACGGAAAGGTTGAAACCTTTAAAGTTGGGCTTGTGGCGAAGGGGTATACTCAGAAAAAGGGAATTGATTATGAGAAAACCTTTTCCCCAGTAGCTATACTTAAGTTAATCCAGATTCTCTTGGCCATAGCTGCTCATTTAGATTATGAGATTTGGCAGATGGATGTCAAGACAGCTTTCCTAAACGGAATTCTTGAAGAAACCATCTTCATGCAGCAACTAGAGGGGTTCGTTGAAAAAGGCCAAGAGCATAAGGTTTTCAAGTTTAAGAGGTCCATTTACGGACTTAAGCAGGCATCCAGATATTGGAACATCCAGTTTGATGAGGTAATCCAATCCTACGGATTTACTCAGTGTACAGATGAACAATATATGTACCGCATACGTGATGGAGACGCGGTGGTGTTTATTGTGCTTTATGTAGATGACATTTTGCTAATTGGCAACAATAAGAAAGTGTTATCAGATGTAAAGGCATGGCTATCCAAGTAATTTGATATGAAACATTTAGGAGATGTGGGACATATCCTTGGGATCAAAATCATTCGAGATATTAGGAAACGTTCGCTAACGCTCTCTCAAGCTTCATACATAGATACAATTCTGGCTCGTTTTAACATTCAGAACTCCAAGAAAGGTTTTCTACCTTTCAGACACGGAGTGCATCTATCTAAAGAGCAGTATCCAAAGACTGTTGAGGAGATAGAAACCATGAAGACAGTTTCTTATGCTTCTGCAGTAGAAAGTCTCATATATGTGATGTTGTGTACGAGGCCTGATATTTGCTATGTTGTTGGCATTGTAAGCATATATCAGAGTAACCCTGGGAAAGCTCATTGGGAGGCAGTAAAATGTATTCTTAAATATTTGCGCAGAACTAGAGACCAAGTCTTGATCTATCAAGCACCTGTACTTGTGCCCCGTGTTCCACAGATTTAGATTTCCAAGGCGACATGGACAAGAGCAAGTCTACCTCAGGGTATGTATTTACTTTGGGAGGTGGAGCCATAGTTTAGCAGAGTGTCAAGCAAAAATGCGTTGCAAACTCTACCATGGAGACTGAGTACATTGCAGCATCAGAGGCAGCGAAAGAAGCAATGTGGCTCAAGAACTTCCTAGTGGACTTAGATCTGATTTCACAGTGTACTGTGACAACAACGGTGCAGTAGCAAACACGAAGGAGCTACGAGCACACAAGACGAGTAAGTATATACAGCGCAAGTACCACCTGATATGAGATATCGTAAAGAGGGAAGGCGTGGTCATGGCGAATATAGCATCAAAAAATAACCTTGCAGATCCATTCACGAATACACTGACCGCAAAAGTCTTTGAATCTCACATGGAAAGCATAGGGATTAGATACTTAGTGGAGTCATGATTGTTTTTCTAGTTATTATTGTAGTTGTAAGATTAATGTAGTTTTATACTTAAAGCGTAGCTTAAGTATTAGTGGGAGATTATTGGGTTTGGATACTAAAGCTTTGCTTATATTAAACTATTTCCCAGTTTGTGAATCGATTAAATGTTTTAGTTAAATTGTTTATATGTTTTACATATGTTGTCCATTTATATTATGTAATTAGATGATGAGGTGTCTGATGCGACACAGTAGATCTCATCATTGGTTAAAAGACATAATATATATATATAAATGAGGTTCGTAACTGAGACAGTTTTGGACACACTGTCAGTTTAGGTTATTATGTGATTCAGAAATTGGTTTGTCTAAACTAATTGAATCATATAGATATGCCCGGGGCATATTGAACATGACCATTTAGGTCGAATTGTCTTGTACTGATTTAATAGACTATTCAATCCTAGTATTCTATCTCTTAATCCCTATACTTGAGCAGGCGTGAGGATTAGACAGTGTACTTTGATATGCCAAATAGTGAGGTCACTTGAGGCCAATAGTCTCGGTAGGTTGGGTACGCGTGTTTGGTTGTTTGGTGTGTTGTTGCTTATCGAAAAAAAATCATATACCGGTGCACCCGTGTGATTGTGCTCTTGAGATGAGCTCGTTATGTTTATTATACTAAATTCGTTCGGTGGACTTATGTCCGATATAGTAAAAAGGTCGAGTGGTACTAGTCTCGGATTATAAGAAGTTAATTAATTAATTTATCAATAAATTAATAAATTAACGAGTACTAGATCTTCGTGTTGGAGTTGAATACATAAGCTATGCTTGTATTGTACATTTTCCCATTTAATATATCGATTTATGTTTTGGTTATATTTTGTTGTGCATGATTTGTCCATTTATATTATGTAAGTAGATGATGAGGTGTCTTGTGTGACACAGTAGATCTCATCATTGGTTGAAAGACATAATATATAAATGAGGTTCGTAACCGACACAGCTTTGGACAAACTGTCGGTTTAGGTTATTATGTGATTCGGATAATTGGTTTGTCCAAACTAATTGAATCATATAGATATGCCTGGGACGTATTAAACTTGACCATTAGAAATGATTTGTCTTGTACTGATTTAATAAACAAATCGTTCTTGGTATTCTATCTCTTAATCCCTAGACTCGAGCGGGCATGAGGATTAGACATAGTGTACTTTGATCTGCCAATGGGTGAGGTCTATTGTGGCCAATAATCTCGGTAGGTTGGGCACGCGTGTTTAGTTGTTTGGTGTGCTACTGCTTGTCAAAAGGAAACCATGTACCGGTGCATCCGGGTTGATGGTGCTTCCGAGATGAGCTCGTTATGTTTATTATACTAAACCCAGCTGGTGGACTTATGTCCGGTATAGTAAAAAGGTCGAGTGGTACTAGTCTCAGAATTAAAGAAGTTAATAAATTAATTTATCAATAAATTAATAAATTAACGACCATTATATCTTTAATGTGGGGAGATTATGAATAAATTAATTAAGTTGTTCCGGAAGCAATTCTGGTGTAGGATGGTAGTGTCAAAATGAATCCGTTAGTGGTACGATTAATTTTGTAATGGGTTAATTGAATAGGTAGAATTAATTAATTAATTAATTAATTATTCCTAAGGGTTAATTGAGTAATTAACAAAGTGAATTATTTAATTAATTAATTAAGTCTTAAGTTTCAATTAGAATTAGGAAATCCAAGAGATTAGGAAATCTAATAAGATTTGGTTTATCCTATCAGATTGGTTACCTAATTGGATTTGGAAACTAATTAATTACATAAACCCATTAGGAAGACCAATCATAAACCAACTTGAGGTCTCTCTTGTAACTTTATATAGACAAGGGATTAGCTATTCAAGATACACAATTCAATAGTTTCATAATTCAAGAAACTAGAGAGATAAAATCCTAGAGAGAATTAAACTTCAGCTCTCGTAGTCAGATTTTTCCAAAGTTCTAGGCGGCGCGTGGTTGTAAAGGGCGGCGGCAAGTGGACTTTGGGGCGCAGGCGGCGGATGGCAGAATTTTCTGACCAGATTTTCGATGCAATTTTTTTGTGTTGATTGCTGATCAGTTGGTTGCTAGATCGTTGCCCACACAACGTGCAATCAAAGTCTTGAGTCATACAAGCGATCACCTGAGTTCACGCTTCAAAGGTACTTTTCTAAGATTCTACTTTTAATTAGAAATTTTTGTTGCGTGGTAAATCGAATAAGCGCAAACCCAGATCCTGCACAATGTTATTTCAAGCAAGGGTTGGAATAGTGATTGTGCTAGAGTCTAGGCCTGGCCAGAGATTCTGATTCTAGAATGCATAGCACGAAAGTGAGTTTCTGGCTAGACCCATGCAGATAATCTTTCACTTCGATATGGGGAAATTAAAGAATAATTAATTTAAGTATCCCGAAAGCAATTCTGGTGTATGATGATAGTGTCATAATTAATCCGTTAGTGGTATGATAAATTATGTATTGGGTAATTGACAAAGGTAGATTTAATTAATTAAGAGATTATTTAATCCTTGTGTCAATTGGTTGTGAATCAGACCAGGAACTGGATTGAGGATAAGTGAATCCTTGTGTCTGTTGGTTGTGAATCAGACCAGGAACTGGATTGAGGATAAGTGAATGCTTATGTCAGTTAAATGTGAATCAGTCCAGGAACAGGATTGAAGTAAAACACAAACCCAATAGGAAGGCCAATCATAAACCAACTTTGGGGTCTCTCTTTTAACTCTATAAATAGACAAGATATTAGCAATTCACAAAAACACAATTCACAAGATAAGAAAACTAGATAGAGAAATCAAATATTTTCCTCGCGGTCGGTTTTCTTTCACAAGGCGGTGGCGGTTGCTCTTCCCAGCAGCCGCCGGTGAGTTTATTTTGACGGCAGGTGGTGAGCTACAACCAGCGATGGGCAGCGCGTGGATTCGTCAGTGGCAGCGTGTTGCAGGTCGGCGGCAGCTTGGATTATTCCGGGCGGAATTTTGTGGTGATTGCTAATCGATTGTTTGTTAGTTCATTGCCCACACAACGTACGATCAAGTCTTGAGTCATAAAAGAGAAGCACCTAAGTACACGCTTCAAGAGGTGATTCTTAAACTTTCACTTTAATTAGGAATTTATTGTTGTGTGACAAATTGAATAAGTAGAAGATAAGATCCTGCGCAATGGTATTTCAAGCAATGGTTGTAATAGTAACTGCGCTAGAGCTTATGCCTGGTTAAGAGTTTCGATTCTGGAATGCGTAGCACGAAAGTAAATTTTTGACTGGGCCGGGGCAGATAATCTTTCACAAGCAACTGCACAACAAGCAATCAAACACGCGCACCCACCCTATCGAGAATATAGGCCTCAAGTGACCGCACTCATTGGCAGATTAAAGTACACTATGTCTAATCCTCATGCTTGTTCTATTATAGAGATTAAGAGATAGAATACTAGGATCAAATAGTCTATTAAATCAGTACAAGATAATTCAATCCAAATTGGTCATGTTCAATATGCCCCTTGCATATCTATATGATTCAATTAGTTTAGACAAACTAATTTCCGTATCACATAATAACCTAAACCGACAGTGTGTCCAAAACTGTCTCAGTTATGAGCCTTATTTATATACCATTTCTTTAACCAATTATGAGATCTACTGTGTCACACCAGACACCTCATCATCTAGTCAATTGATATAAAAGGACAACATATGTAAAAACATAAAACAATTAACCGAAACACTCAATCGATATATAAATCCGGAATTAGTTTTATACAAGCAAAACTTTAGTATTCAAAACAAACAGCGTGAACCTGAGAATTCGCTTGTATTCTCAAATACCCGTCCGGATGTTGTTTGGGCAATGATCTACCGAATGTTTCTGAATCAGCACCGACAGAAAACTCCTCACAAAATCAACTCACGAAAACCAAACCACAGCAATCAAACGCCTCCGTCGGATTCTTCACGCTTTGCCAAAAAAAGTCATCGCCGCAAAGCCACACGCCACTGCCGCTCCTCTTCACGCACAGCCCCTAATTGTTAAGGGTTGCCGCCACTGAAGAATTGACCACCGAAGGTTTCTTGGGTTTCACGCCCAACCTTCTCCTTAGAACTTTCTATCTCTAGGATTTGTATTCTGTCTGAATTATGACAATCTCTATCTTCTGGGGTTGATTCTTGTGTCTTCTATAGAGTTACAAGAGAGACCTCAAATAGGTTTGAGTTAGACCTTCCCGTTAGGTTTGGGTTTTATTAACTCAAATTCTTCTTCTGGATTGATTAATAACCAATTGACCCAATGATTAATTAAATCCACTTTGTCAATTAACCCAACACATAATTAATCGTACCACTAACGGATTAATTATGGAACTACTGCTCAAACCAAATAATGATCCCGGTTCCACTTAATTAAATATTCATTAACCTCCCCGTGTCAAAGATATAATGCTTGTCTATTTATTGATTTACTGATAAATTAGTTTAATCAACTTCTTCTCATCGAGATTAATACCACTCGACCTTTTTACTATACCGGACTTTATATCCACCAGCCGTGTTTAGTATAATAAACTTTTCAAGCTTATCTCGAGAGCATACCCCGACGCATCGATACACGGTTTCATTCGACTAGAATAGCACACCAAACAACTAAACACACGCACCCAACCTACCGAGTATATAGGCCTTAAGCGACCGCACTCTTTGGCAGAATAAAGTACACTATGCTTAATCCCCGTGCCCGTCCTAGTCTAGGGATTAAGAGACTGAATACTAGGTTACAATTAACTACGATGGATCATTATAAGTTAATTCAATCCTAACGGTCCTGCTCAATACACACCGTGCGCATCTATATATTTTAATCAGTCAAGACAAACCGATTTCAAAAACATACAATGACTTTAACCAACAGTATATCCAAATTGTCTCAGTCACGAGCCTATTTATATATAATAACTTTGACCAATGATGAGATCTACTGTGTCATATCAAACACCTCATCATCTAGTCATATGATATAAATAGACTTCATGAATAAACACTAATAATTAACTAAAACACTTTCAATCGATATAACAGTCAAATAAAGTTCATACAAGCGAAACTTTTCAGTATTCACAGTAACAAATATATTTTTAAAAATAGATAAGAAATAGACAAAAAAGAAAAAGACAAAATTAACCACACAAAAATGGTCTGTTAGTGCCACTAACAGCTTACTTTGATGGAATGACCAAAAGTTGAACAAAAATGAAAAGTTGGGGACTAAAAGTTGAACTTCAGTAAAGTAAGGTGACCTATTTTGGAATTCACTATTGAATTTACACATAAAATTTTAAGTAAATTTCAAAATTGGTCACCGTACTATAGTCAGTTTCTGGTTTTGGTCATCATACTTTGAAAACTATTTTTAAGGCCATCATACTTCATTTTTGTTTTCAAAAAGGTCACTCCGTAAGTACCCTCTTTTAAAACACTAACAACCCTTTTTTTAGTGTTATTTTGTCTTCTCAATGCCTTCTTAAATTTAAAAAAATTAAAAATTAAAAAACCCACTTCAACTAGGGTTTCTGCCCTCCTCTCTCTCTCCCTTTAATGTCGCCCTCCTCTCCTTCTCTCCTCCTTTGCCCTCCTCCTCCACTGCCGATCTCTTCCTCCTCCCCGTAGGACCTACCCCGCTCTACCCTCTTCCTCTTCCTCCCCGCGTAACCTCTTTCCCGATCTGCCCCCGTCTGACTCACCATCAAAGAAAAAGAAGAATTCTTGTTGAGGGTTTTTGATCGACGAGGGAGACGGATCTCACCTCGCCGATTTTCGAAAATCTATAAAAACCCTCGTCGATCTTGCCACCCTCGATCTCGTAGGATCAATGACAAACCATTTGTGGGCAAGGGAAGTCAAGGGGTGAATGAGGGAGGGAGGAGATTGGGGGAGACGAGATTGATGGAGAGATAGAATGCGGCGAGCTATAAGCGGTGAGATCGAGGGAGAGATCGAGTGTGGCAAGTGACAAAAATGAGGGAGAGATCGAGTGTTGCGAGCGGAGAGCATCGAGATCGAGGGCGACAACGGTGAAAGAAAGCGAGGTTTTAGGATGGAGAAGGAAGGTGAGCGGTAAACGAATAAGAGGGAGAGCGGCTGCTGGAGAAGAGGGGACGGAAGAGAATAGCTGCTAGGGTTTTAAATTTTCTAAAATTACACTATTAGCCCTTTACTTTACAATTCATGTAATTTCTACCTCTTACTACATTGAGGACAATGAAAGGACAAAAACTAACCTTAAAAAACGTTGGCTGTTAGTGGTTTAACCCCCTTCCCCTCCCCCTTCCCAACTTGACGGAGTGACCATTTTTCAAAAGAAAAGTAAAATATGATGACCTTAAAAATAGTTTCAAAGTATGATGACCAAAATCGAAAATTGACTATAGTATGGTGACCAATTTTGGAATTTTCTCTAAAATTTTTTATATTTAATAGTAAATTACAAAATTGGTCACCATACTATAGTCAATTTCTGGTTTTGATCATCATATTTTAAAACTTCAATTTTAGTCATCATATTTTACTTTTCTTTTCAAAAATGGTCATTCCGTTAAAGTGCTCTGTTAACTATGCTAAAGGGCTTATTTTTAAAGGATAAAACCGTCGATCCACTATTGCAATTAAATCAATTCTCTTCTTTCATTTTTTTGGGGTTAAAATTGTAAATTTCCTCCTTTATCTCCCACACTTCAAGTCTTCCTTCTTTCTTTCATGTGCCACGAATTAAAATTTTTTTATGGCTTTTTTTTTTATTTTTACATGTTCCACTAATTAAAATTTTTGTCATTTTTTATTTTTAGATTTCAACCCATTATTTTTTTCTTTTTTTTTTTCATCTTTTCATAATTAAAATTCTTTTTTTCATTTTTTTTACGTTTTTATGATTCAATAGCCTGCTTAAAATTCTTTTTTTATATTTTTTCTAATTAAAATATTGGGTATTTAGAGCATGCTCCTCTTGTGGATCTGTTGTGAAGGTTCACAAATAGAGAGATTTTGTTCAATCGATAGGAAACCATAGAACAGATCACAACCACCAGAGCACCACCACCACCAGAATCAAAACCAAAGAAAATAACAAAAACCCAAAATCAAAACCCAGAAGAAACAGAGGACAGAGCACCCCCACTAGAATCAAAATTAGAGAAAATAACAAAAACCCCAAAATTAGAAACCAAATAATAGACCATTCCGACGAAATCCACATCCTCTGTGGAGAAATCAAATCACCCCTCATATCCTCAATCAAATATACATTCTTTGAGGAAGAAAAATAAAAATTTCAATATCAAATTGAGAAGCAAAAGAGGATGATTAATATGATCAGGGTTAAAGCCAAAGGAGGAAAAGACAGATCGACCAATAAGGATCTTCGTACTTTCGATTGGATCTGATCCCTTTCAATCACAGAACACAAAGTCAATCTAAGAAGAAGAAATCTTTTTCACTTTGAGTCATGCATCTGTTCCAAATGAAAAAGAAGGTTCCAAACGAAAAGAAGCCCGTCGTTTTAAACGAAAAGAAGGGTAGAAGGCAGGGCGGCGATAGAATAAGTGGGTTGAGATGCGCTGGAGTAAGGTTGATTAGCGGGTGGGGGTGAATTGATGAAGATGGAGTATGGTAGTTGGTCAGAGTGAGTGATGAAGTTGGTGAGGGTGAGTGAGTGACAAAAATGGGGATGGGTTTAGGATATATGCAAATATATTAATAAAATGTTGGGTTAAAAAATTCGATAGGTCACTAAATTTGTTTAATAGTATATTTTTAATTACTGAACTTTTTTGCTTGACTAATAAGCTATTAAACTCTTAAAACAGTATACTTTTGGCGGGTTGATATATAATGGTCCTATAGGAGCAATATACCCTCCTCTTTTAGAAAGTTTTTCTCCCCCACTTGACAACCTTAAAAAAAAAAAAAATTTAATTCCTTTTCTAAAGGAGACCTGTGCGTCCTCCTCTAAAAAAAAACTTTTTATTTTTTATTTTTTTTCCCAATCACCTCTTTTTTTAAAAAAATATATTATTCTTTTTTTAATTAGCCACTTTCTGATAATTTAACATATCAGCATATAACAGATATCATATTAGCGAACTAAATAAATCATATCAGAATGTATAAGAAATCATATCACAAAGAGAAAAGAAATCATATCAGCGGACAACAGAAATCATATCACAACACAAAAAATGGAGTAGATATCCGAGGACAGTAGATATTATATTAGCATATAACACATATCATAACACAATACAAAAGAAATCATATCAGCGGACTAAAGAAATCATACACAACATATAAGCAATCATATCACAAAGGGTAGTGTTATATCGCGCCCCCTTTTTGTTATTCGACGCCCCCTTTTTTCAAAAAAACCTTTTAGTTTGTTAAGTATCGCCCCCTTAATTCTTATTTCTCGCTCCCTTAATGTTTATCTTCCGCCCCTCATATTATTATCTAATTGCCCTTAATTAATTTACGAAAAATTTTATAAGTCTATTTTTAATCTACCAAAAATTTATAAAAATTATGATTAAAGTAGCATAGATGAGTGAAATTATAAATAAAATTTTTTTGGTATTTTTAGTAAATTGATTAAGGGTATTTATGTAATTTAATATATTTTATATTTAAATATTATGGTTGACATTTCTTAATTTATCAGAGATAATTTAGATATAAAAGGGGCGCGAAATAACAAAAGAAGGGGCGCGAAATAGGCATTCACTATCACAAAGACAAAATAAATCATATCAGCGGACAATAAAAACATACCACAAGATAAAAGAAATCATATCAGCGGACAATAGAAATCATATCACAAGATAAAAAATGGAGTAAATATCTGAGGACAGGAGATATCATATTAGTATATAACAGATATCATATCACAAAATAAAAGATATCATATCAGCATATAACATATATCATATCACAAGATAAAAGATATCATATCAGCATATAACAGATATCCTATCACAAGATAAGAAATATCATATCACAATATATAAAATTATTAATTATAAAATAAATAAATAATAATTAAAAAATTTTATACTTTTTTTTAAAAAATCAAAAACATAAAAAAAATACTGAATTATTTAAAAAAATGGATAAAAAAAGTCTCAAGTAAGAAAAAAAATACTAATATAATGATAACAAGAAGGAATGAATCAACTATGGAAGAGGCGTCAAGGAGCCTAGTCAAAAAAAAAAAAAAAAAAAAAGCAAGGAGACCCGCTCTGCGTCATCTAGGGTGAGGAAAAAAAAAAGTTGTAGAGAAGCGCATTACATTTCCAAATTTAACCCATCTCCATCAAATTATTATTTTGGGATTGGGAGTAAATTTACATTATTGTCATATAGGATCGCCATATAAATTATTATATATGGGTTGATATATAATGGTCCTATAGGAGCAATATACCCTCATTTTTTAGAAAGTTTTTCTCCCCCACTTGACAACCGCACGTCCTCTTTTTCTTTTTTATTTGTTTTTTTATTTTTTTTAGGGACGCGCTGGTCCCTCCTTAAAAAAAACTTTTTTTTAATTCCTTTTCTAAAGGAGACCTGTGCGTCCTCCTTTAAAAAAAAAATTTATTTATTATTTTTTTCCCAATCACCTCTTTTTTTTAAAAAAAAAAATATTTTCTTCTTTTTTTTAATTAGCCACTTTCTGATAATTTATCATATCAGCATATAACAGATATCATATTAGCGAACTAAATAAATCATATCAGAATGTATAAGAAATCATATCACAAAGAGAAAAGAAATCATATCAGCGGACAACAGAAATCATATCACAAGACAAAAAATGGAGTAGATATCCGAGGACAGAAGATATTATATTAGCATATAACAGATATCATAACACAATACAAAAGAAATCATATCAGCGGACTAAAGAAATCATACACAACATATAAGAAATCATATCACAAAGGGTAGTGTTATATCACGCCCCCCTTTTTGTTATTGGACGCCCCCTTTTTTCAAAAAAAACCTTTTAGTTTGTTAAGTATCGCCACATTAATTCTTATTTCTCGCTCCATTAATGTTTATCTTTCGCCCCTCCTTTTATTACTAATTGCCCTTAATTAATTTACGAAAAATTTTATAAGTCTATTTTTAATCTACCAAAAATTTATAAAAATTATGATTAAAGTAGCATAGATGAGTGAAATTATAAATAAATTTTTTTTGGTATTTTTAGTAAATTGATTAATGGTATTTATGTAATTTAATATATTTTATATTTAAATATTATGGTTGATATTTCTTAATTTATCAGAGATAATTTAGATATAAAAGGGGCGCGAAATAGGCATTCACTATCACAAAGACAAAATAAATCATATCAGCGGACAATAAAAACCATACCACAAGATAAAAGAAATCATATCAGCGGACAATAGAAATCATATCATAAGATTAAAAATGGAGTAAATATCTGAGGACAGGAGATATCATGTTAGTATATAACAGTTATCATATCACAAAATAAAAGATATCATATCAGCATATAACATATATCATATCACAAGATAAAAGATATCATATCAGCATATAACAGATATCCTATCACAAGATAAGAAATATCATATCACAATATATAAAATTATTTAATTATAAAATAAATAAATAAAAATTAAAAAAATTTATACTTTTTTTAAAAAACTCAAAAACATAAAAAAATACTGAATTATTTAAAAAATGGATAAAAAAAGTCTCAAGTAAGAAGAAAAAAAATACTAATATAATGATAACAAGAAGGAATGAATCAACTATGGAAGAGGCGTCAAGGAGTCTACTCAAAAAATAAAAAAAGAAAAAAGCAAGGAGACCCGCTCTGCGTCATCTAGGGTGAGGAAAAAAAAAAGTTGTAGAGAAGCGCCTTACTTTTCAAAATTTAACCCATCTCCATCAAATTATTATTTTGGGACTGGGAGTAAATTTACATTATTGTCATATAGGATCGCCATATAAATTATTATATATGGGTTGATATATAATGGTCCTATAGGAGCAATATACCCTCATTTTTTAGAAAGTTTTTCTCCCCCACTTGACAACCGCACGTCCTCTTTTTCTTTTTTATTTGTTTTTTTTTATTTTTTTTAGGGACGCGCTGGTCCCTCCTTAAAAAAAACTTTTTTTTAATTCCTTTTCTAAAGGAGACCTGTGCGTCCTCCTTTAAAAAAAAAATTATTTATTATTTTTTTCCCAATCACCTCTTTTTTTAAAAAAAATATTTTCTTCTTTTTTTTAATTAGCCACTTTCTGATAATTTATCATATCAGCATATAACAGATATCATATTAGCGAACTAAATAAATCATATCAGAATGTATAAGAAATCATATCACAAAGAGAAAAGAAATCATATCAGCGGACAACAGAAATCATATCACAAGACAAAAAATGGAGTAGATATCCGAGGACAGAAGATATTATATTAGCATATAACAGATATCATAACACAATACAAAAGAAATCATATCAGCGGACTAAAGAAATCATACACAACATATAAGAAATCATATCACAAAGGGTAGTGTTATATCGCGCCCCCCTTTTTGTTATTGGACGCCCTCTTTTTTCAAAAAAAACATTTTAGTTTGTTAAGTATCGCCCCCTTAATTTTTATTTCTCGCTCCCTTAATGTTTATCTTCCGCCCCTCCTATTATTACCTAATTGCCCTTAATTAATTTACGAAAAATTTTATAAGTCTATTTTTAATCTACCAAAAATTTATAAAAATTATGATTAAAGTAGCATAGATGAGTGAAATTATAAATAAATTTTTTTGATATTTTTAGTAAATTGATTAAGGGTATTTATGTAATTTAATATATTTTATATTTAAATATTATAGTTGGTATTTCTTAATTTATCAGGGATAATTTAGATATAAAAGGGGCGCGAAATAGGCCTTCACTATCACAAAGACAAAATAAATCATATCAGCGGACAATAAAAATCATATCACAAGATAAAAAAATCATATCAGCGGAGAATAGAAATCATATCACAAGATAAAAAATGGAGTAAATATCTGAGGACAGGAGATATCATATTAGTATATAACAGATATCATATCACAAGACAAAAGATATCATATCAGCATATAACATATATCATATCACCAGATAAAATATATCATGTCAGCATATAACAGATATCATATCACAAGACAAGAAATATCATATCACAATATATAAAATTATTCCACAATAAAATAAATAAATAATAATTAAAAAATGTATACTTTTTAAAAAAAATCAAAAACATAAAAAAATATTGAATTATTTAAAAAAATGAATAAAAAAAAAGTCTCAAGTAAGAAGGAAAAAAAAAAAATACTAAGATAATAATAACAAGAAGGAATGAATCAACTATGGAAGAGGCGTGAAGGAGTCCACTCAAAAAAAAAAAAAAAAAAAAAAAAGCAAGGAGACCCGCTCTGCGTCATCTAGGATGAGGAAAAAAAAATGTCGAGAAGCGCCTTACTTTTCCAAATTTAACCCATCTCCATCAAATTATTATTTTGGGACTGGGAGTAAATTTACATTATGGTCATATAGGATCACCATATAAATTATTATCTTATTTTGTTTAAGTTTAATAAAAATAAATATTTTAATTTATTTAATTTATATTTAAAAAATAAAATAAGGTAGCATTTGTTTGAAATGTATATACAAAAGGATAAACGATGAATTTTGACTACATGTCCCAAATACATTTTTTTACTTAAAAAAACTATTATTATGACTAAACATGTTGTGAATAACAAAATTTATGACTAAATTTTGTTGATTGTCAAACATTTAGGACTAAATTTGCATTTAGGCCATACTATCGGGACTAGTCTTGCATTTTTTTCCTACTTACCCTCTCCGTCTATAAATAATAGACGTTTTAGGAGATTGACTGTAGTTTTTATTAATAGACATTTTACCATTACTTAGGTAAGTTTTCAAATTAGTCATGTTTTACCTTTTTTTCAAATTTGGTGACGATATTAAATTATATTGACTAACTACTCCTTCTATAAATAATAGACGTTTTACACTTGTCACTATTATCAAGGGAAAGCAGTAATTAATGATTTTGTCAAGTAAGTTACCCTAACTTGAAGAGTAGATTTTCTTATCCAAATTTTATTTGGTGTTTATTATGTATGGTTTATATATTTCTTATTTTTTATGGAAGGAATTCGTTCTCCATTTTTCAGATTGTTGAAAAGTAATTTTTTTTCTATGCACAGTTCCTATGCAAAACTTTTCCTCTTTCATATGACTTATCTACAAATAATCATGGATTTTCAAACGATAATAATATTGAGGGTAATATAGTGAAGTATAACGTGATAAAAAAATGTGAGTAAAAATTTTATAAAGTGTGAGTAAAATGGGAGTTAAAAAATGTAAGTAAAGTTAATGGAAAAGAAATGTGAGGAAAAAAATTACATAAAACAAAATGCGAGTAAAAATGTGAGTAAAATTACTCTTAAAATCTGAGTAGAACTTGAGTAAAAAATATGACATGAAAAAAAGGATGCGAGTAAAATTTTAAGTAAAATGTGAGTAAAAAAAAGTGTGTAAAAAAGTGAGTAAATTACTCTTTAAAGATATAAGTAAAAATACGCAAATTACACAGTGTACGCACTAAGTATATGTTCATACTACTATATTTAGTAAGTTTCGCATGACAGCGTCTTTTTTTTTTCTCGTTGAAACGTAATTGCTTTGTATTTTGGACGTAGTTACTTTGAATGTAGGACGTAGCGGGACGTAATTGCTTTGTATGTTGGACGTAGAATGTGAATTTAAGCTAAATTTTTCACAGAGACGTCTTACCACGTCTTATAACACCTTTTGCTACGTCTACATCCAGACATGTGAATTTAAACTGAATTTTTCACAAAGACATCCTATCACGTCTCATAACACCTATTATCACGTCTACATCTAGGCGTGTGAATTTAAGCTGAATTTCCACAGACATACTACAATGTCTCATAACACCTACTACAATGTCCCGATACGTCTCATAACACCTACTACAACGTCCCGCTACATTCTGGCATGTGAATTTAAGCTGAATTTTTACATAGACATACTACAACGTCTCATAACACCAACTACAACGTCCCGCTACATCTCATAACACCTACTACCACGTCTACATCCAGACATGTGAATTTAACCTGAATTTTCACAAAGACATACTATAACATCCCGCTACGTCTCATAACACCTACTACCACGTCCCGCTACGTCCCATAACATATACTCCCAAATCCAATAACGGGGAGGAATCAGAAACAAACAACCCATTTCACATGAAAGTATCAATACCTCACGGAAAATATTTATATATCATATTTCAGAGTAATAGAGCATTATTTGAAGAAGAAAACACGAATATAACATCATTAATACATTACCCAACATCAAATCGCGAAAATAAGGTTTCGTAAATGCATCAAATGCAGTTCATACTTTATGATATAGTGATTTTTTAAGAAGAATAAGTGTTTTTTTAAAGAATAAGTGATTTTTGAAGAAGAAGAAGTGATTTTTTCATTGTAGTTGGTGTTGTTCATCGAAAAATATAATCGCGTGATCTACGTTGAATTTGTGTTTGGATGAAAATTTGATTCAATGCAGTTTTCAATGGAGTGCGACGAAGAAGAATAAGTGATTTTTGAAGAAGAATAATAAAGTATATTTTTGAAGGAGAAGAAGAAGAAGAATAGGCGCGTGGATCTTACTCTCTTATAGTGAGAGTAGTGATGTTACTAGTATTTACTAGGTACATGTACCCACTAGGTGAAAGATTATCTGCCCGGACCTGGTAAAAAAATTTACTTTCGTACATTGCATTCCAAAATCAAAACTCTTGACTGGGCCTAAGCACTTGTGCAATTACTATTCCAACCCTTGCTTAAAATACCATTTTTAGGATCTTAATTTCTACTTATTCGATTTGTCACGAAACAATAAAATTCTTAATTAAAGCGGAAGTTTAAGAATTACCGCTTGAAGCACGTACTAGGTGATCGCTTGTATGAATCAAGACCAGCTCGTATGTTGTGTGGGCAATGAACCAAACGATCAGCAAAACAAACGAACACAAATTTCTCGACGGAAAAAATAGACCCGATGCCGCCATTCCGCACGTGCGTTTCACGCGCCACCACCCGATTCTCCACGCACCGCCAAGCTCGGTTGACCTCACCAACTGCCGCCGCTGTTTGCGCACTACTTTGGGAAGCACGCCGACCAAGAGAGACTACCGACTTCGAAAAATAAATATTTTGTTTCTCTCTCTAATTTTCTTGTCTTGAAAACTTATGAATTGTGTGTTGTTTGTTGCCAATCTCTTGTCTATTTATAGAGTTACAAGAGAGACCCCAAGTTGGTTTAGGATTGACCTTCATATTGGATTTAGGTTTTAATTAGTTTCCAAATCCAATTAGTAACCAAATCTAATTAGATTCCAAATCCAAATAGATTTCCTAATATCTTGAATTTCCTAATTCCAATTGAACTTTAACACTTAATTAATTAATTAAATAGTTCTAATTTGTTAATTTACTAATTAACCCTTATAAATAATTAATTAAATAATTAATTCTACTTTATCAATTAACCCAATACATAATTAATCGAACCACTAACAGATTAATTATGACACTACTATCCTACACCAGAATTGCTTCCAGAACAACTAAATTAGTTATTTTTTAATTTCCCCACATCAAAGATATAGTGCTCGTTAATTTATTAATTTACTGATAAATTATTTAATTAACTTCTTTTAATTCGAGACTAGTACCACTCAACCTTTTTACTATATCGGACATAAGTCCACCGGCCGGGTTTAGTATAATAAATATAACGAGCTCATCTCGGGAGCACAATCACCCCGGACGCACCGGTACATGGTTTCCTTTAGACAAGTAACTGCACACCAAGCAATTGAACACGTGCACCCAATCTATCGAGACTATTGACCTCAAATGACCTCACTCTTTGGCAAATTAAAGTACACTATGTCTAATCCTCATGCCTGCTCAAGTCTAAGTAGGGCTGGCAAAACGGGTCGACCCGCGATAAACGGGTTGGGTCAACCCAACCCGTTTATTAAATGGGTTAAGAATATGAACCCAACCCAACCTTGTTAATAAACAGGTCAATCCAACCCAACCCGTCTAACCCATTTAATTAAACAGGTCACCCATAACCCGCCGACCCGCCAACCCTCCGACCCGCCTAATATATTTTAATTATTTATTTGAAAATATAAATCATTTTTTCATGTCATTCGTTCATTGCTAATAACAGAAACAAAACACATATAAATAACTGATTAGTATAATAAACTTGTCTATATTATATTATAGAGTGAATTTCAAAATAGGTCATCATACTTTGGTAAAGTTTAGGTTTTGGTCACTAACTTTTAAATATTCAAAAAATGTCACTAACTTTTATTGATCTGATATCTAAAACATACTTAACAAGGGAGATCACATCATGATTGTATAGACATCAGATCAGCGAATACTTGACATCAGATCAACAGACTATAGATATCAGATCAATAATATAAAAGAAATCATACAATATAACTAAAACATACTTAACAAGGGAGATCATATCAGGATTATATAGACATCAGATCAGCGAATACTTGACATCAGATCAACAGACTATAGATATCAGATCAAGAATATAAAAGAAATCATACAATATAACTAAAACATACTTAACAAGGGAGATCATATCAGGATTATATAGACATCAGATCAGCGAATACTTGACATCAGATCAACAGACTATAGATATCAGATCAAGAATATAAAAGAAATCATACAATAGAACTAAAACATACTTAACAAGGGAGATCATATCAGAATTATATAGACATCAGATCAGCGAATACTTAACATCAGATCAACAGACTATAGATATCAGATCAAGAATATAAAAGAAATCATACAATAGAACTAAAACATACTTAACAAGGGAGATCAGATCAGAATTATATGGACATCAGATCAGCGAATACTTGACATCAGATCAACAGACTATAGATATCAGATCAAGAATATTAAAGAAATCATACAATAGAACTAAAACATACTTAACAAGGGAGATCAGATCAGGATTATATAGACATCAAATTAGCGAATACTTGACATCAGATCAACAGACTATAGATATCAGATCAAGAATATAAAAGAAATCATACAATATAACTAAAACATACTTAACAAGGGAGATCACATCATGATTGTATAGACATCAGATCATAGAATACTTGACATCAGATCAACAGACTATAGATATCAGATCAAGAATAAAAAAGAAATCATATCATACAACAAAAACGTTCATAATATGTATCATAATATCTAAAATTATTTAATTATAAAACAAATAAAATGATAATTTAAAAATATTTTTTTATAAAATTTAAAAACATTAAAAAAATACTGAATTATTTAGAAAAAAAAAAAGGACGGAAAAAATTTTTAACCCTTCACCCAACATCACTTCCTCAACAGTTGAAGGGTTAAAAATTGCAGGAAAATGAATCAAAACTGCATCCCTCAAAACACTCCAACATTCAAAATAATTTGTCCTTAATTAATTTATAAAAAATTTTATAAGTCTCTTTTTAATCTACCAAAAATTTATAAAAATTATAAATAAAGTAGCATAGATGAGCGGAATTATAAATAAATTTTTTTGGTATTTTTAGTAAATTAATTAAGGGTATTTATGTAATTTAATATATTTTTATATTTAAATATTATGATTGGTATTTCTTAATTTGTCAGGAATAATTTAGATATAAAAGGGACACCCAACATCACTTGCTCTGCTATTTTTACGGGTTAAACGGGTTAACCCGTGAACCCGTCGGGTTGACCTGACCCAACCTGTTTATTAAACGGGTTGGGTCGACCCAACCCGTTTAATAAACGGGTTAAAAATCTCGACCCAACTTGCTTTTTTTCCGTGTTGGGTCGTGACGGGTTCACGGGTTGGGTCAAAAATTGCCACCCCTAAGTCTAAGGATTTAGAGATAGAATACTAGGATCGAATAGTCTATTAAATCAATATAAGACAATTCAATCCAAAATGGTCATGTTCAATACGCCCCGGGCATATCTATATGATTCAATTATTTTAGACAAACCAATTTCAGAATCACATAATAAATTAAACTGACAGTGTGTCCAAAATTGTCTCAGTTGCGAACCTCATTTATATACTATGTCTTTTAACAAATGATGAGATCTACTGTGTCACACCAGATACCTCATCATCTAATCACATAATATAAATAGACAATATATGTAAAACATAAAAACAATTTAACTAAAATATTTAATCGATATATAAACAGGGAAATAGTTTTAATACAAGCAAAGATTTAGTATTCAAAACCAACAATCTCCCACTAATACTTAAGCTGCGCTTCAAGTATAAAACTACATTAATCTATAGCGACATTAATTGAAAGATTATCAGCCCGGGCCTAGCCAGAAACTCACTTTCGTGTTATGCATTCCAGAATCGGAATCTCTGGCCAGGCCTAGACGCTAGCACAATAGCTATTCCAACCCTTTTGAAATAACATTGCCCAGGATATGGGTTTGCACTTATTCGATTTACCACGCAACAAAAATTCTTAATTAAAAGCAGAAGAATAATAATTACCTATTGAAGCGTATACCCAGTTGATTATCTTGTATGCCTCAAGACTTTGCTTGCATGCTGTGTGGGCAGCAATCTAACTAGCAATTTGATCAGCTAATCACCACAATCCACCTGCCAGAAAAATTCGACCACCGCTGCACCTGGCGCGTACAAATCACGCACCACCCGGAGAGAGAGACAGCTACATGTTGCTGCCAAAACTTGAAGAAATTTCAGCTGCCCCAAAGCTTAAGAAATCTGAAATTTAGAGTGAGAATTTTCTCTCTAGGATTTTCTCTCTCTAAGTTTTCTTGTCTTGAAAACTTATGAATTGTATATAGTGGAATAGCTAATCTCTTGTCTATATATAGAGTTACAAGAGAGACCCCAAGTTGGTTTAGGATTGGCCTTCCTATTGGGTTTCTGTTTCCTTTAATCCTGTTCCTGGACTGATACACATCCAACTGATACAGGGATTCACTTATCCCAATCCAGTTCCTGGTATGATTCACAACCAAGTGATACAGGGATTCACTTATCCCCAATCCAGTTCCTGGTATGATTCACAACCAACACAAGGATTAATTAATTAATTACTTAATTAATTAAATCTACCTTTGTCAATAACCCAATACATAATTAATCATACCACTAATGAATTAATTATGGCACTACCATCCTACACAAGAATTGCTTCTGAAACAACTTAATTAATTTATTCATAATCCCCCCACATCAAAGATATAGTGCTCATTAATATATTAATTTACTGATAAATTAATTAATTAACTTCTTTAATTCTGAGACTAGTACCACTCGACCTTTTTACTATACCGGACATAAGTCCATCGGCCGAATTTAGTATAATAAACATTATGAGCTCATCTCGGGAGCACCATCACCCCGGACGCACCGGTACATAGTTTCCTTTCGACAAGCAGCAGCACACCAAGCAACTAAACACGCGCACCCAACCTACCGAGACTATTGGCCACAATTGACCTCACCCATTGGCAGATCAAAGTACACTATGTCTAATCCTCACGCCCGCTCGAGTCTAGGTATTAAGATATAGAATACTAAGAACGATTTGTCTATTAAATCAGTACAAGACAAATCATTATAAATGGCCAAGTTCAATACGCCCCGACATATCTATATGATTCAATTAGTTTAGACAAACCAATTATCCGAATCACATAATAACCTAAACTGACAGTTTACCTAAAGTTGTCTCGGTTATGATCCTCATTTATATATTATGTCTTTTAACCAATGATAAGATCTACTGTGTCACACAAGACACCTCATCATCTAACTACATAATATAAATGGACAAATAATGCACAACAAGATATAACCAAAACATAAATCGATGTATTAACTGGGAAAATGTACAATACAAGCATAGCTTATGTATTCAACTCCAACATTAATAACTAAAAAAACAGTCAAGGCTCAGTTAAGTATCTAATGCACATGCCCTCCACATGAGTTTCAAAGACTTTCGCAGTTAGTGACTTCGTGAATGGATCTGCAATGTTATCTTCTGATGCTATCTTCGCCACAACCACATATTCCCTCTTAACAATATCTCGTATCAGGTGGTATTTGTATTGTATATGCTTACTCGCCTTGTGGACTCGTGGTTCCTTCGAGTTTGCTATTGCACCGTTGTTGTCACAGTACACTGTGATCGACTTCTGCAAACCAGAAATCACGTCTAAGTCCACTAAAAAGTTCTTGAGCCACTCTACTTCTTTCACTACCTCTGATGCTGCAACGTACTCAACCTCCATGGTAGAATCTGCCACACATTTTTGCTTGACACTCCGCCAAACTATGGCTCCACCTCCCAAAGTAAACACATACCCTGAGGTAGACTTACTCTTGTCCCTGTCGCTTTGGAAATCTGAATCTGTGTAACCATGGGGCATAAGCTGATGCGCCTGATAGACCAAGACTTGGTATCTCGTTCTGTGTAAATACTTGAGAAAATATTTTACTGCCTTCAAATGAGTTTCTTCGGGGTTACTCTGATATCTTCTTACTATGCCAATAGCATAGCAAATATCAGGCCTCGTACACAACATTGCATACATGAGACTTCATACTGCTGAAGCATAAGGAACTGTCTTTATGGCTTATATCTCCTCAACAGTCTTTGGAGACTGTTCTTTAGATAGATGCACTCTATGTCTGAAAGGTAGAAAACCTTTCTTGGAGTTCTGCATGTTAAAACGAGCCAGAATTGTATCTATGTATAAAGCCTGAGAGAGCATTAATGAACGTTTCCTACGATCTCGAATGATTTTGATCCCAAGGATGTGTCCCACTTCTTCCAAGGCTTTCATATTAAACTATTTGGACAGCCATGCTTTTACGTCTGATAACACTTTCTAATTGTTGCCAACGAGTAGAATGTCATCTATGTAAAACACAAGAAACACTACCACGTTTTCATCACGTCTGCGGTACACACATTGTTCATCCGTAGGATTGGATTAACTCATCAAACAGAATGTTCCAAGATCTGGATACTTGCTTAAGTCCATAAATGGACCTATTAAACTTGCAAACCTTATGCTCTTGGTATTTTTCAATGAATCCCTCTGGTTGAGGCATGAAGATGGTTTCTTCAAGACTTCCATCAATGAAAACTATCTTGACATCCATCTGCCAAATCTCATAATCTAAATGAGCAATTGTGGCCAAGAGAATCTGGATCGACTTAAGCATGGCTACCAGGGAAAAGGTTTCCTCACAATCGATTCTCTTTTCTTGAGTATACCTTTTCGCCACAAGCCTAACTTTAAAGGTTTTAGCCTTTCCGTCAGGTCCTCTCTGGCGTTTGTAGACTCACTTACATCCCATGGGTTTGAAACAATTAGGCAGGCCCACAAGCTCCTAGACTTAATTGTGGTCCATCGACCCCATCTCATATTGTTGGAGTTGAATACATAAGCTATGCTTGTATTGTACATATTCCCAGTTAATATATCAATTTATGTTTTGATTAAATTTAGTTATGCATTAATTGTTCACTTATATTATGTAGTTAGATGATGAGGTGTCTTGTGTGACACAGTAGATCTCATCCTTGGTTAAAAGACATAATATATAAATGAGGTTAGTAACCGAGATAGCTTTAGACAAACTGTCGGTTTAGGTTATTATGTGATTCGGATAATTGGTTTGTCTAAACTAATTGAATCATATAAATATACCCGGGGAGTATTGAACTTGACTATTAGGAATGATTTGTCTTGTACTAATTTAATAGACAAATCGTTCTTGGTATTCTATCTCTTAATCCCTAGACTCGAGCGGCCATGAGGATTAGACATAGTGTACTTTGATATGCCAATGGGTGAGGTCAATTGTGGCCAATAATCTTGGTAGGTTGGATGCACGTGTTTAGTTGTTTGGTGTGCTGCTGCTTGTCGAAAGAAAACCATGTACAGGTGCATCCAATGTGATGGTGCTCCCGAGATGAGCTCGTAATGCTTATTATACTAAACCCAGCCGGTGGACTTATGTCCGGTATAGTAAAAAGGTCAAGTAGTACTAGTCTCGGAATTAAAGAGGTTAATTAATTAATTTTTAGTAAATTAATATATTAACGAGTACTATATCTTTGATGTGGGGAGATTATGAATAAATTAATTAAGTTATTCCAGAAGCATTTGTGGTGTAGGATGGTATTGCCATAATTAATCCGTTAGTGGTATGATTAATTATGTATTGGGTTATTGACAAAGGTATATTTAATTAATTAAGTAATTAATTAATCCTTGTGTCAGTTGGTTGTGAATCATACCAGGAACTGGTTTGGAATAAGTGAATCCCTGTATTAGTTGGTTGTGAATCATACCAGGAACTGGTTTGGGATAAGTGAATCCCTGTATCAATTGGTTGTGAATCATATCAGGAGCTGGATTGGGATAAGTGAATCCCTGTATCAGTTAGATGTGTATCAGTCCAGGAACAGGATTGAAGGAAATAGAACCCCAGTAGGAAGGCCAATCCTAAACAAACTTGGGGTCTCTCTTGTAACTCTATATATAGACAAAAGATAAGCTATTCAAGACATACAATTCAATATACAATTCATAAGTTTTCAAGACAAGAAAACTAGAGAGATAAAATCCTAGAGGGAGAAAGTCATATTTAGAAGGAATATTACGGTTGGTTTTTTCTCTGTGTTGGCCAAATTTTTGGCCTGTTAAACCAGCAGCGCGTATAATTTTCTATCTCTCCGGGCGGTGCGTTTATAGTACGTGTTAGGTGTAGCAGTGCTGGAATTTTCTGGCAGGTGGATTGTGGTGATTAGCTGATCATGTTGCTGGTTAGATTGCTACCCGCACAGCATACAGGCAAAGTCTTGAGGCATACAAGAGAATAACCTGAGTACACGCTTCAAAGGTATTTTCTAAAGTTTCGCTTTTAATTAGAAATTTTATTGCATGGTAAATCGAATAAGTGTAAACCCAGATCCTGCGCAATATTATTTCAAAAGGGTTGGAATAGCAATTGTGCTAGCGTCTAGGCCTGGCCAGAGATTCCAATTCTGGAATGCGTAGCGCGAAAGTGAGTTTCTGACTAGGCCCGGACAGATAATCTTTCAATTGGTATCAGAGTTAGGTTTTGGGTTTTGTGTTTGTTCGATTAATTACATGGTTTTATTTGCAGGTGGTTAAGAAATCCCGACTATTATGGTTACGTTTGTATGGGTTTTAATTAAAATCTGGGACATGTCCGGATTTGATTTTATTATGAATGTTTGTAATAGTAAACCACTTGCTGGAAGCCGTGTAGGATTAGATCAAATCTGTAGTAGGATTTTTTCTATGTAATTTCGATTATTTAATTTGCCTAGAAAGCCTTGTAGTATGAGAATTATTTTTTGTAATCGAAGGCGTTATGGTGGGCAACTTAAATTCGTGAGTTTTGGGTTATCGTTAATTCGTAGTAACCTAGAAAAACCCAGAACAAATTGCAAGAAGACCAAATAGCATGGGAAGAAGTGAATGAGGGATTATTGGCAGGGGGCGATGCAGGCGAAGACTCGCGACAGGAGCAGCCGGTGGCAGCAGCACCGCTGCCGCACGGCGCAGCAGGCCTGCTACGCCATGGTGCGGCAGCATTAATTGTTGCGTGCTATGCACGTGAGGCCCGTTCGGGTCTCGTTTTTGGCCTATTTTTCTCCAGTTTCATTTTCAAGATCAAGACTCAATCCATCGAGTTGCATGGTGGGACACGAGATCAATGCAGAAGATGGAAGTGATTTAAACCATGATAGTCGGGAAATTTAATTTTCATATTTATTTCCCGTATTTATTGTTTTAATTTTCAACCCCTTAGCCACTATATTGAAAGACAATAAGTTAACTGGACCTAATTATGTCGATTGGAGTCGTAACTTGGACATTGTCCTTATGGCTGAGTGCACTCCTGTGAGAGATCATGTCATTGATGTGATTAGTAACATAAACAAGGTTGAGGTAGTGAGAGGCGGAATCGTTGGTGAAACCAAAGTCGATACTGTCCTCCGGAACTTGCCTCAAAGCTATGAGCAGATTCGGTTGGACTACAACATAAGTAAGATGTTGTGTACTTCATCTGAGCTTTTGGCAGAGTTGGTGGCGACTAAAAGTCTTCTTCAAGAGAAGAAACGAGCTTTAGTAGTAGGCAAAGTTTCAAAATCTTCTTCTGAGCCTGAGGCTAGAAAGAAGAAGAGAAATCTCGAGGGAATAGCTCAAAAGGCGCAGATTGACCCTAAGCCAGATATTGCAAAGAAGAAGTCGAAAGACAAGTGCTTCAAGTGCATTAAGACGGGACATTGGAAATCGGATTGTCCAAAGCTTATAAGTACGATAGTTTCTGCCTTAATTACTGATACATGTTTAGCGATGATTCCCACAGATACTTGGTGTGTGGATTCAGGTGCCACTGACCATATTTGTAATTCTTTGCAAGGGTTCCAAGTAACCCGGAAGCTTAGAGAAGGCGAATTGGATATCTACTTGGGCGACACTACAAGAGTGTCAGTAGAAACAGTGGGAGTAGTTACTCTGAATTTCGAGAATTCTAGTTTAGAGTTAGCTAATTGTCTTTATGTACCGAGTTTTAGAAAGAACCTTATTTCAGTTTCTAAACTCTTAAAGAACGGTTATAAGTTTATTTTTTCTGATAATTGTGTTGTTATTAGAAGAAATGGAAAACTTATTTGTTCTGGTTCATTGGCTGACAATTTGTTTGTGGTTAACTCTAAGTCCCCTGTTATGCAAAACATAGAAACTAATAGCTTTTTATCTAACATTAATAAGAGGAAGAAACTTCTGAAATGAATCAAACTTATCTTTGGCATCTCAGACTAGGTCATATAAACCTTAATAGGATTCAGAGGTTGGTCAATGATGGACCTTTAGATTCATTAGAGATTGACAGTTATTCAACCTGCGAATCTTGCTTGGAGGATAAGATGACCAAGAGACCTTTTAAAGCAAAAGGTTATAGAGCTAAAGAAGTATTAGAGTTAATTCATTCTGACTTGTGTGGACCAATTTTGGTCCAAGCACGAGGTGGGTTCGAGTATTTCATGACCTTCACGGATGACTACTCAAGGTACGGGTATATTTACCTAATGCGTCATAAGTCTGAGTGCTTTGGCAAGTTCAAAGAGTTTTGGGAAGATGTGGAGAAGCATCATGGTAAGAGATCAAGACACTGCGGTCAGATCGTGGTGGGGAGTACCTGTCCCACGAATTTTGAGAATACCTCAGTCAGGTCGGAATTCAGTCTCAGTTGTCTGCACCTGGCACGCCACAGCAGAACGGTGTAGCAGAAAGAAGAAATCATGGAAATGGTTAGGTCGATGATAAGCTATAGTGATTTGCCAAGTTCGTTCTGGGGATATGCCTTAGAAACAACTGTGTATATTCTTAATCTTGTACCATTTAAAATCGTGCCTTCAACCCCAGTAGAGTTGTGGAACGGGCGAAAGCCTAGTCTAAGACATCTCAGAATTTTGGGTTGCCTAGCACATGTGTTTTAGGCAGATACGACTAAGTTAGATACGAGAACTGAATTAATGCTATTTGTAGGATATCCTATAGTCTTAAAGATCAGCAAGTGGTGGTTAGTACCAATGCTAGATTTTTGGAAGAAGACTATATTCTAGATCATAAGCCCAATAGTAAGATAGTACTAGAAGAGCTTATGAGACAAACTAATAATCCTGATGCACCAGTACAAGTGGATACACCACACACTGCACATGAGATCACAGATGATGCGCCAACACATGTGGTGCCTCGTCGTAGTGGGAGGGTTGTGAGACAGCCCGACAGGTTCATTGGCATGGGAGAGGCCACAAACCTAGTCCTAAGTATGCCTGAACCTGACCAGGTTAACTACAATGAGGCTCTCTGAGATAAAGATGCAGAATTTTGGCGTAAGGTAATGATATCCGAGATGGGGTCAATGGACCACAATCAAGTCTGGGAGCTTGTGGACCTGCCTGATGGGTTTATGCCTATTAGATGCAAGTGGGTCTACAAACGTAAGAGAGGACCTGACGAAAAGGTGGAAACCTTTAAAGCTAGGCTGGTGGCGAAGGGGTATACTCAGAAAGAGGGAGTCGATTATGAGGAAACCTTCTCCACGGTAGCCATGCTTAAGTCGATCTGGATTCTCTTGGCCATAGCTATTCATTTAGATTATGAGATTTTGCAAATGGATGTCAAGACAGATTTTCTAAACGGAAGTCTTGAGGAAACCATCTTTATGCAGCAACCAGAGGGATTCGTTGAAAAAAGCCAAGAACATAAGGTTTGCAGGCTTAGGAGGTCCATTTACGAACTTAAGCAGGCATACAGATCTTGGAACATCCGGTTTGATGAGGTAACCAGTCCTTTGGATTTACTCAGTGTCCGGATGAGCAAAGTGTGTACCGCAGACGTGATGGAAACTCAATGGTGTTTCTTGTGCTTTACGTAGATGACATTCTATTGATTGACAACAACAAGTAAGTCTTATCAGACGTAAAGGCATGGCTGTCCAAGCAGTTTGATATGAAGGACTTAGGGGAAGCGGGACATATCCTTGGGATCAAGATAATTCGAGATCGTAGGAAATGTTCGTTAACGCTCTTCCAAGCTTCGTACATAGATATGATTCTGGCCTATTTTAACATGCACAACTCCAAGAAAGGTTTTCTACCTTTCAGACACGGAGTGCATCTATCTAAGGAACAGTCTCCCAAGACTGTTGAGGAGATAGAAGCCATGAAGACAGTTCGTTATGCTTCGACAGTAGGAAGTCTCATGTATGTCATGTTGTGTACGAGGCCTGATATCTGTTATGCCGTTGGCATGTTAAGCAGATATCAGAGTAACCCCGGGAAAGCTCATTGGGAGGTAGTAAAATGCATTCTCAAGTATTTGTGCAGAACGAGAGACCAAGTTCTGGTCAATCAGGTGCTTGAGCTTGTACCCTGAGGTTACACAGATTCATATTTCCAAGGTGACAGGGACAAGAGCAAGTCTACCTCAGGGTATGTGTTTACTCTAGGAGGTGGAGCCATAGTTTGGCGGAGTGTCAAGCAGAAATACGTGGCGGACTCTACAATGGAGGCTGAATACGTTGCCGTATCAGAGGCAGTGAAAGAAGTAGTATGGCTCAAGAACTTCCTAGTGGACTTAGATGTGATTCCTGGTTTGCAGAAGTCTATCACGGTATATTGTTATAACAACGGTGCAGTAGCAAACTCGAAGGAACCACGAGCCTACAAGATGAGTAAACATGTACAGCGCAAGTACCACCTGATACGAGATATCGTAAAGAGGGAAGACGTGGTCGTGGCTAAGATAGCATCAGAAGATAACCTTGCATATCCGTTCACGAAGACATTGACTTCGAAAGTCTTTGAGGCTCACATGGAGGGCATGGAAATCAGATACTTAGGAGAGCCATGACAGTTTTTCTAGATATATAGCAGCAGAGTGTTTAGGGGTTGTATGTAGATGGATACTTAAAGCACAGCTTAAGTATTAGTGGGAGATTGTTAGAGTTGAATACATAAGCTATACTTGTATTGTACATTTTCCCAGTTAATATATCGATTTATATTTTGGTTAAACTTAGTTGTGCATTAATTGTCCACTTATATTATGTAGTTAGATGATGAGGTGTCTTGTGCGACACAGTAGATCTCATCATTGGTTAAAAGACATAATATATAAATGAGGTTCGTAATCGAGACAGCTTTGGACAAACTGTCGGTTTAGGTTATTATGTGATTCGGGTAATTGGTTTGTCTAAACTAATTGAATCATATAAATATGCCCGGGGCGTATTGAACTTGACCATTAGGAATGATTTGTCTTGTACTGATTTAATAGACAACTGTTCTTGGTATTCTATCTCTTAATCCCTAGACTCGAGCGGGCATGAGGATTAGACATAGTATACTTTGATCTGCCAATGGGTGGGGTCAATTGTGGTCAATAATCTCGGTAGGTTGGGTGCGCTTGTTTAGTTGCTTGGTGTGCTGCGGCTTGTCGAAAGGAAACCACGTACCGGTGCGTCCGGGGAGATGGTGCTCCCGAGATAAGCTCTTAATATTTATTATACTAAACCCGGCCGATGAACTTATGTTCGGTATAGTAAAAAGGTCGAGTGGTACTAGTCTCAGAATTAAAGAGGTTAATTAATTAATTTTTTGTAAATTAATATATTAACGAGTACTATATCTTTGATGTGGGGAGATTATGAATAAATAAATTAAGTTGTTCCAGAAGCATTTGTGGTGTAGGATGGTAGTGCTATAATTAATCCGTTAGTGGTACGATTAATTGTGTATTTGGTTATTGACAAAGGTATATTTAATTAATTAAGTAATTAATTAATCCTTGTGTCAGTTGGTTGTGAATCATACTAGGAACTCGTTTGGGATAAGTGAATCCCTGTATCAGTTGGTTGTGAATCATACCAGGAACTGGTTTGGGATAAGTGAATCCCTGTATCAGTTGGATGTGTATCAGTCCAGGAATAGGATTGAAGGAAACAGAAACCCAGTAGGAAGGTCAATCCTAAACAAACTTGGGGTCTCTCTTGTAACTCTATATATAGACAAAGGATTAGTTATTCAAGACATACAATTCAATATACAATTCATAAGTTTTCAAGACAAAAAAACTAGAGAGATAAAATCCTAGAGAGAGAAATAAATTTCTCCCTCAAAGTCAGATTTTAGAAGGAAAATTGCGGCTGGTTTTTTCTCTGTGTTGGCAGAATTTTTGGCCTATTAAACAAGCAGCGCGTATAATTTTCTCTCTCTCCGGGTGGTGAGTTTATAGTATGTGCTAGGTGCAGCGGTGCTGGAATTTTCTGGCAGGTGGATTGTGGTGATTAGCTGATCAAGTTGCTGGTTAGATTGCTGCCCACACAGCATACAGGCAAAGTCTTGAGGCATACAAGAGAATCATCTGAGTACACATTTCAAAGGTATTTTCTAAAGTTCTATTTTTAATTAGAAATTTTGTTACGTGGTAAATCGAATAAGTGCAAACCCAGATAATGCGCAATGTTATTTCAAAAGGGTTGGAATAGCAATTGTGCTAATGTCTAGGCCTGGCCAGAGATTCCGATTCTGGAATACATAGCACAAAAGTGAGTTTCTGGCTTGGCCCGAGCAGATAATCTTTCACGTATATCATTACTTTTCACCAAGATTCTGCATCTTTATTTCGGAGATCCTTATTGTAGTTTACTGGATCAGGTTCTGGTGCACCTAGGACAAAATCTGAGACTTCTCCCACGCCAATGAACCTCTCGAGTTGTCTCACAACCCTCCCACTACGACGAGACACCACCTGTGTAGGCGCATCATATGTGATATCTTATGCAGTGTTCTGTGGTGTATATACTTGTGCTGGTGCATCAGGATTATCAGATTGTTTTATAAGTTCTTCTAATACAATCTTAATTTTGGGCTTGTGATCTAGAATATAGTCCTCTTCTAAAAATATAGTGTTGGTGCTAACTATCCCTTCTGATCTTTAGGACTATAGAACATACCACCTTTCGTTCCTCTGGGATATCCTACAAACAGTATTACTTCGGTTTTTGCATCTAACTTAGCCGCATCTGCCTTAAGCACGTGTGCTGGATAACCCCAGATTCTGAGATGTCTTAAACTGGGCTTGTGCCCATTCCACAACTCTGTAGGGGTTAAAGACACGGTTTTTTATGGTACAAAATTTAGAATGTATGCTGCAGTTTCTAAGGCATATCCCCAAAACGAATCAGGCAATTCACTGTAACTTATCATTAACCTAACCATTTCCATAAGAGTTCTATTTCTTCTTTCTGCTACACCATTCTGCTGTGGTATGCCAGGTGCAAACAAATGAGACTGAATTTCAACTTCAGAGAGGTAATCTCAAAATTCATGGGACAGGTACTCTCCACCACGATCTGATCGTAGTGTCTTGATACTTTACCGGGATATTTCTCCACATCTTCTCGATACTCCTTGCACTTGCTAAAACATTCGGACTTGTGGCACATTAAGTAAATGTATCCGTACCTTGAGTAATCATCTGTGAACCGAGATTTGTCTACACAAGTTAGAGTGAATAAACTTTAATACTTCTTTAGCTCTATAACCTTTTGCCTTAAAGGGTCTCTCAGTCATTTTACCCTCTAAGCAGGATTCGCAGGTTGAGTAGTTGTCAATCTCTAATGAACTTAACAGTCCATCATTAACTTCTTAATCCTACTAAGGTTCATATAACCTAGTCTAAGATGCCAAAGATAGGTTTGATTTGTTTCAGAAGGTTTTTTTCTCTTATTTTGGTTAAATGATGCGCCATTTGTCTCTGTGTTTTGCGCAACAGAAGAGTTTGATTTTATCAAAAATAGATTATCTACTCATGAACCGGAACAAATAAGTTTATTATTCTTTCTAAAAATAACAAATTTATTAGAAAAAATAAACTTATAACCATCCACTAAGAGTTTAGAAACTGAAATCAATTTCTTTCTAAAACTCGGTACATAAAGACACTTATTTAAATCTAGTCTATTATTTTCGAAAACAATGCTGGCTACTCTTACTATTTCTACTGACACTCTTGTAGTGTCACCCAAGTAGGTTTCAAGCACGCCTTCTCTAAGCTTCCGGGTTACCTGGAACCCCTGCAAAGAATTACAAACATGGTCAGTGGCGCCTAAATCCACGCACCAAGTATCCGTGGGAATTTCCGCTAAACATGTCTCAGTAATGAAGGCAGAAACTGTCATACCTTTGAGCTTTGGACAATCTGATTTCCAATGTCCCGTCTTCCTACACTTGAAGCATTTGCCTTTAGGTTTCTTCTTCTTTGCAATGTCAGGTTTAGGTGCATGATTATCAGCCTTCTTGTTGGTCTTCTTCTTCTTTTTATTATTGCCTTTAGGCGCAGAAGAGGAACTCGAAGCCTTGACTGTGACTAAAGCTTGCTTATTTTCTTGAAAGATGCCTTCAGCCGACACCAATGCAGTTAGGAGCTCGAGAAGAGTATAAACTCTTTGATTCATATTGTAGTTCACCCAAAACTGCTCAAAACTCTGAGGTAAACTCTGAAGAATGATATCAACTTGACTTTCAGGATCAATCTCACCTCCTAACACCTCTATCTCATTGATGTTACTAATTATGTGAAGTACATGATCTCTCACTGAGGTGCCTTCAACCATTTTGGTGTTTATAATCTTCCTCGTGGTTGCCTGCCTTGCTGTCCTGCCTTGATGACCAAACATCTCCCTCTGGTGAGCCATTATGTTAAAGGCAAAGATCATAGGATGAAGTTGATGCTGCAGAACATTCGACACAGAAGCCAGAATGTAACACTGCGTCATCTCATCAGCATTTCTGCACCTTTGATAGGCTTCCCTATCTTCTTGAGATGTTTCATCAGTGGGCACATTCGTTTGACCAAATGATCTATTGTTCAATGTAGCTAATATTCAGTGCTTTCAGCCATACAAATAAGCAGCGTAACCTCGATAGGAGGAATATTACAAATCATACACTAAGTGTGTGCCATTACGTGACTTCTAAGTTTTTTACCTAGGATAGTGCACCTCAGATGGAGAGGATTTCACATTTCTCCAAGTTCAACTTAATCTAGTCATCTTACATAGAAATTCAAACTAGTGAGCTTATGGTTAAATTTATCCGATATGGATGAAGACTCTAATGCCAATGCGCAAATCTGACCACATCACTTATGAAATCGTAATGGAGGTTAAGGGAATATTAACCAACCTGCTCCCGCTTAGATTTCTAAAATGAGGGTTTTTCTAATTTTAATATGCAATTAACTAATCCTAAGTTATATGCAGAAGAAAATCAACATGCTTTAAATCAAGCATCTAAAATATTGCACAAAAATTAAGGCACATAGTTAAACAATAAAACAGGAAATAAATGCATAAAATAAATTTCTCGATTATTATGGTTTTAAGTGTTTCAATCTGCTGCCTTGTTCTCGTGTCCGTCACGTCACTCTATGGATTGAGTCTGAAAAACTAGATCTCAGAATTACTTTGAAAACCGGGCCGCTCGCGCAAATCAAATGAGCCGCGCGCGCACAACCATTGTTGGGCCTGTGCCGCGCGTGCTGGGGGCACTGCACCAGCGCATGTTATGCACAATCCCGCGCGGTGCTACTGCCTGTCGGCGGTGTTTGCTGACAATTCTTTTGCCGGCCCGCCTGCCCCATTTGGTTTTTGGGTCTTCTATCCTGCTCCTCTTCGTTATTACATATTTTCCTAACTATAAGACTAAATCTTTCTAGGAAAATAAAACGACAATTACATAAAAGAAAATCCTACTACGTATTTAATCTAATCCTACACGGCTTCCACGTCACGGCTTCTAGCATGTGATTTTACTATTGCAAGTACTCATAAAAAACAACCCGGACATGTCCCAGGGTTTAATTAAAAAAACATACAAACGCAATCATAATAGTCGGGATTACTAAACCATATGCAATCAAAACCATGTAACAAATCGAATAATCACAGAGCCAAAACCATAGCTCTCATACCAATTGAAAGATTATTTGCCCGGACCCGGTCAAAAATTTATTTCATGCATTGCATTCCAGAATCGAAACTCTTGACCGGGCCTAAGTACTATTACAATTACTATTCTAACTCTTGCTTGAAATATCTTTGCATAAGATCTTAGCTTCTATTTATTCGATTTGTTACGCAACAATAAAATTCTTAATTAAAGCGAAAGTTTAAGAATTACCTCTTCAAGCATGTACTTAGGTGCTTGCTTGTATGACTCAAGACCAGCTCGTATATTGTGTGGTTAATGAACCAATGAACCAAACGATCAGCCAAACAAACGAACACAAATTTCTTGCAGGAAGAAACCGACTTGACGCTGCCGTTCCACGCATGTGTTTCACGTGCCGCCGCCAACATCCCACGCACCGCCACCCGATTCTCCATGTACCGCCAAGTTCGGTTGAACTCACCAACCGACTCCATTGCTTGCGCACTACTCTGGGAAGCACGCCGACCAAGAGAGACTACTGACTTCGAAAAAGAAAAATTTTGTTTCTCTCTAGTTTTCTTGTCTTGAAAACTTATAAATTGTGTGTTGTGTATTGCAAATCTCTCTTGTCTATTTATAGAGTTACAAGATCGACCCTAAGTTGGTTTAGGATTGGCCTTCCTATTGGGTTTTGGTTTTAATTAGTTTCCAAATCCAATTAGTAACCAAATCTAATTAGATTCCAAATCCAAATAGATTTCCTAATATCTTGAATTTTCTAATTCCAATTGAACTTTTATACTTAATTAATTAATTAATTAATTTCACTTTATTAATTTACTAATTAACCCTTAGGAATAATTAATTAAATAATTAATTCTACTTTATCAATTAACCCAATACATGATTAATTAAGACACTACCATCCCATACCAGAATTGCTTCCGGAACACCTAAATTAATTATTCTTTAATCTTCCCACATCAAAAATATAGTACTCGTTAATTTATTAATTTACTGATAAATTATTTAATTAACTTCTTATAATCTGAGACTAGTACCACTCGACCTTTTTACTAGCGGACATAAGTCCACTGGCCGGGTTTAGTATAATAAACATAACGAGCTCATCTTGGGAGCACCATCACCCCGGACGCACTGGTACATGGTTTCCTTTCGACAAGTAACAACACACCAAGCAATCAAACACGCGCACCAAATCTATCGAGACTATTGGCCTCAAATGACCTCACTCTTTGGCAAATTAAAGTACACTATGTCTAATCCTCATGCCTGCTCAAGTCTAAGGATTTAGAGATAGAATACTAGGATCGAATATTCTATTAAATCAGTATAAGACAATTCAATCCAAAATGGTCATGTTCAATATGCCCCAGACATATCTATATGATTCAATTAATTTAGACAAACTAATTTTAGAATCACATAATAACTTAAACTGACAGTGTGTCCAAAACTGTCTCAGTTATGAACCTCATTTATAAACTATATCTTTTAACCAATGATGAGATCTACCGTGTCACACCAGACACCTCATCGTCTAATCACATAATATAAATGGACAATATATGTAAAACATAAAAATAATTTAACTAAAACATTTAATCGATATATAAACATGGAAATAGTTTTAATATAAGCAAAATTTTAGTATTCAAAACCAACACTAGGTACACGGTATAATTTCTGGTAAAAATATAAGAAAATTACTCTTTAACATTAATAGAAAAAAAAATGTGAAAGTAAAGGTACTCTTTAACATTAACAGAAAGAAAGTTTAATGGGAATGAAGAAAAAAAAAAGTTTCTTGTTAAAGTCACTCTTTGACATTAATAAAAAAAAAAAAAAAAGTGAGAGTCAAGTCCTTCTTTAAACATTAAAGAAAAAAAAGTTTCATGGGAATGAAAAAAAAAAAATCATGTTAAAGTTACTATTCAAGATTAATAGAAAAAAATGTGAGTAGTTAAACATTAACAAAAAAAAAAAAAATTAATGGGAATGAGAAAAAAAAACAAATGTGACCAAGTTAAGGTACATGACTACAAAATTGATAGCCTTATACTAACTACATTAAATATTATTAGACAATATCATTTTAAAAATCTAAAATTTCTTGTATTAGTAGGGGATCATATTTCAATTGAATAGGAATCCTATCTTGCCTTTCTAATTGAACTTTTTTCATGTGAACCTGATGTGCGGTTAAAACACCAAGATAAAATTTATAAACCTAAATCCACACTAAAGGACATCAAGGATCCCGTCGTAGAGTACTCAGGTATCGATCACAGAGAGCACACAAGTTTTATGTTTGTTTCAGAGTTCAGATCTTGCCTTAATGGTCACAAAAAAAGAGATTTAAAACACCACAAAGACCATGAATAATAAATTCCTTCACCATATCATAAATTTCAGGATCGATTTCTTTATTTGAAATTTCTGCACAAAAGATATTGCCAATATAATCGGCACTTGGAAACTTGTCTTCAGGATACAAGAACAATATTATGTGAGAGTGAGGGATGCCTTGTTTTTGGAATTCCACCGTACATACAACTGCAAATATAACATAATTAGGATGAGAAAGGGAAGTCGTTCATGAAGAAGACACGACGTAGTGAAAAACATAAACTAGAATATCATATGCATTGGATATCAAGTTATAAAATATATGGTATGATACTATTAAAAATAGATGACAAAGGATATGAAGATAATTACAGTGAGATGATAATAAACATATAAGATAATGATGAGGTTTAAAAAAAGATGTTATCAAGTGTTACCAAAAACTATAATATAAAATGATTATTAAGTAATATAATTGAAATAAAAGACATCATAAAAAAATCATAAAATAATTATGCATTATCATGGAATTTACCTACTTTAACTTGACCAAACAGTTGTTCATCCTTAAATTTCTTGATAAAGTGATCAAGTTTAATCTTGAAAACTCTAGAAACAATATTTGGTATCATCGGGTTTAAGTGAAAGATTGCCACAGGATCTGGGTTCGCACTTATTCGATTTACCACGAAACAAAAATTTTTGTTTAAAAGCAGAACTTTAGAAAAGTACATTCGAAGCGTGCACTCAGGTGATTCTCTTATATGCCTCAAGACTTTGACTTCACGTTGTGTGGGCAATGAACTAGAAATCAATTGATCAGCTAATCACCACAATCCAACTGCTAGAAAATTCTAGCACCGCTGCACCACGTACTGTAAATGCACCACCAGGAGAGTGCGAAAGCTGCGCGCAACTGGTATAAAACAGGCCAAAAATTTGGCCAAGAGAGGAAGAAAACCAGCTGCAAATAATGCCCAAAAATCCGACTTGGAGAGAGAAAATTTTCTCTCTCTAGATTCTTGAATTATGAATCTATGGAATTGTGTGTCCTGAATAGCTAATCCCTTGTGTATATATAGAGTTACAAGAGAGACCCAAGTTGGTTTATGATTGGTCTTCCTACTGGGTTTCTGTTTTCCTTCAATCCTGTTCCTAGACTGATACACATCCAACTGTCACAGGGATTCACTTATCCCAATCCAGTTCCTGGGATGATTCACAACCAAGTGATACAGGGATTCACTTATCCCAAACCAGTTCCTGGTATGATTCACAACCAACTGACACAAGGATTAATTAATTACTTAATTAATTAAATCTACCTTTGTCAACAACCCAATACATAATTAATCATACCACTAACAGATTAATTATGACACTACCATCCTATACCAGAATTGCTTTCGGAACAACTTAATTAAATAATATTCATAATCTCCCCACATCAAAGATATAGTGCTCGTTAATATATTAATTTACTGATAAATTAATTAATTAACCTCTTTAATTCTGAGACTAGTACCACTCGACCTTTTTACTATACCGGACATAAGTCCACCGGTCGGGTTTAGTATAATAAACTTTACGAGCTCATCTCGGGAGAACCATCACCCCGGACGCACCGGTACATGGTTTCCTTTCGACAAGCAGCAACACACCAAGTAACTAAACACGCGCACCCAACCTACCGAGACTATTGGCCACAATTGACCTCACCCTTTGGCAGATCAAAGTACACTATGTCTAATCCTCATGCCCGCTCGAGTCTAGGGATTAAGAGATAGAATACAAGAATGATTTGTCTATTAAATTAGTACAAGACAAATCATTCTTAATGGTCATGTTCAATACGCCCCGGGCATATCTATATGATTCAATTAGTTTAGACAAACCAATTATCCGGATCACATAATAACCTAAACTGACAGTTTGTCCAAAGCTGTCTCGGTTACGAACCTTATTTATATATTATGTCTTTTAACCAATGATGAGATCTACTGTGTCACACAAGACACCTCATCATCTACTTACATAATACAAATGGACATATCATGCACAACAAGATATAACCAAAACATAAATCGATATATTACTGGGAAAAAGTACAATACAAGCATAACTTATTTATTCAACTCCAACATTAAGTCCTCAAGAATTTAGGAAATTGGTAATTTCTTGCCACTTTGAATTGCAAGTAAACGTTAGGAATAGATCTTGAAATCCAAAAAACTTGCAAAGGGACATTACATCTAGATAATTTTGTTCCATATAAATGTTACCACCAGTGAAGGAAGAAGGCAAAATTATTTGTTGTCCGACCAAGGTAGGTTCCAAATTTCCATTTTCAAATGCTGATGATAAAGTTTTATAACGCTCACTCCTAAGAGCATGCTGGTTGGATCAAATGTAAGAAAACCTCTATGCCTCAACCATTGTGTATGCATCAACCAAAAACTGTTGAAACAGCCTTCCTGATGATAAGATTGTCAGAGGTTCATTCAATCTGTCTTGAATCCTGAAAGCAAAAAACTCTCCCATGCTCAATCTCTTTCTTTTCCTGGCAAAATCATCATCAACTTCTCTCAGTGAAATGTCAAATCTATATCCATCTTCTCCATATGAAAAAAGTAATGGATATTGTAGCGACAAGTAAGAAGGATACAACTTATGTATCCACTGTAGACGACCAGATCAAGACTCAACTACAATGTCCCTTTTAGTAGTTGAACTATCGATATCACCATAATTAGAGCAGTAACTTTTGAGGCGGTTGGAAGGTTATACGTACTTCCATCTTTTTCTCTAATTCCTATGAGTTTCAACTTGAAGTTTTGATTCTCATTTGAAACATAACGATCTCTTTCCATTCTGAAAGCCAATTATTATTATCATGAAGAACCTTCTTTAAATCATGAACAATCTCTGCATCTAATGACGTTTTTTGTTCACTGAATACTTTATTGTTGAAAAAAAATATTCACAAAGGAAATAAGATTAGTAATATCTAATAGACGTTAAATCTGAAAAGTAAACACATATTAAATAATTTAACAGGAATAAGGTACCCGATTGCATTTAATCTGCTGTCAACTTCATTGTGAGTGTCATAAATGTAAAGTGGTGAAAATTTAGGAATTGATTCCGAAGTTGGTACCATGCTTCCTTCTATGTGGCAGTTTTGTCCATTTAGCCTGAAGGTGTATGGACCAAAACCTTTTGCAACAGAAGAATCAACCTTTTCTCCCATTGAAGTAAAAGAAAATATCATATTATACGCTCTAATCTTCTGAATAAAATGTTTACTCTTATCATCGTTGTTATGTATTAGATTCTTCAAAATGTTGTTGGATCTTTCATAAGGGGTAGTAGAACTTTTCTATGCATGCAACACCTTAAGAAGGTAGGTTTAGCTAACTTTTTTTTTTTTTTTTTTATAGCCAATGATGTAACCCTATGTTACATAAATTATTATGGCATTCTCTACATGATGCATGATTATCTATTAGAGTTTTGCTACTCTTTGGTGACGTAAATGTCTTATGTTGTGTCATGTGGGAATTGTAGGTTTATTTTCTGGATTGTCATGTTTTGACCTAAATCTTGCCGATTAGTGCTGAGATATGTAGAGGTAGAAGCTTTGATCAATGCTGGATGCTTAGGGAGTTAATGTATATACTTGATGCTGTTGAATGACTAATTTCCCATGCTGCTGTTATCTATTTTAACCCTAATTTGTATTTATAAATACCAATCATGGACATGTCCTATGGGCAACTTTTTGTATTCTCTTATCTTTGGAAATCGACAGCACTTTCCTCTCGGTCTTAGCTAGGGTTTTATCAAGATGGCAATTCAGCTTAGAACGATGATGCTCTAAGTGGTTCATGGGGATTTAGTCCCAGATCTCTTCAGCTCTGGTGAAATCGGGTGTATTTACACTCGTTTAGAGATGATCTTCGGTTCACCTTCACAGCTTGGTGCGTAGCCATGCCCCTTGTGAAAGATTATTTACCTGGGTCTAGTTAAAAATTTACTTTCGTGCTATGCATTCCCTAATCGAAACTCTTGACCAGGCCTAAGCTCTAGCGTAATTACTATTTCAACCCTTGCATGAAATACCATTGCGCATGATCTTAGCTTCTACTTATTCGATTTGTCACGCAATAACAAATTCTTAATTAAAGCAGAAGTTTAAGAATTACCTATTGAAGCGTGTATTTAGGTGATTCTCTTGTATGACTCAAGACTTGATCGTACATTGTGTGGGCAACGAACTAACGAACAATCGATCAGCAATCACCACAAAAAACTGCTCAGAATAATCCAAGCTGCCCGCCGAGCAACACGCTGCCAGCGACGAATCCACGCGCCGCCCGTCGCTGGTTCTAGCTTACTGCCCACCATCGAAATAAACTCACCGGCCGCCACTGGGGAGAGCAACCTCCGCCACCACCTTGTGGTAGAAAACCGACTGTGAGGAAAAATCTTTGATTTCTCTCTAGGTTTTTTCTCTCTAGTTTTCTTGTCTTGAAAACTTATGAACTATGTGTGTGAATTGCTAATCTCTTGCCTATTTATAGAGTTACAAGAAAGACCCCAAGTTGGTTTATGATTGGTATTCCTATTGGGATTGTGTTTTACTTCAATCCCGTTCCTTGACTGATTCACATCCAACTGACACAAGGATTCACTTATCCTTAATACAGTTCGTGGTTTGATTAACAACCAACTGACACTAGGATTCACTTATCCTTAATACAGTTCCTAATCTGATTCATAACCAATTGACACAATGATTAATTAATTACTTAATTAATTAAATCTACCTTTGCCAATTACCCAATACATAATTAATCATACCACTAACGGATTAATCATGATAATACCATCCTACACCAGAATTGCTTCCGGAAAAACTAAATAAATTATTCTTTAATCTCTCCACATCAAAGATATAGTGCTCGCTAATTTATTAATTTACTAATAAATAAATTAATTAACTTCTTATAATCTGAGATCAGTACCACTCGACCTTTTTACTATACCGGACATAAGTCCATCGGCTGAGTTTAGTATAATAAACATAATGAGGTCATCTTAGGAGCACCATCACCCCGGACGCACCGATATGGTTTCATTTTGACAAGCAACAACACACCAAGCAACCAAACATGCGCACCCAACCTACCGAGACTATTGGCCTCAAGTGACCTCACTCTTTGGCAGATCAAAGTACACTATGTCTAATCCTCATACCTACTCAAGTATAGGGATTTAGAGATAGAATACTAGGAACGAATAGTCTATTAAATTAGTACAAGACAATTCATCCTAAATGGTCAATGTCAATATGCCTCGGGATATCTATATGATTCAATTAGTTTAGACAAACCAATTTATGGATCACATAATAACCTAAACTGACAGTGTATCAAAAACTATCTTGGTTACGAACCTCATTTATATATTATATCTTTTAACCAATGATGAGATCTACTGTGTCACACCAGACACCTCTTCATCTAATTCCATAATATAAATGGACAACGTATATAAAACATATAAACAATTTAACTAAAACATTTAATCGATATATAAACTGGGAAATATTTTAATACAAGCAAAGCTTTAGTATTCAAACCCAACAATCTCCCACTAATACTTAAGCTGTACTTTAAGTATAAAACTACATTAATCTTACAACTAAAATAATAACTAGAAAAACTTCAAGACTCAGCTAAGTATCTAATCTCATGCCCTCCGCGTGAGCCTCAGAGACTTTTGCAGTCAGTGTCTTCGTGAATAGATCTGCAAGGTTATCTTCTGATGCTATCTTCGCCATGACCATGTCTTTCCTCTTTACGATATCTCGTATTAGGTTGTACTTGCGCTGTATATGCTTACTCACCTTGTGGGCTTGTGGTTTCTTCGAGTTTGCTACTGCACCATTGTTGTCACAGTTCTGCCAACCAGGAATCAAATCTAAGTTCACTAGGAAGTTCTTGAGCCACACTACTTCTTTCACTGCCTCTGATGGCGCAACGTACTTAGACTCTATGGTAGAGTCTGCTACGTATTTCTGCTTGACACTCCACCAAACTATGGCTCCACTTCCCAAAGTAAACACATACCCTGAGGTAGACTTACTCTTGTCCATGTCGCCTCGGAAATCTGAACTCGTGTAACCACGGGGCACAATCTCAGGCACCTAATAGACAAAGACTTGGTCTCTTGTTCTGCGCAAATACTTGAAAATGCATTTTACTGCCTCTTAATGAGCTTTCCAGGGGTTACTCTGATATCTGCTTACAATGCTAAAAACATAGAAAATATTAGGCATCGTACACAACATCACATACATGAGACTTCTTACTGCAGAAGCATCAGGAACTGTCTTCATGGCTTCTATCTACTCAACAGTCTTTAGAGACTGCTCTTTAGATAGATGCACTCCGTGTCTGAAAGGTAGAAAACCTTTCTTGGAGTTCTGCATGTTAAAATGGGCCAGAATCGTATCTATGTACGAAGCTTAGAAGAGCGTTAACGAACATTTCCTACAATCTCGAATTATCTTGATCCCAAGGATATGTCCCGCCTCTCCTAAGTCTTTCATATCAAATTTCTTGGACAGCCATGCCTTTACGTCTGATAACACTTTCTTATTTTTACCAATTAGTAAAATGTCATCTACGTAAAGCACAAAAAACACCACCGTGTTTCCATCACGTCTGCGGCACACACATTGTTCATCCAGGTATTGAGTAAATCCGTAGGATTAAATTACCTTATTGAACCGGTTGTTCCAAAATCTGGATGGTTGCTTAAGCCCGTAAATGGACCTCTTAAGCTTGTAAACCTTATGCTTTTGGTTTTTTTCAACGAATCCCTCTGATTACTGCATGAAAATGGTTTATTCATGACTTTCGTTAAAGAAAGCTGTCTTGACATCCATCTGCCATATCTCATAATCTAAATGAGCAGCTATGGCAAAGAGAATCCGGATTGGACTTAAACATAGCTACCGGGGAGAAGGTTTCCTCATAATGGATTCCCTCTTTCTGAGTATACCCCTTTGCCACAAGCCTAGCTTTAACGGTTTTAACCTTTTCGCCAGGTCCTCTCTTGTGTTTGTAGACCCACTTACATCCAATGGGTTAGAAACCATCAGGTAGGTCCACAAGCTCTCAGACTTGATTGTGGTCCATCGACCCCATCTCGGATATCATTGCCTTTTGCCAAGATTCTGTATCTTTATCTCGGAGAGCCTCATTGTAGTTCACTGGATCCAGTTCAGGCGCGCCTGGGATGAAGTCAGATGCCTCTCCTACACCAATAAACCTCTCGGGTTGTCTTACAACCCTCTCACTATGATGAGGCTGTTGGAGTTGAATACATAAGCTATGCTTGTATTGTACTTTTTCCCAGTAATATATCGATTTATGTTTTGGTTATTTCTTGTTGTGTATTTGTCCATTTATATTATATAAGTAGATGATGAGATGTCTTGTGTGACATAGTAGATCTCATCATTGGTTAAAAGACATAATATATAAATGAGGTTCGTAACTGAGACAGCTTTGGACAAATTGTCAGTTTAGGTTATTATGTGATTTAGATAATTAGTTTGTCTAAAATAATTGAATCATATAGATATGCCTGGGGCGTATTGAACTTGACCATTAAGAATGATTTGTCTTGTACTTATTTAATAGACAAGTCATTCTTGGTATTCTATCTCTTAATCCCTAGATTCGAGCGGCCATGAGGATTAGACATAGTGTACTTTGATCTGCCAAAGGGTGAGGTCAATTGTGGCCAATAGTCTCGGTAGGTTGGGTGCGCATGTTTAGTTGCTTGGTGTGCTGCTGCTTGTCAAAAGGAAACCATGTACCGGTGCGTCCGGGGTGATAGTGCTCCCGAGATGAGCTCGTTATATTTATTATACTAAACCCAGCTAGTGGACTTATGTCTGGTATAGTAAAAAGGTCGAGTGGTACTAGTCCAGAATTAAAGAGGTTAATTAACTAATTTATCAGTAAATTAATATATTAATGAGCACTATATCTTTGACGTGGGGAGATTATGAATATAATTTAATTAAGTTGTTCCGGAAGCAATTCTGGTGTAGGATGGTAGTGCCAAAATTAATCCGTTAGTGGTACGATTAATTATGTATTGGGTTATTGACAAAGGTAGATTTAATTAATTAATCCTTGTTTCAGTTGGTTGTGAATCATACCAGGAACTGGTTTGGGATAAGTGAATCCCTGTATTAGTTGGTTGTGAATCATACCAGGAATTGGTTTGGGATAAGTGGATCCCTGTATCAGTTGGATGTGTTTTAGTCCAGAAACAGGATTGAAGGAAACAGAATCCCAGTAGGAAGGCCAATCCTAAACCAACTTAGGGTCTCTATTGTAACTCTATATATAGACAAGGGATTAGCTATTCAAGACATACAATTCAATAGATTCATAATTCAAGAATCTAGAGAGAGAATCCTAGAAAGAGAAAAATTCTCTCTCTCTAAAATTCGGATTTTAAAAGCTTGGGGCTGCCAAATTTTTCTCAAATATTTGGCGGTCTGCGTGTGGCTTTCTCTCTCTCCGTGCGGTGCGTTTACAGTACGTGCCAGTTGCAGTGGTGCTGGAATTTTCTGGCCGGTGGATTGTGGTAATTAGCTGATTAATTGGTTTCTAGATCGTTGCCCACACAATGTGAAATCAAAGTCTTGAGACATACAAGAGAATCACCTAAGTGCACGCTTCAAAGGTATTTTTCTAAAGTTTTGCTTTTAATTAGAAATTTTTGTTGCGTGGTAAATCGAATAAGTGCGAACCCAGATCATGTGCAATGTTATTTCAAAAGGGTTGGAATAGCATTGTGCTAGCGTCTAGGCCTGGCCATAGATTCCGATTCTGGAATGCATAGCACGAAAGTGAGTTTCTAGCTAGGCCCGGGCAGATAATCTTTCAATTGGTATCAGAGCCTGGTTTGGGTTTTGTGCTTGTTCGATTTATTATATGGTTTTATTTGCAGGTGGTTTAGAAATTAAGACTATTATGGTTACGTTAGTATGGGTTTTAATTAAACCCCGGGACATGTCCGGATTTGATTTTATTATGAATGTTTGTAATAGTATAACCACGTGCTGGAAGTCGTGTAGGATTAGATCAAATATGTAGTAGGATTTTTTCCATGTAATTTCGATTATTTAATTTTCCTAGAAAGCCTTGTAGTAGGAGAATTAATTTTTTTTGTAATCGAAGGTGTTATGATGGGCAACTTGATTTCGTGGGTTTTGGGTTATCGTTAATTCGTAGAAACCCAGGAAAACCCATAACGAATTGCAAAAAGACCAAAAAACATGGGAAGAAGCGAATGAGGGAATGACGGTAGGGGACGGCACCGGCGACTACTCGCTGGCAATCGCCTGGAGCAACGGCTCTGCTGCGCGGCGCAGTAGGAGGCTATGCCAGCGTGGCAGTAGCAAGGCGGCAGCAGCGCGCAGCCCGTGTGGGCTGCGTGCGTGTGCCGCGCTTTCTACGTGTTGCTCTCGTGAGGCCCGTTCGAGCTGCGTTTTGGTCCTTTTTTTTCTCCAGTTTTTGTTTTTTGAAGTTCAAGACTCTCTCCATCAAGTGATGTGGCGGGACACGAGATCAACATAGAAGATGGAAGCGATTAAAACCATAATTGTCGGGAAATTTATTTTTCTTATTTATTTCCCATATTTATTGTTTTAATTTTTATGCTTTATTTTTATGTTGTATTTTAGATGCATGATTTAAAGCATGTTTGTTTTATGGTAGCATATAACTCAGGGTTAGTTAATTGCATGTTAAAACCAAAAAACCCTCTATTTGGAAATCTAAGTAGGAGCGGGTTGGTTTAATATCCCCATGGCCACTATTACAAGTTCATATGCGATGTGGGTGGGCTTGTGCGTTGGCATTAGGGCCTTCCTCCATTCGGATGAGTCCAGCCCCGAGATCGCTAGATTATGAATTTCTGAATAAGATGACTAGAGTAAGTTTAACAAGGAGAAATACGACACCCTCTTCATCTGAGGCGCACTATCCTGAGGTAACAAACTCAGAAGTCACATAATAGCATACACTTAGTGTACGATCTGCAGTATTCCTCCCAAGAGGTTACATTGCTTATTTGTACGGCTGAAAGCACTGACTATTAGCTACATTGATCAATAGATCGTTTGGTCAGATAGTGTAGTTAATGAACTTGGTTCTTATCAAACGAATGTGGGTTAGCGTAAATGTCCACACTGCGTGGCTTACGAGAATCCCGGTGAATGAGATGTTGGTGGATTATAATTATTATTTTGAGGGAAGTCAATAATTAATAGAATTTCATGTTTTTGAAATTCTAGGTTAATAACTAAAACATTGTTTGTTTGTTTGTTAATTTTACAGTTTTATCGATATGGCATTCAACCCCTTAGCTACTATTTTGAAAGACAATAAATTAACTGAACCTAATTATGTCGATTGGAGTCGTAACTTGGACATTGTCCTTATGGCTGAGAGCACTCCTATGAGAGATCATGTCATTGACGTGATTAGTAATATCAACAAGGATGAGGTAGTGGGAGGTGAAATCGTTGGTGAAACCAAAGTCGATATTGCCCTCCGGAGCTTGCCTCAAAGCTATGAGCAGATTCGATTGAACTATAACATAAGTAAGATGTTGAGTACTTCATCCGAGCTCTTGGCATAGTTGGTGGCGGCTAAAAGTCTTTTTCAAGAGAATAAGCGAGCTTTAGTCGCAGTCAAAGCTTTAGAATCTTCTTCTGAGTCTGACGCTGGAAAGAATAAGAGAAAACTTAAGGGAGTAGTTAAAAAGGCACAAATTGCGCCTAAGCCAAATATTGCAAAGAATAAGTCGAGAAGTGCATCAAGTGTAATAAGACAGGACATTGGGAATTGGATTGTCCAAAGCTTAAACGTACGATAGTTTCTGCCCTAATTACTGAGATATGTTTAGCGGCGATTCCCACAGATACTTGGTGTGTGGATTCAGGTGCCACAAACCATGTTTGTAATTCTTTGCAAGGGTTCCAAGTGACCCAGAAGCTTAGAGAGGGCGAGCTGGATATCTACTTGGGCAACACTACAAGTATGTCAGTAGAAACAGTGGGAGTAGTTACTCTGAAATTTTGAAAGTTCTAGTTTAGAGTTAGTTAATTGACTTTATGTACCGAGTTTTAAAAATAACCTTATTCCGGTTTCTAAACTCTTGAAGAATGGTTATAAGTTTTTTTTTTTCTGATGAGTTTGTACTTATTAGAATAAATGGAAAACTTATTTGTTCTGGTTCATTGGCGGACAATTTGTTTGTGGTTAACTCTAACTCCCCTGTTGTGCAAAACATAGAAACAGATAGGTCTTTATCTAACATTAATAAGAGGAAGAAATCTTCTGAAATGAATCAGAAGTTTCTTTGGCATCTCAGGCTAGGTCATATAAACCTTAGAAGGATTCAGAGGTTGGTCAATGATAGACCTTTAGGTTCATTAGAGATTGGCAGTTATGCAACCTGCAAATCTTGCTTGGAAGGTAAAATGACCAAAAGACCTTTTAAGGCAAAAGGTTATAGAGCTAAGGAAGTATTAGAGTTGATTCATTCTGACTTGTGTGGACCAATGATGGTCCAGGCACGAGGTGGGTTTGATTATTTCATGACGTTCACGGATGACTACTCAAGGTACGGGTACATTTTGTTGGGATTTTTTTAGGTATTTAATCTAATTAAATGACGGAATCCTAAACACTAAGGATCGGGTCTTACCCTTGAAGCTTAATCGGTTGCGAACGTCGCCTGGCTCCTCTGAGAAGATGGCGTTTTGTTGTCTCCAAAATCCTTCCTCGAAGGATCCACTACTCTCAAGCACGAAAGCCTTCGCAGGTTAGTGCTAGCCAATCTTGCCTATCCGGAGAATTTGGGAAAACCTGTGTATTTTTGTCTGATGAGATTGATTCAAAATCCTCATCCTACAATTATATCCATAGGATATTTGTAGAGAATTAATTTCCAAAATCAGTATTGTAATTATTCAATTATAATTTAACTGATTTTAGTAATTTTCAAATCAGTATTATTACCAAATATTATTTAACTGATTCCAAATCAGTATTTAAATAATATTTACTAATTCCAAATCAGCCTTAAATAATACCTTAATGATTTGGGTTATACACCAAGCCCATGGATCAACCCATGACCCATGGATCAGGCTGATGGGTCAAGAACTTCAATTGTAATTAAGTCCCTTGATTTCTCAGCTCATCCCAATTGTTCCCAGGTAATTAATTAACTATTAATTAATACCACAGAACTTTCCAATAATACTTAATTAAACCATTTAATTAAATCTTATTTATTTAAGTATAACAATTATACTTATTGTAGGTAAGAATCCTTATTCTACATCATCGAACTTTCTTATGTGCGATCCTGTAGGCCCATTCTAAATTGGCAACGGATAACTCAATCTCATTGATTAATCCATAAGTCATTAGTGGTCTCTAGCAAGACATAATGACTACCCAATTCAGAATGAAGGGTCGAATGGAGATTCAACACAACCTTTCCGAGCAAACTACGTACGATCCTCTACATTGATATCCCGTTTAGCATAAAGCATGGGACCATCATCCTTATATGGCTAAACGTTTACTTGATCTCTTAGTGACACTGAATCCATCAAGCAAATGATATCCTTATCATTCCTTGGGCATGGCCATGCACTTTTCAGTTCACTATCAAGTGGCCAAGATATCATCTTTCACTTAAGAGAGATTTGTAGTCCCATCACTTCACCTACATATCTTAGCATGAATCATAGTGTACCCAATCATACCCGTACTTGGCAACCTGTTACGGTCCAGTTAGGCGTATGTCAAAGCACACTACAATTCACCTAAGACCATGTAGTGATTTCTGGTATAAGGATCCTAGTACCAGTACTACTCAAAAGAATCACTCATGATCTAATTAGTCCATGGAGTGTTTCATTTGGCGGATCGATTTCATGAATTTAAATATGCACAAGGATATTACTATCATGAAATTAACTCATTTGATAAACAATCAATCAAGTGACAAATGTCTTATTTACATAAATACCCTCAAAGTATATTTACATAAATAGCCCTCATTAGGGCACATTCACCAACACATTTACCTAATGCGTCACAAGTCCGAATGTTTTTGGCAAGTTTAAAGAGTTTTGGGCAGATGTGGAGATTATGGTAAGAGTATCAAGACACTACGTTCAGATCGTGGTGGGGAGTACCTGTTCAATGAATTTTGAGAATACCTCATTGAGGTCAGAATTCAATCTCAGTTGCCTGTACATGGCAATCCACAGCAGAACGGTGTACCAGAAAGGAGAAATCGGACTCTCATGGAAATGGTTAGGTCAATGATGAGCTATAGTGATTTGCCAAGTTCATTATGGGGATATGCCTTAGAAATGACGATGTATATTCTTAATCTTGTACCATCTAAAATCGTGCCTTCAACCCCATTAGAGTTGTGGAATGGGCGTAAGCCCAGTCTAAGACATCTCAGAATTTGGGGTTGCCCAGCACATGTGCTTAAGGCAAATACGGCTAAGTTAGATGCGTGAACTGAATTAATGCTGTTTATAGGATATCCTAGGGGAACAAAAGGTGGTCTGTTTTATAGTCCTAAAGATCAGAAGGTGGTGGTTAGTACCAACGCTAGATTTTTGGAAAAGGACTATGTCGTAGACTACAAGCCCAAGAGTAAGATAGTACTAGAAGAACTTAGATGACAAACTACTAATCCTGATGCACCTGCACAAGTAGATACACCACACACTGCACATGAGATCACAGATGATGCACCTACACAGGTGGTGCCTCGTCGTAGTGGGAGGGTTGTAAGACAGCCCGATAGGTTCATTGGCGTGGGAGAGGCCTCAGACCTAGTCCTAGGTGCACCTGAACCTGATCCGATTAACTACAATAAGGCTCTCCGAGATAAATATGCAGAGTCTTGGCATAAGGTAATGATATCCAAGATGGGGTCAATGGACCACAATCAAGTCTGGAAGCTGGTGGACCTGCCTGATGGGTTTAAGCCCATTGGATGCCAGTAGGTCTACAAACGTAAGAGATGACCTGACGAAAAGGTGGAAACCTTTAAAACTAGGCTGGTGGTGAAGGGGTATACTCAGAAAGAGGGAATCGATTATGAGGAAACCTTCTCCCTAGTAGCCATGCTTAAGTCGATCCGGATTCTCTTGGCCATAGCTGCTCATTTAGATTATGAGATTTGGAAGATGGATTTCAAGACAGCTTTCCTAAATGGAAGTCTTGAGGAAACCATCTTTATGCAACAACCAGAGGAATTCGTTGAAAAAGGCCAAGAGCATAATGTTTGCAGGCTTAAGAGGTCCACTTAAGCACGCTTCCAGATCTTGGAACATCCAGTTTGATGAGGTAATCCAGTCATTCGGATTTACTCAGTGTCCAGATGAGCAATGTGTGTACCGCAGACGTGATGGAAACTCAGTGGTGTTTCTTGTGCTTTACGTAGATGTCATTCTATTGATTGACAACAACAAGAAAGTGTTATCAGACATAAAGGCATGGCTGTCCAAGCTGTTTGATATAATATTAAGGGAAGTGGGACATATCCTTGGGATTAAGATAATTCAAGATCGTAGGGAACGTTCGTTAACGCTTTCTCAAGCTTCGTACATAGACACGATTCTGGCCCGTTTTAACATGCAGAACTCCATGAAAGGTTTTCTACCTTTCAGACATGAGTGTATCTATCTAAGGAATAGTCCCCTAAGACTGTTGAGGAGATAGAGGCCATGAAGACAGTTTCTTATGCTTTGATAGTAGAAAGTCTCATGTATGCCATGTTGTGTACGAGGCCTGATATCTATTATGCCGTTGGCATGGTAAGCAGATATCAGAGTAACCCTGGGAAAGCTCATTGGGAGGCAGTAAAATGCATTCTCAAGTATTTGCACAGAACGATGGACCAAGTTCTGGTCTATCAGGCGCCTGAGCTGGTATCTTGAGGTTACACGGATTCAGATTTCCAAGGCGACAGGGACAAGAGCAAGTCTACCTCAGGGTATGTGTTTACTCTGGGAGGTGGAGGCATAGTTTGGCAGAGTGTCAAGCAGAAATGCGTGGCGGACTCCACCATGGAGGCTGAGTACGTTGCCGCATCAGAGGCAGCGAAAGAAGCAGCATGGCTCAAGAACTTCCAAGTGGACTTAGATGTGATTCCTGGTTTGCAGAAGTTTATCACGGTTTATTGTGATAACAACGGTGCAGTAGCAAACTCGAAGGAACCACGAGCCCACAAGGCGAGTAAACATATACAGCGCAAGTACCACCTGAAACAAGACATCGTAAAGAGGGAAGACGTGGTCGTGGCTAAGATAGCATCAGAGGATAACCATGCAGATCCGTTCACGAAGTCATTGACTTCGAAAGTCTTTGAGGCTCACGTGGAGGGCATGGGAATCATATACTTAGGAGAGCCATGACAGTTTTTCTAGATATATAGCAGCAGAATGTATAAGAGTTGTATGTAGTTATATACTTAAAGCACAGCTTAAGTATTAGTGGGAGATTGTTGGAGTTGAATACATAAGCTATGCTTGTATTGTACTTTTTCCCAGTAATATATCGATTTATGTTTTGGTTATTTCTTGTTGTGCATGATATGTCCATTTATATTATATAAGTAGATGATGAGGTGTCTTGTGTGACACAGTAGATCTCATCATTGGTTAAAAGACATAATATATAAATGAGGTTCGTAACCGAGACAGCTTTGGACAAACTGTCGGTTTAAGTTATTATGTGATTCGGATAATTAGTTTGTCTAAACTAATTGAATCATATAGATATGCCTGGGGCATATTGAACTTGACCATTAAGAATGATTTGTCTTGTACTGATTTAATAGACAAGTCATTCTTGGTATTCTATCTCTTAATCCCTAGACTCAAACGGGCATGAGGATTAGATATAGTGTACTTTCATCTGCCAATGGGTGAGGTCAATTGTGGCCAATAATCTTGTAGGTTGGGTGCGCGTGTTTATTTACTTGATGTGTTGCTGCTTATCGAAAGAAAACCATGTACCGATGCGTCCAGGGTGATAGTTCTCCCGAGATGAGTTCGTTATGTTTATTATACTAAACCCAGCTGGTGGACTTATGTCCGGTATAGTAAAAAAGTCGAGTGGTACTAGTCTCGGAATTAAAGAGGTTAATTAATTAATTTATCAGTAAATTAATATATTAACGAGCACTATATCTTTGATGTGGGGAGATTATGAATATAATTTAATTAAGTTGTTCCGGAAGCAATTCTGGTGTAGGATGGTAGTGCCATAATTAATCCGTTATTAGGTTATTAACGAAGGTAGATTTAATTAATTAAGTAATTAATTAATCCTTGTGTCAGTTGGTTGTGAATCATATCAGAAACTGGTTTGGGATAAGTGAATCCCTGTATCAGTTGGTTGTGAATCATACCAAGAACTGGTTTGTGATAAGTGGATCCCTATATCAGTTGGATATGTTTCAGTCCTGAAACAGGATTGAAGAAAACAGAATCCCAGTAGGAAGGCCAATCTTAAACTAACTTGGGGTCTCTTTTGTAACTCTATATATAGACAAGGGATTAGCTATTCAAGACATACAATTCAATAGATTCATAATTCAAAAATCTAGAGAGAGAAAATTCTAGAGAGAAAAAATTTCTCTCTCTCTAAAATTTGGATTTTACAAGCTTTGGGGCTGTCTAATTTTTCTCTCTCTCCGGCCAGTGCGTTTACAGTACGTGCCAGGTGCAGAGGTGCTGGAATTTTCTGGCAGGTGGATTGTGGTGATTAGCTGATCAATTGGTTTCTAGATCGTTGCCCACACAACGTGAAATCAAAGTCTTGAGGCATACAAGAGAATAATCACCTAAGTGCATGCTTCAAATGTATTTTTCTAAAGTTTCGCTTTTAATTAGAAATTTTTGTTGCGTGGTAAATCGAATAAGTGCGAACCCAGATCCTGTGTAATGTTATTTCAAAAGGGTTGGAATAGCATTGTGCTAGCATCTAGGCCTGGCCAGAGATTCTGATTCTAGAATGCATAGCACGAAAGTGAGTTTCTGGCTAGGCCCGGGCAGATAATCTTTCAGAGGCACCACCTATGTAAGCGCATCATCTGTGATATCTTGTGCAGTGTTCTGTGGTGTATCTACTTGTGCTGGTGCATCAGGATTATCAGATTGCTTTCTAAGTTCTTCTAGTACTATCTTACTCTTGGGCTTGTGATCTAGAATATAGTCTTCATCTAAAAATCTGGCGTTAGTGCTAACAATCATCTTCTGATCTTTAGGACTATAGAACATACTGCCTTTCGTTCCTCTAGGATATCTACAAACAACATTACTTCAGTTCTTGCATCTAACTTAGCCGCATCTGCCTTAAACACATGTGCTGGACAATCCAAAATTCTAAGATGTCTTAGACTGGGCTTGTGCCCATTCCACAACTCTGTAGGGGTAGAAGGCACGGTTGTAGATGGTACAAGATTTAGAATGTACATTGCAGTTTCTAAGGCATATCCCCATAACGAACTAAGCAAATCACTATAGCTCATCATTGACCTAACAATTCCATGAGAGTTCTATTTCTTTTTCTGCTACACCATTCTACTGTGGTATGCCAGGTGCAGACAACTGAGACCGAATTCCAACCTCACTGAGGTATTCTCAAAATTCGTAGAATAGATACTCTCTACCATGATCTGATCGTAAATACTTTTACCGTAATGTTTCTCCACATCTGCCCGATAGTCTTTGAATTTACTAAGGCAATCGGACTTGTGGTGCATTAGGCAAATGTATCCGTACCTTGAGTAATCATCTGTGAAGGTCACAAAATACTCAAACCCACCTCGTGTTTGGACCAAAATCGGTCCACACAAGCCAGAGTGAATCAACTCTAATACTTCTTTGGCTCTATAACCTTTCACTTTAAAAGGTCTCTTGGTCATTTTACTTTCCAAACAAGATTCGAAAGTTGAATAACTGTCAATCTCTAATGAACTTAATGGTCCATCATTGACTAACCTCTGAATCCTACTAAGGTTTATATGGCCTAGCCTGAGATTCCAAAAATAGGTTTGATTCGTTTCAGAAGGTTCTTTCCTCTTATTTTTGTTAGATGATGCGCCATTTAACTCTGTGCTTTGCATAATAGGAGAGTTTGATTTTATTCAAAACAAATTGTGTACTAATATACCTGAACAAATAAGGTTACTATCTTTTCTAACAACAATAGATTTATCAGAAAAAATAAACTTATAACCATTCACTAAGAGTTTAGAAACTCAAAATCAAGTTCTTTCTAAAACTCGGTACATAAAGACAATTATCTAAATCTAATCTACTATTTTCGAAAATAATAGATACTACTCTCATTGTTTCTACTGACACTCTAGTAGTGTTGCCCAAGTAGAATTCAAGCTCTTCATTTCTAAGCTTCCAGGTTACTTGGAACCCCTACAAAAAATTACAAACATGGTCAGTGGCGCCTGAATCCACAAACCAAGTATCTATGGGAATTGCCGCTAAACATGTCTCAGTAATTAAGGCAGAGATTGTCGTACTTTTGTTCTTTAGACAATCCTCTTTCCACTGTCCCATCTGATTGCACTTGAAGTACTTGCCTTTCGGCTTCTTCTTTACAATCTCCGGCTTTGGTGCAATTTGTGCCTTTTGAGTTATTCTTTCGAGCTTTCTCTTGTTCTCTTGAGCCTCAGGCTCAGAAGAAGATTTTAAAGCTTTGACTGTTACTAAATATCGCTTCTTCTTTTGAAAAAAACTTTCAGCCGTCACCAACTCCGCCAAGAGCTCGAATGAAGTACACAATATCTGACTTATGTTGTAGTTCAACCGAAACTGCTCATAGCTTTAAGGCAAGTTCTGGAGGACAATATCGACTTTGGTTTCACCATCAATTTTGCCTCCCACTACCTCAACCTTGTTGATGTTACTAATCATGTCAGTGACACAATCTCCCACAGGAGTGCTCTCAGCCGTTTAGACAATGTCCAAATTTCGACTCCAATCGACATAATTCAGACTAGTTAATTTGTTGTCTTTCAATATTGTAGCTAACGGATTAAAAGCCATATCAAAAACTATAAATAAATAAATAGACATTGTTTTAGTAAACTAAACAACTATTGACATCTCTCAAACAATAATTAAATCCACTTACATCTCATAAACATGCATTCGCGCAAGTCACGATAGTGTGAACGTTTATGCTAGCTAACATTCGTTTGAGAAGAACTAACTTCATTAACTACACAATCTGACCAAACGATCTATTGATCAATGTAGCTAATAGTCAGTGCTTTCAGCCGTACAAATAAGCAGTGTAACCATGATGGGAGGAATACTACAAATCGTACACTAAGTGTATGCCATCACTTGACTTGTGAGTTTGTTAACTTAGGAAAGTACGCCTCAGATAGAGAGGCTATCGCATTTTTCTAATTTTAAGCCTTAGGAAAGTACACCTCAGATGGAGAGGCTATCGCATTTTTCTAATTTTGACTTACTCTAGTCATCTAACTTAGAAATTCAAAACTAGTGATCTTGTGGTTGAACTAATCCGATATGGAGGAAAACCCTAATGCCAATGCGCAAGTCCACCCACATCACATATAAATTCGTAAAGGAGGCTATGGGAATATTAACCAACCCGCTCCCACTTAAATTTCTAAAACGAGGGTTTTTCTAGTTTTAACATGCAATTAACTAATCCTAAGTTATATGCAACATAAAATCATCATGCTTTAAATCATGCATCTAAAATACAGCACAAAAATTTAAAACACAAAAATAAAATAATAAACACGAGAAATAAATACGTAAAATAATTTTTTTGACTATTATGGTTTTAATTGCTTTCATCTACTGCCTTGATCTCATGTCCCGTCACGTCACTCGATGAATTGAGTCTTGAAAAACTGGATCTCGAAAGATATCTCGAGAAATAGAAAAACGGGTTGCGCGTGTCAACTGACGGGCCGGGCTGCGCACACAGGCTGGGCGCATTGGGCCTGTGCGCTGCGCAAGCCAGTGCTACCTACTCCTTATAAATGTGGCACAACACTGGTGCTGCAGTGCATGGTCGCGTGCGCTCCTGTGCCTCTATATGTCAGCAACTTTGGCCGGTGATTTCTTCGTCGGCATCTCATTCTGGGTTTTCTATCCTGCTCCCATTACGCTATTTGGTCTTCTTGCAATTCGTTCTGGGTTTTCTTGATTTTCTTTGTATTAACGATAAACCAAAACCCACAAAATCAAGTCGCCCATCATAACGTCTTCGATTACAAAATATTTTCCTACTACAAAGCTTCTTGGAAAATAAAATTGACAATTACATAGAAAAAATCCTACTAAAGATTTAATCTAATCCTACACGGCTTCTAGCATGTGGTTTTACTATTACAAGCATTCACAAAAATAAAAAATAAAAAACAACCCAGTTTTACTATTACAAGCATTCACAAAAATAAAAAATAAAAAACAACCCAGACATGTCCCGGGCTTTAACTAAAACACATACAAACACAACCATAATAGCTGGGATTTCTAAACCACCTACGAACAAAACCATGTAACAAATTGAACAAGCACAAAGCCAAAACCATAGCTCTGATACCAATTGAAAGATTATCTGCCCAGGCTCGGTAAAAAATTTACTTTAGTGCTACGCATTCCAGAATCGAAACTCTTGACCAGGCCTAAACTCTAGCACAATTACTATTCCAACCCTTGCTGGAAATACCATTGCGTAGGATCTCAGCTTCTACTTATTCGATTTGTCGTGCAACAACAAATTCTTAATTAAAGCGAAAGTTTAATAATCACCTCTTGAAGCGTGTACTTAGGTGATTCTCTTGTATGACTTAAGACTTGATCGTACGTTGTGTGGGCAACGAACTAAAGAACAATCTATCCGCAATCACCACAAAAAACTGCCCAGAATAATCCAAGCTGCCCGCCGACCCGCTACTCGCTTCAAGCGCCACTGCCGACGAATCCACGCGTTGCCCGTCATCGGTTCTAACTCACCGGCCACCGCTGGGAAGAGAAACTGCCACCGCCGCCTTGTGAAAGAAAACAGACTGTGAAGAAAAATCTTTGATTTCTCTCTCTAGGTTTTCTCTCTAGTTTTCTTGTCTTAAAAACTTATGAATTGTGTGTGTGAATTGCTAATCTCTTGTCTATTTATAGAGTTACAAGAGAGAGCCCAAGTTTATTTAGGATTGGTCTTCCTATTGAGTTTGTGTTTTACTTCAATCCCGTTTCTGGACTGATTCACATCCAACTGACACAAGGATTCACTTATCCTTAATCCAGTTTTTAGTCTGATTCACAACCAACTGACACAATGATTAATCAATTAATTAAATATACCTTTGCCAATTACCCAACACAATTAATCGTACCACTAACGGATTAATCATGGCACTACCATCTTACACCAGAATTACTTCTGGAATAACTAAATTAATTATTTTTTAATCTCCCCACATCAAAGATATAGTGCTCGTTAATTTGTTAATTTACTAATAAATTAATTAATTAACTTCTTATAATTCGAGAATAGTACCACTCGATTTTTTTACTATACTGGACATAAGTCCACTGGCCGGGTTTAGTATAATAAACATAACGAACTCATCTCGGGAGCACCATTACCCCGGATGCACCAGTACATGGTTTCCTTTTGACAAGCAACAACACACCAAGCAACCAAACACGAGCACCTAACCTACCGAGACTATTGGCTTCAAGTGACCTCACTATTTGGTAGATCAAAGTACACTATGTCTAATCCTCATGCCTGCTCAAGTCCAGGGATTTAGAGATAGAATACTAGGATAAATAGTCTATTAAATCAGTACAAGACAATTCATCCTAAATGGTCAAGTTCAATATGCCCCGAGCATATCTATATGATTCAATAGATATGAACCTCATTTATATATTATTTCTTTTAACCAATGATGAGATCTATTGTGTCACACCAGACACCTCATCATCTAATTACATAATATAAATAGACAACGTATGTAAAACATATAAACAATTTAACTAAAACATTTAATCGATATATAAACTGGGAAATAGTTTAATCTATGCAAAGCTTTAGTATTCAAATCCAACACCTTGTAGGGTGACAGGCTTCGTACTGAGGGAATCCCGCAAGTTGTGTTGTGTTTTACATACTCTGAGTGTATTTTTACTCGAATTCCTTTGATCATGTATATATTGGTTTATTTCCTTCCCGCCTTGTGATGCTTACACCTTTATTAATCTGATTGCTAGTTTACTTTTTTGAGATATGAATTTGTGTTGTTGTCTGTAGTTGAACTGCCCAGTTGTAGTCATCTATTTTTGCAGTACTCCAGGCGGTTCTATCCCAGGGGCAGTAGAAGCGAGCAAATCTAGATCTGATTAACGAAATGGTTTAAGCCTTTAGGGAAGTAATAAATCAATGTAGAAAGGATACGAGCTAAGACTGACGGTGGCTAAATCACCCTTCTCACATCATATCAATTTATCTTTTATGTATTTTGTTTATTTGTTCCTAAATCAAATCTGTTTGGTAACCTACTACCTGCATGTTCTGATCCCGTTGCTACCAGGCAGTTCTATCCCAGGGGCAGTAGAAGCGAGTAAATCTAGATCTGATTAACGAACTTGCTTAAGCCTTTAGGGAAGTAATAAATCAATGTAGAAAGGATAGGGCTAAGACTGACGGTGGCTAAATCACCCTTCATACATCATATCAATTTATCTTTTATGTATTTTGTTTCTTTGTTCCTAAATCAAATCTGTTTGGTTACTTGCTACCTGCATGTTCTGATCCCGTTAGATACATGATTGTGGAGTGCTCCTTGTGGTTCGACACCCTCGCTACATACGATAGGAATTGTGGTCCTTTAGTGTGTTAAAAGGGTTTTATTTGTGTGTTATTATTTTAGCACATCAGCCAACACTTTTTTCGATCCACATCAATGCGCCACAGTATTCGCAAGCATAAGTAGGTTGCTCGATGTCCCAGTAATATAAAAAAAATACATGAGGAAATATGTAAAAAAATAAACATAATTGAATGAAATATTATTAGGTTTATTTAAATAGTAAGATTAATAAATATATATAGCTGGTGGTGAACAATTTAGGAAATAACTTTGAAATGTGTAAGACATATTGAAGATGTAAAATTTATATGAATTTGTGGTGCAATATGTAAGTTTAATATGTTTACTAGCAGATATTGTCTACCGTCTCTTATTTGCATTGTTTAATATCACGGTGTTGTTTTGTTGAGGATGATTATTAGACTGATTGTATAAAGAATATGGAAAACATTTATTGTTAAAGAATATATTTATTTGAAGAGGATTAAGAAATTGATATTTAATTTGCAACATAGATGGGAAGAAATGAGATTGACAAAACTTATAGTGTTATAAGAATAGGATTGAGGTATAGTCTTACCCCTCTTTCTTGCCAAAGTGATTCTCCTCTTCAATTTTGCTTCATGTGTTTTGAGGGCCTGATTTGTGATTTACAAAAGAGAAGTTTAGAAAGATAAACACGTTCTATATTAAAACCATTGTGATTTACATTTTGAATGAACTTCATTGTTTAAGAGATGAAATCCAAAACTTACTCTGCTATAGTTATATGCATAAACTAAAGTCCTTCCCCTCTTATTGGCCAAAATAAATATTCTTCATAATCTTGCTTGAGCTGCTACTGCACGACGGTATAGCTGAGTTTGTGTTTGTTGTGGATTCAAGATTTACTGTGAGGGAGTGATATGATGAAATTGTTTTGTGTTGAACATTTCTTCGAAATAAGAAAATGAATTTTGGTGAGGTGAATTCGTATAAGTTGTGATATATATGTCAGGGCCCAAGAAGCACCTGACTTGCCTGAACGGGTAACAAGCTCAATCTAGTTAATTAAAATCAAAACCTGCCTTCTTCATTAATTTAACACTAGAATTTAAACATAATAACTGCATAAATGAAAACAAGGTAAAATCCATAAATTCTACATCCATGATACTACATAATCCAATCCATAAAACTTGAATTAAGATTCAAGACCTAAGCCATACAAATCATACTCATAAACTAGTTGCTAAAAACTACTAGGAGTGGTTAAACATGTTCAACCCACTGTCCCCCGAAACGGCTCATAAACCTCACACGAGAAGCTCCTACTTGGATCACATTCAAAGATAAAAAGAAACATAAGTATACTAAAAGCATACCTAGTAAGGGCCACCTCCTAGACCTAACAAAATAAAACATAAAAAGGCAAAAAACAACATCAACCAATCAACACCAAACAGGCTTCAAACGTAATCCAACCAGCATGCCAACGATAAGAACATATAGTCACATAATGCGCAGCTAAAGATAACCAACCAACCTAGATCCTAGAGAGGTCCTGATCACCGCAACCAGAATCCTCCTTAGGATGATCTAAACCAACCAACTGAACTGGGCGTCGCACCGGCCAACTGCTACTCATCAAGAACTACTACTCACCAAAAGGTACCTCGGACCATATTGACCTACGACTATGCCACAAATCGGCCCCTATCCCAATAGGACGACTTGAAAAGGGTGGGATCCCCAAAAGATGCAAACACATAAATGACTCGTAAGTAAACCAAACAACAACTAGTACAAATAATTATACGGTCATGCAATAGACTCTACAGGAGTTTCAAAGCATAACGACAATAAAAGTAGCATTTCCAAATACCCAAACAGCACGGAAATCCATCAAATACACAATAGTATATAAGCACAACCTATGTGATAATAATCATAAATCATACACATGTATAATATAAACTCCAAATGTGATACAGGTTATATCTAGGTTACACCTATATGTCCGTAAAACATACCAGTGTATTCCTAGCTATAACAACACGCACAAGTAAGGGGGAGACGCTCACCTCGCAGCAAATCAATGATAATAACCTCCTAACTCCGGAAAGAGGTATGTGTCATCCTAGTGCTCGTGAAGAGTATCTATACGCATAGGAGAAATCATAAGACTTCTATCTAAACCATATAAACTTACCTTACATGAACTTCGATAATGATTCCTATATAATACTATGCAAACATATCTTATAACCAATAATTACGATACAGATTAAGGGCATGGAGGTCTATTTGAGGGCCAACTCAAGAAGACTTCACATTCCTTTAATCAATCCTTAACCAAAGGACAAGGAGTTAGTTTAGTATTATTTGCTAACCCAATTTCCTAGTTATATGCGTAAGTATTACAACCTAATAAAGGGGTTGAACCTACCAATTAGTGTATAACAATTAACTTCCTAGTTACAAACCAAGAAAGGTATTTCAAACCTATTTAACGTTACCAAGCCCATAGAATACCTCTTGGCTCCAAACACCTAATTCCCAAGTTCACCACAATATATCCCCTTTAGTTTATAGCTAATAATCCCAAACTATTGTATTTGTCCAAACTCCTCTAAAATCCTAAAGAAAGCATAAATAGTGATTATAATATGCAAATGGAAAAGTGATTACAAGATTTACCCCAAATTTTCCAGAAACAAAGCTGGAACCTAAAGGAGAAGGTTTTGGATGGCGAATGGAGGAAAGAGGGACGGCGACGCTGGCGGCCTGGCGGTGGTTAGGCGACGGCAGTTCCAGAGGTGAGATCCAAATGCTAAATTTCTTGAGGGGTTTTGTGGAGCTAAACTAGAGGAGTCTTTTAGTGGTGGTGGTAACTCAATAGGTGGCAGGACGGTGGTGATAGGTGGCGAAGAAGCGACGAAATTTTAGGGTTTTCAATTCTTCAACATGCAACTTCCAAAACCCAAATCTAATCAGAGGGTTTGTTCTACAACTGATAAGGAGTATTTTGATGGTTAGTTCTGACCAAATGCATGGCCAGACGGGAAAAATCGCAATGGGGTGGTAAATTTCGTGAAGAGAGAAAAGTCGAACAAAATGTAGGAATGAGGGTAGGGTTTTATTCCTTATGTCATGGGGAACACTTTGGTATGTTCAGCTCACCGATATGGTGCCCGGATAACCGGAAATGAAGGCGGCCGGCGATGGTTTGTGGAGGTGGGTGTTACGTGGAGAGAGAAAGGGGAAAGTAAGAAGAAGAAGGAACGGAAAAGAGTTTTCTAGGATTTATATCTTCAAAATTATGTTTGAGCACCTAGACCTTTGTAGTCTTTTTTTATTTCACCTTAATGTTTTTGTTTCTTTTAATTAAATCCCTAAGTTATTAAATTTTTTTAATTAAATCAATATATTCCCAAACCCCTCTAATTTCTAACTTCTTATTACTTTAATTTTCAATCCTAGTCTAATTCCCTAAAATTTTAGGCTAATAAACATTATATCTCTAATTTATTTACTGTTACTTACTAACCTTCTTAATTTATTAATTAATTACTACGAACTTGGTGCTCGAATCACCTGCTTCGTACAGGGATGTCATAATATATATATATATATATATATATATAATTCGTTTGTGTATGATCAATGGTGTAGTTGATAAGCTTAGTTATATTTCAGATTTGGATAACAAATTTTTAATTCAAATTTAAAATTCTTTTCGAATGTATATAATATATTAATTGTGGATTGAATTTATAGTATTTCCAGTTCAAATTTATGTGAGAAAAGGTTAAATGATAAATACAATTGGATTTCAATTTGGTATGACAGTATTCTTAATTATTAAGATTGAGTATTTGTGAAATGTATCATATATATATGATTATTTTTTAATTTGAAATGCGATTGCTGATTAAACATTTTTATTATAAATATTTAAATATTACATAATGTGATTAAATGTTAAACGATAAATAGAAATGCTTTTGATTTCATTTCAAAGTATTTGAAAATTTGCATTGATCCTTTAAATGAAATGGATCAGCATTTTAGCAATTGTGAGTTGACATTCAATTATTATATTTGAATTTTACATTTATATGATTAAAGTATAAATGATATATACGAATGGATTTGAATTGCTTTAAAAGTATTTGAAAATTTAGATTGATTCAGACATGTTCCGTATTTTTATAGTTATGATTTCAAATTTGGTGTGTAGAAGATTGATGTATTTAGATTAAGTGGAGGTGGATTCAATTTAACAATTTAGACATGCAGCATGATTGTTGGGATGAAGAAGGCATGTTGGCCAGCTTTGATGGAGAGAAATCAAAAAGTTTGAAAAAAGAAGGTAATCTAATATTCAGTTTTATGTTAATGGTGTTAAATAGATTATTTTTTGGATCAATTGCATACTAGTCATAAAAGGAAATTGTGCATTATGCATGTTTGCTTGAGATCAATCTAATCTAATAAATCATAATATAAATTATAAGTTTGATACTCATTAAGCGAACAAATTTAATACCAATATAATAATTATGTAAAATTGAAAATATGTAACATCATAACTTTCAATAAGATGACACAGAGCAAAAGATTCATTATTCAGAATACATGGAGAAAATATAGAGGCAAGATATCAAAAGGAGCTATGAAGTGTTTATTTGTCAACTTTTTCCAACTTCACATGCAACTTTCTTCTTGTTGGATATCTTTGTGCATCCACATCAATTTTCGGTACTGATATAGGTCGCTTTCCATTTTTTATGTTTTCTGGACTTTTAAGATATGAATAGGATGCTTGATTATCATTATCAACAGTTGAAGAGGTTTAATCCGGACAAACAAAACATTACAATAATTAGTTTATTTTGAAAAAATATTTATATACATTCTTCGGTAGAAAACGAAACATACAAATATGAATATAAATACTCTAATGTTATTAAATTTGTAAACCTACATTGGAAGAATTAATGGAGGAAGTGATATATCATCTACAACACTGATTTTCTATATTATTAAAATACAAATTAATCAAGTCAATATGTTCAATCATGGATTTATAAACAATTTAACATAAAGTAATAATAACTTACATTCTGATTTGGTGAACATACAATGAATTTATTGATGAGTTTTTCATCATCGCTAAGCTTAAGAATGGTATAAACAGGTAAATTCTTTTCAATATTATAATTGGAAACCTCAACTTTGAAAAAAAAAAAAACTTCTTTCTCATGAGATTATTTAACTCGATGGAAAACGAATCTGTATCTTCAACCTACAAAATAGCAATTAATAAGTATGATGATATGAACACATGCTTGAATGTAATCCAAAACACGAGTTCATAAGTAGATTTATTCAAAACAGAACAAACTCACGATCAAACATAAGTAATGATGCATTAACAGTGTCATCAACAACACGAATTTGAACTTTGTATCTGAAGAAAAAAAGTTCAGCAATCCAAATTAAAATTATGAAAATATTAGAAATCTAATGAAACAAATAATATTGAGCCAACCTAGGAATAACTGAAGAGGCAAGAACTTTTTTTTGCGCATTTCGAACAGAAAAAAGTATGCTTCGTTCCTTTTCTTGACGAATTGATCAAGTGTGGATTGTTTATCATAAGGATGTTGTGGATCATCAATGGATGAATCATCCTTCTGCACCTTCTTATTGCATTTTTTGCATGCAATATAAAACCATTGATGTTCTGTTTGAACACAAATGATTTCAGCATGTATAATGCAAAAGCAAGCCTACAAAATAGAACATATGAGTGAGATTCATATAATTGAAGTTGAATAGTATATATTTTTTTAAACATACATCTCCAATATCACAAATTTCATCGACGGTTTTTCTTTTCAATGATTGCAAAAACTCTTCATGAGTAGACGGGGTTGACTGATATTTGAAAAATTCTTGGAAAAGAATTGTGATATCCTTCTCCAACTATCAACCTATAATAATTAGCCAATCAAAAACATAAAAGATAGTAAGCATATTGATGGAATATACGTCCATGTGCATAACTAACATGAATATTATTATTATTTACCTCTTTTTATAATCATGGATCTCGTCAATGTTAATAAAGAGCCTGGTAGAGAATAATGAATTAGAAATATTGACTTTACCTGTTGGATACAATATACATAATAGGTTAACACGTATGAAGGAAGAAAATATGATGTAAAATATGCAAAGGAAGATTCGAATTGATTAATACATTTCCAAATTCGCATTTTGGCAAATTGCATTAATAATATGGCATAATCTGTATTTTGATTGCTAACATAATTATATAATTTTTCAGCAAAGTTATTTCACAAAGTGCATCTTATTTTATTTTTCCTACAAAAAAAAAATAAAATTTATTTAAATGTGTACAAAGTCATAATCAAAAGACATCAAAACTTATAATTCATAATTACTCCAAATCTTCTAATTTTATGACATCTCTTCGTGAATTCCTTGCCATTCTTTTATGTTACTTGAAGATAACCAACATAAACAATTTCTCCGATAACATCTGCATAATAATAGAAATATTATAATAATATATAATTCTGTTATACAAAATGTTTAATAAAAATTCAAAATAAAAGTGAACAAACATACCTACTAAAAAATTGTCATGTAGTCTATTGGATAGAATATCCACAAAAGGTACAAATTTGAAACCGTACTTTGGAATATCTAAATTAGAATAAGTTGCCACATATGTTGATCTCAGGAAGTGTATCTTGTATGGATGAGTGGTTTGCTTGTACGATCCAGTATTTTCGCCAACGCCAAAATTTTTTGTGACAAAAAATCCTCCTTCCACAATTAGTGGTGAAAATTTCTCCATGTATGTCTTTTTTATAGTAACTTGTATCTTATCACCCTATAATTAAGCAAACAAAGTATTACAATGAGTTGTTTAAATATAATGAAATAGCAATTTAAAAAACCATATTATGGACTTACCTTTTCATCCATGAATACCATATCGATGATACCATCTTCATTTGGATTATTATACAATAGCTGTTTCTATAACCAAATGATTCTTACTTGAATCTTCTGGTTTTCCTTTAATAGAGTGATGTCTTTGATGGAATTTAGTGTGTCAACCATGATTTCAGTTGTATAATGGCAGCTTGACAATATGGAAGGGAATAATGTGAAGTTTTATAGGTGAAATGAGGGAGTTGCAATGACGATTTTGAAGGAAAAAATAAAACGTTGGTGATTGTGATATGAAAGTTGCAAGGAAGATTTTAGCCGATTATATGGCATATCATATGTTATTGTATTTGATATATATATATATATATATATATCAATGTATTTAAAATTTAAAGATATATATACATTTGAAATAAAGAAAATGAATATATAATTCTATCTATCAATCATTATACGCACTACCCTTTATATATATATATATATATATAATCGTAATATTACTTTGAATACTGTATTTAAGTGATGTAGCATACAAAAAAAAAATGGATGAAGATAGAAATTTATCCTTTTTTATTTTTTAAAATTTTGAATATATTAATATTGATTAGTATTGATGGTGTATGAGTTCATTTGAAAAATTGATGTGGTTAATGTTTTAAATTTTTCTGTTCAAATTTTTAAGAATGTTTCGTTGTAGTCATTGATATCAGATTTTAATTTTTTTATATGATTTTTTATGTTTTTAAAATTTATATTATATAAATACATTGAATGAGATAATAATTATCATTATTTATGTTTAAATTTATAGTTAATTTAAATTTATTAGTGGATATATATGATGTTTATTTTTCATTTATCTGAAATTTTATGATGTATTAAAATATTGAGAAATTATTATAATATAATTATGTGAATTTGAAAATGTAATTAAAATCTTTTGTGAGATACATTATAGTAGTTGAATTTCTTACATATTTTCATTTTTTCGCACACAATCACAAGGAACATATGGACATTTTGTAGGAATATCTCAATGCAGTGGAGTTCAAAAAGAGAATATGTAACATTTTCCAATTAAGAATTGTATAAGACAATTTATCATTGATTGCATATACTCAAAAGGCCAAAAATAAGGTAGAATGGCAGTATCATATGCTAAGTTCTTATAATAAGGTAGAATATAATTCAAACTTTCTAAAACCTTTGTAATTGGGTTTTATCCTTTATTTCATCAGGAAATTTAGAAGCAAAATCTATACTTCTATCTATAGGAATTATTTTTCCTTTTCCTTTATTTTTGGCCTTTTCAGCATTTAGGTCATCTATCAATTCCTTTAATTGTGCATTCATAAAATCTTCATCAAAGGGATCAATATCATTAGGATCCTGCGCAAATTCGTCCATGTCTTTAGGGTCTTGATATTCACCCGCCAAACTATGAGCTCCAGAAGAGGATGCCATGGAGACATCTGATTTATTATCCTCATTTTTCTGCAAATGTTTTTTGAGCTCATCCATATAGGCCTTAATAAGATCTTGCTGAGAAATATTATCTTTTTGCAATTTCATCTTCATCGAAATATGAGTGAAAGGATCAATTTCCTGAGAACTTGAAGTTTCTCTATGCTGACTATAATGCTGGACTCTTTCTTGAATAGCCATAAGAGTCTCCTGCCCATAAGGCTTATTAGTATCAGGATCAAGCATTTGTATTTTATCCCAGAATCTTGTATAAATGGTCTTCATGATGCATGGTAAATTTTTCTCAGTATAACTGAGTTCAGGGATCCATCTCCAAATCCAGGGAATGGAGAATTCTATAAAAAAAACCACATATTAGCAATGGTTTCATTGCATCTATTAGATGCTACTGATTCGGATATTTTGGGTGAAACTTTTACCCAATCTCCATATGAGGAAAGAAAATCTTTAGGAAGAATACTTTTAACTGGTCCATGTTGGTACCACCACTTTATGAACCAATTTGGGATGGGATCATTATAAATGTTTCCACAGATTTTAATAAACCAAGAATGTTTCTTATTATTATTTTCATATAAGAAAATCTGAGTATGGGCTTCAATATAATCCCAGTAATTATATTTATATTTCACTTGGGTTTCAGGAATTATAAATTCCCTATCATTTAAAGTTGATAACCCCCATTCTTCTGCTGTTATAATCTTTTTTATAATGATTTTACTAAAATTGTAAATTTTACTACCCTGATAAGGGTAAAAATGTTTAATGTCACAAGTACCAGAAACTTTCAAAATAGTTTCATAGTACATGCGTGGCTTATAAGCTCCATTAGCATGAATATAAATGCCATTATTAGGAGATCCTGTATTCAGATATCTTTTAATCAATTTCCATGGATCTTTTCCCTATTGAAGATCCTTGTCTTCTATAAGAAATAAAAGTTCCTTTTTATTATGAACTTTGTAATTTGTAATATGATCCTCGGCAATAGCAATTTCCACATATGATGCGGACGTGTTTTCTGTGGAAGAGGAGGATTCTGCCTTTTCTTGTTCAAGGAATTTTTGGAATTTATTAAATAAGACCGGATTATGAGAAAGGTCTGCAATATTATCTGAGTATAGGGTCTTATTACCCATTTGAGAAAGGATATGCCTTCCTCGACCTCTGCCATGCAGTCTAGTAGCACGAGAGGGATATCCCCTGTTGGATCGTGTCAAGTGTTGAGAGGGGGGGGTGAATCAACACTTTATCAATTTTTCTTTCAACTAAAGGATTCCCTCTCAAATGTTAGCTCAGTTAGAGCTTATTGTTGAACTCACGTTCTTGGCTTAGATGGACTCACTCAAGGAGGGTTCACTTACACAACCACAACACTCCTGTTCAAGCTTACAGTTTGAGAACACCACACCAGTCAAGACACACTCAAAGCAGTAAATGTGCAAGGGGGATTTTTACGTGGTTCGATCAAATGATCTACATCCACGGACAGATTCACTCCTGTCAATCTTCACTATCACGGAATCATTCAGCTCTGGCCTCACTGACCGTAAGCAACATAAACAAGAGCTCACTGCTCAACACATTGAGGTTCACTACCTCTACAAGTTCATCAACTAAAACAACAACATATAAACCTCTATTGTACTGCCTTTTCTACACAAATATCTTTCAAAATCACTTAATGAAAGAAGTTTGATAGTGTTCTAGGCTTACCACCTGAAGCTGCAACCTCAGGGTCAGTTCTCCCGATTCTGCATCATCTTTGATCTTAGTTTCAGTCTTCCCTTTTTCTGCTCCTCCTCAGCTTCTTCTTCTCCTTGACTTCTGCTTCTCCAAAGCTTCAGCTTCTCCTTGTGCAGCTTACTGTTTCTTTCTCTCTTGTATTTCTCATATCATCTTTTTGCAGCTCTCACTCTTTTACTTCTCCCTTTTCTCGGTTTCGTTCGGTTCAGCACACTTCTTTTCTGTTGCTCATCTCTCTCTCTCTGTTTTTCTTCTCGTGCCTTCCCCTTTTTAGGTTTTTCTTCCGTTCTGCAGTTGTTGTACCTACCACACCTACTCATATGCCCGTTTTATTTTTCCCAGAAGAAAAACTGTGCCCTACCGTGCAGTGTGTCAGCACATCATACACGAAAGGCGGCTCAAGATTCAAATAATCCATTTTCAACCTTTTGAGTTGCAACTTGCTTGCCATGTCATATTGCTGACTGTACTCCTTCATACTTCTCGAGTAGCTTGTCTTAGATATTTTGAAACAGCAGAAGTGATCTGATCTTAGCTTATAGCTGATCTGATGTGCGCGGCATTTGATCTGATGTCGCGCTTCGGTTGATCTGATGTTAGCTTGCAGTTGATCTGATGTTAGCCTTCGGTTGATCTGATGTTAGCTTGCAGTTGATCTGATGTTAGCCTTCGGTTGATCTGATGTTAGCTTGCAGTTGATCTGATGTTAGCCTTCGGTTGATCTGATGTTAGCTTGCAGTTGATCTGATGTTAGCCTTCGGTTGATCTGATGTTAGCTTCATGTCACAACGTTCTGTCCAGCAACTCAGAACCATCCATGTAGCTCCTGCAGTTCTTCTGATCGGGCACTGCTTGATTCTTTTGTATTTCTGCTCGCTCACAGGATTGCTAGATACTTCAACATGATGCACCTGCGTCTTCTGAATCTTTGAGAGACTTTTAGAGTCGCGCGTTTGAGGTGTGATTCACTAGCCGTCCTTGACTTCAGCTTCTTAGGTGTCTGCTCTAGCTCTCCAGCCTTGAGTTGTTCTCTTCTGCTGCAAGTATGTTTTGTTGCTGACTTGCCTTGCTTCTGTGAAACCAAGCTGCTGAGCAATCCCTTGAGAATTTGATCTGATCTTTACTTCCGTTGATCTGATCTGTGCTGCATGTGATCTGATGTGTGCATCCTTTGATCTGATGCACACTGCATTTGATCTGATCTTCACTTCCTTTGATCTGATACGCACTGCCTTTGATCTGATCTTCACTTCCTTTGATCTGATACGCACTGCCTTTGATCTGATCTTCACTTCCTTTGATCTGATACGCACTGCCTTTGATCTGATCTGTGTGGCCTTTGATCTGATATGCCAACAGTACACTTCCTTCTCATTTTGGCACTTCAGTTTATTCATCGGCTTCTTGCTGAGATTTTGTCCAGATAAAATGCTTTCAAACCTCATGAACTCAGTCCATTATTGCCTTAGTAATTCACAGATTTGTCACAATGTGGTTGCAACAATTACAACAAAACATTGGACTTTAACAAAGGCTAAGAAAGCTTCATTGTAGCGGCTCCAATGGCTCAACAATCTCCCCCTTTGGAATTGTTGGCAACCACATTTGCAGCCAATCAGTCAACTCAGTGCTAAGCTCCCCCTGAGCCTTATTCTTCTTCATAGTAAGCTCCCCCTGCATAGAGCTTTTTCCAACGTCCTTCTCTCCCAAGGATAATACTGCTGCGTCTGGCCGGCTGCTGCGGCTATCTCTCCCCCTTTGACAACCAATTTCAAAGGGATTTGGGGATGCTCAACTGATTCAGCATGAGAAGGAGGACTGCACTCCCATTTGCATCCTCAAAGTTTCAAACATCTCGGCTGGAAGAGGCTTTGTCATTACATCGGCTATTTGTTTAGCTGTGGGAACATACTCTAGCATAATTTCTCCTTTCTCAACCTTGTCCTTTATGAAGTGATACTTGATTTCTATATGTTTGGCTCTCGAGTGCTGCACTGAATTCTTTGACAAATCAATGGCACTTTTGTTGTCACAAAGAATTATCAGTGGCAGGGGAACTTCTTCTTTAAGATTTTGCAGTTCAGATCTCATCCATATAGCTTGAGTGCATGCCTTGGTTGCTGCTATGTACTCGGCTTCAGCAGTGCTTAAGGCTATACTTTCTTGCTTCTTGCTTAACCAGCTCACACATCTATTACCAAGAAAGAATACTCCTCCTGAAGTGGATCTCCTGTCATCAACATTTCCTGCCCAATCAGCATCAGTGAAGCTTCTTAATCCCAAGCTTCCTTTCCTTGCATACCACAGACCATAATCTACTGTCCCTTGCAAGTATCTTAGCACCCTCTTTAGTGCAATCATATGAGAACTCTTTGGATTTGCCTGGTATCTAGCAGCTTGGCAGACAGCAAAGGTAATATCAGGCCTTGTTGCTGTTAAGTACAATAAGCTTCCTATCATGCTTCTGTATAGACTTTGATCAGCTTCAGCTCCTTTTTCATCCTTGCTCAGCTTGCAGTTAGTTGCCATGGGTGTAGACATTGGCTTAGCATCAGTCATACCAAATTTCTTCAGCACTTCTTTGGTATACTTGGTTTGAGAGATAAAAATTCCAGTTGCTTTTTGATGAATCTGTAGTCCAAGGAAAAATGATAGCTCTCCTATCATGGACATTTCAAACTCTTCTTGCATCTTTCTAGCAAATTCATGGCACAGCTGCTCCTTATCTCCTCCAAATATTATGTCATCAACATAGACTATGGCTATTAACTGTCCACCCTTTCCATCAAGGACATATAAATTGCTATTTATGCAACTTTTTCTGAAATTCAGATTCTTCAGGTAGCTGTCCAGCCTTGAGTACCATGCTCTTGGGGCTTGTTTTAATCCATAGAGTGCCTTTTTGAGCTTGCACACCTTGTTTTCATCTTCACAAACTAGAAAACCATCCGGTTGCTCAATGTACACTTCTTCTTCCAGATTTCCATTCAAGAAGGCAGATTTAACATCCATTTGGAAGACCTTGTAGCTTCTTGCTGAAGCCACTGCCAAAAACATTCTTATGGCTTCAAGCCTTGCTACTGGGGCAAAGGTTTCATCCACATCTATTCCTTCAATTTGAGAGTATCCTTTGCACACAAGCCTTGCCTTATTCTTTACAACCTTTCCTTCCTCATTCAACTTGTTCCTGAACACCCATTTTGTGCCTATCACATTTTTGTTTGCTGGCCTATCCACGAGCTCCCAAGTTTGGTTTTTCTCAATTTGGTTCAGCTCTTCATTCATGGCTTGCAGCCATGACTGGTCCTCCAGGGCTTCCTCTATTGACCTTGGCTCAACTTGAGACAGTAGGGCAGTTGCAACCATACTTTTCAGTTGCCTTCTTGTTCTTACTGGAGCTTTGGGGTCTCCAATGATAGGCATCTTGTCAATTCTCTTGTTGTATCTTCTTTTTGCTATTTCCAGGCCTTCTGTAACTTCTGTCTCTGATCCTTCTGCATCAGTCTCCTCAGTAGCTGATTTCAGCTCCAGGTCTGCCTCATCTTGGCTCTCTAAGTCATCTAAGTGATCCAGAAAATTTTCAGGATCAGTGGCTTTCATCTTGACTTCCTCAACCACTTTCACATCATAGCTTTCCATAATCTTATCCAGCCTCTTGTTATAAACCTTGTAAGCCTTGCTCTTATTTGAGTAACCAAGGAAAATGCCCTCATCAGCCCTCTCTTCAAATTTTCCAAGGCTTTGCTCCTTGTTCTTGATGAAGCATTTGCTGCCAAAAACTCTAAAGTACTTCACGTTTGGCTTGTGACCATACCAAAGTTCATATGGTGTCTTTTCAGTGTTTGGCCTCAACATGGTTCTATTTTGTACATGCACAGCTGCCATTGTGGCTTCCTTCCAGAAGTGCTTTGGAGTATTGTGCTCCAACAGCATGGTTCTTGCCATCTCAATTACACTTCTATTTTTCCTCTCTACAACTCCATTTTGCTGGGGAGTGTGAGGACTTGAGACTTGATGTTTGATTCCCATTTCCTCCAAGTATTCTTCAAATTCCTGCGAGGTAAACTCTCCTCCATTATCTGATCTCAAAACTTTGATCTTCCTTCCATGCTGGTTTTCTGCCAGTTTTTGAAATCTTTTGAAACAGTTGAAGGCTTCACTCTTTTGCTTCATGTGCATGATGCACATCATCCTAGTGAAGTCATCCACAAAAAGAATAAAATACATCTCTTTACCTGTACCTTTTCTTTTCATTGGTCCACATACATCAGTGTGAACTAGCTCCAATGGCTTAGAGGTTCTATGCTCCTTGGACTTGTGAGAAAGCTTTGCAAATTTCCCTTTTTGGCATGAGTCACAAGTGCTGTTGTCCCTCTTTAGTACAGGGAGGTTTAACACTGCATTGCACTTCACCAGGCTTCTCATGCTCTTTTGATTTAAATGTCCAAGCCTGCAATGCCAAAGCGTATTTTCATCCATTTTGCTTAGCATGCACAACTTTTCCTTCACATCTATGAGGTATAAATCCTTGTTGTCTCTTACTCCTTTGGCCATGATTTCTCCAGTCTTGCAGTCTTTGATGAAACAGCCATTTTTTGAGAAGTCTACTTTGAAACCATTGTCACACAGTTGTCTTACACTCAGCAAGTTGTACTTCAGCCCTTCTACAAACAGCACCTCCTTAGATTTGAACTTTTCTGATCCAATGGTGGCTTCTCCAACAGCCTTGATCTTTAACCCACTCTTATCTGCAAACTTGACAAACCCTCTTTCAACTTCTTTTGTGTTTCTCAGTAGAGTTTTGTCTCCAGTCATATGGCTTGTGCACCCACTGTCAATGATCCATTGGGCTTCCTTAGCTTTTGTTTTCAGTGCAACTTCAGCAATGCAAGCTTCTTCAAATCTGTGTTTCTTCCTCCAAATTTTTCTTGCTGCTGGTATGCCTTGCTGTTCATTCAATCTCTGATTGCTCCTGCTGCAGCTCCAGTGATCATTCTCTTCTAACCCTTCAAAAATTTGAAATCTGTTTCTCAGATTAAGTGGCTGCATTAGAGACTGATTTCTTCTTGTGTAATCTGCTTGGTTTCTTCTTGTTCCTGCTGCAAAGTTTCTTCTATTTGTAGCTTGTTGCAGTGACTGGGCTCTCCTACTATTCACTTCTTCCGACCACTTGCTTCTCTTATTTGGCAATCTGCATCTGCACCAGACATTCAATTTCTGATACACTTCTCCAGGTTGTATGATATGGCCTTTTCTGATTTCAGCTTCAGGGATCCTTCTTGAAGTACTTAGGCTTCTTTGATGATAATACTCTTTTCTATTCCATCCTCTTGACTGCATTGTTCTTCCTCCAAATCTCCAGAATACCTTCCTCCAGCAATTTGCTGCATAGTGACCTGATTCTCCACAGGTGAAACATACTCCAGCAATCAGCCTTCTACTTTTGAGCAGGCTTCTTTGATGCATAGATTGCCTCCCCCTCAGCTCGTGCAGTCTTTCATTTTGCTCAGTAGACTTTCTTGATCCATTAGAAATTTCCATCTTCTTAGAATCAACAAAACTAGTTCCTGCCTTTACACCAGCAACACAAATTGAACCTTCTTTGACAAAGGTAACAGTCTTCTTGGTTGTTGCAGCTGGTTGTCCTTCTGATTTTTTATCTCCTTCATAACCAAGACCTTTCTTCCCTTCTGAATGAGATCTCTGCTTGCTGAGGCACTCATCTAACTTCCTGGTGGCTTCTTCAATTTTTGCAGCCACTTCTTTGCTCCTTGAGGATTCACCAGGCTCAGTTTTGCTTGACTGAAACTCCAGCTTTCCTTTCAATTTTGATTCTACAGTAGTTCCATCAGTCATTTCTTCAGCTTTGATCACAGTTTGTTGAGACAGCAGATCTTCTATCTTTCTTGTTGCATCCTCTAGTTCGACAGTGGTGGCATCTAGCTTTTCTACCAAGGTTTCACATGTCTTTTGAAGTTCCATCTTTTCTCTTGTACAATTTTTATGAACCTCAGCTTCATTTTGTATGAGAATCAGTTCCTGCTCCAATTCAATTACTCTATTCTCCAGTATTGAGTTTTCTTCTTGACTGCTCAAGATGACCTTTTCCATCTCCTTCATTGTCTTCATTGTCTTCTTGTGCAATCTCTTCTGCTCCTCTATCTTGTTGTATGCAAACTCCAGTTCTTCCTCTAGATCCACTTCTTCATCATCAGCTGATTGGTTCTCTAGTTCAGCATCCTCCTTTAATGAAACAGTTGAAGATTTCATCACCATGAGAGTCTCCTCTTCAGCTTCAGACTCATCTTCACTGTCTGAGACATCAGTCTCTTCATCCTCCTCAGAGCTATCATTTTTCTTCTTGCTCAGGTAGCTCCGTTTTCTGTAAGCTTTCCCTTTTCTTGATTTGAAGCTCATCTTCTTCTTTCCTTTCTGCTCAGGCCACCTGTCTGATGGCTTGTCAGCTTCCTCATCTTCTGTTCTCTTGTTCTTCATGAAGCACTTGCTTGCAAAGTGGCCTATTTTGCCACAATTGAAGCATTTTAAGGGCAACTTTCCCTTGTACTTTCCAGTCTGGCCTCTGAAACTCCTTGAAATCAGCACCATCATTCTTTCAAGATCACTGTCTGCTGCTTCATCTTCACTGCTTTCCTCCTTTAGCTTCCTTGAGTGTTTTGTTTTAAATGCTATCTCCTTGACTGCCTTTGACGTCTCCTCCTTTGAATTTGAAATCCTCATTTCATATGCTACAAGGGTGCTTTGTAGCTCATCTAATGTCACTTTATCTAGGTCCCTCTCCTCTATAGCAGAGACCTTAGAATCATATCTTGCTGGTAGGGATCTAAGAACCTTTTTAACTATATTGGAATCTCCAACACTCTCACCCAGACCCCTCATTGAGCTAACTAATTCAACAACTCTGTTTAGAAAGTCCTCAATGTTTTCACCTTCTCCCATCTTAAGACCTTCAAACTTACTTCTAAGAACCTGCAATTTTGCCTCCTTAACCTTGATGTCTCCCTCATGAATATTAATCAGTTTAATCCATATTTCATGAGCAGTAACACAGTCTATAACTTTAAAGTTCTCTTTTTCTGACAGAGCTGCATATAGAGCATTCCTTGCCTTTCCATCAGCTTCTAAGTTTCTAATTTCTGCAGCTGTAGGATTCTCCTCATCTACGGTTGGTGTAAATCCATGCAAGACTACTCTTTGTACTTGTAGGCCTTGTGCTAAGAGATAAGCACTCATTCTCTTTTTCCATAACTGGAAATTTTGGCCACCGAAATAAGGAACTCCCTTAACAGTCGTTGCTTGATTCTCCATTTCTACTGCTGGTTCTAAGTTTCAACAATCACTTGACAAAAGCAAACCTCGCTCTGATACCAATTGTTGGATCGTGTCAAGTGTTGAGAGGGGGGGGTGAATCAACACTTTATCAATTTTTCTTTCAACTAAAGGATTCCCTCTCAAATGTTAGCTCAGTTAGAGCTTATTGTTGAACTCACGTTCTTGGCTTAGATGGACTCACTCAATGAGGGTTCACTTACACAACCACAACACTCCTGTTCAAGCTTACAGTTTGAGAACACCACACCAGTCAAGACACACTCAAAGCAGTAAATGTGCAAGGGGGATTTTTACGTGGTTCGATCAAATGATCTACATCCACGGACAGATTCACTCCTGTCAATCTTCACTATCACGGAATCATTCAGCTCTGGCCTCACTGACCGTAAGCAACATAAACAAGAGCTCACTGCTCAACACATTGAGGTTCACTACCTCTACAAGTTCATCAACTAAAACAACAACATATAAACCTCTATTGTACTGCCTTTTCTACACAAATATCTTTCAAAATCACTTAATGAAAGAAGTTTGATAGTGTTCTAGGCTTACCACCTGAAGCTGCAACCTCAGGGTCAGTTCTCCCGATTCTGCATCATCTTTGATCTTAGTTTCAGTCTTCCCTTTTTCTGCTCCTCCTCAGCTTCTTCTTCTCCTTGACTTCTGCTTCTCCAAAGCTTCAGCTTCTCCTTGTGCAGCTTACTGTTTCTTTCTCTCTTGTATTTCTCATATCATCTTTTTGCAGCTCTCACTCTTTTACTTCTCCCTTTTCTCGGTTTCGTTCGGTTCAGCACACTTCTTTTCTGTTGCTCATCTCTCTCTCTCTGTTTTTCTTCTCGTGCCTTCCCCTTTTTAGGTTTTTCTTCCGTTCTGCAGTTGTTGTACCTACCACACCTACTCATATGCCCGTTTTATTTTTCCCAGAAGAAAAACTGTGCCCTACCGTGCAGTGTGTCAGCACATCATACACGAAAGGCGGCTCAAGATTCAAATAATCCATTTTCAACCTTTTGAGTTGCAACTTGCTTGCCATGTCATATTGCTGACTGTACTCCTTCATACTTCTCGAGTAGCTTGTCTTAGATATTTTGAAACAGCAGAAGTGATCTGATCTTAGCTTATAGCTGATCTGATGTGCGCGGCATTTGATCTGATGTCGCGCTTCGGTTGATCTGATGTTAGCTTGCAGTTGATCTGATGTTAGCCTTCGGTTGATCTGATGTTAGCTTGCAGTTGATCTGATGTTAGCCTTCGGTTGATCTGATGTTAGCTTGCAGTTGATCTGATGTTAGCCTTCGGTTGATCTGATGTTAGCTTGCAGTTGATCTGATGTTAGCCTTCGGTTGATCTGATGTTAGCTTCATGTCACAACGTTCTGTCCAGCAACTCAGAACCATCCATGTAGCTCCTGCAGTTCTTCTGATCGGGCACTGCTTGATTCTTTTGTATTTCTGCTCGCTCACAGGATTGCTAGATACTTCAACATGATGCACCTGCGTCTTCTGAATCTTTGAGAGACTTTTAGAGTCGCGCGTTTGAGGTGTGATTCACTAGCCGTCCTTGACTTCAGCTTCTTAGGTGTCTGCTCTAGCTCTCCAGCCTTGAGTTGTTCTCTTCTGCTGCAAGTATGTTTTGTTGCTGACTTGCCTTGCTTCTGTGAAACCAAGCTGCTGAGCAATCCCTTGAGAATTTGATCTGATCTTTACTTCCGTTGATCTGATCTGTGCTGCATGTGATCTGATGTGTGCATCCTTTGATCTGATGCGCACTGCATTTGATCTGATCTTCACTTCCTTTGATCTGATACGCACTGCCTTTGATCTGATCTTCACTTCCTTTGATCTGATACGCACTGCCTTTGATCTGATCTTCACTTCCTTTGATCTGATACGCACTGCCTTTGATCTGATCTGTGTGGCCTTTGATCTGATATGCCAACAGTACACTTCCTTCTCATTTTGGCACTTCAGTTTATTCATCGGCTTCTTGCTGAGATTTTGTCCAGATAAAATGCTTTCAAACCTCATGAACTCAGTCCATTATTGCCTTAGTAATTCACAGATTTGTCACAATGTGGTTGCAACAATTACAACAAAACATTGGACTTTAACAAAGGCTAAGAAAGCTTCATTGTAGCGGCTCCAATGGCTCAACATCCCCTACCTCGTCCTCTATAAGTATCACGTGGTATCATCCTGTATAAATTCACGAGAGAGAAAATCAGGAAGACTATTATCTGTCCCCTTTTTATAAACAATATCAAAATCAAAGGGAGCTAAATTAGCTTGCCATCTAGTATACATTTGCTTAGAGACATCATGTTTAAAATCTTTATTAAACATATATTTTGCTGCTTGACAATCAGTCCTGATTATAAATCTCTGATTGTATAAATCATCTTGAAATTTTAAAACACATTTCAATATAGCTAATATTTCCTTTGCTACTGTGGCATAATTTTTCTGACTATTAGTCCATTTTCCTGAATGATATCAAACTAATTTTTCTGTCTTATCATCAGGACATATTTGTTTTAATATTCCTCCATATCCTATGTCAGAGGCATCTGTTTCAACAATTTTAACCCAATTGGGATTAGCTAATATGAGACATGGTAAAGATTTAACTTTTTCTTTAATTTTTTGGACTGTATTAGTATGTTCATTTGTCCAGGGTTTAGGTTTATCTTTTAGTCTATCATATAAAATGGCAGTATCATATGCTAAGTTCTTATAATAAGGTAGAATATAATTCAAACTTCCTAAAAACCTTTGTAATTGGGTTTTATCATTTATTTCATCAGGAAATTTAGAAGCAAAATCTATACTTCTATCTATAGGAATTATTTTTCCTTTTTCAATATTATGTCCTAAAAATCTAATATTAGTCTGAAATAAGACCATTTTAGATTGTGATATAACAAATCCATTAGTTTTTATAATCTTTTTAAATATATCTAAATGATTGAAATGTGATTGAATATCTTTAGAAAATACTAAAATATCATCAATATAAACAATAATAAAATTGCTATACGGAATAAAAACATCATTCATAATTTGCTGAAATTCAGACGGTGCATTTTTTAATCCAAAAGGCATAACTTTCCATTCATAATGTCCTATTGGAACATTAAAAGCTGTTTTATATTGATCTGATTCTTTTATTTGAATCTGCCAATATCCTGATTTTAAATCAAACTTAGAAAATATTAATGCATCATATAACCTATCTAATAAATCCTTTTTATTAGGAATAGGATGTCTTATCCATTTTCAGACTTTATTAAGAGGTTTATAATTGATAACTAACATAGGTCTTCCTCTTTCAATTTCACTATGCTTATTAACATAAAATCCCGTACATGACCAGGGTGATTCAGACTGTTTTATTAAGCTTTTTTCTAATAACATACTTATTTCTGTTATACATAACTCTAAATATTCAGAGTTCATTTGACACGGCCTTGCCTTTGTCTTTATCATTGTTTTTTCATTAAAATCATCCTCATAAGGTAGACTTATAATATGCTTCTTTCTATCCCAAAAAGCATTAGGATGTTCATTACAAATTTCATTAGAGAAAGTATTATAAACACTTTTTATTTTGTCTTGTAATTTAAGATTATTCTGCAAAGTGTCTTCAATAGAAAAAGAGTTAATTTCAAATTTTAAAAAATTAATTTGATTATTTTTTCTATTAATTAGATCTTTTAATTCATTTATAAATCTAGTATTAGGTTCAATTATAAACTGAAAACTTACATTTTTCTTATTATAAGAATCTATGATCTTATCAGTATTAATATACGTGATAGGAAATATCTTTTTTATAAAAGAAGTGCCTAATATCAATTGACTAGTAATATTTTTAGCTATTAAAAAACTTTCTGGAATACATATGTTATTATTGCAAATATAACCTTTAGATAATTTATAATTTATATCTAAAGCTTTACCACCTGCATGTCTTACTATATGAGTAGATTTGTCAAAATATCGAGTAGGAACTATTCCTTCTTGTATAACACTTACATCTGCGCCACTATCAAAAAGAGCAACTAATTCTATAGTAAAAGAGTTATCTATTAATAATTTTATCTTAACATGAAATTTAAAAGAAGTGATCAAATTTAATGATCATAAGAAATTTTCATTGCCTGTATCTTCTATTAACATATCATAATCTAATTTAATATGATCCTTCTTTTCTAAATAAGATACTCTTTCATCTAACGTCTCATTTACCTTTTTTAAGATTTTTATCTCTCCTTTAAGATTATTAATCTCTTTTCCTAGATCTTCTATTGTTGTAGGAAATCTTTCGATAGTACTATGTTTATTTTTTAATATTTTATAGACTTCAGGCATAGTATAAGGATTCTGATTTTCTTCTAATTTATTATTAATCTGACTAGTTTCTGGAATATCATCCATCTGTTCTATTATTCTAGATCTTAATTCCTAATCTTTTATGGATTTGAGGAATTCTAAAATATTATGATTTGTTATCACATTAACATCTAAGTCTAAGTCTTGAAATTGTGATAAAATTCGATAATACTCTTCATTTTCACTATTAGTGTCTTTTTGCTCTATATTATTACAATTACATTCCTGTTCACCTTCTGAACTATTCATTTCTTCATTGTTAGATATTTCTGACTCATACTCAGAATCTGTAGTTACTATCTGAAGTAATTCTTCTTTAATTTCCTTATCTATCTTGAGGCTATTAATTTTCTTTTTCATTCTACATTTATTAGCAAAATGTCCTTTTTGTTTACACTTATAACATGTAATATTATTCATGTCTTTCTTATTACGTCTGTCTAGTTTTCTAGATTCCTTTTTATTCTTTTTATCTTGAGAATATTTTCTTTTTTTATATTTATATCTAGGATAAGTCCTATAATTCTTTTCCTGTGTTATTTTCTTTTCCTTAGATGGTAGAGTCATTCCAATTTGACTGCAAAACTGTCCTAATTGATGTTTTTCATTTAATCTTTGATTTTTAATTTGTTGATTTAGTTTAATTTCATTACATAAGGCCAAACCTTCTTGTATGCAAATTCATATTAATTTTCCATAAGTATAAATTTCATAGGGTATATTCATCCTATCTTTTCTTAAAACTTTTTTAATCCTTTCTGCAAATAGGTGTGGTAGTCCATCTATAAATTTAGACTTCCAATGATTACTATTACTATCATTTAATTCCATAACTCTATTACGAAAAGCATCTTTATACCACCTAAAATTTGAAAGTGTCTTACATCTCAGATTTTGTAATAAGGTACGAATATTTTCAGCATTATCTGAAATCCTTCCTGTAAAATGTTCTAGAATAGTTACGATTAAAGTATAAACCGCATTTTCAATCGGCTGAGAGGTTGATTCCTCCATTTTAACTGTTTTAAATATTTCATCTTTATTTTGTTGGGTCAAATAATTATCTCACCATCCTTTAAGTTGACTAGTAAAACCTGAAACTATCATTTTAGCGATACCTACATCAGTATTACCATTGGTTTTACAAATGCTACTATACATAAGCATTCTATGAGCTTGATTATAAATCTGTTTTTCAGTATAACTGTCTATATTCCATTCATATATGCATTTTCCATTATAACTGTTATTAAGGACATATTCTTGTTCTCCATGTAAAATGTCCATTGGAGAGGGTCTATTATAGTAATATAGTCTCTGAGCTGGTCGATCAGCAAATTTTCTATCTATCTTATTTATTTCATCTTTATTACTATTAGATGTATCGTTTAGTTGTGTTTCAAATGCTTATAATTCTTCTTCTAATGTATTAATTTTCAAACCTTTAAATTTTTCATCAAGTAATTTTTTTAATTCTGATATAGATTTTAACTTGAAATCTTTTATTTCAGGCGGTGGTTGAAGTGTTGGAGTCACTATTACCTGTTCCTTAGAAGAGGATTCATCAGAAGAAAACTTCTGTAATCTATGTATTATGTGATCTAATCTATGATGTAAAGATATAATCTGTTCTCCTAAAACATTCAAATAAATGTTTGTATAATTATTCTGTTCTATAATTTTATTCATCTGTTTAACAGAAATTACCAATGTATCATTATCAAATAATTTAACAAAAGCAGAGAAATTTAATACATGATTCTCCTTTTCTAATTTAAAAGGTTGTTGAGGAGGAAATATTTCCTTCAAAGTATGACCATTTAGAAGTTTATAATCTCTTTCTAAAACACAAATACATGGTTCAATATAATTAGAAATAAACCATGGAACAAAAGGAAATAAAATATTATGTTGCAATAGAAAAACATAAAACTGATCAGAAATATTATTCTGTTCATTTAAAGAGAAATTAGAAAAAAACCATGTTCTAAATGATTTCCATCTATCTTTATGAAATTCTGCTTTAACCTGATTTCTGGCTAAAGATCCAGGACTGAAATCTATTTTATTCATATGGGAAAGGCCATTTCAGACTCAGTTATTTCTTCGTTTTTATCTGTATTATAAATACCTTTAACAATATTATGTTTGTTTTTAACTAGTCTATCAACATAATTATCAGTATCGTCACTAACCTGAGAGGTAGAAACTCGATAAGGCTGTGAAACAGAATGTCTAGGTACCACAGATATATCATCTTTGCTATCTAGCGGTGATATAAAATGAGAAGAGTATGATCTGGATAATTTAGGTCTATTATCTACTAAAAATGGATTATTCTACATTTTTATTTTTATTTTTCCCTCAGGAGTTTGTTCGATATAGTCTATGTCACTATTAATTTGGGGCTGTCTATGACTAACCTTTTCTATGGTCCTTTGTTCTGGAATAGGTATTTCATTCCATTTAATAGTCCTTCTTTTTATAATTTTAAATTTATTAAAATTAGTTTCTATGAGTATTGTTTCATCTATCTTTTTATCCATTAATCTACAATTAGGATTCAATGTTTTTAAAGGTTTATAATAAATTCTATAACATACACATATTAATTCAGAACCAGGCATGTAATTATATCCATGAGTTTTAACATTTAATGTTAAAGCATTTAAGATATTATCATCACTTAATGATAAAGATAAATTTGGATAAACATTAAAATAAACAGGGCCATGAGCTAAACTCGATTGTATAATACCCATTAAAGATTGTTTCCAATTTAAATTTCTAGCTTCTCTTAAACATGCTATAAAACTTTCAGGTAATCCTTATAAGGTTAATGGTTTAAAGGCAATCTGCACTAAACCAATATGTATGAATCTATATAAATCAGTATATCTATTAATATCATCTGACTGTATTAATTTTATTTCAATTTCTTCATTATCTAGAGAAACTGATTCTTCGGTTATTTTTATAATTTGTTTGAAACCTAATTTTTCAAAGGTTCCTAACTGATATACAGTTTTCACATCAATTCTGGGAATTGTCCACCTATTAAGGTCTTCTAGAGTTTCAGGGATATCAAATTCCTGTTTCAGACTATTTTTAATAATCTGTTTACCTTTTCCTAAATTCATTAGAAAAGGAATAAATTGGTTATAATAAAAGTAAGTAAATTCATAAATCCAGGCTCTGATACCAAATTACAAAGAGACCCTCAGCATGATGATTAAAGAAGCAAAGACACGTAGGATCTTACAGAATTAATTAAACAGAACTACAAATTTATCAAAGCAATCTGGGCTCTACGCCTAACGCCTTCACAACAATAACGGCTAACGGCAACACCCTTCTTTTCTAAATATATAGCCTGTCTAATAATTCTAACCCATTCTTTAATTCTATATTATCATACTGAGAATTTCTCAATAACAAGGATCTAAAGTATGAATTTATGATGTATTAAAATATTGAGAAATTATTATAATATAATTATGTGAATTTGAAAATGTAATTAAAATCTTTTGTGAGATACATTATAGTAGTTGAATTTCTTACATATTTTCATTTTTTCGCACACAATCACAAGGAACATATGGACATTTTGTAGGAATATCGCAATGCAGTGGAGTACAAAAAGTGAATATGTAACATTTTCCAATTAAGAATTGTATAAGACAATTTATCATTGATTGCATATACTCAAATCAAAATCAAAATTATCAAATAAAAAAATCAATCAAAATTCAAAATAAAAACTAAACTTTAAAATAAAATAAACATTAATCCAATCCCTTAAGAATATTGACCCAAAGTTTAAACATAATGCAAATAGTTTCTGGTGAAGATCTTTTTCATGAATAAATGTTTTTGCAACAATGTCGACAAAAAGAAACATCCAAAATTTGATGTAAAAAAATACTTCGTTCCACATTCTAATCAACCTGCAAGATCAAAAGATTAAATTGGTTATCAAGAATAATTAATGATTAAATGTATTTATTTTTATATCCATATTTTTTTAAATTATGTTTGTCTCAATGAATATTGAAAATATATTTTTTTATTAAGTTAACAAATTTTACTTACTACAATGAGGAAGATAGGATCGTCGCCATCTTCGATGAGTTCAAGACCGTATTGTCTACCTTCTTCAATTTCACTTGCATCTCGAAACTCTTTTGATCCATCTACGATGTGGAAATGAGATCTATTCTCTTTAAGTTGGCTTTCTAATCATTATCATAAACGTCTCTGAGGGTCATATTTGTCTTGTTTAAGAGCCCAATTTCTCTAGCAAACTTCATGGGCAAATTATGATAATAAAATAATATTAAACTTATTAAAATGTATATCAAGTAATGGCATAAATAATATCAATAGATAAAGAATCATATTATGAATTGTGTTCACTTACCAAATAAGATTTTTTCATGCAATAAACTTTGAAAAATGATGGGAAGCTTGGCGGACCACTCCTGTTACAGCGCTTGATTGTCCTCTCCAAAGTCAAAGAAGATGAAAGGAAGAGTTTTAAATAAAATAGAAAAATATTGGATGCAAAACACTCATGTTTATTTTTGGAGAGCAATGTATATCGATTGGAGTGGAGTTGTGTTGAATGAGAATTCCAACCGATGCATACTATGTTGAAGGAGAATACAAACGGATGGTTTAAAGGTAAAAAGAATATTTAATGTAGTTGGTTGTGTAGAATTAAAGGAATATTTAATGTAGGTAGTTGTATAGAATTAAAGTTCTATAAGTGATAAAGTTATGTGGTTGTTGGATATAAATAAAGTTGTTGGATTTAATTTGGAATGAACTGTTAATGATTAAGTACATAAGAAATATTAATACTATAAATTTGAAAGAACTAACCATGTATTGATTTATTTATTATCTTAAACATGGAAAAATTAATTTGCATTTATTTAATTATTATATTAAACATGGAAAGATTGATTTAAATAAAGTTAAAAAAATACAGTTAGCAACATATTTAATTTTTAAAAAGTAATTCGCGTTGAAAATAAAAGTAACGTTTATATTAATAATATAAGAATATATTACAATTGAATTTATGATAAATTTACAAAAAGATAAACTATTAGAAAATTTGTATTTAATGACGACACTTTTTTAAAAATATTATGATAAATATACAATTAAGATATGTATATTTATTGCTTAAAAAAAAGATATGCATATTTATCACTATATTTTTATTAAATTTAATAATACACTAAATAATATTATATAATGATATTATAAAAAAATTATTAATATACTTTTATTAAATATCAAAACTGAATTTTCTATTAGAAAATTTTGAAAAATAGTTATATTATGAGATTATAAATATAATTTTTAATGTATTTTTTAAAAGGATCACAATAACATGAAAGAGAGAGACCTTACCATAAATTGACAAAAATATGAAAACCCTTTACTGTTGGGATCGGAGGCATGATTTTCAAAAATTTACGCAGCGGATTCATGCCAATTCCAATTTTAGTGTTTTAATAATCCTATGTTTAAAGCTTCTAAATCTTATTCTCGTAGTGTAATCGGTTGCCGCGTATGGATCCTTGTTTAATGTTGGTCCAAACCTTCTGCTCCGGTTACGTTTGTCGCCACCAAAATCCTTCCTTGAAGGACTCTCTACTTTCAAGCACGTTTGTCACCACCAAAATCCTTCCTTGAAGGACTCTCTACTTTCAAGCACGAAAGCCTTTGCAGATTCGGTGCTAGCCGTTTTTTCGCCTACAGAGAGAATTGGGATTTTGTGTATATTTTGCTTGTTCTGATTTTTCTGATTGAAAATCATCATCCTACTACAATAATATCCCTAGGATATTTGTAGAGTTGAAATTTCCAAAATCAGTATTGTAATCAATCAATTATTACTTAATTGATTTAATCATATTCCAAATCAGTATTATTACCAACTATTATTTTACTGATTCCAAATCAGTATTAAATAATATTTACTGATTCCAAATCAGTATTAAATAATACCTTAATGATTTGGGTTATACACTAAGCCCATGGATCAACCCATGACCCATGGATCAGACTGATGGATCAAGAACTTCAATTGTAATTAGGTCCCTTGATTTATCAGCCCATCCCAATTGTTCCTAGGTAATTAATTAACTCTTATTAATACCACAGAACTTTTCAATAATATTTAATTAAACCATTTAATTAAATCTTATTTATTTAAGTATAACAATTATACTTATTGTAGGCAAGAATACTTATTCTGCATCATCGAACTTTCTTATGTGCGATCCTGTAGGCCCATTCTAAATTGGCAATGGATAACTCAATCTAATGGATTAATCCATAAGTCATTAGTGGTCTCTAGCAAGACATAATGACTACCAAATTCAGAATGGAGGGTCGAATGGTGATTCAACACAACCTTTCCGACCAAACTGCGTACGATCCTCTACATTGATATCCCGTTTAGCATAAGGCATGGAACCATCATCCTTATATAGCTAAACGTTTACTTATTAGTACACTGAATTCATCAAGCAAATGATAACGCTTATCATTCCTTGGACACCGCCATGCACTTCTCAGTTCACTATCAAGTGGCCAAGATATCATAGTGACACTGAGTATGTGTTTGGTCTTTTGGTGTGACCGGGACACCTTAGCTTGTGTGATGGCTCCGTTATTGTCACAGAAGAGGTCTATCGAAACCTGGATACCCGGTATCACTCCGATGTTAGACACAAACTTCCCTCAACCAGGCGTTCCCATTGCAACATCTCATGCAGCAAAGTACTCAGATTCTGTTGTAGAGTCGACCATTCTATCCTGCTTTGAGTTTTTCTAACTCACTGCACCACTATTCAGGTTAAACACATAGCCTGATTATGATTTCATGTCATCTTAATCCGTCTGAAAAGCAGTATTGGTGTAGCCTTGTACAACAATTTGTTCTTGTCGTCCATACACTAGCATCAATCCTTTAGTTCTTTGTAAGTACTTAAGGATTGCCTTGACAGCAGTCCAATGAGCCAATCTTGGATCTTGTTTGGTATCTGCTAGTCATGCTTAATGCATGTGCGACATCCGGACGGGTACATAACATGGCATACATGATAGATCCTATTGCCAAAGCATATGGAACTCTACTCATTGTTTCCCTCTCCTCTTTAGTTGAAGGACATTGGTTCTTCTTCAAGAGTAGGCCATGTCTAAATGGTACCATACCATTCTTAGAGTTAGATATATTGAATCTTTTCAATATCTTGTCAATGTACCCTTCTTGACTTAGTCCTAGAAGCCTCTTAGATCTATCTCTATAGATTTTGATACCTAGTATCAGTTCGGCTTCTCCTAAGTCTTTCATAGAAAATACATTCCCCAACCATTGTTTGATCTTTCAACATGGGGATGTCATTTCCTATGAGTAGGATGTCGTCCACATATAGGACAAGGAAAACAATCTTGCTCCCACTAACCTTCTTGAAAACACAAGGTTCATCTTCGTTCTTGATGAATCCGTAACCTTTTACTTCCTCATCAAAACGAAGATTCCAACTTCGAGATGCTTGCTTTAGTCTATAGATGGACCTCTGAAGCTTACATACTCAATTAGGATACTTTTGATCGATGTATCCCTCGGGTTGTCTCATATAAACATCCTCGAGTAGGTTTCCATTCAGGAAAGCCGTCTTAACATCCATCTGCCATAACTCATAGTCAAAATATGCTGCTATGGCAAGCATTGTCCTAATGGACTTGAGCATCACGACAGGGGAGAAGGATTCATCATAGTCAATACCATGAATCTGTATGAAACCTTTAGCCACTAGTCGTGCCTTGAAGATCCCAAAAGATTTTAATTTGAAAATCCATTTGCAATCGACAACTTTTGCCTGAATAGGAGGATCAATCAAAGTCCAGCCTTTGTTGTCCCCCATGGATTGCATTTCAAATTCCATTGCTTGTAGCCATTTATCTGAATCCAGACTTTCTAAAACCTGTTTGTAGTTTGCGGGCTCATTAGAGTCCACCAACATCAAATCTTGATCGTCAGTCATGAGAAATCCGTATCTCTAGGGTTCATGACGAGATCTACTAGACCTTCTAGGTTCTTGTGTTGTTGACTCAGGTTGCTCATCTTCATGAGTTTCCATGTCAACTTCCATCTGAGTTTCTGTAGATCATTCTACATTCTCTTGTGGTTCTTGAACTTCTCCGAGTTCTATTCTACTCCCACTGTCTTTCTTGTACAGAAAGTCTTTCTCTAAGATAGTAGCTCCTCAAACAACAAACACTTTGTTCTCAGTTGGGAGGTACAATTGATATCTTTTGGTTTCCTTAGGATACCCCACAAACAGGCATTTGTCAGTTTTAGGTTCAAGCTATTACTTTGTAAACGCTTTACATGAGCTTGACAACCCCAAACTCGTAGATAAGACATATAGGGCTTTTGGCCCATCCATATCTCATATGGAGTCTTATCTACTTCCTTAGATTGAATACGGTTTAGTAAGTAGGCAGCAGAAAGGAGAGCATAACCCCAAAAGGACATAGAGAGAGTCGCTTGGCCCATCATTGATCAAACTATATCTAATAGGGTCCGATTACTCCTTTCAGATACACCATTCCATTGAGGTGTTCCCGGTGGAGTTAGCTGTGAAACAATTCCACATTGTTTTAGATAGCCATCGAACTCATCACTTAGGTATTCACCGCCCCGATCGGAGCGAATAGCCTTAATCCTTCTATCCAACTGATTTTCTACTTCGTTCTTGAACTCTTTGAACTTTTCAAAGGTTTTACTTTTATACCTCATTAAGTAGACATAACCATATCTACTATAGTCATTAGTAAAAGTCACGAAGTATTCAAATCCACCTCTGGCTTGTGTGCTCATTGGTCCACATACATCTGTATGTATTAGAGCCAATAGCTCACTAGTTATTTCCCATTTCATAAAATGAACTCTTTGTCATTTTTCCTTGCAAGCACATTTAACATCTGTCATGAGATTCATAATCAAATGACCCAATGACTCCATCTTATAAGGTCTTTGAACATGTTTCTCGCTAATGACAGTGCCATAGGTATGAAGGATTTTTCTTGACACACTTTACATTTTCTCTTCCAATGACATTCATTGTAATAGAAAAATGTAGTGTCATTTTCGGGTTTTGTCTTAGAATCTGGTTTGGCCTTAACACCAATCTTACTGCGTGCCTCCTTGTTCCCAACAATTTTGCCTTGCCTTTGAACTTTCTCTTGTTCACTTTGCCTTTTTCAACCACTAACACTTGAGTGCCCTTCTCAAGGGCCTGCTCAGTGTTTTTCAGCATCCCATGCATGTTGAAATTTACCATGAAGTCATTGTACTCATCTAGCATCGAAGCCAAGATGACGTCAATGTCTAATTTCGTGAACCAAGGTACACCTAGTCACTCTAGAGTATCAGTATACCCTTTTATATTGACTAGGCAAGTACTCACAGATGAACCCTTCGTCATCTTGCAGGAAATAAATGCTATCAATGTAACGAACCTTTCGTTACGAACCTGCTCTTAGAACACTTTTTCCTTAGTGACGCATAAATATGGAAAGCTTCCATATTCATGTTTCTAAAGTAGTCCTCAAAACATGTCACATAATTGGATTTGTTCCTTTTGCCTTCTAAAGGCCTTTCAAGCAACCTTTGTAGCATTTTTTGGGTATTTCGGGCAAAATAGCTTCTAAGACAATAATGCTTCCTTTCTTGCTTGAGAACTATTCTCAAGTTTCTTTCCTAATCTAAGAAGTTTGGTCCAACCAATTTATCCTTATCCAATATACTTCTTAGAGTAAAGTTTGAGATGACATTAGTGCTAGATGATGTCATTTCTACAAAGAATAAATGCAAAATATTAGAATGAGTTTTTGAAAAAAATGTTTTCCACAATAGCCAAAATTGAAATCCCAAACAATTTTGTGTTGGTGCTAGATTGTGGGCCGAAAATCCACAAAGAGTTAACCCCAATCTTGCTTTGGCAAGTATCGTAGGGATCGGGCTCTTTTGGTAGGTAACGTTCAAATTACATTCCATGTAATCTAACACTTTCCAATTGCATACCATACAACTTTTCGGTGATATGATGAACATTCCAAATGTTTGACACCATCTATCTTTGCAAAATTAATCCCTAGTCAACTTATCGAGTCAAGCTAGGATTAATTTTCCCAAGTCAAACAATCCCTCGAGGCATCACATCAATAAATACCCAAAGAGTTTTTCCACATAGTGGTAGTGAGTAAAGTTGGGCACTATTATGTGACAACCCGCCGCACGAAGAAAACCTGAGGCCCTTGGGCTCTCCAAGTCCACAGACGTTCGACGCTCTGGCGAGCCCCCAAGTATGGAAGCAAAATCAACTCGAGTTTTTGGGATTTTAGTTTGATCTGCTTAACATGCATTTTTCGTTTTAACATTCATTTGGTATATCAAATAAATAAAATGAATAAGAGCAATGAATTGGGCTCTAGTCTATTACAAGGCTTTTAAAACTTTGTCTTCATTTGGGCCTCCATTATTGGGCTTCAACTCCATAACTCTGTCTTGGCTTGTTGGAATTTCTTGGGCCTAATTTCTAATTTATTCTATTACAATAGATTTTAATAGGTTCGCAGGCCCAATTTAAATGGCTCGCAGGCCTCAAATCAAAACAAAATAAATAAAGCCCAATTCATGCTGAAAAACACATAAAATGCAAGTGTTTCATATAAGCCCATTTTAATTAAGCCAATCAATTTAAAAGATTGTGTAATTGAATATTTCCAAAATAATCTATACTATTAAAATTGATCATGTCATAATCAATTTTAATCAATCTTTCCTTTTTCTTGTTCAATCATTCATGGTAAATGATGCATGAACATACCAAATATGTACGCAAATATTTAAACCATTTAAATAAATCATACCATATTTGAAAGCATAAATACAGAATAAAATTAATCATATTAATTAATTATTCTATTTATGACATAATTATCCTAATCTTATTAAGATAATTAATTTAAGATATTTTAAAATCTTAAAATCCAATTTTAATATTTTAAAATAAAATCTAATAAGATTTGATTTAATTCCAAAATCAAAGAAAAAATTTAAAGTCTTACCAAAATTTAAAAAAATAGAAAATAATTTTCCTTAAATTATGGGGCAGTTTGGTAATTTAAATAAAATTTTGGGCAATGTTTTGAGAAGGACTCAAAATCCAAGGGCCATTTTGCAAATTTAAAACTATTTTAAAACTGATGGCACTTTAAGGTTAGGCGTGGCGGGGCAATTATGTAATTGCAGCCATGAAGGCTGATTAGGGTTAAGGGTGCGGGGTATTCTTGTAATTTCAGCCCAGATTAGGGCTTTGGACCCCGTCGCCAAAGTCTTTCTTCTCCAACCCTCTTACCCGTCGCCGACTGTTTATACTGGCCCAATTCCCGGCTGAGCAGCGAGTATCGTTCATCTCATCCATATTTGTTCCCGATGGTTGTGGCTCCCCGATGATCAAGAAAACTGCATCGATCTCCGAATAACGATTTCTGAAACCCAGTTTGAAAATTCACCACCCCTTCACCATTCTCGGCATTCAAATGAAGAAGACGCAGCGGCGACCTTTGTCGCTACTGTTTTCTCCTTCTGTCGTACTACCGGGTTCAATCGGAACCCTGTCCTACCAATTTCAAATGCCAAAGTATATCACAACCCCGGTGCCCATTTTCCTGGCGAAGCAACCCCGCGAAAGAAAACAAAACAACAGCTCAGCAATATACCAATAAACCAAAACAGCCCAAGAACGTTGTTTCTGGTCAAGTTCTAAACACCCCAGATTTCTAAATCTAAATTTCTGGCAAGAAAACCATAAATTTTGGTCAAAATCATTTTTCCGGTGTGGGTTTCTGGCCAAAATCCGAAACGCAGATTTATGAAACCTCTAATACCACCAAATTAAAACAAAAACCAGTTTGGTGAAATCAAATTTCTGGTAGAGAAACTTGAATACCCAGAAATAAAATAACTTTGCCTAGCGAAAAATTCAAAACAGCCCACATGAAATTTTAAAACCAAAACATGAACTCCAGCAATGTTCCGGTCAGCTAGCCCAGTTTCTAGTAGAAGATTAAAACGATGTCCAAAGAGGAAACCCAGTTTCCAGCGGACTCAATTTTTGAAAAACCCAGAATTATAATGTTTGGTTATTCTTTGAAACTAAAATCGAGTTTTCAACAAAATTAGTTTCCCTAAAACAAAGAATTTGTTTTAATTAATTAATTTTGATTTTAACACTAAAATTCTTGAGCCTAGCTCTGATACCACTGTTGGGATCAGAGGCATGATTTTAAAAAATTTACGCAGCGGATTCATGCCAATTCCAATTTTAGTGTTTTAATAATCCTACGTTTAAAGCTTCTACAGCTTACCCTCGTAGCGTAATCGGTTGTCGCGTCTGGATCCTTGTTTGATGTTGGTCCAAACCTTCTGCTCCGGTTACGTTTGTCACCACTAAAATGAAGGAAAACAGAACAAGTCTGGGCTAAATCGAAAACCTCACTTTCGTGCAATGCATTCCAGAATCGGAAGCTTTCGACCAAGCTCATGCTCAAATTCATTTACCCAAGAACGGATCTTGGCTTATACTTATTTAATTTATTAATCGGGACATAAAAGATTCAATCTTTAATTAAAGCGGAATATTCAAAGATTATACCTTTTGTAGCGAAGTCCCTTGCAATAAGAAAAATCCAATCTTTGAGCGAATTCCAATAGAAATCCAAAAGATTACTCCGTAGAAACTTCGAATATTGCGTGGGCAATAATCTATCGAAGTCTACTTGCTTAGCCCACGAAAACCCTGAAAGAAGTCTCTCAAATCAAACTCAAAAACTACCTAAAATCCGATCACCCTTTTGCTGTCCTGCCCACGCCGATCTGCTGCCGGGAAAGAAACCCACCGCCGGACTCAAACCAACAGCAGCCCGCCTGAACTCAGCCACCACCCAGTCGTGATCTTGACAACCTTCACCACGGATCACCAACAGAGATCAACGTGATGAAGGTCGAATCAGCGCGTGGGCAGCGAACCAAGCAAACTGGCACCGGGTAAATAGACCACCAGTCCGGCGAAAAAACCCTGAAGCAGCAGCAGAAAAAAAAAACAACAGCAGCAGCGAAAATATTAACCCACAAATGAAGATGGTGTGATCTTTAGGCTGAGTTCAATCCGATGAGCAAGATAGCAAGTTCGTTTTTTAAAAAAAAAAACTTCAAGAAGAAGTAGTTCTCTCTCTAGAACTTTCTTACTCTAGGTGCAAGACTTGTCTTGCAAGATTTCCTTACCTTTTCTTTTGGCTCAAGTTATCTATTTATATGAGCTCTAATGGAGACATAATGGGCTCTCGAGTTGGGCCTTTTAATTTGACTTTCGTTGACCGCTAAGTCTTTCCCGACTAATCAATTCCAATCGACCCATTCGAATTAATTTCTTAACCCACTTTGTTAATTTAATTTAATCGAACCCTTAGAATTAATTAATTCAAATAGAATTAATTTATTAATTCACCTTGTCGATTAAATATTAATTAAACCTTTAGGATTAATTAATTCACCTTGTCAATTAGTCAAACGCATAATTAGTCGTACCACTATCGTACTAATTATGGAACTACCGCTCAAAAATGACTTTACATCGCGCCATTATATTTTCTTCTATCTCCCCACATTAAAGATCTAGCGCTCGTCGGTTTATGAATTTACTGACAAATTAATTCACCGACTTCTTGGTATCCGAGATTAGTACCGCTCGCCCTTTTATTATACCGGACGTAAAGTTCACCGGTCGGATTTAATATAATAGACCTTACGAGCTTATATCGAGAGCACCATCAACCCGGCGAACCGGTACGTGGATTCCTCCGACTAACAACGGCACATAAGAAGCCAAACATCGCTTACCCAACTTACTGAGGTATAGGCCTCAATTGACCACACTCTTTGGCAAATCAAAGCATACGATATCCAACTCTCATGCCCATCCCAATCTCAGGATTGAGAGACTGAATACTAGGACCGAATTGACTACGTCGATCAATATAAGTCAATTCTATCCAAACTGGTCGTGCTCAATATGCCCCGGGCATATCCGTGTGAATTAAACTAGTTTAGATAAACTAATTTCAAAACCACACGATAACCTATACCGATAGTATGTTCAGACTATCTCGGTTACGAGCATACTTTTTATATATCAATACTTTGACCAATAACGGTATCTACTGTGTCTTTTCACACCCCGTTATCTTGTTCTATGATATAATGGAACAATTTAATAACAAAACAAAATGATATGTCAACTGTGGATATTAGCTTTTGATACAAGCCATAGCTTTTCTGTATTCAAAACTAACAATCTCCACTAATACTCAAACCTATGCTAAGAAGTACAAAAACTGTCCAACCCGCTATTACACTGCTGTCATAGTGAAATCTCCAGAACGCCTTTAAGCTCACTCACATGGCTCCCTCAAGAATCTAACTCCCATGCCCTCCACATGTCTCTCAAAAACCTTTGGGGTCAATGGCTTGGTGAAAGGATCTGCAAGGTTGTCATCTGATGCTATCTTGGCCACGATCACGTCTCCCCTCTTCACAATCTCTCGTATCAGGTGGTACTTACGCTCTATGTGTTTACTCACCTTGTGGGCTCGTGGTTCCCTCGAGTCAGCAACTGCACCATTGTTATCACAGTAAACTGTGATAGACCTAGGCAACTCAGGAACCACATCTAGTCCATCAGGAAGCTCCAGAGCCATACAGCTTCTTTCACTGCCTTTGATGCGGCAACGTGCTCAGCCTCCATGGTAGAGTCCGCTATGCATTTCTGCTTGACACTTCGCCATACTATGGCTCCACCTCCTAAAGTAAACACAAACCCAGAGGTAGACTTACTCTTGTCCAAATCACCTTGAAAGTCTGAATTTGTGTAACCCAATGGTACAAGCTCCTGCGCTCTATAAACTAGGACATAATCTCTCGTCCTGCGCAAATACTTGAGAATGCATTTTACTGCTTCCCAGTGAGCCTTCCCAGGGTTACTCTGATATCTGCTAACCATGCCAACGGCAAAGCAAATATCAGGCCTCGTACATAACATAACATATATGAGGCTACCCACTGCAGAAGCATAGGGTACCTACCGCCTTCATGTCATCTATCTCCTCAGCAGTCTTGGGACACTGCTCCTTAGACAAATGCACCCCATGCCTGAAAGGTAGTGAACCCTTCTTGGAGTTCTGCATATTAAAATGAGCCAGAATCGTATCTATGTAGGATGCCTGGGAAAGTGTCAGAGAACGTCTCCTACGATCTCGAATAATCTTGATCCCAAGGATATGTCCAGCCTCTCCCAAATCCTTCATATCAAATTGCCTGGACAACCATGCCTTTACGTCTGACAACACCTTCTTACTGTTGCCAATCAGAAGAATGTCATCTACGTAAAGTACGAGGAACACCACCGTATCACCATCACGCCTGCGATAAAAGCACTGCTCATCCGGACACTGAGTGAATCCATAGGACTGGATAACCTCGTCAAAACGGATATTCCAAGATCTGGATGCTTGCTTAAGTCCATAAATAGACCTCTTAAGCCTGCATACCTTGTGCTCTTGGCCTTGGACAATGAAACCCTCTGGCTGCTGCATAAAGATGGTCTCCTCAAGACTTCCATTAAGGAAAGCTGTCTTGACGTCTATTTGCAAATCTCATAGTCCATATGAGCAGCTATGGCCAAGAGAATCCGAATCGACTTAAGCATAGCTACCGGGGAAAAAGTCTCTTCATAATCGATACCCTCTTTCTGAGTATACCCTTTCGCCACAAGCCTAGCCTTGAAGGTCTCAACCTTTCCATCAGATCCTCTCTTTCGCTTGTAGACCCATTTGCACCCAATAGGCCTAAACCCATCAGGAATGTCTACCAGCTCCTAGACTTGATTTGAGTCCATAGAACCCATCTCAGCAATCATGGCTCTCTGCCAAGAATCTGCATCTTTATCCTGGAGAGCCTCATTGTAGCTTAACTGGGTCTGGTTCATGAGCGCCAGGGATAAAGTTCCAAGATTCACCTAAACTCATGTACCTCTCGGGCTGTCTGACAACCCTCCCACTACGACGAGGCGCAGCCTGTGCAAGAGCATCATCTGTGATAGTGTGTGCAGTCTCTTGTGGTGTGTCTCTCTGTACTTGTGCATCTGGAATAGTGGACTGACTTCTAAGCTCTTCCAATACTACCTTGCTGCTTGACTTATGATCTAAAATATAGTCCTCCTCAAGAAATCTGGCATTGGTACTGATCACTACCTTCTGATCCTGAGGACTATAAAATAGACCACCTCTTGTTCCTTTAGGGTAGCCTATAAACAGCATAGCCTTGGTTCTTGCCTCTAACTTGCCTGCATCTGCCTCGAGCACATGTGCTGGACAATCCCATATTCTGAGATGTCTCATACTAGGCTTTCGCCCATTCCACAACTCTGATGGGGTCGACGGCACAGACTTAGATGGCACAAGGTTGAGGATAAAACATGCTGTCTCCAAGGTATAACCCCAAAACGAGATAGGCAACTCACTGTAACTCATCATCGATCTAACCATATCCATAAGAGTCATGTTTCTCCTCTCTACTATACCATTCTGCTGGGGTGTGCTAGGTGCAGACAACTGGGTCTGAATACCCTCCTCTGACAAATAGGACCTAAATTCACTAGAGAGGTATTCGTCACCGAGATCAGATCGCAAGGCCTTGATACTCTTACCCAGATGGTTCTCCACCTCAGCCTTGAACTCTCTGAACTTGCCAAAGCATTCAGACTTGTGGCGCATCAGGTATCCAAATCTAGAGTAATCATCCGTGAAAGTCACGAAATACTCATAACCACCTCTAGCCTGAACTGACATAGGCCCACACACGTCAGAACGAATCAACTCTAAAACCTCTTTGGCCCTATACCCCTTTGCCTTGAAAGGCCTCTTGGTCATTTTACCCTCCAAGCAGGACTCACAGGTCGAATAGCTGTCAATAACCAGTAAGTCCAAAGACCCACTATTGACCAACCTTTGAATCCTATTAAGGTTGATGTGACCAAGTCTCAGGTGCCAAAGATAAGTCTGATTCAAAGGGGAAGACTCTTTTCTCTTATTATGATTCGGTGATAAGCTACTAGTTTCTATGTTTTGCATTACTGGGGAGTATGTCTTAATTAAAAACAAATTGTCAACCAATGTACCGAAACATATAAGTTTCTGCCCTTTTCTAATAAAAACAGATCCATAAGAAAAAGCATACTTATAACCATCCAAAACAAGTTTAGAAACTGAAAGTAAGTTCTTGCGAAAACTGGGTACATAAAGACAATCTCTCAAATGAAAAGTAGAGTCTGAAAAATAAAGACAAACAACTCCCACTGCAGCAATAGAAACTCTGGTAGTATTCCCAATGTAGACCTGCAACTCTCCCTCTCTAAGAAGCCGGGTCACTTGGAACCCCTGCAAAGAATTACAAACATGATCAGTGGCTCCTGAATCCACACACCAAGTATCTGTGGAAATCACCGCTAAACACGTCTCAGTGACTAGGGAAAATTTACACATACCTCGAGGCTTTGGGCAGTCCTTCTTCTAATGTCCTGCTTTACCACACCTGAAACATTTGCCTTTCGGCTTGTGCTTATTGGCAATGCCCGCCTTGGGTCCATGATCAGCTCTTGCCTTCTGGCCTCTCTTCCTCTTTTGCTTCCTGGCTTTGGGCCCAGTAGAGGAACCTGAGGGACCAACAGTAGCCAAGACTTGCTTCTTCTCTGCGAATAGGCCCTCAGCAGACACCAATGCAGTCATGAGCTCGGGAAGTGAATATGAGAGATTCCCCATATTGTAGTTCAACCGAAACTACTCAAAACTGGGAGGCAAGCTCTGGAGGATGATATCGACCTAGGTCTCTCCATCAATGTCACCTTCCAATACCTCAATCTCATTGATGCAGCTTATCATGTCTAGCACGTGATCTCTCACTGAAATACCCTCAGCCATCCTAGCATTCATGAGTTTCCTCATAGCAGACTGCTTGGCTGCCCTACCCTGATGTCCAAACAACCCCCTGAGGTTGAGCATCATATCGTAGGCTGAGGTAAACAACTGATGCTGGTGCTACAGTACACTCGACATAGAAGCCAAGATGTAGCACCGGGTCATCTCATCAGCCTTCTGCCACCTCGTATATGGCTCTCGTTGCTCAGGGGTGACATCATCGCTGGGCTTAGGGGGGCACTCCTCAGTGAGCACGTACCTGTAACCCTCAGCGGTAATGACAATATCGAGGTTACGTTTCCAGTCAATATAATTTGGGCCCGTAAGTTTGTTTTGGTTCAAAATGACAGCTAGCAGGTTGAACGACTTATCAACATCAACTGACAAATAAACAGTCAAGTTTCAATATACCTTTTCGAAAATATTGAAAATCCTCAAAAAACCAATATAATCTTCTACCGACATCTCTCACACCGGGATTAACGCAGGTCACGATGGGTGAACGTCTACGCCAATCCACATTCATTCGAGAAGAACCGAAGTTCATTAATTTCATTATCTGACCAACGATCCTATGATCAATGAAATTAATAGTCGATAATTTTAGCCGTACACGAAGAAAGCGTAACCTCGATGGGAGGAATACTAAAAAAAAGGGTACACTAAGTGTATGCCATTGCGTGACTTCTAAGTTTGTTACTTAGGATACTAATGCGCCTCGGATGGCGAGGGTGCGCAACTTTCTCCAATTAAACTACTATAGTCATCCCTTTAGAAATTCATTCCAGTGATATCTGTGGTTGAAAACTCATCCGATAGGGAGGAAGGTCTAAGCCAGCACGCAAGTTTAACCACATCACCAATGAACCCGTAATGGAGGCCATGGGGATATTTACCAACCCTCTCCCACTTAGATTTTTAAACTTGAGGATTTTTACGTTTTAATATGCAATATCTTAACTATGGATATTCGCACCCATAAAACTGTTGGAGTTTTAATATGCGAATAATCTACCTTAGTTAATTGCTCGTTACCATTTTAAAACAATTTTGGTTTGGTTTTCGTTCATGCAAAATAAAATGAAAAACACACAATCAACGAAAAGTCATAAATACGGGAAATTAAAAGAATTAAAATTTCCCGACTATTATGGCCTTCTCTATCGTTGATTTCTTGACGCCTCAGTGACACGTCCCGTCATGCCGCTCCCACTCATTATTTGGATTCCTCTCGATTCGCCCGGGTCTTCTCGGTTTACTACGTAATTAGGAATCACCCAAAAATTACGAGAAACCAAAACCCGCGAATATAAGTTACCCAAAATAACGTCTTCGTCATAATACATAAATTCCTATATACAAAGGCGTTTCTCTAGGAATTTAAAGACGACATGATTAGATCAAATCCTACTACAAGATTTTTGTAATCCTACACGGCTTCCAGCTAGTGGTTATTACTATTACAGACATTTCCATTCAAAAAACAATACGAGCCCGGACATGTCTTGGGGTTTATGAATGAAAAATAAATTTCTACCATAATAGTCGGGAAACCAATAACCACCTGTTTAAGTATTTCGACAAAAATAATAATGCCAAAATAAAGCCGTGTAATAAATCAAACAAGTATAAGATCGAAACCAACGCTCTGATACCAATTTGAAGGAAAACAGAACAAGCCCAGGCTAAATCGAAAACCTCACTTTCGTGCAATGCATTCCAGAATCGGAAGCTTTCGACCAAGCTCAGGCTCAAATTCATTTACCCACGAACGGATCTTGGCTTATACTTATTTAATTTATTAATCAGGACACAAAAGATTCAATCTTTAATTAAAGCGGAATATTCAAAGATTATACCTTTTGTAGCGAAGTCCCTTGCAATAAGAAAAATCCAATCTTTGAGCGAATTCCAATAGAAATCCAAAAGATTACTCCGTAGAAACTTCGAGTATTGCTTGGGCAATAATCTATCGAAGTCTACTTGCTTAGCCCACGAAAACCCTGAAAGAAATCTCTCAAATCAAACTCAAAAACTGCCTAAAATCCGATCACCCTTTTGCTGTCCTGCCCACTCCGATCTGCTGCCGGGAAAGAAACCCACCGCTGGACTCAAACCAATAGCAGCCCGCCTGAACTCAGCCACCACCCAGCCATGATCTAAACAACCTTCACCACGGATCACCAACAGAGATCAACGTGATGAAGGTCGAATCAGCGCGCGGGCCGCGAACCAAGCAAACTGGCGCTGGGTAAATGACCACCATTCTAGCCGAAAAACCCTGAAGCAGCAGCGAAAAAAAAAACAACAATAGCAGCGAAAATATTAACCCATAAATAAAGAAGGTGTGATCTTTAGGCTGAGTTCAATCTGAGGAGCAAGATAGCAAGTTCGTTTTTGAAAAAAAAACTTCAAGAAGAAGAAGTTATCTCTCTAGAACTTTCTTACTCTAGGTGCAAGACTTGTCTTGCAAGATTTCCTTACCTTTTCTTTTGCCTCAAGTTATCTATTTATAGGAGCTCTAATGGAGACCTAATGGGCTCTCGAGTTGGGCCTTTTAATTTGACTTTCGTTGATCGCTAAGTCTTTCCCGACTAATCAACTCCAATCGACCCATTCGAATTAATTTCTTAACCCACTTTGTTAATTTAATTTAATCGAACCTTTAGAATTAATTAATTCAAATAGAATTAATTCAACTTGTCGATTAAATATTAATTAAACCTTTAGGATTAATTAATTCCCCTTGTCGATTAGTCAAACGCATAATTAGTCGTACCACTATCGGACTAATTAGTGAACTACCGCTCAAAAATGACTTTACATCGCGCCATTATATTTTCTTCTATCTCCCCACATTAAAGATCTAGCGCTCGTCGGTTTATGAATTTACTGACAATTTAATTCACCGACTTCTTGGTATCCGAGATTAGTACCGCTCGTCCTTTTATTATACCGGACGTAAAGTCCACCGGTCGGGTTTAATATAATAGACCTTATGAGCTTATATCGAGAGCACCATCAACCCAGCGAACCGGTACGTGGATTCATCCGACTAGCAACGGCACGTAAGAAGCCAAACACCGCATACCCAACTTACCAACGTATAGGCCTTAATTGACCGCACTCTTTGGCAAATCAAAGCATACGATATCCAACTCTCATGCCCGTCCCAATCTCGGGATTGAGAGACTGAATACTAGGACCGAATTGACTACGTCGATCAATATAAGTCAATTCTATCCAAACTGGTCGTGCTCAATATGCCCCGTGTTGGTGTATGTGCCCTTATGAGGGCTATTTATGTAAATAAACTTTGTGGGTTATTTATGTAAATAAGATATTTGTCGTTTGATTGATTATTTATCTGATGAGTTAATTTCATGAAATTATATTCTTGTGCATATTGAATTTCATGAAATCGATCCGCCAAAAGAAACACTCCATGGACTGTTAGTTCATGAGTGATTCTTTTGAGTAGTACTCGTACGAGGATCCTTAGACCAGAAATCACTGCATAGTCTTAGGTGAATTAGAGTGTGCTTTGACATATGCCTAACGGGACCGTAACAGGTTGCCAAGTACGGTTATGATTGGGTACACTATGAGTCACGCTAAGGTATGTAGGTGAAGTGATGGGACTACAAGTCTCTCTTAAATGAGAGATGATATCTTGGCCGCTTGATAGTGAACTGAGAAGTGCATGGCCGTGCCCAAGAAATGATAAGGGCTATCATTTGCTTGATTAAGTTCAGTGTAACTAAGAGATCAAGTAAAACGTTTAGCTATATAAGAGAGGACATTACGTAGTATACTCGGAAGGTTGTGTTGAATCACCATTCGACCCTCCGTTCTGAATTGTGTAGTCATTATGTCTTGCTAGAGACCACTAATGATTTATGGATTAATTAATGAGATTAATTTATTCATTGTCAATTTGGAATGGGCCTACAGGATCGCACATAAGTGAGTTCGATGATTCAGAATTAATTAAATTGCCTGTAATAAGTATAAGAGTTATGCTTAAATAGATAATATTTAATTAAATGGTTTAATTAAATATTATTGAAGAGTTTTATGGTATTAATTAAAAGTTAATTAATTACCTGGGAAGAATTGAGTTGGGCTGACAAATCAAGGGACCTAATTGTGAATTAAGGTTCTTGACCCATCAGCCTGATCCATGGATCAATGGGTTGATCCATGGTGTTGGTTAAACCCAACTCAGTAAATAATTAATTATTATTATTAATAATAATTAATACAGATACTTCTCAAAATCTTTAAAATAAAGATCAGAGAAGTATATGGGGAGTTGAGAGATTTTTTTTTAACTAATTCAGTTTTAAAAAAAAAACACGTTTTGAAAAATAATTTTAAAAAGGTCTCTCTCTGACTCTTCCAAGAATCACTTTTTCAAAAGAAAAAAAGAAAAAACATTCTTCCAGAGAGAAAAACATTTTCTCTTAGACAGGCACTTTTGGACTAGCACCAGTTCTGAGAGACTCCAGTGCAAGAACGTAGAGGCAATTCGTGTGAATTGTTTTTGGTGGTGAACACAATCTTCCCAAGGGATCCAGGCGACGAGCGCAACCGATTACGCGTCGAGGGTAAGACCCGATTCCAAAAAAATTAGGCTATTCCGTAGCATAATTTAGGAAATTAAGCATGCCTAGTTCCTTACACCCCGGGCATATCCGTGTGAATTAAACTAGTTTAGATAAACTAATTTCCAAACCACACGATAACCTATACCGATAGTATGTTTAGACTATCTCGGTTACGAGCATACTTTTTATATATCAATACTTTGACCAATAACGGTATCTACTGTGTCTTTTCACACCCCGTTATCTTGTTCTATGATATAATAGAACAATTTAATACCAAAACAAAATGATATGTCAATTGTGGATATTAGTTTTTGATACAAGCCATAGCTTTTTTGTATTCAAAACTAACACAAAATCCTTCCTTGAATGACTCTCTACTTTCAATCACGTTTATCACCACCAAAATCCTTCCTTGAAGGACTCTCTACTTTCAAGCACGAAAGCCTTTGCAGATTCGGTGCTAGCCGTTTTTCGTCTACAGAGAGAATTGGGATTTTGTGTATATTTTGCTTGTTCTGATTTTTCTGATTGAAAATCATCATCTTACTACAATAATATCCCTAGGATATTTGTGGAGTTGAAATTTTCAAAATCAGTATTGTAATCAATCAATTATTACTTAACTGATTTAATCATATTCCAAATCAGTATTATTACCAAATATTATGTTACTGATTCCAAATCAGTATTAAATAATATTTACTGATTTCAAATCAGTATTATATAATACCTTAATGATTTGGGTTATACACCAAGCCCATGGATCAAGAACTTCAATTGCAATTAGGTCCCTTGATTTATCAGCCCATCCCAATTGTTTTCAGGTAATTAATTAACACTTAATTAATACCACAGAACTTTTCAATAATATTTAATTAAACCATTTAATTAAATTTTATTTATTTAAGTATAACAATTATACTTATTGTAGGCAAGAATACTTATTCTGCATCATCGAACTTTCTTATGTGCGATCTTGTAGGCCCATTCTAAATTGGCAATGGATAACTCAATCTCATTGATTAATCCATAAGTTATTAGGGGTCTCTAGCAAGACATAATGACTACCCAATTCAGAATGGAGGGTCTTCAACACAACCTTTCCGAGCAAACTGCGTACGATCCTCTACATTGATATCCCATTTAGCATAAGGCATGGAATCATCATCCTTATATAGCTAAACGTTTACTTGATCTCTCAGTGACACTGAATTCATCAAGCAAATGATAATGCTTATCATTCCTTGGGCACAACCATGCACGTTTCAGTTCACTATCAAGTGGCCAAGATATTATCTCTCACTGAAGAGAGACTTGTAGTTCAATCACTTCACCTACATACCTTAGCGTGTCTCATAGTGTACCCAATCATACTCGTACTTGGCAAGCTGTTACGGCCCCGTTAGGCGTATATCAAAGCACACTACAGTTCACCTAAGACCATGTAGTGATTTCTGGTCTAAGGATTCTCGTACCAGTACTACTCAAAAGAATCACTCATGATCTAAAAGTTCATGGAGTGTTTTTTTTGTCGGATCGATTTTATGAAATTAAATATGCACAAGAATATAATATTTATGAAATTAACTCAGCTGATAAATGATCAATCAAAGGATAAATGTCTATATATAACCCTTCAAAAGGGCACGTACACCAACATTTGCTATTTTCGTTGGTTTTTCTCTTCATTATTTTTCCCCAATTCATTTATTCCCTGTTGCCTCTTTGCCGTGGAAGAACACCTTATATGGTAGTACTCAAATCCCTAGTCTTACAGAGCAAAGTCGATCAGTTATCTTCTCAAATCTTTAAGAAACTCATTGTCGATCATTTAAGAATCTCGAGGTAAGAAGGCCTTCAAATGATTTTTGCTATTACAGTACTTGCTTTTCTTTTTTAAATAATTTTTTTGCCTTATTGATAGTGATATTTGCATTTGAAAATTAATGTCTACATCACCGGAAAATGAAATTTATTTCTTCTGAGTTGTCGGGAAATAACATGGTTCCCTTTGTGTTGTCGGAGATATAACATTTCTATCAAAATCTCCTATGGGGTGATGAGAGACCTGGACTTCTGGCCAAGAGCTGACTGTTCAGTCATCGGGAAACGAAGTTTCTCCGGTGGGAATACGGTTTTTCGAAATGGGTAAAAAAAGTACTAACACAGTAAATAAACATCCACATATTCAATACAGAAATGACGGTTTTGTGGTCTAATTTTAATTTGTTCAAAAATGCAAGATTCTAAAGACAATGCCAGAGGCAAGAGATCAGTTATGGGAAGTTAAACGGCTGCTACTTTTAAATTTGGGTTTCTTGTGATATTCCCTTGATAGAAAGTTCGGATATTTGTTTGGAATATTTGTTAGGATCTCTTTTGCCTACTATGGGTATGCATATGGGATGATTTCAGAAGTATTAAGTTGAAACTTCTCATATGAATATTCTTGATACCAAGGAACCTGTGCTTCTTAAATGTGTTATTTTTCCGGGACCATGAATTTTGTTGACTATGGGATTGGGTATTACCATGGTGAAATGAAGATACATGGATTAAAATCAGAACCTGTATAAAGATTTAGGAAGGTAAATGGTTTGGTTTATTGTTTTTTGGTTTTCCATTTGCCTTGGGATTGTTGACATTGTTTGTTTGTGCTGTTGGTACCTTTCCCCCCTTTCTGCAGGAACGCAAAAGTACCGATAAAAGAGCCATATATTATGCGTTCAGAAGGAACTCAGGATCTATAAAATTGATGATTCTTCATTTTCAGGTGATTTCCTTGGAGACTTGAGAGTATATGTTCTATTTACCATTTTTTGAACTTTGGTTATCTGTTGTTGTTGGTCTTTTTCTGATTGGCTCATCTGTGGGTTTGTCTACGAACTAGTAAGGTTGTCAAAAGTTAAGTAAAAATAAAATATACGGAATTTCAGTTAAGAAAATTGTTCATTTTTATTCTTATTAGTTTCAACCTTGATGTGCTTGTTAAGATTGACGTTTAAGCTTACATCTATCGTTGAGAAGGTATAGTTTAAACATCTTGGTTTTCTCTCTCATTTTCAATTCGAATTTTTTATTTGAGAATATAGGAGTTTCTCATATTTCATTTCATTTGTTTTCATGTTATTGGGTTTGAATAACATCTGTTTTCTTTTTTGTTTCTCTCTATGTACAGTGCTTTGTTACTGCTTTTAAAACTTTGTCACACAAAATGATTAATATGGTACTTATGCAACTTCAGAACAGGTAGTTTTCATAATGTTTGCTCATGGGTACTGTAGCTTGTGTTTCTGTGGTATGCCAAAGAGTGTTCACAAGCATAACATTTCTTTTATGCAAATGGTTGTTTAAAAGAAACACACAGGCCTACAGAAATTGAGTAGTTCTTGGTCCTCTGTGGTCTCATTGGATCTTGATTTCTTTTTCTCTTGATGTGGTAAATTGCATCCTCCATCTATTTTATCGTCAAATAAAGATGCCTTCTTATTATCTTGAGCTTATAGAGTTAGATATGTGTTATTGAATGGGCTTATGTTTGTATTTGTACAAGTCTTTTCGAATTAAAAAATGTGCATGAAATTCTTGTTGACTCATTTTTCTAATGAATTCCTAAAATTTTGTGAAGAAAATGGAAAGATGGATCTACACCATAACAAAATGGTTTTACAGACAAAAAGAATAGAACTTGCAAGACATGGCCACACTTTTCTATACTGGTCTACCTTAACAAGCAACAAGTCTGAAGTTCTCAATTTTTCAGGACATGTCGCAGCATGTGAGATAAGTTTTGCTATAAATTGTTTTGAAGTAATTGAAACTTATATGGTATTTTCATGCTCGACTTTTATTAAGGCCTCATGTATGATTGTTCATATTTTGTCTTTCATCTTAATTTGCAGGTCTAAACAGATGTGGCAAAAGTTGCTGGCTAAGATGGATAAATTATTTGAGGCTAATGTCAAGAGAGGAAAATTCACTGAAGAGAAAGAACAAACAATCCATCATGCAGAAACATCTAGGAAGCCTGCTTGGAAGGGTTTACCCAGAATCACGTGAGCACACTAGCTGTGAAAGATAATTTGTTAGTTGCTGGAGGATTTTAGGGGGGAAATAGTTGTATTTTCAAAGAAAATTAGGTTGGAGAACTTTGTGAGAAAGTATCTGTGAGGGTTGAAATGCAATTGTATCATATTAAATTTTGATAAATTATTGTTTATTATTTAAATAAATAATTATTTATTATTTTAATTAAGCTTTTAAATAAACAATATAGTGTAGTTTTGTATTCTTTTGAAGGTATTTTTTGTTGTCATTAAAGATGTAAAAATGACTTTAAAAATTTCTTATTAATGCATTTTGAACTGTTTTAAAATTTATTTTTTCATTACATTTTATCTATAATGACTTTGGTTTGGATGACATTTTTAATAAATGTCATAATATCTTTAATGTCATCATATAACATATTTTAAAACAATTTTCCATGGCATATATTCAAATTTTGTATGAACTTTGCTTTGAGAAACTGAAAAAGTTAAGTTGAAGATTTTTCAATTAAGAGGTGGAGAATATGATATATGATTGATTACAAATATTCATACCAAAATAAAAAATAAAGTTTAAAAAAAGCATTGTTTTATTTATTTAATAATACTTACATTAAGTAAAAATGTAGTAAATTGGTTCCTCTTCAAGAGGATTTATATCATAATCTGAACAAATATTTTTCCACCACATACGAACAAAGGAACATCCAAATATGTTGCTAACAACCACTTTTTCATTCCAATTATAATCAACCTGCAAGATCAATTCATGAAATTCGTTATTAGGAATATAAGAAAATTAATTGTATTTTTATTACATGCTGATTAAATTGTTTGTTTAAATAAATACGACTTACTATAATGAGCAAGATACTATCATCACCATCTTTGACGATTTCAATGGTGTATTTTCTTCCTTCTTGGATTCCATTCATCTACAATTTGGAATTTCGAATCTCTTTTCTTCCATTTGACTTCCCAATCTTTATCATGCACATCTCTAAGGGTCATATTTGTCTTGTTTAAGAGACCATTTTCTCTAGAAAAATTCATGGGCAAATTATGCCAAAAAAACAAATAATAATAAAAATAAATTATATCAATTAATGGAATAAACTATATTCATAATTAAATATAGATAATATGAATTGTGTTTGTTTACCAAAGAGGATTTTTTTCATGTGATGTCAACAGATTTAGTGTCGTTTACCGCTCAGAATTAATAATTTTTAACCGAATACAACGAATTAACGTAGTAGACGAGTCGATCCACAGGGAATGGAGGGTAGAATCTTGCTGTCAAGTTAGAAATATAGACAAAACAGAATAAGTATGAAATAGTAAAATAAGCACAATGGTGAGGTATGTAAAATAAGGATGAAAAGGAAATTAAATGAACAGAGGAACAGAGGATGAGAGTTGTGATATTTACTCCCATGTAGTAACGTAAAGGCTCTGATTATGGCTTCTAATTAACAAAAGAGGCTGAAGCTTTCTAAGAGTGAGGATCAAGAATGTGATGAAGAGCACCCAGTTTCGGTGCGACTTGAACAACACTCATGTCACTTAACTCCGTGACCACTCTTCCTAATCGACCATTGGAGTCCCTGGTCGCTCTAGTATACGGCCTAGCACCAATCGAACCAGTCCACCTGACAAGGTGATTAAACCTCCTTACCACACATGGATTATACCAGGACTTGAACGAACAGAGTGTATAGTTGCTAAGGTATCATCGATGAAGATCTCCCTACAAGCATCCTGACTCTTGTTCATTCGTAGCTTCACAGAATTAGAGTTTGCTGAGGTATTGTCACTTAAGACTTCCTTCAAGCATTCTTATCTTGCTACACTAATGAGCTTCACAAAATAAGTAGTTTCTATGGTATTGTCAGTTAATACTTCCCTAAAAATCTGTCTATTCTGCTGGTCTCTTGAACTTAACAAAACCATATGGTTGCTAAGGTATTGTCAATTAAGACTTCCCTATAAGCATTCCGACTTTTGTCAGGAGTCATAGAGTGTATGGTTGCTAAGGTATTATTAATTAAGATTTTCCCACAGCATTCTGACAATGTTGAACTCCGGATAGCACAAGATACTTGGTTACCACAATATTATCAATTAAGATTTACTGACAAGTATTTCATTCCTGTGCTACCACAGCTCCTTAAATTGTATGATACTGTCATGGCTTAGACTTCCGTGACATCATCACATCACTCTTTACTCACGCTATGTTTAAACTAATGAACCTATACTACAACACTCACCATAAACAAAATCAGTGAGAACTCAAGTACATTTAGTGCTTAGCAGGTTTTGATAGCAATCTATTCCACACATCAGCCGGAAGAGAGGTTTAAGCATGCAGTTCGATGCTATCTAACTCACTTTAGTGCACATTTTGTAAATGAGGCTTTCACCTTGCCTTTACCTCATTAGAGGAAGAAAAATCTTCGCCAAGACTTAGAACCTCATTGGTTCCAAATCACACTCAAATGTAGAAGAACATGAATGAAACAAAAATGAGTTTCAGATAAATAACCCAAGTAAAGAGTTACAAGGGAAAAATAACTCCGAACTCCTACTTTACTACTACTTACTCATTACTGTCTTTGTTGTTGAGTTCGGAGTTAAATACTACTATGTATAGAAGGAAATCTAGTGAAGAAAAATGCTAGATGGCTAATTTGAGAATTTCAGGATTGCTTGGTGGCTAAGGATTGCAAGCTAGCTTATTGGCATCTTCTAGGGGGCAAACGCTGACATCCAGCCGTAAAAGCATCCCTGTATAGTTCATAAATGGTTAAAGTAGCCTGCAACACTATTCCAGGCGTACTTCAGCCGGGTGATTCCGACGCCGGTGTACTTTTTGTCTCATCGGGCAGGGACCATTAGCTGTAATATTGTACTTCTTGTCTCCAGTGGTCACTTGGAAGTGTTATGTCTTAGTCACCGTACACTGAAGGGTTGGACTTGGCTTCACAAGACGCTGCAGTTTCTGATCGTCATCTTCTCACGTTCTCCTGACATTGGTGTTTAGTGATCGTCACATCTGGACCATCAATGGACGCTTTCGTCAAAAGGCCGTGATGTCCTCTTAAGCTCTTGCTTATTCACTTCAACGTTACTCCACTTTGTCTTTGTCATGTCTAGTGAACAGTGTCGTGAACTGGACGTCTTCAGCTCACGGTCGCCAAACGCTGGAGATTTCACTGGACTCAGTGAACTTCACGCTCATGGTAAGTTGTTGTCTGCTGGTCGTGCCTTCCTTCTAGCTTGAGAATCCTCAGTTGTACTCCAAATGCTAAGTCTGAAGTGCGATTTTCTGCAGTCTCATTTCATGCATATTTATCCTGCAATTAACATAAGTAGAGTCGTAACTAGTATTTTTACCATACAAACAGATTAAGAATCTGTCCGTAGGTAGCTCACAACTAGGCTAAAAACAAGTAAAATATGTACAAAATGAATCGTATCATCATGTAATAAAGCTTAAAAGTTGACAAAAATCCTAGAGGATTACGACACTTGATTGTCTTGTCCAACTTTGATCTTGATTGTGAAGAAGATGCACGCATTTGATATGGTGATGGTGTAGCTTGGCTGATGTTCATAGCATTGAAAGGAGGATTCTCTAATGCATGATTGGTGTCTTCATGAGGATGTTCGCATTCCTTTTCACATTCATCTTCGTCAAACATGAAGACTTTAAAAACCATGTTTCCTTCATGTTTGAAAAATAAAGTATCACCTAATTCTACGTGGTTGTCCACGTAAAATTTGTTCTAATCACGGTGGAAGTAATTATCTTCAATTCTGATACTCCACTGTTTGTCTTCAAATCTGAAAATTGCTCCATCACAATTTTTAACATCCGGGTATCTCGAAAAAAATACGGCAGGAATCTTAATTTGTTCATCCATGCTATCTTCTATGTGCTTTAAAAAGTGCTACTTGGATTGATTAGATTTGATAAAAGATGTAGGATTATCCATATAGAAAGGAGATTGAAAGATGGACTGTTTAAAAATAAATAGAAAGATCTTGTATCTAAAAAAATAAAGAATGATTTTTTAGATGAATTTAAAGCCCAAGGAATTGCAATTAGGTTCTTCAAAAAATCAGACAGATGTGTTCGTTGAAGATGAAGTCCAACGGTTACTTCAAACACACAAACCCATATGTAATTAATTGATGTAATGAAAAATAAATTAATTTATAATACTAATAAATTTATGTAGTTGTTGGATAAAATTAGTATTTAATGATGATGATAAGTGAGATAAATTTTGTTAAAGGTTAGGATGATGAAATTTATATTGTTTAATGTGATTAATAATTCCAAGTATAATAATAAAGGAATTACATATTGTAATGACCCTCAAGCAGGTCGTTATAACTGAATTAGAACACAATAATTATAAACCAATTACACCTGCTACAAAATAAGGTTAACCTGAAAATCCAAAAGACAATCTGCACAAGATTAATCATTTCTAATTCACAATGTCAAAACTTAATAAGTCAATGTTCAAAGCTTAGTAAGTAGTACTTATACAAAAGGTCTAATCCCTTCAACCAAATTCCTTAAATGCAAAAGGTTTACAAACTGCCCAAGGGGAATTGACCACAATGTTAACACTTTATAGCAGAAGGCTCAAAGCCTGATAATCAGGCTTAATACATAAAAACGGTGCCCAATCTAGAACCAAACTTCTAGAAAAAGCATATGTTGGAGTTGAATACATAAGCTATGCTTGTATTGTACATTTTCCCAGTTAATATATCAATTTATTTTTTGGTTATATTTTGTTGTGCATTATTTGTCCATTTATATTATGTAATTAGATGATGATATGTCTTGTGTGACACAGTAGATCTCATCATTAGTTAAAAGACATAATATATAAATGAGGTTAGTAACCACGACGGTTTTGGACAAACTGTCAGTTTAGGTTATTATGTGATTCGGATAATTGGTTTGTCAAAACTGATTGAATCATATAGATATGCCCGGGGCGTATTGAACTTGACCATTTAGAATGATTTGTCTTGTACTAATTTAATAGACAAATTGTTCTTTATATTCTATCTCTTAATCCCTAGACTCGATCGGGCATGAGCATTAGACATAATATACTTTGATCTGCTAATGGGTGAGGTCAATTGTGGCCAATAGTCTTGGTAGGTTGGGTGCGCGTGTTTAGTTACTTGGTGTGCTGCTTGTCGAAAGGAAACCATGTATCAGTGCGTCCGGGGTGATGGTGCTCCCGAGATGAGCTCATTATGTTTATTATACTAAACCTAGCTGGTGGACTTATGTCCGGTATAGTAAAAAGGTCGAGTGATACTAGTCTCGGAATTACAGAAGTTAATTAATTAATTTATCAGTAAATTAATAAATTAACGAGCGCTATATCTTTGATATGTGGAGATTAAGAATAAATTAATTAAGTTGTTCCGGAAGCAATTCTGGAGTAGGATGGTAGTGCCATAATTAATCCGTTAGTGGTATGATTAATTATGTATTTGGTTATTGGCAAAGTTAGATTTAATTAATTAAGTAATTAATTAATCATTGTGTTAGTTGGTTGTGAATCATACCAGGAACTGGATTGGGGATAAGTGAATCCCTGTATCAGTTGGTATGAAACTGGATTAGGGATAAGTGAATCCCTGTATCAGTTGGATGTGAATAAGTCCAGGAACAGGATTGAAGAAAACAAAAACCCAGTAGGAAGACCAATCATAAACCAACTTGGGGTCTCTCTTGTAGCTTTATATATACACAATGGATTAGCTATTCAAGATACACAATTCATAAGTTTTCAAGATAAGAAAACTAGAGAGATAAAATCCTAGAGAGAGAAATAAATTTCTCCCTCTAAAGTCAGATTTTATAGGCTAATTGGCTGCTGCATACAAGCCATAGAGGTGGCGGAATTTTTGGTCCTTCTCAGACGGCATAAAGGGGTGTGTGGCAGCGTGTGAAGACATCTCTCAAAGGCCTAGGCGCGTGTAATTTACATGCTTAAGGCAGCGGTGGTTGCTGAATATTCTGACAACCCAGTTGTGGTGATTAGCTCATCAATTGCTCGATAGATTGTTGCCTACACAACATACGAACAAAGTCTTGAAGCATACAATAGAATCACCTGAGTAAACGTTTTAATAGGTAATTCTTATGTTTCCGCTTTTAATTAAGAATTTATTTGTTTCGTGATAAATCGAACAAGTACAAACCAAGATCCTGCACAATGTTATTTCAAGCAATGATTGGAATAGTGATTGTGCTAGCGTCTAGGCTTGGCCAGAGATTCCGATTCAGGAATGCATAGCAAGAAAGTGAGTTTTTGGCTAGGCCCGGGAGATAATCTTTCAATTGGTATCAGAGCCTGGTTTTGGGTTTTGTGCTTGTTTGATTTATTATATGGTTTTATTTGCAGGTGGTTAAGAAATCATGACTATTATGGTTACGTTTGTATGGGTTTTAATTAAACTCCGGGACATGTCCAGATTTAATTTTATTATGAATGTTTGTAATAGTATAACCACGTGCTGGAAGCCTTGTAGGATTAGATCAAATCTGTAGTAGGATTTTTTCTATGTAATTTTGATTTTTTAATTTTCCTAGAAGCCTTGTAGTAGGAGAATTAATTTTTTTTTTGTAATCGAAGGCGTTATGGTGGGCAACTTGAATTCGTGGGTTTTGGGTTATCGTTAATTCGTAGAAACCCAGGAAAACCCACAACAAATTGTAAGATGACCAAATAGCGTGGGAAGAAACGAAGAAAGAATCAGAGCTAGGGGTGGTGCAGGCAACGACTCGCCGGCAGGAGCCGCCGCCGGCAATCGGCAACATTGTCGTCACACGGCACAACAAGCAATTGCTGCACCAAGGCGCGGCAGCAAAGCGCACAGCAGTTACCGAAAGGGTTGTGTTTTTGGCCCGTTTTTCCTCCAGATTTCATTTTTTGAAGATCAAACTCTTTTCATCGAGTTACGTGGTGGGACACGAGATCAAGGCAGAAGATGGAAGCCATTAAAACCATAATAGTCGGGAAATTTAATTTTTGCATTTATTTCCCGTATTTATTGGTTTAATTTTTGTGCTTTAATTTTTGTGCTGTATTTTAGATGCATGATTTTAAAGCATGATGGTTTTATGTTTGCATATAACTTAAGGTTAGTTAATTGCATTTTAAAACCGGAAAAACCCTGAATTTAGAAATATAAGTGGGAGAAGGTTGGTTTAATATCCCCATGGCCACCATTACGAGTTCATATGCGATGTGGGTGGACTTGCGCGTTGGCACTCCATTCGGATGAGTCCAACCACAAGATCGCTAAATTATGAATTTGTAAGTAAGATGACTAGAGTAAGTTTAACTAGGAGAAATGCGATACCCTCTCCATCTGAGGTGCACTATCATAAGGTAACAAACTCAGAAGTTACGTAATGGCACACACTTAGTGTATAATTTGTAGTATCCCTCCCATCGAGGTTACGCTGCTTATTGTTCGGCTAAAAGCACAGACTATTAGCTACATATATCAATAGATCATTTGGTCAGATAGTGTAGTTAATGAACTTGGTTTTTCTCAAACGAATGTGGGTTAGCGTAAACGTCAACACTATCGTGGCTTGCGAGAATCCCAGTGAATGAGATGTTGGTGAATTAAAATTATTGTTTTGAGGGAAGTCAATAATTGTTAGAATTTCTTTTGTTTCAAAATTCTATATTAAACACTAAAACATTATCTGTTTATTTATTTTACAGTTTTTTTTTTTGATATGGCATTCAACCCCTTAGCTACTATATTGAAAGACAATAAGTTAACTGGACCTAATTATGTCGACTGGAGTCGTAACTTAGACATTATCCTAACGGTAGAGGGTATAAGTTTGTGCTCACTAAAGTATGTCCAGATGTGCCTAACGAGGACTCTCCTCAAGAGGATAGGAATGCCTATGCTAGGTGGAGAAAAGTGGATGAGATGGCGCGGTGTTACATTCTGGCATCTGTGTCGAATGTGCTGCAACATCAGCTTCATCTCATGCTCTCTGCCTTCAACATGATGGCTCACCTGAGGGAGATGTTTGCTCATCAAGGCAGGACTGCTAGGCAAGCAGCCATGAGAAAGTTGATGAACACTAAAATGGCTGAGGGCAGATCGGTGAGAGATCATATGCTACACATGATTAGTAATATCAATGAGATAAAGGTGTTGGGAGATGAAATCGGCCCAGAAAGTCAGAATGATATCATCCTCCAGAGTTTACCCTCTAGTTTTGAGCAGTTTTTGGTTAACTATAATATGAACCAAAGAGTTTACACTATACCCAAGCTCTTAACAGAGTTGGTGTCGGCCGAAGGCATCTTCCACGAGAAGAAGCAAGCTTTGGTCACAATGAAGGCTTCTAGTTCTTCTTCTGTGCCTAAAGGCAAGAAGAATAAGAAGAAGAATGCCAAGAAACTTGCTGCTAAGCCTGAAATCGCAAAGAAGAGCAAGCCCAAAGGCAAGTGCTTCAGGTGGGGGAAAACGGGACACTGGAAGGCGGATTGTCCAAAGCCTAAAGGTACGATAGTTTCTGCCCTAATTGTTGGAGTTGAATACATAAGCTATGCTTGTATTGTACATTTTCCCATTTAATATATCGATTTATGTTTTGGTTATATCTTGTTGTATATGATTTGTCCATTTATATTATGTAAGAAGATGATGAGGTGTCATGTGTGACACAGTAGATCTCATCATTGGTTGAAAGACATAATATATAAATGAGGTTCGTAACTGAGACAGCTTTGGACAAACTGTCTATTTAGGTTATTATATGATTCGGATAATTGGTTTGTCTAAACTAATTGAATCATATAGATATGCCTGGGGTGTATTGAACTTGACCATTAGGAATGATTTGTCTTGTACTTATTTAATAGACAAATCATTCTTGGTATTCTACCTTTTAATCCCTAGACTCGAGCGGGCATGAGGATTAGACATAGTGTACTTTGATCTGCCAATGGGTGAGGTCTATTGTGGCTAATAATCTCGGTAGGTTGGGTGCGCGTGTTTAGTTGCTTGGTGTGCTGCTGCTTGTCGAAAGGAAACCATGTACCAGTGCGTTCAGGGTGATGGTGCTCCCGAGATGAGCTCGTTATGTTTATTGTACTAAACCCAGCTGGTGGACTTATGTCTGGTATAGTAAAAAGACCGAGTGGTACTAGTCTCAGAATTAAAGAAGTTGATTAATTAATTTATCAGTAAATTAATAAATTAACGAGCACTATATCTTTGATGTGGGGAGATTATGAATAAATTAATTAAGTTATTCCGGAAGTAATTCTGGTGTAGGATGATAGTGTTAAAATTAATCCGTTAACGGTACGATTAATTTTGTAATGGTTAATTGAATAGGTAGAATTAATTAATTGATTAATTATTTCTAAGGGTTAATTAAGTAATTAATAAAGTAGAATTATTTAATTAATTAATTAAGTCTTAAGTTTCAATTGGAATTAAGAAATCCTAGAGATTAGGAAATCTAGTAGGATTTGGTTTATCCTATCAGATTGGTTACCTAATTGGATTTGGAAACTAATTAATTACCTAAACCCATTAGGAAGACCAATTCTAAACCAACTTGGGGTCTCTCTTGTAACTCTATATATAGACAAGGGATTAGCTATTCAAGACACACAATTCATAAGTTTTAAAGTCAAGAAAACTAGAGAGATAAAATCCTAGAGAAAGAAATAACATTCTTTCTCATAGTCGGATTTTGGAGCTCCCTGTGGCGGCAAAACAACCAATATCGGCCGGCGAGTTTTAAGTTCTCAAACTCGGCGGCGCGTGGAATTATGCGGGCGGTGCGTGTGGCGGCGGTGGCGGCACGTGGTGACAACGTGCTAAGCGGCGGTGCTGGTTTATTCTGGCAAGTTTTTTGTGTTGATTGTTGATCAATTGGCTTCTAGATCGTTGCCCACACAACGTGAAACAAAGTATTGAGTCATATAAGCGTAAGATTCCGCTTTTAATTAGAAATTTTTGTTGCGTGATAATTCAAAAAAGTGCAAACCCAGATCCTGCGCAATGTTATTTCAAGTAATGATTGGAATAGCGATTGTGCTAGAGTCTAGGCTTGGCCAGAGATTTCGATTCTGGAATGCATAGCACGAAAGTGAGTTTCTGGCTAGGCCCGGGCAGATAATCTTTCAATTGGTGTCAGTGCCTGGTTTTGGGTTTTGTGCTTGTTCGATTTATTACATGATTTTATTTGCAGGTGGTTAAGAAATCCTGACTATTATGGTTACGTTTGTATGGGTTTTAATTAAACTCCGAGACATGTCCGGATTTTGATTTTATTATGAATGTTTATAATAGTATAACCACGTGCTGGAAGCCGTGTAGGATTAGATCAAATATGTAGTATGATTTTTTCTATGTAATTTCAATTATTTAATTTTCCTAGAAAGTCATGTAGTATGAGAATTAATTTTTTGTAATCGAATGCGTTATGGTGGGAAACGTGAATTCGTGGGTTTTGGGTTATCGTTAATTCGTAGAACCCAGGAAAACCCAGAACGAATTGCAAGAAGACCAAATAGCGTGGGAAGAAGCAAAGAAGGAATTGGCGGCAGGGGGCGGCGTCGGCGCTGCTACATGGCACAGCAGGGAGCAACGCCAACGCGCGGCTGCGCGATGCTGGGCCGCACGTGGTGTGCACACGTCGCGCACGTACGGTCTGTTTGGGTAGCGTTTTTGGCCCATTTTTCTCTAGTTTTCAATTTTCAAGTTAAGACTCAATCCATCGAGTTGCGTGGTGGGACACAAGATCAAGGCAGAAGATGGAAGCGATCAAATCATGATAGTCAGGAAACTTAATTTTTGCATTTATTTCCCGTATTTATTGTTTTAATCTTTGTGCTTTCTTTTTATGTTGTATTTTAGATGCATGATTTTAAAGCATGATTGTTTTATGGTTGCACATAACTTAGGTTTAGTTAATTGCATGTTAAAACTGGAAAAACCCTCAATTTGGAAATGTAAGTGGGAACGGCTTAGTTTAATATCCCCATAGCCATCATTACGAGTTCATAATGCGATGTGTGTGGGCTTGCGAGTAGGAATTAGGGCCTTCCTCCATTCGGATGAGTCCAGCCCCGAGATCGCTAGATTATGAATTTCTGAGTAAGATGACTAGAGTAAGTTTAACTAGGAGAAATGTGAAACCCTTTCCATCTGAGGCGCACTATCCTGAGGTAACAAACTCAGAAGTCACGTAATGGCACACACTTAGTGTACGATCTGCAGTATTCCTCCATCGAGATTACGCTGGTTATTTGTACTGTTGAAAACACCGACTATTAACTACATTGCTCAATTGATCGTTTGGTCAGATAGTGTAGTTAATGAACTTGGTTCTTCTCAAACGAATGAGGGTTAGCATAAACGTCCACACTGCGTTGCTTACGAGAATCCCGGTGAATGAGATGTTGGTGGATTAAGATTATTGTTTTGAGGGAAAACAATAATTGATAGAATTTCCTTGTTTTCGAAATTCTAGACTTAATAACTAAAACATTGTCTGTTTATTCATTTTATAGTTTTTATCGATATGGCATTCAGCCCCTTAGCTGTTATTTTGAAAGACAATAAATTAACCAACTATGTCGACTGGAGTCGTAACTTGGACATTGTCCTGACGCAGAGCAGTACAAGTTTGTGCTCACCGAAGTTTGTCCAGATGTGCCTGATGAGGACTCTCATCAAGAGAATAGGGATGCCTATGCCAGGTGGAGAAAAGCGGATGAGATGGCGCATTGCTATATTTTGGCCTCTGTGTCAAATGTGCTGCAACTTCAGCTTTATCCCATGGTCTCTGCCTTCAAAATGATGGCTCACCTGAGGGAGATTTTCGCACATCAAGGCAGGACTACTAGGAAAGTAGCCATGAGGAAGTTAATGAACACAAAGATGGCTGAGGGCGGATCGGTGAGAGATCATGTGCTACACATAATCAGTAACATCAATGAGATAGAGGTGTTGATAGGTGAAATCAAACCAGAAAGTCAGATAGATATTATCCTCCAGAGCTTACACTCTTGTTTTGAGCAGTTTTGGGTTAATTACAACATGAACCAAAGAATTTACACTCTACCTGAGCTCTTAACTGATTTGGTGGCAGCCGAAGGCATCTTTCACGAGAAGAATCAAGCTTTGGTCACAGCGAAGGCATCAGGTTCTTCTTCTGCACCTAAAGACAAGAAGAATAAGAAGAATAAAAAGAATAAGAATGCCAAGAAACTTGCTGCGAAGCCCAAAATAGTAAAGAGGAGCAAGCCCAAAGGCAAGTGCTTCAGGTGCGGGAAAACGGGACACTGGAAAGCAGATTGTCCAAAGCCTAAAGGTACCATAGTTTCTGCCCTAATTACTGAGACATGTTTAGCGGTGATTCCCACAGATACTTGGTGTGTGGATTCAGGCGCCACTGATCATGTTTGTAATTCTTTGCAGGGGTTCCAAGTAACCCGGAAGCTTAGATAGGGCGAGCTGGACATCTACATGGGCGACACTATGAGAGTGTCAGTAGAAGCAGTGGGAGCTGTTACTTTAAATTTCGAAAGTTCTAGTTTAGAATTAGTTAATTGTCTTTATGTACTGAGTTTTAGAAAAAACCTTATTTCAGTTTCTAAACTCTTAAAGAACGGTTATAAGTTTATTTTTTCTGATGAGTCTGTATTTATTAGAAGAAATGGAAAACTTATTTATTTTGGTTCATTGGCTGACAATTTGTTTGTGGTTAACTCTAACTCCCCTGTTATGCAAAACGTAGAAACAGATAGCTCTTTATCTAAAATTAATAAAATGAAGAAACCTTCTGAAATGAATCAAACTTATCTTTGGCATCTCAGGCTAGGTCATATAAACCTTAGTAGGATTCAGAGGTTGGTCAATGATGGACCTTTAGGTTCATTAGAGATTGACAGTTATGCAACCTGCGAATCTTGCTTGAAAGGTAAAATGACCAAGAGACCTTTTAAGGCAAAAGGTTATAGAGCTAAGGAAGTATTAGAGTTGATTCATTCTGACTTGTGTGGACCAATGACGGTCCAAGCACGAGGTGGGTTCGAGTATTTCGTGATGTTCACGGATGACTACTCAAGGTACGGGTACATTTACCTAATGCGTCACAAGTCCGAGTGTTTTGGTAAGTTCAAAGAGTTTCGGGCAGATGTGGAGAAGCATCATGGAAAGAGTATCAAGACACTGCGGTCAGATCGTGGTGGGGAGTACCTGTTCCACGAATTTTGAGAATACCTCAGTGACGTCAGAATTCAGTCTCAGTTGTCTACGCCTGGCACGCCACAGCAGAACGGTGTAGCAGAAAGAAGGAATTGAACTCTCATGGAAAAGGTTAGGTCTATGATGAGCTATAGTGATTTGCCGAGTTCGTTCTGGGGATATGCTTTAGAAATAGCGATGTATATTCTTAATCTTATACCATCTAAAACCGTAACTTCAACCCCAGTAAAGTTGTGGAACGGGCGAAAACCTAGTCTAAGACATCTCAGAATTTAGGGTTGCCCAGCACATGTGCTTAAGGCAGATGCGGCTAAGTTAGATACGAGAACTGAATTAATGCTGTTTGTAGGATATCATAGGGGAACAAAGGGTGGTCTGTTTTATAGTCCTAAAGATCAGAAGGTGGTGGTTAGACCAACGCTAGATTTTTGGAGAAAGACTATATCTTAGATCACAAGCCCAATAGTAAGATAGTACTAGAAGAGCTTAGAAGACAAACTATTAATCCTGATGCACCAACACAAGTAGATACACCACACACTGCACATGAGATCACATATGATGCGCCTACACAGGTGGTGCCTCGTCGTAGTGGGAGGGTTGTGAGACAGCCTGACAGGTTCATTGGAGTGGGAGAGGCCTCAGACCTAGTCTCAGGCGCGCTTGAACCTGACCCGGTTAACTATAACGAGGCTCTCTGAGATAAAGATGTAGAATCTTGGCGTAAGGCAATAATATCCGAGATGGGGTCAATGGAGCACAATTAAGTCTGGGAGCTTGTGAACCTGCCTGATGGGTTTAAGCCCATTGGATGTCAGTGGGTCTACCAACGCAAGAGAGGACCTGACTGGAAGGTGGAAACCTTTAAAGCTAGGCTGGTGGCGAAGGGGTATCTTAGAAATAGGGAATCGATTATAAGGAAACCTTCTCCCCGGTAGCCATGCTTAAGTCGATCCGGATTCTCTTGGCCATAGCTAGTCATTTAGATTATGAGATTTGGCAGATGGATGTCAAGACAGCTTTCCTAAACAGAAGTCTTGAGGAAACCATCTTTCTGCAGCAACCAGAGGGATTCGTTGAAAAAGGTCAAGAGCATAAGGTTTATAGGTATCCAGATCTTGGAAGATCTGGTTTTATGAGGTAATCCAGTCCTACGAATTTACTCAGTGTCCGGATGAGCAATGTGTGTACCGCAGACGTGATGAAAACTCGGTGGTATTTCTTGTGTTTTATGTAGATGACATTCTATTGATTGGAAACAACAAGAAAGTGTTATCAGACGTAAAGGCATGGCTGTCCATGTAGTTTAATATGAAGGGCTTAGGGGAAGCGGGACATATCATTGGGATCAAGATAATTCGAGATCGTAGGAAACGTTCGTTAACGCTCTCTCAAGCTTCGTACATAGATACGATTCTGGCCCGTTTTGACATGCAGAACTCGAAGAAAGGTTTTCTACCTTTCAGACATGGAGTGCATCTATCTAAGGAACAGTCTCCCAAGACTGTTGAGGAGATAAAGGCCATGAAGGCAATTCCTTATGCTTTGGCAGTAGGAAGTCTCATGTATGCCATGTTATGTAGGAGGCTTGATATCTGTTATACCGTTGGCATGGTAAGCAGATATCAGAGTAACCTCAGGAAAGCTCATTGGGAGGCAACAAAATGCATTCTCAAGTATTTGCGCAGAATGAGGGACCAAGTTCTGGTCTATCAGGTGCCTGAGCTGATACCCCGAGGTTACACAGATTCAGATTTCCAAGACAATAGGGACAAGAGCAAGTCTACCTCAGGGTATGTGTTTACTCTAGGAGGTGGAGCCATAGTTTAGCACAGTGTCAAGTAGAAATACGTGGCGGACTCTACCATAGAGGCCGAATACGTTGCCGCATCAGAGGCAGCGAAAGAAGCAGTGTGGCTCAAGAACTTCCTAGTGGACTTAGATGTGATTCCTGGTTTGTAGAAGTCTATCACGGTATATTGTGATAACAATGGTGTAGTAGCAAACTCGAAGGAACCACGAGCCCACAAGGTGAGTAAACATATATAGCGCAAGTACCACCTGATATGAGACATCGTAAAGAGGGAAGACGTGGTCGTGGCTTAGATTGCATCAGAAGATAACCTTGCAGATCCGTTCACGAAAACATTGACTTCAAAAGTCTTTAAGGCTCACGTGGAGGGCATGGGGATCAGATACTTAGGAGAGCCATGATAGTTTTTCTAGATTAATAGTAGCAGAGTGTATAGGAGTTGCATGTAGATGTATACTTAAAGCACAGCTTAATTATTAGTGGGAGATTGTTGGAGTTGAATACATAAGCTATGCTTGTATTGTATATTTTCCCAGTTAATATATCGATTTATGTTTTGGTTATATCTTGTTGTGCATGATTTGTCCATTTATATTATGTAAGTAGATGATGAGGTGTCTTGTGTGACACAGTAGATCTCATCATTGGTTGAAAGACATAATATATAACTGAGGTTCGTAACCGAGACAGCTTTGGATAAACTGTCGGTTTAGGTTATTATGTGATTCAGATAATTGGTTTGTATAAACTAATTGAATCATATAGATATGCCCGGGGCGTATTGAACTTGACCATTAGGAATGATTTGTCTTGTACTGATTTAATAGACAAATCATTCTTGGTATTCTATCTCTTAATCCCTAGACTCGAGCTGGCATGAGGATTAGACATAGTGTACTTTGATCTGCCAATGGGTGAGGGTAAGATGACCAAGAGACCTTTTAAGACAAAAGGTTATAGAGCCAAGGAAGTACTAGAATTGATTCATTCTTACTTATGTAGACCAATGTCGGTCCAAGCACGAGGTAGGTTTGAGTTGTTGGAGTAGAATACATAAGCTATGCTTGTATTGTACAGTTTCCCAGTTTAATATATCGATTTGTGTTTCAGTCGTATCTTGTTGTGTATTAACCGTCCATTTATATTATGTAAGTAGATGATGAGGTGTCTGGTGTGACACAGTAGATCTCATCATTGGTTGAAAGACATAATATATAAATGAGGTTCGTAACCGAGACAGCTTTGGACAAACTGTCAGTCTAGGTTATTATGTGATTCAGATAATTAGTTTGTCTAAACTAATTGAATCATATAGATATGCCCGGGGCATATTGAACTTGACTCTTAGGAATGATTTGTCTTGTACTGATTTAATAGACAAATCAATCCTTGTATTCTATCTCTAAATCCCTAGACTCGAGCGGGCATGAGGATTAGACATAGTGTACTTTGATCTGCCAAAGGGTGAGGTCAATTGTGGCCAATAATCTCGGTAGGTTGGGTGCGCGTGTTTAGTTACTTGGTGTGCTGCTGCTTGTCGAAAGGAAACCATGTACCGGTGCGTCCGGGGTGATGGTGCTCCCGAGATGAGCTCGAAATGTTTATTATACTAAACCCGGCCGGTGGACTTATGTCCGGTATAGTAAAAAGGTCGAGTGGTACTAGTCTCGGAATATTAAGAAGTTGATGAAATAATTTATCAGTAAATTATTGAATTAACGAGCACTATATCTTTGATGTGGGGAGATTATGAATATAATTTAATTAAGTTGTTCCGGAAGCAATTCTGGTGTAGGTTGGTAGTGCCATAATTAATCCGTTAGTGGTACGATTAATTATGTATTGGGTTATTGACAAAGGTAGATTTAATTAATTGAGAAATTAATTAATCCTTGTGTCAGTTGGTTGTGAATCATCCCAGGAACTGGTTTGGGATAAGTGAATCCCTGTGTCAGTTGGAAGTGATTCATCCCAGGAACTGGATTGAGATAAGTGAATCCCTGTGACAGTTGGGAGTGTATCAGTCCAGGAACAGGATTGAAGGAAACAGAATCTGTATCAGTCCAGGAACAGGATTGAAGGAAAACAGAAACCCAGTAGGAAGACCAATACTAAACCAACTTGGAGTCTCTCTTGTAACTCTATAAATAGACAAGGGATCAGTCATTCAGAATACAACAATAACACAATTAATCCACAGGATTTCTAGAGAGAGAAAATTCTAGAGAGAGAAAACGTTTCTCTCTCCAAGTCGAATTTTCAAGAAAGTGTGCAGCTGGTTTTTGGGTTTCTAGTGGCTGAAATTTTGGCCTTGGTCTATACCAGCTGCGCGTAGCTTTCTCTCTCTGCGGGCGGTGCGTTTATAGTACGTGCCAGGTGCTGCGGGGCTAGAGTTTTCTAGCAGGTGGATTGTGGTGAGTAGCTGATCAATTGACTTCTAGTTCGTTGCCCACACAACGTGAAGTCATAGTCTTGAGGCATACAAGAGAATCACCAGGTGCACGCTTCAAAGGTACTTTTCTAAGATTCCGCTTTAATAGAAATTTTTGTTGCGTGGTAAATCGAGCAAGTGCAAACCTAGATCCTACCAAAATCTTTCAATTGGTATCAGAGCCTGGTTTAGGGGGTTCTGTGCTTGTTCGATTTATTACATGGTTTTATTTGCAGGTGGTTTAGAATCCCGACTATTATGGTTACGTTTGTATGGTTTTTAATTAAACTCCGGGACATGCCCGGATTTAATTTTATTATGAATGTTTGTAATAGTATAACCACGTGCTGGAAGCCGTGTAGGATTAGATCAAATCTGTAGTAGGATTTTTTCTATGTAATTTCGATTATTTAATTTTCCTAGAATGCCTTGTAGTAGGAAAACTGTTTTTTTTTGTAATCGAAGGCGTTATGGTGGGCGACTTGGATTCGTGGGTTTTGGGTTATCATGAATTTGAAGAAACCCAGGAAAACCCAGAACGAATTGCAAGAAGACCAAATAGCGTGGGAAAAAGCGAAGGAGGAGTTGGCGGCAGGAGGCTACGCCGGCGACGACCGCCGGCAGCAAGTCGCGCCGACCGGGTGGCCAGCAGCAGCTGCTGCCGCACCAAGGGTGCAGCAGCTGCTGCCGCGCCCAGGGCGCAGCAGCCGCGCGCAGGCCCGCGCGCGCACGGCCCGTGCAGCCGTGCGGGCGCGCGGGCGCGCAGGCGCGCAGGGCCCGTGCGGCCCGTTAAATGTAGTCATATACTTAAAAGCACAGCTTAAGTATTAGTGGGAGATTGTTGGAGTTGAATACATAAGCTATGCTTGTATTGTACTTTTTTCCAGTAATATAACGATTTATGTTTTGGTTATATCTTGTTGTGCATGATATGTCCATTTGTATTAAGTAAGTAGATGATGAGTGTCTTGTGTGACACAGTAGATCTCATCATTGGTTGAAAGATATAATATATAAATGAGGTTCATAACCGAGATAGCTTTGGACAAAGTCGGTTTAGGTTATTATGTGATTCAGATAATTGGTTTGTCTAAACTAATTGAATCATATAGATATGCCCGGGGCGTATTTTTGAACTTAAACATTAGGAATGATTTGTCTTGTACTGATTTAATAGACAAATCATTCTTGGTATTCTATCTCTTAATCCCTAGACTCGAGCGGGCATAAGGATTAGACATAGTGTACTTTGATATACCAAAGGGTGAGGTCAATTGAGGCCAATAATCGCCGTAGGTTGGGTGCGAGTGTTTAGTTGCTTGGTGTGCTGCTGCTTGTCAAAAGGAAACCATGTACCGGTGCGTCCGGGGTGGTGGTGCTCCCGAGATGAGCTCGTTGTGTTTATTATACTAAACCCAGCTGGTGGACTTATGTTCAGTATAGTAAAAAGGTCGAGTGGTACTAGTCTCAGAATTAAAGAGGTTAATTAATTAATTTATCAGTAAATTAATATATTAACGAGCGCTATATCTTTGATTTGGGGAGATTATGATTATAATTTAATTAAGTTGTTCCGGAAGCAATTCTGGTGTAGGATGGTAGTGCCATAATTAATCCGTTAGTGGTACGATTAATTATGTATTGGGTTATTGACAAAGGTAGATTTAATTAATTAAGTAATTAATGAATCATTGTGTCAGTTGGTTGTGAATCATACCAGGAACTGGTTTGGGATAAGTGAATTCCTGTATCACTTGGTAGTGAATCATACCCGGAACTGGTTTGGGATAAGTGGATCCCTGTATCAGTTGGTTGTGAATCATATCAGGAATTGGATTGGGATAAGTGAATCCCTGTATCAGTTGGATGTGTATCAGTCCAGGAACAGGATTGAAGGAAACAGAATCCCAGTAGGAAGGCCAATCCTAAACCAACTTGGGGTCTCTCTTGCAACTCTATATGTAGACAAGGGATTAGCTATTCAAGATATACAATTCAATAGATTCATAATTCAAGAATCTAGAGAGAGAAAATTCTCTCTCTCTAAAATTCAGATTTTACAAGCTTTGGGGCTGTCAAATTTTTCTCAAATATTTGTTGGCTCGTGTAGCTTTCTCTCTCTTCGGGCGATGCGTTTACAGTATGTGCCAGGTGCAGTGGTGCTGGAATTTTCTACCAGGTGGATTGTGGTGATTAGCTGATCAATTGGTTTCTAGATTGTTGTTCACACAACGTGAAATCAAAGTCTTGAGATAAGAGAATCACCTGAGTGCACGCTTCTAAGGTTTTTTTTTTTTTTTTTTCTGAAGTTCCGCTTTTAATTAGAAATTTTGTTGCGTGGTAAATTGAATAAGTGCGAACCCAGATCCTGTACAATGTTATTTCAGAAGGGTTGGAATAGCATTGTGCTAGCGTCTAGGCCTGGCCAAAGGTTCCGATTCTGGAATGCATAGCACGAAAGTGAGTTTCTGGAATGCATCAGAAGAAGAACCAGCAAGACTTGCCAATTCTTCCTCTACTTCAGAGCAACTTGGCGCAGGAATTGGCTCAGGGAGGTCCTTGATGGATCGAAATCTCAGTTTGAGAGATCCACAAGCTGCATACGTTGGCCCAGTTACTAGATGTAGAGCCCAGAAGATAGATGGATCGATTCCAGCTTCAAAGTTCAAGATCAAGTCCAAGGCACAACAGGCCCAAGCCCATCTACTAACTTGGAGGCCCAAACTCATTAGCGTGACGAGATTGTTCGATAATAGACTTGCAGATGGAATGTAGATATGGACTGAAGCCCAGAAATAAAGGTTAAAGTTTAGATTAAGGAATTGAAGGCTTAATTGCAAAATCCAGCCATTCCTTAAGCCTAACTGATGCTAGGAAAGTCTCTTCCTGTTAGGACTTTTTTTTTTACTTTCTTAGTTTTAGAAGGTTTTGTAAGTCTATTCTAATTCAACTAGGATAGATAGAGTTTTTTCTTCTAATTAGGAGTTTTAATTGTGTTGTAATTCCTTCTCTAGGTGGCCGAATTTACAAAGCCAAATAGAGTAAGAATAAGATTTTGTTTCTTAGTCTCCAAATCACTAGGATTTGAGACTACTTTTTGAAAAATGAAGAGAACTATCTTCTATCTATTTAAAGGCCTCTTGGCAAAAAATTATATACAGTTGTCAAAAATTAAGAGTTAATTTTCAAGATTAGATCTTGTCAATTTCAAAAGTATTAGCTGTGTACTTTTCTTTCACCCGGAATCTCGAGTTCGAGTGATCTTGCGAGATCGTGTTTGTCCTTGCGTGGGAAAACACAAAACGCGCCCTTAGGTCTGATAGTTTTGGTTGAGCTATTAATCCATGTCAGGTTGACAAAAATCATAAACCAACATCCACCCTCTGAAGCATATTTTTGCACAAAGAGGTAAAACAATAGTGCGTTCTTATGAGTTGAGTGTTTCTACCACTTAATTAATTGGTTAAAGATACAGAAGGGAGTAGTTAGAAAGATCAGGAACAATTGGTAGACTTAGTCCTTTTAAGAATCAAGGAAGGGTTGGCTTTTTCACAGTCAAGGACCTAAATCCAGCAACGATTTCCCACAGTCTCCAAGTCCCAAAGCCCATCTAAACAGTATCCAACATGAATAACTCTAATCAATACACTAGTCATAGTGTATTGCTATATGATTGTAACATATTCCTATGCTTGCTCTAGATCAATTAAAGAGCTAAAGGAACACAATTTCAATCTAAGAGAGCTCATCCTAGATGGACCCTCATGTTCTTTAACACCTCCTTGAACTAAACCAAACACAATACTTATAATAATTCAATAACCCGCAACAACCCTATGTATGAACATAAACATTCCTAAGGTATGATTTCTAATTACAAATCGTTCATTTTAGGGTTTACATTTACTCACACTGTTAGTTTTGAATACAGAAAAGCTATGGCTTGTATCAAAAACTAATATCCATAGATGACATATCATTGTGTTTCAGTATTAAATTGTTCAATTATATCATAGAACTAGATAACGGGGTGTGTGAAAGACACAGGAGATACCGTTATTGGTAAAAGTATTGATATATAAAAAGTATGCTCGTAACTGAGATAGTCTGAACATACTATCGGCATAGGTTATCGTTTGGTTTGGAAATTAGTTTATCTAGACTAGGGGTGTAAATGAACTGAGCCGCTCGTGAGCTATTCGCGAGCGGCTCGGTCAAAGCTTGGCTTGAGTTCGGAGTTGACCGAGTTCGAGCCGAGCTCGAGCTCGACTCGGCTAACGAGCCGAGTTCGAGCCTGTAATATATAGGCTCGTTAGGCTCGACGAGCCTAACGAGCTTATATATTATATATGTATATTTATTTTATAATATTAAATATTTTTAATATTTTTAAAATTTTTCGTTCTGTAGGCAAGTAACTATCCTTTAACCCTAATCCTAATTCATTTCTCCCTCCCTGGACTATCTTTGTGAAAAAAATCAGTTTAAATTCATATGATGTAGACGTTTATGGACGTGGTTCTAGTTGTATTTGACGTGGTGGGTTGTCTTTGAGAAAAAAATAGCTTAAATTCACATGAATGGATGTAGACGTTTCTGGACGTGGTGCTAGTTATTTTTGACGTGGTGCTAGTGTTATGAGACGTGGTGGACTGTCTTTGTGAAAAAAAAAATTTAGTTTAAATTCACATGAATGGATGTTGACGTTTATGGACGTGGTTCTAGTTGTCTTTGACGTGGTGGGTTGTCTTTGAGAAAAAAATAGCTTAAATTCACATGAATGGATGTAGACATTTCTGGACGTGGTGCTAGTTATTTTTGACGTGGTGCTAGTGTTATGAGACGTGGTGGACTGTCTTTGTGAAAAAAAAATTAGTTTAAATTCACATGAATGGATGTTTACGTTTATAGACGTGGTTCTAGTTGTCTTTGACGTGGTGGGTTGTCTTTGAGAAAAAAATATCTTAAATTCACATGAATGGATGTAGACGTTTCTGGGCGTGGTGCTAGTTATTTTTGACGTGGTGCTAGTGTTATGAGACGTGGTGGACTTTCTTTGTGAAAACAAAATTAGTTTAAATTCACATGAATGGATGTTGACGTTTATGGACGTGGTTCTAGTTGTCTTTGACTTGGTGGGTTGTCTACATCCATTCATGTGAATTTAAGCTATTTTTTTCTCAAAGACAACCCACCACGTCAAAGACAACTAGAACCACGTCCATAAACGTCAACATCCATTCATGTGAATTTAAACTAATTTTTTTTTTCACAAAGACAGTCCACCACGTCTCATAACACTAGCACCACGTAAAAAATAACTAGCACCACGTCTAGAAACGTCTACATCCATTCATGTGAAGACAATTATATAAACATACGAATGTGAAAAAATCGGACCTACTTTCCAATTTTTAAGCCAAACATCGGATAAATGTGCGATTGTGGGGCAATAAATCGCCCCACTTATCCGATTTTTGGGGGAAAAATCGCCCCACTTATCTGATTTTTCTCCCAAAAATCGAATAATTGAGGCGATTTTTCGCCCCATTTTCGCACATTTCGTCCGATTTTGGATTAAAAATTGCATTTTGGGTCCGATTTTTTGTTCTTCTATCGCAAATTACAGGCGATTTTTCATGCAAACTTCACATTTTCTGTTTTTAAGGGCATTTTAGGCATTTCATCAATTTTTTGTGCTACAAATAGCAAGTTTGTGCTACAAATATTAAGATCCTAAATTTAATGAGCACTTTGTCAAACTCCAAATCAAGCTTGGCTCGCGAGCCTAGCGAGCTGAGCTCGCGAGCTCGAGCTCGAGCTTCACAATTCTTAAACGAGCTTGACCTCGAGCTCCAAAAAATGAGCTCGAACGAGCTCAAGCTCGAGCCCCTTCATATTTAGGCGAGCCGAGCCTGAACATAGGCAAGTTTGAGCTCGGCTCGGCTCGTTTACACCCCTAATCTAGACTAATTAAAATCACACGGATATGCCCGGGGCATATTGAGCACGACCAGTTTGGATAGAATTGACTTGTACTGATCGGCGTAGTCAATTTGGTCATAGTATTCAGTCTCTCAATCCCGAGATTGGGATGGGCGTGAGAGTTAGATATAGTATGCTTTGATTTTCCAAAGAGTGCGGTCAATTGAGGTCTATACCTCGGTAGGTTGGGTATGCGGTGTTTAGCTTCTTACGTGCCGTTGCAAGTTGGAGAATCCACGTACCGGTTCATCGGGATGATGGTGCTCCCGAGATGAGCTCGTAAGGTTTATTGTACTAAAACTAGCAAGTGGACTTTACGTCCGGTATAATAAGAAAATCGAGTGGTACTAATCTCGGATACCAAGAAGTCGGTGAATTAGTTTGTCAGTAAATTGATAAACCAACGAGCACTAGATCTTTAATGTAGGGAGATAGAAGAAAATATAGTGGCGCGATATAAAGTCATTTTTGAGCGGTAGTTCCATAGTTAGTCCGATAGTGGTACGACTAATTATGTATTTGACTAATCGACAAAGTGAATTAATTAATCCTAAAGATTTGATTAATATTTAATTGACAAAGTGGATTAAGAAAATTAATTCTATATGAATTAATTAATCCTACGGGTTCGATTAAATTAAATTAATAAAGTGGGTTAAGAAATTAATTCGAATGGGTCGATTGGAGTTGATTAGTCTAGGAAAGACTAAGCGGTCAACGAAAGTCAAATTAACAGGCGCAACTCAAAAGCCCACTAGGTCTCCATTGGAGCTCCTTATAAATAGAAAGCTTATGCCATAAGAAACTTAAGAAAATCTTGCAAGACATTTTTGTCTTCCCCATGAGTGAGAAAGTTCTAGAGAGAGACTTTTCTTCCTTTTTGAGTTTCTTTCAAAAATGAACTTGGAATCTCACTTCTCAATTTAGAATAAGCTTGAAAGATCAAACTTTTAGATAGCCCATCGATTCATTTGAGTTTCTCACTGCTGGATTTGAATTATTTTGCCCGGATTTCTTCATATTCTCGCCGGATCAAGCAGTTTTTTTTTTTGCCCGGATTTACTGTTCTTCACTTGGGCAGTTCGGCGATCACTTCTAGTAGCTCCGGGGTGCTTGATCCGGCTAGGTTTGTGTTGATCTCTCCCTTGGGTTGGTGATCCACAATCCCGGCTGTCCAGATCGTAACCGAAGTTGAAGTGGGTTCGATTATTTTTGGGCGAAAAGTAGTGGGTAGTAGTTTTTGTGGGTAAAGGTTTGATCTTTTGGGTAGATTTAATCTTTTTAAGGGATTTTCTTAGTGGTTTTCTCGTGGGCTTGGTAGTACACCTTGATAGATTATTGCCCACGCAATATTCGAGGCTTCTAGGAGTAATCCAGTGGATTCCAGTGGTGATCGCAAGTTAAAGATTTGGTTTTCTTATTTGCGTTGGACTTCGCTTCAAAGGTATAACCTTTATGTTTTTTGCTTTTAATTAAAGGTCGATTATTTGTGCGTTGTTTGTCAATTTAATAAATTAAATAAGTATATGCCTTGATGTGTTCAGGGGAAAATGAATTTGAGCCCGAGCATTGTCGAAAGTTTTCGATTCTGGAATGCATTGCACGAAAGTGAGATTTTTGATTTAGCCCGAGCTTGTTCTGTTTTCCTTCAAATTGGTATCAGAGCGAGTGTTTTGGCTTTATACTTATTTAATTTATTACACGGCTTTATTTTGGCATTATTATTTTTGTCAAAATGTTTAAACCTGTGGTTATTAGTTTCCTGGCTATTATGGTAGAATTTATTTTTCATTAATAAACCCCGGGACATGTCCAGGCTCGTATTGTTTTTTAATGGAAATGTCTATAATTGTAATAACCACGAGCTGGAAGCCGTGTAGGATTAGATAAATCTCGTAGTAGGATTTAATCTAATGTTGTCGTCTTTAAATTCCTAGAAAAATGCCTTTGTATATAGGAATTTATATACTATGACGAAGACGTTATTTTGGGTAACTTATATTCGCGATTTTGGTTTTCTTGTAATTTTGGGTGATTCCTAATTACGTAGTAAACTGAGAAAACCCGGGCGAATTGAGAGAAATCCAAATAACGAGTGGGAGTGACATGACGGGACGTGTCACCGAGGCGTAAAGGAATCAACGGTAGAGAAGACCAAAACAGTCAGGAAATTTAATTTCTTTAATTTTCCGCATTTATGTCTTTTCGTTGAAAGTGTTTTCGATTTATTTGAATGAACGAAAACCAAAACGTTTTAAAATGTAAAGTGCAATTAACAAAGGTAAATTATTCGCATATTAAAACTCCAACGGTTTTATGGGTGCGAATATCCTTTGTTTGGATATTTCATGTAAAAATCCTCAAACTTAAAAATCTAAGGGGGAGTGGGTTGGTAAATATCCCCGTGGCCTCCATTACGGTTTCATATGTGATGTGGTTATTCTTGCGAGTTGGTATTATAGCCTTCCTCCATGCGGACAAGTCTTCAATCACAGATATCACTAGATTGAATTTTCGAAAGGATGACTATAGTGAGTTTAATTGGAGAAAGTTGCGACACCCTCTCTGCTGATGGCGCATTAGTATCCTAAGTAACAAACTTAGAAGTCACGTAATGGCATACACTTAGTGTACTATTTATAGTATTCCTCCCGCGAGGTTACGCTATTTATGTGTACGGCTAAAAACATTGACTATTAATTTCATTGATCATAAGATCGTTAGTCAGATAGTGAAATTAATGAACTTTGGTTCTTCTCGAACGAATGTGGGTTGGTGTAGACGTTCACCCACGTGACCTGCGTTAATCCCGGGGTGAGAGATGTCGATGGAGATTATATTGTTTTTGAGGATTCAATATTTTTGAAAAAGTAAAACTGAAACTTGATTGTTTATTTTTCAGTTGTTGATATATCATTCAACCTGCTAGCTATCATACTGAATTAGAACAAACTTACGGGTCCTAATTGCATTGACTGGAAACGTAACATGGACATTGTCCTTACTGCTCAGGGTTACAAATACATGCTCATTGAGGAGTGCCCCCCTAAGCTCAGCGATGATGCCAACCCTGAGCAGCGAGAGCCATATACGAGGCGGCAGAAAGCTGATGAGATGACCCGGTGCTATATCTTGGCTTCTATGTCGAGTGTACTACAGCACCAGCGTCAGTTGTTTGCCTCAGCCTACGATATGATGCTCAACCTCAGGGAGATGTTTGGACATCAGGGTAGGGCAGTTAAGCAGTCAGGTATGAGGAAACTCATGAATGCAAGGATGGCTGAAGGCACCTCAGTGAGAGATCACGTATTGGACATGATGAGCTGCATCAATGAGATCGAGGTATTAGGAGGTGATATTGATGGGGAGACCCAAGTCGATATCATCCTCCAGAGATTTCCCCCCGGTTTTGAGCAGTTTCGGTTAAACTACAATATGGGCAAGTTCTCATAGTCACTTCCTGAGCTCATGACTGCATTGGTGTCTGCTGAGGGCCTCTTCGCAGAGAAAAAGCAAGCCTTGGCTACTGTAGGTCTCTCAGGTTCCTTTGTTGGGCCCAAGGCCAGGAAGCAAAAGAGGAAGAAAGGCCAGAAAGCAGGAGCTGCTGACCCAAGGCGGGCATTGCCAAGAAGCATAAGTAGAAAGGCAAGTGCTTTAGATGTGGCAAAGCAGGACATTGGAAGAAGGATTGCCCAAAACCTCGAGGTATGTGCAAAGTTTCCCTAATTACTGAGACTTGTTTAGCAGCGATTCCTACAGATACTTGGTGTGTGGATTCAGGAGCCACTGATCACGTTTGTAATTCTTTGCAGGGGTTCCAAGTGACCCGGGTTCTTAGAGATGGAGAGTTGCAGGTCTACCTTGGGGATACTACCAGAGTTTTGGTTGTTGCAGTGGGAGTTTTATGTCTTTACTTTTCAAACTCTGTTTTAAATTTAAAGGATTGTCTTTATGTACCAGTTTTCGGAAGAACTTGCTTTCAGTTTCGAGACTTATTTTAAATAAGTGTGTTTTTTCTGATAAGTATGTTTTTATTAGAAAGAACCAAAAGCTTATATGTTCTGGTACATTAGTTGACAATCTATTTTTCAAGACATACTCCCAGTAATGCAAAACACTGACACTGGTAATTCATCACTGAATCATAATAAGAGAAAATAGTCTTCCCCTTTGAATCAAACTTATCTTTGGCAACTGAGACTAGGTCACATCAACCTTAGTAGGATTCAAAGGTTGGTCAATAATGGGCCTTTGGGCTCATTGGAGATTGACAGCTATCCGACCTGCGAGTCCTGCTTGGAGGGTAAGATGACTAAGAGGCCTTTCAAGGCGGTATAGGGCCAAGGAGGTTTTAGAGTTGATTCATTCTGACTTGTGTGGGATTATGTCAGCTCAGGCTAGAGATGGTTATGAGTATTTCGTGACATTCACGGATGATTACTCTAGATACGCCACAAGTCTAATGCTTTGGCAAGTTCAAAGAGTTTAAAGTTGAGGTGGAGTATCAAGGCCTTGTGATCTGATCGTGGTGGCGAATACCTCTCTAGTGAATTTAGGTCCTATTTGTTATAGCAGGGTATTCAGTCCCAGTTGTCTGCACCTGGCACACCTCAGCAAAATTGTGTAGCAAAAATGAGAAACAAGACTCTTATGGATATGGTTAGATCGATGATGAGTTACAGTGAGTTGCCTATCTCGTTTTGGGGTTATGCCTTAGAGACAACATGTTTTATCCTCAACCTTGTGCCATCTAAGCCTGTGCCTTCAACCCCAGTAGAGTTGTGGACTGGGTGAAAGCCAAGTCTGAGACATCTCAGGATTTGGGTTGTTCAGCACATGTGCTCGAGGCAGATGCAGGTAAGTCAGAGGTAAGAACCAAGGCTATGCTATTTATAGGCTACCCCAAATGAATGAGAGGTGGTCTATTTTATAGTCCTCAGGATCAGAAGGTGGTGATCAACACCAATGCCAGATTTCTTGAGGAGGACTATGTTTTAGATCACAAGTCAAGCAGCAAGGTAGTATTAGAAGAGCTTAGAAGACAATCCATTATTCTAGATGCACCAGTATTGGAAGACACACCACAAGAGATTGCACACACTATCACAGATGATGCTCTTATACAGGCTGAGCCTCATCGTAATGGGAGGGTTGTCAGATAGCCTGACAGGTACATGTGTTTGGGTGAGTCTTCGGACTTTATCCCTGGCGTGCAGACCCAGATAGCTACAATGAGGCTCTTCAGGATAAAGATGTAGATTTTTGGCAGAGAGCGATGATTGTTGATATGGGTTCTATAGATTCAAATAAGGTCTAGGAGCTGGTAGACCTTCCTGATGGGTTTCGGCCTATTGGGTGCAAATGGGTCTACAAACGAAAGAAAGGATCTGACAGGAGGGTTGAGACCTTCAAGGCTAGGCTTGTGGCGAAGGGGTATACTCAAAAATAGGCTATCGATTATGAGAAGACCTTTTCCCCAGTAGCTATGCTTAAGTCGATCCGGATTCTCTTAACCATAGTTGCTCATATGGACTATGAGATTTGGCATAAGGACGTCAAGACAGCTTTCCTTAATGGAAGTCTTGAGGAGACCATCTTTATACAGCAACCAGAGAGTTTCATTGTTCAGGGCCAAGAGCAAGGTATGCAGGCTTAGGAGGTCCATTTATGGACTTAAGCAAGCATCCAGATCTTGGAACATCCATTTTGACGAGCTTATCAAGTCCTATGGATTCACTCAGTGTCCGGATGAGCAGTGTGTTTATCGCAGGCGTGATGTGATACGGTGGTGTTCCTCGTACTTTACGTAGATGACATCCTTCTGATTGGCAACAGTAAGAAGGTGTTGTCATCCTCCTTGGCCCTATACCCCTTTGCCTTGAAAGGCCTCTTGGTCATTTTACCCTCCAAGCCGGACTCATAGGTAGAAAACTGTCAATATCTAATAAGTCCAAAGACCCATCATTGACTAACCTTTGAATCCTACTAATGTTAATGTGACAGAGTCTCAGGTGTCAAAGATAAGTTTGATTCAAAGAGAAAGACTCTTTTTTCTTATTATGATCCGGTGATGAGTTACTAGTTTCTGTTTTTTGCACAACTGGGGAGTTTGTCTTAATTAAAAATAGATTGTCAACTAATGTACTGGAACATATAAACCTCTGGTTCTTTCTAATAAAAATAAAGTTATAAAAAAAAGCACACTTATAACCATTCAATAAAAGTTTAGAAACTGAAAGCAAATTCTTCCGAAAACTGGGTACATATAGACAATCTTTCAAATGTAAAATAGAGTCTGAAAAATAAAAACATAAAACTCCCACTGCAACAACAGAAACTCTGGTAGTATCCCCAAGGTAGACCTGCAACTCTCCCTCTTTAAGCAACTGGGTCACTTGGAACCCCTGCAAAGAATTACAAACGTGATCAGTGGCTCCTGAATCCACACACCAAGTAACTGTGGGAATCGCCGTTAAACACGTCTTAGTAACTAAGGAAAATTTGCACATACGTTGAGGCTTCTGGCAATCCTTCTTCCAATGTCCCACTTTGTCACATCTGAAGCACTTGCCTTTTGGCTTATGCTTCTTGGCAATGCCCGCCTTAGGTCCATGATCAGCAGCTCCTACTTTCTGGCCTCTCTTCCTCTTTTGCTTCCTGGCTTTGGGCCTAGCAGAGGAACCTAAGGGACCAACAGTAGCCAAGGCTTGCTTCTTCTCTGCGAAGAGGCCCTCAGCAGATACCAATGCAGTCATGAGCTCGGGAAGTGAATATGAGAGCTTGCCCATATTGTAGTTCAACCGAAACTGCTCAAAACTGGGAGGGGGCAAACTCTGGAGGATGATATCGACCTGGGTCTCCCCATCAATATCACCTCCCAATACCTTGATCTCATTGATGCAGCTCATCATGTCCAGCACGTGATCCCTCACTGAAGTGCCCTCAGCCATTCTAGCATTCATGAGTTTCCTCATAGCTGACTACTTGGCTTCCCTACCATGATGTCCAAACATCTCCCTGAGGTTGAGCATCATATCTTAGGCTGAGGTAAACAACTGATGCTGGTGTTGCAGTACACTCGACATAGAAGCCAAGATGTAGCACCTGGTCATCTCATCAGCCTTCTGCCACCTCGTATATGGCTCTCGATGCTCAGGGGTGGCATCATCGCTGGGCTTAGGGGGACACTCCTCAATGAGCACGTACTTGTAACCCTCAGCGGTAAGGACAATGTCTAGGTTACGTTTCCAGTCAATGTAATTTGGACCCGTAAGTTTGTTCTGATTCAGTATAACAGCTAGCGGGTTGAACGACATATCAATAACTGAAAAATAATTAGTCAAGTTTCAGTATACTTTTTCGAAAATATTGATATCCCAAAACAATACATTCTCTTACCGACATCTCTCACACCGGGATTAACGCATGTCACGTTGGGTGAACGTCTATGCCAACCCACATTCGTTCGAGAAGAACCAAAGTTCATTAATTCCATTATCTGACCAACGATCTTATGATCAATGAAATTAATAGTCAATAATTTTAGCCGTACACAATAAGCAGCGTAACCTCTTAGGAGGAATACTGTAGACGGTACACTAAGTGTTTGCCATTACGTGACTACTAAACTTGTTACTTAGGATACTAATGCGCCTCGGTTAGCGAGGGTGTCACAACTTTCTCCAATTAAACTTGCTATAGTCATCCCTTTAGAAATTCAATCTAGTGCTATCTCGGGGTTGAAGACTTATCCGTAGGGAAGAAGGCCCTTGGCCAGCGCGTTGGTCTAGCCCACATCACATATGAATCTGTAATGGAGGCCATGGGGATATTTACCAACCCGCTTCCACTTAGATTTTTAAGTTTGAGGATTTTTTTACGTTTTAACGTGCAATATCTTAACTACGGATATTCGCACCCATAAAACCATTAGAGTTTTAATATGCGAATAATCTACCTTAGTTGATTGCACTTTACTTTTTAAAACTGTTTGGTTTTCGATCATGCAAATAAATCAAAAACACACAATCAATGAAAAGACATAAATATGAGAAATTAAAGAAATAAAATTTCCTGACTATTATGGCCTTCTCTATCGTTGATTCCTTGACGCCTCGGTGACACTGCCCGTCATGTCGCTCCCACTCATTATTTAGATTCCTCTCGATTCGCCCGGGTTTTCTCAGTTTTCTACGTAATTAGGAATCACCCAAAATTACAAAAAATAAAAACCCGCGAATATAAGTTACCCAAAATAACGTCTTCGTCATAACACATAAATTCCTATATACAAAGGCATTTTTCTAGGAATTTAAAGACGACATCATTAGATTAAATCCTACTACAAGATTTATCTAATCCTACACGGCTTCCAGCTCATGGTTATTACTATTATAGACATTTCCATTCAGAAACAATACGAGCCCGAACATGTCCCGGGGTTTATGAATAAACCACCTGTTTAAACATTTTGACAAAAATAATAAAGCCAAAATAAAGCCGTGTAATAAATTAAACAAGTATAAAGCCAAAACACTCGCTTTGATACCAATGTGAAGGAAAACAGAACAAGCCCAGGCTAAATCGAAATTCTCACTTTCGTGTAATACATTCCAGAATTGAAAACTTTTGACAAAGCTCAGGCTCAAATTCATTTTTCCCTGAACGGATCTAGGCTTATACTTATTTAATTTATTAAAACGTAAATCGACATGCAAAGATTTAACCTTTAATTAAAAGCGAAAACTTTGAAGAATATACCTTTCAAGCGAAATCCAACGCAATAAGAAAAACCAAATCTTTATGATGCGATCACCACCGAAATTCAAAGGATTACTCCAAGAAGCCTCGAATATTGCGTGGGCAATAATCTATCGAGGTGTGCTATCAAGCCCACGAGAAACCCACTAAGAAAATCCTTCAATTAGATTAAATCTGCCCAAAAGATCAAATCTTTAACCCAAAAAACTGTTGCCCACTACTTTTCTCGCCAATAAAATCGAACTCACTTCAACCCTGGTCACGATCTGGAAAACCGGGATTGTGGATCACCAACCCAAGGGAGAGATCAACACAAACCCAGCTGGATCAAGCACCCCGGAGTGATTAGAAGTAGCTGCCGAACTGCCCAAGTGTAGAACTAAAAAACTGGCAAAATAACTAGAAAGAACTGGGCAGAATTTTGGCCTAAAATGTGAATAATCCGGCGAAAAGAAATGAAATCCAGTAGTGGGCAACTCCAAAAATCGATGAGCTATCTAAAAGTTCTATATTTGAACTTAATCTAAATCGAGAAGTGAGATTCCAATTTCGTTTTTTAAAGAAACCCAAAAAGGAATGAGAATCTCTCTAGAACTTTCTCACTCAAGGAAGACAAATTTGTCTTGCAAGATTTTCTTCTTTTTTCGTAAGGCATAAGCTTTCTATTTATTGGGAGCTCCAATGGAGACCTAGTGAGCTTTTGAGTTGGGTCTTTTAATTTGACTTTCGTTGACCGCTTAGTCTTTCCTAGACTAATCAACTCCAATCGACCCATTTCAATTAATTTCTTAACCCACTTCGTTAATTTAATATAATCGAAACCTTAGGATTAATTAATTCATATAGAATTAATTTCTTAATCCACTTTGTCAATTAAATATTAATTAAACCTTTAGGATTAATTAATTCAATTTGTTGATTAGTCAAATACATATTTTGACTATGGAACTACCTATGGAACTACTTTGTCGATTACTATCGGACTAACTATGGAACTACCACTCAAAAATGACTTTACATCGCACCACTATATTTTCTTCTATCTCCCCACATCAAAGATCTAGTGCTCGTCAGTTTATCAATTTACTGAAAAACTAATTTACTGACTTCTTGGTATCCGAGATTAGTACCACTCGACCTTGTTATTATACTTGACATAAAGTCCACTGGCCAGTTTTAGTACAATAAACCTTAGAGCTCATCTCGGGAGCACCATCAACCCGGCGAACCGGTATGTGGATTCCTCCGACTAGTAACGGCACGTAAGAAGCTAAACACCGCATACCCAACTTACCGAGGTATAGTCCTCAATTGACCGCACTATTTGGCAAATCAAAGCATATGATATCCAACTCTCAAGCCCGTCCCAATCTCGGGATTGAGAGACTGAATACTAGGACCGAATTGACTACGCCGATCAGTACAAGTGAATTCTATCCAAACTAGTCGTGCTCAATATGCCCCGGGCATATCCGTGTGATTTAATTAGTCTAGATAAACTAATTTCCAAACCTCACGATAACCTATACCGATAGTATGTTCAGACTATCTCAGTTACGAGCATACTTTTTATATATCAATACTTTAACCAATAATGGTATCTACTGTGTCTTTCCACACCCCATCATCTAGTTCTATGATATAATGGAATAATTTAATACTGAAACAAAATGATATGTCATCCGTGGATATTAGTTTTTTATACAAGACATAGCTTTTATGTATTCAAAACTAACACTTGGGATTAAGAGTATTCGAGATCGTAGGAGACGTTCTCTGACACTCTCCCATGCATCCTACATAGACACGATTCTGGCCTGTTTTAACATGCAGAACTCCAAGAGGGGTTCACTACCTTTCAGGCATGAAGTGCATCTATCAAAGGAGTAGCGTCCCAAGACTGCTTAGGAGATAGATGTCATGTAGGCGGTACCCTATGCTTTTGTAGTGGGTAGCCTCATGTATGCTATGTTTTGTACGAGACCTGATATTTGCTTTGTCGTTGGCATGGTTAGCAGATATCAGAGTAACCCTGGGAAGACTCACTGGGAGGCAGTAAAATGCATTCTCAAGTACTTGCGCAGGACGAGAGATTATGTCCTAGTTTATAGAGCACAGGAGCTTGTACCATTGGGTTACACAGATTCGAACTTTCAAGGTGATATGGAAAAGAGTAAGTCTACCTCTGGGTTTGTGTTTACTCTAAGAGGTGGAGCCATAGTATGGCGGAGTGTCAAGCAGAAATGTGTGGCGGACTCCACCATGGAGGCTGAGATGTTGCCGCATCAGAGGCAGCGAAAGAAGCTGTATGGTTCTGGAACTTCCTGGTGGACATAGATGTGGTTCCTGAGTTGCCTAGGTCTGTCACAGTTTATTGTGATAACAATGGTGCAGTTGCTAACTTGAGGGAAACACGAGCCCACAAAGCGAGTAAACGCATAGAGCGCAAGTACCACCTGATACGAGAGATCGTAAAGAGGGGAGACATGACCATGGCCAAGATAGCATCAGATGACAACCTTGCAGATCCTTTCACAAAGCCATTGACCCCAAAGTTTTTTGAGAGACATGTGGAGGGCATGGGAGTCAGATTCTTGAGGGAGCCATAGAGTGAGCTTAAAGGTGTTCTGTAGATTTCATTATGACAGCAGTGTAATAGCGGGTTGGACAATTTTTGTACTTCTTAGCATAAATTTAAGTATTAGTGAGAGATTGTTAGTTTTGAATACAGAAAAGCTATGGCTTGTATCAAAAACTAATATCCACAGATGACATATCATTTTGTTTCAATATTAAATTGTTCCATTATATCATAGAACTAGATAACGGGGTGTGTGAAAGACACAGAAGATACCATTATTGGTTAAAGTATTGATATATAAAAAGTATGCTTGTAACTGAGATAGTCTGAACATACTATCGGTATAGGTTATCGTGTGGTTTGGAAATTAGTTTATCTAGACTAAATAAATCACACGGATATGCCCGGGGCATATTGAGCACGACCAGTTTGGATAGAATTGACTTGTACTGATCGGCGTAGTCAATTCGGTCCTAGTATTCAGTCTCTCAATCCTGAGATTGGGATGGGCGTGAGAGTTAGATATAGTATGCTCTAATTTGCCAAAGAGTGTGGTAAATTGAGGCCTATACCTCGGTAGGTTGGGTATGCAGTGTTTAGCTTCTTACGTGCCGTTGCTAGTCGGAGGAATCCACGTACCGGTTTGCCTGGTTAATGGTGCTCCCGTGATGAGCTCGTCAGGTTTATTGTACTAAAACTGGCCAGTGGACTTTACGTCCGGTATAATAAGAAAGTTGAGTAGTACTAATCTCGGAGACCAAGAAGTTGGTGAATTAGTTTGTCAGTAAATTGATAAATCGACGAGAACTAAATCTTTAATGTGGGGAGATAGAAGAAAATATAGTGGCGCGATATAAAGTCATTTTTGAGCGGTAGTTCCATAGTTAGTCCGATAGTGGTACGACTAATTATGTATTTGACTAATTGACAAAGTGAATTAATTAATCCTAAAGGTTTAATTAATATTTAATTGACAAAGTGGATTAAGAAAATTAATTCTATATGAATTAATTAATCCTAAGGGTTTGATTAAATTAAATTAACAAAATGGGTTAAGAAATTAATTCGAATGGGTCGATTGGAGTTGATTAGTCTAGGAAAGACTTCGCGGTTAACGAAAGTCAAATTAAAAGGCCCAACTCAAAAGCCCACTAGGTCTCCATTAGAGCTCCCTATAAATAGAAAGCTTATGCCATAAGAAACTTAAGAAAATCTTGCAAGACATTTTTGTCTTCCCCTTGAGTGAGAACGTTCTAGAGAGAGACTCTTCTTCCTTCTTGAGTTTCTTTCAAAAACGAACTTGGAATCTCACTTCTCGATTAAGATTAAGCTTGAAAGATCAAACATTAAGATAGCCAATCGATTTATTTGAGTTGTCCACTGCTGGATTTGAATTATTTTGCCCGGATTACTTGATATTCTCGCGGCACCAAGCAGTTTTTTTTTTTTTTTTTGCTTGGATTTATTGTTCTTCACTTGGGCAGTCCGGCGGTCACTTCTAGTTGCTCAAGGGTGCTTGATCCATCTGGGTTTGTGTTGATCTCTCCCTTGGGTTGGTGATCCACAATCTCGGCTATCCAGATTGTAACCGGAGTTGAATTGGGTTCAATTATTTTGGGGCGAAAAATAGTGGGCAACAGTTTTTGTGGGTAAAGGTTTGATCTCTTGGGCAGATTTAATCTTTTTGAGGGATTTTCTTAGTGGTTTTCTCATGGGCTTGGGAGGACACCTCGATAGATTATTGCCCATGCAATATTCGAGGCTTCTAGGAGTAATCCAGTGGATTCTAGTGGTGATCGCAAGTTAAAGATTCGGTTTTCTTATTTGCGTTGGACTTTGCTTCAAATGTATAACCTTTATGTTTTCTGTTTTAATTAAAGGTCGATTCTTTGTGCGTTGTTCGTCGATTTAATAAATTAAATAAGTATAAGCCTAGATCCGTTCAGGGAAAAATGAATTTGAGCCTGAGCTTTGTCGAAAGTTTTCGATTCTAGAATGCATTGAACGAAAGTGAGATTTTCGATTTAGCTCGGGCTTGTTCTGTTTTCCTTCACACACACACACACACGAGGGTTTTATCCCTTACGGGTCGTTGGTGTTAGATGACCGATAGTGGCGGTGACGGTGGCGTGAGCTAGGGTTTCCACGTCACCTCTTTACTATTAGTTTTGAATACTGAAAAGCTTTGCTTGTATGAAAAACTAATACTCGTTTACATATCATTTGTGTTTCAGTATTATAATTTGTTCTTTTATATCATATGCATGGATGATAAGGTACCAGGTGTAGCACAGTAGATCTTATTATTGGTTAAATTTATGATATATAAATAAACACTCGTAACCGAGATATTTTGAACATACTATCGGTTTAGATTATTGTATGATTTAGAAATTAGTTTGTCTAGACTAATTAAATCATACGGATGTGCCCGGGGCATATTGAGCATGACCTAATAAGGATTGAATTAACTTGTATTGATTTTCGTAGTTAATTCGAACCTCATATTCTAATCTCTTAATCCCTATACTAGAGCGGGCATAAGAGTCAGACATTGTGTACTTTGATTTGTCAAAGGGTCAATTGAGGCCTAGATCTCGGTACGTTGGATATGCGTATTTGGCTTCTTAGTGTGCCGTTGCTTGTCGAAAGGAATCCATGTACCGGTTTATCCAAGTTGATGGTGCTCCCAAGATGAGCTCGTAAGGACTATTATACTAAACCTGGCCGGTGGACTCATGTCTGGTATAATAAGAAGGTCGAGTGGTACTAGTCTCGGATAGCAAGAAGTCGATGAATTAATTTGTTAGTAAATTTATGAATTGACGAGCACAATATCTTTGATGTTGGGAGATAGAAGAATTAATAAAGTGAGCACGAAGTGATTTCATTTTTTAGCGGTAGTTCCATAATTTGTCCGTTAGTGGTACGACTAATTATGCGTTGGACTAATTGGCAAAGTGGATTAAGTAAATTACCCTTGGGTTAATTTTATATTTAATTGACAAAGTGGGTTATACAAAATAATCCTAAGGGTCGATTAATATTTAATTGACGAAGTGGGTCGAAGAATTAATCCTTGGGCTAATTGGAGTTGACTAGTCTAGTGAGGACTAAGAAAGTCAACAAAAGTCTAACACTAAGGCCGAACTCAAAAGCCCACTAGGTCTCCGTTGAAGCTCCTTATAAATGCTTAATATTAGGCACTTTGAAGACATACGAAACCTTGAGAGGCACTAACCTAGAAAGAGAACGAGAAGCCCAGAGAGAGAACTTCATCTTCCTCGTTGAAGCTTTCTTTCGAAGTCGGTTTTTGATCCTTCTTCTTCTAGATAACTCATCCAATAGTAGATAGTTTATTACCCGGGTTTTATTTTTGGGTTGCTGCCGCTAAGTTCTTGGATCGCCGTCGCACGAGTTTTTCCAGCATTTGGATTTTCTCAGTTTCTGGCCAGCAGCTTTTCTTCGACACGCCATATCTGATCGCCACCTTGTTGATTGTGATCTTCATCACTGATCCAAGGTGGTGGCTGTCTTGATCGTGGTCGGAGGGTAGTTGTTTCCGGCGAGGAGTCTGGCAGTCTGATGGTGTCACAGCCTGTGTCCGAGCAAGCTTTGTTTGGGCAGATTTTGTAATTTTCGAAGTGGGTTTCTTGTGGGTTTCTTTTTCGGTGTTTGACGCACCCTGTAGATAGTTACCCACATGACTTCGGGGGTTGTTAGAGTCATTCGAGGGATTCGATAGTGGATTTTGCTTGATTTTTTTATTTGCTTCGAGGACACGCTTCAAAGGTATAATCTTTATGTTCTGCTTTAAATTAAAGATTTAATTTTAAGCATGTCGTTTTAATAAATTAAACATGTATAAGGCTAGATCGATTAGGGGAAATGATTTTAGAGTTTGGGCTCGATCGAAAGTCTTTGATTCTAGAATATATAGCACGAAAGTGAGATTTTCGGTTTGGATCGGACCAGATCTGTTTTCTTCATTTTCACCATCCAAATGAAGTCCTAGTTTAGGGGTTTTGCTCTAGAGAGGTTAGAGAGTTTTTTGGTGGTGAGATGAGACCTAAACCATGGTCGGAAAGAGGGAAATCGACAACGATATGGTGGCGGGATGAAGTGGATTGAAGGGAGAGAAGGCATGAAGATAAGAGGAGATTGAAGGCTGGGTTTTGTTCTTCATGAGAAGGGGGATCTTTTCGGTGGCTAGCACTACCGAGACGGGGCCTGTAAAGGCAATTTCTGGCGGTGGATCGTGGTAGTTGAGGAAACCGACAGGGAAGAATGAGGGTTCGATCTAGTGGAGAGGGAGAAAGGAGAATGAAATGGTTGGCTAGGGTTTAGCTTAATGAGGCATTTAAACCCCTGATAATTGCACCCTACGTCCCCAGTTTCTTTTCCCCCCACTTATAGCCCCTGACGGGTTTTGTACTCTTTTTAATTGAACCAAAACTGCTAATCCAAGGTCCTATTAGCCAAATTAACTATCCATTTTCCTAATTTCAAGTTAAATCCTAATAAATCAGGTGAGGATTTTCACCTATTTGTTCGGGATGTTACACATATAGATTTAAAGTATAAAGAAGTATAGATTGGTTTAGTTATTGATGAATATAAAGATGGAGTGATTGATTTAAAGATGGATTGGTTGGAGTATAAGAATTAGATAGATGATTTTAAATAATTTAAAGATAAGTATGAATCAATTCTTATTGTTTAAGGAGTAAAAAAAATTTATTTAAAATTGGAAGAAGTAGAGATTGAGTCAATTATTGACTTAAACATGGAAATATTTATTTAAACATACTTCCGAACTAATAAATTAACATTAAATTAATGGTTTATGATTATTTTTCGATAGTATATGATTTTATTACATTATATATTTAGGAATATTACATGTTTATAATTTTTTACGGGAAAAAATTTATAGACTCGAGAATTTATTGTGTTTTGTTGCTTTTGTTTATACACATGCATTAAACGTGAGATTTAGTTGGTAACTTTAGTAATGAGAAGCAAAAAAAAAAAAAAAAAACATTTTATGATTTATCCAAAGTACATATAAAAGTATGTTATTTTTTTTTCATATTTTGGAAACAAATATGAACATGAATTTATATATTATATATATATATATTAAACCTAAAATATTTAATCCAAATGATAGTATATTCTAAATTTTTTATGATATACATTAATAAATATTTAAAAAAAGCTAATGTCATTAAAAATAGAAAAAAAATTATTAATAGGAAGTACATATTATCCCATGAAAATAAATACACAAATTTCGAATGAACAAAATAATGTACTTCCACTATGAATCAACCAGCAAAATATTAAAATCAATTGGAATGCTGCATTGCAAAGTTTAATCAACCTACAAAAAATTTTAAAAAAATTCAAAATTTTGTAATCAAGATACATATAAATCAATTCAACAAATCAATTAGTAGCTAAAATATATATAGTAATATATAATTTACCGTAAAATGGACAACAGGAACATTTTCATTACTTATTATATGAAATATGTACTTGTCACCTTATTTGAATCCATTTTTATCACGAAATTTGGTCCATTCATCATTTATCTTGAAATGTGCATCCCTACTAATTTCAAGGCACATGAGCATTCTCTCCCAGCAGTATTTTTAAGAGGGATTTTGTCCTTGGTTAATAATGCATTTGATTTTGCAAAATTGATTGGTAGATTCTGCAGAAACAAATATATATATATATAAGCAATCTTGATTATTAATCTTAAAATTATAAGATAACATACAATTGAAGAACATTAAATAGTACTTACAAAGTAATTCTTGCTGATGCAATAAGGCAGCATTGTATAAATAAAGTAGGCTGGAATCAGTTGTGAATAACCGACATCTTCTGTGGGTACCATTTCCAACTTCAGGACCGGAAAGTCTACATTTTTTAGAGGCTTAAATGCAATTTTGGTCCCCCATAATAGGGGTAGTTCCACTTTTGGTCCCTCTTATATTTTTAGTGGCAATATTAGTCCATATCCATTTTTTTAGCAGATTTAGTCATTTTTTACGAAAAAATTTAGAAGATAACGAATTCAGTCATTTGATCACTAGACAAACATAATTTTTTCTTCAAAATGACTTGTACCATGATGTTTTCAATCCATTTTATGAATCGGTTCCTCATGAATGTTCAACCCATTTAGATCGACTCACAATCCAAAATGAGGGCTGAAACCCTAAATGGGTTGAACATTCATGCAAGATTGAAGTAACAATAAATCTTCAATAGATTAATCATTAAAATATAGCATAGAGAGACCTTTAAATTTTGTAAATTCCAGCAATCATATAGATTAATATAAAGCAGAGGAAAAGCACTACAAAATATGTAACAAACAAAATTATAATACCAATATAAATCAGACAACAATCAAGATTGTTCAAACGTAGGAATACATATTTAAAAATTTCAAATATTACAACCTTATCGAGTATTTGTGCGAAAAGCAAGATGCATTCAGTTTAGTTGTGAAGGGTAGAGTATCTTCATGTTGTTCTTCCGATTCGGATTCAACCATGTTTTTATGGTAATTTATATGGTGGTCCTAGGACCACCATGCAATTTTACTCCTACCCGCTACAGTACGCGTTACAGTACCCGCTACAGTAACGCGCTACAGTTCCGCGTGATACAGTAACGCGCTACAGTACCTTCCTTTCTTTTGTTATTTTTTGCTATTTTTTTATTTTATTTTTTTGTCTTCCTCCTTGAGACTTTTTTCTGTCCATTTTTTTCTAAACAATTCAGTATTTTTTTTAATGTTTTTGAATTTTATAAAAAATATATTTTTAAATTATCATTTTATTTGTTTTATAATTAAATAGTTTTAGATATTATGATACATATTATGGACGTTTTTGTTGTACTGTTGATCTGATGTCAAGTATTCGCTGATCTGATGTCTATATAATCCTGATCTGATCTCTCTTGTTAAGTATGTTTTAGTTCTAGTGTATGATTTCTTTTATATTCTTGATCTGATATCTATAGTCTGTTGATCTGATGTCAAGTATTCGCTGATCTGATGTCTATATAATCCTGATCTGATCTCTCTTATTAAGTATGTTTTAGTTCTAGTGTATGATTTCTTTTATATTCTTGATCTGATATCTATAGTCTGTTGATCTGATGTCAAGTATTCGCTGATCTGATGTCTATATAATCCTGATCTGATCTCCATTGTTAAGTATGTTTTAGTTCTAGTGTATGATTTCTTTTATATTCTTGATCTGATATCTATACTCTGTTGATCTGATGTCTAGTATTCACTGATCTGATGTCTATATAATCATGATCTGATCTACCTTGTTAAGTATGTTTTATTTCTAGTATATGATTTCTTTTATATTCTTGATCTGATATCTATAGTCTGTTGATCTGATGTCAAGTATTCGCTGATCTGATGTCTATATAATCCTGATCTGATCTCTCTTGTTAAGTATGTTTTAGTTCTAGTGTATGATTTCTTTTATATTCTTGATCTGATATCTATAGTCTGTTGATCTGATGTCAAGTATTCGCTGATCTGATGTCTATATAATCCTGATCTGATCTCCATTGTTAAGTATGTTTTAGTTCTAGTGTATGATTTCTTTTATATTCTTGATCTGATATCTATAGTCTGTTGATCTGATGTCAAGTATTCGCTGATCTGATGTCTATATAATCCTGATGTGATCTCACTTATTAAGTATGTTTTAGTTCTATTGTATGATTTTTTTTATATTCTTGATCTGATATCTATAGTCTGTTGATCTGATGTCAAGTATTCCCTGATCTGATGTCTATATAATCCCGAGCTGATCTCCCTTGTTAAGTATGTTTTAGTTCTATTGTATGATTTCTTTTATATTCTTGATCTGATATCTATAGTCTGTTGATCTGATGTCAAGTATTCTCTGATCTGATGTCTATATAATCCCGATCTGATCTCCCTTGGTAAGTATGTTTTAGTTCTAGTATATGATTTCTTTTATATTCTTGATCTGATATCTATAGTCTGTTGATCTGATGTCAAGTATTCACTGATCTGATGTCTATATAATCCTGATATGATCTCCCTTGTTAAGTAGTTTTTTTTAAAAAGGCTGTGCGTCAAAAAAAAAAAAAAACTGTAGCGCGCAACTATAGCGCGTTACTGTAGCGCTACAGTAGGTAGGAGTAAAATTCATCCTACTCCTATAGCCCCACCGTAAACAGACTCTGTTTTTATACTTACCAAATAGAGGAAAGTTAAAAACAAAGTTTCCTTCATTATGAAATAACATTAAATCAGAATACTCCACATTGTTATCGCGTACGAACTTCTTCCAACCTTCAGTGAAATGCTGATTCTCGAATTTAAATTTCCATTCCCTCATTTCCCTCCTCAAGATCACTTCATTGCTGGAAGTATTCATAAAAATGAATTTGTGAACAAATTTAGAATGGAAATTACATCTTTGCACCCAGATCATATAGTCTTTCCACCAAGAATTTTTAGGAAACAGATAAAAGACTCCATCATCCTCGTACTTCATTTTTTGAAGCCAAAAAAGGAATAAATGAATAGCAAATATGAAAGTTCCAGATGAAGAGAGAATATGCAATTGAAAGAGATGATACCTATGTTTATTTTAAATCTGAAGCATCGGAGATAACAAATACAAATATTGATGATTGATGGCAATAAATCCAAAGTGAGAGCTAAAGGAATAATACTTGGTGAAAGAGGACGTTTGGAAATTGTGCAGGTGTATAAGTGAAAAATAAAAAAATGTGGCATCATCATTATACTATATTAAAATTATTTTATTACTTTAATTAATTGCATGATAAAGAATACTTCTAACTTTTAATGTAGTATGATAAAATGTTGTAAATAAGAGCGTGGACACATCAAGGAGGAGAAATTATACATGATGGTTGCTTATTAAAGACATTAAGATTTCAGTGTAAACTGCAAAGTGTGATTAAAGTAAATTGACTTAAATTCAATACGTAAAGAGAAAGTAAAAATAATGTAGTAAAATATCTCATAATTTAAATTAGTATGCAGTTAAAACATGATCAAACAATGTATGAATGTAATTTTTAGCATCCAAAAATGTAGTAATAATAAAAAAATAATTAAGGAATATTAAATGCATTATCCATTGTCCATAGCATTAATTAGGTGTAAAAAATTATTTTTGGATGGTTTAGATTTCATAAGAAATGTATGATCATCCATAGAGAAAGAAGGGGTTGTGGATAAGAAAACAGGCCTTTCGGATTCGTCAAATCCGAAACTATTAATTAATTAAAGTTTTAGATTTTACAAATCTGAAATCTTAATTAATTGTAAAATTCAGATTTTATAAATTCGAATAAACTTAATTTTGAAAAATTTTTGAAAAAAAAGAAAAAAAAGGTAAAAATTGGATTTCAAAAATCTGAATGTTAAGAAGTCGGATTTTACGAATCCGAATTTGTGTAATATTTAAAAAATTGGAAAAAAGTTTGAAAAATAAAATAAATAAATAAAAGAAAATAAGAATCGGATTTCCAAAATCCAAAATTTATGATCCGAATTTTGGGAATCCGAATTTCAGCGAGACTATAAAAAACCAAAACCCTAGCCTTTTCCTCATTTTTCTCTTCTTTTTCTTCCCTCAAACTTTTTCTCTCTAAAATCCCTGCACTATTCATCCAAAAATTTTGGATTCCAACTAAATTTCTTTGAAAATCTACATCACGTTGTGATATCGTGGTAAGGTAAGTCACGATTTAAGTGTTTTATAATTGATATTTCATTATTCATACGATTTTCATGTGATTAGATGATGTTTGGAGTAGTGGTGTATGTAGTTCATGAAATGTGATTAGGAAATACATGTATTAGTAGCATAGTACTATGATTTGTGTAAATTTTGTGGACTTTTCAATGAGTAGTCATGCATAAGTAGTGTAATTATCTTAATAACAATTTTAAATATGATGAGTCGTAAATGGTAATGAAATTACAATTAAAATAATATTATTGTAATGTCGTGGGTTGTTTCATGTAATGTGGTTTATAAATTTTATTGATAATAAATTTTGATTAAGAAAATCAAAGATAAATTATTATAATGACATTGTTATGATTGACAGGTAAAATGACATTTAATGATCCGTCTATGTTTAATTTCTATTGGACATATACTTTTGCTATTGATAACGCTCCGAATCAGGATCATACATTAGTCGTTACTCGTAGATTGTCAAGGGATGATTTTGTAGAAAACATTTGCCCTGCAATTGGTTGGTCAAATAATTCTTGGAAAATCACACTTATAGTATTTTTTTGTTGAACTAAACGGGAAAATGAGCCAAGCACTAATTACTTCTGATGATGTGTTGGATTTCTTTTATACTCTTTGAGTATCTAGTATTATTAATGTGAACGTCAGATTTGAGCAAATTCAGTCTTCAGAAAGAGTGGATAGGCAAAATGTTGCTTCTAGTTCTTCCCAGAGTGGAGAAGGTCAATTGGATTTTTGATTTATAACGATTTGAGCAAATTCAGTCTTCAGAAAGAGTGGATAGGCAAAATGTTGCTTCTAGTTCTTCCAAGAGTGGAGAAGGTCAATTGGATTTTTGATTCCGTTATGATTTTGAAGATGAGTCAGGGGACTTGAATTATGACCATACATCCGAGAGTGATTTTTTGTTCAGACTCTATGGAGTTTAGTTCTGAGGAAAGTTTAGGACATCTAAAAGGGGACATTTCGTCTACTTTGATGTGGGACACCAAGATCCATACCCAATTGATCGGGATAAATATGCTTTGCCCCGATATAAAGGCAATCCCGATAGTGTAGTCTTGGGAACTGTTTTCAAAGACAAGGAAGAAGCACAACGTGCCATATCCGCATGGAACATGGCAAGGCTTAGAGAATATGTCAATGTTGAGAGCAATAAAATCACATGGTGCGTGGAATGCAAAAGTCGACGAAATCCTCCAGTCGAAGGTTATTCTCCATGTGCATGAAAAATCCACATGTCTAAAAAAAATCATAATCACGGTCAATGGGAAGTGGTTATTTGGTGTCCGAGTCACAATTGTGCTGGAATGGCCGTGGGAAATGACCACCAAAATGTGACATCGTCCACAATAGCGCCGCTTATAATGAAGCAAATTGAAACAGATCCGGAGTATCCTATGGCTACTATTCAAATTGACGTAAAAAACTAATTAAAAGTTGACGTCAAGAAGAAGAAAGCGTGGCATGCTAGAAGGAAAGCCATCGAGATGGTATTTGGTAATTGGGTGACGAATTTTGTTGAGTTACCGAGGTAAGTTTTAAAAGTTTATATTTTTTGTAAATATGATTGGAATTATTGTTTAGATGATGATTGGGTGATGATTTTGTTAATGTTTGGTTTATGTAGGTTTGTAGATACTTTATAATCGTCGAATCCAGGCACGGTTGTAGAATGGGAATTTCAAGAAGGGTCGAGTGATTCAGATTCAAAAAAGCATTTCAAATATTTGTTTTAGTCATTCGGTCCAGCTCGGCGTACGTTTGGCAGATTTTGTCCACTGGTAGTTAGTATTGACTGGACACATTTGCAGGGGTGGATACAAGAAAAGTTGCTCGTTGCCATTACCTTTACCGCTGCATGTCATCTTCTTCCACTCGCGTTTGCTCTTGTGGATGACGAAACTACAGAAAGTTGGACCTTTTTCATCAGACACCTCATTCATCATGTCTTTGGTCAACGTTCGATGTGTGTGATATCAGATCGATATCCTGGCATTATCGTCATATTTAGAGACATTAAGGAATGAGAAAAAGGTGTTACAGGTCACCACAAATTTTGTCTACTACACGTTCGAAACAATAGAATGACGCATTTTCGCGACAATAGATTGAATAGTTTGTGTTTGGAAATGGGGGAAATGTGTCAACCTCAAAAGTTTGATATAGTTGGTGTGCAACTGTTTCAATACAATTCGGACATATACCAATTTTTTATGGCAGTTGGTCAAGAGAAATGGAGTCTGGCACACGACGGATACCATCGCTGGCGTAACTTCACTACGAATATGTCTGAAAGTTACAACAGTGCGTTGAAAGGCGTCCGCTGTCTTCTAATCAGAGCAATCATTGAGTCCATATTTCAGAAAACTAAAGAGATATTTTGGCAGGAACATTTGTCAGCTCGTAAATGCAAGACACACTTTCCTCCTCTGTTGTGGGAAATATTCATTGATTACGAGAGACGCGCTGGGGGACATCATGTAGAACCATATGACTGGGCAAACAACACTTTCAGAGTTAGTACCTATGTGCGTCATGATGGTAAAGGAGGAAACATACACACGGTTGATTACGATGAGCGCACATGTACGTGTCATAAGTGGCAAATTTATAGATATTCGTGTTCTCATGCCTTGGTATTGTGTCGTTCTCTTGATGATAATGCATCAAATCTCATAGACGAATTACTTACGGTCAGAAACTTGAAGAGGCAATTTGGGAATGCCATTTTTACCCGAATCCTTTCGAAAGAGCAACTGCGAAGAGACATTGCATGGAAGGTGATTCTCGATTACCAAAGAATAATAGTTCATAATGCATCACCGGGAAGAAAACAGAAGCGGAGGTTTACGATACAAATGGATCGAAGTGGGCGATGCCGAGGCGAATGCACGAGGTGTGGTAGTGCAGACCATGGAACTAGAATGTGTCCTGTATCTCATCCTAGATCGGACCGAACAAGACTTGGCATAATTTATAACTCAACTGGCATTGTTGGAGCAGCACCTGTCCCTTTTGATGAACCTTGATGTTGTGTTATGGTTAAAGTAGTTGTTTTGGTTTATGTATTGGTCATAACTGATTGCTAATGTGTAAGTACTTTGAATTTCAATCATGATGATTTAGCTTATGTTGTATTGGTTAGTATATGTGTTCTTGTTTATGCAATTGGTAGAATGACTTATTTGATGTTCTTATGCTATATTGAATAGTTGTTGTTGTTTTGGCTTATGCAATAGGTAGAATGACCTATTTGATGTTTTTATGCTATATTGATTAGTTATGGCTGTTTTGGCGAATACAATAGGTAGAATGACTTATTTGATGTTCTTATGCTACATTGATTAATTATTGTTGTTTTGGCTTATTTAATAGGTAGAGTGACTTATTTGATGTTATTATGCTATAATGATTAGTTATTGTTGTTTTGGCTTATGTAATAGATAGAATGACTTATTCGATGTTCTTATAATAAATTGATTAGTTATTGTTGTTTTGGCTTATGTAATAGGTAGAGTGACTTATTTGATGTTATTATGCTATATTGATTAATTATTTTTGTTTTGGCTTATGAATAGGTAGAATGACTTATTTGATGTTCTTATGCTATATTGATTAGTTATTGTTGTTTTGGCTTATGTAATAGGTGGAATGACTTATTTAACGTAGGTAATTTTGAATTTGTTAGTTAATATTTACCTTTGTTAGTTTATGCAATTTGTTTAATGACTTTAGTAAATGAGGTTAAAAAATTAAATAAAAATAAAACAAAGTTAAATTCAGATTATTAAAATCCAAATTTCATTAAATTCGGAATATAAATTTTTGAATATTAATTAATTCGGAATATTGTAATCCAAATTAAGTGAAATTCGGATTTTAATAATCCAAATTTTAAATTTGTTGTATTAAAAAAATAACATAATTAGAGTTTCGGATTTATAAAATCCGAAACTGGTTGTTTCATTCTGTCCGTGGTACTAATCTCAGATGAGAAGAAGTCGATTAATTAATATATCAGTAAATTAATAAATTGACGAGGACTTTATCTTTGACGTGAGGAGATAAAAGAATAATTAAAAGTGGACTCGGAAGCAATTTTGGTTTAAGTGGTAGTTCCATAATTATTCCGTTAGTGGTACGATTAATTATGAGTTAGATTAAATCGACAAATTGGATTTAATAATTAATTAATAATCCTTAAGTAAGTTGATAGAGGATTTAATTATTCGATGAATTATCCTCGGGTCAATTAACGAAGTGGATTGAATTAATTAATTATCCTTGGGTTGATTAAAGTTGACTAGTCTAGTGAGTACTTAGAAGTTAACAAGTCCAACTAGTAAGGCCCAACTTAAGCCCACTTGAAGGTTTCTCTAGGAGCTCCCTATAAATAGATTAAGTGATGCTTTGAAAAGAAAAAAGAATTCTAATATTTCCTCCCTTAGAGAAAGAAACACCTAGAGAGAGAACTTCATCTTCTTTTTCAAAGATCTTTCTCGAAGTTGGTGTATCCTCTCACGGAATCTCATGGGCTTTTGTTATTGTTGATGTGGGAAGAATCCGGTGAGGTGGCAAGGTTTTCCAGAGAGTTTCACATTTGTTGGGCAGCAGCAATTCTGAGAATTCCGGCGACCGGTGTTCAAATTTTCTGACGTGTTCGGCTTCGGGCATCCTTTTGTGGCGTTTTTTGAGCTTTGGTGAGCTGGGTTTTCTCTAAGGTACTTGGTATTTGTTGGATCTATAGATATGATAATAGATCTGAGTTCCGGGAACCAAATCTGTTCACTTAGAGTTTGTTTATGGCAAGATATGATATATTGGGTGATTTTCAATTAGATCTGATCTTTGTTTTCCAGATCTAGGTTTTCTGTCAGAGTTTTCGGGCAAGCTGATCTGCCCACACGACTTCTTGATCTATCTTGGAGACATTCTAGGGATTTCTTTGAGGGACACACTTCAAAGGTCAAATATTTAATTCCGTTTTTACTTAAAGATTTAATTTTTAGTGTTTCGTTAAATAGATCTAACAAGTATAAGCCTAGATCCGCTCACAGGAATTGATTATAGTGTTTGGGCTAGATCAAAAGTTTTCGATTCTAGAATGCATAGCACGAAAGTGAAATTTTCGATTTGACCCGGACCAGATCTTAATTCCTTCAATTGGTATCAGAGCTGAGGTTTTGGCTTTATACTTGTTTGATTTGTTACGCGGTTTTATTGCAGGTGGTTATTATTCCCGGCTATTATGGTTTTACATTCTTTTATAAACCCGGGACTTGTCCGGGCTCATTTTATTTTGAATGTGAATGTGTGTAACAGTAATAACCACGAGCTGAAAGCTGTGTAAGATTAGATTAAATCTTGTAGTAGGATTTATTCTATCAAATGTCGTCTTTATTTTCCTAGACAAAGCCTTGTATTTAGGAATATATGTAATGACGAAGACGTTATTGTGGGTAACTTATATTAGTGGGTTTTGGTTTATCGTAATTTTGGGTGATTCTAAATTACGTAGAAAACTGAGAAAACACGGACGAATTAGGAGGAATCCAAATAACGAGTGGGAGCGACACGACGGGACATGTCAACTAGGCGACGAATCGAAGCAACAATTGAGAAGGCCATAATAGTCGGGAAATGTATCATTATGTATTTATTTCCCGCTTTATATATCTTGATTGTTGCTTTTGTGTTTTCTTTTTATGTTTTTATGCATGATAAAAAACAAATGGTTTTATGGGTGCAAATAACTAAAGTTAAAATAACTAAGGTTAAGACGTTGCATGTTAAAACTATAAAAGCCCTCAAATTAAGAATCTAAGTGGGGGCGGGTTGTGTTATATCCCCATGGCCTTCATTACGAATTCATATGTGATGTAAATAGACTTGCGCGTTGGCATTAGGGCCTTCCTCCATATTGGATGAGTCTTTGTTCATAAGATCAATAGATTGAATTTCTAAAGGGATAACTATAGTGAGTTTAATTGAAGAACTGCGACACCCTCTCTATCTGAGGAGCATAAGTATCCTCAGTAACAAACTAAGAAGTCACGTAATGGCATACATTTAGTGTACCATTTGTAGTATTTCTCCAATCAAGGTTACGCTACTTAATTTCATTGATCAATATATCGTTTGGTCAGATAGTGAAATTAATGAACTTGGTTCTTCTTGAACGAATATGGACTAGCGTAGACGTTCACACGATCGTGACTTGCGTAAATCCCGATGAACGAGATATTGGTGGATTTGATTATATTGTTTTGAGGGCATCAATATTTTCTAAAAAGATAAAATACTGAAACTTCTATGTTTTTGATATGGGGTTTAATCCATTAGCTTTCATACTAAAAGAGAACAAATTAACTGGTCCTAATTACATTGATTGGAAACACAATTTGGACATTGTCCTCATGGCTGAGTAATGAAAGTTCGTGCTCACTGAGGTATGCCCATAAATGCCTAATGACTAATATGAGTGAGGTCACACTTGTGAGAGACCACGTACTTGAGTTGATTAGTAACATTAATGAGATTGAGGTTTTGGGAGGTGAGATCAACGGGAAAACCCAAGTTGACATCATACTCCAGAGCTTGCCTCAAAGTTTTGCACAGTTTGGCTGAATCAGCGAGTCTATACTCTATCCAAGCTCTTAGCTATATTGGTGTCTGCTGAAGGCCTCTTCTAAGAGAAAAAACAAGCTTTAGTTAGAGTCGGGGCTTCAGGATCTTCTTCTAGACCCAAAGCTGGAAAGAATAAGAAAAAGAAGACTACTAATCATAGACCAAAGCTGGAGATTGCCAAAAAGGAAGAAGCCAAAAGAAAAATGCTTCAAGTGTGGCAAGGTAGGATAATGGAAGTCGGATTGTCCAAAGCTCAATTTAGAGACAGAAGCCTACTTTTGGGATACTGCCAAAGTGTCAGTTGAAGCAGTGGGAGTAGCAAGACTTATTTTCCAAAATTAATGTTGTAATAGTTTTTTGAAGAGTTGTCAGTATGTTCCGAGATTTAGAAAGAATTTACTTTCAGTTTCTAAACTCTTGATGGATGGTTATAAGTTTGTTTTTTCTAACAATTTTGTTAGAAAGAATAAGAAACTTATATGTTCCAATTTAGTGGTTGACAATCTCTTCTTGATTAAGACTAGCTCCCCTGTTGTACAAAACACAGAAATTAATGACACATCATCTAACCATTGTAAGAGAAAAGAACCTTTGCAAATGAACCAAACTTATCTTTGGCACCTTAGACTGGGTCATATCAATCTTAGTATGATTCATAGGTTGGTAAATGATGGGTTCTTGGGCTCATTGGAGATTGACAGTTATCCAACTTGCGAATCCTGCTTGGAGGGTAAAATGACCAAGAGGCATTTTAAGGCAAAGGGGTATAGGGCAAAAGAAGTTTTAGAGTTGGTTCACTCTAACTTATGTGGACCTATGTCAATTCAGGCTAGAAGTGGTTTTGAGTACTTCGTGACCTTCACAGATGATTACTCTAGATATGGGTACATTTACTTAATGCATCACAAGTCCGAATGCTTTGGAAAGTTCAAAGAGTTTCGGGCAGATGTGGAGAAACATCATGGTAAAAGTATCAAGACACTTCGATCTGATCGTGGTGGCAAATACCTCTCCAGCGAATTTAGGAGCTACTTTTCAGATGAGGGTATTAAGTTCTAGTTGTCTGCACATGGCACACCTCAGCAGAATGGTGTAGCAGAGAGGAGGAAAATGACTCTTATGCATATGGTGAGATCTATGATAAGTCACAGTGAGTTTCCCAATTCATTTTGGGGATATGCCTTGGAGACAACAGCTTAAATTCTGAACTTTGTACCATCTAAGTCAGTGCCTTCGACCCCTGTGGAATTATGAACTGGGCAAAAGCCTAGTATCAGACATCTCAGGATTTAGGGTTGTCCCGCATATGTGCTTAAGGCAGACGTAGGCAAGTTAGATTCAAGATCAGAGGTAATGTTATTTGTAGGATATCCTAGATGAACGAATGGTGGTCTATTTTATAGTCATAAGAATCAAAATGTGGTGGTTAGCACTAACGCCAGATTTTTAGAAGAAAACTATATTTTATATCACAAGCCCAGTAGCAAAGCTGTATTAGAAGAGCTTAGAGGACAGTCCAGCATTCTGATACACCAGTACAAGTAGATACACCACAGAATACTGCATAAGCAGTCACATATGATGCACCTACACAGGTTGGGCCTTGTCCTAGTGGGAGGGTTGTGAGACAACCCAAGAAGTACGTGGGCTTGGGAGAGTCTTCGGATTTTGTCCCTGATGCTCACGAACCAGACCCAGTTAACTACAATGAGGCTTTCCAAGATAAATATGTAGATTCTTTGCAAAGAGCGATGATTTCTGAGATGGGTTCGATGGACTCAAATCAAGTCTGGGAGTTGGTAGACCTGCATGATTGGTTTGAACCTATTGGGTGTAAATAGGTCTACAAGCGAAAGAGAGGATTAGATGGGAAGGTTGAAACCTTCAAGGCTAGGCTTGTGGAGAAGGCATATACTTATAAATAAGGTATCGATTATGAGGAGACCTTTTCCCCAGTAGCTATGCTTAAGTCGATCTGGATTCTCTTGACCATATTTGCTCATTTAGATTATGAGATTTGACAGACGGATGTCAAGACAGCTTTCATTAATGGAAGTCTTGATGAGACTATATTTATGCAGCAACCAGAGGGATTCATTGCAGAAGGCAAAGAGCACAAAGTTTGCAGGCTCAAAAAGTTTATCTATGGACTTAAGCAAGCTTCCAGATCTTGGAACATCCATTTTGACGAGGTGATCCAATCCTGTAGATTCATTCAATGTCCGGATGAGTAGTGTGTGTATCGCAGACGTGATGAAAATTTAGTGGTGTTTATTGTACTTTACGTAGATGATATCCTTCTTATTGGCAATAGTAAGAAGGTATTGTCAAATGTAAAGACATGGTTATCCAAGCAGTTTGATATGAAGGATTTGGGAGAGGCTAGACATATCCTTGCGATCAAGATCATTCGAGATTGTAGGAGACGTTCATTGACACTCTCTCATGCTTCATACATAGACACGATTCTGACCCGTTTTAACATGCAAAATTTCAAGAAGGGTTTTCTTACTTTCAAGCACGGATTGCATTTGTCTAAGGAGCAGTCTCCTAAGATCGCTGTTGAGATAGAAGTCATGAAGACAGTTCCTTATGCATCTGCAGTAGGAAGTCTCATGTATGCCATGTTGTGCACGAGGCCTGATATTTGATTTGTCGTTGGCATGGTTAGCAGATATCAGAGTAACCCTAGAAAGGCTTACTGAGAGGCTATCAAGTGCATCCTCAAGTAATTGTGCAGGACAAGAGACTATGTTTTGATCTATCAGGCACAAGAGCTAGTTCTAAAGGGTTACGTAGATTCAGATTTCCAAGGTGATATGGACAAGAGCAAGTCTACCTCTAGGTTTGTGTTTACTTTGAGAGGTGGAGCCATAGTTTGGCGGAGTGTCAAGCAGAAATGCGTGGCAGACTCCATAATGGAAGCTGAGTACGTTGCAGCATCAGATGCAGAAAAAGAAGTTGTATGGCTCAAGAACTTCCCAGTGGATTTAGATGTGATTCCTGAGTTGCCGAAGTCTATCATAGTTTATTGTGATGATAATGGTGCAGTTGCTAACTCGAGGGAACCACGAGCCCATAAGGCAAGTAAGCACATAGAGCGCAAGTACCACCTGATACGAGAGATTGTAAAGATGGAAGACGTGGTATTGGCAAAGATAACATCAGCAGACAACCTTGCAGATCCATTCATGAAGGCATTAACTTCCAAAGTATTTGAGATCCACGTGGAGAGCATGAGAGTTAGATACTTGAGTGAGCCATGAGAGTTTTCTAGATTTTGGCATGACAGCAGAATAAGTGTATTGAATCAGTTTTTATACTTAAAAGCGTAGCTTTGAGTATTAGTGGGAGATTTTTAGTTTTGAATACTGAAAAGCTTTGCTTGTTTGAAAAACTATTTTCCAATTACATATCGATTGTGTTTTAGTATTAAAAATTGTCCCTTTTATATCATATGTCTAAATGATAAGGTGTTTGGTGTGACATGTTTGATCTTATCATTGGTTAAAGTTAATGATATATAAATAACGCTCATAATTGAGACAGTTTGGACATACTATTGGTTTAGGTTATTGTATGATTCTGAGATTGGTTTATCTAGACTAATTGAATCATGCGGATGTGCCCGGGGCATATTAAGCAGAACCTTGAGTAGGATTGAATTAACTTGTACTGATATTTGTAGTTAATTTGAGCCTTGTATTCTTTATATTAATCCCTAGACTAGGAAGTGCATGGGGATTAGATATAGTATACTTTGATTTGCCAAATAGTGCGGTCTAAATTGAGGCCTAGATCTTGGTAAGTTGGGTATGCATGCTTGTTTTCTTATTGCACCATTGCTTATCGAAAGAAAACCATATATCGGTGCATCCAGGGTGATGGTGCTCCAGAGATGAACTCGTAAGGATTATTATACTTAACCCGGCCGGTGGACTTATGTCCGGTATGATAATAAGGTCGAGTGGTACTAATCTCGGATGAGAAAAAGTCAATTAATTAATTTATCAGTAAATTAATAAATTGACGAGCACTTTATCTTTGACGTGGGGAGATAAAAGAATAATTAAAAGTGGACTCGGAAGCAATTTTGGTTTCAGTGGTAGTTCTATAATTAATCCGTTAGTGGTACGATTAATTATGAGTTGGATTAAATCGACAAAGTGGATATAATAATAAATTAATAATCCTTAAGTAAGTTGATAAAGGATTTAATTATTCGATCAATTATCCTCATGTCAGTTAACAAAATGGATCGAATTAATTAATTATCCTTGGGTTGATTAAAGTTGACTAGTCTAGTGAAGACTTAGAAGTCAATAAGTCCAACTAGTAAGGCCCAACTTAAGCTTCCTATAAATAGATTAAGTGATGCCTTGAAAATAAAAAGAATGCTAATCTTGCCTCCCTTAGAGAAAGAAACGCCTAGAGAGAGAATTTCATCTTCTTCTTTGAAGATCTTTCTCGAAATCGGTGTATTCTCTCCCAGAATTGTGTGGGTTTTTGTTATTGTCAACGTTGGAAGAATTTGGTGAGGTGGCAAGGTTTTTTGGGGAGTTCCGTATTTTTTGGGCAACAGCAATTTCGAGAATTTTGGCGACCGTGTTGGATCGTGTTTAACGCAGTGGATTATCCTAAACTATAAGAACCGAGGTCTTACCCTCGACGCGTAATCGGTTGCACTCGCACCTGGATCTTTTTGGGAAGATTGCGTTTCGTCTTTCTCTGGCACTTCCCAAAAGTGTCCTCCACAATCAGGCACGGGAGCTCTTCGGTGCTATTATAAAATTCCTCTAAAGAAATTTTGTTTTTGGAAGAGAGAGAATTTTTTTTCGAGAGAGAAAAAGAGCAGAAAATTTTTAGAAAACTATTTTCTTATTTTAAAATCTGTCTCTCAATTTCTCTCATAGATTCTCTTTTATAAAAGAAATCTGATTTTCCCAAATCCCACAACCACCGGGTTGTTAAAAATAAAATATTTAATATTACAATAATAATATAATATTTTACTTTTACTGATTTGGGTTTTACTTGACCCATGAATCAAACCATTTACCCATGGATCAGACTGATGGGTGTAGAACCTCAATTGCAACTAGGTCCCTTGATTTGTCAGTCTATCTCAATTCTTCCTGAGTAATTAATTAACTATTAATTAATACCCCAAATTTTCTTAATAATATTTAATTAAACTATTTAATTTTATATTATTCTTCTAAGTATAACAATTATACCTAGTACCATCAAGAATCTTCGAACTCACTTGCGTGCAATCCTGTAGGTCCATTCCAAATTGACAATGGATAAATTAATCTCATAGATTAATCCATAAATCATCAGTGGCCTCTAGCAAGACATGATAACTACTCAATTTAGAATGGATGGTCGAATGATGACTCAACGCAACCTTTCTAAGCATACTATGTACAGTCCTCTACATCGATATCCCGTTTAGCATAAGGCAATGAACCATCATCCTTATTAAGCTAAACGTTTACTTGATCTCTCAGTGACACTAATTCTATTCGAGCAAATGATAACAATTATCAATTCTTGGGCATGGCCATACACTTCTCAGTTCACTATCAAGTGGCCCGGATATCATTTCTCATTTAAGAGAGATTTGTAGTCCCATCACTTCACCTACATATCTTAACGTGACTCATAGTGTGCCCAATCATACCCGTACTTGGCAACCTGTTACAGTCCCGTTAGGTGTATGTCAAAGAACACCACAATTCACCTAAGACCATGCAGTGATTTCTAGTCTAAGGATCCACGTACGAGTATACTCGAAAAGAATCACTCATGATCTATCAGTCCATGGAGTGTTTCTTTTGGCGGATTGTTTTCATAAAATTAAATATGCACAAGAATATTACATTCATAAAATTAAATCATCAGATAAATAATCAATCAAACGACATATGTCTTCTTTACATAAATAACTCTCAAAGTTTATTTACATAAATAGCCCTTATTAGGGCACATACACCAACAATCTCCCACTTGCCCGTTGAAGGGCTTTGTCTTAAACTGTTTAAGACCAAGCTTTATTATATGTCTATCAAACTTTGACTGCGGTAAAGCTTTTGTGAGAGGATCTGCTACATTGTCGTCTGACCCTATTTTGTATACTTTAACATCTCCTCGATCGACGATCTCTCGAATGAGGTGATATCTTCTGAGTATATGTTTGGCCTTTTGGTGTGATCGAGGCTCCTTAGCTTGTGCGATGGCCCCGTTATTATCACAAAAAGGTTCTATCGGATCTTGGATACTTGGTATCACTCCGATGTCTGACACGAACTTCCTCAACCAAACAGCTTCCTTTGCAGCATCTGATGCAGCAATGTACTCAGATTCTGTTGTAGAGTCGGCTGTGGTATATTGCTTCGAGCTTTTCCAACTTATTGTACCGCCATTCAGACTAAACACGTAGCCTGATTGTGACTTCATGTCATCTTGATCTGTTTGGAAAGCAGCATCAGCGTAACCTTGTACAATGAGCTGTTCTTGTCATCCGTACACTAGCATTAATCCTTTAGTTCTTCGTAAGTACTTTAAGATTGCTTTGACTGCAGTCCAATAATCCATTCCTGGATTTTGTTGGTATCTGCTAGTCATGTTAAGTGCATGTGCAACATCCGAACGGGTACATAACATGGCATACATGATAGATCCTATTGCCGAAGCATATGGGACTCTACTCATTGTATCCCTCTCCTCTCTTGTTGAAGGACCCTGGTTCTTCTTCAAGAGAAGACCATGTCTAAATGGTGCCTTACCATTTTTCGAGTTAGACATATGAATCTTTTCAATATCTTGTCTATGTATCCTTCTTAGGGGTGTAAACGAGCCGAGCCGAGCTCGAACTTGCCTATGTTCAGGCTCGGCTCGCCTAAATATGAAGGGGCTCAAGCTCGAGCTCGAGCTCGTTCGAGCTCATTTTTTGGAGCTCGAGCTCGTTTAAGAATTGTGAAGCTCGAGCTCGCGAGCCTAGCTCGCGAGCCAAGCTCGATTTAAAACGAAAAATTTTAAAAATATTAAAAATATTTAATATTATAAAATAAATATATATAATATATAAGCTCGTTAGGCTCGTCGAGCCTAACGAGCCTATATATTACAGGCTCAAACTCGGCTCGTTACCTTAACGAGCTGAGCTCGAGCTCGGCTCGAGCTCGGTCAACTCCGAACTCAAGCCAAGCTTTGACCGAGCCGCTCGCGAATAGCTCACGAGCGGCTCAGTTCATTTACACCCATAATCCTTCTTGACTTAGTCCCAGAAGCCTTTTAGACCTATCTCTATAGATCTTGATACCTAGTATCGTCTCGGCTTCTCCTAAGTCTTTCATAGAAAATACACTCCCCAACCATTGTTTCATGTCTTTCATCATGGGAATGTCATTTCCTATGAGTAGGATGTCGTCCATATATAGGACAAGGAAAACTATCTTGCTCTCACTAACCTCTTGTAAACACAAGGCTCATCTTCGTTCTTGATGAATCTGTAACCTTTTACTTCCTCATCAAAACGAAGATTCCAACTTCGAGATGCTTGCTTTAGTCCATAGATTACATACTCAATTAGGATGCTTTTGATCGATGTACCCCTCAAGTTATTTCATATAAATATCCTCAAGTAGGTTTCCATTCAGGAAAGCCATTTTAACATCCATCTGCTATACCTCATAGTCAAAATATGCTGTTATGGCAAGCATAGTCCGAATGGACTTGAGCATCACGACAGGGGAGAAGGTTTCATCATAGTCTATACCATGAGTCTGTCTGAAACCTTTAGCCACTAGTCGTGCCTTGAAGTTCCCGCCAGGTTTTAACTTGAAAATCCACTTGCAATCAACAACCTTTGCCTGAACAGGAGGGTCAATCAAAGTCCACACTTTATTGTCCCTCATGGATTGCATTTCAGATTCCATGGCTTGTAGCCATTTATCTGAATCTGGACTTTCTAAAACCTGTCTGTAGGTCGTGGGCTCATCAGAGTCCACCAAGATCAAATCTTGATCGTCAGTCACAAGAAATCCATATCTTTCAGGTTCATGACGAGATCTACTAGACCTTCTAGATTCTTGTGTTGTTGACTCAGGTTGCTCATCTTCATGAGTTCTCGTGTCAACTTCCATCTGAGTTTCTGTAGATCGTTCTACATTCTCTTGTGGTTCTGGAACTTCTCCGAGTTCTATTCTTTCTTGTACAGAAATTCTTTCTCTAAGAAAGTAGCTCATCGAGCAACGAACACTTTGTTCTCAGTTGGGTTGTAGAATTGATATCCTTTGGATTCCTTAGAATATCCCACAAATAAGCATTTGTCAGTTTTAGGTTCAAACTTATTACTTTGTAAACATTTTACATGAGCTTGACAACCCCAAACTTGTAGATAGGACATGTAGGGCTTCCGACCCATCCATATCTCATATGGAGTCTTATCTACTACCTTAGATGGAATACGGTTTAATAAGTAGGCAGCAGAAAGGAGAGTATAACCCCAAAAGGATGTAGGGAGAGTTGCTTGGCCCATCATTGATCGAACCATATCTAATAGGGTACGATTCCTCTTTTCAGATACACCATTCCATTGAGGTGTTCCCGGTGGAGTCAATTGTGAAACAATTCCACACTGTTTTAGATAGCCATCGAACTCATCACTTAGGTATTCTCCTCCTCGATCAGAGCGAATAACCTTAATCCTTCTATCCAACTGATTTTCTACTTCGTTTTTAAACTCTTTGAACCTTTCAAAAGTTTCACTTTTATACCTCATTAAGTAACCATAACCATATCTACCATAGTCATCAGTAAAAGTCACGAAGTATTCAAATCCACCTCTGGCTTGTGTGCTCAATGGTCCACATACATCCGTATGTATTAGAGCCAATAGCTCACTTGTCCTTTCCCCTTTCTTGTTGAAAGGACTCTTTGTCATTTTGCCTTGCAAGCAGGGTTCACAGGTATTATATGATTCAAAATCAAACGACCCAAGCACTCCATCCTTGTGAAGTTTTTGAACTCGCTTTTCATTTGCATGGCCTAATCGACAATGCCAAAGGTATGTTGGACTTAAATCATTTTTAGTTGATTTAGCTTTCTTTTCTATGTTATAGACTGGTTTTTCTTGGGTCAAATCTAAGACATACAGACCGTTACACATATTTGCAACTCCGTATAAAATATCATTTCGATATAAAGATAACGAATTATTCTCAATAATAAATCGAAAACCTTTTATTATCTAAACCAGAAACTGAAATAATATTTCTGCTCAAAGCAGGTACATAATAACAATTTTCAAGTTCGATATTTAAACCAGAAGGTAAAAACAAGGTATAATCTCCAACTTCAACAGTAGCAACTCTTGCCCCGTTGCCCACTCGGAGATCTACTTCACCTTTCTTTGTCACCCTTCTATTTCTGAGTCCCTGCACATTAGTACAAATGTGAGCCACACAACCAGTATCTAATACCCATGAGGTGGACATAGAAAGATTAATTTCTATAACAAAGATACCTGAAGCTGAAGGATTGCTTTCGAGAAACTTTTTGCAGTTTCTCTTCCAATGACCCTTCTGTTTGCAGAAGAGACATGTATCATCCTTTTTGGATCTCGTCTTAGCTGGAGGAGTTTGTGGTTGGGAAGCAGTCTTACTGCAAGCTTTCTTGTTCTGCCCAACTTTGGCTTTGCCTTTAAACTTCCTCTTCCCTTTACCTTTCTCTACTACCAACACTGGTGTTGCCTTCCGAAGGGTCTGCTCAGTGTTCTTCAACATGCCATAGAGCTCAGGAATGCTCCTATCCATGTTGTGCATATTGTAATTCACCACAAAATCATTGTATTCATCAGACAATGATGCCAAGATGATATCAATGGCCAATTCCCTAGGAAGAGGTGCATTCAATCGCTCTAGGGTATCAATGTACCCTTTCATCTTGATCAAATGCATGCTGACTGACGAACCCTTCGCCATTTTGCACGAAATCAAAGCTTTTATCGTAACGAACCTTTCTTTACGGGCTTGTTCACGGAACATCTCTGTCAGTGACTCGTAAATCCAGAAGGCTTCCGAATTCATGAACTGCTTTTGAAGCTCGCCCATCATCGATGCGAGCATCAAGCAAGTCACATAATCAGAGTCACTTTTCAGCTTATCCCAGGCTTGTTGAACAGTCGCCAAAGCATTTTGTGGTGGTTCAGGTAAAGCGGTCTCTAAGACATGTAGCTTCCTTTCTTGCTTGAGAATTATTCTCAAGTTTCTTTCCCAATCTAAGATGTTTGGTCCAACCAATTTATCTTTATCCAATATACTTCTTAGAGTAAAGTTTGAGATAACATTTGTGCTAGATGATGCCATTTCTACAAGGAATAAATGCAAAATATTAGAATAAGTTTTTAAAATATTTCCACAATAGCCAAAATTGAAATCCCTAATAATTTTGTGATGGTGCTAGATTGTGGGCCGAAAATCCACAAAGAGTTAATCCCAGTCTTGCTTTGGCAAGTTTTGTAGGGATTGAGCTCTTTTAGTAGGCAACGTTCAAATCACATTCCATGTAATTTAACGCTTTCCAATTGCATACCATGTAACTTTTCAGTGATAGAATGAACATTCCAAATGTTTGACACCATCCTATCTTTGCAAAATTAATCCCTAGTCAACTTATTGGGTAAAACTAGGATTAATTTTCCCAAGTCAAACCATCCCTCAAGGCATCATATCAATCGATACCCACACAGTTTTTTCATAACAAGTGGTAGTGATAAAGTTGAGCATCTAATACCCAAACAGTTTTTCCACTCATTAATGGTAGTGATAAAGTTGGGCACCTATTATGTGACAACTCGACGCACGAAGAAACCCTGAGGCCCTTGGGCTCTCTAAATCCACAGACGTTCGACGCTCTGGCGGGCCCCCAAGTATGGAAGCAAAATTAACTCGGGTTTTGGGATTTTAGTTTGATCGGCTTAACATGCATTTTCGTTTTAACATTCATTTGCATATCAAATAAATAAAATTAAATAAAAGTAATGAATTGGGCTCTAGTCTATTACAAGGCGTTTTAAAATAATAAAACTTCATGTTCGGGCCTTCCGTGTTGGGTTCCTGTTCCTGGGCTCCACTATGGACTCCTCTTGGAAACTTCTCTTGGGCCTAACTATTACATAATCATTTTAATGGCACGCACGCCCAAATTCAAATGGCTCGCAGGCCCCAACTTTTAAAACTTTAATAAGCCCAATTCATGCTTTAAAACACATAAATGCATATACTCATACAAGCCCGTTTTAATTTAAACCGATTAAATATAAGGATTGTGTAACTATTATAAAATTAAAATTGATCGTGTCATGATCAATTTTAATCAATCCCTTTTGTTCATTTTTCATTTAGCCAAAATGATGCATGAACATGCTTGTCATAATTATGATGTTTCACATATAAAATTTAAATAATTTAAATATATAAAAAAATCATAAAATAGATAAATAAATAATTCAAAATTAAACAAATTAATTAATCTAATTAATTAATTATTTATTTATCTTTTATAATTATCTTAATCTTATTAAAATAATTATTTTAAAATTTATCTAATTATCTAATTAAGATAATCTTTCAAATTTAAAATTTAAAAAATATTAATTATCCTAATCTAATTAAGATAATTATTCAATTTTAAATTTTAAATTATTTTAATTATCCTAATCTAATTAAGATAATCATTTTAAATTTTAAACTTAAATAATTTTAATTATCCTAATCTAATTAAGATAATTATTCGAATTTAAATTCTAAACATATAGGATAAAATTCTAAATTGAATCTAATCCTATCTTTATCTAATAAGATTATTTAAATAATATCTTATAAATAAAATAATAATAAAATTCAAAAAACTTAGAAAATTAATTTTCTGAAACTTTTGGGGCAGTTCTCTAATTTATCAAAAATTCTCGAGCTTAGGGTTTTAAGGAAATAAAACTTCTGGGCTATTTTGCAATTAAAACAATTTTAAAAACTGATGGCATTTTTAGGGTTTGAGGCTACGACGGGGGCATTTTGGTCATTTCAACCCTAGGGCTTCAGCCACCCGCCGCCAGCCTTCGGTCGTCTTCCCAGTGAACTCCTCGTCGGAATCCTTGACTTTCAGTGACATTCGCTGGTCGTCTCTTCTGACGATTTGAGTTCTCCCGTTTGCAACCTTCCCGATCGCGAAATCCCCGACCGACGAAACTCGGCATTCGAGGCTCCCACGCATCGAAAACTTGAACTCGGCTCCGTCCGACCTAGGCTTTGCAAAAATCAAAAACAGCCAGAACATTTTCGGATTAGTTCGAATACTGACATATTAAAAAATGAAAATTCCCAAAACCATTTCCGGCGAATTTTTTTTCCCCCCGGCGAATCAAACCTGTGAAAGAACCAGCAAACAGCCCAGCAAATAATTTTTTTTTTTACCAAAACCCAGAAAACCCAAACTTTCGAAAGCTACAACCAAGAAATCTGATCAGCCACGTTTTTCCGGCAAAGCAAAACCAAAACAAAAAATATCAACGGAACCCTTCCATTGATTCTCGTTTTTTTAAGTCAAACGAAGGAAAAAACAGCAACAATAACAGCAACCCATTTTTTTTTTCTTGAACGAAAGCTAAAATCAAAAAACCCTTTTTGAAATCGTTTTTCCGGTGATGAAAACCCAGTTTCCAAACCACTTTTTTTTTATGGCAAAATTTAGAACCAAAACAATGGCGGAACAATTCTGACCAATCAAAGAACAACCCAGAAAACCATTTCAAAACCTCTTTTGAAATCCGAAGCCCAAACCAAAATTGTTTCCGATTCATTTTCGTGTGCCCGAGAACAAATTGACGGGGAAAATTTTTTTTTCAGCCACATAAATCAATTCTCAAAATAAACAATTTGCTTTAAACAATTAACTTTATTTTCACACTAAATTAACGCAGCGGATTATCCTAAACTATAAGAACCGGGGTCTTACCCTTGACGCGTAATCGGTTGCACTCGCACCTGGATCATTTTGGGAAGATTGCATTTCGTCTTTCTCTGGCACTTCCCGGAAGTGTCCTTCACAATCAGACACTGGAGCTCTTCGGTGCTAGTATAAAATTCCTGTAAAGAAATTTTGTTTTTGGAAGAGAGAGAATTTTTTTCGGAGAGAGAAAAAGAGCAGAAATTTTCAGAAAACTATTTTCTTGTTTTAAATTCTGTCTCTCAATTTTCTCTCACAGATTCTCTTTTATAAAAGAAATCTAATTTTTCCAAATCCCACAACCACCGGGTTGTTAGAAATAAAATATTTAATATTACAATAATAATATAATATTTTACTTTTACTGATTTGGGTTTTACTTGACCCATGAATCAAACCATTTACCCATGGATCAGACTGATGGGTCTAGAACCTCAATTGCAACTAGGTCCCTTGATTTGTCAGTTTATCTCAATTCTTCCTGAGTAATTAATTAACTATTAATTAATACCCCAAAACTTCTTAATAAAATTTAATTAAACTATTTAATTTAATATTATTCTTCTAAGTATAACAATTATACCTAGTACCGTCAAGAATCTTCGAACTCACTTACGTGCAATCTTGTAGGTCCATTCCAAATTGACAATGGATAAATTAATCTCATAGATTAATCCATAAATCATCAGTGGCCTCTAGCAAGACATGACGACTACTCAATTTAGAATGGATGGTCGAATGATGATTCAACGCAACCTTTCTAAGCATACTATGTACGGTCCTCTACATCGATATCCCGTTTAGCATAAGGCATGGAACCGTCATCCTTATTAAGCTAAACGTTTACTTGATCTCTAAGTGACACTGATTCTATTCGAGCAAATGATAACAATTATCAATTCTTGGGCATGGCCATGCACTTCTCAGTTCATTATCAAGTGGCCCGGATATCATCTCTCACTTAAGAGAGATTTGTAGTCCCATCACTTCATCTACATATCTTAACGTGACTCATAGTGTACCCAATCATACCCGTACTTGGCAACCTGTTACAGTCCCGTTAGGCGTATGTCAAAGAACACCACAATTCACCTAAGACCATGCAGTGATTTCTAGTCTAAGGATCTACGTACTAGTATACTCGAAAAGAATCACTCATGATCTATCATTCCATGGAGTGTTTCTTTTGGCGGATTGTTTTCATGAAATTAAATATACACAAGAATATTACATTCATGAAATTAACTCATCAGATAAATAATCAATCAAACGACATATGTCTTATTTACATAAAAAACCGTCAGTTTATTTACATAAATAGCCCTTATTAGGGCACATATACCAACAATCTCCCACTTGGAAGACATTGGAAGTTTGATTGTCCAAAGCTCAGAGGTACAACCATCTCAGCCTTAATTACTTGGATATGTTTAGTGGTGATTCCCACGGATACTTGGTGTGTGGATTCAGGAACCACTGATTATGTTTGTAATTCTTTGCAGGGTTTGCCAAGTAACCCAGATGCTTAGAGAGGATGGAAGTTTACTTGGGTGACACTATCAGAGTGTCGATAAAAGTAGTGGGAGTGGCTAGATGTATTTTCTAAATAATGTTGTAATAGTTTTTTGAAGAATTGTCTTTATGATCATAGTTTTAGAAAGAATTTACTTGATGTTTCTAAACTCTTATTGGATAGTAATAAGTTCTTTTTATCTGATATTTCTGTTATTGGAAAAAACGAGACACTTATATATTCAGTTCATTGGTGGATAATCTCTTCTTGATAAAAAACTAACTCCCCAGTAGTGCAATGACACTGAGATAAATAACACATCATAGAATCATAATAAGAGAGAAGAACCATATAAAATGAACCACGCTCATTTTTGACACATAAAACTAGGTCATATAAACCTTAGTAGAATTCAAAGGTTGGTGGATAGGTCCTAAGGCTCATTAGTTATTGATAATTATTCAACCTACGAATTTTGCTTGGAGGGTAAAATGACCAAGAAGTTTTTAAGGGTCAAAAAGGTTTTTAGAGTTGGTTCATTCTAACTTATGTGGACCTATGATAATTCAGACCAGAGGTGATTTACGAGTATTTTGTGATCTTCACAAATTACTACTCGAGGTATGGGCACTTTTACTTGATGCGCCACAAGTCCGAATGTTTTGGCAAGTTCAAAGAGTTTTGGACAGATGTGGAGAACCATCATTGTAAAAGTATCAAGTCATTATGATTCGATTATAGTGGTGAATAACTATCTGGTGAATTTAGGAGCTACTTATTAGAGATGAGGATTCAATCCCAGTTAGCTGCACTGGCACATTCCAGTAGAATGGTGTAGCAAAACGGTGAAACATAACTCTTATGGAAATAGTTAGATCTGTGATGAGTTACAGTGAGTTGCTCCATTCGTTTTGGGAATATACCTTAGAAACAGCGACTTACAATATAAATCTTGTAACATCTAAATCCGTGCCTTTAACCTATGTAGAGATATGGTCAGGGCGAAAACCCAGTATTAGACATCTCAGAATCTGAGATTGTCCAGCATATGTGTTTAAGGTAGATACGGACAAGTTAGATGGAAGATTGGAGGTAATGCTGTTTGTAGGATATCCTAGATGAACGAAAGTTAGTTATTCTATAGTGCTAAAAATCAGATGATGGTGGTTGGTACCAATACTAGATTTTAGAAGAGGACTATATTCTAAACTATAAACCAAGTAACAAGATTGTGCTAGAAGATTAAGGGACAGTTTAGAATTCCTGATGCACCAGTACTGCATGAGTTGTCACAGATGATGCGATTACACAGACGGTGCTTTATCATAGTGGGAGGGTTGTCAGACAACCCGAGAGTACGTGGGCTTGGAAAAATCTTCGGATTTTGATCCCTAGTGCTCACAAACCAGACCCAGTGTCCGAATGAGCATTGTGTATACCGCAGGCTTGTTAAAAACTCAGTGATGTTTCTTTTACTTTATGTAGATGATATTCTTCTTACTGGCAACAGTAGGAAGGCATTGTCAGACATAAAGGCATAGTCGATCAAGCGAGTTTGATATGAAGGATTTGGGAAAGGGTGGACATATCCTTGTGATCAAGATTATTTGAGATTGTAGGAGATGTTCACATACACTTTCTCAGGATTTCTACATAGACATGAATCTGACTCATTTTTACATGCAGAACTCCAAGAAAAGTTTCTAAATTTTCACATACACTTTCTCATGTATACGTGTTGTGTACGAGACTGATGTTTGCTTTGCCATAAGCATAGTTAGCAGATATCAGTGTAACTCAGGAAAAGCTCAAGTATTTGCGTAGAATGAAGAACCAAGTTTTGGTATATCAGGCGCAAGAACTAGGGGCTACACAGATTAAGGTTTCCTCTGGGAGTGGACAAAAAAAAATGTCTACCTCTGGGTTTGTGTTTACTCTGGGAGTGGAGCCATAATATGGCGGAGTGTCAAGCAGAATACATGGCAGACGCCACCATTGAGGCTGAATTCATTACTTCGGAGGTAGCGAAGGAAGTAGTGTGGTTTAGGAACTTCCTAGTGGATTTAGATATGATTCTTGAGTTGCCCAGTTTTATCACAGTTTACTGCGATAACAATAGTGCAGTGGGAAACTTGAAGGAACCACAAATCCACAAGGTGAGTAAACACATAGAGCGCAAGTACCACCCAATATGAGAAATCGTAAAGAAAGAAGACGTGGGTGAAGATAATATCAGTAGACAACCTTGCAGATCCATTCACGAAAGCATTGACTGCAAAAGTCTTTGAGAACTATGTGAAGGGCATGGGAGTTAGATACTTGGTTGAACCTTGATAGTTCTCTAGTTTTTGGTGTGATATAGGAATAAATGTATTAAACCAGTTGTTATAGTTCTAAGCATAGCTTTGAGTATTAGTGGGAGATTGTTAGTTTTGAATATAGAAAAGCTATTGCTTGTATGAAAAACTAATATCCACAGCAGACATATCGTCTATTTTTCAATATGACAGTGTTCCATTATATCATAGAACTAGATAACGAGGTTTAGAAAAACACAACAGATCTCGTTATTGGTTAAAGTATTGATATATAAGCAGACGCTCGCAACTGAGATAGTTTGAACAGACTATCGGTATAGGTTATCGTGTGATTTGAAAATTAGTTTGTCTAGACTAATTAAATCATACGGATGTGCCCGGAGCATATTGAGCATGACCAGTTTGGGATTGCATTAACTTGTACTGATCGACATAGTTAATTCGATCCTAGTATTCTAATCTCGTAATCCCTAGATTGGGACAGACATGAGAGTTAGATATCGTATGATTTGATTTACCAAAGGGTGCGGTCAATTGAGGCCTAAATCTCAGTAAGTTGGGTATGCGGTGTTTAGCTTCTTGTGTGCCATTGCTAGTCGAAGGAATCCACATAACGGTTCGCTGGGTTGATGGTGCTCCCGAGATGAGCTTGTAAGGTTTATTATACTAAACCCGGCCGGTGGACTTTATATCCGGTATAATAAGAAAGTCGAGTGGTACTAATCTCGGATACCAAGAAGTCAGTGAATTAATTTGTCAGTAAATTGATGAACTGACGAGCACTAGATATTTGATGTGGGGAGATAGAAGAATAATAAAGTGAGCGCGATGTAAAGTCATTTTTGAGCGGTAGTTCTGTAATTGGTCCGTTAGTGGTATGATTAATTATGCGTTTGACTAATCGAAAAAGTGAATTAATTCATCCTAAATGTTTAATTAATATTTAATTGACTAAGTGGATTAAAAAAATAAGTCATATTGAATTAATTCTAAGGGTTCGATTAAATTAAATTAACAAAGTGGGTTAAGAAATTAATTCGAAACACTCGATTGGAGTTGATTAGTTTAGGAAAAACTAAGGGGTCAACGAAAGTCAAACATTAAGGCCCAACTCAAAAGCCCACTAGGTCTCCTTAGAAGCTCCCTATAAATAGTCCATGTTAGGCACTTAACAAGACATCAGAAACCTTGTAGGCAAATGCCTTAGAGTGAAAGACAAGCCTAGAGAGAATTCCTTCTTCCTTATTGAGAATTCTTTTTCGAAGTCGGTTTGCGATCTTCATTGTTCGAGAAACTCAGCCCATGATTCTAAAAGCCCAAGACCACCCCCCGGAAGTTTGAACGCAGCTCAAGAAGTCCGATCGCCGCCCTTTTTCTGAGCAGTTTGCACCGCCGGCGTTTTTTGGATTTTCCAGCGCTGTTTTGGTGCATTTTCTTTGTGTGCTTTGTGATTTTGTTGCGTTGATCCTTTGGCTCATTCCTTTTGGTTCGCCAAAGTCTAGATCTACAAGAAAATAGTTTACCCACTAATTTTTATTGAGACGGTGTGGGTTTTCATATTAGAATCAAGTTCCTGGGCTAGATCTATTTTTCAGATCTGTGAGTTTCTTGTAGTGGGTTGCTTGGGATTTCTTCGTTTTGCCTTGGGCCACTCCTTAGACACTAGCCCACAGTAGTTCGGAGTTGTTTTGGAGTTATTCTTCGGATTCTGAGTGGATTTCGCTTTCCCAGAGATTTGGTTTTATATATTGCTTGGGACTCGCTACAAAGGTATAATCTTTAATCCTTTCACTTTAGTTAAAGATTTAATATTTAAGTGTCATTTAAATAAATTGAACTAGTATAAGCCTAGATCCATTCAGGGGAAATGAATTTGAGCCTGAGCTGACTCGAAAGTCTCTGATTCTGGAATGCATAGCACGAAAGTGAGATTTTCGATTTAGCCCCGGTTTGTTCTGTTTTCGTCACTGTGTAGGCGCATCATCTGTGACATTATATGAAATGTCTTGTGGTGTATCTACTTGTACTGGTGCAACAGGAGTTGTGGATTGTTCCCTAAGTTCTTCTAGTATGATCTTACTACTGGGCTGTGATTTAGAATATAGTCTTCTTCTAAAAAATTGGCGTCAGTGCTAACTACAACCTTCTGATCTTTAGGACTATAGAATATGTCACCTTTCGTTCCTCAAGGATATCCTACAAATAGCATTACTTCTGTTCTTGAATCTAACTTACCGCATCTGCCTTAAGCATATGTGCTGGACAACCCCAAATTCTGAGATGTCTCAGACTGGATTTACGCCGTCCACAACTCTGTAGGGGTTGAGGGCACGGATTTAGATGATACAAGGTTAATAATATATGCAACTGTTGTTGGATCTTAGGCATGCATAATTTCCTAAATTATGCTACGGAATAGCCTAAATTCTATGGAATCAGTTCTTACCCTCGACGCGTAATCGGTTGCGCTCGTCGCCTGGATCCTTTGGGAAGATTGCGTTCACCACCAAACAATTCACACGAATTGCCTCTACGTTCTTGCATGGAGTCTCTCAGAACCGGTGCTAGCCAAAATTGCCTGTAAAAGAGAAAACGTTTTTCTCTGGAAGAATTTTAGAAGAGAGAGAGTAGTTTTTCTCAAAATATTTTCACACGTTTCAAAACCAGAAAATCAGTTAAAAATCAAATCCCCTCAACACACAGATACCTCTGCTCTTTTATAAAAGAGTACAGACTTATCTGTAACAGTAAATTAATATTAATTAATTATTTAATTAATTAATATTAATTTACTGAGTTGGGTTTAACCAACACCATGGATCAACCCATTGACCCATGGATCAGGCTGATGGGTCAAGAACCTTAATTCACAATTAGGTCCCTTGATTTGTCAGCCCAACTCAATTCTTCCCAGGTAATTAATTAACTTTTAATTAATACCATAAAACTCTTTAATAATATTTAATTAAACCATTTAATTAAATATTATCTATTTAAGCATAACTCTTATACTTATTACATGCAATTTAATTCTGAATCATCAACTCTCTTATGTGCGATCCTGTAGGCCCATTCCAAATTGACAATGAATAAATTAATCTCATTAATTAATCCATAAATCATTAGTGGTCTCTAGCAAGACATATTGACTACACAATTCAGAATGGAGGGTCGAATGGTGATTCAACACAACCTTTCGAGTAAACTACGTACTGTCCTTTACATTGATATCCAGTTTAGCATAAGGCATGGAACCAATCATCCTTATATAGCTAAACGTTTTACTTGATCTCTTAGTGACACTGAACTTAATCAAGTAAATGATACCCCTTATCATTTCTTGGGCACGGCCATGCACTTCTCAGTTCACTATCAAGTGGCCAAGATATCATCTCTCATTTAAGAGAGACTTGTTGTCTCATCACTTCACCTACATACCTTAGCGTGACTCATAGTGTACCTAATCATACCCGTACTTGGCAACCTGTTACGGTCCCGTTAGGCATATGTCAAAGCATACTATAATTCACCTAAGACTATGCAATGATTTCTGGTCTAAGGATCCTTGTACGAGTACTACTCAAAAGAATCACTCATGATCTAACAGTCCATGGAGTGTTTCTTTTGACGGATCGATTTCATGAAATTCAATATGCACAAGAATATAATTACATGAAATTAACTCAGCAGATAGATAATCAATCGAACGACAAATGTCTTAATTACATAAATAACCCTCAAAGTTTATTTACATAAATAGCCCTCAAAAGGGCACATACACCAACAATCTCCCACTTGCCCTTTGAAGGGCTATGTCCTAAACTGTTTAAGACCAAGCTCTATTACATGTCTTTCAAACTTCGACTGCGGTAGAGCTTTTGTGAGAGGATCTGCTACATTGTCGTCTGACCCTATTTTGCACACTTTCACATCTCCTCGATCGATGATCTCTCGGATGAGGTGAAACCTTCTGAGTATGTGTTTGTTTTCTGGTGTGACCGAGGCTCCTTAGCTTGTGCGATGGCCCCGTTATTATCACAGAACAAGTCTATCGGATCTTGGATACTCGGTATCACTCCGATATCAGACACGAACTTTCTCAGCCAAACAGCTTCCTTTGCAGCATTCGATGCAGCAATATACTCAGATTCTGTTGTAGAGTCGGCTGTGGTATCTTGCTTCGAGCTTTTCCAACTCACTGCACCGCCATTCAGGTTAAACACATAACCTGATTGTGACTTCATGTCATCTTGATCTGTTTGGAAAGCAGCATCAGCGTAACCTTGTATGATGAGCTGTTGTTGTCCTCCATACACTAGCATCAATCCTTTAGTCCTTCGTAAGTACTTTAGGATTACTTTGACTGCAATCCAATGAGCCATTCCAGGATCTTGTTGGTATCTGCTAGTCATGCTCAGTGCATGTGCGACATCCGGGCGGGTACATAACATGGCATACATGATAGATCCTATTGCCAAAGCATATGGAACTCTACTCATTGTATCCCTCTCCTCTCTTGTTGAAGGACCTTGGTCTTCTTCAAGAGAAGGCCATGTCTGAATGGTACCATACCATTCTTAGAGTTAGACACATTGAACCTCTTCAATATTTTGTCTATGTACCCTTCTTGACTTAGTCCTAGAAGCCTCTTTGATCTATCTCTATAGATTTTGATACCCAGTATCATTTCAGCTTCTCCTAAGTCTTTCATAGAAAATACACTTCCCAACCATTGTTTGATATCTTTCAACATGGGAATGCCATTTCCTATGAGTAGGATGTCGTCCACATATAGGACAAGGAAAACTATCTTGCTCCCACTAACTTTCTTGTAAACACAAGGCTCATCTTCGTTCTTTATGAAGCCATAACCTTTTACTGCCTCATCAAAACGAAGATTCCAACTCTGAGATGCTTATTTTAGTCCGTAAATGGACCTCTGAAGCTTGCATATACGATTTGGATGCTCTTGATCGATATATCCCTCGGCTTGTTTCATGTAAACATCCTCGAGTAGATTTCCATTTAGGAAAGCCGTCTTAACATCCATCTGCCATATCTCATAGTCATAATATGCAGCTATGGCGAGCATAGTCCGAATGGACTTGAGCATCACGACAGGGGAGAAGGTTTCATCATAGTCTATACCATGAGTGTGTCTGAAACCTTTAGCCACTAGTCATGCCTTGAAGATCCCGCCAGGTTTTAACTTGAAAATCCACTTGCAATCGACAACCTTTGGCTGAACAGGAGGATCAATCAAAGTCCATACTTTATTGTCCCTCAAGGATTGCATTTCAGATTCCATTGCTTGTAGCCATTTATCTGAATCTGGACTTTCTAAAACCTGTCTGTAGGTCGTGGGCTAATCAGAGTCCACCAAAATCAAATCTTGATCGTCAGTCACGAGAAATCTGTATCTCTCGGGTTCATGACGAGATCTACTAGACCTTCTAGGTTCTTGTGTTGTTGACTCAGGTTGCTCATCTTCATGAGTTTCCATGTCAACTTCCTTCTGAGTTTCTGTAGATCGTTCTACATTCTCTTGTGGGTCTTGAACCTCTTCAAAATTTATTCTACTCTCACTGTTTTTCTTGTAGAGAAAATCTTTCTCTAAGAAAGTGGCTCCTCGAGCAACAAACACTTTGTTCTCAGTTGGATTGTAGAATTGATATCCTTTTGTTTCCTTAAGATATCCCACAAACAGGCATTTGTCAGTTTTAGGTTCAAGCTTATTACTTTGTAAACACTTTACATGAGCTTGACAACCCCAAACTCGTAGATAGGGTATATAGGGTTTTTGACCCGTCCACATCTCATATGGAGTCTTATCTATTGCCTTAGATGGAATACGATTTAGTAAGTAGGCTGCTGAAAGGAGGGCATAACTCCAAAAGGACATAGGGAGAGTTGCTTGGCCCATCATAGATCGAACCATATCTAATAAGGTCCGATTCTTCCTCTCGGATACACCATTCCATTGAGGTGTTCCTGGTGGAGTCAGCTGTGAAACAATTCCACACTGTTTTAGATAGCCATCGAACTCATCACTAAGGTATTCACCTCCCCGATCGAAGTGAATAGCCTTAATCCTTCTATCTAACTGGTTTTCTACTTCGTTTTTAAACTCTTTGAACTTTTCAAAAGTTTCATTTTTATACCTCATTAAGTAGACATAACCATATCTACTATAGTCATCGATAAAAGTCACGAAGTATTCAAATCCACCTCTGGCTTGTGTGCTCATTGGTCCACATACATCTGTATGTATTAGAGCCAATAGCTCACTAGTCCTCTAGTCTTTCTTGCTGAAAGGACTCTTCGTCATTTTGCCTTGCAAACAGGGTTCACATGTGTCATATGATTCGAAATCAAATGACCCAAGCACTCCATCCTTATGAAGTTTCTGAACTCGCTTATCATTTGCATGGCCTAAACGACTATGCCACAGATATGTTGGACTTAAATCAGATTGAATTAATTTGGCTTTCTTTTCAATGTTATAAATCTGTTTCTCTTGGGTCAAATCCAAGATATATGGGCCATTGCACAAATTTGCAACTCCGTATAAAACATCTTTTTGATATAAAGACAACGATTTATTACCAATAATAAAACGAAATCCTTTAATATCCAAACAAGAAATTGAAATAATATTCCTACTCATAGTAGGTACTTAATAACAATTCTCTAAAACAATGTTTAAACCGGAAGGCAAATACAAAGTGTAATCTCCAACTTCAACAGCTGCAACTCTTGCCCCGTTGCCCACTAGGAGATCTACTTCGCCTTTCTTTGTCATCCTTCTATTTCTCAGTCCCTGCACATTAGTACAAATGTGAGCCCCACATCCGGTATCTAAAAACCATGAGGTGGACATAGAAAGATTAATTTCGATAACAAAGATACCTGAAGCCGAAGGATTCTGTTTCTTCTCTTCAAGAAACAGCTTGCAGTTTCTTCTCCAATGCCCCTTCTGATTGCAATGGAAACATACAGCGTCCTTCTGAGCATTTTTCTTAGCAGGAGGAGTTTGAGGCTGAGCCTTAGGAGCAGTCTTACTGCGAGGCTTCTTGTTTTCAGCAACTTTTGCCTTGCCTTTAAACTTTCTCTTGTTGCCCTTACCTTTTTCTATAACAAGTACTGGGATTGCCTTCCGAAGGGTTTGCTCAGTATTTTTAAGCATTCCATGGAGCTCAGGAATCGTCCTCTCCATGTTATGCATGTTGTAGTTCACCACAAAGTCATTGTAATCATCAGGCAGTGAAGCCAAGATGATGTCAATGGCTAACTCTCTAGCAAGAGGTGCATTTAATCTCTCTAGGGTATCAATATACCCCTTCATCTTGATCAAATGCGTGCTTACTGACGAACCCTTTGCCATCTTGCACGAGATCAATGCTTTTATCGTAATGAACCTTTCGTTACGGGCTTGTTCACGGAACATTTCTGTTAGTGTCACATAAATTTGGAACGCTTTCGAATTCATGAATTGCTTCTGAAGCTCGCCTGACATAGTCGCGAGCATCAGGCATGTCACATCATCGGAATCGCTTTTCAGCTTTTCCCATGCTCGTTGAACAGCAGCCGTAGCATTTACAGGTGGTGCAGGTAAGGCAGCGTGTAAGATATTTAGCTTCCTTTCTTGTTTGAGAACAATGCTCAAGTTTTTTTCCCAATCTAAGAAGTTTGGACCAACAAGTTTTTCTTTGTCCAAAATGCTTCTTAGAGTGAGATTAGATGTGACATTAGTGCTAGTAGATGCCATTTCTACAAAAGAAAGATGCAAAACATTAGAATGAGTTTCAAAATATTTTCCACAATAGCCAAAATTGAAATCCCAAACAATTTTGTGTTGGTGCTAGATTGTGGGCCGAAAATCCACAAAGAGTCAACCCCAGTCTTACTTTGGCATGTATCGTAGGGATTGGGCTCTTTTGGTAGGCAACGTTCAAATCACATCCCTATGTTATTGTTGGTGTATGTGCCCTTTTGAGGGCTATTTATGTAAATAAACTTTGAGGGTTATTTATGTAATTAAGACATTTGTCGTTTGATTGATTATTTATCTGATGAGTTAATTTCATGTAATTATATTCTTGTGCATATTGAATTTCATGAAATCGATTCTCCAAAAGAAACACTCCATGGACTGTTAGATCATGAGTGATTCTTTTGAGTAGTACTCGTACGAGGATCCTTAGACCAGAAATTATTGCATAGTCTTTGGTGAATTATAGTATGCTTTGACATATGCCTAACGGGACCGTAACAGGTTGCCAAGTACGGGTATGATTGGGTACACTATGAGTCACGCTAAGGTATGTAGGTGAAGTGATGGGACTACAAGTCTCTCTTAAATGAGATATGATATCTTGGCCACTTGATAGTGAACTGAGAAGTGCATGGCCGTGCCCAAGAAATGATAAGAGGTATCATTTGCTTGATTAAGTTCAGTGTCACTAAGAGATCAAGTAAAACGTTTAGCTATATAAGGATGATTTGCTAAACTGGATATCAATGTAGAGGACAGTACATAGGAAGGTTGTGTTGAATCACCATTCGACCCTCCGTTCTGAATTGTGTAGTCATTATGTCTTGCTAGAGACCACTAATGATTTATGGATTAATTAATGAGATTAATTTATGCATTGTCAATTTGGAATGGGCCTACAGGATCGCACATAAGAGAGTTGATGATTCAGAATTAAATTGCCTGTAATAAGTATAAGAGTTATGCTTAAATAGATAATATTTAATTAAATGGTTTAATTAAATATTATTGAAGAGTTTTATGGTATTAATTAAAAGTTAATTAATTACCTGGGAAGAATTGAGTTGGGCTGACAAATCAAGGGACCTAATTGTGAATTAAGGTTCTTGACCCATCAGCTTGATCCATGGGTCAATGGGTTGATCCATGGTGTTGGTTAAACCCAACTTAGTAAATAATTATTAATTAATTATTATTTAATTAATTAATATTAATTTACTGTTACAGATAAGTCTGTACTCTTTTATAAAAGAGCAGAGGTATCTGTGTGCTAAGGGGATTTGATTTTTAACTGATTTGAGGTATCTGTGTGCTAAGGGGATTTGATTTTTAACTGATTTTCTGGTTTTGAAACGTGTGAAAATATTTTGAGAAAAACTTCTCTCTCTCTCTCTTCCAAAATTCTTCCAGAGAAAAATGTTTTCTCTTTTACATGCAATTTTGGCTAGCACCGGTTCTGAGAGACTCCAGTGCAAGAACGTAGAGGCAATTCGTGTGAATTGTTTGGTGGTGAACGCAATCTTCCCAAGGGATCCAGGCGATGAGCGAAACCGATTACGCGTCGAGGGTAAGACCTGATTCCATAGAATTTAGGCTATTCCGTAGCATAATTTAGGAAATTATGCATGCCTAAGATCCAACAACTGTTTCTAAGGCATATCCCCAAAACGAATTTGGAAATTCACTATAACTCATCATAGATCTCACCATTTCCATAAGAGTTCTATTTCTCCGTTCTGCTACACCATTCTGTCGGGTGTCCCAGGTTCAGACAACTGAGACTGAATTCCCATCTCTGACATGTAATTTCGAAATTCAGCAGACAGGTATTTACCATGGTGTTTCTCCATATCTGCTCGATACTTTTTGAACCTATCAAAACGCTCATACTTGTGGCGCATCAAATAAATGTATACGTACATCGAGTAATCATCTGTGAATGTCACAAAATACTGACATTGGTCCACACAAGTCAGAATGAACCAACTCTAACACTTCTTTAGCCCTATACCCCTTGTCATTGAAGGACGTTTGGTCATTTTACCTTCCAAGCATGATTCGCAAGTTGAGTAGTTGTCAACTTCTAGTGAACCTAAAGGTCCAGCAGTGACCAACCTTTGAATCCTACTAAGGTGCCAAAGATATGTTTGGTTCATCTCAGAAGGTTATTTCCTCTTATTATGGTTTAATGATGTTTGAATTGCTGATGCATGTCCAGTAGGAGAAGTTGGTATTAAAATAAACAAGTTGTCTATTAATGAACCAGCACAAATGAGTTTTTTATTTCTTCTAACAAATAAAGAATTATCGAAAAAAAAAACTCATAACCATCCTTTAAAAGTTTAGAAACTGAAACAAGATTCTTTCTAAAACTAAGAACATAAAGACAATTTTCTAAAACCAACTTAGAATTTTTGAAATTCAGCACTACTTTTCCCACTGCAACAACTGACACTTTCGTAGTGTCGCCCAAGTAGACTTCCATTTCTCCCTCTCTAATTTTCCTGGTTACCCAAAACCCTTGTAGAGAATTACAAACATGATCAGTGTTACCCGAATCCACACACCAGGTATCTGTGGGAATCACCGCCAAACATGTCTCAGTAATTAAGAAAGAAATAGTCGTACTTATGTTCTTTGGATAATCTACCTTCCAATGTCCCGTCTGATTGCACTTAAAGCACTTGCCTTCCGGCTTCTTCATTGCAATACTTGACTTAGGCATACTCTGTGCTTTTTTAGCCTTTCCCTCGAGCGTTCTCTTCTTCTTTCCAGCCTTAGGCTTAAAAGTAGATGTTGAAGCTTTGACCGCGACTAAATCTCACTTTTTCTTTTGAAAAAGACTTTTAGCTGCCACCAACTCTGCCAAGAGTTCGGATGAAGTACGTAACAATTGATTCATGTTGTAGTTTAACCGAAACTGCTCAAAGCTTTGAGGCAAGTTCTGGAGGACAATATCGACTTTGGTTTCACCATCAATTTCGCCTCCCACAACCTCAATCTCGTTGATGCTACCAATCATGTCAATGACATGATATTTCATAGGAGTGCTCTCAGCCGTTAGGACAATGTCTAGGTTACGTTTTCAATCGATGTAATTATGACCAGTTACTTTGTTCTCTTTTAATATAACAGCTGATGAATTAAAATCCATATCGATAACTGAAAAATATATAAACAGAAAATGTTTCGGAAAATTAATCCTAAAATTCAAAAATATTGTATTCCCTCAAAACAATATCATCTAATTTAAATCCATCGACAACTCGTTCACCGGGATTCACGCAAGCCACGACAATGTAGACTTTTATGCTAGTCTATATTCGTCCAAGAAGAACCTAGTTCATTAATTTCACTATCTGACCAAACGATATATTGATCAATGAAACTAATAGTCAGTGCTTTTAGCCTTACACAAGAGCAGCATAACCTTGATGGGAGGAATACTACTAATTATACACTAAGTGTATGCCATTACCTGACGTCTAAGTTTGTTACCTAGGATAGTGCACCTCAGATAGAGAGGGTGTTGCAATATCCAGTTTAACTTACTATATTCATCTTACTTAGAAATTCAACCTAGTGATCTTATGGATTAGACTCATCCGATATGGAGAAAAGGCCCTAATGCCAACGCGCAAGTCCACCCACATCACTTATGAATTCGTAAAATAGAGGCCATGGGAATATTAACCAACCCGCTCCCATTTAGATTCTTAGAATAAGGGTTTTTTCAGTTTTAACATGCAATAAACTAAACCTAAGTTATACGCATCCATAAAACCTCATGTTTTAATCATGCATCAAAATAAAGTACAAATTAAAACATGTAACCAATAATTAAAATCATAAAAACAGGAAATAAATGCATAATTAAATTTCCTGACTATTATGGTCTTCATAATTATTGCTTCCATCTGTTGCCTTGTCTCGTGTCCCGTCACGTCACTCTTGATGGATTGACTCTAAAATTTGGATCTCAAAAAAATGGGCTGCACGTGCTGGGTTTCGCACGCTCTGCAAGGTCGCGTGCGCTTACCCGTGTGCTGGGCCAGGCCATGCGTGCGGCTGGTGCCCTAGCGCTGCACTAGATTTCTTGCTCGCGGCATCGTTGTGCAGCAGTGATGCGCCCCGTTGTCGGCGATTTCTGCTGGCGATTCTTTCACCGGCGTCGCCTTCTAGGTCTTCTGTTCTGCTACCACTTGTTATTTGGTCTTCTCTGAACTCGCCTGGGTTTTCCCAATTTTCTACGCAATCTTTGGAATCACCCAAATTGCGATAAACCAAAAAACCACGAATTCAAGTCATTCACAACGACGTCTTCGCTATTACATAGTTTCCTATATACAAGGCTAAATCTTTCTAGGAAAATAAAAACAACAATTACATTGAAAAAATCGTACTACAGATTTAATCTATTCATACACAGCTTCCAGCACGTGGTTTTACTATTACACACATTCATATCAAAAAATAAACCCGGACACGTCTCGAGGTTTAATATAATATAAACACATAAACCATAATAGCAGGGATAATGAAACACCTGCATAAAAAAACCATGCAACAAATCAAACAAAGCAAAGTCAAAGCCTTAGCTCTGATACCAATTAAAGGAATTGTCTGTCCTAGTCAGATAAAAAATTCCACTTTCGTACTACGTATTCTAGAATCGAGAAATTTAAATCAAACCTGAGTGCTCATGTAATCCAATTCAAACCTTTTTAAAATACCACACGAGCACCGGATCTAAGTTTTACTTTATTGAATTTGTCATGCAAACAAATTTACGATAACTAATAAAAGCGAGAAGATAGAAATCGACCGCTTGAAGCATGTCCCTTAAGAATTCGCTTGTATGACTCTTAGACAGATTCTGACGTTGTGTGGGCAAGAACCACAGAGCCAACAGATCAGCAAACTCCAAGAAACAATCCACAAAAGCTCGCTGGGAAAACCAGCTCCAAAAGTTACTGGGAAGTGGAGAGCCACCGCCGCCGGTTCATGTCCGCCGTCCGCCGCCCGCCGCCGAGAGAAAATCACTCCGTCCACCACTGGAGGGGACTACTGCCGCCGCTGAGAAAGAATTCCAACTTTGAGGAAGAGCTCTGGGTTATGTGCCTATAACTCTCTCTCTAGGATTTCTCTATCTATGTTTATGTTGTTCTGAAACTTGTGAATTGTGTTTTGTATTGCTGACCCTCTATGTCTATTTATAGTGCTACAAGAGAGACCTTAAGTTGGATTAGGATTGGTCTTCCTATTGGGTTTGTGTTTTACTCCAATCATGTTCCTGTACAGATTCACATCCAACTGACATAAGGATTCATTAATTACATAATTAATTAAATCTACCTTTATTAATTACCAATATATAATTAATCATACCACTAATGGATTAATTATAGCACTACCATCCAAACCATAATTGCTTCCAAAATCACTAAATTAATTATTCTTTAATCTCCCCACATCAAAGATATAGTGCTCATCAATTTATTAATTTACTGATAAATTAATTTATCGACTTCTTATAATCCGAGATTAGTACCAATCAACCTCATTACTATATGATGTGAATCCAAGGTACGAATTCACGTGAATTGTAGAATCGTCCTCGATTGATCTTTTGAGCAAAACAACTAGCTCAAGTGGATTCAACAATATTGAGTATTAATGAACTCAACACCTTTGAATCACATTATATTGAAAGATGTCTTGAAATCTTCCAAGCAAAAACAATCCAAACCAAAATAGACCCAACAACAATAGGATGAAACCTATCACCTTTGAATCATAAAATGGTATTTTGAAATTACTATTCCCAACCCCTCTAATTTTCAAACCCAACAACACTAGGATAAACCTAACACCTTTGGATTATGAAATGAATTAGAAAAGAAGAGCAGAAGGCGCCACAACTAAAAGGAAGAGTTTTAGTTGATAAGCCAAATAAGTTTTGCAAGCATACTTGCAAGACTAAAACTAGCTCACTAAGAAACTAGCAAAGAAAGGAAAATTCCTTAAAGTTTATATCATCGAATCTTCAATTCTAATAGTTAACCAAGTCCCCTATTTATAGAGTTTCAAGAGGGACCAAGGTTGGAAATTACAAAAGGATTAAAGGAGCAATTCTAAATCTTCTAGTCAAGACTAGCATTAACACTTCTCTTTGACCAAGAAAAGCTCTTTGACCTAGAAGACTCTTGCACTTAATTCTAATATTCTAAATACTAAAAAAAAACTACAGAAAACAACTTGAAAATATCACCCAAATGCTGTTGAAATTCATCCACAAATTCAGCTCATAAATGCGACTTTCAACCTTCTTCAGGCGATATGGGCATGTCAGAGGAAAAGTTCTATCCTAACCTTCCTCAGGCGACATGGGCAGGCGACATGGGCATGTCGGAGGAAAAGTTCTATTCTGCCCAACCTTCCTCAGGTGACATGGGCATGTCAGAGGAAATGTTCACTTTTGGAATCATCATAAAAAGTGCTTCCACACCATTTGGATCAAGATCCAAGAATTGCAAAATGTTGTAATGTTTGGCATGAATTGAGGTAGCCTTTGGATCCTCATTTGAATGGACTTCAAGAATCAAAATGTTCAAGGCTTTTTTGATGTTTCAGCTAGATTCGCATCATTCCCCCATTCTTGAAGATGATTCGTCCTCGAATCGAAATCGATCTACAGATCCAAAAAGAAATATTAGAATGGGAATCTCACATCATGGATATACTCTACTCACATTTTCTCAAAGTCACATAAATATGTGCACGTCCCAATGGCATCCTTCAAGCATATTCATGAATTCAGTCACACTAGCGCAAAAGTTTATTAAATTTAAAGACCACTAAATAAGAAAAACCTTATTAATAAAAACTATCAAGAGTTGTAAAATGATGAAAATCTAAAATTACTACTAAAATTATTTATCAAAATATACAAATTCTTTTCCAAGTATGAACTTAATCATATATGGAAAAGTTCTAATGAACACCAACCATGAGACATGTCTTTTTCCCAAATTATACAAAAGAGATAATTTTATGGAAAAATTGTAGAACACTTGGGTAACATAGGGTCCAAATTGTAACTCAAAGTGCAATGCATCATCTATCACATATTCCTGAGCATACTTAAAGTCATTCTCCATTGGCAATGATTTTACAAGCTTTTTATCACACAAATGTGCCAATGGAATGTTTTGCCACTTAACAACAAAACAATCCAAACTTAAGGTAACAAGTTCAAAATCATAAGATTTAAGAACATTATGCAATGTCACCAAATGATTAGAAGTTACCATAGGCTCGGTAGTTGGGCTCTCCTTGGATTCCAAACTTCTAAAAATAGAACCAACACGCCATTGCATTGAATCAATAGTAGCACTTAAAGAAGTAGACAAAGAATGTCTTACCTTACAACTTCTTGAATCGGGTAACCAAATAGAATTAGAATTGGTGTTGAATTTAAGCTTCCCACTTGGTATATCTCTAAAGATAGAAGTAACAAAGATATTCCAACAAAATACAATTCCTTAAAATTGAACAAACACCTCAAGATTGTGTAAAAAATTATCACCACACTCATTGCTAACATCAAAATTTATGATCCATAAAAGACCAAAAACATGCATATTTTCCAACAGATGATTTGTGACAACTTTTGGAACTTCACATATGATCAATAGTTCACAAAATTTTAAGAATTTCATTGCTCTCCAAAATTCTAAAATCTCCCAAAAATGTAGTAACTGATGAGAAGCGCAAGTAGATTTATAACACAATGAACCAATTAACTCCAAAACAAAATTTATGAGCAAACCAAAAAATTGAATTCCTTTATATAGGTGATCCTGAAGTGCTTGTGAGAATACAATTGATGAATCACGTATGTTCAAGGGTTCCATAATCACCAAAAACTCACCAAATTCATATGATATCAAGAAATTGAAAACAAACCCAAATCTGGAATATGCACAAGAAATATCCAACTTATAAGAATTCACACAAAGGTCCAAAAATGGAAAAGAAATATTCAACTCATAAGAGTTCCAAAACACACAAGATTTTGAGCATCTCCTAAAGAATGAAGAGTGAGATTTAAAGCAAAAAGACTCACAAAACTCTGAACATTGATGTAGCAACTCATGCCAATGAAACATCCCAAATAGTGTTAAGAACTCATTCACATATTCACAAAAATATAAGGACTCTCGGGAATCAGTGGACTTACAAGTCAAACACCCAGCAAGAGAAGTATGCACTTGCCTTTGCAACTTATTCTCAAAAACAGATTTCTTTACCTCAAAACATCTAGGAATGAAACTAGATGGTTTATGTGTTGCTTGGACAATTTCAATTTCAAAAGAAGCGTCCTTAGAACCTTTATCTTCAAGTCCCTGAAAAATCTCACTTTTACAAACCAAATAAGATGGAAAATTGTTAGGAGATAAAAGTACTTTGAGAGGTGGGGAAGATATTGTCCTATCTACCTCACAAACTCGTTCATGTTCATCTTTTCTCTCAATATCACCTTTTGAAATTTTCAATCCCTTAAAAATTTCTTTTTCTGTCTCTTTTGGCTTTTCTAACTCATCATAAGATTCATGCCATTTTTCACTCCTATTGCTTTTCTCCTTAAGGTCTCTTTCTTTTTCTTTTTCTCTCACTTTGCTTTTCTTCTCACCAACTCTTGCTTTTTCATGACTCCTTTTACCACTCTCACTCATATGCTTCATTTTTCTTTGGAACATGAGCACCTCATAATGAGATAATGGTGCAAGAGTAACTTTTCTGCCATAGCCATTGAAAACATATTTTCCACTTGATTTGTTGCGCAAAAAGTTTTTATTATGCATCTATGCCTTTCCCAAAAGAAGATTTGTAGACACCATTGGTACAATATCACAACTAACAAAATCATGATATCTACCAAAACAAAAAGGAACCAACACTTTTTCTTTTACCTCCACGAGTCCACACTCACTTGAATACATGTATGGCTTTGGATGTGGAAAGGAAGATAGTTTGCATTTTTCAATCAAATAAGTACTAGCCATGTTAGCAGAATTATGGGAATCAAGGTTGATAAGGCAAACCTTGTCATTAATGATCCCACATACATGAAAATTAGTGTCACGACGAGCATCATCTTGTTGACTTCCTTGCCTTTCTTCTCTTTGCTGAAAAGCAAGTTCTAGTTGGTCCATTCGGGTGGTGACCCTATCAATGATTTGTTCCAATCGCCTTATGGTGTGTTCCCTCCATGCTTTTTGTTCAGGTGTTTCACCGGTTGGATCTGCCATTAGAACAACAATAGATAAAAGTACCTCGCACCCCTTTTCCCCTTTCCCTAACATGTCTCAACCCAAATGAAAAGAGATTTTCACTCGTGTTTAAGGCCGATCTAGTAGGGGTAAGTTGCACTCAGATTTTACCACTCTTTTCCTCCTGCAAGTTCTTGTGAGAATCGTTAAACCCTTACAAGATGCTACTCAAAGATCTTACTTGGCAACAAAGAAAGTATAGAGGTCAAAGAAAGGATAGTAGGTAATGATTAGGTAAAAGAAACAAGAATAAGATTTAGAAAGAAATTATAAGAGTAGAAAGAAAACAATGATGATACCTTTTCCTCAAAACTTTTCCCACACTTGGAATCACAAATCCCTGCAATATTAATTTAAGAAGCTAGAAAGATAGTTTCTTCTCTTTTTTTTTTAATGTACTCTTTCTTTTTTCTTTTTTTTTTTACTATCTTTTTTTTTTTTAATTTTTTTCTTGCAAACTTGAACCTTCAAATAGAAACAAGGTAACTATGATAAAAATAAGATGCAAGATAAAAAAATGATATGATCAAATCAAGGAAACTGAGCTCTGATACCAAACTGACGTGAATCCAAGGTACGAATTCACGTGAATTGTAGAATCGTCCTCGATTGATCTTTTGAGCAAAACAACTAGCTTAAGTGGATTCAACAATATTGAGTATTAATGAACTCAACACCTTTGAATCACACTATATTGAAAGATGTCTTGAAATCTTCCAAGCAAAAACAATCCAAACCAAAATAGACCCAACAACAATAGGATGAAACCTATCACCTTTGAATCATAAAATGGTAGTTTGAAATTACTATTCCCAACCCCTCTAATTTTCAAACCCAACAACACTAGGATAAACCTAACACCTTTGGATTATGAAATGAATTAGAAAAGAAGAGTAGAAGGCGCCACAACTAAAAGGAAGAGTTTTAGTTGATAAGCCAAATAAGTTTTGCAAGCATACTTGCAAGACTTTAGCTCACTAAGAAACTAGCAAAGAAAGGAAAATTCCTTAAAGTTTATATCATCGAATCTTCAATTCTAATAGTTAACCAAGGCCCCTATTTATAGAGTTTCAAGAGGGACCAAGGTTGGAAATTACAAAAGGATTAAAGGAGCAATTCTAAATCTTCTAGTCAAGACTAGCATTAACACTTCTCTTTGACAAAGAAAAGCTCTTTGACCTAGAAAAGCTCTTTGACCTAGAAGACTCTTGCACTTAATTCTAATATTCTAAATACTAAAAAAAAATGCAGAAAACAACTTGAAAATATCACCCAAATGCTGTTGAAATTCGTCCACTAATTCAGCTCATAAATGCGACTTTCAACCTTCTTCAGGCGACATGGGCATGTCAGAGGAAAAGTTCTATCCTAACCTTCCTCAGGCGACATGGGCAGGCGACATGGGCATGTCGGAGGAAAAGTTCTATTCTGCCAACCTTCCTCAGGTGACATGGGCATGTCAGAGGAAATGTTCACTTCTGGAATCATCATAAAAAGTGCTTCCCACACCATTTGGATCAAGATCCAAGAATTGCAAAATGCTGTAATGTTTGGCATGAATTGAGGTAGCCTTTGGATCCTCATTTGAATGGACTTCAAGAATCAAAATGTTCAAGGCTTCTTTGATGTTTCAACTAGATTCGCATCACTATACCAGACATAAGTCCATCGGCCGAGTTTAGTATAATAAAAATTGCGAGCTCATCTCGAGAGCAACATCACCCCGGACGCACCGGTACATATTTCTTTTCGACAAGCAACGACACACTAAGCAATCAAACATGCGCACCCAACCTACCGAGAATATAAGTCTCAAATGACCGCACTCATTGGCAGATTAAAGTACACTATGTTTAATCCTCATACCCGTTCAAGTCTAGGGATTAAGACATAGAATACTAGGATCAAATAGTCTACTAAATCAGTAAAAGACAATTCAACCCAAACAATCAAGCTTCCAAATCACATAATGACTTAAACCGACAGTTTGTCCAAACTGCCTTAGTCATGAGCCTAATTTATATATCATGACTTTAACTAATGATGAGATCTACTGTGTCACACCAGACTCCTCATCATATAGTCACTTGATATAATAGGACTACATATGAAAACATAAAACAATTAACTTAAACATTCAATCGATATATATAAACCGGGAAATAGTTTCTATACAAGCAAAGCTTTAGTATTCAAAACTAACAATATGGTCCATGGAGTGCGGAAAACACTACAAAATAAAAATCTAAAATTCCACACTACGGAATTCCAAGACCCCGTCGTGCAGTAGAATAGGTGTTGATCCCATAGTGAACGATTTAGCTTTGTAAAGATTTAATTTTCTTTTGATTAGTGAGTAAAGAAGCCTACGAATAACAAGCTAGCAGTAAAATAAGAACACAAAGTAGCAAGATTGGAAATCAGGTTGGTTTTGAGGGGGAGATTAGGGTTAGGCTGAGGATTTTTTTTGTCTGGCTACTTATCCTATTTGCAAGTTCGATGTGAATAAACTCTTCCCGGAGGAAAACGGAATACACACTCCGATTGTAATTCGACGCATTCCAGTAAAGGAAGAGAATACACAATCTAGGTCAAACTATGAACATGCAAGGAGTAAGCAACTATAGAACTTGAATATACCGTAGATAAGATAGCTACAACCACCCGATATATATACAACTAAAGAAATCAGGTAATACACATACAACCAAGTATTGACACCGATAAAGGGTTCAACCGCGGAATCGGAGGGAATTGTGGTGGCAAGCCAAACAACGCAACTCTACCGACGATGGCTCAATGACTGGACTATGACGATATAGAAGGATGCTTTCGTACACCTAATTTCACCAACACTAAAACATCTGGGACTTCCTCTCCGATATGGAGTTTAGAACTCCATAGATCTGAGCTCACAAACCATCTGTATCCTAAACCCTAGCTCGAGAGGCTTCCAGGAGAAGATACAAAAAGCGTCCGAATGTAAAGTGAACAAAAGATGCCCTAATGGTTTTGTCTCTGGGTATTTATACCTGCTACAATTAGGTTAGAAAATAATTACAACTTGTGGGGTCAAAATTGTTATGTCACTGTATAAGGCTTGGACTTTGGTGTGGTGAACATCTAGTTTTTCTCTCCAATTCACTTCTCTAAAGTCAACAGCTTACATAATAAGCTTCACCAGTAACTTTCCGACCCCAAAATATGCATGGATTCATCACTTCTAAAAGTTCACCTGCAATTCACAAATACCCAACATAAGTCGTAAGAATAACAGGAATGAAAGGGATTCCTTATCAAAATAGTTGAATTAATTTATGAAATACTATAAGAATGTGATGAATCTTGTGCACTCCATCCCCTCACACTAAGAATCTTGCTTTTCCTCAAGCAAAGTCACTCGAACTCTAAGGGAATTCATGCAACTGAACATAAAACATGCTCAAGAGGTTTAAGATAATTCCAAGTGTAGAATATAAAGCAAGACATGGCAGTTTCAAAAATGATATCAGCTTAAGCAGAATATGCAAATTTAGGTAAACATGAAAGAGTCCCATTAGTCATCCTTGACTTCTTCATCGTAGAATTTTTGTTCACATTTTCCTTTCTATTCTGATTTTCTTCTTTTGTTTTTCCATTTTCTCTTTCTTTTTCTATTGTTTTTGTAAGGAGGTTCAAGGTTTCAATGTCCCTCACTTCTTCTTTTATTTTTGTAATACTTAAAAGTTTCAAACAAAACTGAGTCATCATTTGCAAAAGATTGAGCTTTAAAGTCTTTCTTATAGTCGAGTTCTTCAGGGGGGTTTTCACAAATGATGGGATCATAAGAGAAGGCTGTCGGGTTTATTATATTTTAGGGCGTTCAAAGAAAGGTTTGGGCTCTAGGGGTTGATCCTAAGGGTGCAGATGGCTAGAAAGAAGAGGTTAGACACAGAGGTTTCTAATACTTTTTGTCATGTCAATGTTTCAGAACAGAACTGAGTAGTAGTATGTATACTTCTCACAAATTCTAGATACTCTTCCTAACAGGAATCATGCACTCATACAATCGAAAAGTAAGCAGTCAAATAATCACTTACAAAGGCTCAATTATGCTCACTCAAATCAATTTGGGTACTGTATGAATGAAACAAAATATATTTCATAGATCCCATTTCACATTCAGCATTATTCCATCTAAAGCAAGCCAATACACTTATTGAGTTTAGCCTTATCAAAGAAAAAGACACTGGACATGTTTGAAAAAATTTGATAAAATGCACTCTGGATCAGAAAATAAGAAATTTTACCACTTTTTCAGCTGTACAATTTACCTGAATGAAACAGAGAGTTTGAGAGACTTACCTGGAGCACTGACATGTCCTTATCGTTGTAAGAAGTTTTAGGCAAACACTCAAAAATAAATTTATAATTAACAAAACAAAAACACTAAAACTATAGTATTTAATGTTTCATTCCCAAGAAATTTGTGGTCTTGAGTGAAGTGGTTGTTGGGTTCGAGTCCCTACTAACTACAATTTCTAGTAGTTTTAGTAGCCTGTGAATCTAAGAAAGTAAAATAAGATAGTGGTTTGGTAAAAGTCATGCAAATAACAAAATAAAGAAAATAAGATAAAATGGGTAAAAGGTGAAAAATCACACCACAACTAAGATCCAAGGGGCTATTGCTAAGTAACTGATCATGTAATTGTTTAAGAACAATTTAATACCATCGTCATCGAATCAATAAGGACTAAAACTAGCCAATAATAGAAATGGGGTCGTCAATCCTATCTATTATCAATCCTCTACTTTACCGACATCAAGATCGAGTAAAATCATCCAATCCAATACCACTTTGTTTGAAAAGAAATGAAACTCGTAACACAAGATATCACTATTCTATCAACCATTTGTCCATCTTAACTAGATAATCAACAACGTATCTCAGCAATAAAGTAGATTCAACATAAAGATCGACAACAAGACAAAAACCACATCCAAAAAAGGAATTCATCAATTCTTGCATGAAACCCACTTAACAATATGCATGAATAACCAAAGAACAAGACAAAAACCACATGGAACTAATGAGAATATCTTGGAATAGTTCGATGAGTAAGAAAGGTGAGGTCTTAGCATCCAATATGCAAGATAACTCAAAAATCCTTAGCACCTCCACCATATTAAAACACTAAATCTTCACTAAATCCATTGTCTTGCCCACATCTATTAGAAATCCACTACCCCCTATCACTTAGAAGGATAGATTTCCCTAGAATCTACTTAGAACATGAATGTTCTAAGAGAATTCATAGTGTGTGTGTGTGTGTGTGTGTGTGAAAAGGTGAGAAAGTGTGTGTTTCTTCCTCACTAAGCTAAACTCTCTAAATTATGAAAAACACACTTATGGTGTGCTGTATGTGATAGATTATCTATTTAAAAGGAGTCTTGGCCATTAAGAAAGGTCTCAGAGGGCTAAATTTGGTATTACATAAGAAGATTCATGCCAAGGGTAAAGTTGGAACTGCAGCAATGATTTTCGAGCGACGACCAGGCGGTGCCGCCATGGTGACACGAGGGAGGCGGAGGTCAGGCAGTGGTGCCCTGTGGACACCAGTGTTGGTGACGACCAGGCGCCAGCACCCAGTGGACGCCAGACTCGTAATCTTCATCAATCCGCACTAATTCCAAATTCTTTTCTTTAAGCTTCAATCTTGCGTGATTTCTTCATTTTTCAAGCAAAAGTCTTTAAGTTTTATCCAAAATCTCCAAAGTGCCTCCTTACTACAAAACCATGCAAATCCAACTATAAATGCATTGAAAAATCATAAAAGATGTCATATTCATTGAAAACCAACTAAAAGTAAGCTAAACATGCATGAATTCAGGTCATAAAAAGGTATTTTTTGGAGTCACGTAACCCCTCCCCCCTCCCCCCCCCCCCCCACTTAAGACTTTGCTTGTCCTCAAGCAAACTAGTCGAGAAAACAAATAGAAAGTGAGTCCAAAATATAACAATTAGCTCTAAGATGGGTTTTTTCTTCCCCTTCAAGCTAAACATGAAAAAGCATGCACTCACTTTGCATTAATGATATCATACAACTTCCATAATTAAGTAAGACATGCATGATATGAATTATCTATCAACATCAATTAACCTCATCACCTCACACTATCAAAAATTCACTCAATAACGCTCAAAGTGTATAGGTTTTGAAATATTCAACTAAGCTCGATTCAATTGCATAAAAGATCTGTTAGGTTTGAATACATAAGTTATGCTTGTATTCTACCTTTTCCCAGTTAATATATCGATTTAATGTTTTGGTTTATATGTTGTGCATATGTCATCCATTTAAATTATGTAGTTAGATGATGAGGTGTCTGGTGTGACACAGTAGATCTCATCATTGGTTAAAAGACATAATATATAAATGAGGTTCGTATCCGAGACAGTTTTAGACAAGCTGTCGGTTTAGGTTATTATGTGATTCGGAAAATTGGTTTGTCTAAAATAATTGAATCATATAAATATGCCGGGGTATATTGAACTTGACTATTTAGAATGATTTGTCTTGTACTGATTTAATAGACAATTCATTCTTAGTATTCTATCTCTTAATCCTTAGACTTGAGCGGGCATGAGGATTAGACATAGCGTACTTTGATCCGCCAATAGGTGAGGTCAATTGTGGCCAATAGTCTCGGTAGGTTGGGTGCGCGTGTTTAGTTACTTGGTGTGTTGCTGCTTGTCAAAAGGAAACCATGTGCCGGTGCTTCCGGGGTGATGGTGCTCACGAGATGAGCTCGTTATGTTTGTTATACTAAACCCAACTGGTGGACATAGGTCCGGTATAGCAAAAAGGTCAAGTGGTACTAGTCTCAGAATTTAAAAAGTTAATTAATTAATTTATTAGTAAATTAATAAATTAACGAGCACTAAATCTTTGAAGTGGGGAGATTAAGAATAAATTAATTTAGTTATTCCGGAAGCAATTCTGGTGTAGGATGATAGTGCCAAAATTAATCCGTTAGTGGTATGATTAATTTTGTAGTGGGTTAATTGAATAAGTATAATTAATTAATTAATTAATTATTCCTAAGGGTTAATTAAGTAATTAACAAAGTGGAATTATTTATTTAATTAATTAAGTCTTAAATTTCAATTAAAATTAGGAAATACTAGAGATTAGGAAATCTAATTAGATTTGGATTATCCTATTAGATTAGTTACCTAATTGGATTTTGAAAATAATTAATTACCTAAACCCATTAGGAAGACCAATCCTAAACCAACTTGGGGTCTCTAATGTAGTTCTATATATAGACAAGGGATTAGCAATTACATAGTACATAATTTTTAAGTTTTCAAGACAAGAAAACTAGAGAGAGAAATTTTAGAGAGAAAACATTTTTTTCTCCGTCTTGAATAATTTTTGACCAGTAATTTGTCCCGGGCGGCGGCCGGTGGTGTAATTCCGGCAGGCGACGGTGGCAAGAGAAATCTGGCGACGACGGTTCAATTCAGGCTACGTTGAGCTGTAGAATTTTTTCGACGAGTCTTTTTGTGTAGATTGCTAATCAATTGCTCGCTAGATCGTTGCCCACACAACGTGTGATCAAACTCTTGAGTCATACAAGTGATCACCTGAGTAACACGCTTCAAGAGGTACATTCTATGTTTTCGCTTTAATTAGAAATTATTGTTGCATGATTAATCAAATGAGTACATACCAAGATCCTGCACAATGTTATTTCAAGCAAGGATTGGAATAGAGATTGTGATAGAGTCTAGGCCTGGTCAAAGTGAATTTTTGACCGGGCTCGGGTAGATAATCTTTCAATTGGTATCAAAGCCTGGTTTTGGGTTTTGAGCTTATTTGATTTATTACTTGGTTTTATTTGCAGGTGGTTTAGAAATCCCGACTATTATGGTTACGTCTGTATGATTTTAATTAAATCCCAGGACATGTCCGGGTTTGATTTTATTATGAATGCTTATAATAGTATAACCATATGCTAGAAGTCGTGTAGGATTAGATCAAATATGTAGTAGGATTTTTTCTATGTAATTTCGATTTTTAATTTTCCTAGAAGTCTTGTAGTAGGAGAATTATATTTTTGTAATAGAAGGCGATATGATAGGCAACTTGAATTCGTGAGTTTTGGGTTATCGTTAATTCGTAGAAACCCAGGGAAACTCAGAACGAATTGTAAGAAGACCAAATAGTGTAGAAGAAGCGAAAAAGGAATCGAAGGTGGGTAGCGGCACCGGTGACAGCTCACCGACAGGAGCCGCCGCCGCGCGGCTTTGCGAACTACTGCACAAGCACGCGGCTGCAGTCGCGGTGTTGCGCACTGCAGGGCTGCGCGCGGCCTATTGCCCGTTTGGCTCGCGTGTTTAGGCCCGTTTTTCCTCTGGAGTTTATTTTTTTTAAATTCAATTTTTCAAGATTCAATCCATCGAGTGGCGTGACGGGACACAAGATCAAGGCAGAAGATGGAAGCAATTAAAACCATGATAGTCGAGAAATTTATTTTTTCGTATTTATTTTCCGTATTTATAGTTTTAATTTTTGTGCTTTAATTTTTGTGTTGTATTTTAGATGCATAATTATAAAGCATGCTGGTTTTATGTTTGCACATAACTTAGGATCAGTTAATTGCATGTTAAAATCGGAAAAACCCTCAATTTAGAAATCTAAGTGGGAACGGGTTGGTTTAATATCCCCACAGCCACCATTACGGGTTCATATGTGATGTGGGTGGACTTGCGCGTTGGCATTAGGGCCTTCCTCCATTCGGATGAGTCCAACCACAAGATTGATAGATTAGGAATTTCGAAGTAAGATGACTAGAGTATGTTTAACTAGGAGAAATGTGATACCCTATCCATCTGAGGTGCCCTATCCTGAGTTAACAAGCTCAGAAGTCACGTAATGGCACAAACTTAGTGTACGATCTGTAGTATTCCTCCCATCGAGGTTACGCTGCTTATTTGTACGGCTGAAAGCACTGACTATTAGCTACATTGATCAAAAGATCATTTGGTCAGATAGTGTAGTTAATGAACTTGATTCTTCTCAAACGAATGTGTGTTAGCATAAACGTCCACACTATCGTGGCTTGCGAGAATCCCGATAAATGAGATGTCAGTGGTTTAAATTATTATTTTGAGGGAAGTCAATAATTATTAGAATTTCTTATAATTTTTGAAATTCTAGGATTAATTATTGAAAAATTATCTGTTTATTTAATTTACAGTCTTCGATATGGCATTCAATCCTTTATCTACAATATTGAAAAACAACAAATTAACTGGTCTGAACTATGTTGATTGGAGTCGTAATTTGGACATTGCCCTAAAGGATGAGAGCACTCCTGTGAGAGATCATGTCATTGACATGATTAGTAACATCAACGAGGTTAAGGCAGTGAGAGGCGAAATCGATGGTGAAATCAAAGTCGATATTGTCCTCCAGAACTTGTCTCAAAGTTATAAGCAGTTTCGGTTGAACTACAACATGAATCAATTGTTGTGCACATTATCCGAGCTCTTAGCAGAGTTGGTGGCGGCCAAAAGTCTTCTTCAAAAGAAGAAACGAGCTTTAGTCACAGTCAAAGCTTAAGAATCTTCTTCCAAGCCTAAAGCTTGAAAGAATAAGAGAAAGCTCGAGGGAATGGCTCAAAAGGCACAAATTGCGTAAAAATCGAAGATTGCAAAGAAGAAGCCGAAAGGCAAGTGCTTCAAGTGCAATCAGACAGGACATTGGAAATCAGATTGTCCAAAGCTCAAAAGTACGATCGTTTCTACATTAATTACTGAGACATGTTTAGCGGCAATTCCCAAAGATACTTGGTGTGCGGATTTAGGCGCCACTGACCATGTTTGTAATTCTCTGCAAGGGTTCCAAGTAACCCGGAAGCTTTGAGAAGACGAGCTGGATATCTACTTGGGCGACACTATAAGAGTGTCAGTATAAGCAGTGGGACAGTGGGAGTAGTTAGCCATATTTTCGAAGATTCTAGGCCAGATTTAGTTAATTGTCTTTATGTACCGAGTTTTAGAAAAAACTTTGTTTCAGTTTCTAAACTTTTAAAGATTGGTTATAAGTTTATTTTTTCTGATGATTCTATTGTTATTAGAAAAGGTGGGAAACTTATTTGTTCTGGTTCATTAGCTGACAATTTGTTTATAATTAAATCAAACTCCCCTGTTGTGCAAAACATAGAGATAAATGGCGCATCATCTAACACTAATAAGAGGAAAGAATCTTCTAAAATGAATCAAACCTATCTTTGGCATCTCAAGCTAGGTCATATAAACCTTAGTAGGATTCAGAGGTTGGTCAATGATGGACCTTCAAGTTCATTAGAGATTGACAGTTACTCAACCTGCGAATCTTGCTTGGATGGTAAGATGACAAAGAGACCTTTTAAGGCAAAAGGTTATAGATCTAAAGAAGTACTAGAGTTGATTCATTCTTACTTGTGTGGACCAATGTCGGTCCAAGCACGAGGTGGGTTTGAGTATTTCGTGACGTTCACGGATGATTACTCAAGATACAGATACATTTACCTAATGCGCCACAAGTCCAAATGCTTTAGTAAATTCAAAGAGTATCGGGCAGATGTAGAGAAACATCATGGTAAAAGTATCAAAACACTGTGATCAGATTGTGGTGGTGAGTATCTGTCCCACGAATTTTGAGAATATCTCAACGAGGTCATAATTCAGTCTCACTTGTCTGCACCTGGCACACCACAACAAAACGATGTCGCAGAAAGAAGGAACCGAACTCTCATGGAAATGGTTAGGTCAATGATAAGCTATAGTGATTTGCCGAGTTCATTCTGGTGATATGCCTTGGAAATAGCAATGTACATCCTAAATCTTATACCATCTAAAACCGTGCCTTCAACCCCAGTAGAGTTGTGGAACGAGCGTAAGCCCAGTCTAAAACATCTCAGAATTTGGGTTGCCCAGCACATGTGCTTAAGGCAGATGTGGCTAAGTTAGATCCAAGAATGGAAGTAATGTTGTTTGTAGGATATCCTAAGGGAACGAAAGGTGGTTTGTTCTATAGTCATAACGATCAGAATATGGTAGTTAGCACTAACGCCAGATTTTTAGAGGAAATTTATATTCTAGATCACAAGTCCAAGAGCAAGATAGTACTAGAAGAGCTTAGAAAACAATCTGATAATCCTGATGCACTAGCACAAGTAGATACACCACACATTGCACAAGATATCACAGATGATGCGCCTACACAGGTTGTGCCTCGTCGTAGTGAGAGGGTTGTAAGACAGCCCGACAAGTTCATTGGCAAAAAACAAGAGATGGGGTCGATGGACCATAATTAAGTCTAGGAGCTTGTGGACCTGTCTGATGGGTTCATACCCATTAGATGTAAGTGGGTCTACAAACGCAAGAGAGGACCTGACGGAAAGGTTGAAACCTTTAAAGCTAAGCTTGTGGTGAAGGGGTATACTCAGAAAGAGGGAATCGATTATAAGGAAACCTTCTCTTCGATAGCCATACTTAAGTCAATCCGGATTCTCTTGGTCATAGCTGCTCATTTAGATTATGAGATATGGCATATAAATCTCAAGACAGCTTTGCTAAACGGAAGTCTTGAGGAAACCATTTTCATGCAACAACCAGAGGGATTCGTTGAAAAATGCCAAGAGCATAAGGTTTGCAGGCTTAAGAGGTCCATTTACAGACTTAAGCAGGCATCCAGATCTTAGAACATCCAGTTTGATGAGGTAATCCATTCCTACGGATTCACTCAGTGCCCGAATAACAATGTGTGTATCGCAGATGTGATGGAAACACGGTGGGGTTTCTTGTGCTTTACGTAGATGAAATTTTACTAATTGGCAACAATAAGAAAGTGTTATCAGACCTAAAGCATGGCTGTCCAAACAATTTGATATGAAGGACTTAGTATTAGCGGGACATATCCTTAGGATTAAGATAATTCAAGATTGTAGGAAACGTTCGTTAACGCTCTCCCAAGCTTCGTACATATATACGATCATGGCCCGTTTTAACATGCAGAATTCCAAGAAAGATTTTCTACCTTTCAGACACGGAATACATCTATCTAAAGATCAGTCTCCCAAGACTGTTGAGGAGATAGAGGCCATGAAGACAGTTCTTTATGCTTCGGTAATAGGAAGTCTCATGTATGCCATGTTGTGTACGAGGCCTGATATCTATTATGTCGTTGGCATTGTAAGCAGATATCAGAGTAACCCCGGGAAAGTTCATTAGGAGGCAGTATAAAATGCATTCTCAAGTGTTGGTCTATCAGGCGCCTGAGCTGGTACCCCGAGGTTACACAGATTCAGATTTCCAAGGCAACAGGGACAAGAGCAAGTCTACCTCAGGGTATGTGTTTACTTTGGGAGGTGGAGCCATAGTTTGGCGGAGTGTCAAGCAGAAATGCCTGGCAGACTCTACCATGGAGGCTGAATATGTTGCCACATCAGAGGCAGCGAAAGAAGCAGTGTGGCTCAAGAACTTCCTAGTGGACTTAGATGTGATTCCTGGTTTGCAGAAGTCAATCACAGTGTACTGTGATAACAACGGTGCAGTAGCAAACTCGAAGGAACCACGAGCCCACAAGGCGAGTAAACACATACAACGCAAGTACCACCTGATACGAGATATCGTCAATAGGGAAGACGTGGTCGAGGCAAAGATAGCATCAAAAGATAATCTTGCAGATTCTTTCACGAAGACATTGACTTCAAAAGACTTTGAGGCTCACATGGAAGGCATGGGGATCTGATACTTAGGAGAGCCATGATTGTTTTTCTAGATGTATTGTAGAGTGTAAAAGATTGAATGTAATTATATATACCTAAAGCACAGCTTAAGTATTAGTGGGAGATTGTTAGGTTTGAATACATAAGCTATGCTTGTATTGTACCTTTTCTCAGTTAATATATCAATTTAATGTTTTGGTTTATATGGTATGCATATGTCATCCATTTATATTATGTAGTTAGATGATGAGGTGTCTGGTGTAACACAGTAGATCTCATCATTGGTTAAAAGACATAATATATAAATGAGGTTCGTAACCGATACAGTTTTGGACAAGCTGTCGATTTAGTTTACTATGTGATTCGGAAAATTGGTTTGTCTAAACTAATTGAATCACATAAATTTGCCTGGGGCATATTGAACTTCACCATTTAGAATGATTTGTCTTGTACTGATTTAATAGACAATTCGTTCTTAGTATTCTATCTCTTAATCCCTAGACTTGAGTGGGCATGAGGATTAGACATAGCGTACTTTGATCCGCTAATCGGTGAGGTCAATTGTGGCCAATAGTCTCGGTAGATTGGGTGCGCGTGTTTAGTTACTTGGTGTGCTGCTGCTTGTCGAAAAGAAACCATGTACCGGTGCGTCCAAGGTGATGGTGCTCTTGAGATAAGCTCGTTATGTTTAATTATACTAAACCCAACTAGTGGACTTATGTCCGGTATAGCGACAAGGTCGAGTGGTACTAGTGTTTGAATTAAAGAAGTTAATTAATTAATTTATTAGTAATTTTGGTGTAGGATGGTAGTGCCAAAATTAATCCGTTAGTGGTACGATTAATTTTGTAATTGGTTAATTGAATATGTATAATTAATTAATTAATTATTCTTAAGAGTTAATTAAGTAATTAACAAAGTGGAATTATTTAATTAATTAATTAAGTCTTAAGTTTTAATTAGAATTAGGAAATCTTAAAGATTAGGAAATCTAATTGGATTTTGATTATCCTATTAGATTAGTTACCTAATTGGATTTTGGAAACTAATTAATTACCTAAACCCATTAAGAAGACCAATCCTAAACCAACTTGGGGTCTCTTTTGTAGCACTAAATATAGACAAGGGATTTGCAATTACATAGTACACAATTCTTAAATTTTCAAGACAAAAAAATAGAGAGAGAAAGTTTAGAGAGAAAACTTTTTTCTCCCTCTTGAATAATTTTCGGCCAGTTATTTGTCCCGGGTGGCGGTCGGTGGTGTAATTCCGGCAGGCGGCGGTGGCAGGATACATTCGACTGCGACGACGGTTCAATTCAGGCGGCGTTGAGCTGCGGAATTTTTTTGGCGAGTCTTTTTGTGTAGATTACTAATCAACTGCTCGCTAGATCATTGCCCACACAACGTGCGATCAAAGTCTTGAGTCATACGAGCAATCACCTGAGTAACACGCTTCAAGAGGTACTTTCTATGTTTCCGCTTTAATTAGAAATTATTGTTACGTGATAAATCGACAATGTTATTTCCAGCAAGGATTGGAATAGCGATTGTGCTAGAGTTTAGGCCTGGTCAAAGATTTCGATTCTGGAATGCGTAACACAAAAGTGAATTTGTGACCGGGCCCTAGCAATCTTTCAAGATCTTCAACCATAAGCTTGACGCTAGATCACCTCGCCACCCGCCTATTGCGAATACATCACATTGATCAAAAGGACTTTTATTAGGGTGTAACTGGGCTAAGAAAGTTGGCTAAGGACAAGAAAATGTTAAGGCTTGAAAATTGGAGTTATTATAAAGAGATGTGCATTGATTGGATGTTTTATCAACTACTTCTACTTGGATTCTTCAACTACTAATAGAGATTTAAGGCTTAGATGTCCTTTACTTCCTCATTCTTATTTCTTCAAACTTTTTTTTTAAGTAACTTTTCTTCTTTTAGAAACTACCAAAAACTAAAATCTACAAACTTAGAATCCATCAATTATTTTTCATTTCCACATCCAATCACATACAAACTCTTTAAGGGTCTAAAACAAAGTTTTAACAAAGAAAAAGGCTTAAGTTGGCTTATTGGGATCAAAGAAAACAATGAAAAAGATGAGGCTCAACTTGGTTATGCCTAAGGGGATAAAGATGATTATGGGTAATGTAAAGAAAAGAAAAGAAATAAAAACAAAAGCTAACTAATTTCCCTCATCACTTTAATGTATCACAAACACATAAAAGGATATGTATGCTAAAGTCAAGTTCTAGATTCAATCATTCATGCAAGACAAATCACACAACCAAAGAAAAATGAGCAAGCAAATAAGAAATGCTCAATAAAGGCTCAAATAAGCTCACATAAAATCAAGGGTTGAAATGTGATTACATCTCAAGATGTCAACTAAGAACTCACATCATAACTATCAATACTCAACCATTTCGCTATATTTCCACCAATCATGCAATGCAAATACACAAAACTAGCTTGAAGGGGTCCTTTTATTTTGGAAAATTTTTATCAGAATCCAAAATAGAGCCAATTTTTGAAAATTAACCACAAAATGGACTCATCTTCACTACTAGTTTCTCAATTAGCAAGCATAAGGACTTATAACAAATTTTTTTTTATCTCCCCCCCCACACACACTTAAAGTAAACATTGTCCTCGATGTATCAAAACAAAACAAAAATGGGCTGATATGGTACCAATTTCTTTTTCCTTCACAATTAAGCTCATGCCCTATAATGTTAGTCAAATACTCAATGTAACATTAACACTTTAATTAAAAACATAAAAATAAACACACCAAAGCAAATAAAAATATTTAAATTGCAAAGTGTCAACAAAATGTAGTAAGAAAGTAATAGTGGTAAGGATTCTTAAACTCTTGTTGTAAATCCTTTGTAAAGAGAAAACCAATAGCATATGATCTATAAGCCTCCACTATTCCATTATAAGCTCATAATTCTCCTTTCTTACTTAATGAATTTAAACATGCCCTAAAAAGTTGCACAGAAATCGTGAATTCTTTTAGAGAAGAAAGTATAAAAATTTGTGGTTCTATAGTGACGGCATCTAACAGGTATTGGCACCTGGCGGTCGCCACAGGCGGCGTCCAACAAGTGTTGGCGCCTGGCAGTCGCCAGTATAGGCGGCGTGAAGGTGCGGTGCCTTCATGTCGCCTACCATCAAATTTTTAGTCAAGTATTCACTAATTTAGCATTTTGATCATTTTAAACACAACATCAACATGTTATTTTACCATATGATTATTTCTTTAGTAAAAATGCATGATTTTCATTCATTCCAACACAAGTTATGCATGCTCCATTATCATCAAACATCAATTCACAAGGTATAGAGTATCAATAACATAAAAGATTAAGAGCAAGCATTTATTTCAAAACAAACCTTTTTTTACTCAGTAATCATTCTGAAAGCACAAAGCAATTCAAAACTAAAATCCAAAAATAAAAAATAAAACTAAAAGCTGCAAATTGTCATTAAGTAAGAAAAGGGTTAGTAGTTGGAATTTGCAGCTAAACTAAAAGGGTTATAGTAGTTGAATCTTCAAACTCTTTTCTTCATCCCTGCTAGATCGTCTGCAATATGTTTGAGGTCCTTGCCAACCAGACTTCTGAGTTTCCTTAATTCTATTGCACATTGTTTCTAGAGCAGTCATTATATCCATCAACACCTGCATGTTATCTACAATAATGTCCAGGTGGTCCATAACATTTCTTAAAGATGGTCCTAATGTAGAGGTGCTAGCTTCTCCCTGTTGTATGTTCCTCTCACTCAGCCCTCCTAAATGATCTGAGATTACAATCTTTTATTTTTCTACTTCTCTGCCCAAACAAGTATTATCATCAATAGACCTACTCAGCTTTTCTTCAGTATCCCTGCCATCTGATATCATATTCACAGCACGACTATAATCCTGTATTAGTTAAGAGAAAGGCAAACCAACATTTGAATTACCATCAAGTGTATCAAGCATGACAAAATAGATAAAATCTCCCAAATCAATACGTTCTCCCTCCATCAAAGCTGACGACAATAAAAATCTTTCCTTAGTTATTCTCTGATTCTTCACTGGAATAAGCCTGACGAAGGTAAAAATGGTTTTGGCTCTACTGTTGAAATTATTATACACCACTTGCTACCATGTAGATGGACAAGGTACTGCAGGACTGATGCATTTCCTCCAATCCTTATCCTCTACCTCTCTCTGATTAAGCTCGTCCCTTGTTAATAATCTCCTTCCTTTTATCTGCAAAAATGAATTAAGGGATTCCTTTGAAATCAGCAAGTTTTGCTCTCTTAGTTTGATAGTCCAGTTGGGATTTCTGAACCACAAAGCAGCATAAAAATCTCTGCACAAGTTCTTGTTGGTGAACTCTGAAGAGGGCATGAATCTCTTCCAACCATTTCTTTCAACAATCTCCCAGTACTTACTTCTCCTGCTTATTCCTCTTTGTAAAGTAAGCTCTCTCTCTTTTAGTCTTGCCTTAGCTTCTTTTCTGTTTCTAGGTTGTTTATTCACCCTAGTTGTATGAACTCTCTTTACCTTCTTTCTTAGTGGTAAAATAGCAATTTCTTCTTCCTCAGATTGTGAAAATGAACTCACGGTCGGTTAGCTCCAGAAGTTTCTGCTTCTCTATAATCTTCATTCTCTTCATCAGATTCCTCGGATCCTCCTAATACCCTTTCATCTCTAGCATCACTATTAGTTTCTACCACATCATCACTTCCGAAAACTTCTTCAAAAGATTTTGTAAGCCTTAATGGCTTCTGGGGTCTGCTGGTGGTTGCCTGTTATTGGCTTGGTCCAAGATTCTTTTCTTTAGCCATAATCTGCATGTTAGAAGAAATTATAAAATGAGTTTAGAAAATTATGATTAGCTACAAAAATCACCTAGGCATCGTACAGGTACTGATGCCAGGAGGTCGCTAAGGTTGGCATCATACAGGCGTTGGTGCCCGTAGGTCGCCGCACCTGGCTGCCCTAAAACACAGCGCCATGATATTGCCTAATGTGATTTAAACCAAAATTCCAAAAAACTCATTCTATTCAGCTATTTGAATGCCCATAACATACAAAACCTTCCACAATAAGTATAAAATCATTCTAAACATGGATTAACACAACTCTATTTCAAAAAAATTCAAATAACATGTTCTTAGAACTCAAAACCGCAAAATCACAAATGTATGAACATGGTGGATAAGTCAAGCTAAGAATCATGTTACCCGTACTACATTAAGCACAAATGATCATACTTATCATAAAAAATTGAATTTAAATTGCAGAATATGAATATCCCAATTTGGAAATATTCAAGAACAAAAACCCTAATTTTCATACCTTTGATTCGTGCGAGAATAAGTTGTTTTAGAGCAATCCAGTCGGTTCAAATCTCTTGTTAGTAGGTAAGGAACTGTTTGATTATAGAATTTAAGATCAAAAAACCTGTTTTAGAAGTTTGGATGGAGTTTGGCTCTCGTGCGCTAAGGAAAGATTTCTTGCGTTTGGGCGGTGAGAAGGCTATGGCCTTTTCACTGTCTGGTTTTCCTTTTATGTATTCATATTTTTTCAGCGAGGGTGTGGAACCTTCTTGCCGCCACCATGAGGCTGTAATTGGGCGATGGTATGGCTTTGGAAATGACAACACCTTTAGTGATGGCCGCAGGATGACGTGGCGTCTGTACGATGCCTAATGCACGGCGACGCACAGGCACTGCTGGGCACTCATCCTGACTTTTTACCGAAATTCTCAATTTTTGATTCCTTTGTTTTTTGCTCCATCCAATCTTGTTACACCCTGTACCTACAACATATACACATGCTCCAAATTAATATTCTCAGAAATCTCATAAAAACATATGACAAATTTGCATTTGAAAAATCTAAAAATCTAAAATATAGAAAATCAACTAAAAAGCTATAAAATGCTTGGGTTACCTCCCAAGAAGCTCTTTGGAATTTAGAGTCTCCGGCTAGACTTATTTCATGATAAAGGATCAAGTTGTTACAAGACTCATGGAGTCTTCAGATGTAAAGGCATGGCTGTCCAAGCAGCTTGATATGAAGGACTTAGGAGAAGCGGGACATATCCTTGGGATCAAGATAATTCAAGATCGTAGGAAACGTTCGTTAACGCTCTCTCAAAATTCATACATAGATACGATTCTGGCCCATTTTAACATGCAGAACTCAAAGAAAGGTTTTCTACCTTTCAGATACGGAGTGCATCTGTCTAAGGAACAGTCTCCCAAGACTATTGAGGAGATAGAGGCCATTAAGACAGTTCCTTATGCTTATGCAGTAGGAAGTCTCATGTATGCCATGTTATGTACGAGGCCTGATATCTGTTATGTCGTTGGCATTGTAAGCAAAAATCAGAGTAACCATGGGAAAGCTCATTGGGAGGCAGTAAAATGCATTCTCAAGTATTTGCGCAGAACGAGAGACCAAGTGTTGGTCTATCAGGTGCCTGAGCTGGTACCCCGAGGTTACACATATTCAGATTTCCAATGCGACAGGGGCAAGAACAAGTCTCCTCCAGGGTATGTGTTTACTCTGGGAGGTGGAGTCATAGTTTGGCGGAGTGTCAAGCAGAAATGCGTGGCGGACTCCACCGTGAAGGCTGAATATGTTGCCACATCAGAGGCAGCGAAAGAAGCAGTGTGGCTCAAGAACTTCCTAGTGGACTTAGATGTGATTCCTGGTTTGCAGAAGTCTATCACGGTGTATTGTAATAACAACGGTGTAGTAGCAAACTCGAATGAACAACGAGCCCACATGACGAGTGAACATATGCAGCACAAGTACCACCTAATACGAGACATCGTAAAGAGGGAAGACGTGGTCGTGGCTAAGATAGCATCAGAGGATAACCTTAAAGATCCGTTCACGAAGACATTGACTTCAAAAGTCTTTGAGGCTCACGTGGAGGGTATGGGGATCAGATACTTAGAGAGCTATGATAGTTTTTCTAGACATATAGTAGTAGAGTGTATAGGAGTTGAATGTAGATGTATACTTAAAGCACAACTTAAGTATTAGTGGGAGATTGTTGGAGTTGAATACATAAGCTATGCTTATATTGTACATTTTTCCAGTTAATAGTAGAGTGTATAGGCTCAATATCTAATGAGCCTTAGGGCCTATCATTGACCAACCTATGAATTCTACTAAGGTTTATATGACCTAGTCTTATGTGTAAAAAAATGAGCTTGGTTCATTTTACACGGTTCTTCCCTCTTATTATGATTCGATGATGTGTTATTTATCTCAGTGCCATTGCACTACTGGGGAGTTAGTTTTTATCATGAAGAGATTGTCCACCAATGAACTGGAATATATAAGTTTCTCATTTTTTTCAATAACAGAATTATCAGATAAAATGAACTTATAACTATCTAATAAGAGTTTAGAAACATCAAGTAAATTCTTTCTAAAACTCTGATCATAAAGACAATTCTTCAAAAAACTATTACAACATTATTTAGAAAATAAATCTAGCCACTCCCACTACTTTTACTGACACTTTGATAGTGTCACCCAAGTAAACTTCCATCTCGCCCTCTCTAAGCATCTGGGTTACTTGGCGAACCCTGCAAAAAATTACAAACATGATCAGTGGTTCCTGAATCCACACACCAAGTATCTGTGGGAATCACCACTAAACATATATCAGTAATTAAGGCTGAGATGGTTGTACCTCTGAGCTTTTGGACAATCAGACTTCCAATGTCTTGTTTTGCCACACTTGAAGCAGTTGCCTTTCAGCTTCTTTTTCTTGGCAATTTTTGGCTTGGGCTTACAATTAGCAATCTTCTGGGTTCTCTTCTTCTTCTTTCTAGCTTTGGGCCCAGAAGAATTTGAAGGCCCAACTGTGGCTAAAACTTGCTTATTCTCTTGGAAGAGGCCTTCAGCAGACACCAATGCAACTAAGAGCTCAGTTTGAGTGTAAACATGATGCTTCATGTTATAGTCCAGCCGAAACTGCTCAAAACTTTGAGGCAAGCTCTGGAGTATGATATCGACCTGGGTTTCCCCGTCAATCTTTCCTCCCAATACCTCAATCTCATTGAAGTTGCTAATCATCTCAAGTACATGATAACCCACAGGCGTGCCCTCTGCCATAGTCATTAGCTTCCGCATGCTTACTTTCCTAGCAGTTCTGCCTTGATGACCAAACATTTCCTTTAGGTTTTCCATAATGTCAAAAACAGAGTTCATTGACCGATGCTGAAGCTGCAATGCATTCGACATGGAAGTTAGAATGCAGCATCTAGCCATCCCATCAGCCTTCCTCCACTTTTGATAGGTTTCCCTATGCTCAAGAGAAGAGTCATATCCCTAGGATCATCTGGGCATACATCAGTGAGGATGTACTTGCACTGCCTGACCATGAGGACAATGTCCAAATCACGTTTCCAGTTGATATAATTTGGACCAGTTAACTTGTTCTCCTTTAGTGTGACAAATATTGTATTAAACGCCATATTTAAAACTGAAAAAAATAAACAGTCAAGTTTTAGTATTCTTTTTCAAAAATATTGATATCCTCAAAAACAATATAATCTCCCATCGACATCTCTCACATCGAGATTAACGTAGGTCATGATGGGTGAACGTCTAAGCTAAGCCACATTCATTCAAGAAGAACCGAAGTTCATTAATTCCATTATCTGACCAACGATCTTATGATCAATGAAATTAATAGTCGATGATTTTAGCCGTACGTAACCTCTTAGGAGGAATACTACAAACGGTACACTAAGTGTATGCCATTACGTGACTTCTAAGTTTGTTACTTAGGATACTAATGCGCTCTCATTTAGCGAAGGTGCCGCAACTTTCTCCAATTAAACTCACTATAGTCATCCCTTTAGAAATTCAACTAGTGATATTTGTGGGTTGAAGACTTATCCTTAGGGAAGAAGGCCTTTGGCCAACGCGTCGGTCTAACCCACATCACATATGAATTCGTAATGGAGGCCATGGGGATATATACCAACCAGCTTCCACTTAGATTTTTAAGTTTGAAGATTTTTACGTTTTAACATGCAAAATCTTAACTATGGATATTCGCACCCATAAAACTGTTGGAGTTTTAATATGCGAATAATCTACCTTAGTTAATTGCACTTTACTTTTTAAAACGGTTTCATTTTTGCTCATGGAAAAAGAAAATGAAAACACACAATCAACGAAAAGACATAAATACGAGAAATATAAAAATAAACATTTCCCGACTATTATGGCATTCTCTATCGTTGATTCCTTTGACGCTTCGTTGACACGTCCTGTCATGTCGCTCCCACTCGTTATTTGGATTCCTTTTAATTCGTTCGAGTTTTTTTGATTTTCTACGTAATTAGGAATCATCCAAAATTACGAGAAACCAAAACCCATGAATATAAGTTACCCAAAATAACGTCTTCGTCATTATACATAAATTCCTATATACAAAGGTTTTTTCTAGGAATTTAAAGACGACAACATTAGATTAAATCATACTACAAGATTTATCTAATCCTACACGGCTTCCAACTCGTGGTTATTACTATTACAGACATTTCCATTCAAAAACAAAAATGAGCCCCGACATGTCCCGGGGTTTATGAATGAAAAATAAATCTACCATAATAGTCGGGAACTAATAACCACTTGTTTAAACAGTTTAACAAAAAATAATAATGCCAAAACAAAGCTGTGTAATAAATCAAATAAGTATAAAGCCAAAACACTCACTCTGATACCAATGTGAAGGAAACATAACAAACCCGGGCTAAATCAAAAATCTCACTTTCGTGCTATGCATTCCAGAATCGGAGACTTTCGACTCGCCTCAGGCCCAAATTCATTTCCCCTGAACGGATCTAAACTTATACTAGTTCAATTATTAAAACAATGCTCAAAGATTAAATCTTTAACTAAAGTGGAAAGATTAAAAATTATACCTTTGAAGCGAGTCCCAAGCAATATAGAAAACCAAATCTCCGAGAAAGCGAAATCCACCCAGAATCCAAAGAATAACTCCAAAACAACTCTGAACTAGTGTGGGCTAGTGTCTACGGAGTGGCCCAAGGCAAAACGAAGAAATTCCAAGAAACCCACTTCAAGAAACTCACATATATGAAAAACAGATCTAACACAGGAACTTGATTCTAATATGAAAACCCACACCCGCCTCAAAAAAACTTAGTGGGTAAGCTATTTACTCGTAGATCTAGACTTTCACGAGCCAAAAAGAACGAGCCAAAGGATCAACGCAACAAAATCACAACATACAATGAAAATGCACCAAAATGCGCCAAAAAAGGGCTGCGATCGGACTTCTTGAGCCGCGTTCGAACATCCGAGCAGTGGTCTTGGGCTTCTAGAATCGTGGGCTGAGTTTCTCGAACGAGAAAGATCGCAAACCGACATCGAAAAAGAATTCTCTCTAGGCTTGTCTTTCTCACTCTAAGGCATTTGCCTACAAGGTTTCTAATGTCTTGTTAAGTGCCTAACATGGACTATTTATTGGGATCTTCTAAGAAGACCTAGTGGGCTTTTGAGTTGGGCCTTAATGTTTGACTTTCGTTGACCCCTTAGTCTTCCCTAGACTAGTCAACTCGAATCGAGCCTTTCGAATTAATTCATATCCCACTTTGTTAATTTAATTTAATCTAACCCTTAGGATTAATTATTTCATATGAATTAATTTCTTAATCCACTTAGTGTTAGTTTTGAATACAGAAAAGCTATTGCTTGTATGAAAAACTAATATCCACAGGGGTCTGGATCAAAAAAATCCCCAAATATAGGGACTGGACTGAAATAATTTGATTTGAGAAGATGTGGACCAAAAAATAGGTTTTCAGATTTGCAAAATCCGAAACAATTAATACATTTAAGTTTTGGATTTTGCAAATCCGATATCTTAATTAATTAAGTAAAATCGGATTTGAAAATCCGTAAACATTAAAAAATTGGATTTCGCAAATTCGATTTTAAAGCATATCTCTAATCCAATTTTTTTTCACACATACAGCCCACCACGTCTCATAACAACTAGAACCACGTCAAAAACAACTAGCACTAGGTCCAAAAACGTCTACATCCATGCGTCTTAAACAGATTTTTTTTCACATAGACAGCCCACCACGTCTCAGAACAACTAGAACCACGTCAAAAACAACTAGCACCACGTTACGTCTACATCCATGCGTGTGAATTTAAACTGAATGTTTTTTACACAGACAGCCAACTACATCTCAGAACAACTAGAACCACGTTAAAAACAACTAGCACCATGTCCAGAAATGACTACATCCATACGTGTGAATTTAAACTGATTTTTTTACATACACAGTCCACCACATCTCAGAACAACTAGAACCACGTCAAAAAGAACTAGCACCACGTCCATAAACGTCTACATCCATGCGTGTGAATTTAAACTATTTTTTTCACATAGAAAAATCTGAATTGCTCATATATTCTCTCTCTACTGGATGTAGCAATTCAGATTTTCTACATCCTTGCGTCCGAAAAAAATAAACATCTACATCCATGCGTCTCCCTCATATATTCTCTCTCTACTTCGGGCTGCAATTTTGCTCAAGAAATTTAGAATTTCGGCCTCAATTTCTTCAAAGATCTACGTCACGTTGTGATATCTTGTTAAGGTAAGTGACAATTTACGTATTTTATGGAAGATATTTCATTAATAATACGATTTTGAATTGATTATATGATATTTTGAGCAATTGTCTATGTATTTGAGGAAATGTGCTAAGGAAATATATGTATTAGTAGTGGGAGTAAGATTTAGAGTAAGTTGTGTGGACATTTTAAAAAATTAGTCATGGATTAGTAGTGTCATTAATTTAATTACGATTTTAATGTGATTAGACTATATTTTAAAATTAGTCATGTGGTTATGAAATATATGTATTAGTAGTAAAGTACTAATATTTGTGTAAGTTTTGTTGAATTTTTAATTAGTAGTCATGCTTTAGTAGTGTAATTATTCTAATTACTATTTTAAATATGATTAGTCTGAAGTGGTAATGAAATTATAATTAAAATCGCACGGTTCTGGATTGTTTATAATGTCGTGGGTTGTTTCATGTAATGTGGTTTATAAATTTGATTGATAAAAATTTTTTATTAAGAAAATTGAAAATTATTTGTTATAATAATGACAATTTTACAATTGACAGGTATAATGACATTTATTGGTCCATATATGTTTGATTTCTATTGGAAATCTACGTTTGATTTTGATAACCCTTCGGATTCGGATCATTCAATATGCGTTAATCTTAGAATGTCAAGAGATGATTTGGTAGAAACCATTTGCAATGTAATTGGGTTGTCAATGAGTTCGTACAAAATCACACTTACAGCCTTTTTTGAAGTGGATGGGCGTAAGGGAACAGTTGTAATTACGCCTGATGGTATTCTGGATTTTTTTTATACATTTCGACCACGGAGTTTTATATATGTCTACTTTTGTATTGAGGAGATTCAGTTTTTAGATATAGTTGTTAGACGGAATATTGGTTTGAGTTCTTCACATGGGGGTAAAGGCCAATTTGATCATGGATTCGGTTATGATTTTGAAGATGAAGAAAGGGACTTAGATTATAATACTGAGGATGATACAACCGATGACCATGAATCCGATAGTGAGTTTTGTTCTGATTCTACGTATTTCAGTTCAGAGGAAAGTGAGGATGAGATTGGGACGTATGAAGGTGGTCATTTTGTGTACTCTGATGTGGGACACCATGATCCGTAAGCCATCAATCTTGATGAACATGCGTTGCCCCGATACAAAGGCAATCTTGACACTATATGTCTTGGAACTATTTTCAGAAACAAGGATCAAGCACAACGTGCCATATCCGCATGGAACGTGGCAAGGGTCAGGGAATATGTTAATGTCAAGAGCAATAAAACCATGTGGTGCGTGGAATGCAAGAGTCGACGATTTGCAACACCCGAAGGGTATTCACCATGTGCATGGAAAATCCGAGTGTCGAAGAAGAATCATACTCATGGCAAATGGGAAGTGGTGATTTGGTGTCTCAATCACAATTGCCTTGGAATGGCCGAGGGAAATGACCACCACAACGCCACATCGTCCACAATAGTGCCACTAATAATGAAGCAAATTGAACAAAATCAGAAGTATCCAGTGGCCCCTATTAAAATTGACCTCAAAACACAATTAAAAGTCAACGTGAAGGATAAGAAAGCATGGCATGCTAGAAGAAAAGCCATCGAATTTGTATATGGTAATTGGGTAGCCAATTTTGTTGACTTACCAAGGTAAGTTTTAAATGTTTATGTTTTTTTGGTAAATTTTGCTTGTAATTATTGTTTTCGTGATGATTGGGTGATGAATGTGTTTCTGGGTTGCTTATGTAGCTTTGTTGAAGCTTACAATCGTCGAATCCAGGGACGGTTGTAGAATGGGAATTTCAAGGAGGGGAGCTTGAATTAGCCAATACAGAGAGGAATTTCAAATATTTGCTTTGGGCATTCGGTCCAGTTCGACATTCGTTTGAGAGATATTGTACACCGGGTAGTCAGTATAGATGGGACACATTTGCGTGGTGGATATAAAGTGAAGTTGTTAGTTGCCATCACCGTTACCGTAGCACGTCGTCTTTTTCCATTGGCGTATACATTGGTTGACAACAAAACTACTGAGAGTTGGAGCTTCTTCATTAGACACCTCATTCGCCATGTATATTTGCGCAACGTGCGGTGTGCGTTTTATCCGATCAAAATGCTGGGTTGCTCGTTGCATTTAGAGACTTGGATGAATGGGAAGAAGGTGTTACAGGTCACAATAGATTTTGCCTGCGACATTGTTCGAAGCAATCTATTGACGCATTTTTGCGGCAATAGATTGGATAGCTTGTGTTAGGAAATTTGCGAATGTTGCCAACCTCGGAAGTTTGATAGAGTGGGTACGGAGCCTTTTCAATACAGTCAGGACGTCTTTCGGTATTTGCAGGATATCGGTGCTGATAAATGGAGTCTTTCACATGATGGATTCCATCGCTGGGGTAACCTAACGATGAATATGTCAGAAAGTTACAACAGTGCGTTGAAAGGCGTGTGAACTCTTCCTATTAGAGCAATCATTGATCGACCTTCCAGAAAACAAAAGAGATACCATCAGGAAAATGAAAAGTCTCGTAAATGCAACACTCAATTTCCTCCTCTTTTGTGGGAAATATTCAAAGATTACGAGATACGATCTGGGGGATATCAGGTTGAACCTTATGACAGACAAATAAAATTTTCAGGGTTTGTACATTTGTGCGCTATGATGGCAAAGGAGGAAACATTCACACCGTTGATTATCAGTTGCGCACATGTACTTGTCATAAGTGGCAAACCTATAGGTTTCCTTGCTCACATTCCATGGCGGTTTGTCGTTCTATTGGGGATAATCTATTCAAACTCGTGGACGTCTTGCTGACGGTTCAAAACTGGATGAGGCAATTTAGACATGGCAATTTCTTCCCAATCCCGTATAGAGAGCATTGGCGAAAGGACATAAGTTGTAAGTTGAATATAGATTATGAAAGGCTCGTCATTCACAATGCACCCCCAGGAAGGAAACAGAAACGGATATTTACTATGCAAATGGATCGACGTGGAAGAAGACGACGTGGCGAATGCACAAGGTGTGGAAGTACGGCCCATAGAGCTACAAGGTGTCTAGTCTCGCATCCCAGATCAGATCGTACAAGGCTTGGTAGACTATATGACCCCGATGGAATGATTTGATGTTCATATGTATGTAATTAGTACAATATGTATAATTGATTATGTGTTGTTGCATTGGTGATTTGGTTAGGTATTGATGTAAAGGTATATATAATTGGAAGAATTGCTTATTTGATGTTCGATGGACTAAATTTGGGAATTGGATTATGGTCATATTGTTTTGAAGAACAACTACCTGGGTTGGGCGTCCGTGGCGCTCCAAAGCGACACGGACGTGGTAGGCAGGCAGAACGTCCTACCACGTCCAAAGTGCCATGGAAGTGGTAAGAAGGCAGAAGACGTGGTAGGACGTGGTAGGCAGGCACCACGTCCGTGGTGCTCCAAAGCGCCAAGGACATCCAACCCCGGTTGCCATTTTCCAAGTCCACAACTCCTTATATTAATAAAAAAAAATTATAAGACAAACGAACTTTAAACTACAAAATAAAATTTTTCAAACGAAAATTAACTACCAAACTAATCAAAGACATTCATATCAAATTCAAGCAACATTAGGAATAACCAAATAAAATTTGAATATCTATCTAACTATGGCCATGAATGGCTTGTGAGTGACGAGTGCTTGTGGATGCCCTGTTCGATGGAGGTGAAATGCGGGAAATGATTATCTCAAAATTGGTGGAAATGATGTTTTAGAGATCGTTGATCTTTTTCTTCAACGAAGACTTCATCTTCTTCATTTTCGCCTTAGCTTTGGCCCTGGCATTTTGCCTTCTTCCCTTGTCAATTTCTCTCCATTCCACCATCTCCTCTCGCATTCTTCGAAGTTTATCCAAAATAATTTGATTTGATGGATGAACTTGTTCAGAATGTTTCGCGTTCTCCTGATCCTCGAACAATGCTTCAATTGAGTCATCAGTCCCATCTCTTTCTCCTTCTAGTCTAAACTTCTTCCTCCTTGATTGTGATCCAGCAGCACTTTTTTCTTCAGGGTCTTGACAAGTGGTGTCGGTGATAGGACCTAGAAGTGTATCCATAGCATAATTCTTTTTTTTTTTTCACAATTCCAGCTCTCTCGCACAACTTCTCTATCACATTTGGGAATGGAAGTCCATCAGTCTTCGTTTTCTTCTCCAGCGCATCCATCATTTGATCAAGGACAGACTCCTAAATCCAACTTTGCTTGCTTGTACATCAACATCAACAATTGCAATCTAAACTTGGTGGGGTTGATATTCATCACCGACTACACATTATGGACCATAAATGTATAAAGGGTCTGTGCCATGCTATTCAAGTCTTGATACTTGCTATCCACCCACGAATCCGGTGTTTGGATGTGGCTCCACAAAATCATGCGGATATCACTAAGAGTTGGCGCGGAGCTTTTTACTCCATTCGTTCCACATGGTTTTATGCCCAAGTTGAGTTCGAGCAACTCATTGATTGATTTCCTTGTCACATTGATTTTGTGGGATCTCACAGTCACCATGTTCTCGTCATCCTTGAATCCCAATGCCGCGTAGAACTCACGAACCAAGGTCTTGTTGCATTTCTTTTTCGTCGGTAGCAAATTAGTCCACCCTATTCGTTGAATGTAATCCCAATATTTGCTCTTTGGGTCCACACCTCTTTGGTTTCGCAATGGTCGCTCCTTCATTAGCTCTAGAGCTTCCTTGGGATTATCCCCTTTTTCGGTGTCTTCTTTCCTCAAGTGTGTCCTTTTTCTAAGTGGTTTCTTCTTAGTTCCACTAGAAGAGGCTACGTTTGCATTGGAAGCATGTTTCATTCGCACCATTGTGACCTACAACAACAAAAATCTCTCTTAATCCTTTTATCGAACACCATGTAAGCATCATTCATATATAGCTTCACAAATTAAAGATTCATAGCATCCATGCCTCACATTGTCATACAATACCATAAAATAATTTAATCACAATCAGCAACCCTAATTCTAGGAAATATTTTTGAAAATAGTGTAAAGAAATCATGCATTCAATTTGATAAGCTTTTGATGTTGTAGATGTGTTATGGTAGATTTTTGATTGCAATGTGGTTGTAGAAATCCCAAAACTTTGAGACAAATATTGGAAGGAATGGAGTTTTGGCAAAATTATTCACGCCTAGCTCTCAATGGAGGCGTACGTGGGTGGATACCAAGGTGGGGCGCAGGGTTTTTGTAAGTTCAAAAATGACACAAGGTGACTATTATAACGCTAGAGAGCTAAGAGCGCGTCCGTCGCGCCCTGGAGCATGAGGGGACACGCGCGGAAGGCAGTAAGTACTGCCTTTCGCTGGCGTCCATTGCACCTTGGAGCGTCAAGGACGTGGTAGGTAGGCAGCCTACCACGTCCTACCTACCTCATCTCAGAACAACTAGCACCACGTCCAAAAAAGTCTACAATCATGCATGTGAATTTAAACTGAATTTTTTTACAAAGACAGTCTACCACGTCTCAAAACAACTAGAACCATGTCTCAAACATCTAGCACCATGGCCAAAAACGTCTACAATTAGACATGTGAATTTAAACTGATTTTTTCACAAAACATCTCACCTCGTCTCAGAAAAACTAGAACCACGTCCAAAAACGTCTACATCCATGTGTGAATTTAAACTGATTTTTTTCACAAAGACAGTCTACCACGTCTCAGAACAACTAGCACCCTGTCTCAAACAACTAGCACCACGTCCAAAAACGTCTACAATTAGACATGTGAGTTTAAACTGATTTTTTAACAAAACATCTCACCTCGTCTCAGAACAACTAGCACCATGTCCAAAAAAGTCTACATCCATGCATGTGAATTTAAATTGATTTTTTCACAAAGACAGTCTACACGTCTCAAACAACTAGCACCACGTCTTAAACAACTAGAACCACATCTCAAACAACTAGAACATTCTGCTTGCTTACCACGTCCTTGGCGCTTTGGATGTGGTAGGCAGGACGTGGTAGGTTGGCAGAATGTTCTGCATGCTTACCACGTCCTTGGCGCTCCATAGCCCAAAGGACGCACGCGGTTTATAGCCGAGCGCGGTCGGGGGTATAAGAGGAGGTAACTCCCTTTCTACCCTTTATTCTTCTTCATCGTTCTTCTTCCCACAAAATTACACACCGGGCAACTCAAACCCTTCAACCCTTACTTTTTGATTCATGCCAACAAAACTCATATTGTAAAATCTAATCCGATCAAAATCTTCCCTACAGTGTAAGGAACAAAACCAACCAAGCCAATCTTCATTTTGTTATCAATTTATCTTCTCCCCCAAAATTTTAGACCCATCACCCTTTGTGCGATTCCGACCAAACTAACCAATTTTAAGTCCAATTCTCACCATAAAAAATTCGCCAAATGTTGTAGAACAAAACCCATAAAATGTTTCATCATTTCGTTAAATTCGACACCGGAAGGCCACCGGAAATTCACCGAAAAATCGCATAAGCTTCCATGTACATTCAATTTTTGTGGTAATTGTAGTTATTGCATATTATTTTATTGAATATGTGTTAGTATTATTTATATTTGTGTGTTTAATATATATGAACGTATTTTTTGGATTGAATTTTAATTGTGCATTTCATTATTATGTATTTATTTTACTTATAACTTTTGTTTGATGGATTGATAATGATAGAAGTGTTTGCTGTTGTGGGTATTTGGAAAAGTTCATTTTACTGAGGTTATGCTGCCGAAATTGATTTAGGAAATTTCCATTTTAAATATTGTTGTGTTGTTTTAGGTACAATGGCTTCTTCGAGCCAAAGCATTCAACGTCGCAAGTATCTCAATCCAGGTCCAATCGAATCTGAGTTGCTTTTTCTGCAAGGTAGACATAGATCTCTGCAAGTTTACAACGATGCCCCAGGTTTTGATCCAAGACCCTTAAGTGTAGACGCTGTGATGGATCGATGTGGGACTTTTTACCAAATGAACTGCCCGAAGTGCAAGATGAGTTGGACAAGTTTGGATTTAGAGGTGTGACACGTGTGGGGTCGATTCAACTCGACCATGCCCTTATAATGGCATTGGTTGAGAGATGGCGATCGGAGTCTCACACTTTTCACTTTCAATTTGGCGAGGCGACTGTGACATTGCAGGATGTTCAAGTACTTTTTGGCCTCCTTACAGACGGTCTAGCAGTCACGAGTACCTTTTCTCAAAGAACGACGATTGTTGGGTTTTTTCCCTGAGCCACATCATTTGAAAGGCAACGCATTGCATCTCAGCTGTCTATTGCGTGAGATTCAGGTTGCAGTCCCGCCAAGGGTTGATAGGGAGCGTTATGTACGCCGGGCAAGGTGCTATATTCTATGCCTCCTATATGGGATGATCTTCATCGACAAGGCAAACAACTTCGCCCCTCTGCACTGGCTTGTAAATATAGAGTTCCAAGATAGGTGCAGTGCACTAAGTTGGGGTTCAACGGCCCTTGCCAGTTTATTTGCAGTAAATGAAGAAGATGATGATGTGGAGAACAAAGGATTATGGAGGTGGAGTCAGTTGGTGGAGGTGGAGGTGGAGGTGGAGTCAGAGGTTCACTAGGTGGGGTTTCATGGGGTGCTAGTTCTATTATAGCCCTATAGCTATGAGGGTTGGTAGAAGAAATGTTCCTCTACCTAGACGATATGGACAGTCTGAAAGATTATCTGCCTGGGCCTAGCCAGAAATTCACTTTCGTGCTATGCATTCCAGAATTGGAATCTCTGGCCAAGCCTAGACGCTAGCACAATCACAATTCCAATCATTGCTTGAAATAACATTGCGCAAGCTTAGTTTGTACTTATTCGATTTATCACGCAACAAATAAATTCTTAATTAAAAGCGAAAACATAAGAATTACCTATTGAAGTGTTAACCCAGGTGATTCTCTTGTATGCCTCAAGAATTTGCTTGTATGCTGTGTGGGCAGCAATCTAACGAGCAATTGATCAGCTAATCACCACAATCCACTTACAAGAAAATTCCATGTGAGTTTATGCCTCAAGAATTTGCTTGGTAAATCCAAAAATTCTGAGGGAGATTGTTTCTCTCTCTAGGATTTTCTCTCTCTAAATTTTCTTGTCTTGAAAACTTATGAGTTGTATATGTGGAATAGGTAATCCCTTGTCTATATATAGAGTTACAAGAGAGACCCCAAGTTGGTTTAGGATTGGTCTTCCTAATGAGTTTATAGGTAACCAATCTAATAGGATAAACCAAATCCAATTAGATTTCCTAATCTTTAGGATTTCCTAATTCTGATTGAAACTTAAGACTTAATTAATTAATTAAATAATTCCACTTTGTTAATTACTTAATTAACCCTTAAGAATAATTAATCAATTAATTAATTCTACCTATTCAATTAACCCATTACAAAATTAATCGTACCACTAACGGATTAATTTTGGCACTACCATCCTACACCAGAATTGCTTCCGGAATAGCTTAATTAATTTATTCATAATCTCCCCACATCAAAGATATAGTGCTCGTTAATTTATTAATTTATTGATAAATTAATTAATTAACTTCTTTAATTCTGAGACTAGTACCACTCGACCTTTTTACTATACCGGACACAAGTCCACCAGCTGGGTTTAGTATAAACGTATGAGCTTATCTCTGGAGCACCATCAACCCGGACGCATCGGTACATGGTTTCCTTTCGACTAGCAGTAGCACACCAAGCAACTAAACATACGCACCCAACCCACTGAGACTATTGGCCACAATTGACCTCACCCATAGCCAGATCAAAATACACTATGTCTAATCCTCATGTCCGTTCAAGTCTAGGGATTAAGAGATAGAATAATAAGAACGATTTGTCTATTAAATCAGTACAAGACAAATCATTCTAAATGGTCAAGTTCAATACGCCCCGGGCATATCTATATGATTCAATCAGTTTAGACAAACTAATTATCCGAATCACAAAATAACCTAAACTGACATTTTGTCCAAAACTGTATCGGTTACGAATCTCATTCATATATTATGTCATTTTAACCAATGATGAGATCTACTATGTCACACAAGACACCTCATCATCTAATTACATAATATAAGTGGACAAATAATACGCAACAAAATATAACCAAAACATAAATCGATATATTAACTGGAAAATGTACAATACAGTCGTAGATGGTAATTTATTTGGTGGTCCTGGTCCTATAGGACCACCATGCAATTTTACTCCTACCCCTAATATAGTAGTAGTTTCTATTTTAGACACCCAATTGTATTACTAGTTTCGATTTTTTTAGTTTAAAATCACACGCATGGGTGTAGACGTTTCTGGATGTGGTGCTAGTTGTTTTTAACGTGGTGCTAGTTGTTCTGAGACGAAGTGGACTGTTTTTGTAAAAAAATCATTTTAAATTCACATGAATTGATGTAGTCGTTTCTGGACGTGGTTCTAGTTGTTTTTGACATGGTGCTAGTTGTTCTGAGACGTGATGGACTATCTTTGTAAAAAAATCAGTTTAAATTCAAACACAAGGATGTAGACGTTTCTAGACGTGGTACTAGTTGTTTTTGACGTAGTGCTAGTTGTTCTGAGACGTGGTGGACTGTCCTTGTGGAAAAAATCTGTTTAAATTCATATGGATGGATGTAGACGTTTCTGGACGTGGTGCTATTTTTTTTTTTACTTGGTGCAAGTTGTTCTGAGACGTGGTGGGCTGTCTTTGTGAAAATCGGATTTACTAAATCTGAAATGTTAAAATTGAATTTACAAAATCCAATTTTTTATGTTTTTGGATTTTCAAAACCCAATTTTTATTAATTTTTTCATTAATTACTTACTACTTAATTATTCATTAACCATTGTTTCGAATTTTGGAAATCTGAATTCTCTTAATTTCGGATTTCCAAAATCCGAAACCTTTATTTCCGTCCACAAAATTCAAATTTCCATTTTTTTTGTCCACATTTTCTATTTGAGGATTTTCTTGGTCAAAAATTCATATCCACAGTTGACATATCGTTTTGGTTCAGTATTGAATTTGTTCCATCATATCATAGAACTAGATAACGGTGTGTGAAAAGACGCAATAGATCTCGTTATTGGTTAAAGTATTGATATATAAAAAGTATGCTCGTAACTGAGATAGTCTGAACATGCTATCGGTATAGGTTATTGTGTGATTTGAAAATTAATTAGTCTAGATTAATTAAATCACACGAATATGCCCGGGGCATATTGAGCGCAACCAGTTAGAATAGAATTAACTTATACTAGTATTCTAATATCTTAATCCCGAGATTGGGACGGGCATGAAAGTTAGATATCGTATGCTTTGATTTGCCAAAGGGTGCGGTCAATTGAGGCCTATATCTCGGTAAGTTGGGTATGCAGTGTTTAGCTTCTTGTGTGCCGTTGCTAGTCGAAGGAATTCATGTACCGGTTCGCAGGGTTGATGATGCTCCCGAGATGAGCTTGTAAGGTTTATTATACTAAACCCGGATGGTGGACTTTATATCCGGTATAATAAGAAAGTCGAGTGGTACTAATCTCGGATACCAAGAAGTCGGTGAATTAATTTGTCAATAAATTGATGAACCGATGAGCACTAAATCTTTGATGTGAGGAGATAGAAGAATAATAAAGTGAGCGAGATGTAAAGTTATTTTTGAGCGGTAGTTCTATAATTGGTCCGTTAGTGGTACGACTAATTATGCGTTTGACTAATCGACAAAGTGAATTATGTTGGTGTGTGTGCCCTTTGAAGGGCTATATATAGATATGTGTCGTTTTGATTGATGTTATAATCAGATGAGTTAATTTCATGATAATAATATTCTTGTGCATATTTAATTTCATGAAATCGAACCGCTAAGAGAAACACTCCATGGACTGATTAGATCATGAGTGATTCTTTTGAGTAGTACTCGTACGAGGATCCTTATACCAGAAATCACTACATAGTCTTAGGTGAATTGTAGTGTGCTTTGACAAACGCCTAACGAGGCCGTAACAGGTTGCCAAATACGGGTATAATTGGGTACTATGAGACACGCTAAGGTATGTAGGTGAAGTGATGGGACTACAAGTCTCTCTTAAGTGAGAGAGGGGGGACAGAACGAAAAAATCTCCAAATATAGGGACTGGACTGAAATAATTCGATTTGAGGAGGTGTGTACCAAAAAACATGTTTTTGCATTTGCAAAATCCGAAACAATTAATCTATTTAAGTTTCGAATTTTGTAAATCTGAATTCTTAATTAATTAACTAAAATCGAATTTGTAAAATCTGATTTTTTAGAATATTAATATAATAATAAAATTTAAGTTTGGAAAAATTTTGAATTTAAGTAATTCAGATTCAAAAAATCTAAATTGTTAGAAATAGCACCACGTCAAAAACAACTAGCACCACGTCCAGAAACATCCACATCCATTCATGTGAATTTAAACTAGCACCACGTCAAAAACAACTAGCATCACCTCAAAAACAAGTAGCACCACGTCCAAAAACGTCTACATCCATTCTATGTGAATTTAAACTAGCACCACGTCAAAAACAACTTGCACCACGTCCAGAAACATCTACATCCATTCATGTGAATTTAAATTGATTTTGTTTACAAAGACAACACACCACGTCTCAGAACAACTAGCACCACGTCAAAAACAACTAGAACCACGTTAAAAACAACTTGCACCACGTCAAGAAACGTCTACATCCATTCTTGTGAATTTAAACTGATTTTGTTCACAAAGACAAACCCACCACGTCTCAGAAGAACTAGTACCACGTCAAAAACAACTAGCACCACGACCAGAAACGTCTAAATCCATTCATGTGAATTTAAACTAGCACCACATAAAAAACAACTAGTACCACGTCAAAAACAACTTGCACCATGTCCAGAAACGTCTATATCCAATAATGAGAGTTTAAACTGATTTTCTTCACAAAGACAACCCACCACGTCTCAGAACAACTAGCACCACGTCCAGAAACATCTACATCCATGCATGTGAATTTAAACTTGCACCACGTCAAAAACAACTAGCACCTTGTCCACAAACATCTACATCCATTCATGTGAATTTAAACTGATTTTGTTCACAAAGACAACCCACCATGTCTGACAAGTTGCAACACGTCGAAAACAACTAGCACCCTGTCCAGAAATGTCTACATCCATGCATGTGAATGTAAACTAGCACCACATCAAAAACAACTAGCACCACGTCCAGAAACGTCTACATCCATTCATGTGAATTTAAAATACCACTACGTCAAAAAACGTCTACATCCATTCTTGTGAATTTAAACTTGCACCACGTCAAAAAACAACTAGCACCACGTCCAAAAACGTCTAAATCCATTCATATGAATTTAAACTAGCACCACGTCAAAAACAACTTGCACCACGTCCAGAAATGTCTACATCCATTCATGTGAATTTAAACTGATTTTGTTCACAAAGGCAACCCACCACGTCTCAGAACAACTTGCACCATGTCAAAAACAACTAGCACCACGTCCAGAAACGTCTACATCCATTCATGTGAATTCAAACTGATTTTGTTCACACAGACAACCCACCACATCTCAGAACAACTAGCACCACGTCCAGAAACGTCTACATCCATGCATGTGAATTTGAACTAGTACCACGTCAAAAATAACTAGCACCACGTCGAGAAATTTCTACATCCATGCATGTGAATTTAAACTAGCACAACGTCTCAGAACAACTAGCACCACGTCCAAAAATTTCTACATCCATGCATGTGAATTTAAACTAGCACCACGTCCAGAAAAACGTTTACATCCATTAATGTGAATTTAAACTGATTTTGTTCACAAAAATAACCCACCACGTCTCAGAACAACTTGTACCACGTCAAAACCAACTAGCACCAAGTCAAGAAACGTCTACATCCATGCATGTGAATTTAAACTAGCCCCACGTCAAAAACAACTAGCACCACTTCAAAAACAACTAGTGCCACATCCAGAAACGTCTACATCCATGCATGTGAATTTAAACTGATTTTTTTCATGTGAGAATAAATTAGTTAGAATATAACTACTACCACCACGTCAAAAAATAACTACCACACCACTTATATATCCAAAAATGTGAATTTTAACTGAATTTTTCACAGAACATAGTCTACCACGTCTCGCTACGTCCAAAACAACTAGCACCAACTACGTCCATATGTATGATCACTTATCTACCCCCATTTTATTTGTTTTAACTTATTAACTACTCTTAGATAACAGATCATGAACATTGTAAGAGTTGTATGACCATTTTATTTGTTTTTTCTTATTATAACTGTTAGATAAGTGATCATGAGCATTATAAGAGTTGTATGGCCATTTTATTTGTTTTATCTTATTACGACTCTTAGGTAAGAGATCACGAACATTGTAAGAGCTGCATGACCATTTTATTTGTTTATCTTATTACAACTGTTAGATAAGTGATCATGAACATTCTAAGAGTTGTTTGGCCATTTCATTTGTTTTATCTTATTACAACCCTTAAATAAGAGATCATGGACATTTTTACGAGTTCTATGGCCATTTTAATTGTTTTATCTTATTAGAACTCTTTGATAAGATATCACGAACATTGTAAGTATTGTATGACCATTTTATTTGTTTTATCTTATTATAATTGTTAGATAAAAGATCATGAGCATTCTAAGAGTTGTATGGCCATTTCATTTCTTTTATCTTATTACAACTCTTAGATTAGAGATCGTGAAAATTTCTAACACTAGTATGGTCATTTAATATGTTTTATCTTAATACAACTGTTAGAGATCATGAACATTCAAAGAGTTGTATGACCATTTTATTTGTTTTATCTTATTACAACTGTTAGATAAGTGACCATGAACATTTCTAAGAGTTGTACGACCATTTTATTTGTTTTATCTTACTACAACTCTTAGATAAGAGATCATAAAAATTTCTAAGATTTGTATATCCATTTTATTTGTTTTATCTTATTATAACTCTTAGATAACTGATCATGAACATTTTTAAGAGTTTTAGGCAATTTATTTGATTTATGTAGTTGCATTGGTGATTTGGTTAGGTATTGATGTAAAGGTATATGTAATTGGATGAATTGCTTATTTGATGTTCGATGGATTAAATTTGGGAATTAGATTATGGTCATATTGTATTTGTATATTGGATAGAAGTTTTATGAACTGTATTATGGTTAGTATATTGGTATAAGTGTTATGGATTGGAATATTGTACTATATATTCTTTCTTATAATTGTCCGATTTCAATTAAATTCGGATTTAGAAGATTCAAATTTTTAATTAAAATCGGATCTTCTAAATCCAAATCTAGTTAAATTCGGATCTTCTAAATCTAAATTTAATTCATTTCGGATTTAGAAGATCCAAATTTTTAATTAAATTTGGATTTAGGAAATCTGAATTTTTTGTATTTCGGATTTCCCTAATCCGAACGTTTTATTTTGTTGGCCATTAATAAAAAAAAATTTCGAACGCTTTGGAGCGAAAAGGAAGTGGCAACCAAGACGAACATTTTGGACGTGGTGCTAGTTGTTTTTGACGTGGTGCTAGTTTGAATTCATATGCATGGATGTAGACGTTTCTGGACGTGGTGCTAGTTTCTGAGACGTGGTGGGTTGTCTTTGTGAACTAAATCAGTTTAAATTCACATGAATGGATGTAGACGTTTCTGGACGTGATGCTAGTTTTTTTTTTACGTGGTGCTAGTTTAAATTCACATTGTTTTTGACGTGGTGCTAGTTGTTCTGAGACGTGGTGGGTTGTATTTGTGTTCAAAATCAGGTTAAATTCACATGAATGAATGTGTGAATTCAAACATCTACATCCATTATGTATTTCGGATTTCCCTAATCCGAACGTTTTATTTTGTTGGCCATTAATAAAAAAAAATTTCGAAAGCTTTGGAGCGGAAAGGAAGTGGCAACCAGGACGTACATTCTGGACGTGGTGCTAGTTGTTTTTGACGTGGTACTAGTTGTTTTTGACGTGGTGCTAGTTTAAATTCACATGCATGGATGTAGACGTTTCTGGACGTGGTGCTAATTGTTTTTGACGTGGTGCTAGTTGTTCTGAGACGTGGTGGGTTGTCTTTGTGAACAAAATCAGTTTAAATTCACATGAATGGATGTAGACATTTCTGGAAGTGGTGCTAGTTTTTTTGACGTGGTACTAGTTGTTTTTGACGTGGTGATGCGAAACTAGCTGAAGCTTTAAAGAAGCCTTGAACATTTTGATTCTTGAAGATTTGATGTTATAAACTTTAAGGAATTTTCCTTTCTTTGCTAGTTTCTTAGTGAGCTAGTTTTAGTCTTGCAAGTATGCTTGCAAAACTTATTTGGCTTATCAACTAAAACTCTTCCTTTTAGTTGTGGCGCCTTCTACTCTTCTTTTCTAATTCATTTCATAATCCAAAGGTGTTAGGTTTATCCTAGTGTTGTTGGGTTTGAAAATTAGAGGGGTTGGGAATAGTAATTTCAAAACTACCATTTTATGATTCAAAGGTGATAGGTTTCATCCTATTGTTGTTGGGTCTATTTTGGTTTGGGTTGTTTTTGCTTGGAAGATTTCAAGACATCTTTCAATATAGTGTGATTCAAAATATACAAATTCTTTTCCATATATGATTAAATTCATACTTGGAAAAGAATTTGTATATTTTGAATCACACTATATTGAAAGATGTCTTGAAATCTTCCAAGCAAAAATAACCCAAACCAAAATAGACCCAACAACAATAGGATGAAACCTATCATCTTTGAATCATAAAATGGTAGTTTTGAAATTACTATTCCCAACCCCTCTAATTTTAAAACCCAACAACACTAGGATAAACCTAACACCTTTGGATTATGAAATGAATTAGAAAAGAAGAGTAGAAGGCGCCACAACTAAAAGGAAGAGTTTTAGTTGATAAGCCAAATAAGTTTTGCAAGCATACTTGCAAGACTAAAACTAGCACACTAAGAAACTAGCAAATAAAGGAAAATTCCTTAAAGTTTATAACATCAAATCTTCAAGAATCAAAACGTTCAAGGCTTCTTTAAAGCTTCAGCTAGTTTCGCATCACGTGGTGCTAGTTGTTTTTGATGTGGTGCTAGTTTAAATTCACATGCATGGATGTAGACGTTTCTGGACGTGGTGCTTATTGTTTTTGACATGGTGCTAGTTGTTCTGAGACGTGGTGTCTTTGTGAACAAAATCAGATTGAATTCACATGAATGGATGTAGACATTTCTGGACGTGGTGCTTGTTGTTTTTGACGTGGTGCTAGTTGTTTTTAACGCTAGTTTAAATTCTCATGCATAGATGTACACGTTTCTGGACGTGGTGCTAGTTGTTCTGAGACGTGGTTGGTTGTATTTGTGGACTAAATCAGTTTAAATTCACATGAATGGATGTAAATGTTTTTTGATGTGGTGCTAGTTTAAATTCACATGCATGGATGTAGACGTTTCTGGACGTGGTGCTTATTGTTTTTGACATGGTGCTAGTTGTTCTGAGACATGGTGTCTTTGTGAACAAAATCAGATTGAATTCACATGAATGGATGTAGACATTTCTGGACGTGGTGCTTGTTGTTTTTGACGTGGTGCTAGTTGTTTTTTACTCTAGTTTAAATTTTCATGCATAGATGTACACGTTTCTGGACGTGGTGCTAGTTGTTCTGAGACGTGGTTGGTTGTATTTGTGGACTAAATCAGTTTAAATTCACATGAAAGGATGTAAATGTTTTTTGATGTGGTGCTAGTTTAAATTCACATGCATGGATGTAGACGTTTCTGGACGTGCTGCTAGTTGTTTTTAACGTGGTGCTAGTTGTTTTGAGACGTGGTGGGTTGTATTTGTGAACAAAATCAGTTTAAATTCACATGAATGGATGAAGACGTTTCTAGACGTGGTGCTTTTTTTTTGGTGGTGGTACTAGTTGTTTTTGACGTGGTGCTTGTTTAAATTCACATGCATGGATGTAGACGTTTCTGGACGTGGTGCTAGTTGTTTTGACGTGGTGCTAGTTGTTCTGAGACATGGTGGGTTGTCTTTGTGAACAAAATCAGTTTAAATTCACATGAATGGATGTAGACGTTTATGGACTTGGTGCTTGTTTTTTTGACGTGGTACTAGTGGTTTTTTACGTGGTGCTAGTTGTTTTTGATGTAGTGCTAGTTTAAATTCACATGCATGGATGTAGACGTTTCTGGACGTGGTGCTTGTTATTTTTGACGTGGTGCTAGTTGTTCTGAGACGTGGTGTCTTTGTGAACAAAATCAGCTTAAATTCACAGGAATGAATGTAGACATTTCTGGACGTGGTGCTAGTTTAAATTCTCATGCATGGATGTAGACGTTTCTGGTCGTGGTGCTAGTTGTTTTTGAAAATCCGAAACCGGATTTTTTGCACCGACGGGACAAATCCTGCCAGAAAATTAATTTGCAAATTCCAAAACCTGAATTATAAAACCCCACCCCCTTTAAGACTTTGCCATTTCTTCTTTCTTCTCCTTTCTTCTCCTTTCCAATTCCCATTGCTGACCCATTTCTTATTTCCCTCGCCGGATTTTTCAATTCCGACCAACCAAACATCCGTTTAAAAATCTAAACCTATCAAAACATTCATCTCATCTCAAGGAACAAAACCATACATTTCAATCCAATTTTTTTTTTTTTGGGTTTTGTACATTTCCCAAAAATCAAAACCCATTAAATTTTTGTAGATTTACGAAATTCCAGCTGGTGTTTTTGTGATAGAATAGCACCAGAATATTCATCTTGTTGAACTTTACAGTACGAACCGATCGGTTTTTGTCTTCGACACCGTAATGTCGCCCTCCGCCGCTGGACGACCGTCGTCGCTGCCGCCGCCCGCCGCAAACGCAAAACTAGAACGGCGTCCAACAAAGCTGCAACTATGTCATGTACAGCTGGAACTATGTCTCGCAAAACTCCAACTACGTCCTACACAGCTGGAACTACATCTCGCAAAGTTGAAACTACGTCCACGACACATATCAATATAATTAATCTAATTAATCTCCCTTATTAATTTTTAATTAATTTTAAATTTAATTAGGGTTATTGATATTTTGGATTTTGAAAATCCGAATTTGGATGAATTCGGATTTCCAAAATCGATTTCATCTCTATTCGTTTTTCAAAATCCAAGAGGCCTTTTTTAGGCCACAACTTCCAAATTTCTTATTTTTTTTTGTCCACAAATTGATTTTGGGGATTTATTTGGTCAAAAATTCGTGAGAGATGATATCTTGGCCACTTGATAGTGAACTGAGAAGTGCATGGTCGTGCCCAAGGAATGATAAATGTTATCATTTGCTTGATGAATTCAGTGTCACTAAGAGATCAAGTAAACGTTTAGCTATATAAGGATGATGATTCCATGTCTTATGCTAAACGGGATATCAATGTAGAAGATCATATGTAGTTTGCTGGGAAAGGTTGTGTTGAATCACCATTCGACCCTCCATTCAGAATTGGGTGGTTATTATGTCTTGCTAGAGACCACTAATGACTTATGGATTAATCAATGAGATTGAATTTTCCATTACCAATTTATAATTGGCCTACATGATCGCACATAATAAAGTTCGATGATGCAGAATAAGTATAATTGTTATACTTTAAATAAATAAGATTTAATTAAATGGTTTAATTAAATATTATTGAACAGTTTTGTGGTATTAATTAAGAGTTAATTAATTACCTGGGAACAATTGAGATGGACTGATAAATCAAGGGACTTAATTACAATTGAGATTATTAACCCATCAGCCTGATCCATGGGTCATGGGTTGATCCATAGACTTTGAGTATAACCCAAATCATTAAAGTATTATTTAATACTGATTTAAAATCACTAAATATTATTCAATACTGATTTGGAATCAGTAAAGTAATATTTGATAATAATACTGATTTGGAATTTGATTAAATCAGTAATGTAATAATTGATTGATTACAATACTGATTTTGGAAATTTTACTCTACAAATATCCTAGGGATATTATTGTAGAAAAGAGAGAGAATTTTCAATCAGAACAAGCAAAATATACACAAAATCCTAAATTCTCTCTGTAGGCAAAACGGCTAGCACCGAATCTGCAAAGAGTTTCAGTGCTTGAAAGTAGAGAATCCTTTAAGAAAGGATTTTGGTGGTAACAAACGTAACCGGAGTAGAAGGCTTGGACCAACATCAAACAGGGATCCGGACGCGACAACCGATTACGCTATGAGGGTAAGCTTTAGAAAATTTAAATGTAGGATTAATTAAAACACTAAAATTGCAATTGACATGAATCCGCTGCGTAAATTTTTGAAAATCATGCCTCCGATCCCAAAAGTGGTATCAGAGCGAGGTTCATATTAATTTGTGTTAGAATTAAAATTGGATTTTAATTAAAATTGGTTTTAATAAGATTTTGGAAAAATTGTGATTTTAAAAGCGAGGCTCACCGAAATCTGGGTTATGGTCGGAATTGTTCCGTTTTTTGACTTAGCGTTTTGGTGTATTGGTTTAAAAATCTGGGCTGCTGTTTATTTTGAACGGGAAAACAATTTTCCACCGGAATTTGGAGTTTTGGAAAATTTCGCCGGTATATAACGATTTTGACTAAAGCTAATGGGGTTTTATAACTGGAAATTGTTCCAGAATAATTTTGGTTTGATGGGTTTGAAACTGGGCTGTTGGTAGTTGTTTTCTTTCGCAGGTTTTGAGATTGATTCTCCGAGAGAATGATTCACCAAAAAAGGTTTTGGGGTATTTCGTTCTTCCTGCTGATAGTCGTCAAAGGTCATGGTGCGACGTTCTTTCAGACGTTCGCGTCGTTGCTTCCCGTACGATCGAAGCCCCTCAGATTTGGCGTTTTATGTCGATGTATTGATCTCCGATGGGGTTTAGTTGATCGCGGGCTGAGAACGAGTGGCAGCGATATTCGACGCTACGGTGTTCGCCAAAAATGGCTACCGTATTTGCGATTCTTGATCGAAGACAAGGTTGGAGATTGTGACTTCTGATGTGTGGGTCTTTGAACGGCGGTCTCCGTCGTTTGGGAAGCCGCGATCGGGAGAGTTACAATCAGGGAAAGCCAAGTGAAGGATGGCGCTGCATTTTTCTTCACCGGGAGAAGTAGATCGTCGCCGATGAAGGTGACTAGATTTCTCACCGGGGAAGAAAGGGGCTGCGGTGTTTTTTGGCTGAAGCCCTAAAGGGGTGAAGTTACCAATATGCCCTCGCCACAGCCTCTAATTACAAAACGGACAGCTGGGTTTTTAAATAGTTTTGAAATTGTAGAATGGCCCCTGGACTTTGAGTCTTCCTCAAAACACAGCCCAAAATTTTATTTAAATTACCAAACTGCCTCATAATTTAAAGAAAATTATTTTCTGATTTTGGTAAGATTTTAAATTTTTTTTAATTTTGTAATTAAATCAAATATTATTAGCATTTAGTTTTAAAATGTTAAAATTGGATTTTAAGATTTTAAAATATATTAAATCAATTATCTTAATGAGATTAAGATAATTAGCTAATAAATAGAATAATTAATTTGATTAATTTGACTTCTTTATTTATGCTTTCAAATTTGGTATGATTTATTTAAATGGTTTAAATATTTACATACATATTTTGTATGTTCATGCATCATTTGATTGAACAAGAAAAAAGGAAATGTTGATTAAAATTGATTATGACACGATCAATTTTAATAGTATAGAATATTTTGGAAATATTCAATTATACAATCTTTTAAATTGATTGGCTTAATTAAAATGGGCTTGTATGAAGCACTTGCATTTTATGTGTTTTTCATGCATGAATTGGGCTTTATTTATTTTGGTTTAATTTTGGGTCTGCGAGCCAATTAAATTGGGCCTGTGAGCCTATTAAAACTTATTGTAATAGAATAGATTAGAAATTAGGCCCAAGAAATTCCAACAAGCCAAGACGAAGTCATGGAGTTGGAGCCCAATAATGGAGGCCCAAATGAAGACAAAGTTTTAAAAGCCTTGTAATAGACTAGAACCCAATTCATTGCATTTTTCGCTTTATATTTATATTTTGTGAATGATGAAAAATGAATGCATGTTAAGCCGCTCAAACTAAATCCCTAAAAACCTAAGTTATAAATTGCTTCCATACTTAAGGGCTCGTCAGAGCATCGAAAGTCTGTGGACTTGGAGAGCCAAGGGCCTCAGGTTTTCTTCGTGAGGCGGGTTGTCACATAATGGGTGCCCAACTTTACTCACTACCACTATGTGAAAAACCTATTTGGGTATTTATTGATGTGATGCTTCGAGGGATGGTTTGGCTTAGGGAAATCGGTCCTAGTTTGACCCGATAAGTTGACTAGGATTGGTTTTGCAATGATAAGATGGTGTCAAACATTTGGAATGTTCATCCTATCACCGAAAATTTGCATGGGATGCAATTGGAAAGCGTTAAGTTGCATGAGATGTGATTTGAACGTTGCCTACCAAAAGGGCCCGATCCCTACGATACTTGCCAAAGCAAGGGGTTTGGTTCTTTGTGGATTTTCGGCCCACAATCTAGCACCAACACAAAATTGTTTAGGATTTCAATTTTGGCTATTGTGGAAAATGATTTTAAAACTCATTCTAATATTTTGCATTTATTCTTTTGTAGAAATGGCATCATCTAGCACTAATGTTGTTTCAAACTTCAATCTAAGAAGTATATCTTGGATAAAGACAAATTGGTTGGACCAAACTTCTTAGACTGAGAAAGAAACTTGAGAATTGTTCTCGAGCAAGAAAGGAAGCTACATATCTTAGAGACTGCTTTACCTGAACCACCACAGAATGCCTCTGCCACTGTTCAACGTGCGTGGGATAAACTTAAAAGTGAATTCGACGATGTGACGTGCTTGATGTTTGCGTCTATGATGGGAGAGCTTCAAAAGCAATTCATGAATTCGGAAGCGTTCCAGATTTATGAGTCACTGACAGAAATGTTCCATAAACAAGCTCGTAACGAAAGGTTTGTTACAATCAAGGCATTGATCTCGTGCTCGATGGCGAAGGGTTCGTCAGTAAGCACACATTTAATCAAGTGGAAAGGGTATATTCCTAGAGCGATTAAATGCGTCTCTTGCTAGAGAGATAGCCATTAGAGGTGGATTCGTATACTTCGTTTTTTTTATCGATGACTATAGTAGATATGGCTATGTCTACTTAATGAGGCATAAAAGTGAAACTTTTGAAAAGTTCAAAGAGTTTAAGAATGAAGTAGAGAATCAATTGGATAGAAGGATTAAGGCTATTCGCTCTGATCGGGGAAGTGAATACCTTAGTGATGAGTTCGAGGCTATCTAAAACAGTGTGGAATTGTTTCACTGCTGACTCCACCAGGAACATCTCAATGGAATGGTGTATCCGAAAGGAGGAATCGGACCAAATTAGATATGGTTTGATCAATAATGGGCCAAGCAACTCTCCCTACATCCTTTTGTGGTTATGCTCTACTTTCTGCTGCTTACTTACTGAACCGTATTCCATTTAAGGCAGTAGATAAGACTCCATATGAGATAGGGATGGGCCAAAAGCCTCATATTTCCTATCTACGAGTTTGGGGTTGTCAAACTCATATAAAGCCTTTACAAAGTAATAAGCTCGAACCCAAAATTGACAAATGCCTGTTTGTGGGGTATCATAAGCAACCAAAGGATATCAATTTTACCTCCCAACTAAGAACAAAGTGGTCGTTGCTCGAGGAGCAACTTTCTTAGAGAAAGATTTTCTGTACAAGAAAGACAATGGAGTAAAATAGAACTCGAAGAGGTTCGAGACCCACAAGAGAGTGTAGAACTGTCTACACAAACCTAGAAGGAAGTTGGCATGGAAACTCATGAAGATGAGCAACCGGAGTCAACAACACAAGAACCTAGAAGATCTAGTAGATCTTGTGATGTGAATCCAAGGTACGAATTCACATGAATTGTAGAATCCCTCGGTTGATCTTTTGAGCAAAACAACTAGCTCAAGTGGATTGAACAATATTGAGTATTAATGAACTCAACACCTTTGAATCACACTATATTGAAAGATGTCTTGAAATCTTCCAAGCAAAAACAACCCAAACGAAAATAGACCCAACAACAATAGGATGAAACCTATCACCTTTGAATCATAAAATGGTAGTTTTGAAATTACTATTCCCAACCCCTCTAATTTTCAAACCCAACAACACTAGGATAAACTTAACATCTTTAGATTATGAAATGAATTAGAAAAGAAGAGTAGAATGCGCCACAACTAAAAGGAAGAGTTTTAGTTGATAAGCCAAATAAGTTTTGCAAGCATACTTGCAAGACTAAAACTAGCTCACTAAGAAACTAGCAAAGAAAAGAAAATTCCTTAAAGTTTATAACATCAAATCTTGCATTCTAATAGTTAACCAAGGCCTCTATTTATAGAGTTTCAAGAGGGACCAAGGTTGAAAATTACAAAAGGATTAAAATAGCAATTCTAAATCTTCTAGTCAATACTAGCATTAACACTTCTCTTTGACCAAGAAAAGCTCTTTGACCTAGAAGACTCTTGCACTTAATTCTAAATTTCTAAATAAAAAAAAAACTTCAAATTATCCCCATAATGCAGCTTAAATTCGTCCATAATTCTGCCCAATAAATGTGAGCTTCAAACTTCCGCAGTTAAACCTTTCTATAGTCTTCAAACTTCCAACCACTTTGCTGAATCTTTGACCAACTTAAATGTAGGTTTTTGGCCTCCGAAAGACTTCAAAATTTCGTGCAAATGGTGTTGAATTGGAACCCTAAAGAACCTTCAAGGATTAACTCCAATTTGTTGAAATTTGGGCTTGCACCCTTTCGGGTTTCGTGCTGAAAATTGGTTGCACCAATTGGGCTAATTTATTCACTTGAAAAGTAGTCCAAGACACTTATTTAGAACCATTTGGATCAAGATCCAAAGCTTGCAAAATGTTGTAATATTTGGGCTGAATTGAGGTAGCCGTTGGATCCTCTTTTGAATGGACTTCAATAATCAAAATGTTCAAGGCTTATTGCATCCTTTTCTTTCTCAAACAAGTCATTGGGCCCGTCATCCCTTCAAGTGGATTTGGTGAAATGATATGTGCAGAATTATTTGGAGTTGAGGGTGGTTCGGCCATGCCTTCGCCATCATCATCTTTGACATCTTTAGCATTACTTCCTTGGAACTCATCATCCCCTCTCTCTTGAAAAGGATTCGTCCTCGAATCCTTTGGATTTACATCAAAATCAAAAGGAGATAAGTCAGAAATATTAAAAGTAGCACTTATACCATAGTCTCCGAGAAGATCAAGCTTGTAAGCATTATCATTGACTCGTGCCAAAACTTGAAATGGCCCATCACCACGGGGGTGTAACTTAGTCTCCTTGAGGCTGGAAACCTCTCTTTCCTCATGTGTACCCAAACCCAATCACCGGGTTCAAATACAATTTTCTTACAGCTTTTATTTTCATTTTTTGCATATTGCTCATTTTTCTTCTCAATGTTTGCACGAGCTTGCTCATGCAATTTCTTCACGGTTTCAGCTTTCTTCTTGCCATCCAAACTCACTTGAGTAAAGGTAAAGGAGATATAAGTCTAAAGGAGTTAGTGGATTGAAGCCATAAACCAACTCAAAAGGAGAAAAATTAGTAGAAGTGTGTAGTGTGCGATTGTATGCAAATTCAGCAATTGGCAAACTCTCCTCCCAACTTTTCAAATTCTTTTTAATTATGGCCCTTAACAAAGCACCCAATGTCCTATTTGTTACTTCCCTTTGGCCATCTGTTTGTGGGTGACTTGTGGTTGAAAACAAAAGTTTTGTTCCCAATTTTTCCCAAAGAGTTTTCCAAAAATAACTCAAAAACTTTACATCCCTATTAGACACAATAGTCCTAGGAACACCATATAGACGAACAATTTCTTTGAAGAAGAGATCAGCCACATGTTTTGCATTGTCGGCTTTCCTACAAGCAATAAAGTGAGCCATTTTGGAAAGTCTGTCAACAACAACAACAAAAATAGAGTCCATGCCTCTTTGAGATCTAGGTGAACCAAGAACAAAGTCCATAGAAATGTCAGTCCAAGGAGATTGAGGAACAGGGAGTGGAGTATACAATCCATGGGGAAGAGACTTAGATTTAGCTTTCTTGCAGTCAAGATATGTAGCACAAATTTTCTCAACATCTTTTTTCATGTTTGGCCAATAAAAGTGTTCATTTAAAATATCTAACGTTTTTAAAACACCAAAATGTCCCATTAAATCTCCACAATGAGATTCACGAACCAAAAGCTCTCTAAGTGAACAAGAAGGAATACATAATTTGTTTTCTTTGAACAAGAACCGTCCACATTGATATAACTTATTGAAAGCACCCTTTTCACATGCATTAAATATGTTAGCAAAATCATGATCCTTAGCATACAACTCCTTAATATACTCAAATCCCATGATTGTAGCATTAACAGTAGTAGCCATAATGTTCTCTTTACGTTTTTTGTACTTTACCACATATGGGAAAGTTTCAATGAATGAGTTGCATTTTGAATGCCTCGTGTGCAAATTCTTTTGTCCTTTGAGATACTTGATGGATTCATGATCCGTGTGAATCACAAACTCTCTCGGCATAAGGTAGTACTGCCAAGTCTCCAATGCTCTCGCCACTGCATAGAGCTCTTTGTCATATGTTAGGTAGTTCAATGTTGCTCAATTCAGCTTCTCACTAAAGTAGGCAATGGGGCGGCGGCTTCCTTGAAGCAACACAGCACCTATTCCAATTCCTGAAGCATCACATTCAACTTCAAAAGTGTTAGAAAACTTAGGCAAAGCTAAAACAGGAGCATTAGTCAAATCATGCTTCAATTGATCAAATGCCTTTTGTTGAGAATCTCCCCATTCAAACTTAACATTTTTCTTTACCAACTCATTTAGTGGAGCTGCTTTTGTTGAGAAATCTTTGACAAATCTCCTATAAAAACTTGCAAGTCCATGGAAAGATCTCACCTCAGTCACATTTGTGGAAATTGGCCAATCAAGATTGCTGCCACCTTTGCTTCATCAACTCTCAAACCATTAGACATCACAACATAGCCAAGAAAAACAACTTCTTCAACACAAAAAAGTACACTTTTTCAAATTTGCAAACAATTTTTCTTTACGCCAAGTAGTAAGAACAAGCTTAAGATGTTCAACATGTTCTGCTATGTTTTTACTATAGATCAAGATATCATCAAAATAGACAACTACAAACTTTCCAATGAAATGCCTCAAAACATGATTCATTAGCCACATAAATGTACTAGGGGCATTAGTTAAACCAAAAGGCATAATAAGCCACTCATAAAGACCAAATTTTGTCTTGAAAGCCGTTTTCCATTCATCACCCTCTTTGATTCTTATTTGATGATAACCAGATTTCGAATAAATTTTTGTGAAAAATTTTGCTCCAAACAATTCATCGAGCATACCGTCTAATCTTGGAATGGGGTGACGATACTTAATGGTGATTTTGTTCACAGCCCTACAATCAATGCACATACGCCATGTACCATCTTTTTTTGGAACTAAAATGACAGGAATATCACAAGGGCTAAGAGACTCATGAATATATCCCATGCTTAGCAATTCTTCAACTTGCCTTTCAAGTTCTTTTGTTTATTCAAGATTTGCACGATAGGCTGGCCTATTTGGAATGGAAGCTCCTGGTAGAAAGTCAATTTGATGCTCAATTCCTCGAATTGGAGGTAACCCCTTAAGCACTTCCTCGGGTAACACATCTGCAAATTCATTCAAAACAGCCACAATTTCTAAAGGCAAATTGTAAGGAAGCTCATCAAGAACAAGACATTATTCATGGAACAATAGCATAAAAAAGGGCTGGTGAGAATTGAGGGCTCTATCTACATCTCTCATGCTCGCAAAGAAGACACCTTTTGTCTCACTTGCCTTTGATTTTTCCCTCTCACTCACTTTGCTTTTTGCCTTTCCATCTCTTGCTTTTTCTTCACTCACTTTGCTTTTAGCACTCACATCTCTTGCTTTTTCACACTCTTTTGGCTTTTTCAACTCACTCTCCTCTTTTAGCCTTTTCTCTCTCATTCTCATTGTTCCTTGTGCACCTGTTGAGGAGAAAGTAGAACAAGAATAAAAGCTTTACGATTATGAACAATATGATACTTGTTAGAATTTCCCTCATGATTAGCATCATGATCAAACTCCCATGGTCGGCCAAGAAGAATATTGCCAGCTTGCATTGGTACTACATCACACAAAACTTCATCCTCATATTTCCCAATTGAAAATTTTACCTTTGCTTGGCGATTCACCCTTAGCTCTCCACTATCATTGATGGACCCAATTTGTCTACAAGGTAAGAGCTAACACAATTAGTACAACTCCCACTATCAATGATGAGCATGCGTACCTTATCTTGTACTTTGCATCTTGTGTGAAAGATAGTACTCATTTGCTCTTCATCATAAGATCCAACTTGAGTATTCAATACTCTCAAAGTGACCAAAACCTCATCACCACTTGTTTTAAATTGTTCACCTTCATCTTCAACATCCGAATCCTTCTCATCTTCTTCTCCTTCACTTTGACTCAAACAAGAACCATCTTCTCGCATTACCATAGTCCTGGAGTTAGGACATTGGGAAGCTATATGGCCCTTTCCCAAACACTTAAAACAAGTGAGTTTAGAAGTAGAAGAACTTTTACATGATTCACTCTTTTCAAACCTTTTAAAATCATGCTTCTTTGGTTCATATTTCTTTTTACCAAAATCCTTTTTGTTTCCATTATTGGTTTTCCAAGAGATTGGTTAGAAAGAAACTTACTTGAACCACTCTTTCTTTTTCAATTGTCTTTCCACCTTTTCTGCCACATGCATCGTTTCTTCCAAATCCAAGTAATGTTGTAATTCAACAACATCGGCAATCTCTCTTCTTAAACCACCCAAAAACCGTGCCATAGTAGCTTCAGATCTTCCTCAATGCTTGCTCTTGTCATGGCTAAATCCATTTCTTCGTAATATTCAGCCACGGTCTTTGCTCATTGAGTGATACTATGCAACTTGTTGTAAAGATCTCTATAGTAATGAGGGGGAATGAAGCGTTTCCTCAAAACAGCCTTCATGTCTTCCCAAGTTGCAATTGACCTCTCTCTATTCCTTCTTCTAGAAAATCAATCGATCCCACCATGTTAGTGCATAACCGTGAAATTCAAGGGAAGCAATTTTTACCTTCTTTTCTTCCGAATAATTGTGGATAGAAAAGATCTTTTCCACCTTCATTTCCCAATCAAAATATGCCTCGGGATCTCCTTTTCCATCAAATTCAGGAATCTTCATTTTGAGACAATTATGGTTGCTATCAACTCCAAATCCATTCCTTCTCCTCCCATTCCCTAGGGATACTTTAGACATTTCTTCCTCGGACCTCCTATCATCTTCCTCGTCATCTTGTTGACTTCCTTGCCTTTCTTCTCTTTGCTGAAAAGCAAGTTCTAGTTGGTCCATTCAGGTGGTGACCGTATCAATGATTTGTTTTAATCGCCTTGTGGTGTGTTCCCTCCATGCTTTTTGTTCAGGTGTTTCACCAGTTGGATATGCAATTAGAATAAAAAAGATAAAAGTACCTCGCACCCCTTTTCCCCTTTCCCTAATATGTCTGAAAGAAATTTTCACTCGTGTTTAAGGCCGATCTAGTAGGGGTAAGTTACACTCAGATTTTACCACTCTTTTTCTCCTGCAAGTTCTTGTGATAATCGTTAAACCCTTACAAGATGCTACTCAAAGATCTTACTTGGCAACAAAGAAAGTATAGAGGTCAAAGAAAGGATAGTATGCAATGATTTTGTAAAGGAAAGAAAAATAAGATTAGAAAGAAATTATAAGAGTAGAAAGAAAACAATGATGATACCTTTTTAGACTGGGAAAAAAATTTGAGAATTGTTCTCAAGCAAGAAAGGAAGCTACATATCTTAGAGACTGCTTTACCTGAACCACCACAGAATGCCTCTGCCACTGTTCAGCGTGCGTGGGATAAACTTAAAAGTGAATTCGACGATGTGACGTGCTTGATGTTTACGTCTATGACGGGCGAGCTTCAAAAGCAATTCATGAATTCGGAAGCGTTCCAGATTTATGAGTCACTGACAGAAATGTTCCATGAACAAGCTTGTAACGAAAGGTTCGTTACAATCAAGGCATTGATCTCGTGCTAGATGGCGAAGGGTTCGTCAATAAGCACGCATTTAATCAAGATGAAAGGGTATATTCCTAGAGCGATTAAATGCGCCTCTTGCTAGAGAGTTAGCCATTAGAGGTGGATTCGTATACTTCGTTACTTTTATCGATGACTATAGTAGATATGGCAATGTCTACTTAATGAGGCATAAAAGTGAAACTTTTGAAAAGTTCAAAGAGTTTAAGAACGAAGTAGAGAATCAATTGGATAGAAGGATTAAGGCTATTCGCTCCGATCGGGGAAGTGAATACCTTAGTGACAAGTTCGATGGCTATCTAAAACAGTGTGGAATTGTTTCACAGCTGACTCCACCAGGAACATCTCAATGGAATGGTGTATCCGAAAGGAGGAATCGGACCATATTAGATATGGTTCGATCAATAATAGGCCAAGCAACTCTCCCTACATCCTTTTGGGGTTATGCTTTACTTTCTGCTGCCTACTTACTGAACCATATTCCATCTAAGGCAGTAGATAAGACTCCATATGAGATATGGATGGGCCAAAAGCCTTATATTTCCTATCTACGAGTTTGGGGTTGTCAAGTTCATGTAAAGCCTTTACAAAGTAATAAGCTTGAACCCAAAATTGACAAATGCCTGTTTGTGGGGTATCATAAGCAAACCAAAGGATATCAATTTTACCTCCCAAATAAGAACAAAGTGTTCGTTGCTCGAGGAGCAACTTTCTTAGAGAAAGACTTTCTGTACAAGAAAGACAGTGGAGTAAAATAGAACTCGAAGAGGTTCGAGACCCACAAGAGAGTGTAGAACTGTCTACACAAACCCAGAAGGAAGTTGGCATGGAAACTCATGAAGATGAGCAACCGGAGTCAACAACACAAGAACCTAGAAGATCTAGTAGATCTCATGATGTGAATCCAAGGTACGAATTCACATGAATTGTAGAATCGTCCTCGGTTGATCTTTTGAGCAAAACAACTAGCTCAAGTGGATTCAACAATATTGAGTATTAATGAACTCAACACCTTTGAATCACACTATATTGAAAGATGTCTTGAAATCTTCCAAGCAAAAACAACCCAAACGAAAATAGACCCAACAACAATAGGATGAAACCTATCACCTTTGAATCATAAAATGGTAGTTTTGAAATTACTATTCCCAACCCCTCTAATTTTCAAACCCAACAACACTAGGATAAACCTAACACCTTTGGATTATGAAATGAATTAGAAAAGAAGATTAGAAGGTGCCACAACTAAAAGGAAGAGTTTTAGTTGATAAGCCAAATAAGTTTTGCAAGCATACTTGCAAAACTAAAACTAGCTCACTAAGAAACTAGCAAAGAAAGGAAAATAACTTAAAGTTTATAACATCAAATCTTGCATTCTAATAGTTAACCAAGGCCCCTATTTATAGAGTTTCAAGGGGACCAAGGTTGAAAATTACAAAAGGATTAAATAGCAATTCTAAATCTTCTGTCAAGACTAGCATTAACACTTCTCTTTGACCAAGAAAACTCTTTGACCTAGAAGACTCTTGCACTTAATTCTAATATTCTAAATAAATAAAAAAACTTCAAATTATCCCCAAAATGCAGCTGAAATTCGTCCATAATTCTGCCCAATAAATGTGATCTTCAAACTTCCACATTTAAACCTTTCTATAGTCTTCAAACTTCCAACCACTTTGCTGAATCTTTGACCAACTTAAATGTAGGTTTTTGGCCTCCAAAAGACTTCAAAATTTCGTGCAAATGGTGTTGAATTGGAACCCTAAAGAACCTTCAAGGATTAACTCCAATTTGCTGAAATTTGGGCTTGCACCCTTTCAGGTTTCGGGCTGAAAATTGGCTGCACCAATTGGGCTGATTTATTCACTTGAAAAGTAGTCCAAAACACTATTTTAGAACCATTTGGATCAAGATCCAAAGCTTGCAAAATGTTGTAATATTTGGGCTGAATTGAGGTAGCCGTTGGATCCTCTTTTGAATGGACTTCAATAATCAAAATGTTCAAGGCTTCTTACATCCTCTTCTTTCTCAAATGAGTCATTGGGCCCGTCATCCCTTCAAGTGGATTTGGTGGAATGATATGTGCAGAATTATTTGGAGTTGAGGGTGGTTCGGCCATGCCTTCGCCATCATCATCTTTGACATCTTTAGCATTACTTTCTTAGAACTCATCATCTCGTCAACAACTCGAGAGATACGGATTTCTCATGACTGACGAACAAGATTTGATCTTGGTGAACTCTGATGAGCCCACGACCTACAGACAGGTTTTAGAAAGTCCAGATTCAGGCAAATGGCTACAAGCCATGGAATCTGAAATGCAATCCATGAGAGACAATAAAGTGTCCTGTTCAGGCAAAGGTTGTCAATTGCATGTGGATTTTCAAGTTAACACCTAGCGGGATTTTCAAGGCACGACTAGTGGCTAAAGGTTTCAGACAGACTCATGGTATTGACTATGATGAAACCTTCTTGCCTGTCGTGATGCTCAAATCCATTCAGACTATGCTCGCCATAGCTACATATTATGACTATGAGATATGAAAAATGGATGTTAAGATGGCTTTCCAGAATGGAAACCTACTCGAGGATGTTTACATGAAACAAGAGGGATATATCGATCAAGAGCATCCAAATCGAGTATGCAAGTTTCAGAGGTCCATCTATGGACTAAAGCAAGCATCTCGAAGTTGGAATCTTCGTTTTGACGATGCAGTAAAAGGTTACGGCTTCATAAAAAACGAAGATGAGCCCTTATGTTTACAAGAAGGTTAGTGGGATCAAGAATGTTTTTCTCATCCTATATGTGGACGACATCCTACTCATAGGAAATGACATTCCCATGATGAGAGACATCAAACAATGGTTGGGGAGTGTATTTTCTATGAAAGACTTAGGAGAAGCCGAAATGATACTAGGTATCAAGATTTATAGAGATATGTCTACAAGGCTTCTAGGACTAAGTCAAGAAGGGTATATAGACAAGATATTGAAGAGGTTCAATATGTCTAATTCTAAGAATGGTATGGTACCATTCAGACATGGTCTCCTCTTGAAGAAGAACCAATGTCCTTCAACTAAAGAGGAGAGGGATGCTATGAGTAGAGTCTTATATGCTTCGGCAATAGGATCTATCATGTATGTCATGTTATGTACCCGCCCGGATGTCGTACATGCACTAAGCATGACCAACAGATACCAACAAGATCCAGAAATGGATCATTGGACTACAGTCAAGGTAATCTTGAAGTACTTGCGAAGGACTAAAGGATTAATGCTTGTGTACGGAGGACAAGAATAGCTCGTCGTACAAGGTTACACTGATGCTGATTTCCAAACTGACCAAGATAACATGAAGTCACAATCAGGCTATGTTTTTAGCCTGAATGGCGGTGCGGTGAGTTGAAAAAGCTCAAAGCAGGATACCACAACTGACTCTACAACAGAATCTGAGTATATTGCTACAGAAGATGCTGCAAATGAAGCTATTTAGTTGAGGAAATTTGTGTCAGACATGGAGTGATACCGAGTATCCAAGATCCGATAATAACGGGGCCATCGCACAAGCAAATGAGCCCCGGTCACACCAGAAGACCAAACACATACTCAGACGTTACCACCTTATTCGAGAGATCGTCGATCTAGGAGATGTTAAAGTATGCAAAATAGGGTCAGACGATAATATACCAGATCCTCTCACAAAAGCTCTACCACAATCAAAGTTTGATAGACATGTAATAGAGCTTGGTCTTAAATTGTTTAGGACATAGCCCTTCAACGGGCAAGTGGGAGATTGTTGGTGTATGTGCCCTTTTAAGGGCTATATATAGATATTTGTCGTTTTGATTGATGTTATAGTCAGATGAGTTAATTTCATGATAATAATATTCTTGTGCATATTTAATTTTATGAAATCGATCTGCCAAGAGAAACACTCCATGGACTGATTACATCACGAGTGATTCTTTTGAGTAGTACTCATACGAGGATCCATAGACCAGAAATCACTACATAGTCTTAGGTGAATTGTAGTGTGCTTTGACATACGCCTAACGGGCCGTAACAGGTTGCCAAGTACGGGCATGATTGGGTACACTATGAGACACGCTAAGGTATGTAGGTGAAGTGATGGGACTACAAGTCTCTCTTAAGTGAGAGATGATATCTTGGCCACTTGATAGTGAACTGAGAAGTGTATGGCCGTGCCTAAAGAATGATAAGTGTTATCATTTGCTTGATGAATTCAGTGTCACTTATCAAGTAAACATTTACCTATATAAGGATGATGGTTTTCATGCCTTATGCTAAACGGGATATCAATGTAGAGGATCGTACGTAGTTTGCTCGGAAAGGTTGTGTTGAATCACCATTCGACCCTCCATTCATAATTGGGTGGTTATTATGTCTTGCTAAAGACCACTAATGACTTATGGATTAATCAATGAGATTGAGTTATCCATTACCAATTTAGAATGGGCCTACAAGATTGCACATAAGAAAGTTCGATGATGTAGAATAAGTATTATTGCATACAATAAGTATCATTGTTATACTTAAATAAATAAGATTTAATTAAATGGTTTAATTAAATATTATTGAAAAGTTCTGTTGATATGATCCTTCCTCACAACTAGAATTCTGGCAGAGGTTCAACTGTGACGAGACTTTTTAGTGGCTTGGATTCTGGAATAATGACAGGAAACTATGACTGAATTTTTGTTGAGGGGTTGAGGAAGATCAATAGGTCCCTAATCTAGTGCTTTCAAGGAGGTGGAACTTTGTAGTGGTAGAGGGACGAGGCCTTCAAAAGGAAGAACCTAAGGAAGCAACCACACTAGCTTTTCTACCCGAGCTAATGATAAATGCAAAATGATGATTCAACACTTTGAGAGAAAACTTGTTCTTGGCTATCAAATCATGCATAAAATGGCTGAATTCCTTCTCTATTTATAGGAGAAGGAATGACCTTGTTTTTACAAATTAATCCTCAAACCCTAGTTTAGTCACTATTGAAGTCTAACTCTCATTTTCATTTGTTTCAAATTCTAAAAAAATAAAAAAAATTCTCAGCCGTGGATTTTCCTTAGCTGATTTGAAGACCAACAAAATTCAAGATTCATGACTTGTTCTTTCGGCTGAAATGGTGGGCAGATTTGGTCAAAAGTTCATCCATCAATATTCTCGGCTGATTTGGAGATATACTCCAGCTGCTAATTGGCTGATTTGGAATGATCTTTATTAATTGGCTTTAGCTGGCCCAATTAATTTGGAAACTCGGACTGCTCCAAAGGCTTTGCTTCAATTTGTGGCCTTCCAAAATTGTGTTGACCGATCCACTTTGCTTCATCAATAAATAAAGCTGGTTGCTCCAAAACTTCTGGGCTTGTGTGATTCTTTGTGGGCCTTTCTTTGAAGTCCAAAATCCCACCCAGACACTACATTAATTCGGCCTACTAAAATGCCAAAATAACAATTTGGCAATCTACAAATAACTAACAAACAAACTGCCCAAGACAAAATAAATTATTTCCTTGGCAGAATTTATTTAGAAAAAAATAATAATAAAATTATTTCAAATAAAATAAATAGGAAAAGCTTACGGGCAAATACTCAATACCTAACGTCCTCGATCGGGTACTTATCTAGAAGGACAAGCTCTTGAGTTAAGCATTCATGGGCTAGGGCATTGAGGGCTTGAGTAGCCTTTCTCCTCCTTGCTCTTGTCAAAGACCCATCTATATCTACCAAAGGGTCTCTTTGATAGGGCCTTGGTGACGGATTTAGACTCGGTGACCTTGTGATCATAACATCGGTGGTATTAACTAAGAGTTAATTAATTACCTGAGAATAATTGGGATGGGCTGATAAATCAAGGGACTTAATTGCAATTGAGATTCTTGATCCATCAGCCTGATCCATTGGTCATGGGTTGATCCATGGACTTGGTCTATAACCCAAATCATTAAAGTATTATTTACTACTGATTTGGAATCAGTAAATATTATTCAATACTAATTTAGAATCAGTAAAGTAATATTCGGTAATAATACTAATTTGGAATATGATTAAATCATTAATGTAATAATTGATTGATTACAATACTGATTTTGGAAATTTTACTCTAACAATATCCTAGGGATATTATTGTAGAAAAGAGAGAGGATTTTCAATCAGAAAATCAGAACAAGCAAAATATACACAACATCTTAAATTCTCTCTGTAAGCAAAACAGCTAGCACCGAATCTGCAAAGAGCTTCCGTGCTTGAAAGTATAGAATCATCCAAGAAAGGATTTTGGTGGTAACAAACGTAACCGAAGCAGAAGGCTTGGACCAACATCAAACAAGGATCTAGACGCGGTAACTGATTACGCTACGAGGGTAAGCTTTAGAAGCTTTAAACGTATGATTAATTAAAACACTAAAATTGGAATTGGCATGAATCCGTTGCGTAAATTTTGAAAATCATGTCTCCGATCCCAACAAATTAATTAATCTTAAAGGTTTAATTAATATTTAGTTGAATAAATGGATTAAGAAATTAATTCTATATGAATTAATTAATCCTAAGGATTCGATTAAATTAAATTAACAATGTGGGTTAAGAAATTAATTCGAAAGGATCGATTGGAGTTGACTAGTCTAGGGAAGACTAAGGGGTCAACGAAAGTCAAACTAAAAGGCCTAACTCAAAGGTCCACTATGTCTCCTTAGAAGCTCCCTATAAATATCCCATGTTAGGCATTTGAAGACATTAAGAAACTTGAAGGCCAAAGGCCTAGTGAGAGAAAGTCTAGTCTAGAGAGAGAACTTTGTCTTCCTCGTCAAGTTCTTTCTCAAAGTCGACTAGGAAAGATTTCTTCTTCAAAAAGAAATAAGCCCATAGTTTTTTTGGAGCAGTCTGCCGGTTCTCTCTCTCTTGGAGCTGCCGTCACTAGCTCACTTGTACCACCTCTGTCCGGTAATCGTTTGGTATTCCCAGCGCGCAGATCCCGCAATTCTTCATGTTGATCTCTTCTTATGTTGGTGATCCATGATGATTGTGGTCTAGATCGCGGTTGGGTGAAGTTTTGGTGGCCAGATTTCTTTTGGGCAAACCGGCGGTCGGTGGTCCTAGAGGATTACGCACAGGACTGCTCCGGGCTAAATCTGTTTCGACAAATTTGAGTGTTTTTGAAGTAGGTTTCTTAAGGATTTTTTTGTTTTGCTTTGAACTACTCTGTAGATACTAGCTCACACTAGTTCGGAGTCGATTTGGAGTCATTCTTCGAATTTCAGTCGTAGTCGCTTTCCTGGAGATTTGGTTTTCTTATTTGCTAAGAACTTCGCTTCAAAGGTATAATCTTTAGTCCTTCCACTTTAACTAAAGATTTAATTTTTGAACGTCGTTTTAATAAATTAAACTAGTATAAGCCTATATCTGTTCAGGGGAAATGAATTTGAGCCTGAGTCGAGTCGAAAGTTTCCGATTCTGGAATGCATTGCACGAAAGTGATATTTTCGATTTAGCCCGGGCTTGTTCTGTTTCCTTCACTTAGTCAATTAAATATTAATTAATTCACTTTGTCGATTAGTCAAACGCATAATTAGTCATACCACTAACGGACTAATTATGGAACTACTGCTTAAAAACGACTTTACATCGCACTCACTTTATTATTCTTCTATCTCTCCACATCAAAGATCTAGTGCTTGTCGGTTCATCAATTTACTGACAAATTAATTCACCGACTTCTTGGTATCCGAGATTAGTACCACTCGACTTTCTTATTATACCGGACATAAAGTCCACTGGTCGAGTTTAGTATAATAAACCTTATGAGCACATCTCGGGAGCACCATCAACCAGGTGAACTGGTACGTGGATTCCTTTGACTAGCAACGACACACAAGAAGCTAAACACCGTATACCCAACTTACCGAGATTTAGGCCTCAATTGATCACACCATTTGGCAAATTAAAGCATACGATATCTAACTCTCATGCCCATCCCAATCTAGGGATTAAGAGATTAGAATACTAGGATCGAATTAACTATGCTGATCAGTACAAGTTAATTCAATCCCGAACTGGTCATGCTCAATATGACTCGGGCACATCCGTATGATTTAATTAGTCTAGACAAATTAATTTCCAAATCACACGATAACCTATACCGATATTATGTTCAAACTATCTCAGTTTCGACCATCTATTTATATATCAATATTTTAACCAATAGCGATATCTACTGTGCTTTTCTACACCTCGTTATCTAGTTCTATGATATTATGGAACACTGTCATACTGAAACATAGACGATATGTCACATATTAGTTTTTCATACAAGCAATAGCTTTTCTGTATTCAAAACTAACAGGCTCATTGGGAGGCTGTCAAGTGCATCCTCAAGTATTGGCGCAGGATGAGAGATCATGTCTTGATTTATTGAGCGCAAGAGCTAGTTCCATTGGGGTACACAGATTCAGACTTTTAAGGTGATATAGACAAGAGTAAGTCTACCTTTAGGTTTGTGTTTACTCTGGGAGGTGGAACCATAGTTTGGCGGAGTGTCAAGCAGAAATGCGTGGCGGACTCCACTATTGAGGCTGGGTACGTTGCCGCATCAGAGGCAGCAAAAGAGGCAGCAGTGTAATAAGTGTATTGAACAGTTTTTATACTTCAAAGTATAACTTCGAGTATTAGTTGGAGATTGTTAGTTTTGAATACCGAAAAGCTATTGCTTGTATGAAAAACTAATATCCACAGTTTACATATCGATTTTGTTTCATTTTTAATTGTTCCTTTATATTATATGCATAGATGATAAGGTGCTCGGTGAGCACAATAGATCTTATCATTGGTTAAATTTATGATATATAAACAGATGCTCGTAACTGAGATAGTTTGAACATACTATCAGTTTAGGTTATCGTATGATTTGGATAATTTGTTTGTCTATACTAATTAAATCATACGGATGTGCCCGGGCATATTGAGCACGAAATACTCAGGATTGAATTAACTTATACTGATCGGTGTAGTTAATTCGAACCCAATATTCTAATCTCTTAATCCCTAGACTAGGGCGGGCACGAGAGTTAGATATCGTATGTTTTGATTTGCCAAAGGGTGCGATCAATTGAGTCCTAGATCTCGGTAAGTTATGTGGTGTTCACTTCTTGGTGTGCCATTGCTTATCGAGGGAATCCATATACCGATTCGTCGGGGTGATTGTGCTCCCGAGATGAGCTCAAAAAGTTTATTATACTAAACCCAGCCGATGGACTTATGTCCGGTATAATAAGAAAGTCGGGTGGTACTAATATTGAATACCAAGAAGTCAATGAATTAATTTGTCAGTAAATTTATGGATCAACGAGCACTATATCTTTGATGTGGTGAGATATAAGAATTACAAAGTGAGTGCGAAGTAATTTCGTTTTTTAGCGGTAGTTCCATAATTGGTCCGTTAGTGGTACGAATAATTATGCGTTGGATTAATCGACAAGGTGAATTAAATAAATTACCCTTGGGTTAGTTTTATATTTAATTGACAAAGTGAATTATACGAAATAATTCTACGGGTCGATTAATATTTAATTGACGAAGTGGGTTAAGGACTTAATTTGAAAGGTTTGATAGGAGTTGACTAGTTTAGGGAAGACTAAGGAAGTGAACGAAGTCCAACACTAAGGCCCAACTCAAAAGTCCACTAGGTCTCCTTTGGAACTCCCTATAAATAGATAGCTTATGCCTAAATAAAGGTTAAGGAAAATCTTGCAAGACAAGATTTGTCTCTTAGAGTGAGAAAGTTCTAGAGAGAGAACATCTTCTTCCTGAAATTTTCTTTTGAAGTCGAACTTTAGATCTCACCTTTTCGAATTGGATTTAGCCCAAAGATTGAATCTTCGTGAAACCCGTTCATTTTTCCTTGCCGCCGAGTTCATCGCCGTTGAGTTTTTACGGCCATTGGGTTTTACGATTTCCGGCTACGATCGGTGCCAGCACGTTTCATTCGGATCCGCCGTGTTCATCTCACCTTAGTGATCCATGGTGGAATCTGTGTAGATTCACGGCTGAGCGTGGGTTTTAGTTCCAGTGATCGGTGAGTTTTCTGTGGCGGTCGGCAGCAGCTTCTCGGCCAGCTGTGGGGCGGCGCTGGGCTGAAATTTTTTATCAGAATTTGGGGCTGTTCTAAATTTGATTTTGAGAGATTTTCCTAAGAGTTTTTATTGGGTTTTGATAGCACTTCTCTGTAGTTAATAGCCCACATGATTTCTGGGATTTCTTGGAGGCATCCAAAGGACTTTTTGGTGGTTTTCGCATTTCAGGATTTGGTATTCTTTATTTGCGAGGGACAGGCTTCAAAGGTATAATCTTTTAGACTTCCGCTTTAATTTAAAGATTTAATTTTTAGCATGTCGTTTTAATAAATCGAATTTGTATAAGCTTAGATCCGTTCAGGGGAAATGATTTAGAGTTTGGGCCAGATCGAAAGTCTTCGATTCTGGAGTGCATAGCACGAAAGTGAGATTTTTGGTTTAGCCCAGACCAGATCTGTTTCCTTCATTAAATGTGTGTGGGGGGGGTGACGTGACTCCAAAATATACCTTTTTATGTCCCAAAATCATGCACGTTTAGCTTACTTTTAGTTGATTTTCAATGAATATGACATATTTCGTGAGCTTTCAATGCACTTATAGTTGGATTTGCATGGTTTTGTAGTAAGGATGCACTTTGGAGATTTTGGATAAAATTTAAAGACTTTAGTGGGAAAAAGGAAAAAAAAAAACACGCAGAATGGAAGCTTAAAGAGAAGAATTTGGAAAGAGAGCCAAAATTATGAAGACTTTGAGACCGGCGTCCACTGGGCTTTGGCGTTTGGTCGCTGCCAACCTCGGTGCCCAATTGGCGCCAACGCCTGACTGTCGCAGACCTCGGCATCACCATGGTGCCATCGCCAAAATTATGAAGACTTCGAGACCGGCGTCCAAAAATACCATTGGCATGAATTTTCTTATATAATTTCTATTTTAGCCCTCTAGAACCTTTTTATTACACCTTAGTAGGTTTTTACTAGTTTTAGAGATAGTAGCCTAATGAGAAAGAAACACACACTTTCTCACCTTTTTACACACACTATGAATTCTCTTAGAACATCCATGTTCTATGGAGATTCTAGGGAAATCTACCCTTCTAAGTGATTGGGGGTAGTGGATTTCCATGAGATGTGTAACAAGCTAATGGATTTATTGGAACATTTGTGTTTCTTTATGATGGAGTTTCTAAGAATCGGGAGTTGTCTAGCATAATGGTTGCTAAGGCCTCACATTTCTTGCTAATCAAGTTGTTTCGAGATACATTCCTTACTTCCATGTGGTTTTTGTTCTACTCTTTGGATTTTCATTAACATTGCTAAGTGGGTTTCATGAAAGAATTGATTAATTCATGTTTATGTATATGTAAGATGCCTTGTTGTCGATTTATATGTTGAATCTACTTTATTGTTAAGTGTTGTTGTGGATTATCTTCTTTTATGAGCATGTATTTGAGAAAAAGTGATTCCTTGTGTTGCAAGTTTCATGGTTTAGAGTACAAGTTATGTGAAAGTGGATTGATTCACTTGATATAGATGCAGATAAAGTAGTGGATGGGTAATAGAAATGATTGACGATCCTATTTCTATTATTGGATAGTTTTAGCCCTTATATTTTGGTAACGGCGGTATTTGGATGTACTCAAACAATTGCATGATATTTTGCTTAACAATAGCCCCTTAGATATTGGTTGTGGTATGATTTTTCGCCTTTACCAATACTATCTTTTATTTTCTTTATTTTGTTCTTTGCATGACTTTTACAAAACCACTATCTGATACTTTGTTTTGTTATATTCTTAGGCTATAAAACTACTAGATATTGTAGTAAGTAATGACTCGAACCCAACAACCACTTCATTCAAGAACACAAATTTCATGGGAACGAAGCCTTGAATACTATAGTTTTAGTATTTTTGTTTTGTTTATTTTATAAATTTTGTTTTGAAATGTTCGCCTAAATCTTTTACAACAATAAGAGCACGTCAATAGTTTTGGAGTTGAATACATAAGCTCTGCTTGTATTGTACATTTTCCCAGTTAATATATCGATTAATATTTTGGTTAAATATTGTTGTGCATTATTTGTCCATTTATATTATGTGGTTAGATGATGAGGTGTCTTGTGTGACACACAGTAGATCTCGTCATTGGTTGAAAGACATAATATATAAATGAGGTTAGTAACCGAGACAGTTTTGGACAAACTGTCAGTTTAGGTTATTATGTGATTCGGATAATTGATTTGTCTAAACTACTTGAATCATATAGATATGCCCCGAGGCGTATTGAACTTGACAATTTAGAATTAATTGTCTTGTACTGATTTAATAGACAAATCGTTCTTAGTATTCTATCTCTTAATCCCTAGACTTGAGCGGGCATGAGGATAGGATTAGGCATAGTGTACTTTGATCTACCAATGGGTGAGGTCAATTGTGGCCAATAGTCTCGGTAGGTTGGATGCGCGTGTTTAATTACTTGGTGTGCTGCTGCTTGTCGAAAGGAAACCATGTACCAGTGCGTCCGGGGTGATGGTGCTCATGAGATGAGCTCGTTATGTTTATTACTAAACCCAACTGGTGAACTTATGTCCGGTATAGTAAAAAGGTCGAGTGGTACTAGTCCGAAATTAAAGAAGTTAATTAATTAATTTATCAGTAAATTAATAAATTAACGAGCACTATATCTTTGATGTGGGGAGATCAAGAATAAATTAATTAAGCTGTTCCGGAAGCAATTCTGGTGTAGGATGGTAGTGCCAAAATTAATCCGTCAGTGGTACGATTAATTTTGTAATGGGTTAATTGAATATGTAGAATTAATTAATTGATTAATTATTCCTAAGGGTTAATTAAGTAATTAACAAAGTGGAATTATTTAATTAATTAATTAAGTTTTAAGTTTCAATTAGAATTAGGAAATCTAATTGGATTTGGAAACTAATTAATTACCTAAACCCATTAGGAAGACCAATCCTAAACCAACTTAGGGTCTCTCTTGTAACTCTATATATAGACAAGGGATTAGCAAGTACGCAACACACAACTCATAAGTTTTCAAGACAAGAAAACTAGAGAGATAAATTTTAGAGAGAGAAAATATTTTTCTCCCTCTAGAAAGCTTTGGTGGCCGAATTTATTGGTCCAGGCGGTGGCAAAGTTTATTTTTCTGGCAAGTTTTCCCGACGCAGTTTTTGTTTTGATTGCTGGTCAATTGGTTGCGAGATCGTTGCCCACACAACGGGCAATCTAATTCTTGAGTCATACAAGCGATCACCTAAGTTAACATGCTTCAAGAGATACTTTTCTATGATTCCGCTTTTAATTAGAAAATTATTGTTGCGTGATAAATCGAATAAGTACATACCAAGATCCAGCGCAATGTTATTTCAAGCAAGGGTTGGAATAGCGATTGTGCTAGCATCTAGGCTTGGCCAGAGATTTCGATTCTGGAATGCATAGCACGAAAGTGAGTTTCTGGCTAGGCCCGGGCAGATAATCTTTCAAATAGGTGTCAAAAAAATGTAGTGAGGAAGTAATAGTGGTAAGGATTCTCAAACTCTTGTTGTAAAGGAACTAATTGTGGAGTAAAACCAATAGTGCGTCACTCTATAAGCTTCCTTTCTCTTCCATACAAGCTCATCCTTCTTGTTTCTTACTTCATGAATTAACCACGTCCTGAAAATTGTAACGAATTAGTGAATTTTTAAAAGAAAAACAAAGTTGCTTCAGCATACCTCAGTGGCACTCATTGGGCGTTGGGAACTGGAGGTCGCCAGTTTCAGCGGCATGGTGACGCGGCGCCATTATTAAAGGAACTAGTCGGTCTGGGCCAAATCCAAAATTTCACTTTCGTGCTATGCATTCCAGAATCAAAAACTTTCCATCGAGCCCAAACACTAGTACAAGTTCCTTTGAACCCGATCTAGCTTATACTTGTTCGATATACTTTACCCATAAAAAATAGAATCTTTAAATTAAAGCGAAAAGATTAAAGATTCGACCTTTGGAGCGTGTCCCTCGAGAAATCAATTGAGAAAGATAAAAGCTTCCACCTTTAAAGCTTCTTCAAAGAAACCCCTCGAATGTCTCCAAGATAAATTCGGAAGTCGTGTAGGCAATTATCTACCGGATAGATCTGTCAAAACCCGTGAAAACGAACTAAAGAAACTGCCCAAAAAATCAACGAATGGAAAATTGCTGGATTCACCAGAATCTTCAGACCACTACTGGGTCGCGATGGGCCGCGACTGGCACTGGGCAGAATTACTCGCCGGAAATCCACCAGAAAAAGGAAACCGGTTTGCTCACCGGATAAGCCAGAACCCGCCAGAAAAAATAATGAAGATTGCCAGCTGAAATCCAAGATCCGATCTTTGAGTCTTCGAGAGAGAGATCCAAAGCCGACTTCAAGTGGGTCTCGATTTTATTAACTCTTCAAGTGCCTCTCTAGGCCTATCTCTCTCTAGAGGCAAGACAACTTGTCTTGTAAGTTTCTTTCTAATTTTCAAGGCTTTAACTTATCTATTAATAGGGGCTTCAAGGGAGACCTAATGGGTTTCTGAGTTGGGCCTTCTAGTTGGACTTTCAATTAATTTCTAAGTCTTTACTAGACTAATTAATTCCAATTGACCTAAGGATAATTAATTAAATAATTAAATCCACTTTGTCAATTAATCCAACACATAATTAATCATACTACTAACAGATTAATTATGAACTACCGCTCAAAAGGAAATTGCTTCCAGGTACCACTTTAATTTATTATTTTATCTCCCCACGTCAAAGATATAGTGCTCGTCAATTTATTAATTTACTAATAAATTAATTAATCGACTTCTTCTCATCCGAGATTAGTACCACTCGACTTTATTACTATACTGGACATAATTTTATAGGCTGAGTTTAGTATAATAATCCTTACGAGTTCATCTCGAGAGCACCATCACCCCGGACGCACCGGTACATGGTTTCCTTTCGACAAGCAACAACACAATAAGAAATTAAACACATATGTATACCCAACCTACCGAGATTATAGGCCTCAAGTAACCGCACCCTTTGGCAAATCAAAGTACATTATGTCTAATCCTCATGCCTGCTCTAGTCTAGGGATTAAGAGACTTAATACGAGGCTCGAATTACTACAAAAATCAGTACAAGTTAATTCAATCCTACTCGGTCCCACTCAATATGCCCGGGCACATCTGCACGATTCAATTAGTCTAGACTAACCAATTTCAGAATCATACAATAACTTAAACCGACAGTATGTCCAAACTGTCTCAATTACGAGCATTATTTATATATCATAACTTTAACCAATGATGAGATATACTGTGTCACACCAAACACCTCATCATGTAGTCATATGATATAAGTGGACAACATATTATGATATACTGAAACATAATCCATATATAACTGAGAAATAGTTTTTCATACAAGCAAAGCTTTTAAGTATTCAAAACTAACAATCTCCCACTAATACTCAAAGCTGCACTATTATGTATAAAAACTGGTTTAATACATATATTCTACAGTCATACCAAAATCCAGAGAACTATCATGGCTCACTAAAGTATCTAACTCTTATGTCCTCCACGTGGGTCTCAAAGACTTTTGCAGTCAGTGCCTTCGTGAATGGATCTGCAAGGTTGTCCGCTGATGCTATATTTGTCACAACCACATCTCCCCTCCCTTTACGATCTCTCATATCAGGTGGTACTTACGCTCTATGTGCTTACTCGCCTTGTGAGCTCGTGGTTCCCTCGAGTCAGCAACTACACCATTGTTATTACAGTAAATTGTGATAGACCTTTGTAACTCAGGAATCACATCTAAGTCCATTAGTATGTTCTTAAGCCATAAGCCTCTTTCGCTGCCTCTGATGTTGCAACGTATTCAGCTTTCATTGTGGAGTCCGGCACGCATTTCCGCTTGACACTTTGCCAAATTATGGCTCTACCTCCCAGAGGAAACACGAACCCAGAGGTAGACTTGCTCTTGTACTTATCACCTTGGAAATATGAATATGTGTAACCCTTTTGAATAAGCTCTTGCGCCTGATAGATCAAGACATGGTCCCTCACTCTGCGCAAATACTTAAGGATGCACTTGATAGCCTCCCAATGAGCATTTCCAGGGTTGCTCTGATATCTGCTAACCATGCCAACGACAAAGCAAATATCAGGCCTCGTACACAACATAGCATACATGAGACTTCTTACTGCAGATGCATAATGAATTGTCTTCATGGCATTTATGTCTTCAATAGTCTTAGGAGACTCAGATGAGGTAATGAATTGCTCTTTGGATAGATGCACTTCATGTATGAAAGGTAGAAAACACTTCTTGGAGTTCTGCATGTTAGAACGGGCCAGAATCGTGGGTTAGAGAGAGTGTTAGTGAACGTCTCCTACAATCTTGAATGATCTTGATCCCAAGGATATGTCCAACCATGCCTTTATGTCTGACAATACATTCTTACTGTTGGCCATAAGAAGAATATCATCTACATAAAGTACAAGAAACACCACCAAGTTTTTATCACGCCTGTGGTACACACAGTGCTCATCCTGAAACTGAGTAAATCTATAGGATTGGATTACCTCATCAAAACGGATGTTCCAAAATATTGATGTTTGCTTAAGTCCATAGATGAACTTCTTGAGCCTACAAACCTTGTGCTCTTGGCCTTTTGCAATGAATATCTCTGGTTGCTGCATAAAAAAGGTTTCCTCAACACTTCTATTAAGGAAAGCTTTCTTGACATCCATCTGCCAAATCTCACAATCGACTTAAGAATTTCTACTGGGGAAAAGGTTTCTTCATAATCGATACCCTTTTTATGAGTATACCCTTTCGCCACAAGCCTAGCTTTAAAGGTTTTAACTTTCATGTCTGATCCTCTCTTTCGCTTGTAGACTCATTTGCACGCAATTGGTTGAAAACCATCAGGCAGGTCTACCAGCTCCCAGACTTGATTTGAGTCCATCGAACACATCTCAGATATCATTGCCTTTCGCCAAGGATCTGCATCTTTATCTTGAAGAGCCTCATTGTAGTTAACTGGGTCTGGTTCGTGAGCACCAGGGACAAAATCCGAAGATTCTCCCAAGCCCACGTACCTCTCGGGATGTCTCACAACCCTCCCACTATGACGAGGCACAACCTGTGTAGGTGCATCATCTGTGACATCTTGTGCAGTATTCTGTGGTGTATCTACTTGTACTTGTGCATCAGGTGTTGGATTTAAATACTAAATTTTTGCTTGTATTAAACTATTTCCCAGTTTATATATTGATTAAATGTTTTAGTTAAATTGTTTGTATGTTTTACACATGTTGTCCATTTATATTATGTATTTAGATGATGAGGTGTCTGGTGTGACACAGTAGATCTCATCATTGGTTAAAAGACATAATATATAAATGAGGTTCGTAACCGAGACAGTTTTGGACACACTGTTGGTTTAGGTTATTATGTGATTCAGAAATTGGTTTGTCTAAACTAATTGAATCATATAGATATGCCCAGGGCATATTGAACTTGACCATTTAGGACGAATTTTCTTGTACTGATTTAATAGACTATTCGATCCTAGTATTCTATCTCTAAATCCCTAGACTTGAGCAGGCATGAGGATTAGACACAGTGTACTTTGATCTGTCGAAGAGTGAGGTCACTTGAGGCCAATAATCTCGGTAGGTTAGGTGCGTGTGTTTAATTGTTTGGTGTGTTGTTGCTTATCGAAAGGAAACCATGTATCGGTGCGTCTGGGGTGATGGTGCTCCCAAGATGAGCTCGTTATGTTTATTATACTAAACTCGGCCGGTGGACTTATGTCCGGTATAGTAAAAAGGTCGAATGGTGTAAATTAATAAATTAACGAGCACTATATCTTTAATGTGGGGAGATTAAAGAATAATTAATTTAGTTGTTCCGGAAGCAATTCTGGTGTAGGATGGTAGTGATACTAATTAATCCGTTAGTGGTACGATTATTTATGTAGTGGGTTAATTGATAAAGTAGAATTAATTATTCATAAGGGTTAATTAAGTAATTAACAAAGTGAAATTAATTAATTAATTAAGTCTTAAAGTTCAATTAGAATTAGGAAATCTTAGAGATTAGGAAATCTATTTAGATTTGGAAATCCTATTAGATTTGGAACCTAATTGGATTTGAAAACTAATTAATAATCCTAAACCTATTAGGAATGCCAATCCTAAACCAACTAGGGGTCTCTTTTGTAACTCTATAAATAGACAAGAGATTAGCAATTCATAATACACAATTCACAAGTTTTCAAGACAAGAAAACTAGAGAGAGAAATTAATTCTTTTTATCTCGACGTCGGCTTTCACCTTGGGGCAGCAGCAGCTCGGTCCCCTGGAGAAGTCGGCAGTCGTACTTCTTCATTCCGGCTGATGGCGCGTGGGATCGGTGCGGCGGCGCATAACCATCACGTGCGGTGACGATTGGCGGCTGGTTTTTCCAGCGGCTTCTTAGTGGAATTGTAGTGTTCTGCTGATCAATTGTCCGCTGGTTCATTGCCCACACAACGTACGATCAAATCTTGAGTCATTCAAGAGAATCACCTAAGTACACGTTTCAAGAGATAATTCTTAAACTTTCGCTTTAATTAGGAATTTATTGTTGTGTGACAAATCGAACAAGTAGAAGCTAAGATCCTACGCAATGTTATTTCAAGCAAGGATTGGAATAGCTATTGTGCTAGAGCTTAGGCCTGGTCAAGAGTTCCAATTATGGAATGCATAGCATGAAAGTGAATTTTTTACCAGGTCCGGGCAGATAATCTTTCATCAGGAATACTGGACTGTCCCTTAAGCTCTTCTAATACAATCTTGCTACTTGGTTTGTGGTCTAGAATATAGTCATTTTCTAAAAATTTGGCGTTAGTTCTAACCACCACCTTCTGATCCTTAGGACTATAGAATAAACTACCTTTTGTTTCCTCTAGGATATCCTACAAACAACATTACTTATGATCTTGCATCTAACTTACCCGCATCTGCCTTAAGCACATGTGCTGGATAACCCTAAATCCTGAGATGCCTGACACTGGGTTTTCAAGTAGACCATAACCCCACAGTGGTTGAAGGCACATATTTAGATGGTACAAGATTCAGAATGTAAGTCGTCGTCTCTAAGGCATATCCCTAAAATGAATTGGGTAACTTACTATAACTCATCATAGATCTGACCATTTTCATAAGAGTTCTGTTCCTCCTCTCTACTACACCATTCTGTTGGGCTGTGCCAGGTGCAGACAACTGGGACTGAATAGTCAACTCTGACAAGCAGCTCCTAAATTCGCTAGAGAGGTACTCGCCACGGCGATCTGATCGCAGTGTCTTAATACTTTTACCATGATGTTTCTCCACATCTGTCCGAAACTCTTTGAACTTGCCAAAGCACTCGGACTTGTGGCACATCAAGTAAATGTACCCATATATAGAGTAATTATCTGTGAAAGTCACAAAATACTCAAAACCACCTCTAGCCTGAATTGACATAGGTCCACATAAGTCAGAGTGAACCAACTCTAAAACTTCTTTGGCCCTATACCCCTTTGCCTTGAAAGGCCTTTTGGCCATTTTACCCTCCAAGCAAGATTCACAAGTTAAATAATTGTCAATCTCCCATGAACCCAAAGGCCCATTATTGACCAACTTTTGAATCCTACTAAGGTTGATATAACCTAGTCTAAGGTGCCAAATATACGTTTAGTTCATTTCAGAAGGTTCTTTCATCTTTGTATGACTTAATGATGTGTCATTCATTTCAGAGTTTTGCACAACATGGGAGTTAGTTTTGACTAAGAAGAGATTTTCTACCATTGAACCAGAACATATAAGTTTCTCATTCTTTCTAATAACAACAGAATTATTAGAAAAACAAACCATCCAACAAGAGTTTAGAAACTGAAAGTAAATTTTTTTGTAAAACTCAGAACATAAAGACAATTCTTCAAAACTATTACAGCATTATTCTGGAAAATAAGTCTTGCTACACCCACTGCTTTAACTGACACTTTGGTAGTGTCCCCCAAGTAGACTTCCATCTCGCCATCTCTAAGCATCCGGGTTACTTGGAACCCCTGTAAAAAATTACAAACATGGTCAGTGGTTCCTGAATTCACACACCAAGTATCTATGGAAATCACCGCTAAACATGTTTCAGTAACTACAGTGAAAATGGTCGTACTTTTGAGCTTTGGACAATCTTGCTTCCAATGTCCTGCCTTGCCACACTTGAAGCACTTGCCTTTCGGCTTCTTCTTCTTGTCAATGTCTAGCTTAGGCCCATGATTAGCAGTGTTCTGGATCTTTTTTTTCTTATTCCCAGCTTTGGGCCTAGAAGAAGATCCTGACATCCAGACTATCACTAAACAGCTTGCTTATTGTCCTGGATGAGGCCTTCAATAGACACCAACGCAGCTAAGAGCTCGGAAAGAGTATAGACTCGCTGATTCATATTGTAATTCAGCCAAAACTGCTCAAAGTTCTGAGGCAAGCTCTGGAGTATGATATCAATCAGGGATTAACCCTCAATCTCACCTCCTAAAACCTCAATCTCATTGACGTTACCAATCATGTCAAGTACGTGATCTCTCACAGGTCTGCCCTCAGCCATCTTGCTAGTCATAAGCTTTCTCATAGCCACTTGTCTTGCTGCTCTGCCTTGGTGACTGAACATGTCCTTTAAGTTTAGCATTATTTCAAAAGCAGAACCCATGAACTGATGGTTATGTTGTAGAACATTTGACATAGAAACCAAAATATAACACCACGCCATCTCATCAGCCTTTATCCACTTTTGATAGGCTTCCTTATGCTCAGGAGTAGATTCATCATTATGCTTTTCTGGGCATACCTCAGTGAGCACGTACTTGTATTGCTCAGCTGTGAGGACAATGTCCAAATTGCGTTTCCAATCAATGTAATTTGGGCAAGTCAGCTTGTTTTATTTTAGTATGATAGCTAATGGATTAAACACCATATCAAAAGCTGAAAATATATAAACAGAGAAGTTTCAGTATTTTATCTTTTTAGAAAATATTAACACCCTCAAAATAATATAATAAAATCCACTAACATCTCGTTCACCGGGATTCACGCAAGTCATGTTAGTGTGAACGTTTACGCTAGTACACATTCGTTCAAGAAGAATCAAGTTCATTAATTTCATTATCTGACCAAACGATCTATTGATTAATGAAATTAATAGTCGGTGATTTTAGCCGTGCACATAAGTAGCGTAAACTCGGTTGAAGGAATACTACAAACAGTACACCAAGTGTATGCCATTACTTGACTTCTAAGTTTGTTACCAAAGATAGTGTGCCTCATTTAGAGAGGGTGTCGCATTCTGCAATTTAACTCACTATAGTCATCTCTTGAGAACTTCAATCTAGTGATCTTATGAATTAGACACAACCGATATGGAGGAAGACCCTAATGCCAATGCGCAAGTTTATCCACATCACATATGAATTCGTAATGGAGGCCATGGGGACATCAAGCAACCCGCTCCCACTTAGATTTTCAAATTGAGAGTTTTTTTTGTTTTACCATGCAATTTCTTAACTTTAATTATTTGCACCCATAAAACCACACTTTTTTAATCATGCATCAAAACATAAATTAAAAATATGCAAGCAACATTTAAGACAATAAAAGCTGGAAATAAATATGTAATTAAAATTTCCCGACTATTATGGCCTTCTCAATTGTTGCTTCCATTCGTTGCCTTATTGACGCGGTCACGTCGCTTCCACTCGCTATTTGGACTCCTTGCAATTCGTCAAGATTTTTCCCGATTTTCTACGTAATTCTTAGAATCACCCAAGTTACGATAAACCATAAAACCACGAATTTAAGTTGCCCACAATAGCGTCTTCGCCATTACATATCTTCCTAAATACAAGGCTTGATTTTCTAGAAAAATAAAGACGACATTTGATACAATAAATCCTACTACAGATTTAATCTAATCCTACACGGCTTCCAACTCATGGTTATTACTCTTACACACATTCACATTCAAAAAACCAACCCGGACATGTCCTGGGGTTTATAAATGAAAACTGAATGCATAAACCATAATAGCCGGGATAATAACCACCTGCAATGAAAAACCCATAACAAATCAAATAAGTATAAAGCCAAAACCTCGGCTCTAATACCAATTGAAGGAACTAATTGGTCTGGGCCAAATAAAAAATTTCACTTTCGTGCTATGCATTCCAGAATCGGAAACTTTTGATCGAGCCCAAACACTTGTACAAATTCCTTTGAACCCGATCTAGCTGATATTTGTTCGATTTACTTTACCCATAAAAAATAGAATCTTTAAATTAAAGCAGAAATATTAAACATTCGACCTTTGAAGCGTGTCCCCCGAGAAATCAATTGAGAAAGATAAAAGCTTCCACCTTTGAAACTTCTCCTAATAAATCCCTCGAATGTCTCTAAGATAAATCTGGAAGTCGTGTGGGCAACTATCTTCTCATCCGAGATTAGTACCACTCGACTTTATTACTATATCGGACATAAGTCCACCGGTCGGGTTTAGTATAATAATCCTTATGAGCTCATCACGAGAGCACCATCACTCCAGACGCAACGTTACATGGTTTCCTTTCGACAACCAACAGCATAATAAGAAATTAAACACATACCCAACCTACTGAGATTATAGGCCTCAAGTGACCACACACTTTGGCAAATCAAAGTACACTATGTCTAATCCTCATGCCTGCTCTAGTCTAGGGATTAAGAGATAGAATATGAGGCTCAAATTAACTACGAAGATCAGTATAAGTTAATTTGATCCTACATCGGTCCTGCTCAATATGCCCCAGGCACATCTGCATGATTCAATTAGTCTAGACAACCCAATTTCAGAATCATACAATAACTTAAACTGACGTTCAAACTGTCTCTCAGTTACGAGCATTATTTATATATAATGACTTTAACCAATGATGAGATATACTGTATCACACCAAACACCACATCATCTAATCTCATATTATATAAGTGGACAACACGTTATGATATAGTGAAACACAATCGATATATAACTGAGAAATAGTTTTTCAAACAAGCAACACTTTTAAGTATTCACAACTCAAAATCATGTCGCTTGGCATCAGGGCCAGTCAATTATAAGCCAACTCAATTCACTATAGCAGCAGTAATAAGCATTAAAGCACCACAAAACAGTTAATTTAACAAATATTGATATACAAATAAGAATACATGATTTTTAATTCTTTTAAGCACAAGTTAATACATGTTCTATTACATTTAAGCTCCAAATCATAAAGATTAGAACATGCAAAACATATAAGATTGAAAAATACATCAATGATGTAACTCTAAGTTACGTCAATTTTTATAGCATTTTCTGCATGATTCATGACAATTGAATAGAGTTTCGGTTACTGTTTTGAGGTTTAATGTCTTATTATGGGTCATGTGGGGATTGCGGGTCTTGGTTCGAGTTTGTCACTTTTTCACCTAAAATGTGGCCGATAAATGCATAAAAATGTGAAGCTATATATGCTGTCAAAACGGGATCTTGGCAGTCAACTTGGAGAGTCCAAAGCCGCTGAAATATCCATTTTACCCTGCTGATTCTGTCTAATTGCAAATCTAATTTTTGTAATAGTATAAATAGATTGTGGACAAGTCCTAAGGGCAACTTTTGCATCATTTTACATTTAGTTTGAGCCGACAGCTAGTTCACTTGGGCGCGTAGCTAGGGTTTCATCCAGAATGGCGATTCAGCTTGGAACCATGAGGTTCTAAGCGACTCATGAGAAATTAGTGAAAGATTATCTGCCCGGGTCTAGCCAAAAACTCGCTTTCGTGTTATGCATTCAAGAATCGAAATCATTGGCCAGGCCTAGACGCTAGCACAATCGCTATTCCAATCCTTGCTTGAAATAACATTGCGCAGGATCTTAATATGTACTTATTCGATTTATCACGCAACAAATAAATTCTTAATTAAAAGTGAAAACATAAGAATTACCTATTAAAGTGTTTACTCAGGTGATTCTCTCGTATGCCTCAAGACTTTGTTCGTATGTTGTGTGGGCAACAATTTAACGAACAATTGATCAGCTAATCACCACAATCCACTTGCCGAAAAAAATTCTGCAGCATCGCCGCCTGAATTTCAACCACCGCCGCCGTTGGATTTCTCCTGCCACCACCGCCTGGGACAATAACTGACCGCCTGAGATTATGCTAGAGGAGAAAAATGTTTTCTCTCTCTAGACTTTATCTCTCTAAGTTTTCTTGTCTTGAAAACTTATGAATTGTATCTAATCCCTTGCCTATATATAGAGTTACAAGAGAGACCCCAAGTTGGTTTAGGATTAGCCTTCCTACTGGGTTTTTGTTTCCTTCAATCTTGTTCCAGGACTGATACACATCCAATTGATACAGGGATTCACTTATCCCAATCCAGTTCCTAGTATGATTCACAACCAATTGATACAGGGATTCACTTATCTCCCCAATCCAGTTCCTGGTATGATTCACAATCAACTGATACAAGGATTAATTAATTACTTAATTAATTAAATCTACCTTTGTCAATAACCCAATACATAATTAATCGTACCACTAACGGATTAATTATGGCACTACTATCCTACACCAGAATTGCTTCCGGAACAACTTAATTAATTTATTCTTAATCTCCCCACATCAAAGATATAGTGCTCATTAATTTATTAATTTACTGATAAATTAATTAATTAACTTCTTTAATTATGAGACTAGTACCACTCGAACTTTTTACTATACCGGACATAAGTCCACCGGCTGGGTTTAGTAAAATAAACATTACGAGCTCATCTCGGGAGCACCATCACCCTGGAAGCACCGGTACATGATTTCCTTTTGACAAGCAGCAGCACACCAAATAACTAGACACGCGCACCCAACCTACCAAGACTATTGGCCACAATTGACCTCACTCGTTGGCAGATCAAAGTACACTATGTCTAATCCTCATGCCCGCTCGAGTCTAGTGATTAAGAGATAGAATACTAAGAATGATTTGTCTATTAAATCAGTACAAGACAAATAGACAAATCATTCTAAATGGTCAAGTTCAATACGCCCCGGGCATATCTATATGATTCAATTAGTTTAGACAAACCAATTATCCGAATCACATAATAACCTAAATCGACAGTTTGTCCAAAGCTATCTCGGTTACAAACCTCATTTATATATTATGTATTTTAACCAATGATGAGATCTACTGTGTCACACAAGACACCTCATCATCTAACTACATAATATAAATGGACAAATAATGCACAACAAAATATAACCAAAATATTAATCGATATATTAACTCGGAAAATATACAATACAAGCATAGCTTATGTATTCAACTCCAACAATCTCCCACTAATACTTAAGCTATGCTTTAAGTATACATCTACATTCAACTCCTATACACTCTGCTACCATATATGTATAAAAATTATCATGGCTCTCCTAAGTATCTGATTCCCATGCCCTCCACGTGAGCCTCAAAGACTTTTGAAGTCAATTTCTTCGTGAACGGATCTGCAAGGTTATCCTCTGATGTTATCTTAGCCACGACCACATTTTCCCTCTTTACGATGTCTCGTATTAGGTGGTACTTGCGCAGTTTATGTTTGAGGGCTCGTGGTTCCTTCGAGTTTGCTACTGTCCACTAGGAAGGTCTTGAACCATACTGCTTCTTTCACTGCCTCTGATGCGGCAACGTATTCAGCCTCCATGGTGGAGTCTGCCAAGTAGTTCTGTTTGACCCTCCACCAAACTATGGCTCCATCTCCCAGAGTAAACACATACCCTGAGGTAGACTTGCTCATTGTCCCTGTCACCTTGGAAATCTGAATCTATGTAACCTCAGGGTACCAGCTCAGGCGCCTGATAGACTAACTTGCGCAAATACTTGAGAATATCTGCTTACAATGCCAACGGATAACAGATATCAGGCCTCGTACATAACATGGCATACATGAGACTTCCTACTACCGAAGCATAAGAAACTGTCTTCATGGCCTCTATCTCCTCAACAGTCTTGGGAGACTGTTCTCTAAACAGATGCACTCCGTGTCTGAAAGGTAGAAAACCCTTCTTGGAGTTCTGCATGTTAAAACGGGTCAGAATCGTATCTATGTATGAAGCTTAGGAGAGCGTTAACGAACGTTTCCTAGGATCTCGAATTATCTTGATCCCAAGAATATGTCCCGCTTCCCCTAAGTCCTTTATATCAAACTGCTTGGACAGCCATGCCTTTACGTCTGATAACACTTTCTTGTTGTTGTCAATCAATAGAATGTCATCTACGTAAAGCACAAGAAACACCACTAAGTTTTCATCACGTCTACGGTACACACATTGCTCATCTGGACACTGAATAAATCCGTTGGACTGGATTACCTCATCAAACCGGATGTTCCAAAATCTGGATGCCTGCTTAAGTCCGTAAATGAACCTCTTAAGCCTGCATACCTTATGCTCTTGGCATTTTTCAACGAATCCCTCTGGTTGCTGCATGAAGATAGTTTTCTCAAGACTTCCGTTTAGGAAAGCTGTCTTGACATCCATCTGCCATATCTCATAATCTAAATGAGCAGCTATGGCCAAGAGAATCTGGATCGACTTAAGCATGGCCACCGGGGAGAAGGTTTCCTCATGATCGATTCCCTCTTTCTGAATATACCCCTTCGCCACCAGCCTAGCTTTAAAGGTTTCCACCTTTCTGTCAGGTCCTCTCTTATGTTTGTAGACCCACTTGCATCCAATGGGCTTAAACCCATCAGGTAGGTCCACAAGCTCCTAGACTTGATTGTGGTCCATTGACCCCATCTCGGATATCATTGCCTTACGCCAAGATTCAGCATCTTTATTTCGGAGAGCCTCATTGTAGTTTACTGGGTCAGGCTCCGGCGTACCTGGGACTAGGTCTGAGGCCTCTCTCACGTCAATGAACCTATCGGGCTGTCTAACAACCCTCCCACTACGACGAGGCACCACCTGTGCCGGCGCATCATATGTGATATCTTGTGCAGTGTGTGGTGTATCTACTTGTGCTGGTGCATCAGGATTATTAGTTTGTCTCCTAAGTTCTTCTAGTACTAACCTACTCTTGGGCTTGTGATCTAGGATATAGTCTTCCTCTAAAAATCTAGCGTTGGTACTAATCACCACCTTCTGATCTTTAGGACTATAAAACAGACCACCTTTCGTTCCCCTAGGATATCCTACAAACAGCATTAATTCTGTTCTTGCATATAACTTAGTCGCATCTACCTTAAGCACATGTGCGGGGCAACCCCAAACTCTGAGATGTCTTAGACTACAACTCTACTGGGGTTGAAGGCACGATTTTAGATAGTACAAGATTAAGAATATACATAGTTGTTTCTAAGGCATATCCCCAGAACGAACTCGGCAAATCACTATAGCTCATCATCGACCTAACCATTTCCATGATTCCTTCTTTCTGCTACACCGTTCTGCTGTGGTGTGCCAGGTGCAGACAACTGAGACTGAATTCTGACCTCACTGAGGTATTCTCGAAATTCGTGGGGCAGGTACTCCACACCACAATTTGATCACATTATCTTGATACTCTTACCATGATGCTTCTCCACATCTGCCCGAAACTCTTTGAACTTGCCAAAACACTCGGACTTGTGGCGCATTAGGTAAATGTACCCGTACCTTGAGTAGTCATCCGTGAACGTCACGAAATACTCAAACCCACCTCGTGTTTGGACCGTCATTGGTCCACACAAGTCAGATTGAATCAACTCTAATACATTTTTGGCTCTATAATCTTTTACCTTAAAAGGTCTTTTGGTCATCTTACCCTCCAAGCAAGATTCACAGGTTGAATAACTGTCAATCTCTAATGAACCTAAAGGTCCATCATTGACCAACCTCTGAATCCTACTAAGGTTTATATGACCTAGTCTGAGATGCCAAAGATAGGTGATGTGAATCCAAGGTACGAATTCACATGAATCGTAGAATCGTCCTCGACTGATCTTTTGAGCAAAACAACTAGCTCAAGTGGATTCAACAATATTGAGTATTAATGAACTCAACACCTTTGAATCACACTATATTGAAAGATGTCTTGAAATCTTCCAAGCAAAAACAAACCAAACCAAAATAGACTCAACAACAATAGTATGAAACCTATCACCTTTGAATCATAAAATGCTAGTTTGAAATTACTATTCCCAACCACTCTAATTTGCAAACCCAACAACACTAGAATAAACCTAACACCTTTGGATTATGAAATGAATTAGAAAAGAAGAGTAGAAGGCGCCACAATTAAAAGGAAGAGTTTTAGTTGATAAGCCAAATAAGTTTTGCAAGCATACTTGCAAGACTAAAACTAGCTCACTAAGAAACTAGCAAAGAAAGGAAAATTCCTTAAAGTTTATAACATCAAATCTTGAATTCTAATAGTTAACCAAGGCCCCTATTTATAGAGTTTCAAGAGGGACCAAGGTTGGAAATTACAAAAGGATTAAAGGAGCAATTCTAAATCTTCTAGTCAAGACTAGCATTAACACTTCTCTTTGACCAAGAAAAGCTCTTCGACCTAGAAAAGCTCTTTGACCTAGAAGACTCTTGCACTTAATTCTAATATTCTAAATACTAAAAAAAATGCAGAAAACAACTTGAAAATATCACCCAAATGCTGTTGAAATTCGTCCATAAATTCAGCTCATAAATACGACTTTCAACCTTCTTCAGGCGATATGGGCATGTTAGAGGAAAAGTTCTATCCCAACCTTCCTCAGGCGACATGGACATGTCGGAGGAAAAGTTATATTCTGCCCAACCTTCCTCAGGCGACTTGGGCATGTCGGAGGAAAAGTTCTATTCTGCCCAACCTTCCTCAGGCGACATGGGCATGTTGGAGGAAATGTTCACTTCTGGAATCTTCAGAAAAAAGTACTTCCCACACCATTTGGATCAAGATCCAAGACTTGCAAAATTTTGTAATATTTGGCGTGAATTGAGGTAGCCTCTGGATCCTCTTTTGAATAGACCTTAAGAGTCAAAATGTTCAAGGCTTCTTGCATCCTTTTCTTTCTCAAACGAAGTGGATTTGGTGGAATGATATGTGCAGAATTATTTGGAGTTGAGGGTGGTTCGGCCATGCCTTCGCCATCATCATCTTTGACATCTTTAGCATTACTTCCTTGGAACTCATCATCCCCTCTCCCTGGAAAAGGATTCGTCCTCGAATCCATTGGATCTACATCAAAATCAAAAGGAGATAAGTCAGAAATATTAAAAGTAGCACTTATACCATAGTCTCCGGGAAGATCAAGCTTGTAAGCATTAAAATTGAAATGGTCCATCACCACGGGGGGTGTAACTTAGTTTTCCTCGAGGCTGGAAACCTCTCTTTCCTCATGTGTACCCAAACCCAATCACCGGTTCAAACACAATTTTCTTACGGCCTTTATTTGCATTCTTTGCATATTGCTCATTTTTCTTCTGAATGTTTGCACGAGCTTCCTCATGCAATTTCTTCACCGTTTCAGCTTTCTTCTTGCCATCCAAACTCACTTGATCCTGTAAAGGTAAAGGAGATAAGTCTAAAGGAGTTAGAGGATTGAAGCCATAAACCAACTCAAAAGGAGAAAAATTAGTAGAAGTGTGTAGTGTGAGATTGTATGCAAATTCAGCAATTGAAAAAAAATTCCTCCCAACTTTTCAAATTCTTTTTAATTATGGCCCTTAACAAAACACCCAAAGTCATATTTGTTACTTCCGTTTGGCCATCTGTTTGTGGGTGACTTGTGGTTGAAAATAAAAGTTTTGTTCCCAATTTTCCCCAAAGAGTTTTCCAGAAATAACTCAAAAACTTTACATCCCTATCGGACACAATAGTCCTAGGAACACCATGTAGACGAACAATTTCTTTGAAGAAGAGATCAACCACATGTTTTGCATTGTCGGCTTTCCTACAAGTAATAAAGTGAGCCATTTTGGAGAATCTGTCAACAACAACAAAAATAGAGTCCATGCCTCTTTGGGATCTAGGCAAACCAATAACAAAGTCCATAGAAATGTCAGTCCAAGGAGATTGAGGAACAGGGAGTGGAGTATACAATCCATAGGGAAGAGACTTAGATTTAGCTTTCTTGCAGTCAAGACATGTATCACAAATTTTCTCAACATCCTTTTTCATGTCTGGCCAATAAAAGTGTTCATTCAAAATATCTAAAGTTTTTAGAACACCAAAATGTCCCATTAAACCTCCACAATGAGATTCACGAACTAAAAGCTCTCTAAGTGAACAAGAAGGAATACATAATTTGTTTTCTTTGAACAAAAACCGTTCAAATATGTCAGCAAAATCATGATCCTTAGCATACAACTCCTTAATATACTCAAATCCTATGATTGTGGCATTAACAGTAGTAATCAATGCATACCTTCGAGAGAGTGCATCAGCTACAATGTTCTCTTTACCTTTTTTGTACTTTACCACATATGGGAAAGTTTCAATGAATGAGATCCATTTTGCATGCCTCTTGTGCAAATTCTTTTGTCCTTTGAGATACTTGATGGATTCATGATCGGTGTGAATCACAAACTCTCTCGGCATAAGGTAGTGCTGCCAAGTTTCCAATGCTCTCACCACTGCATAGAGCTCTTTGTCATATGTTGGGTAGTTCAATGTTGCTCCATTCAGCTTCTCACTAAAGTAGGCAATGGGGTGGCCTCCTTGAAGCAATACAACACCTATTCCAATTCCTGAAGCATCACATTCAACTTCAAAAGTGTTAGAAAAATTAGGCAAGGCTAAAATAGGAGCATTAGTCAAATCATGCTTCAATTGATCAAATGCCTTTTGTTGAGAATCTCCCCACTCAAACTTAACATTTTTCTTTACCAACTCATTTAGTGGAGTTGCTTTTGTTGAGAAATCTTTGACAAATCTCCTATAAAAACTTGCAAGTCCATGGAAAGATCTCACCTCAGTCACATTTGTGGGAATTGGCCAATCAAGAATTGCTGCCACCTTTGCTTCATCAACTCTCAAACCATTAGAACTCACAACATAGCCAAGAAAAACAACTTCTTCAACACAAAAAGTATACTTTTTCAAATTTGCAAGCAATTTTTCTTTACGCAAAGTAGTAAGAACAAGCTTAAGATGTTCAACATGTTCTCCTATGTTCTTACTATAGATCAAGATATCATCAAAATAGACAACTACAAACTTTCAAATGAAACGTCTCAAAACATGATTCATTAGTCTCATAAATGTACTAGGGGCATTAGTTAAACCAAAAGGCATAACAAGCCACTCATAAAGACCAAATTTTGTTTGAAAGCCGTTTTCCATTCATCCACCCTCTTTGATTCTTATTTGATGATAACCAGATTTCAAATCAATTTTTGTAAAAAATTTTGCACCAAACAATTCATCGAGCATATCGTCTAATCTTGGAATGGGGTGACGATACTTAATGGTGATTTTGTTCACGGCCCTACAATCAATGCACATACGCCATGTATCATCTTTTTTTGGAACTAAAATGACAGGAATAGCACAAGGGCTAAGAGACTCACGAATGTATCCCATGCTTAGCAATTCTTCAACTTGCCTTTAAAGTTCTTTTGTTTCTTCTGGATTTGCACGATAGGCTGGCCTATTTGGAATGGAAGCTCAGGGTAGAAAGTCGATTTGATGCTCAATTCCTCGAATTGGAGGTAACCCCTTAGGCACTTCCTCTGGTAGCACATCTGCAAATTCATTCAAAACAGCCACAATTTCTAAAGGCAAATTGTTAGGAAGCTCATCAAGAACAAGACATTCTTCATGGAACAAGAGCATAAAAATTGGCTTGTGAGAATTGAGGGCTCTATCTACATCTCTCATGCTTGCAAAGAAGGCACCTTTTGTCTCACTTACCTTTGGTTTTCCCTCTCACTCACTTTGCTTTTTGCCTTTCCATCTCTTGCTTTTTCTTCACTCACTTTGCTTTTAGCACTCACATCTCTTGCTTTTTCACACTCTTTTGGTTTTTTCAACTCACTCTCCTCTTTTAGCCTTTTCTCTCTCATTCTCATTTGTTCTTTCTGCACCTGTTGAGGAGAAAGTGGAACAAGAGTAAAAGCTTTACGATTATGAACAATATGATATTTGTTCGACTTTGCCTCATGATTAGCATCATGATCAAACTCCCATGGTCGGCCAAGAAGAATATGGCCAGCTTGCATTGGTTCATCCTCATATTTCCCAATTGAAAATTTTACCTTTGCTTGCCGATTCACCCTTAGCTCCACTACCATTGAGCCATTGCAAACGGTAAGGATTGGGATGAGCAGTCATGGATACACCCAATTTGTCTACAAGATAAGAGCTAACACAATTAGTACAACTCCCACTATCAATGATGAGCATGCATACCTTATCTTGTACTTTGCATCTTGTGTGAAAGATAGTACTCCTTTGCTCTTCATCATAAGATCCAACTTGAGTATTCAATACTCTCAAAGTGACCAAAACCTCATTACCACTTGTTTCAAATTGTTCACCTTCATCTTTAACATCCGGATCCTCCTCATTTTCTTCTTCTTCACTTTGGCTCAAACAAGAACCATCTTCTCGCATTACCATAGTCCTAGAGTTAGGACATTGGGAAGCTATATGGCCTTTTCCCAAACACTTAAAACAAGTGAGTTTAGAAGTAGAAGAAGAACTTTTACTTGATTCGCCCTTTTCAAACCTTTTAAAATCATGCTTCTTTGGTTCATCTTTCTTTTTACCAAAATCCCTTTTGTTTGTTTTTCCAAGAGGATTGGTTAGAAAGAAACTTACTTGAACCACTCTTTCTTTTCAATTGCCTTTCCACCTTTTCTGCTACATGCATCATTTCTTCCAAATCCAAGAATGTTGTAATTCAACAACATCGGCAATGTCTCTTCTCAAACCACCCAAAAACCGTGCCATAGTAGCTTCGGGATCTTCCTCAATGCTTGCTCTTGTCATTGCTAAATCCATCTCTTGGTAATATTCTGCCACGGTATTTGCTCCTTGAGTGATACTATGCAACTTGTTGTAAAGATCTCTATAGTAATGAGGGGGAATGAAACGTTTTCTCAAAACAGCCTTCATGTCTTCCCAAGTTGCAATTGGCCTCCTCTATTCCTTCTTCTAGAAACAATCAATCGATCCCACCATGTTAGTGTGTAACCGTGAAATTCAAGGGAAGCAATTTTTACCTTCTTTTCTTCTGAATAATTGTGGATAGAAAAGATCTTTTCCACCTTCATTTCCTAATCAAAATATGCCTCGGGATCTCCCTTTCGATCAAATTCAGGAATCTTCATTTTGAGACCATTAAGGTTGCTATCAACTCCAAATCCATTCCTTCTCCTCCCATTCCCTCGGGATACTTCAGACATTTCTTCCTCGGACCTCCTATCATCTTCCTCGTCATCTTGTTGACTTCCTTGCCTTTCTTCTCTTTGCTGAAAAGCAAGTTCTAGTTGGTCCATTCGGGTGGTGACCCTATCAATGATTTGTTCCAATCGCCTTGTGGTGTGTTCCCTCCATGCTTTTTGTTCAGGTGTTCACCGGTTGGATATGTCATTAGAAGAAAAAAAAAAAAAAAAGTACCTCGCACCCCTTTTCCCCTTTCCCTAATATGTCTCAACCCAAATGAAAAGAAAGTTTTAACTCGTGTTTAAGGCCGATCTAGTAGGGGTAAGTTGCACTCAGATTTTACCACTCTTTTCCTCTTGCAAGTTCTTGTGAGAATCGTTAAACCCATACAAGATGCTACTCAAAGATCTTACTTGGCAACAAAGAAAGTGTAGAGGTCAAAGAAAGGATAGTATGCAATGATTAGGTAAAAGAAACAAGAATAAGATTTAGAAAGAAATTATAAGAGTAGAAAGAAAACAATGATGATACCTTTTCCTCAAAACTTTTCCCACACTTGCAATCACAAATCCCTGCAATATTAATTTAAGAAGGTAGAAAGATACTTTCTTCTTTTTTTTTTTTTTTACGAACTCTTTCTTTTTTTTTTTTTTTTCTTCTTGCAAAACTTGAACCTTCAAATAGAAACAAGACAAATATGATAATAATAAGATGCTTAGATAAAAAAAAATGATATGATCAAATCAAGGAAACCTCGCTCTGATACCAAACTGATGTGAATCCAAGGTACGAATTCACATGAATAGTAGAATCATCCTCGATTGATCTTTTGAATAAAACAACTAGCTCAAGTGGATTCAACAATATTTAGTATTAATGAACTCAACACCTTTGAATCACACTATATTGAAAGATGTCTTGAAATCTTCTAAGCAAAAGCAACCCAAACCAAAATAGACCCAACAACAATAGTATGAAACCTATAACCTTTGAATCATAAAATGCTAGTTTGAAATTACTATTCCCAACCCCTCTAATTTTCAAACGCAACAACACTAGGATAAACCTAACACCTTTGGATTATGAAATGAATTAGAAAAGAAGAGTAGAAGGCGCCACAACTAAAAGGAAGAGTTTTAGTTGATAAGCCAAATAAGTTTTGCAAGCATACTTGAAAGACTAAAACTAGCTCACTAAGAAACTAGCAAAGAAAGGAAAATTCCTGAAAGTTTATAACATCAAATCTTGAATTCTAATAGTTAACCAAGGCCCCAATTTATAGAGTTTCAAGAGGGACCAAGGTTGGAGATTACAAAAGGATTAAAGGAGCAATTCTAAATCTTCTAGTCAAGACTAGCATTAACACTTTCTCTTTGACCAAGAAAAGCTCTTTGACCTAAACAAGCTCTTTGACCTAGAAGACTATTGCACTTAATTCTAATATTCTAAATACTAAAAAAATGCAGAAAACAACTTGAAAATATCACCCAAATGCTGTTGAAATTCGTCCATAAATTCAGCTCATAAATACGACTTTCAACCTTCTTCAGGCGACATAGGCATGTGGGAGGAAAAGTTATATTCTGCCCAACCTTCCTCAAGCAACATGGGCAGGCGACATGGGCATGTCGGAGGAAAAGTTCTATTCTGCCCAACCTTCCTCAGGCGACATGGGCATGTCGGAGGAAATGTTCACTTCTGGAATCTTCATAAAAAAAGTACTTCCCACACCATTTGGACCAAGATCCAAGACTTGCAAAATGTTGTAATATTTGGCATGAATTGAGGTAGCCTTTGGATCCTCTTTTGAATAGACCTCAAGAATCAAAATGTTCAAGGCTTCTTACATGCTTTTCTTTCTCAAACGAGTCATTAGGCCCGTCATCCCTTCAAGTGGATTTGGTGGAATGATATGTGCAGAATTATTTGGAGTTGAGGGTGGTTTGGCCATGCCTTTGCCATCATCATCTTTGACATCTTTAGCATTACTTCCTTGGAACTCATCAATAGGTTTAATTCATTTCAGAAGGTTTCTTCCTCTTATTAATGTTAGATAAAGAGCTATTTGTTTCTTTGTTTTGCACAACATGGGAGGTAGAGTTAACCACAAACAAATTATCTATCAATGAACTAGAACAAATAAGTTTGCTATTTCTTCTAATAATAATAGAATCATCAGAAAAAATAAACTTATAACCGTTCTTTAAGAGTTTAGAAACCGAAATAAGGTTCTTTCTAAAACTCGGTACATAAAGACAATTAACTAACTATAAACTATAATTCTCAAAATTCAGAGTAACTAATCCCACTGCTTCCATTGTCACTCTTGTAGTGTCGCCCAAGTAGATATCCAGCTCGCCCTCTCTAAGCTTCCGGGTCACTTGGAACCCTTGCAAAGAATTACAAACATGGTCAGTGGCACCTGAATCCACACACCAAGTATCTGTGGGAATCGCAGCTAAACATGTTTCAGTAATTAAGGCAGAAACTAGCGTACCTATAAGCTTTGGACAATCCAATTTCCAATGTCCCGTTTTATTGCACTTGAAGCACTTGTCTTTCGACTTCTTCTTTGCAATATCTGACTTAGGTGCAATTCGCGCCTTTTGAGCTATTCCCTCAAGCTTTCTCTTCTTCTTTCTAGCCTTAGGCTCAGAAGAAGGTTCTGAAGCTTTGACTGCGACTAAAGCTCGCTTCTTTTCTTAAAGAAGAATTTTAGCCGCCACCAACTCTGCCAAGAGCTTGGATGAAGTACACAATATCTTACTTTTGTTGTAGTTCAACCGAAACTGCTTATAGCTTTGAGGCAAGTTCTGGAGGACAATATCGACTTTGGTTTCACCATCGATTTCGCTTCTCACTACCTCAACCTCGTTGATTTTACTAATCATGTCCATGACATGATCTCTCACAGGAGTGCTCTCAGCCATCAGGACAATGTCCAAATTACGACTCCAATCAACATAGTTAGGACTAATTAATTTGTTGTTTTTCAATATAGTAGCTAAGGGGTTGAATGCCATATTGAATACTGTAATTAAACAGACAACGTTTTAGTTATCTAATCTAGAATTTCGAAACAAAGGAAATTCTATCAATTATTGACTTCCCTCAAAACAATAATTTTAATCCACCAACATCTCAACCACCGGGATTCTCGCAAGCCACGATAGTGTGGACGTTTACACTAACCCACATTCGTTTGAGAAGAATCAAGTTCATTATCTACACTATCTGACCAAACGATCTATTGATATTTATGTAGCTAATAGTCGGTGCTTCAGCCGTACAAATAAGCAGCGTAACCTCGATAGGATGAATACTGCAGATCATACACTAAGTGTGTGCCATTACGTGACTTCTGAGTTTGTTACCTCAGGATAGTGCGCCTCAGATGGATTGGGTATCGCATTTCTCTTAGTTAAACTTATTCTAGTCATCTTACTCTGAAATTTATAACCTAGCGATCTCGTGGTTGGACTCATCCGAATGGAGGAAGGCCCTAATGCCAACGCGCAAGTCCACCCACATTGCATATGAACTCGTAATGGTGGTTGTGGGGATATTGAACCAACCGTCCCACTTAGATTTCTAAATTGAGGGTTTTCCGGTTTTAACATGCAATTAACTAACCCTAAGTTATATGCAAACATAAAACCAGTAGTGCTTTAAAATCATACATCTAAAATACAGCATAAAAGTTAAAGCACAAAATTAAAAAACATAAATACAGGAAATAAATACGAAAAATAAATTTCCCAACTATCATGGTTTTTAATTGCTTCCATCTTCTGCCTTGATCTCGTGTCCCGCCACATCACTCGATGGATTGAGTCTTGAACTTCAAAAAAAATGAAATTTGGAAAAAAAATGGGCCAAAACGCGCCCCTAACGGGTTTACGTGCCTGCGCTGCAATTGCTACGCTGCGCGGCGACATCTGCACCGCTTCTGGCCAGCGGCATCTGCCGGCAATTTTTCGCAGATGCCACTGTCCACCTCCGATCCCTCCTTCACTTTTTCCCACGCAATTTGGTCTTCTTGCAATTCGTTATGGGTTTTCCTGGGTTTCTACAAATTAACGATAGCCCAAAACCCACGAATTCAAGTTGCCCACCATAACGCCTTCGATTACAAAAAATTAATTCTCCTACTACAAGGTTTTTTAGCAAAATTAAAGAATCGAAATTACATAGAAAAAAATCCTACTATAGATTTGATCTAATCCTACACGGCTTCCAGCACGTGGTTATACTATTACAAACATTCATAATAAAATCAAATCCGGACATGTCCCGGAGTTTAATTAAAACCCATACAAATGTAACCATAATAGTCGGGATTTCTTAACCACCTGCAAATAAAACCATGTAATAAATTGAACAAGCACAAAACCCCAAAACCAGGCTCTGATACTAATTGAAAGATTATCTGCCAGGGCCTAGCCAGAAACTCACTTTCGTGCTATGCATTCCAGAATCAGAATCTCTGGCCAGGACTAGACGGTAGCACAATCGCTATTCCAATCCTTGCTTGAAATAACATTGCGCAGGATCTTGCTATGTACTTATTCGATTTATCACGCAACAAATAAATTCTTAATTAAAAGCGAAAACATAAGAATTACCTATTGAAGCGTTTACTCAGGTGATTCTCTTGTATGCCTCAAGACTTTGTTCGTATGTTGTGTGGGCAACAATCTAACGAACAATTGATCAGCTAATCACCACAATCCACTTGCCGAAAAAATTCTATAGCTTCGCCGCCTGAATTTCAACCGCCGCCACCGCAGGATTTCTCCTGCCACTGTCGCCTGCAGGAATTAACCACCGATCGCCACTTGGGACAATAACCGACCGCCTGAGATTATGCTAGAGGGAGAGAAACATTTTCTCTCTCTAGACTTTCTCTCTCTAAGTTTTCTTGTATTGAAAACTTATGAATTGTATATATTGAATAGCTAATCCTTTGTCTATATATAGAGTTACAAGAGAGACCCCAAGTTGGTTTAGGATTATTAGCCTTCCTACTGGGTTTCTATTTCCTTAAATCCTGTTCCTGGACTGATACACATCCAACTGATACAGGGATTCACTTATCCCAATCCAGTTCCTGGTACGATTTACAAGTAACTGATACAGGGATTCACTTATCCCCAATCCAGTTCCTGGTATGATTCACAACCAACTGACACAAGAATTAATTAATGACTTAATCAATTAAATCTACCTTTGCCAATAACCCAATAAATAATTAATCGTACCACTAACAGATTAATTATGACACTACCATCCTACACTAGAATTGCTTCCGGAACAACTTAATTTATTCTTAATCTCCCCATATCAAAGATATAATGCTCATTAATTTATTAATTTACTGATAAATTAATTAATTAACTTCTTTAATTCTGAGACTAGTACCACTTGACCTTTTAACTATACCGGACATAAGTCCACCGGCTTGGTTTAGTATAATAAATATTACGAGCTCATCTCGGGAGCACCATCACCCCGGACGCACCGATATAAGGTTTCCTTTCGACAAGCAGCGGCACACCAAGTAACCAAACACGCGCACCCAACCTACCGAGACTATTGGCCACAATTGACCTCACTCATTGGCAGATCAAAGTACACCATGTCTAATCCTCATGCCCGCTCGAGTCTAAGGATTAAGAAATAAAATACTAAGAATGATTTGTCTAAACAATCAAAATAGATTGGACCTTCACATAGGCTAGTTTCTACCATCCCTAGTAAGGAATCTTCAAAGTCTAAAAATCTGCAATCAAAATCTAAATAATTAAGAGGTTTAGCAGCTATTTGGACTAAACCCAAATGTAAATAATTATAACCATTCTTCCTATGATTTTCTATGGTCTTTGAAGATAAAAGTTGAATTGTTTCAACAGGTTTTGTTAGTGAAAAAGCTCGTTCCACTGTTTTTGCTGGAAAATCAAAAACCATTTTCCATTTATCTCTATAAACGTCATTAGTTGGTCTCTTAGGTATTTTCCAATTATCCCAATCTTGGGACAAGTTTTCAGAATTTATTTCTTCTTTAAGAAGAATATTGTTTGAAGACCTACTTGAAGAGGCCTCCGCTGATTTTTTAGAAAAATTTCTAAAGATAGAAGACATAAAATTTAATAACAGAAAATAGTGAATTAAAAAATAAAAATAAGATAATAGCAGAAATCAAAGATAACAGAAAATAATGAAGTTTAACTTTAATTTAAAACTTACTCCCTTCTGGACTCACCACCTTCTGGTTTCATGGATCCCTGGATAATAATTTCACTTATTCTTACCAATGATAATGAAGATCTGACTATGTTGAACCTTAAATTAGTAAACTATGGTATTCTTTAAATGGTTTGATTATTATGCCTCCAGTCATAATATAGAATATCCCTTTTTGAAAGAAAAGGAAATTTGTGTGGCTACAACTTGGCAGGTTACCAAAGGAGAAAAAGTAAAGTCAGAGATGCCTCTGGAGATGCCATTTACAACAACCTATAAGGCTGTAGAAATTAAAGCAGTCTCATTCAAACAAAAGGATCCTAGGCACTTGTCAGAGCCAATCAATACCAAAGATATTCAGAGTATCTTTGAACAAAATAATTATACCAACAAATACCTCCAGACCATAGGAGAATACTTAACCACAAAACCCCAACCTTCTATGTCCACTCATATATCTGAGACATTTGACAAAAAGCCCCTGTTCAAACCACATGAGATCCCTCATAAAATAGCCAACTAATTAGTATCTCGACCAATGAATGAACTAGAAAAAAGACTAGCCAAAATTGAGGAATCCTTTGCACCCAAACTCAAACAAAAAGCTAGGGAACCAGACTCTGAATCAGGATCAGTCTCTATAAACCAAGGAATTAGAGTCCTAAGTAAACTCTCTGATAATGAATCAGAAGAATTATCAGATAATGATCCACAGATTGTTAGGATAGGACCTTCCTCAGGAAGAAGACAATTATCCACCTGGCGAAGACCAATCCCACAAAGAAGCTTCCCTCGCTATCATGAAATCCCAAACCCAGAATTAGAACCTGGCCCAAATGTTATACAAAATAGTTATAATGCCAATAGCATCTATGAATAGTGTGTAGATGGGCAACCAGAATATAGCATTATGAAAATGCTACAAAACATGACCATGGTAGCCACAACATATAGAACAACACAGGGTAGTAATGATTTAGCTACTGCTCATATTCTAATTGCAGGTTTCACAGATCAATTAAAAGGATGGTGGGATGAACACCTTACTGAAAATGAGAAAAATAGTATTCTTTATGCAGTCAAAGTGGATGAAGAAGGAGAACCTATCATCCAAAATGGTGAAACTATTCGTGACTCTGTCTCAACTTTAATATTTACGATTGCTAAAACTTTTATTGGTGATCCAGGAATCTTTGGAGACAAGTCTTCAGAATTATTAAACAATCTCAAATGTCGAGGTTTGAGAGGTTTCCAGGAATATAAAAATGTTTTGCTATCTAGAATTTATGACCAACCAGATGGTAATCAACAATACTGCAAAGAAAAATTCATAGATGGCCTTCCTAAGTCTTTAAGGAAATTAGTCCGAGATGAACTTAGGGAAGAGTTCAAAAGAGTTGTTCCTTATGAGCAACTTACTTATGGACAACTTAATACTTTCATTCAGAAAGTAGCAATGAAAACGTGTAGGCAGGATAAGATGACGAGAGATCTTGCCAAAAATAGGAAAATGCTAGGGTCATTTTGTGAACAATTTGGTTTACCAAGTTGTTCTAAAAAGAAGAGGTATAAACCTGATTTTCAAAAATATAGGTCAGAACCTCAACCCAAACCTTTTTATAGAAAGAAAAGGTATTCTAAAATTCAAAGAAAACTTCCCTTAGAACAAACTAATAAGCCTAGAGATTTATCTAAGGTTGTTTGTTACATGTGTCAGAAACCTGGTCATATAGCCAGATATTAAACAGAAAAATTCAGGCCTTGAATTTACAAGAGGAGGTCACTAATCAACTCAATCAGCTTCTCGTAGGATCAGAGGCTGATTTAGATACAGAATCAAGTGATGATAATTATATTCAGCAGTATCAGCAGGATGATGTTAATTCATTATCATCAGAAGAAAAAATCATAGAAGGTCATTCTATTAATGTTCTTACTAAGGAGCAAGATCTCCTTTTAGAATTAATAGAAGGAATAGAAGATCCAAACCAACAAAAAACTTATTTAAACCAATTCAGACAAACTCTGAGAGACAAATCATCTACTTCCTCCATACCTAACCCCATAGGAAGTCACCCTAAACTACTTAATAATTACAATCTTACGGAGATTCTTAATAGGTTCCAAAAAAGACCCCTAGTCCAATTTATATTAGTGACCTGCAGAAAGAGTTGGCCTTAGCTAAAGAAGAAATTAGAGACATAAAAGCTAAGCAAGTCCTTCATGGTTTACTAATACAAAACCTAATTGATAGCCAGAACCCAAAACCTGTCTTAGAGAAAATGAAGAAGAATCCTTCATTGGAGACGATATACCCAACTAAATTCTATAACAACATTCCAAAGGCATGATGTTAGGATAAAGTTGGTAGTAAAAAATTATTGTGTCCTAGAAACTGATGCATTATGGGACACAGGAGCCGATTTTAGTTGCATTCAAGAGGGACTTATTCCAACAAAATTCTTTCAAAAAAGTAGGGAAATACTAACTGTAGCCAATAAGACAAAGCTTGGAATCAAGTTCAAATTATCGGATGTTGATGTTCATTTTTCAACAACTAAAATTACAATTTCATTTCTACTGGTAAAAGAATTGTCCCGTCCTATTATTTTAGGAATAGACTTTATCATCCAGTTATTTCCTTATTTAACTACAATGGAAGGAATTCAACCACAGAAACTAGGAGAGGACATTATTCTCCCATTTTCAAATGAACCAATTAATAGGGAAGTAAATCCTTTGATATAAAAAATCCAACAGGTAAATTTCCTTAAAGAGGAAATAGAATTTAAGAGAATTGAATCACAACTGCAACAACAACAAATCCAAGGAAGGATTAAACAGTTGTAGCAAAAAATCGAAGAACAAGTATGTTCTGATCTCCCAAATGCTTTCTGGAAGAGAAAACAACATACAGTTTTCCTTACTTATGAAAAGGATTTTAAGGAACAAAATATTCCAACAAAAGCAAGACCCATCCAGATGAGTCAAGAATTAATGGAAATTAATGACCTTTTACAAAAAGGGATTATTAGTTCAAGTAAATCCCCATGGAGTTGTCCGGCATTCTACGTCAATCAAAGTTCAGAAACAGAACGAAGAGTGCCTAGATTAGTTATTAATTATAAAGCCTTAGATCAGGTTTTACAATGGATTAGATATCCAATTCCAAACAAAAAGGATTTGTTGCAAAGATTATTTGCAGCAAAAATCTTTTCTAAATTTGACATGAAATCTGGATTTTGGCAAATACAGATTCACCCTTCTGATAGGTATAATACGGCATTCACAGTTCCATTTGGACACTACGAATGGAATGTAATGCCATTTGGACTAAAGAAAGCCCCGTCCGAATTTCAAAAAATTATGAATGATATTTTTAATCCTTATTCAAGTTTTATTATTGTTTATATTGATGATGTTTTGGTTTATTCTAACAACCTTGACCAACATTTTAAACATCTCAATATTTTCTTACAGGTGACAAGAACAAATGGATTAGTAGTCTCTCATAGGAAAATAAGCCTCTTCCAAACCAAAATTAGATTCACTGGACATTATATTTACCAAGGAACAATTACCCCAATTGAAAGATTAATTGGTTTTGCTGATAAGTTTCCTGACCAGATTCTAGAAAAACAGAAACTACAAAGATTTCTAGGATGTTTAAATTATATTGCTGATTTTATTTCCCATTTAGCAAATTTAGCTAAACCATTGCACGAAAGACTAAGGAAGACACCACATTCCTGGACTGATTTACATACACAATCAGTAAGGAAAATAAAGACTTTAGTTAAGTCTTTACCTTGCCTTGATATAGCTAATCCAAACTTAAAAAAAATAGTAGAGACAGATGCCTCTGATTTAGGATATGGCGGGATCTTGAAGCAAGTTTAGGGAGAAAAAGAGAAAATTATTTCCTTTACATCCAAACATTGGAATAGCACACAACATAATTATTCCACCATAAAAAAAGAAATACTTGCTATTATTCTCTGTGTTTCTAAATTCCAATTTGATTTATTTAATCAAAAATTCTTAATAAGAGTTGATAGTAAATCAGCAATCGATGTTTTACAAAAAGATGTAAAAAATCTAGCATCTAAACAAATTTTTACTAGGTGGTAAACTATATTATCTGTATTTGATTTTGACATTGAATATATTAAAGGAGACTCTAATTCTCTTCCTGATCTTCTGACCCGTGAATTTTTACATGGAAAATAATGCCTCCCAGAAAAAAAAAACAAAAAAGAAGAAAGACCCCTAGACAACCTGGTGATAGCAATTGAAGCTATCAAGGCATCAAAGGAAGGGTCCACTTCCTCCAATTAACCTTTCGAAGCCTCAACTTCGAAACAAATTGTGCAAAAGTCACCAAAATACTATGCCTTGACCCCTAGGCAATTTCAAGCAATGGATAACCTCGCCGCTATCCAACTAATCTCAATAGTCTCCCCAAAAACTTGGGCAGAGATGGCTGAAGAAGAACAAATAAAGATAGCCCAAATGGAATCCATCCAGGAGTTCGCAGCAAGATCAGGATTTTCATTGGTGAAATCCCCAACCTCAGGTTGTTCCTCAACCGCAAGTGGTGACTAATAGTCCCACTACTCAAACTAAAGTGGTGATTAGCAGTCCCACTTCCAAATCTCCAGTGGTGAGTATTAATCCCACTCCGTCAATCAAAGTGATTACAAATCCCACTTCACAAAATAAAGTGGTGAATACAAATCCCACTAACAAACAAGTTTTCAAAGCAGGGCAAAAATTGATCCCTACTGGATCAAAAAATTCTATCCCAACTGAATACTTCAAGTGCTAGGCCTTTCAGCTGGTAGTCCAAACAGAGCCAGATTTCTTTACAAGCAATCCTATACAGGTAGCTCAAAAGTCCTACCACCACAAACAAATTTTATTCCCCACTCCCTGAATAAAACCCAAAAATATTACAAATTCATATTGGTAGATTCAAGGTCTGTCTCATTCAAAGCCTACTTTGATAAATGAGAGAATACACATTTTATAGCCCAAATTCTCTCTGTCCTAACCCCAACAGATTGGAAAAATAATCTCAACAAACCTAGAAACTTCTCACAAACCTTCTCTCCCCCAGGATATACTTACTGGGACTATAGACAAGCTTGGTTTAACGCGTTTATCGTACAAAATCAGGCCTACAGACATTCTTGGCTCTTTTATTTTAAAAGAGGAAATCAATACAATTTTCCTATATTGTTTATAACATGGTGGAATACCCATGGCCCAAACCCACAAATTTTACCAGAATCAGTACGACCTGGTTATAAACTGTTATATGAAAAATTTACGGCACCAAAATCTGTGCCAAAATTATTACAGTTTTATTCTATATTCTCCTTGTCATGGATATATGCTTGGAAATTTGAATTTTCTAAGCAAGAAGACATGCTACCAGCCTTATTGAGACAAGGATATTCAAAATGGTGGAAAGAATTCAAGACCGATGATGTTCAGCCAGAAATGCTTGAAGCATGGATCCACACCAACCCAAGATATTTGCCACCGGCAGATCCACAAACATCCGTTTTCCTACAACAGAAGGCATTAGCTGCTTCCAAATTAGCAGCAGTATCAACTCAGGAAGATTACATAAAACACCTGGAAAATATATTAAGTTAGCTTAAAAGTGACACAAGCGCCCAAGGAACTTCAATCAACGAAGAAAATGAAGAAGAATATCTCCTTTCAATATCTTCCAAATGAAGACTATTTTGGAATTTTCTCCCCAATTCCATAAATAAAACAGGGAATTAGTAAAAAAAAAAAGTGAGTTCCTGTAGCAACTACTGTAGCTACACGGAATTAAAAAAAAAAAAAAAAAGGAACCAAAGGTAGGCATCACTTTGCTTACCCATTTCTCATCTCTTATTTCTCTCTCTAAACCTCCCCTCCTTCCAAAAACTCTCTCTACTCTCTCTACTTTTCTTCTCTTATTCTCTTTCCTTTTCCTTTCTTCTTCTCCTCTTTGTAATCTCTTTGTAATTTCTTCATCCTTTATATTGTATCCCTTTAACATATCTCTTCTCCCCCCTCACCTTCTTAGATATATTTTTCATTTTTGTACCTAAACTTTGGAGAATATATAAGTGATTTGCCCAAAGCAGTGAACTATTTTGGAGTTTCAATTGTGAAACTATTATGTTTTAATTTGAAATCATATATATTATCTCTGTTTATCATGTATATTATTTCTGTTTATGATTTCTAACTTCTGACATTTATTTTCTGCACTTAACATTTACATTCCTGTACTACTAAAATCTAACTTTTATTTTATGCATCTAACATTATAGTGGCAGTCCGTCTGCGACCCACTTTCATTATGTATTTCCTTAATCTTTTTTTATTCTTTAGGGACCAACCTCATTTCTGTCATCATACTAAATCAGTACAAGACAAATCATTCTAAATGGTCAAGTTCAATACGCCCCGGGCATATTTATATGATTCAATTAGTTTAGACAACCAATTATCCGAATCACATAATAATCTAAACCGACAGTTTGTCCAAAGCTGTCTCGATTACGAACCTCATTTATATATTATGTCTTTTAACCAATGATGAGATTTTACTGTGTCACACAAGACACCTCATCATCTAACTACATAATATAAATGGACAAATAATGCACAACAGAATATAACAAAAACATTAATCGATATATTAACTGCGAAAATGCACAATACAAGCATAGCTTATGTATTCAACTCTAATAATTAGCCCCAGATCTCTTCAGCTTAGGTGGAATTGAGTGCCATTACACTCGATCCGAGATGGTTTTCAGTTCTACAGTTTAGCTCGGTGCATTGCCTTTGCCCCTTGTAGGTTTTACATGTTGGTGTATGTGCCCTTTTAAGGGCTATATATAGATATTTGTCGTTTTGATTGATGGTATAATCAGATGAGTTAATTTCATGATAGTAATATTCTTATGCATATTTAATTTCATGAAATCAATCCGCCAAAAGAAGCACCCCATGGATTGATCAGAAATGACTACATGGACTTAGGTGAATTGTAGTGTGCTTTGACATACGCCTAATGGGGCCGTAACAGGTTACCAAGTACGAGTGTGATTGGGTACACTATGAACACGCTAAGTTATGTAGGCGAAGTGATGGGACTACAAGTCTCTCTTACGTGAGAGATGATATCTTGGCCACTTGATAGTGAACTGAGAAGTGCATGGTCGTGCCCAAGGAATGATAAGCGTTATCATTTGCTTGATAAATTCAGTGTCACTAAGAGATCAAGTTAACGTTTAGCTATATAAGGATGATGGTTCCATGCCTTATGCTAAACGGGATGTTAATGTAGAGGATCGTACGCAGTTTGCTTGGAAAGGTTGTGTTGAATCACCATTCGACTCTCCATTCTGAATTGGGTAGTCATTATGTCTTGCTAGAGACCACTAATGACTTATGGATTAATCAATGAGATTGAGTTGTCCATTACCAATTTAGAATGGGCCTACAGGATTGCACATAAGAAAGTTCGATGATGCAAAATAAGTATTATTGTCTACAATAAGTATAATGTTATACTTAAATAAATAAGATTTAATTAAATATTATTGAAAAGTTCTATGGTATTAATTAAGAGTTAATTAATTATCTGACAATTGGGATGGGCTGATAAATCAAAGGACTTAATTGCAATTGAGATTCTTGACCCATCACCCTGATCCATGGGCTTGGTATAACCCAAATCATTAAAGTATTATTTAATAATGATTTGGAATCAGTAAATATTATTTAATACTGATTTAGAATCAGTAAAATAATATTTGGTAATAATACTGATTTGGAATCTGATTAAATCAGTAATGTAATAATTGATTGATTACAATACTGATTTTGGAAATTTTGACTCTACAAATATCCTAGGGATATTGTTGTAGAAAGAAGACGTTTTCAATAAGAAAAATCAGAACAAGCAAATTATACACATAATCCCAAATTCTCTCTGTAGGCAGAAAACGGCTAGCACCGAACTTGTAAAGGGCTTTCGTGCTTGAAAGTAGATAATCCTTCAAGAAAGGATTTTTGGTGGTGACAAAAGTAACCGGAGCAAAAGGTTTGGACCAACATCAAACAAGGATCCAGGCGCGGCAACCGATTACGCTACGAGGGTAAGCTTTAGAAGCTTTAAACATGAATTTTTTACCAAATAAATCCCCAAAATCAATTTGTGGAAAAAAAAAAAAGAAATTTGGAAGTTGTGGCCTAATTAAATTTAAAATTAATTAAAAATTAATAAGGGAGAATAATTAGATTAATTATATTGATATGTGTCGTGGACGTAGATGGAGTTTTGCGAGACGTAGTTCCAACTGTGCAGGAAGTAGTTGGAGTTTTCCGGGACGTAGTTCCAGCTGTGCAGGACGTAGTTGCAGCTTTGCTAGACTTAGTTCCAGCTTTGCGTCGGCGACGGCGGCGGTCAGGCGGCGGATGGCGATATTAGGGTGTCGAAAACAAAAACTGATTGGTTCGTTGTGTAGAGTTCAACAAGATGAATATGTTGGTGCTATTGTATCACAAAAACATTGGCCGGAATTTCATAAATCTATGAAAATTTAATGGGTTTTGATTTTTGGGAAATGTACAAAACCCAAAAAAAATTGGATTGAAATATCTGGTTTTGTTACTTGAGATGAGATGAATGTTTTGATCGGTTAAGATTTTTAAACAGATGACTGGTAGGTCGGAATTGAAAAATCTGGCCAGGGAAATAAGAAATAGGTCGGCAATGGGAATTGGGAAGGGGAATAAAGGAGAAGAAAGAAGAAATGGCAAAGTCTTAAAGAGGGGAGGGGTTTTATAATTCGGGTAGAATTCGGATTTTGAAAATCTGAATACTACCCAATTCGGATTTGAAAAATTCGAATTAATCGAATTCGGATTTTGCATATCCGAATTCTGGCGGGATTTGTCCCACCGGTGCAAAAAAATCCAGTTTTGGATTTTTAAAAACAACTAGTACCACGTCAAAAACAACTAGCATCACGTCCATAAACGTCTACATCCATGCATGTGAATTTCAACTAGCACCACGTCAAAAACAACTAGTACCACGTCCAGAACCGTCTACATCCATTCATGTGAATTTAAACTGATTTTGTTCACAAAGACACCACGTCTCAGAACAACTAGCACCACGTCAAAAACAACAAGCACCACATCCAGAAACGTCTACGCATGTGAATTTAAACTAGCACCACATATAAAACAACTAGCACCACGTCAAAAAATAACTAGTACCATGTCAAAAAAAACTAGCACCACGTCCAAAAACGTCTACATCCATTCATGTGAATTTAAACTGATTTTGTTCACAAAGACAACCCACCACGTCTCAGAACAACTAGCACCACGTCAAAAAACAACAATCACCACGTCCAGAAAAGTCTACGTCCATGCATGTGAATTTAAACTAGCACCACATCAAAAACAACTAGCACCACGTCCAGAATGTTTGTCCTGGTTGTGATGTGATTATAGATTCAACAAATTTAGATCGTTTTCTTGTGGAACTTTCTCACAAACCCTAAGACCTCTTGTTTAGAGAATATTGGCAATGAGAAGAACACCTCCAATAAATCGTCAAACAAGCAATCCTCGAAGAATGAAAGAATTCTTCCGAGAACAATACCTTTCTAATGTTAAATTCAACAATCAATGGTATAGAAACCAAAAACCTTTGAATCACAACAAAATATTAAGTGATGATCCCAACCCCCAATCTAATCTAGTGAACCCAACAATGATAGATGTATCAAATCTAACACCTTTGAATTACAATGGAATAGAAAGAAGAGTTAAAAGCGCCACATTCAAATGGAAGAAGATTTGAATGATAAGCTGTTAGTTATGTAAGGAAAACTTACAAAACCCAATCTAGTTCAAGACTAGTACTTAAGGAAACTCCTTAACAAGTTTATAACTCTCCAAAATCTTCTTATTGAATAATACTTAGCTCCTTTTATAACAAAAAGGAGAACCTTACATGATAATAGTAATTTACAAACTAAAGTCTTAGACTTATAATGTTTTGCAAAACTAGTCCCTAACTTGACTTATTGACTTATGACTCTTAAAATACTAATAATAATCTGATTCCTATTCAAAAGCCACGAAATTATTAAGCTAAAATGAAAATAAAAGACTTAGAATTATTTTTGATGAAAACTAGTGACCATTTGGTTTCCCGGGTGGCTTTCCAACTTCAATTCTTGATATGTGAAGCATTGCACCTTTTCACATAAAAGAGAACATGTTCCAATGATGTTGGAATTTTGAAAAGTTGCTTTCTTGAGTCTTGGAACCGAAATGAAGAGCTTTGAAGGCTTTAAGTGAAGATTCATGCACCTAGAGAACTTGGAAAGTCTTCATTAACTAGTCTTCATGAATTTGACCACCAAGGCTGATCCAATGCTTCTAATTGACCCCAAAAACGTGTGGAAACATCCTAGAATGTTCCTTGAGTATTCTGAACTGATATGGGCCGAAAAAACATCTAATGGAATTGGACTTGCACCCAAAACTTGCTCTCGGGTTGGGTAGAACATAAGAATCAGCACTTGTGTTTTGTTGCACTCCATTTGGGCTGTGAAAGAGTGTGGAGCGTAGCCCATAAATCATTAGCTAGAAGCTTGGTCCAAGACTCCCACAAGATTATAGAGCTTGGGCTTGAATGAGGTGTAGTTGAACTGAGCTTCTTCTAATGATTTTGTAGCTAACTTGGACAAAGCCTCTTCCATCTTTTGCTTCCTTAGCCTTGTGAGAGGCCCAACTATATCTTGAATTGGACTTGGTGGAATGGATTTGTCTTGCTGGGCTTTAGCTTTCTGAGCTTCAATTGAGTTGATGACCTTTTCGTCCACACACGAACTAGCTTGATTCCCATCAGGTTGCCACTTCCTTCCCGCTCCAAAGCATTCAAATTTTTTTTTTATTAATGGCAAACAGAATAAAACGTTCGGATTAGTGAAATCTGAAATACATAAAATTTGGATTTCCTAAATCCGAATTTAATTAAAAATTCATATCTTCTAAATCCGAAATGAATTAAATTCGGATTTCGAAGATCCGAATTTAATTGAAATCGGGCAATTACAAGAAAGAATAAATAGTACAGTAATCCAATCCATAACACTTATACCAATATACTAACCATAATACAATTCATAAAACTTCTATCCAATATACAAATACAATATGACCATAATCCAATTCCCAAATTTAATCCATCGAACATCAAATAAGCAATTCTTCCAAATACATATACCTTTACATCAATATCAAACCAAATTACCTATACAACTACATAAATCAAATAAATTGCCTAAAACTCTTAAAAATGTTCATGATCAGTTATCTAAGAGTTATAATAAGATAAAACAAATAAAATGGACATACAAATCTTAGAAATTTTTATGATCTCTTATCTAAGAGTTGTAATAAGATAAAACAAATAAAATGGCTGTACAACTCTTAGAAATGTTCATGGTCAAGTATCTAACAGTTGTAATAAGATAAAATAAATAAAATGGTCATACAACTCTTTGAATGTTCATGATCTCTTATCTAACAGTTGTAATGAGATAAAACATATTAAATGACCATACTAGTGTTAGAAATTTTCATGATCTCTTATCTAAGAGTTGTAATAAGATAAAAGAAATGAAATTGCCATACAACTCTTAGAATGCTCATGATCACTTATCTAACAATTATAATAAGATAAAACGAATAAAATGGTCATACAACTCTTATAATGTTCGTGATATCTTATCAAAGAGTTGTAATAAGATAAAACAATTAAAATGGCCATAGAACTCATAAAAATGTTCATGATCTCTCATCTAAGGGTTGTAATAAGATAAAACAAATGAAATGGCCAAACAACTTTTAGAATGTTCATGATCACTTACATAACAGTCGTAATAAGATAAAACAAATAAAATGGTCATGCAGCTCTTACAATGTTCGTGATCTCTTATCTACGAGTCGTAATAAGATAAAACAAATAAAATGGCCATGCAACTCTTAGAATGCTCATGATGTCTAACAGTTATAATAAGATAAAACAAATAAAATGGTCATACAACTCTTACAATGTTCGTGATCCCTTATCTAAGAGTTGTTAATAAGTTAAAACAAATAAAATGGCCGTAGATAAGTGATCATACATATGGACGTAGCGGGACGTGGTGCTAGTTGTTTTGGAAGTAGCGAGACGTGATAGACTATGTTCTGTGAAAAATTTAGCTAAAATTCACATTTTTGGATGTATAAGTGGTGTAGTAGTTATTTTTGGACGTGGTGGTAGTAGTTATATTCCAATTAATTTATTCTCAAATGAAAAAATCAGTTTAAATTCACATGTATGGATGTAGACATTTCTGGATGTGGCGTTAGTTGTTTTTGGACGTGGTGCTAGTTGTTCTGAGACGTGGTGGGCTGTCTTTTTGAACAAAATCAGTTTAAATTCACATGAATGGATGTAGACGTTTCTGGACGTGGTGCTAGTTGTTTTTGACGTGGTGCTAGTTCAAAAGGATCGATCAAATGTCGGAGCGAATAGAAAAATATGAAAAGCGGAATAGATAGAAAAAGGATAGATATTAAAAACAGAGAATGATGGAAACTTACGAATGAAATTCTAAAACAAAGAAGAAAGCTTTCAGAAGATAATTTTTAAAACTTGAATTTTATTTCCAAAAAGGCTTCTGCCTATTACACAAAGAGACTTCTCCTTTTATAGGAGTTACAAAAGGTTATACATTAACATTAAGTCCAAAAATGACATCCGAAATGAAATGCAAATGAAAGTAAATTACAAACTAGTTTGGAATCTGGAAATGAAGTTCGAAAAAGTTATAATAATTGTCGACAGAATTATTACAGATCAAAAGGGTCTTGAGCTAAGGGCCACCAAATGGATCAAAGTCTTCATCGTCACAGGAATCTTCTTTTTCTACTTTGTCTTTATCTGATGATTCAGCATTAGTCGGATTTTTCTTGGCTTCATAGAATGTCTTCAAACATTGAGCAATAAAGTCTTGAACTTCATTATCCTGAGCTGAAGGTTGAACAGGAATCGGAGCAGGAGTCTGAATTATCTTCTTAGGCATAGGAACTGCATTTTTCTCAGGAGTAATTGGATGAATTGGAGTAGGAGTTTTTGGAGGAGTGGTCTTTGGAATCTGGGAATTATTAATCTTTAATTTTTCACCAGTTTCCAAGTATTTTAAAACCACTTTGGCTTTATATTGATTGTCATTAAAATTATTCCACCATTTTATATTAATGTGTCTTATTAGGGCACAAGGTAATTCGTGTTGGATTTGCTTAATCTGACAGTTCCAGGCAAGGATGTAAGGAACTCGAAACTCAGCATGAAACATGAAACTCGCTTGATAATCTTCAAACTTACACTTTCGTTTGTAAGTTTGAAATTTTTCCGCATTAGGAGTCAAAATTTCTGGAGTAGCTCCAAGTAGTTTCCACCAGTCGTAAAACCACAATGGAACTTATTTATTAAAATGAGGAGAGAAACTAATGAACCATGAATGATTAAATGCTCGATAGAACAAGCATCTAGAAAATGCCAAAATATAATCGGCATAATTAAAACCATCAAGAACATATGGTATAGAAAATGAATTAGTTGTATGAATCGAAGGGAATTCTTGAGGACTCATAACTTTTTTAATAATGAATTTCGAATAAGCTATTCTAGAGGAATCTTTTCTATCATTATAGTGCGTAATCTACAAAATGGGTGTCTATTAATATCAACTCGTAAAATTTTTGAGTTTTTGAAATTGAATCAGATAACCATTGATTATCAGGAAGGAACAGTCGAGAGACTAGATTCTTAACATCATTGTTCTCGGGAGGATTTTTGAAATGAGTCAACATGAGGTATTCAATTTCGTTTTTAGAAATATAAGGAGCGGCGTTAGTCGAAGAAGATGAAGGAATATATGAACTAGAAGGAGTCTGGTTTAATATAGAGGATAGAGATTGGACAGCATTAACATAGGTTAAAGGAGGAAAATCGTGGGAAGGAACAAGAGGTTTCAAAGGTCGAGGTGGAGTTACCATTATGTAGTCAGAAGGACTTTGAGCTTTAACGGGGTCTTTAGACATGAGGATGTCCTGTAAGAAATTCACGAGTAAGGAAATCAGGAAGAGAATTATCAGTGCCTTTAATAAATTCGATATCAAAATCAAAAACAGATAAAATGGCCTGCCAGCGGGCAAAAATTGGTTTAGAAACCAAATTTTTAACATCTTTTTGCAAAATTTCTTTGGCTGATTTACAATCAACCCGTAATAGAAATTTTTTATTATATAAATCATCTTGAAATTTTGAAATACATAATACAATTGACAAAATTTCTTTCTTTACAGTAGAATAGTTCTTTTGAGGACCTGACCATACACCTGAATGGTACCTAACTAACTCTTCTAGTGATGAATGAAGTTTTTGTTTAAGGATGCTTCCATAACCAACATCGGATGCATCAGTTTCTATGATCATGAAATGCATGTGGATGCGGAATGCCTAAACAAGGTAAAGTCTTAATTTTTCTTTTTATATATTTAATTTTTCTTAGAAAAATCCTCCTGCTTGGTCAGAAAAACATACTAATTTAATTAAAGATATAAAAAGAAAAATTAAGACTTTACCTTGTTTAGGCATTCCGCATCCACGTCCATTCATGATCATAGAAACTGGTGTATCTGATGTAGATTATGGAGGCATCCTTAAACAAAAACTTCATTCATCAGTAGAATAGTTAGTTAGGTACCATTCAGGTGTATGGTCAGGTCCTCAAAAGAACTATTCTACTGTAAAGAAAGAAATTTTATCAATTGTTTTATGTATTTCAAAATTTTAAGATGATTTATATAATAAAAAATTTCTATTACGGGTTGATTGTAAATCAGCCAAAGAAATTTTGCAAAAAGATGTTAAAAATTTGGTTTCTAAATAAATTTTTGCCCGCTGGCAGTCTATTTTATCTGTTTTTGATTTTGATATCGAATTTATTAAAGGCACTGATAATTCTCTTCCTGATTTCCTTACTCGTGAATTTCTTACAGGACATCCTCATGTCTAAAGACCCCGGTAAAGCTCAAAGTCCTTCTGACTACATAATGGTAACTCCACCTCGACCTTTGAAACCTCTTTTCCTTCCCACGATTTTCCTCCTTTAACCTATGTTAATGCTGTCCAATCTCCTTCCTCTAAATTAAACTAGACTCCTTTTAGTTCATATATTCCTTCATCTTCTTCGACTAATGCCGCTTCTTATATTTCTAAAAACAAAATTGAATACCTCATGTTGACTCATTTCAAAAATCCTCCCGAGAACAATGATGTTAAGAATCTAGTCTCTCGACTGTTCCTTCCTGATAATCAATGGTTATCTGATTCCATTTCAAAAACTCAAAAATTTTACGAGTTGATATTAATAGACACCCATTCTGTAGAAATTACTCACTATAATGATAGAAAAGATTCCTCTAGAATAGCTTATTCGAAATTCATTAGTAAAAAAGTTATGAGTCCTCGAGAATTCCCTTCGATTCATGCAACTAATTCATTTTCTATACCATATGTTCCTGATGTTTTAATTATGCCGATTATATTTTGGCATTTTTTAGATGCTTGTTCTATCGAGCATTTAATCATCCATGATTCATTAGTTTCTCTCCTCATTTTAATAAACAAGTTCCAATGTGGTTTTAGTCAATTATTTGCTTTTTTGAAAAAAGAGATTTTATCTATTTGTCAAGATTTTAAATTACAGAGAAAATATAGCCTTGAACGAGAAGAATTGGGGGCCTTCTGTCAAGCAATTGGCATTACAGGTATTAATCCACCCTCTACTCAAAAAAGAAATCATAAAAAAATGATTAAATATAAACCTAGTAATTATATAAACAATATAATAATCATAATAATGAATTTTATAATAATAGAAAGAAACATAGGAAATTTAAGAAACCAATAAATGTTATAAATGTGATAAATTATGTCATATAGCTCCTAACTGTAAATTAGAAAAGAAAATTAATACAATATTCTCTGAAGAGATAGAATTGAAAGATAAATTAATGTCTATTTTAATAAATTCAGAAAATGAAGAAGAACCTTATTACTCTTCAGATTCTAGTTTTAGTGACAAAGATGTTTTTTGTGAATGTAAGAAAACTATTAATATGATGAATAGTGAGATAAAGATTAACACCAATAGTAATAAAAAAATATTATTTGATATAATAAAAGAAATTAAAGATGAAAATGTTAAAAAATAATATTTAGAAAAATTAAAAACCTTAGTTTTACAAGAAAATAATCATGTATTTGATATAAGAGAGCCATTTAACCTTAATAGTCTAATTGAAAAATATAAACATGAAGATAAATTTGAATTTCGTAAAAGTAATAACATAAAAGAAGAAATAAATAAATTAAAGTTGGATATTATAGAAATTACTAAAGAGTTAAATAATCTGAAAGTCAAAGATTTAGAATTAGAGGCAAAAATAATATTAAACTGTCAAATTAATTAGAATTCTGCATTTAATTCTAATGTCATAAAAGAATATATAAAAATTTCAGAAGAAATTCCAGATACTAAGAACTTTTTAAATATTATTAATAAAGTTAAAATCGAAAAATGGTATGTAATATTAACTATTGGAATAAAGGACTGGACTACTACGTGTGTGGCTATGATTGACAGTGATGCGGACCAATCATGTATTAATCGAGGTATTGTTCCTGAACGTTATTTGACTCATACTAAAGAAAAACTATATGCAGCCAATGGTTTATAAATAGATGTGTATGTTGAATTGAGTAATGGATATATTTGTAATAATGGTTATTGTTTTAAGCATTCTTTTCTAATTCTTGAAAAATTTACAACTGATGTGGTATTAGGAAATCCTTTTCTTTATCATATTACTCCTTTTAAGAAAGAAACAGATCATATTTCTGTAAAAATTTTAGGTAATAAACTTTACTTTCCTTTTATTAATCCTATTCAAAGAAAAGAGTTAGACCTATTACAAACTAATTCTATCTAGAGAATTTTAAACAATTTTCCAAACTCATTAAACTCTGTTTTTTCTTATTAAGAAATTATAGTTTCTTTACTTTATGAGAAAGAGTTTCATGAAAGAAATATCTCTACTAAAGCAAGGCCTATACAAATGAATGAAGAATTACTTAATTTATGTAAATAAGAAATTAAGGGATTAATGGATAAAAAATTAATAAGAAAATCTCATTCGGCTTGGAGTTGCGCAGCTTTTTATGTGAATAATCAGGCAGAAAAGGAACGAGGTGTTCCTAGGTTAGTAATTAACTATAAACCATTAAATAAGGTCTTACAATGGATTAGGTATCCCATACCTAATAAAAAGCATTTATTAAATAGATTACATAGTGCAAAAAAGGCCTATAAAAAGGATTTCTTAAACCTCCACAATGAGATTCACGAACCAAAAGCTCTCTAAGTGAACAAGAAAGAATACATAATTTGTTTTCTTTGAACAAGAGCCGTTCACATTGATAAAATTTATTGAAAGCACCCTTTTCATGCGCATTAAATATGTCAGCAAAATCATGATCCTTAGCATACAACTCCTTAATATAATCAAATCCCATGATTGTAGCATTAACAGTAGTAATCAAGACATATCTTCGAGAGAGTGCATTAGCCACAATGTTCTCTTTACCTTTTCTGTACTTTACCACATATGGAAAAGTTTCAATGAATGAGATCCATTTTGCATGCCTCTTGTGCAAATTCTTTTGTTCTTTGAGATACTTGGTGGATTCATGATCGGTGTGAATCACAAACTCTCTTGGCATAAGGTAGTGCTGCCAAGTTTCCAATGCTCTCACTACTGCATAGAGCTCTTTGTCATATGTTGGGTAGTTCAATGTTGCTCCATTCAACTTCTCACTAAAGTAGGCAATGGGGCGGCCTCCTTGAAGCAACACAGCACCTATTCCAATTCCTGAAGCATCACATTCAACTTCAAAAGTGTTAGAGAAATTAGGCAAAGCTAAAACAGGAGCATTAGTCAAATCATGCTTCAATTGATCAAATGCCTTTTGTTGAGAATCTCCCCACTCAAACTTAACAATTTTCTTTACCAACTCATTTAGTGGAGCTGCCTTTGTTGAGAAATCTTTGACAAATCTCCTATAAAAACTTGCAAGTCCATGGAAAGATCTCACCTCAGTCACATTTGTGGGAATTAGCCAATCAAGAATTGCTGCCACCTTTGCTTCATCAACTCTCAAACCATTAGAACTCACAACATAGCCAAGAAAAACAACTTCTTCAACACAAAAAGTACACTTTTTTAAATTTGCAAACAATTTTTCTTTACGCAAAGTAGTAAGAACAAGCTTAAGATGTTCAACATGTTCTCCTATGTTCTTACTATAGATCAAGATATCATCAAAATAGACAACTACAAACTTTCAAAGGAAACGTCTCAAAACATGATTCATTAGCCTCATAAATGTACTAGGGGCATTAGTTAAACCAAAAGGCATAACAAGCCACTCATAAAGACCAAATTTTGTTTTGAAAGCCGTTTTCCATTCATCACCCTCTTTGATTCTTAGTTGATGATAACCAGATTTCAAATCAATTTTTGTGAAAAATTTGGCACCAAACAATTCATCGAGCATATAGTCTAATCTTGGAATGGGGTGACGATACTTAATTGTGATTTTGTTCACAGCCCTACAATCAATGCACATGCGCCATGTACCATCTTTTTTAGGAACTAAAATGGCTGGAATAGCACAAGGGCTAAGAGACTCACGAATATATCCCATGCTTAGCAATTCTTCAACTTGCCTTTGAAGTTCTTTTGTTTCTTCCGGATTTGCACGATAGGCTGGCCTATTTGGAATGGAAGCTCCGGGTAGAAAATCAATTTGATGCTCAATTCCTCGAATTGGAGGTAACCCCTTAGGCACTTCCTCGAGTAGCACATCTGCAAATTCATTCAAAACAGCCACAATTTCTAAAGGCAAATTATTAGGAAGCTCATCAAGAGAAAGACATTCTTCATGGAACAAGAGCATAAAAATTGGTTGGTGAGAATTGAGGGCTCTATCTACATCTTTCATGCTCGCAAAGAAGGCACTTTTTGTCTCCCTTGCCTTTGATTTTTCCCTCTCACTCACTTTGCTTTTTGCCTTTCCATCTCTTGCTTTTTCTTCACTCACTTTGCTTTTAGCACTCACATCTCTTGCTTTTTCACACTCTTTTGGCTTTTTCAACTCACTCTCCTCTTTTAGCCTTTTCTCTCTCATTCTCATTTGTTCTTTGTGCACCTGTTGAGGCGAAAGTGAAACAAGAGTAAAAGCTTTACGATTATGAACAATATGATACTTGTTAGACTTTCCCTTATTATTAGCGTCATGATCAAACTCCCATGGTCGGCCAAGAAGAATATGGCCAGCTTGCATTGGTACTACATCACACAAAACTTCATCCTCGTATTTCCCAATTGAAAATTTTACCTTTGCTTGCCGATTTACCCTTAGCTCTCCACTATCATTGAGCCATTGTAAACAGTAAGGATTTGGATGAGCAGTCATGGATAGACCCAATTTGTGTACAAGATAAGAGCTAACACAATTAGTACAACTCCCACTATCAATGATGAGCATGCATACCTTATCTTGTACTTTGCATCTTGTGTGAAAGATATTACTCCTTTGCTCTTCATCATAAGACCCAACTTGAGTAATCAATACTCTCAAAGTGACCAAAACCTCATCACCACTTGTTTCAAATTGTTCACCTTCATCTTCAACATCCGGATCCTCCTCATCTTCTTCACCTTCACTTTGGCTCAAACAAGAACCATCTTCTCGCATTACCATAGTCCTGGAGTTAGGACATTGGGAAGCTATATGGCCCTTTCCCAACCACTTAAAACAAGTGAGTTTAGAAGTAGAAGAAGAATTTTTACTTGATTCACCCTTTTTAACCCTTTTAAAATCATGCTTCTTTGGTTCATCTTTCTTTTTACCAAAATCCCTTTTGTTCCCATTATTATTTTTCCAAGAGGATTGGTTAGAAAGAATTGTACTTGAACCACTCTTTCTTTTCAATTGTCTTTCCACCTTTTCTGCCACATGCATCATTTCTTCCAAATCTAAGTAATGTTGTAATTCAACAACATTGGCAATCTCACTTCTTAAACCACCAAAAAACCGTGCCATAGTAGCTTTCGGGGTCTTCCTTAATGCTTGCTCTTGTCATGGCTAAATTCATCTCTTGGTAATATTCTGCCACGGTCTTTGCTCCTTGAGTGATACTATGCAACTTGTCGTAAAGATCTTTATAGTAATGAGGGGGAATGAAGCGTTTCCTCAAAACAGCTTTCATGTCTTCCCAAGTTGCAATTGGCCTCTGTGTATTCTTTCTTCTAGAAATAATCAATCGATCCCAATATGTTAGTGCAAAACCATGAAATTCAAGGGAAGCAATTTTTACCTTCTTTTTTTCTGAATAATTGTGGATAGAAAAGATCTTTTCCACCTTCATTTCCCAATCAAAATATGCCTGGGGATCTCCTTTTCCATCAAATTTAGGAATCTTCATTTTGAGACCATTAAGTTTGCTATCAACTCCAAATCCATTCCTTCTACTCCCATTCCCTCGGGATACTTCAGACATTTCTTCCTCGGACCTCCTATCATCTTCCTCATCATCTTGTTGACTTTCTTGCCTTCCTTCTCTTTGCTTAAAAGAAAGTTCTAGTTGGTCAATTCGGGTGGTGACCCTATCAATGATTTGTTCCAATCGCCTTGTGGTGTGTTCCCTCAATGCATTTTGTTAAGGTGTTTCACCAGTTGGATCTGCCATTAGAACAAAAGAAAAGATTACCTCGCACCCCTTTTCCCCTTTCCCTAATATGTCTCAACCCAAATGAAAAGAAATTTTCACTCGTGTTTAAGGCCGATCTAGTAGGGGGAAGTTACACTCAGATTTTATCACTCTTTTCCTCCTGCAAGTTCTTGTGAGAATCGTTAAACCCTTACAAGATGCTACTCAAAGATCTTACTTGGCAACAAAGAAAGTATAGAGGTCAAAGAAAGGATGGTATGCAATGATTATGTAAAGGAAACAAGAATAAGATTATAAAGAAATTATAAGAGTAGAAAGAAAACAAAGATGATACCTTTTTGTCAAAACTTTTCCCCCACTTGGAATCACAAATCCCTGTAAGATTAATTTAAGAAGCAAAAAAGATACTTTCTTCTCTTTTTTTTCTTTTTTTTTTTGACAATATTTTTTTATTTTGACAAAAAAAAATTTCTTCTTGCAAACTTGAACCTTCAAAAAGAGACAAGGCAAATATGATAAGAATAAGATGCAAGATATCAAAAAAAAAAAAAAATGATATAATCAAATCAAGGAAACTGAGCTCTGATACCAAACTGATGTGAATCCAAGGTACGAATTCACATGACTTGTAGAATCGTCATCGATTGATCTTTTGAGCAAAACAACTAGCTCAAGTGGATTCAACAATATTGAGTATTAATGAACTTAACACCTTTGAATCACACTATAATGAAAGATGTCTTGAAATCTTCCAAGCAAAAATAACCCAAACCAAAATAGACCCAACAACAATAGGATGAAACCTATCACCTTTGAATGTAGGTTTGAAATTACTATTCCTAACACCTCTAATTTTCAAACCCAACAACACTAGGATAAACCTAACAAAGGGATTATGAAATGAATTAGAAAAAGAAGAGTAGAAGGCGCCACAACTAAAAGGAAGAGTTTTAGTTGATAAGCCAAATAAGTTTTGCAAGCATACTTGCAAGACTAAAACTAGCTCACTAAGAAACTAGCAAAGAAAGGAAAATTCCTTAAAGTTTATAACATCAAATCTTCAATTCTAATAGTTAACCAAGGCCCCTATTTATAGAGTTTCAAGAGTGACCAAGGTTGAAAATTACAAAAGGATTAAAATAGCAATTATGAACATTCTAGTCAAGACTAGCATTAAACACTTCTCTTTGACCGAGAAAAGCTCTTTGACTAAGAAAAAGCTCATTGACCTAGAGGACTCTTGCACTTAATTATAATATTCTAAATACTAAAAATGCATGAAAAAACTTCAAATTAACCCCAAAATGCAGCTGAAATTCGTCGATAATTCTTCCCTAAAATGAGACCTTCAAACTTCCACATTTAAGCCTTTGAATAGTCTTCAAACTTCCAATCACTTTGCTGAATCTTTGACCAACTTAAATGTAGGTTTTTGGCCTCCAAAATACTTCAAAATTTCTTGCAAATAGTGCTGAATTAGACCCCTAAAGAAGCTTCAAGGATTGACACCAATTTTTTTGAAATTTGGGCTTGTACCATTTCGGGTTTCGGGCTGAAAATTGGCAGCACCAATTGGGCTGATTTTATTCACTTGAAAAGTAGTCCAAAACACTTATTTAGAACCATTTGGATCAAGATCCAAAGCTTGCAAAATGTTGTAATATTTGGGCTGAATTGAGGTAGCCGTTGGATCCTCTTTTGAATGGACTTTAAGAATCAAAATGTTCAAGGCTTCTTGCATCTTGTTCTTTCTCAAACGAGTCATTGGGCCCGTCATCCCTTCAAGTCGATTTGGTGGAATGATATGTGCAGAATTATTTGGAGTTGAGGGTGGTTCGGTCATGCCTTCACCGTCATCATCTTTGACATCTGTAGCAGTACTTCCTTGGAACCCATCACAAATGGTGTGGGGAGTATTTTTTCGTAAAGATTCCAGAAGTGAATATTTTCCCCGACATGCCCATATCAGGAAATTTGTCCCCAAAACAGAAGTGAATATTTCCCCCGACATGCCCATGTCAGGAAATTCGTCCCAAAACAGAAATGAATATTTCCCCCGACATGCCCATGTCAGGAAATTCGTCCCAAAACAGAAATGAATATTTCCCCCGACATGCCCATGTCAGGCAATTCTTCTATCAGCATGCCATGTCACTGACATTAAATGATAGAGTTGGAAGGTCTCATTTATGGACGAATTTCAGCAGCATTTTGATGATATTTTCAAGTTGAATTCTTCATTTTTTAGTATTTAGAATATTAGAATTAAGTGCAAGACTCTTCTAGGTCAAAGAGTTTTCCTTAGTCAAAGAGCTTTTTCTTGGTAAAAGAGAAGTGTTAATGCTAGTCTTGACTAGAAGGTTCAGAATTGCTATTTTAATCTTTTTGTAATTTTAAACCTTAGTCCCTCTTGAAACTCTATAAATAGGGACCTTGGTTAACTATTAAAATTCAAGATTGGATGTTATAAACTTTAAGAAATTTTCCTTTCTTTGCTAGTCTTAGTGAGCTAGTTTTAGTCTTGCAAGTATGTTTGCAAAACTTATTTGGCTTATCAACTAAAACTCTTCCTTTTAGTTGTGACGCCTTCTACTCTTCTTTTCTAATTCATTTCATAATCCAAAGGTGTTAGATTTATCCTAGTGTTGTTGGGCTTGAAAATTAGAGGGGTAGGGAATAGTAATTTCAAAACTATCATTTTATGATTCAAAGGTGATAGGTTTCCATCCTATTGTTGTTGGGTCTATTTTGGTTTGGGTTATTTTTGCTTGGAAGATTTCAAGACATCTTTCAATATATAGTGTGATTCAAAGGTGTTGAGTTCATTAATACTCAATATTGTTGAACCCACTTGATCTAGTTGTTTTACTCAAAAGATCAATCGAAGACGATTCTACAATTCATGTGAATTCTTAACTGTGATTCACATCACCACCCCATATTTAAGGAGAAAATTTCTCATGATCCCATTACAGAAATGACTTCCTCCGTCATTAACAATTGTCTTAGGTACTCCAAATCTTGCGACTATATTCATTTTCAAAAACATTTTCCCTGTCAGTGCATCACTCTTCTTGCAAGGGATGTCCTCCACCCATTTAGTGACATATTCGACGGCTACTAGGATATAGCTGTACCCCTCTGATTGCGGAAATAGATCCATAAAATCGATTCCTCATACTTCAAACAAATCTACAGGCTGATTTTTTTTTGTTGCGGCATTTTATTCTTCCAAGTGATTCCCCCTACCCTCTCTGATATTTATCACATGCGACAACATAATTTGTTGCATCTCTAAAAAGAGTTGGCTAGAAGAAACCCGATTGTAGCACTTTGAATGTTGTCTGCTTTGCTCCAAAATGTCCCCCATATGGTGAATCATGATAGCCTGCCAAATCTCTTTCTGTTCAGTTTCTGCCACACACCTTTGGATTAAGTCATTTTTGCATCTCTTAAACAAGTGTGGATACTCTCAATAGTAATTCTACACATCATGCAAAAATTTCTTTTTCTGTGGGTAGGATAACTCTCTGGGATGATCTTTAACACCACAAAATTGGCAAAATCACTGTACCACAGTAATGATGCTGCTGACCATACGAACAGCACTCTTTCATCAGGGAACTCTTCTTTAATCATCTCAGTACTTTTCTGACCCGTATCTATGTGTTCCAACCGTGACAAGTGATCTGCACTTGATTCTCAGCCCCTTTCGATCATTAATTTCAATTTCAAACTCTTGCAACAACAGTATCCATCTAATCAATCTAGGCTTAGCATCCTGCTTCTTCAAAAGATATTTAAGTATCGAATGATCAGTGTGTACTATCACTTAAGCACCCATGAGATATGAACGAAATTTATCAAATCCAAAGACCATAGCCAGTAGTTCCCTCTCGGTGGTGGTATAATGTTAGGTTTGAATACTAAATCTTTGCTTGTATTAAACTGTTTCCTAGTTTATATATCGATTGAATGTTTTAGTTAAATTGTTTATTGTCCATTTAATGTAGTTAGATGATGAGGTGTCTGGTGTGGCACAGTAAATTTCATCAATGGTTAAAAGACATGATATATAAATGAGGTTTGTAACCAAGACAGTTTTGGACACACTGTCAGTTTAGGTTATTATATGATTTAGAAATTAGTTTGTCTAAACTAATTGAATCATATAAATATGCCCGGGGTATGAACTTGACCATTTAGGATTAATTGTCTTGTACTGATTTAATAGACTATTCATTCCTAGTATTCTACCTCTTAATCCCTAGACTTGAGCAGGCATGAGGATTAGACGTAATGTACTTTAATTTGCCAAAGAGTGAGGTCACTTGAGGCCAATAGTCTCGGTAGGTTGGGTGCACGTGTTTAGTTGCTTGGTGTGCAACAGCTTGTCGAAAGGAAACCATGTACCGGTGCGTCCGGGGTGATAGTGCTCCCGAGATGAGCTCTTTATGTTTATTATGCTAAACCCAGCTGGTAGACTTATGTCCGGTATAGTAAAAAGGTCCTAATCTCGGATTATAAGAAGTTAATTAATTAATTTATCAATAAATTAATAAATTAACGAGCACTATATCTTTGAAATAGGATTAAAATACAAAAGGATTAAAATAGCAATTATTAACCTTCTAGTCAAGACTAGCATTAACACTTCTCTTTGACTAAGAAAGACTTCTATGACCAAGAAAAGCTCTTTGACCTAGAAGACTCTTGCACTTAATTCTAATATTCTAAATACTAAAAATGCATAAAAAAAAACTTCAAATTAACCCCAAAATGCATCTGAAATTCGTCCATAATTCTTCCCTAAAATGAGACCTTCAAACATCCACATTCAAACTTCCAACCACTTTGCTGAATCTTTGACCAACTTAAATGTAGGTTTTTGGCCTCCAAAATACTTCAAAATTTCGTGCAAATGGTGCTGAATTAGACCCCTAAAGAAGCTTCAAGGATTGACTCCAATTTCCTGAAATTTGGGCTTGCACCACTTTGGGTTTCGGGCTGAAAATTGGCTGCACCAATTGGGCTGATTTATTCACTTGAAAAGTAGTCCAAAACACTTATTTAGAACCATTTGCATCAAGATCCAAAGCTTGCAAAATGTTGTAATATTTGGGCTGAATTGAGGTAGCCGTTGGATCCTCTTTTGAATGGACTTCAAGAATCAAAATGTTCAAGGCTTCTTGCATCATCTTCTTTCTCAAACGAGGCATTGGGCTCATCATCCCTTCAAGTGGATTTGGTGGAATGATATGTGCAGAATTATTTGGAGTTGAGGGTGGTTCGGCCATGCCTTCACCATCATCATCTTTGACATCTTTAGCATTACTTCCATGGAACTCATCACCTAAGTGCACGCTTCAAGAAGTAATTCTTAAACTTCTGCTTTTATTAAGAATTTATTGTTGTGTGACAATCGAATAAGTAGAAGCTAAAATCCTGTGTAATGGTATTTCAAGCAAGGATTGGAATAGTAATTGCGCTAGAGCTTAGGCTTGGTCAAGAGTTCCGATTCTGGAATGCATAGCACGAAAGTGAATTTTTGACCGAGCCCAGGCAGATAATCTTTCATATAGTTCTTCTGTGCTCCATTCAGCAGTCTACTTGCATAATGAATGACATGCAATACATTATCTCTTCTTTGCTCTAATACCACTCTGATTGTGGTATATCTTGCATCGCACATCAGTTTAAACGGTTTGCGCCAATCTGGAGTAACATCCACGGGAGCAGATATCAATCTCTTTTTTAACTCTTCAAATGAGTATTTGCATTCTTGAGTGAACCTGAATTTTGCATCCTTTTCCAACAGTGAGCAAAAAAGATGCGTTATTTCTGAAAAATCCTTAATTAATCTCCTATAAAACCCTGCGTGCCACAAAAATCTCCGACTCTCTTCACATTACTAGGGATGAACAGCTTGTCTATTACTTCAACTTTTGCCTTGTCATTCCCTTCTCGGAGATTTTGTGCCCCAAAACAATTCCTTCAGTAACCATGACATTTTTTCCAATTTAAAACCAATTGTTTTTCTACACACCTTTTTAAGACTAACTCTAAATACGCTAGACAAGCATCAAAAGAATCACCAAAAACAGAGAAGTTATTCATAAAGACTTCCATGATGTTTCCATTCAGATCATCGAAAATAGCCATCATACAGTGTTGGAATGTTGCCGGTGCATTGCATAATCCAAAAGGCATTCTCCTGAAAGCCAATGTTCCAGATGCGAATGTAAAAGCTGTATTCTCTTGATCTCCCGCATGTATCGCAATCTGGTTGTAACAAGAGTATCCATCCAAAACATAGTGAAATACTCATGTCATGCAACACGGTCCAGTATATGATCCATGAATTGTAAAGGAAAATAATCCTTGTGAGTGGCCTCATTTAATTTCCTATAATCAATGCATACTCTCCCTGAGTTCACCACTCGGGTAGCAAGATGCTCATCCTTCTCTTTACCACCGTGATTCCTCCTTTCTTTGGTACACAGTGAACAAGGCTCACCCAATTTCTATTCCCGATGGGGTGGATAATCTTTGCATCCAACCATTTAATTACTTCCTTGTGAACTCCCTCGTTCATTACATGATTATACCTCCTCTGTTTTTGTCTAATTTCCTTGGTTGATACATCAACATCGATTTTATGAGTACAAATATTTGGAGAGATTCCCTTGATATCAGCTAATGACCAACCCAATGTTGCCTTATTCTCCTTCAAAAAGTACAATACGAGAATAGCTTAAGTATTCAAACATAACAATCTCCCACTAATACTTAAGTTGTGCTTTAAGTATATATTACATTCAATCTTTTACAATCTGCAATACATCTAGAAAACTATCATGGCTCTCCTAAGTATTTGATCCCCATGCCCTCCACGTGAGCCTCAAAGACTTTTGAAGTCAATGTCTTCGTGAAAGGATCTGCAAGGTTATCCTCTGATGCTATCTTTGCCACGACCACGTCTTCCCTCTTAATGATATCTTGTATCAGGTGGTACTTGCGCTGTATGTGCTTACTCGCCTTGTGGGCTCGTGGTTCCTTCGAGTTTGCTACTGCACCATTGTTATCACAGTACACTGTGATTGACTTCTGCAAATCAAGAATCACATCTAAGTCCACTAGGAAGTTCTTGAGCCACACTGCTTCTTTCGCTGCCTCTGATGCGGCAACGTATTCAGCATCCATGGTAGAGTCTGCCACGCATTTCTGCTTGACACTCTGCCAAACTATGGCTCCACCTCCCAAAGTAAACACATAACCTGAGGTGGACTTGCTCTTGTCCCTGTGCCTTGGAAATCTGAATCTGTGTAACCTCGGGGTACCAGCTCACTCGCCTAATAGACCAACACTTGGTCTCTTGTTCTGCGTAAATACTTGAGAATGCATTTTACTGCCTTCTAATGAGCTTTCCCAGGGTTACTTTGATATCTGCGTACAATGCCAACGACATAACAGATATCAGGCCTCGTACACAACATGGCATACATGAGACTTCCTTATGTTTCTTGAATTGTGTATTGTGAATTGCTAATCTCTTGTCTATATTTGTAGAGTTACAAGAGAGACCCCAGTTGGTTCAGGATTCGCCTTCCTATTGTGTTTTACTTCAATCACGTTCCTGAACTGATTAACATCCAACTGACACAATGATTTACTTATCCTCAATCTAGTTCCTGATCTGGTTCATAACCAACTGACACAAGAATTTACTTATCCTCAATCCAGTTCCTGGTTTGATTCACAACCAATTAACACAATGATTAATTAATTACTTAATTAATTAAATCTACCTTTATCAATTTCCCAATACGTAATTAATCATACCACTAGCAGATTAATTATGGCACTACCATCCTACACCATAATTGCTTCCGGAACAACTAATTTAATTATTCTTTAATCTCCCCACATCAAAGATCTAATGCTCATTAATTTATTAATTTATTGATAAATTAATTAATTAACTTCTTATAATCCGAGATTAGTATCACTCGACCTTTTTACTATACCGGACATAAGTCCACCAGTTGGGTTTAGTATAATAAACATAACTAGCTCATCTCGGGAGCACCATCACCCCGGACGCACCGATACATGATTTCCTTTCGACAAGCTACAGCACACCAAACAACTAAACACGCGCACCCAACCTACCTAGAATATTGGCCACAAATGACCTCACTCTTTAGCAGATCAAAGTATACTATGTCTAATACTCATGCCTGCTCAAGTCTAGGGATAGAATACTAGGAATAAATATTAAATCAGTACAAGACAATTCATCCTAAATTGTCAATTTCAAATATACCCCGGGTATATCTATATGATTCAATTAGTTTAGACAAACAAATTTCTGAATCACATAATGATGCGAAACTAACTGAAGCATTAAAGAAGCCTTGAACATTTTGATTCTTGAAGTCCATTCAAAAGAGGATCCAAAGGCTACCTCAATTAATGCCAAATATTACAACATTTTGCAAGTTTTGGATCTTGATCCAAATGGTGTGGCGACTACTTTTTTTTAAGAAGATTCCAGAAGTGAACATTTCCTCCGACATGCCTATGTCGCCTGAGCAAGGTTGGGTTGGCATAACAGAACTTTTCCTCCGATATGCCCATGTCGCCTGAGGTGGGCAGAATAGAACTTTTCCTCCGATATGCCCATGTCGCCCTAGGAAGGTTGAAAGTCGCATTTGTGAGCTGAATTTATGGACGAATTTCAATAGCATTTGGGTGATATTTTCAAGTTGTTTTCTGTATTTTTTTTTTTTTAGTATTTAGAATATTAGAATTAAGTACAAGAGTCTTCTAAGTCAAAGAGCTTTAATTGGTCAAAGAGCTTTTTCTTGGTCAAAGAGAAGTGTTAATGCTAGTCTTGACTAGAAGGTTCATAAATGCTATTTTAATCCTTTTGTAATTTCAACCATTGTCCCTCTTGAAACTCTATAAATAGGGGCCTTGGTTAACTATTGGAATTCAAGATTTGATATTATAAACTTTAAGGAATTTTTCCTTTCTTGTTAGTTTCTTAGTGAGCTAGTTTTAGTCTTGCAAATATGCTTGAAAAACTTATTTGGCTTATCAACTAAAATCTTCCTTTTAGTTGTGGCGCCTTCTACTCTTCTTTTCTAATTCATTTCATAATCTAAAGGTGTTAGGTTTATCCTAGTGTTGTTGGGTTTGAAAATTAGAGGGGTTGGGAATAGTAATTTCAAAACTACCATTTTATGATTCAAAGATGATAGGTTTCATCCTATTGTTGTTGGGTCTATTTTGGTTTGGGTTGTTTTTGCTTGGAAGATTTCAAGACATCGTTCAATATAGTGTGATTCAAAGGTGTTGAGTGCATTAATACTCAATATTGTTGAATCCACTTGAGCTAGTTGTTTTGCTCAAAAGATCAATCAAGGAGGATTCTACAATTCATGTGAATTCGTACCTTGGATTCACATTAGTTTGGTATCAGAGCCAGTTTCCTTGATTTGGTCATATCATTTTTTTTTTTATCTATCTATCTTGCATCTTATTATTATCATATTTGCCTTGTTTTCTATCTGAAGGTTCAAGTTTGCTAGAAGAAAAAGAAAACAATTTGTCAAAAAAAAAAGAAAAGAAAGAGTACGTGAAAAAAAAAGAAAGAGAGAAGAAAGTATCTTTCTTGCTTCTTAAAGTAATATTGCAGGGATTTGTGATTCCAAGTGTGGGAAAAGTTCTGAAGAAAAGGTATCATCATTGTTAGGTATCATCATTGTTTTCTTTCTAATCTTATAATTTCTTATAAACTTATTCTTGTTTCCTTCACATAATCATTGCATACTATCCTTTCTTTGACCTCTATACTTTCTTTGTTGCCAAGTAAGATAACTTTGAGTAGCATCTTGTAAGGGTTTAACGATTCTCATACGAACTTGCAAGAGGAAAAGAGTGGTAAAATCTGAGTGCAATTCCCCTACTAGATCGGCCTTAAACACGAGTGAAAATTTCTTTTCATTTGGGTTGAGACATATTAGAGAAAGGGGAAAAGGGGTGCGAGGTACTTTTATATTTTCTTGTTTATCTTCTAATGGCAGATCCAAACGGTGAAACGCCTAAACATAAGGCATGGAGGGAACACACCACAAGGCGACTTGATCAAACCCTTGACATCACCTAGATGGACCAACTAGAACTTTCCTTGCAGTAAAGAGAGCATAGGAAGTTAGGAAGTCAACAAGATGATGCTCGTCGTGACACAAATTTTCATGTACGTGGGATCATTAATTAAAAGGTTTGCCGTATCAACCTTGATTCCCACAATTCTGCTAACATGGCTAGTACTTATTTGATTGAAAAATGCAAACTATCTTCCTTTCCACATCCAAAGCCATACATGTATTCAAGTGAGTGTGGACTCGTGAAGATAAAAGAAAAAGTGTTGGTTCCCTTTTGTTTTGGTAAATATCATGATTTTGTTAGGTGTGATATTGTACCAATGGTGTCTACACATCTTCTTTTGGGAAAGCCATCGATGCATAACAAGAATTTTTTGCTCAACAAATCAAGTGGAAAATATGTTTTCAAAGCCTATGGAAGCAAAGTTACTAATGCACTATTATCTCATTATGAGGTGCTCATGTTCCAAAGAAAAATGAAGCATATGAGTGAGAGTGGTAAAAGGAGTGATTAAAAAGCAAGAGTTGGCGAGAAGAAAAGCAAAGTGAGAGAAACGTTAAAAGCAAGAGTTGGCGAGAAGAAAAGCAAAGTGAGAGAAACGTTAAAAGCAAGAGACCTTGAGTAGAAAAGCAATGGGAGTGAAAAATGGCATGAATCTTATGGTGAGTTACGAAAGCCAAAAGAGACAGAAAAAGAAAATTTTGAGGGATTGAAAATTTCAAAAGGTGATATTGAGAGAAAAGATAAACATGAACGAGTTTGTAAGGTAGATAGGAAATCTTCCCCACCTCTCAAAGTACTTTTATCTCCTAACAATTTTCCATCTTCTTTGGTTTGTAAAAGTGAGATTTTTTAGGGATTTGAAGATGAAGGTTCTAAGGACGCTTCTTTTGAATTTGAAATTGTCCAAGCAACTCAAACCATCTAGTTTCATTCCTAGATGTTTTGAGGTAAAGAAATCTGTTTTAAAGAATAAGTTGCAAAGGCAAGTGCATACTTCTCTTGCTTCGTGTTCGATTTGTAAGTCCACTGATTCCCGAGAGTCCTTATATTTTTTTGAATATGAAAATGAGTTCTTAACACTTTTTGGGATGTTTAATTGTCATGAGTTGCTATATCAATGTTCAGAAATTTTTGAGTCATTTTGCTTTAAATCTAAATCTTCATTATTTAGGATATGCTCAAAATCCTGTGTGTTTTGGAACTCTAATGAGTTGAAAAATTCTCTTACATTTTTGGACCTTTTTGTGAATTCGAGTTGAATATTTCTTGTGCATATTCCAGATTTGGGTTGGTTTTCAATTCTTGATATCATATGAATTTGGGGAGCTTTTGGTGATATTGGAAACTCTTGAACATACGTGATTCATCAATTGTATTCTCACATGCACTTCAGGGTCACCCATATAAAGGAACTCAAGTTTTAGGTTTGCACATAAATTCTGTTTTGGAGATAATTTGTTCATTGTGTTATAAGTCTACTTGCTCTTCTCATCAGTTGCTACATTTTTTGGAGATTTTAGAATTTTGGAGAGCAATGAAATTCTTAAAATTTTGTGAACCATTGATCATGTGTGAAGTTGCAAAAGTTGTCACAAATCATCTGTTGGAAAATATGCTTGTTTTTGGTCTTTTATGCACCATAAATTTTGATGTTAGCAATGAGTGTGGTGATAATTGTTTACACAAGCTTGAGGTGTTTGTTCAATTTAAAGGAATTATATTTTGTTGGAATATCTTTGTTACTTCTATCTTTAGAGATATACCAAGTGGGAAGCTTAAATTCAACGCCAATTCTATTTGGTTACTTGATTCAAGAAGTTTTGAGGAACATTCTTTGGCTTCTGTTTTAAGTACAACTATTGATTCAAAATAATGGGGTGTCAGTTCTATTTTGAGAAGTTTGGAATTCATTGAGGGCCCAACTACAAAGCCTATGGTAACTTCTAATCATTTGGTGATATTGCATAATGTTATTAAATCTTATGGTTTTGAACTTGTTACCTTAAGTTTGGATTGTTTTGTTGTTAAGTGGCAAGACATTCCATTGGCACATTTGTGATAAAAAGCTTGTAAAATCATTGCCAATTGAGAATGACTTTAAGTATGCTCAGGAACATGTGATAGATGATGCATTGAACCTTGAGTTACAATTTGGACCCTATGTTCCCCTAGTGTTCTACAATTTTTCCATGAAATTATCTCTTTTGTATAGTTTGGGAAAAAGACACGTCTCATGGTTGGTGTTCATTAGAACTTTTCCATATATGATTAAGTTCATACTTGGAAAAGAATTTGTATATTTTGATAAATAATTTTAGTAGTAATTTTAGGTTTTCAGCCTTTTACATTTTCTCTTGATAGGTTTTATGAAGAACGTTTTTCTTATTTAGTGGTCTTTAAATTTAATAAACTTTTGTGCTAGTGTGACTGAATTCATGAATATGCTTGAAGGATGCCATTGGGACATGCACATATTTATGTGACTCTGAGAAAAGGTGAGTAGAGTACATCCATGATGTGAGATTCTCATTATAATATTTTTTTTGGATTTGTAGAGCAATTCCGATTCGAGGACGAATCGTCTTCAAGAAAGGGGGAATTATGTGAAACTAGCTGAAGCATTAAAGAAGCCTTGAACATTTTGATTCTTAAAGTCCATTCAAAAGAGGATCCAAAGGTTGTCTCAATTAATGCCAAATATTACAACATTTTGCAAGTCTTGGATCTTAATCCAAATGATGTGGGGAGTACTTTTTTTTATGAAGATTCCAGAAGTGAACATTTCCTCCGACATGCCATGTCGCCTGAGGAAGGTTGGGCATAATAGAACATTTCCTTCGACATGCCCATGTCGCCTGAGGTGGGCAGAATAGAACTTTTCCTCCGACATGCCCATGTCGCCTGAGGAAGGTTAGTCGCATTTATGAGCTGAATTTATGACGAATTTCAACAGCATTTGGGTGATATTTTCAAGTTATTTTAAGCATTTTTTTTTTAGTATTTAGAATATTAGAATTAAGTGCAAGAGTCTTCTTGGTCAAAGAGCTTTTTCTTGGTCAAAGAGAAGTGTTAATGCTAGTCTTAACTAGAAGGGTCATAATTGCTATTTTAACCCTTTTGTAATTTTCAACCATGGTCCCTCTTGAAACTCTATAAATAGGGGCCTTGGTTAACTATTGGAATTCAAGATTTGATATTATAAACTTTAAGGAATTTTTCCTTTCTTGCTAGTTTCTTAGTGAGCTAATTTTAGTCCTGCAAATATGCTTGCAAAACTTATTTGGCTTATCAACTAAAACTCTTCCTTTTAGTTGTGGTGCACTCTTCTTCTATAATTCATTTCATAATTCAAAGGTGTTAGGTTTATCCTAGTGTTGTTAGGTTTGAAAATTAGAGGGGTTGGGAATAGTAATTTCAAAACTACCATTTTATGATTCAGAGGTGATAGGTTTCATCCTATTGTTGTTGGGTCTATTTTGGTTTGGGTTGTTTTTGCTTGGAAGATTTCAAGACAACTTTCAATATAGTGTGATTCAAAGGTGTTGAGCTCATTAATACTCAATATTGTTGAATCCACTTGAGCTAGTTGTTTTGCTCTAAAGATCAATCGAGGACGATTCTACAATTCATGTGAATTCGTACCTTGGATTCACATGACATAATAATCTAAACTGACAGTGTGTCCAAAACTGTCTCGGTTACGAACCTCATTTATATATTATGTCTTTTAACCAATGATGAGATCTACTATGTCACACTAGACACCTCATCATCTTACATAATATAAATGGACGACATATGTAAAACATATAAACAATTTAACTAAAACATTTTATCGATATATAAAACTGGGAAATAGTTAATGCAAGCAAAGCTTTAGTATTTAAACCCAACAGCGTGCAGTACTCTGTGGTTTATCATCCTATACTTGTGCGTATGGAATACTCAACTGACCCATAAGCTCCTCTAGTATGACTTTGCTGCTGGGCTTGTGATCTAAAATATAATCCTCCTATAGAAATCTGGCATTGGTGCTGACCACCACTTTCCGATCCTGAGGACTATAAAATAGACCACCCTTCGTTCCTCTGGGATAGCCTATAAATAGCATAACCTCAGACCTCGCATCTAGCTTGGCTGCATCAACTTTGAGCACATGTGTTGGGAAACCCCAAATCCAGAGATGTGACTAGGCTTACGTCCACAAGTCCATTGGGGTCGAAGACACAGTCTTAGATGGTACGAGGTTGAGGATATGAACTGCTGTCTCCAAGGCATATCCCCAAAACGATTTGGGCAGCTCACTATAACTCATCATCGATCTAACCATATCCATAAGAGTCTTGTTCCTCCTCTCTGCTACGACATTCTGCTGGGGTGTGCCAGGTGCAGACAACTGGGACAGAATACCCTCATCTGACAAATAGATCCTAAATTCACTAGAGAGGTATTCGCCACCACGATCAGATCACAGGGTCTTGATACTGATGCAAATCAAGGAGCTACTTCACATTTGGATCATATTGATGATCAAAGAGCTACCAAGGAGGCCAATGGATCACAAGTACCATCAAGCCCACTATAAAACATGGTTGGACCTCTTACAAGGCTTAGGAAGAAACAAATGGAAGAAGTAGTAGGCCAAGTTGCATCAAAGTCACTAGTTGAAGCCAAGACCAACTACACATCTATAAGGCCTAAATCCTTTAACATTGTTAAGGCCTTGGATCAAACTTCTAAGGGTGGATTTCCAGCAGAGAACATTTCTCTCGACATGCCCATGTCAGGAATTTCGTTTCCCGGACAGAATTGAACATTTTCCCCGACATGCCCATGTTGCTTGAGGAAGGATGAAAAAGTCGCATTTATGAGTTGAATTTATGGACAAATTTCAACAGCATTTGGGTGATATTTTCAAGCTGTTTTTCTGTATTTAATTATTTCAAATATTAGAATTAAAGAGTCTTCTAGGTTATAGAGCTTTTCTTAGTCATAGAGCTTTTCTTGGTCAAAGAGAAGCATTAATGCTAGTCTTGATTAGAGAATTCAGATTTTCTATTTTAATCCTTTGTAATTTTCAACCTTGGTCCCTCTTGAAACTCTATAAATTGAGGGCCTTGGTTAACCATTGGAGACAAGTTTGATTGAAGTTATAAACTTTAAGGGTATTCCTTAAGGTCTAGTCTTGAGTTAGATTGGGTTTTGTAAGGTTATTCTTACATAACTAACAACTTATCACTCAATACTCCTTCCTTATTGAGTGTGGAGTTTTTACCTTTCCATTTCTAAGTCCATTGTGATCCAAAGGTGTTAGGTTTCATATACCTATTATTGTTGGGTTCAATAGAGTTAGGATGGGGGTTTGGGAAGAGTCATCTGATTCACCAAAGATTGCCTACATTGATTGCTAGGAGGTGGTGGGTTTAATATACTCTCTATTGCCTATCTTCATTCTTAGGAGGTTTGAGGGAAATGTTTGAAGAGCTACAATAAACGATCTTTATTTCTACATCCAAGCGTCAAGAAGCATCATCAAAGCCTCTTGATTCGCATCAGATACTCTTACCATGATGCTTCTCCACATCTGTCCTGTACTCTTTGAACTTGCTTGTGGTGCATCAAGTAAATGTACCCATATCTAGAGTAATCATCTGTGAATGTCACGTAATACTCAAAACCACCTCTAGCCTGAACTGACAGGTCCACAAAAGTTAGAGTGAATCAACTCTAAAACGTCTTTGGCCCTATACGCATTTGCCTTAAAAGGCCTCTTGCTTATTTTACCCTCCAAGCAAGACTCACAGGTTAGATAATTGTCAATCTCCAATGAGCCCAAGGGCACAACATTGACCAACCTCTGAATCCTTCTAAGGTTGATATGACCTAGTCTTAGGTGCAAAAGATAAGTCTGATTCAATTGGAAGACTCCTTTCTCTTATTGTAATTCGATGCACTACTGGGGAGTTAGTTTTAATTATAAACAATCAACCAATGCACCGGAACATATAAGTTTATTGTTCTTTCTAATAAAAATAGAATCATCAAGAAAGACAAACTTATAACCATCCTGAAGCAGCTTAGAAACTGAAAGAAAGTTCTTTCTAAAGTTGGGTATATAAAGACAATGTCTCAAAATCAAAACAACAGAGTCTGAAAAATAAAGACGAACTACTCCCACAGCAGCAACTGATACTCTGGTAGTATTGTTGGTGTATGTGCCCTTTTTAGGGCTGATATTCGTCATTTTGATTGATGTTATAATCAGATGAGTTAATTTCATGATAGTAATATTCTTGTGCATATTTAATTTCATTAAATCGAACCGCCAAAAGGAACACTCCATGGACTGATTAGATCATGAGTGATTCTTTTGAGTAGTACTCGTGCGAGGATCCTTAGACCAGAAATCACTACATGGTCTTAGGTGAATTGTAGTGTGCTTTGACATACGCCTAACGCGGCCGTAACAGGTTGCCAAGTACGGGTATGATTGGGTACACTATGACTCACACTAAGGTATGTAGGTGAAGTGATGGGACAACAAGTCTCTCTTAAGTGAGAAATGATATCTCAGTCACTTGATAGTGAACTGAGAAGTGCATGGTCGTGCCCAAGGAATGATAAGCGTTATCATTTGCTTGATGAATTCAGTGTCACTAAAAGATCAAGTAAATGTTTAGCTATATAAGGATGATGGTTCCATGCCTTATGCTAAACTAGATATCAATGTTGAGGATCGTACGCAGTTTGCTCGGAAAGGTTGTGTTGAATCACCATTCGACCCTCCGTTCTGAATTGGGTAGTCATTATGTCTTGCTAGAGACCACTAATGAATTATGGATTAATCAATGAGATTGAGTTGTCCATTACCAATTTAGAATTGGCCTACAGGATCGCACATAAGAAAGTTCGATGATGCAGAATAAGTATTCTTGGCTACAGTAAGTATAATTGTTATACTTAAATAAATAAGATTTAATTAAATGGTTTAATTAAATATTATTGAAAATTTTTGTGGCATTAATTAAGAGTTAATTAATTACCTGGGAACAATTGTGATGGGCTAATAAATCAAGAGACTTAATTGCAATTGAGATTCTTGACTCATCAGCCTGATCTATGAGTCATGGGTTGATCCATGGGCTTGGTGTATAACCCAAATCTCATTAAAGTATTATTTAATACTGATTTGGAATCAGTAAATATTATTTAATACTGATTTGGAATCAGTAAATATTATTTAATACTGATTTGGAATCAGTAAAATAATATTTGTTAATAATACTAATTTGGAATCTGATTAAATCAGTAATGTAATAATTGATTGATTACAATATTGATTTTGGAAATCTTGACTCTACAAATATCCTAGGGATAATATTGTAGAAAGTAGACAGATTTCAATCAGAAAAATCTTAGCAAGAGAAATTATACACAAAATCCCAAATTTTCTCTATAGGCAAAAAATGGCTAGTACTGAATCTGCAAAGGGTTTTTGTGCTTGAAAGTAGAGAATCCTTCAAGAAAGGATTTTGGTGGTGACAAACGTAACCGGAGTAGAAGGCTTGGACCAACATCAAACAAGGATCCAGGCGCGATAACCGATTACGCTACGAGGGTAAGCTTTAGAAGCTTTAAATGTAGGATCATTAAAACACTAAAATTGGAATTGGCATGAATCCGCTGCGTAAATTTTTGAAAATCATGCCTCTGATCCCAACAGTGCTATGCTCAGGTTTTTAGTGTTAAAATTAAAATTGATTTTGATTAAAAGTAAATTTGATTTTTTAATATTAAAATTAATTTTAATTCGTGCTTTTAGAAAGCAACAAGAAATTTTTTTCTGGGAAATAATAAAAAAAATTGATTTTCAAGGGAATTGGATTATGGGTTAAATTCGTTTCTTGATTTTGGCCTTTTCCGGAAATTACATTTTGGTCGCTCGCATCGCTCGCATCTCGCCGGAAAACCGTTTTAAAAAACTGGGTTTTGGTTTTGTTTTTATCACCGGAGATGGAATTGAATCTGGTCTGTTGCGTCCTTAATCGAGAAATCGATTAATTTCTGTTGGAGTAGAATGCATAAGCTATGCTTGTATTGTACAGTTTCCCAGTTTAATATATCGATTTGTGATTCAATTATATTTTGTTGTGAATATATATGTTCATTTATATTATGTAAGTAGATGATGAGGTGTCTGGTGTGACAGTAGATCTCATCATTGGTTGAAAGACATAATATATAAATGAGGTTCGTAACCGAGACAGCTTTGGACAAACTGTCGGTCTAGGTTGTTATGTGATTCAGATAATTAGTTTGTCTAAACCAATTGAATCATATAGATATGCCCAGGGCATATTGAACTTGACTTTTAGGAATGATTTGTCTTGTACTTATTTAATAGACAAATTGATCCTTGTATTCTATATCTAAATCCCTAGACTCGAGTGGGCATGAGGATTAGACATAGTGTACTTTGATCTGTCAATGGGTGAGGTCAATTGTGGCCAATAGTCTCGGCAGGTTGGGTGCGCGTGTTTAGTTACTTGGTGTGCTGCTGCTTGTCGAAAGGAAACCATGTACCGGTGCATCCGGGGTGATGGTGCTCCCGAGATGAGCTCGAAATGTTTATTATACTAAACTCGGCCAGTGGACTTATGTCCGGTATAGTAAAAAGGTCGAGTGGTACTAGTCTCGGAATTAAAGAAGTTAATTAATTAATTTATCAGTAAATTAATTTTAATTAACGAGCACTATATCTTTGATGTGGGGAGATTAATAAATATAATTTAATTAAGTTGTTCCGGAAGCAATTCAGGTGTAGGATGGTAGTGCCAAAATTAATCCGTTAGTGGTACGATTAATTTTGTAATAGGTTAATTGAATAGGTAGATTTAATTAATTAATTGGTTAATTATTCCTAAGGGTTAATTCAATAATTAACAAAGTGGAATTATTTAATTAATTCCTAAGGGTTAATTAAGTAATTAACAAAGTGAAATTATTTAATTAATTAATTAAGTCTTCAGTTTCAATTGGAATTAGGAAATCCTAGAGATTAGGAATCTAGTAAGATTTGGTTTATCCTATTAGATTGGTTGCCTAATTGGATTTGGAAACTAATTCATTACCTAAATCCATTAGGAAGACCAATCCTAAACCAACTTGGAGTCTCTCTTGTAACTCTATAAATAGACAAGGGATTAGCCATTCAAGATATAACAATTCAATAGATTCATTATTCAAGAATCTAGAGAGATAAAATTCTAGAGAGAGAAAATTTTCTCTCTCCTAAACGAATTTTATTAAGCAATTGGGGCGGCTGATTTTTGTTTACCTTGGCCGAAATTTTGCCTTGGTTTTGCTAGCCCCGTGTGTTGCTTTTTCTCTCTCTCCGGGCAGTGCGTTTGCAGTACGTGCTAGGTGCGGAGGTGCTGAATTTTTTCAGCAGGTATATTGTGGTGAGTTGCTGATCAATTGACTTCTAGATTGTTGCCCACACAACAAAGAGGTCATAGTCTGTGAGGCATACAAGAGAATCACCAGGTGCACGCTTCAAAGGTAACTTTCTAAGGTTCCGCTTTAATTAGAAATTTTTGTTGCGTGGTAAATCGAGCAAGTGCAAACCCATATCCTATGTGGCAATTCTTTCAATTTCTGGGCTTGAAAATTTTTCAATGGGAAACTGCTTGGATTTTGGTATCAGAGCCTGGTTTAGGGGGTTCTGTGCTTGTTCGATTTATTACATGGTTTTATTTGCAGGTGGTTTAGAATCCCGACTATTATGGTTACGGTTGTATAGGTTTTAATTAAACTCCGGGACATGTCCGGATTTAATTTTATTATGAATGTTTGTAATAGTATAACCACGTGCTGGAAGCCGTGTAGGATTAGATTAAATCTGTAGTAGGATTTTTTCTATGTAATTTCGATTATTTAATTCTTTCCTAGAAAGCCTTGTAGTAGGAAAATTGATTTTTGTAATCGAAGGCGTTATGGTGGGCGACTTAGATTTGTGGGTTTTGGGTTATCATGAATTTGAAGAAACCTAGGAAAACCCATAATGAATTGCAAGAAGACCAAATAGCGTGGGAAAAAATGAAGGAGGAGTTGGCGGCAGGAGGCGACGCCGGGAACGACCGCAGGTAGCAGTCGCGCCGGTCGGCAGGTGAAATAGGCAGCAGCAGGCAGCAGCAGTGCGCTGCAGCTGCTGCTGCGCGCTGCTGCTGGGCGCACAGGGCCGCGCGTACGGCCCGTGCAGGCTGTGCGGCCCTCAGGTCGTGCTGCAATACGGGCGGCCCGTTCTGGCCGTTCGGGCTATTTTTGGCCCGTTTTTCCTCCAGTTTTTGTTTTTTGAAGTTCAAGACTCTCTCCATTGAGTGATGTGACTGGACACGAGATCAAGGCAGAAGATGGAAGCAATTAAAACCATAATAGTCGGGGAATTAATTTTTTTGAATTTATTTCCCGTATTTATTGTTTTAATTTTTATGCTTTATTTTTTTATGCTGTATTTTAGATGCATGAATTAAAGCATGTCTGGTTTTATGGTTGCACATAACTTAGGTTAGTTAATTGCATGTTAAAACCAAAAAAACCCTCAATTTGAAAATCTAAGTGGGAGCGGGTTGTTTTATATCCCCATGGCCACCATTACGGGTTCATATGCGATGTGGGTGGGCTTGCGCGTTGGCATTAGGGCCTTCCTCCATTCGGATGAGTCCAGCCCCGAGATCGCTAGACTATGAGCTTCCGAGTAAGATGACTAGAGCGAGTTTAACTAAGAGAAATGCGACACCCTCTCCATCTGAGGCGCACTATCCTGAGGTAACAAACTCAGAAGTCACGTAATGGCACACACTTAGTGTACGATCGGCAGTATTCCTCCCGCGAGGTTAAGCTGCTTACTTGTAAGGCTGAAAACACCGACTATTAGCTGCATTGATCAAAAGATCGTTGGTCAGATAGTGTAGTTAATGAACTTGGTTCTTCTCAAACGAATGTGGGTTAGCGTAAACGTCTACACTGCGTGGCTTGCGAGAATCTCGGTGGATGAGATGTTGGTGGATTAATATTATTGTTTTGAGGGAAGTCAATAATTAATTGGATTTTCATGTTTTCGAAAATTCTAAGCATATAACTGAAACATTGTTTTGTTTACTTTCCAGTTTAAGTCGATATGGCATTCAATCCTTTAGCTGCTATTTTGAAAGACAACAAATTAACTGGAATCAATTATGTCGACTGGAGTCAAAATTTGGACATAGTCCTGACGGCTGAGCAGTACAAGTTTGTGCTCATCGAAGAATGTCCAGAAGTGCCTGATGAGGACTCTACCCAAGAGGATAGGGACACCTATGCCAGGTGGAGGAAAGCGGATGAGATGGCGCGGTGCTACATTTTGGCCTCTGTGTCAAATGTGCTGCAACATCAGCTTCATCCCATGATCTCTGCCTTCGACATGATGGCGCACCTAAGGCAGATGTTTGCACATCAAGGCAGGACTGCAAGGCAGTCCGCCATGAGGATGTTAATGAACACCAAAATGGTTGAAGACAGATCGGTGAGGGATCATGTTTTACACATGATCAGTAACATCAATGAAATAGAGGTGTTGGGAGGAAATATCGACTCGGAGAGTCAGATAGATATTATCCTCCAGAGTCTACCCTCTTGTTTTGAACAGTTTCGGGTCAACTACAATATGAACCAAAGGGTTTATTCGTTGCCCGAGCTCATGACTGATTTGGTGGCGGCTGAAGGCATCTTCAATGAGAAGAAGCAAGCTTTGGTCGCGGTAAAGGGTTCGAGTTCTTCTTCTGGGCCGAAAGGGAAGAAGAATAAGAAGAAGAAAAATGCTAAGAAACTTGCTGCAAAGCCGAAGATCGCGAAGAAAAGCAAGCCTAAGGGCAAGTGCTTTAAGTGCGGCAAGGCAGAACACTGGAAAGCAAATTGTCCGAAGCTCAAAGGTACGATTGTTTCTACCCTAATTACTGAGACATGTTTAGCGGTGATTCCCACAGATACTTGGTGTGTGGATTCAGGTGCCACTGACCATGTTTGTAATTCTTTGCAGGGGTTCCAAGTAACCCGGATGCTTAGAGAGGGAGAACTGGACATCTACATGGGCGACACTACAAGAGTGTGAGTTGAAGTAGTGGGAGTAGTGAGGTTAAATTTTGAGAATTGTAACCTAGAGTTAGTAAACTGCCTTTTTGTACTGAGTTTTAGAAAGAACTTGATTTCGGTTTCTAAACTCTTGAAGAACGGTTACAAGTTTATTTTTTCTGATGAGTCTGTATTTATTAGAAAAAATGGGAAACTTGTTTGTTCTGGTTCATTGGTGGACAATTTATTTGTGGTTAATTCTAACTCCCCTGTTGCGCAAAACATAGAGATAGATAGCTCAGAATCTAACATTAATAAGAGGAAGAAACCTTCTGAAATGAATCAAACCTATCTTTGGCATCTAAGGCTAGGCCATATAAACCTTAGTAGGATTCAGAGGTTGGTCAATGATGGACCTTCGGGTTCATTAGATATTGACAGTTATGCAACCTGCGAATCTTGCTTGGAAGGTAAGATGACCAAGAGACCTTTTAAGACAAAAGGTTATAGAGCTAAAGAAGTATTAGAGTTGATTCATTCTGACTTGTGTGGACCTATGACGGTCCAGGCACGAGGGGGATATGAGTATTTCGTGACGTTCACGGATGACTACTCTAGGTACGGATACATTTACATAATGCGCCACAAGTCTGAATGTTTTGGCAAGCTCAAAGAGTTTCGGGCAGATGTGGAGAAGCATCATGGTAAGAGTATCAAGACACTGCGTTCAGATCGTGGTGGGGATTACCTGTCCCATGAATTTTGAGATTACCTCACTGAGGTAGGAATTCAGTCTCAGTTATCTGCACCTGGCACGCCACAGTAGAATGGTGTAGCAGAAAGGAGGAATCGAACTCTTATGGAAATGGTTAGGTCCATGATGAGCTATAGTGATTTGCCAAGTTCGTTCTGGGGATATGCCTTAGAAACGACAATGTATATTCTTAATCTTGTACCATCTAAAACCGTGTCTTCAACCCCAGTAGAGTTGTGGAACGGGCGGAAGCCCAGTCTAAGACATCTCAGAATTTGGGGCTGCCCAGCACATGAGCTTAAGACAGATACGGCTAAGTTAGATGTAAGAACAGAATTAATGTTGTTTGTATGATATCCTAGGGGACCGAAAGGTGGTCTATTCTATAGTCCTAAAGATCAGAAGGTGGTGGTAAATACCAACGCTAGATTTTTAGAAGAGGTCTATGTCTTAGACCACAAGCCCAAGAGTAAGATAGTACTAGAAGAGCTTAGACGACAAACTACTAATCCTGATGCACCAGCACAAGTAGACACACCACACACTGCACATGAGATCACAGATGATGTGCCTACACAGGCGGTGTCTCGTCGTAGTGGGAGGGTTGTGAGACAGCCCGGCAGTTTCGTTGGCATGGGAGAGGCCTCAGACCTAGTCCCAGGTGTGCATGAACCTGACCCAGTTAACTACAATGAGGCACTTCGAGATAAAGATGCAGAATCTTGGCGTAAGGCAATGATATCCGAGATGGGGTCAATGGACCACAATCAAGTCTGGGAGCTGACCTGCCTGATGGGCTCAAGCCCATTGGATGCAAGTGGGTCTACAAACGTAAGAGAGGACCTGACGGGAAGGTGGAAACCTTTAAAGCTAGGCTGGTGGCGAAGGGGTATACTCAGAAAGAGGGAATCGACTATGAGGAAAACTTCTCCCCGGTAGCCATGCTTAAGTCGATCCGGATTCTCTTGGCCATAGCTGCTCATATGGATTATGAGATTTGGCAGATGGATGTCAAGACAGCTTTCCTAAACGGAAGTCCTGAGGAAACCATCTTTATGCAGCAACCAGAAGGATTCATTGAAAAGGCCAAGAGCATAAGGTTTGCAGGCTTAAGAGGTCTATTTATGGACTTAAGCAGGCATCCAGATCTTGGAACATCCGGTTTGATGAGGTAATCCAGTCTTTTGGATTTACTCAGTATCCGGATGAGCAATGTGTATATCGCAGACGTCATAGAAACTCAGTGGTGTTTCTTGTGCTTTACGTAGATGACATTCTATTGATTGGCAACAATATGAAAGTGTTATCAGACGTAAAGGCATGGCTGTCCAAGCAATTTGATATGAAGGATTTAGGGGAAGCGGGACATATCCTTGGGATCAAGATTATTCGAGATCGTAAGAAACGTTCGTTAACGCTCTCCCAAGCTTCGTACATAGACACGATTCTGGCCCGCTTTAACATGCAGAACTCCAAGAAAGGTTTTCTACCTTTCAGGCATGGAGTGTTTCTATCTAAGGAGCAGTCTCCTAAGACTGTTGAGGAGATAGAGACCATGAAGACAGTTCCATATGCTTCGGCAGTAGGAAGTCTCATGTATGCCATGTTGTGTACGAGGCCTGATATTTGTTATGCCGTTGGCATGGTGAGCAGATATCAGAGTAACCCCGGGAAAGCTCATTTTGCGCAGAACGAGGGACCAAGTTCTGGTCTATCAAGCATCTGAGCTGGTACCCCGAGGTTACACAGATTCAGATTTCCAAGGCTACAAGGACAAGAGCAAGTCTACCTCAGGGTATGTGTTTGGAGCCATAGTTTGGCGGAGTGTCAAGCAGAAATGCGTGGCGGACTCTACCATGGAGGCTGAGTACATTGCTGCATCAGAGGCAGTGAAAGAAGCAGTGTGGCTCAAAAACTTCTTAGTGGATTTAGATGTGATTCCTGGTTTGCCGAAGTCTATCACGATTAACAACGGTGCAGTAGCAAACTCGAAGGAACCACGAGCCCACAAGGCAAGTAAACATATACAGCGCAAGTACCACCTGATACGAGACATCGTAAAGAGGAAAGACGTGGTCGTGGCTAAGATAGCATCGGAGGATAACCTTGCAGATCCATTCACGAAGACATTGACCACTAAAGTCTTTGAGGCTCACATGGAGGGCATGGGGATCAGATATCTAGGAGAGCCATGATAGTTTTTCTAGATAGATAGCAGCAGATTGTATAGGATTGTATGTAGTTGTATACTTAAAGCACAGCTTAAGTATTAGTGGGAGATTGTAGGAGTAGAATACATAAGCTATGCTTGTATTGTACAGTTTCTCAGTTTAATATATCAATTTTTGTTTCAATTATATTTTTTTGTGCTTATATTTCCACTTATATTATGTAAGTAGATGATGAGGTGTCTGGTGTGACACAGTAGATCTCATCATTGGTTGAAAGACATAATATATAAATGAGGTTCGTAACCGAGACAGCTTTGGACAAACTGTCGGTCTAGGTTATTATGTGATTCAGATAATTAGTTTGTCTAAACTAATTGAATCATATAGATATGCCCGGGGCATATTGAACTTGACTTTTAGGAATGATTTGTCTTGTACTGATTTAATAGACAAATTGACCATTGTATTCTATCTCTAAATCCCTAGACTCGAGTGGGCATGAGGATTAGACATAGTGTACTTTGATCTGCCAATGGGTGAGGTCAATTGTGGTCAATAGTCTCGGTAGGTTGGGTGCGCGTGTTTAGTTACTTGGTGTGCTGCTGCTTGTTGAAAGGAAACCATGTACCGGTGCGTCCGGGGTGATGGTGCTCCCGAGATGAGCTCAAAATGTTTATTATACTAAACCCGGCCGGTGGACTTATGTCCGGTATAGTAAAAAGGTCGAGTGGTACTAGTCTCAGAATTAAAGAAGTTAATTAATTAATTTATCAGTAAATTAATTTTAATTAACGAACACTATATCTTTGATTTGGGGAGATTAATGAATATAATTTAATTAAGTTGTTCCGGAAGCAATTCTGGTGTAGGATGGTAGTGCCAAAATTAATCCGTTAGTGGTATGATTAATTTTGTAATGGGTTAATTGAATAGGTAGATTTAATTGATTAATTGGTTAATTATTCCTAAGGGTTAATTCAGTAATTAATAAAGTGGAATTATTTAATTAATTCCTAAGAGTTAATTAAGTAATTAACAAAGTAGAATTATTTAATTAATTAATTAAGTCTTAAGTTTCAATTGGAATTAGGAAATCCTAGAGATTATGAATCTAGTAGGATTTTGTTTATCCTATCAGATTGGTTGCCTAATTGGATTTGGAAACTAATTCATTACCTAAACCCATTAGGAAGACCAATCCTAAACCAACTTGGAGTCTCTCTTGTAACTCTATAAATAGACAAGGGATTAGCCATTCAAGACATAACAATTCAATAGATTCATTATTCAAGAATCTAGAGAGATAAACTTCTAGAGAGAGAAAATTTTCTCTCTCCTAAACGAATTTTATTAAACAATTGGGGCGGCTGATTTTTGCTTACCTTGGCCGAAATTTTGCCTTGGTTTTGCTAGCCCCGTGTGTTGCTTTTTCTCTCTCTCCGAGCAGTGCGTTTGCAGTACGTGCTAGGTGCGGAGGTGCTGAATTTTTTAGCAGGTGGATTGTGGTGAGTTGCTGATCAATTGACTTCTAGATTGTTGCCCACACAACAAGAGGTCATAGTCTTTGAGGCGCAGAAAAGAACCACCAGGTGCACGCTTCAAAGGTAACTTTATAAGGTTCCACTTTAATTAGAAATTTTTGTTGCGTGGTAAATCGAGCAAGTGCAAACCCAGATCCTATGTGGCAATTCTTTCAATTTCTGGGCTTGAAAATTTTTCACTGGGAAACTGCTTGGATTTTGGGGTTTTGTTTTTCGATCGAAAGAATGAAAGCTAGAATGGGTTCGTTTTGTTTTGAATTTTTGTTGGGCAAAGTTGTTTTCATATCTTGGGCTACAAAATTGTTTGGCCGGATTCTTTAAGCGGTTTGGAATCGTTTTTGAAATTGGGTTGTGAGGAATCTCGCCAGAAGAAATGATCTTTTCTGGGTCTGTTCAGAACTTGACTTGAAAAATGTTCTTGTTGTGATGTTGTTTTAGTTTCTGGGTTTTAATGCTGCGACGGAGAAACACTTCACCGGGAAAATGGGCCATTGGAAATGGTTTCTGGGTTGGCTTGTTTCCTCTCCTCCGTAATCGAAATAAGCCAGAAAGGTTCCGGTTGAGCTTTTTTTGAGACGAGGATCCGGTCGGACTGAGAACGAGCAGCGGGAAATGTTGCCGCTATTTCTCTCTTAGTTAGAACGACCAGAGATCACGGCTGGAAATGTGTGGACTCTTCAAACGAAAGTTCTCGTCGTTTGGGGAGGCTTCCATTGGGAAGGTCGTGGAAGGGTGAGGTCAGCGACACCGGGAAATCAGCCGGTGAAAATGACTGGAAACGGGAATCGGCCGGCTGGAGGTTGATCGGGGAAGAAGAGGGTGGCGGTGTGAGGCTGAAATGACTAGAATGCCCCGCCGCACCCTAACCTTAATGAGACCAAGTTTTAAAATGGTTTTAAAATGGCATAATGGCCCCTGGACTTTGAGTCATTCTCAAAACATTGACCAAAATTTTATTTAAATTACCAAATTGCCCCATAATTTAAGAAAAATTGTTTTCTGATTTTATTTTGGTAAGATTTTAAATTTTAATTTTGGAATAAAATCAAATCTTATCAGATCTTAATTTTAAAATGTTAAAATTGGATTTTAAAATTTTAAAATATATTAAATCAATTATCTTAATGAGATTAGGATAATTAGCTAATAAATAGAATAATTAATTTGATTCTTTATTTATGCTTTCAAATATGGTATGATTTATTTAAACGGTTTAAATATTTGCATACATATTTGGTATGTTCATGCATCATTTATCACAAATGATTGAACAAGAAAAAGGAAAGATTGATTGAAATTGATTATGACACGATCAATTTTAATAGTATAGAATATTTTGAAAATATTCAATTACACAATCTTTTAAATTGATTGGTTTAATTAAAATGGGTTTGTATGAAGCACTTGCATTTTATGTATTTTTCATGCATGAATTGGGCTTTATTTATTTTGTTTAAATTTGGGGCCCGCGAGCCAATTAAATTGGGCCAGCGAGCCTATTAAAATTTATTATAATAGAATAGATTAGAAATTAGGCCCAAGAAATTCCAACAAGCCAAGACGGAGTCATGGAGTTGGAGCCCAATAATGGAGGCCGGAATGAAGACAAAGTTTTAAAAGCCTTGTAATAGACTAGAGCCCATTCATTGCATTTTTTGCTTTATACTTTATATTTTGTGAATGATGAAAACGAAATGCATGTTAAGCCGTTCAAACTAAATCCCTAAAAACCTAAGTTATAAATTGCTTCCATATTTGGGGGCTCGCCAGAGCGTCGAACGTCTGTGGACTTGGAGAGCCCAAGGGCCTCAGGTTTTCTTCGTGAGGCGGGTTGTCACATAGTAGGTGCCCAACTTTACTCACTACCACTATGTTGAAAAAATGTTTGGGTATTTATTGATGTGATGCTTCGAGGGATGGTTTGACTTAGGGAAATCGGTCTAGTTTAACCCGATAAGTTGACTAGGATTGGTTTTGCAATGATAGGATGTGTCAAACATTTGGAATGTTCATCCTATCATCGAATAGTTGCATGGGATGCAATTGGAAAGCGTTAAGTTGCATGAGATGTGATTTGAACGTTGCCTACCAAAAGAGCCTGATCCCTACGATACTTGCTAAAGCAAGACTGGGGTTTGGTTCTTTGTGGATTTTCGGCCCACAATCTAGTACCAACACAAAATTGTTTGGGATTGCAAATTTTGCTATTGTGGAAAATGATTTTAAAACTCATCCTAATATTTTGCATTTAATCTTTTTTAGAAATGACCTCATCTAGCACTAATGTTGTCTCAAACTTTACTCTAAGAAGTATATTGGATAAAAAAAAAATCGGTTGGACCAAACTACTTAGACTAGGAAAGAACCTTGAGAATTGTTCTCAAACAAGAAAGGAAGCTACATGTCTTAGAGACTACTTTACCTGAACCACCACAGAATGCCACGACTACTGATCAGCGAGCCATGGGATAAACTGAAAAGTGATTCCAATGATGTGACGTGCTTGATGCTAGTGTATATGACAGGCGAGCTTCAAAAGCAGTTCATGAATTCGAAAGCGTTCCGGATTTATGAGTCACTGACAAAAATGTTTCATGAACAAGCCCGTCCGTATCTTTGTTATTGAAATAAATCTTTATATGTCCACCTCATGGGTATTAGATACTGGATGTGGGGTTCACATTTGTACTAATGTGCAAGGACTCAGAAATAGAATGATGACAAGGAAAGGTGAAGTTGATCTCCGAGTGGGCAACGGGGCAAGGGTTGCTGCAGTTGAAGTGGGAGATTACACTTTATCTTTTCCTTCCGATTTAAACATTGAACTTGAGAATTGTTATTATGTACCTGCTTTCAGCAAGAATATTATTTCAATTTATTGTTTGGATATTAAAGGATTTCGTTTTATTATTGGTAATAATTTGTTATCTTTATATCCGAATGATGTTTTATACAGAGTTGCAAATTTGTGCAACGACCTATATGTCTATGATTTGAGTCAAGAAAGATCGGTCAATAACATTGAAAAGAAAGCTAAATCAATTAAGTTTGATATGAGTCCAACTTTTCTTTGGCACTGTCGTTTAGGCCATGCAAACGAGAAACGAGTTCAAAGATTTCACAAGGATGGAGTGCTAGGGTCATTTGATTTCGAATCATATGACACCTGTGAATCCTGTTTGCAAGGAAAAATGACAAAGAGTCCTTTCAACAAGAAATGCGAAAGAACTAATGAACTATTGTCCCTAATACACACGGATGTATGTGGACCAATGAGCACACAATCCAGAGGTGGATTCGTATACTTCGTTACTTTTATCGATGAATATAGTAGATATGGCTATGTCTACTTAATGAGCCATAAAAGTGAAACTTTTGAAAAGTTCAAAGAGTTTAAGAACGAAGTAGAGAATCAGTAGGATAGAAGGATTTAAGGCTATTCGCTCTGATTGGGGAGGTGAATACCTTAGTGATGAGTTTGATGGCTATCTAAACAGTGTGGAATTGTTTCACAGAGCTGACTCCACCGGGAACACCTCAATGGAATGGTGTATGTAAAAGGAGGAATCGGACACTATTAGATATGGTCGATCAATGATGGGCCAAGCGACTCTCCCTATGTCCTTTTGGGGTTATGCCCTCCTTTCTGCTGCCTACTTACTGAACCGTATTTCATCTAAGGCAATAGATAAGACTCCATATGAGATATGGATGGGTCAAAAGCCCTATATGTCAAGCTCATGTTTGGGTTTGTCAAGCTCATGTATAAAGAGTTTACAAAATAATAAGCTTGAACCTAAAACTGACAAATGCCTGTTTGTGTGGTATCCTAAGGAAACCAAAGGATATCAATTCTACCTATCGACTGACAACAAAGTGTTTGTTGCACGAGGAGCTACTTTCTTAGAGAAAGACTTTCTGTACAAGAAAGACGGTGGGAGTAGAATAGAACTCGAAGAGGTTCAAGACCCATAAGAGAGTGTAGAACCATCTACAGAAACTAATATGGAAGTTGGCATGGAAACTTATGAAGATGAGCAACTTGAGCCAATAACACAAGAACCTAGAAGATCTGGTAAATCTCGTCACCAACCCGAGAGATACGGATTTCTCATGACTGACGATCAAGATTTGATCTTGGTGGACTCTGATGAGCCCACGACCTACAGACAGGTTTTAGAAAGTCCAGATTCAAATAAATGGCTACAAGCCATAGAATCTGAAATGAAATCCATGAGGGACAATAAAGTGTGGACTTTGATTGACCCTCCTGTTCAGGCAAAGGTTGTCAATTGTAAGTGGATTTTCAAGTTAAAACCTGGCAGGATCTTCAAGGCACGACTAGTGGCTAAAGGTTTCAGACAGACTCATGGTATTGACGATGATGAAACCTTCTCCCCTATCGTGATGCTCAAGTCATTTGGACTATGCTCGCCATAGCTGCATATTATGACTATTAGATATGACAGATGGATGTTAAGACGACTTTCCTGAATGGAAACCTACTCGAGGATGTTTACAGAAACAACAAGAGGGATACATCGATCAAGAGCATCCAAATCGAGTAGGCAATCTACGTACTAAAGCAAGCATCTCGAAGTTGGAATCTTCATTTTGACGAAGCAGTAAAAGGTTACGGCTTCATAAAGAACGAAGATGAGCCTTGTGTTTATAAGAAGTGGGAGCAAGAATGTTTTTCTTGTCCTATATGTGGACGACATCCTGCTCATAGGAAATGACATCCCCATGTTGAAAGATATCAAACAATGGTTGGGGAGTGTATTTTCTATGAAAGACTTATGAGAAGCCGAAATGATACTAGGTATCAAGATCTATAGAGATAGGTATAAAAGGTTTCTGGGACTAAGTCAAGAAGGGTACATAGACAAGAAATTGAAGAGATTCAATATGCTTCGGACATGGCCTCCTCTTAAAGAAGAACCAATGTCCTTCAACTAAAGAGGAGAGGGATGCAATGAGTAGAGTCCCATATGCTTCGGCAATAGGATCTATCATGTATGTCACGCTATATTCCCCCCTCGGATGTCGCACATGCACTAAGTATGACTAGCAGATACCAACAAGATCCAGGAATGGATACTGCAGTCAAGGCAATCCAGAAGTACTTGCGAAGGACTAAAGGATTAATGCTAGTGTAAGGAGGACAAGAACAGCTCATCGTACAAGGTTACGCCGATGCTGCTTTCCAGACTGATCAAGACGACATGAAGTCACAATCAGGCTACGTTTTTAGCCTGAATGGGGCGCGGTGAGTTGGAAAAGCTCGAAGCAAGATACCACAACCAACTTTACAACAGAATCTGAGTATATTGCTGCATCAGATACTACAAAGGAAGCTATTTGGTTGAGAAAATTTGTGTCAGACATCGGAGTGATACAGAGTATCCAAGATTTGATTGACCTGTTTTGTGATAATAATGGGGCCATCACACAAGCAAAGGAGCCCCGGTCACACCAGAAGACCAAACACATACTCAAACGTTATCACCTCATTCGAGAGATAGTCGATCGAGGAGATGTTAAAGTATGCAAAATAGGGTCAGACGACAATATAGCAGATCCTCTCACAAAAGCTCTACCACAGTCAAAGTTTGAGAGACATGTAATAGAGCTTGGTCTTAAAATGTTTGAGACATAGCCCTTCAACGGCATGTGGGAGATTGTTGGTGTATGTGCCCTTTTAAGGGCTATATAGATATTTGTCGTTTTGATTGATGTTATAATCGGATGAGTTAATTTCATGGTAGTAATATTCTTGTGCATATTTAATTTCATGAAATTGATTCGCCAAAAGAAACACTTCATTGACTGATTAGATCATGAGTGATTCTGTTGAGTAGTACTCGTACGAGGATCCTTAGACCTGAAATCACTACATGGCCTTAGGTTAATTGTAGTGTGCTTTGACATACGCCTAACGGGACTGTAACAGGTTGTCAAGTATGGCTATGATTAGGTACACTATGAGTCACGCTAAGGTATGTAGGTGAAGTGATGGGACTACAAGTCTCTCTAAAGTGAGAGATGATATCTTGACCACTTGATAGTGAACTGAGAAGTGCATGGCCGTGCCCAAGGAATGATAATCGTTATCATTTGCTTGATGAATTCAGTGTCACTAAGAGATCAAGTAAACGTTTAACTATATAAGGATGATGGTTCCATGCCTTATGCTAAACGGGATATCAATGTAGAGGATCGTACACAGTTTGCTCGGAAAGGTTGTGTTGAATCACCATTCGACCCTCCATTCTGAATTGGGTAGTCATTATGTCTTGCTAGAGACCACTAATGACTCATGGATTAATCAATGAGATTGAGTTGTTCATTACCAATTTAGAATGGGCCTACAGGATCACACATAAGAAAGTTTGATGATGCAGAATAAGTATTCTTGGCTACAGTAAGTATAATTGTTATACTTAAATAAATAAGATTTAATTAAATGGTTTAATTAAATATTATTGAAAAGTTCTGTGGTATTAATTAAGAGTTAATTAATTACCTGGAACAATTGGGATGGGCTGATAAATCAAGAAACTTAATTGCAATTGAGTTTCTTGACCCAGCAGCCTGATGCATGGGTCATGGGATGATCTATGGGCTTGGTGTATAACCCAAATCATTAAAGTATTATTTAATACTGATTTGAAATCAGTAAATATTATTTAATACAGATTTAGAATCAGTAAATAATATTTGGTAATAATACTAATTTGGAATCTGATTAAATCAGTAATGTAATAATTGATTGATTACAATACTGATTTTGGAAATTTTGACTCTACAAATATCCTATGGATATTATTGTAGAAAGTAGACGGTTTTCAATCAGAAAAATCTTAGCAAGAGAAATTATACACAGAATCTCAAATTCTCTCTATAGGCAAAAAAAGGCTAGCACCGAATCTGCAAAGGGCTTTTGTGTTTGAAAATAGAGAATCTTTCAAGAAAGAATTTTGGTGGTGACAAACGTAACCGGAGCAGAAGGCTTGGACCAACATCAAACAAAGATCCAGGCGCGTTAACCGATTACGCTACGAGGGTAAGCTTTAGAAGCTTTAAACGTAGGATCATTAAAACACTAAAAATTGGAACTGGCATGAATCCGCTACGTAAAATTTTGAAAATCATGCCTCCGATCCCAACAAGTATCGCCCAAGTAGTAGACCTGCAACTCACCATCTCTAAGTAACTGGGTCACTTGGAACCCCTGCAAAGAATTACAAACATGATCAGTGGCTCTTGAATCCACACACCAACTATCTGTGGGAATCGCCGCTAAAAATGTCTCAGTAACAAAGGTGAAATTGCTCATACCTCTAGGCTTTGGGCAGTCCTTCATCCAGTGTCCTGCTTTGCCACATCTGAAACTGTTGCCTTTTGGCTTGTGCTTCTTGGCAACACCTCCTTTGGGTCCAAGATGCTTTCTGGCCATTCTTCCTCTTATGCTTCCTGGAATTGGGCCCAGTATAGGAACCTGAATGTCCAACAGTAGCCAAAGCTTGCTTTTTCTCAAAGAAAAGGCCTTCGGCAGACACCAACGCAGTCATGAGCTCGGGCAAAGTATACTTAAACTTGTTCATGTTATAGTTCAGCCGAAACTGCTCAAAACTGTGAGGCAAGCTCTGGAGGATAATGTCACACTGTGACTCACAATCAATCTCGCCTCCCAATACCTCGATCTCGTTGATGTTGCTGACCATTTCCAGCACGTGATCTCTCACTGGGGTGCCTTCAGCTATCTTGGCACTCATGAGTTTCCTCATAGCTGACTGTCTGGCTGCCCTGCCCTGATGTCCAAACATCTCCCTGAGATTAGTCATCATATCATAGGTTGAGGTCATCAACTGATGCTGGTGCAGCAGTATACTCGACATAGAAGCCAAGATGTAGCACGTAGTCATCTCATTGGCTTGCTTCCACCTCGTATATGATTCCTTCTCCTCAGGGGTGGCAACATCTCTGGGTGTCTCAGGGCAAACCTCAGTAAGCACGTACTTGTAACCCTCAACAGTAAGGACAATGTCCAAGTTACGCTTCCAATCAATGTAATTAGGACAGGTGAGATTGTTTTGCTTCAGAATGACAGCAAGTGGATTTAACGACATATCGACAAACTTAAAAAATAAAGAGTCAAGTTTTAGTATTTTATCTTTTTCAGAAATATTGATATCCTCAAAACAATACATGAAGGAAACATATCAAGAACTTTCGTGCTATGCATGTTTTTGGTCTTTTATGCATCATAATTTTTGATGTTATCAATGAGTGTGGTCATAATTGTTTACACAATCTTGAGGTGTTTGTTCAATTTGAAGGAATTGTATTTTGTTGGAATATCTTTGTTACTTCTATCTTTAGAGATATACCAAGTGGGAAGCTTAAATTCAACATCAATTCTATTTGGTTACCCGATTCAAGAAGTTGTAAGGTAAGACATTCTTTGTCTACTTCTTTAAGTGCTACTATTGATTCAATGCAATCGAGTGTCGGTTCTATTTTGAGAAGTTTGGAATCCAATGAGAGCCCAACTACCGAGCCTATGGTAACTTATAATCATTTGGTGACATTGCATAATGTTCTTAAATCTCATGATTTTGAACTTGTTGCCTTAAGTTTGGATTGTTTTGTGTTAAGTGGCAAGACAATCCAAACTTAAAAGTGGCAAGACAATCCAATGGCACATTTGTGTGACAAAAAGCTTGTAAAATCATTGCTAATTGAGAATGACTTTATGTATGCTCAGGAACACGTGACGGACATCATACATTGAATTTTGAGTTAGAATCTGGACCCTATATTTCTCAAGTGTTCTACAATTTTTCCATGAAATTATATCTTTTGTATAGTTTGGGAACAAGGCATGTCTCATGGTTGGTGTTCATTAGAACTTTTCCCTATATGATTAAGTTCATACTTGGAAAAGAATTTGTATCTTTTGATTGATAGTTCTACAAATAATTTCAGTTGTAATTTTAGGTTTTCAGCCTTTTACATTTTGTCTTGATAGTTTCTTTTTTTATGAATAAAGTTTTTCTTATTTAGTGGTCTTTCAAATTAATAAACTTTTGTGCTAGTGTGATTGAATTCATGACTATGTTTAAAGGATGTCCTTGGGACGTGCACATAGTGAGTAGAGTGTATTCATGATGTGAGATTCCCATTCTAATCTTTCTTTTTGGATTTGTAGATCAATTCCGATTCGAGGACGAATCCTTTTAAAGGGGGAGGGGATGATGCGAATCAAGGAGCTACTTCACATTTCGATGACGTTGATTATCAAGGAGCTGCTAAAGAGGCCTTGGATCAAACTTCTAAGGGTGGATTTCCAGCAAAAAACATTTCCCTCGACATGCCCATGTAAGGAATTTCGTTCCGCGGGCAAAATTGAACATTTCCCCCGACATGCCCATGTCGCCTGAGCAAGGTTGAAAGTCGCATTTATGAGCTGAATTTATGGATGAATTTCAACAGCATTTGGGTGATATTTTCAAGTTGTTTTTCTTCATTTAATAATTTAGAATATTAGAATTAAAGAGTCTTCTTGGTTATACAGCTTTTCTTAGTCAATACAGCTTTTCCTGGTCAAAGAGTTTTCTTGGTCATAGAGAAGTATTAATGCTAATCTAGATTACAGAGTTTAGATTTACTATTTTAATCCTTTGTAATTTTCAACCTTGGTCCCTCTTGAAACTCTATAAATTGAGGGCCTTGGTTAACATTGAAGACAAGTTTGATTGAAGCTTTAAACTTTAAGGGCATTCCTTAAGTTCTAGTATTGAGCTAGATTGGGTTTTGTAAGGTTATTCTTGCATAACTAACAACTTATCACTCAATACTCCTTCCCTATTGAGTGTGACGTTTTTACCTTTCCATTTCTAAGTCCATTGTGATCCAAATGTGTTAGGTTTCATATACCTATTATTGTTGGGTTCAATAGAGTTAGGTTGGGGGTTTGGGAAGAGTCATCTGATTCATCAAAGATTGCCTACGTTGATTGCTAGGAGGTGGTGGGTTTAATACACCCTCTATTTCCTATCTTCATTCTTAGGAGGTTTGAGGGGATTGTTTGAAGAGCTATAAGAAACGGTCTTCATTCCTCATCAAAAGCGTCAAGAAGCATCAACCTCGCCTATTAATTCGCATCAGTTGGTATCAGAGCTAAGTTTTCTTACTAGCTCATATCTTTAAATTCCGTACTATCAAAAAAAAAAGGAGAGAGAGAAATCGATTTAGTCGAAAAAAAAAAGAGAAATCGATTCAGTCAAAAAAACAAAGTATTGAAGTATCAAGTTCTTCATTCCATTCTTCTATTCATTTTCGCTTCTTCTACGTTTTCATTTCTAAACCCTCTTTTCTTTTCTTTGATCTCAAAAATGCCTTATATTCCAAGTTGTGACGTTTTGTGAGAAACTTCCAAGACTTGATTGGGGCAGTCTAGTGCTAAGAAAGGAGTGGTAAAATCTGAGTGCAACTTTCCCCTACTAAAATCGGCCTTAAACACGAGTGAAAAGTTCTTTCATTTGGGTTGAGACATAATAGGGAAAAGGGGTGTGAGGTACTTTTAACTTTTATTTTGTTATTTATCTTTTAATGGCAGATCCAACCGGTGAAACGCCTGAACAAAAATCATGGAGGGAACACACCACAAGGCGACTTGATCAAACCCTTGATAGGGTCATCACCCGTATGGACCGACTAGAACTTTCCATGCAGCAAAGAGAACATAGGAAGTTTGGAAGTCAACAAGATGATGCTCGTCGTGACACAAATTTTCATGCGTGGGATCATTAATGACAAGGTTTGCCTTATCAACCTTGATTCCCACAATTCTGCTAACATGGCTAGTACTTATTTGATTGAAAATTACAAACTATCTTTCGTTCCACATCCAAAGCCATACTTGTATTCAAGTGAATGTGGACTCATGGAGGTAAAAGAAAAAGTGCTGGTTCCTTTTTGTTTTGGTAAATATCATGATTTTGTTAGTTGTGATATTGTACCAATGGTGTCTACAAATCTTCTTTTGGGAAAGCCAAGGATGCATAACAAGAATTTTTTGCACAATAAATCAAGTGGAAAATATGTTATCAATGGCTATGGCAGCAAAGTTACTCTTGCACCATTATCTCATTATGAGGTGCTCCTGTTCCAAAGAAAAATGAAGCGTACGAGTGAGAGTGGTAAAATGAGTGATGAAAAAGCAAGAGTTTGTGAGAAGAAAAGCAAAGTGAGAGAAACAGAAAAAGCAAGAGACCTTGAGAAGAAAAGCAATGAGAGTAAAAAATTGCATGAATCTTATGGTGAGTTACAAAAGCCAAAAGAGACAGAAAATAAAATTTTTGAGGGAATGAAAATTTCAAAAGGTGATATTGAGAGAAAAGATGAACATGAACTGATGTGAATCCAAGGTACGAATTCACATGAATTGTAGTATCGTCCTCGATTGATCTTTTGAGCAAAACAACTAGCTCAAGTGGATTCAACAATATTGAGTATTAATGAACTCAACACCTTTGAATCATACTATATTGAAATATGTCTTGAAATCTTCCAAGCAAAAACAACCCAAACTAAAATAGACCCAACAACAATAGGATGAAACCTATCACATTTGAATCATAAAATGGTAGTTTTGAAATTAGTATTCCAACCCCTCTAATTTTCAAACCCAACAACACTAGGATAAACCTAACACCTTTGGATTATGAAATGAATTAGAAAAGAAGAGTAGAAGGCGCCACAACTAAAAGGAAGAATTTTAGTTGATAAGCCAAATAAGTTTTGCAAGCATACTTGCAAGACTACAACTAGCTCACTAAGAAACTAGCAAAGAAAGGAAAATTCCTTAAAAAGTATCAAATCTTCTCTTCTAATAGTTAACCAAGGCCCCTATTTATAGAGTTTCAAGAGGGACCAAGGTTGAAAATTACAAAAGGATTAAAATAGCAATTCTAAATCTTCTAGTTAAGACTAGCATTAACACTTCTCTTTGACCAAGAAAAGATCTTTGACCTAGAAGACTCTTGCACTTAATTATAATATTCTAAATAAAAAACTTCAAATTATCCCCAAAATGCAGCTGAAATTCGTCCATAATTTTGCCCAATAAATGTGATCTTCAAACTTCCAACCACTTTGCTGAATCTTTGACCAACTTAAATGTAGCTTTTTGGCCTCCAAAAGACTTCAAAATTCCGTGCAAATGGTGTTGAATTGGAACCCTAAAGAACTTCAAGGATTAACTCCAATTTGCTGAAATTTGGGCTTGTACCCTTTTGGGTTTCGGGCTGAAAATTGGCTGCACCAATTGGGCTGATTTTTTCACTTGAAAAGTAGTCCAAAACACTTATTTAGAACCATTTGGATCAAGATCCAAAGCTTGCAAAATGTTGTAATATTTGGGCTGAATTGAGGTAGCCGTTGGATCCTCTTTTGAATGGACTTCAATAATCAAAATGTTCAGGCTTCTTGCATCCTCTTCTTTCTCAAACGAGTCATTGGGCCCGTCATCCCTTTAAGTGGATTTGGTGGAATGATATGTGCTGAATTATTTGGAGTTGAGGGTGGTTCGGCCATGCCTTCGCCATCATCATCTTTGACATCTTTAGCATTACTTCCTTGGAACTCATCATCCCCTCGCCCTTGAAAAGGATTCGTCCTCGAATCCATTGGATCTACATCAAAATCAAAAGGAGATAAGTCAGAAATATTAAAAGTAGCACTTATACCATAGTCTCCGGGAAGATCAAGCTTGTAAGCATTATCATTGACGCCAAAACTTGAAATGGCCCATCACCACGGGGGTGTAACTTAGTTCTCCTTCAGGCTGGAAACCTCTCTTTCTTCATGTGTACCCAAACCCAATCACCGGGTTCAAACACAATTTTCTTACGGCCTTTATTTACATTCTTTGCATATTGCTCATTTTTCTTCTCAAAGTTTGCACGAGCTTGCTCATACAATTTCTTCATGGTTTCAGCTTTCTTCTTGCCATCCAACCACACTTGATCCTGTAAAGGTAAAGGAGATAAGTCTAAAGGAGTTAGAGGATTGAAGCCATAAACCAACTCAAAAGGAGAAAAATTAGTAGAAGTGTGTAGTGTGCGATTGTATGCAAATTCAGCAATTGGCAAACACTCATCCCAACTTTTCAAATTCTTTTTAATTATGGCCCTTAACAAAACACCCAAAGTCCTATTTGTTACTTCCGTTTGGCCATCTGTTTGTGGGTGACTTGTGGTTAAAACAAAAGTTTTGTTCCCAATTTTCTCCAAAGAGTTTTCCAGAAATAACTCAAAAACTTTACATCCCTACCGGACACAATAGTTCTAGGAACACCATGTAGATGAACAATTTCTTTGAAGAAGAGATCAGCCACATGTTTTGCATTGTCGGCTTTCCTACAAGCAATAAAGTGAGCCATTTTGGAGAATCCGTCAACAACAACAAAAATAGAGTCCATGCCTCATTGAGATCTAGGCAAACCAAGAACAAAGTCCATAGAAATGTCAGTCAAAGAAGATTGAGGAACAGGGAGTGGAGCATACAATCCATGGGGAAGAGACTTAGCTTTAGCTTTCGTGTAGTCAAGACATGTAGCACAAATTTTCTCAACATCCTTTTTCATGTTTGGCCAATAAAAGTGTTCATTTAAAATATCTAAAGTTTTTAAAACACTAAAATGTCCCATTAAACCTCCACAATGAGATTCACGAACCAAAAGCTCTCTAAGTGAACAAGAAGGATATAATTTGTTTTCTTTGAACAAGAAACGTTCACATTGATAAAACTTATTGAAAGCATCCTTTTCACATGCATTAAATATGTCAGCAAAATCATGATCCGTGGCATACAACTCCTTAATATACTCAAATCCCATGATTGTAGCATTAACAGTAGTAATCAAGGCATACCTTCGAGAGAGTGCATCAGTCACAATGTTCTCTTTACCTTTTTTGTACTTTACCACATATGGGAAAGTTTCAATGAATGAAATCCATTTTGCATGCCTCTTGTGCAAATTCTTTTGTCCTTTGAGATACTTGACGTATTCATGATCGGTGTTAATCACAAACTCTCTCGACATAAGGTAGTGCTGCCAAGTTTCCAATGCTCTCACCACTGCATAGAGCTCTTTGTCATATGTTGGGTAGTTCAATGTTGCTCCATTCAGCTTCTCACTAAAGTAGGCAATGGGGCGGCCTCCTTGAAGCAACACAACACCTATTCCAATTCCTGAAGCATCACATTCAACTTCAAAAATGTTAGAAAAATTAGGCAAAGGTAAAATAGGAGCATTAGTCAAATCATGCTTCAATTGATCAAATGCCTTTTGTTGAGAATCTCCCCACTCAAACTTAACATTTTTCTTTACCAACTCATTTAGTGGAGCTGCTTTTGTTGAGAAATCTTTGACAAATCTCCTATAAAAACTTGCAAGTCCATGGAAAGATCTCACCTCAGTCACATTTGTGGGAATTGGCCAATCAAGAATTGCTGCTACCTTTGCTTCATCAACTCTCAAACCATTAGAACTCACAACATAGCCAAGAAAAACAACTTCTTCAACACAAAAAGTACACTTTTTCAAATTTGCAAACAATTTTTCTTTACGCAAAGTAGTAAGAACAAGCTTAAGATGTTAAACATGTTCTCCTATGTTATTACTATAGATCAAGATATCATCAAAATAGACAACTACAAACTTTCCAATGAAACGTCTCAAAACATTATTCATTAACCTCATAAATGTACTAGGGGCATTATTTAAACCAAAAGGCTAACAAGCAACTCATAAAGACAAAATTTTGTCTTGAAAGCCGTTTTCCATTCGTCACCCTCTTTGATTCTTATTTGATGATAACCAGATTTCAAATAAAATTTTGTGAAAAATTTTGCACCAAACAATTCCTCGAGCATATCGTCTAATCTTGGAATGGGGTGACGATACTTAATGGTGATTTTGTTCACAGCCCTACAATCAATGCACATACGCCATGTACCATCTTTGGAACTAAAATGACAGGAATAGCACAAGGGCTAAGAGACTCACGAATATATCCCATGCTTAGCAACTCTTCAACTTGCCTTTGAAGTTCTTTTGTTTTTTCTGGATTTGCACGATAAGCTGGCCTATTTGGAATGGAAGCTCCGGGTAGAAAATCGATTTGATGCTCAATTCCTCAATTTAGAGGTAACACCTTAGGCACTTCCTTGGGTAGCACATCTGCAAATTCATTCAAAACAGCCACAATTTCTAAAGGCATTTTAGGAAGCTCATCAAGAACAAGACATTCTTCATGGAACAAGAGCATAAAAATTGGTTGGTGAGAATTGAGGGTTCTATCTATATCTCTCATGCTCGCAAAGGAGGACCTTTCGTCTCACTTGCCATTGGTTTTTCCCTCTCACTCACTTTGCTTTTTGCCTTTCCATCTCTTGCTTTTTCTTCACTCACTCACATCTCTTGCTTTTTCTCACTCTTTTGGCTTTTTCAACTCACTCTCGTCTTTTAGCCTTTTCTCTCTCATTCTCATTTGTTCTTTGTGCACCTGTTGAGGAGAAAGTGGAACAAGCGTAAAAGCTTTACGATTATGAACAATATGATACTTGTTAGAATTTCCCTCATGATTATCATCATGATCAAACTCCCATGGTCGGCCAAGAAGAATATGGCCAGCTTGCATTGGTACTACATCACACAAAACTTCATCCTCATATTTCCAAATTGAAAATTTTACCTTTGCTTGCCGATTCACCCTTAGCTCTCCACTATCATTGAGCCATTGACCCAATTTGTCTACAAGATAAGAGCTAACACAATTAGTACAACTCCCACTATCAATGATGAGCATGCATACCTTATCTTGTACTTTGCATCTTGTGTGAAAGATAGTACTCCTTTGCTCTTCATCATAAGATCCAACTTGAGTATTCAATACTCTCAAAGTGACCAAAACCTCATCACCCCTTGTTTCAAATTGTTCACCTTCATCTTCAACATCCGGGTCCTCCTCATTTTCTTCTCCTTCACTTTGGCTCAAACAAGAACCATCTTCTCGCATTACCATAGTCCTAGAGTTAAGGACATTGAGAAGCTATATGGCCATTTCCCAAACACTTAAAACAAGTGAGTTTAGAAGTAAAAGAAGAACTTTTACTTGATTCACCCTTATCAAACCTTTTAAAATCATGCTTCTTTGGTTCATCTTTCTTTTTACAAAAATCCTTTTTGTTTCCATTATTATTTCCCTTTTGTTTCTATTATTGTCTTTCCAAGAGGATTGGTTAGAAAGAAACTTACTTGAACCACTCTTTCTTTTCAATTGCCTTTCTACCTTTTCTGCCACATACATCATTTCTTCCAAATCCAAGTAATGTTGTAATTCAACAACATCGGCAATGTCTCTTCTTATAGTAGCTTCGGGATCTTCCTCGATGCTTGCTCTTGTCATTGCTAAATTCATCTCTTGGTAATACTCTGCCACGGTCTTTGCTCATTTAGTGATACTATGCAACTTGTTGTAAAGATCTCTATAGTAATGAGGGGGAATGAAGCGTTTCCTCAAAACAGCCTTCTGTCTTCCCAAGTTGCAATTGGCCTCTCTCTATTCCTTCTTCTAGAAACAATCAATCGATCCCACCATGTTAGTGTATAACCGTGAAATTCAAGGGAAGCAATTTTTACCTTCTTTTCTTCCGAATAATTGTGGATAGAAAAGATCTTTTCCACCTTCATTTCCCAATCAAAATATGCCTCGGATCTCCTTTTCCATCAAATTCAGGAATCTTCATTTTGAGACCATTAAGGTTGCTATCAACTCCAAATCCATTCCTTCTCCTCCCATTCCCTCAGGATACTTCAGACATTTCTTCCTCGGACCTCCTATCATCTTCCTCGTCATCTTGTTAACTTCCTTGCCTTTCTTCTCTTTGCTTAAAAGTCTAGTTGGTCCATTCGGGTGGTGACCCTATCAATGATTTGTTCCAATCGCCTTGTGGTGTGTTCCCTCCATGCTTTTTGTTCAGGGGTTTCACCAGTTGGATATGGCATTAGAACAAAAAAAGATAAAAGTACCTCGCACCCCTTTTCCCCTTTCCCTAATATGTCTTAACCCAAATGAAAAGAAATTTTCACTCGTGTTTAAGGTCGATCTAGTAGGGGTAAGTTGCACTCAGATTTTACCACTCTTTTCCTCCTGCAAGTTCTTGTGAGAATCGTTAAACCCTTACAAGATGCTACTCAAAGATCTTACTTGGCAACAAAGAAAGTATAGAGGTCAAAGAAAGGATAGTATGCAATGATTAGGTAAAAGAAACAAGAGTAAGATTTAGAAAGAAATTATAAGAGTAGAAAGAAAAATAATGATGATACCTTTTCCTCAAAACTTTTCCCACACTTGGAATCACAAATCCCTGCAATATTAATTTAAGAAACTAGAAAGATAACTTTCTTCTCTTTTTTTTTTTTTTTTTACGTACTTTCTTCTTGTTTTTTTTTTGACAATCTTTTTTTTTTTTTTCTTCTTGCAAACTTGAACCTTCAAATAGAAACAAGACAAATATGATAATAATAAGATGCAAAAAAAAAAAAAATGATATGATCAAATCAAGGAAACTGAGCTTTGATGCCAAACTGATGTGAATCCAAGGTTCGAATTCACATGAATTATAGAATCGTCCTCGATTGATCTTTTGAGCAAAACAATTAGCTCAAGTGGATTCAACAATATTGAGTATTGATAAACTCAACACCTTTGAATCACACTATATTAAAAGATGTCGTGAAATCATCCAAGCAAAAACAACCCAAACCAAAATTAGACTCAACAACAATAGGATGAAACCTATCACCTTTGATTTATAAAATGGTAGTTTTGAAATTACTATTTCCAACCCCTCTAATTTTCAAACCCAACAACACTAGGATAAACCTAACACCTTTGGATTATGAAATGAATTAGAAAACAAGAGTAGAAAGCGCCACAACTAAAAGGTGTTTTAGTTGATAAGCCAAATAAGTTTTGCAAGCATACTTGCAAGACTAAAACTAGCTCACTAAGAAACTAGCAAAGAAAGGAAATTCCCTTAAAGTTTTTAACATCAAATCTTCTCTTCTAATAGTTAACCAAGGCCCCCTATTTATAGAGATTCAAGAGGGACCAAGGTTGAAAATTACAAAAGGATTAAAATAGCAATTCTAAATCTTCTAGTCAAGACTAGCATTAACACTTCTCTTTGACCAAGAAAAGCTCTTTGACCTAGAAGACTATTGCACTTAATTGTAATATTCTAAATAAAAAAAACTTCAAATTATCCCCAAAATGCAACTGAATTCCTCAGGCGACATGGGCATGTCGGAGGAAAAGTTCTATTCTGCCCAAGCTTCCTCAGGCGACATGGGCATGTCGGAGGAAAAATTCTATTTTGCCCGACCTTCCTCAGGCGACATGGACATGTCGGAGGAAATGTTCACTTCTGGAATCTTCATAAAAAAGTACTTCCCACACCATTTGGATCAAGATCTAAGACTTCCAAAATGTTATAATATTTGGCATGAATTGAGGTAGCCTTTGGATCCTCTTTTGAATAGACCTCAAGAATCAAAATGTTCAAGGCTTCTTGCATCCTTTTCTTTCTCAAACGAGTCATTGGGCCCGTCATCCCTTCAAGTGGATTTGGTGGAATGATATGTGCAGAATTATTTGGAGTTGAGGGTGGTTCGGCCATGCCTTCGCCATCATCACTTGCTTGGAACTCATCAGAGGTGGTGGGTTTAATATACCCTCTTTTTCCTATTTTCATATGAGGTTTGAGGGGATTGTTGTTTGAAGAGCTATAAGAAACGGTCTTCATTCCGCATCAAAAGCGTCAAGAAGCATCAACCATGCCTCTTGATTCGCATCAGTTGGTATCAGAGCTAAGTTTTCTTACTAGCTCATATATTTAAATTCCGTATAATCAAAAAAGAGAGAGAGAGAGAGAGAGAGAGAGAGAGAGAGAGAGAAATCAATTTACTCAAAAAAAGAAGAGAAATCGATTCAGTAAAAAAAACAAAGTATTGAAGTATCAAGTTCTTCATTCCATTTTCTATTCATTTTCACTTCTTCTACGTTTTAAGTTCTAAACCCTCTTTTCTTTTCTTTTATCTTAAAAACGCCTTATATTCCAAGTTGTGACGTTTTGTGATAAACTTCCAAGACTTGATCGGGGTTTGAGTCTAGTGCTAAGGAAGGAGTGGTAAAATCTGAGTGCAACTTTCCCCTACTAAAATCAGCCTTAAAAACGAGTGAAAAGTTGTTTCATTTGGGTTGAGACATAATAAGGAAAAGGGGTGTGAGGTACTTTTAACTTTTATTTTTTTATTTATCTTTTAATGGCAGATCCAACAGGTGAAACGCCTGAACAAAAATCATGGAGGGAACACACCACAAGGCGACTTGATCAAACCCTTGATAGGGTCATCACTCGTATGGACCGACTAGAACTTTCCTTGCAGCAAAGAGAACATAGGAAGTTAGGAAGTCAACAAGATGATGCTCGTCGTGACACAAATTTTCTTGTACGTGGGATCATTAATGACAAGGTTTGCCTTATCAACCTTGAATCCCACAATTCTGCTAACATGGCTTGTACTTTTTTGATTGAAAAGTGCATACTATCTTCCGTTCCACATCCAAAGCCATACTTGTATTCAAGTGAGTGTGGACTCGTGGAGGTAAAAGAAAAAGTGCTGTTTCCTTTTTGTTTCGGTAAATATCATGATTTTTTTAGTTGTGATATTGTTCCAATGGTGTCTACAAATCTTCTTTTGGGAAAGGCACGGATGCATAACAAAAACTTTTTGCACAACAAATCAAGTGGAAAATATGTTTTCAATGGCTATGGCAGCAAAGTTACTCTTGCACCATTATCTCATTAATAGGTGCTCCTGTTCCAAAGAAAAATGAAGCATACGAGTGAGAGTGGTAAAATGAGTGATGAAAAAGCAAGAGTTGGAGAGAAGAAAAGCAAAGTGAGAGAAACGGAAAAAGCAAGAGACCTTGAGAAGACAAGCAATGCGAGTAAAATCTGGCATGAATCTTATCGTGAGTTACAAAAGGCAAAAGAGACAGAAAATAAAATTTTTAAGGGATTGAAAATTTCAAAAGGGGATATTGAGAGAAAAGATGAACATGAACGAGTTTGTGAGGTAGATAGGACAATATCTTCCCCACCTCTCAAAGTACTTTTATCTCCTAACTATTTTTCATCTTCTTTGTTTTGTAAAAGTGAGATTTTTCAGGGATTTATAGATGAAGGTTCTAAGGACGCTTCTTTTGAATTTGATATTGTCCAAGCAACACATAAACCATCTAGTTTCATTCCTAGATGTTTTGAAGCAAAGAACTCTATTTTGGAGAATAAGTTTCAAAGGCAAGTACATATTTCTCTTGCTAAGAGTTTGATTTGTAAGTCTGCCGATTCCCGAGAGTCCTTATATTTTTGTGAATATGTGAATGAGTTATTAACACTTTTTGGGATGTTTTCATTGTCATGAGTTGCTACATCAATGTTCAGAATTTTGTGAGTATTTTTGCTTTAAATCTCAGTCTTCATTCTTTAGGAGATGCTCAAAATCTTGTGTGTTTTGGAACTCTTGTGAGTTGAATATTTCTTTTCCTTTTTTGGATCTTTGTGTGAATTCTCATGAGTTGGATATTTCTTGTGCATATTCCAGATTTTGGTTGGTTTTCAATTTCTTTATATCATATGAATTTGGTGAGTGTTTGGTGATATTGGATCTCTTGAAAATACGTGATTCAACAATTGTGTTATAAGTCTACTTGCTCATAAATTCTGTTTTGGAGTTAATTGACTCATTGTGTTATAAGTCTACATGCTATTCTCATCAGTTGCTATATTTTTTGGGAGATTTTAGAATTTTGGAGAGCATTGAAATTCTTAAAATTTTATGAACAATTGGTCATGTGTGAAGCTCGGAAAGTGTTCACAAATCATTTGCTAGAAAATATGCATGTTTTTGGTCTTTTATGCATCATAAATTTTGATGTTAGCAATGAGTGTGGTGATAATTGTTTACATAATCTTGAGGTGTTTGTTCAATTTGAAGGAATTGTATTTTGTTGAAATCTTTGTTACTTCTATCTTTAGAGATATACCAAGTGGGAAGCTTGAATTCAACATCAATTCTATTTGGTTACCCGATTCAAGAAGTTGTAAGGTAAGACATTCTTTGTCTACTTCTTTAAGTGCTACTATTGATTCAATGCAATCGAGTGTCGGTTCTATTTCGAGAAGTTTGGAATCCAATGAGAGCCCAACCACCGAGCCTATGGTAACTTCTAATCATTTGGTGACATTGCATAATGTTCTTAAATCTCATGATTTTTAACTTGTTGCCTTAAATTTGGATTGTTTTGTTGTTAAGTGGCAAGACAATCCAATGGCACATTTCTGTGACAAAAAGCTTGTAAAATCATTGCTAATTGAGAATGACTTTATGTATGCTCAGGAACACGTGATGGATGATACATTGAATTTCGAGTTAGAATCTGGACCCTACATTTCTCAAGTGTTCTACAATTTTTCCATTAAATTATATCTTTTGTATAGTTTGGGAACAAGGCATGTCTCATGGTTGGTGTTCATTTGAACTTTTCCCTATATGATTAAGTTCATACATGGAAAAGAATTTGTATCTTTTGATTGATAATTTCAGTTCAAATCATTTCAGTTGTAATTTTAGGTTTTCAGAAACATTTTGTCATGATAGTTTTTTTTTTTTTTATGAATCAAGTTTTTCTTATTTAGTGGTCTTTAAATTTAATAAACTTTTGTGCTAGTGTGATTGAATTCATGACTATGTTTAAAGGATGTCCTTGGGACGTGCACATATGTGACTTTGAGAAAAGGTGAGTAGAGTGTATTCATGATGTGAGATTCCCATTCTAATCTTTCTTTTTGGATTTGTAGATCAATTCCAATTCGAGGAGGAATCCTTTTAAAGGGGGAGGGGATGATGCGAATCAAGGAGCTACTTCAAATTTCGATGACGTTGATTATCAAGGAGCTGCTAAGGAGGCCTTGGATCAAACTGCTAAGGGAGGATTTCCAGCAAAGAGCATTTCCCTCGACATGCCCATGTCAGGAATTTCGTTTCCCGGGCAAAATTGAACATTTCCCCCGACATGCCCATGTCTCCTGAGGAAGGTTGAAAGTCGCATTTATGGACTAATTTCAACAACATTTGGGTGATATTTTCAAGCTGTTTTTCTACATTTAATTATTTAGAATATTAGAATTAAAGAGTCTTCTAGGTTATAGAGCATTTTTTAGTCATAGAGCTTTTCTTGGTCAAAGAGTTTTCTTGGTCATAGAGAAGTATTAATGCTAGTCTTGACTAGATAGTTCCGATTTACTATTTTAATCCTTTGTAATTTTCAACCTTGGTCCCTCTTGAAACTCTATAAGTTGAGGGCCATGGTTAAACATTGAAGACAAGTTTGATTGAAGTTTTAAACTCTAATGGTATTTTTTAAGTTTTAGTCTTGAGCTAGATTGGGTCTTGTAAGGTTATTCTTGCATAACTAACAACTTATCACTCAATACTCCTTCCCTATAGAGTTTCAAGAGGGACCAAGGTTGAAAATTACAAAGGATTAAAATAGAAAATCTGAACTCTCTAATCAAGACTAGCATTAATACTTCTATTTGACTAAGAAAACTCTTTGACCAAGAAAAGCTCTATGACTAAGAAAAGCTCTATAACCTAGAAGACTCTTTAATTTTAATATTCTAAATAATTAAATGCAGAAAACAGCTTGAAAATATCACCCAAATGCTGTTGAAATTAGTCCATAAATTCAGCTCATAAATGCGACTTTCAACCTTCCTCAGACGACTTGGGCATGTCGGGGGAAATGTTCAATTCTGCCCCGGGAATGAAATTCTTGACATGGGCATGTCGAGGGAAATGTTCTCTGCTGGAAATCCTCCCTTAGAAGTTTGATCCAAGGCCTTAACAGTGTTAAAGAATTTAGGCCTTATAGATGCGTAGTTGGTCCTGGCTTCAACTAGTGACTTTGATGCAACTTAGCCTACGACTTCTTCCATTTGTTTCTTCCTAAGCCTTGTAAGACGGTACTTGTGATCCATTGGCCTCCTTGGCAACTCCTTGATCATCAATATCATCCATATGTGAAGTAGCTCCTTGATTTGCATCATCCCCTCCCCCGTTAAAAGGATTCGTCCTCGAATCTAGGGAATCTGCATCAAATTCAAAAGGAGATAAGTCAGAAACATTAAAGGAAGAACTAATACTGATGAGTTCCAAGGAAGTAATGCTAAAGATGTCAAAGATGATGAAGGTGAAGGCATGGCCGAACCACCCTCAATTCCAAATAATTCTGCACATATCATTCCACCAAATCCACTTGATCGGGCCCAATGACTCGTTTGAGAAAGAAGAGGATGCAAAAAGCCTTGAACATTTTGATTATTGAAGTCCACTAAAAAGAGGATCCAACGGCTACCTCAATTCAGTCCAAATATTACAACATTTTGCAAGCTTTGGATCTTGATCCAAATGGTTCTAAATAAGTGTTTTGGACTACTTTTCAAGTGAATAAATCAGCACAATTGGTGTAGCCAATTTTCAACCCGAAACCCGAAAGGGTGCAACCCAAATTTCAGCAAATTGGAGTTAATCCTTGAAGGTTCTTTAGGGTTCCAATTCAACACCATTTGCACGAAATTTTGAAGCCTTTTGGAGGCCAAAAACCTACATTTAAGTTGGTCAAAGATTCAGCAAAGTGGTTGGAAGTTTGAAGACTATAGAAAGGTTTAAATGGGGAAGTTTGAAGATCACATTTATTCGGCAGAATTATGGACGAATTTCAGCTGCATTTTGGGGATAATTTGAAGTTTTTTTTTATTTAGAATATTAGAATTAAGTGCCAGAGTCTTCTATGTCAAAGCTTTTCTTGGTCAAAGAGAAGTGTTAATGCTAGTCTTGACTAGAAGATTTAGAATTGCTATTTTAATCCTTTAGTAATTTTCAACCTTGGTCCCTCTTGAAACTCTATAAATAGGGGCCTTGGTTAACTATTAGAATGCAAGATTTGATGTTATAAACTTTAAGGAATTTTCCTTTCTTTGCTAGTTTCTTAGTGAGCTAATTTTAGTCTTGCAAGTATGCATGCAAAACTTATTTGGCTTATCAACTAAAACTCTTCCTTTTAGTTGTGGCGTCTTCTACTCTTCTTTTCTAATTCATTTCATATTCCAAAGGTGTTAGGCTTATCCTAGTGTTGTTGGGTTTGAAAATTAGAGGGGTTGGGAATAGTAATTTCAAAACTACTATTTTATGATTCATAGGTGATGTTTCATCCTATTGTTGTTGTGTCTATTTTGGTTTGGGTTGTTTTTGCTTGGAAGATTTCAAGACATCTTTCAATATAGTGTGATTCAAAGGTGTTGAGTTCATTAATACTCAATATTGTTGAATCCACTTGAGCCTAGTTATTTTGCTTAAAAGATCAATCGAGGACGATTCTACAATTTACGTGAATTTGTACCTTGGATTCACATCAGTTTGGTATTTGAGCACATTTTCCTTGATTTGATCATATCATTTTTTTAATATCTTGCATCTTATTCTGATCGTATTTGCCTTGTTTCTATTTGAAGGTTCAAGTTTGCAAGAAGAACCAAAAAAAAAAATTGTCAAAAAAAAAAAAGAAAGAGTACGTAAAAAAAAAAAAAAAGAAGAAGAAAGTATCTTTCTTGCTTCTTAAATTAATATTGCAGGGATTTGTGATTCCAAGTGTGGGAAAAGTTTTGAAGAAAAGGTATCATCATTGTTTTCTTTCTACTCTTATAATTTCTTTCTAATCTTATTCTTGTTTCCTTTACATACTATCCTTTCTTTGACCTCTATACTTTCTTTGTTGCCAAGTTAGTAGCATCTTGTAAGGGTTTAACGATTCTCACAAGAACTTGCAGGAGGTAAAGAGTGGTAAAATCTGAGTGTAACTTACCCTTACTAGACCGGCCTTAAACACGAGTGAAAATTTCCTTTCATTTGGGTTAAGACATATTAGGGAAAGGGGAAAAGGGGTGCGAGGTACTTCTATCTTTTTTGTTCTAATGGCAGATCCAACCGGTGAAACATCTGAACAAAAAGCATGGAGGGAACACACCACAAGGCGATTGGAACAAATCATTGATAGGGTCACCACCCGAGTGGACCAACTAGAACTTGCTTTTCAGCAAAGAGAAGAAAGGCAAGGAAGTTAACAAGATGACGAGGAAGATGATAGGAGGTCCGAGGAAGAAATGTCTGAAGTATCCCGAGGGAATGGGAGGAGAAGGAAAGGATTTGGAGTTGATAGCAACCTTAATGGTCTCAAAATGAAGACTCCTGAATTTTATGGAAAAGGAGATCCCGAGGCATATTTTGATTGGGAAATGAAGGTGGAAAAGATCTTTTCTATCCACAATTATTCGGAATAAATGAAGGTAAAAATTGTTTCCCTTGAATTTCACGGTTATGCACTAACATGGTGGGATCGATTGATTGTTTCTAGAAGAAGGAATAGAGAGAGGCCAATTGCAACTTAGAAAGACATGAAGGCTGTTTTGAGGAAACGCTTCATTCCCCCTCATTACTATAGAGATCTTTACAACAAGTTGCATAGTATCACTCAAGGAGCAAAGACTGTGGCAGAATATTACCAAGAGATGGATTTAGCCATGACAAGAGCAAGCATTGAGGAAGATCCCGAAGCTACTATGGCACGGTTTTTGGGTGGTTTAAGAAGAGAGATTGCCGATGTTGTTGAATTACAACATTACTTGGATTTGGAAGAAATTATGCATGTGGCAGAAAAGGTGGAAAGGCAAAAAGAAAAAGTGGTTCAAGTAAGTTTGTTTCTAACCAATCCTCTTGGAAAAACAATAATGGAAACAAAAGAGATTTTGGTAAAAAGAAAGATGAACCAAAGAAACATGATTTTAAAAGGTTTGAAAAGAGTGAATTAAGTAAAAGTTCTTCTTCTACTTCTAAATTCACTTGTTTTAAGTGTTTGGGAAAGGCCATACAGCTTCCCAATGTCCTAACTCCAGACTATGGTAATGCGAGAAGATGGTTCTTGTTTGAGCCAAAGTGAAGGAGAAGAAGATGAGAAGGATCCGGATGTTGAAGATGAAGGTGAACAATTTGAAACAAGTGGTGATGAGGTTTTGGTCACTTTGAGAGTATTGAATACTCAAGTTGGATCTTATGATGAAGAACAAAGGAGTACTATCTTTCACACAAGTTGCAAAGTACAAGATAAGGTATGCATGCTCATCATTGATAGTGGGAGTTCTACTAATTGTGTTAGCTCTTATCTTGTAGACAAATTGGGTCTATCCATGACTGCTCATCCCAATCCTTACCGTTTGCAACGGCTCAATGATAGTGGAGAGCTAAGGGTGAATCGGCAAGCAAAGGTAAAATTTTCAATTGGGAAATATGAGGATGAAGTTTTGTGTGATGTAGTACCAATGCAAGCTGGCCACATTCTTCTTGGTCGACCATGGGAGTTTGATCATGATACTAATCATGAGGGAAAGTCTAACAAGTATCATATTGTTCATAATCATAAAGCTTTTACTCTTGTTCCACTTTCTCCTCAACATGTGCACAAAGAACAAATGAGAATGAGAGAGAAAAGGCTAAAAGAGGAGAGTGAGTTGAAAAAGCCAAAAGAGTGTGAAAAAGCAAGAGATGTGAGTGCTAAAAGCAAAGTGAGTGAAGAAAAAGCAAGAGATGGAAAGGCAAAAAGCAAAGTGAGTGAGAGGGAAAAATCAAAGGCAAGTGAGACAAAAGGTGCCTTCTTTGCGAGCATGAGAGATGTAGATAGAGCCCTCAATTCTCACCAGCCCTTTTTTATGCTCTTGTTCCATGAAGAATGACTTATTCTTGATGAGCTTCCTAACAATTTTCCTTTAGAAATTGTGGTTGTTTTGAATGAATTTACAGATGTGCTACTCGAGGAAGTGCCCTAAGGGGTTACCCCCAATACGAGGAATTGAGCATCAAATTGACTTTCTACCCGGAGCCTTCCATTCCAAATAGGCCAGCCTATCGTGCAAATCCGGAAGAAACAAAAGAACTTCAAAGGCAAGTTGAAGAATTGCTAAGCATGGGATATATTCGTGAGTCTCTTAGCCCTTGTGCTATTCCTGTCATTTTAGTTCCAAAAAAAAGATGGTACATGGCGTATGTGCATTGATTGTAGGGCTGTGATCAAAATCACCATTAAGTATCGTCACCCCATTCTAAGATTAGACGATATGCTCGATGAATTGTTTGGTGCAAAATCTTTCACAAAAATTGATTTGAAATCTGGTTATCATCAAATAAGAATCAAAGAGGGTGACGAATGGAAAATGACTTTCAAGACAAAATTTGGTCTTTATGAGTGGCTTGTTATGCCTTTTAGTTTAACTAATGCTCCTAGTACATTTATGAGGCTAATGAATCATGTTTTGAGGCGTTTCATTGGAAAGTTTGTAGTTGTCTATTTTGATGATATCTTGATAGTAAGAACATAGGAGAACATGTTGAACATCTTAAGCTTGTTCTTACTACTTTGCGTAAAGAAAAATTGTTTGCAAATTTGAAAAAGTGTACTCTTTGTGGTGAAGAAGTTGTTTTTCTTGGCTATGTTGTGAGTTCTAATGGTTTGAGAGTTGATGAAGCAAAGGTGGCAGCAATTCTTGATTGGCCAATTCCCACAAATGTGACTGAGAACTTTCCATGGACTTGCAAGTTTTTTATAGGAGATTTGTCAAAGGTTTCTCAACAAAAGTAGCTCCACTAAATGAGTTGGTAAAGAAAAATGTTAAATTTGAGTGGGGAGATTCTCAACAAAAGGCTCAATTGAAGCATGATTTCACTAATGCTCCTGATTTAGCTTTGCCTAATTTTTCTAACACTTTTGAAATTGAATGTGATGCTTCAGGAATTGGAATAGGTGCTGTGTTGCTTCAAGGAGGCCGCCCCATTGCCAACTTTAGTGAGAAGCTGAATGGAGCAACATTGAACTACCCAACAAATGACAAAGAGCTCTATGCAGTGGTGAGAGCATTGGAGACTTGGCAGCACAACCTTATGTCGAGAGAGTTTGTGATTCACACCGATCATGAATCCATCAAGTATCTCAAAGGACAAAAGAATTTGAACAAAAGGCATGCAAAATGGATCTCATTCATTGAAACTTTCCCATATGTGGTAAAGTACAAAAAAGGTAAAGAGAACATTGTGGCTGATGCACTCGCTCGAAGGTATGCCTTGATTACTACTGTTAATGCTACAATCATGGGATTGACATATTTAATGCATATGAAAAGGGTGCTTTCAATAAGTTTTATCAATGTGAACAATTCTTGTTCAAAGAAAACAAATTATGTATTCCTTCTTGTTCACTTAGAGAGCTTTTGGTTCGTGAATCTCATTGATGTGAATCTAAGGTACGAATTCACGTGAATTGTAGAATAGTCCTCGATTGATCTTTTGAGCAAAACAACAAGCTCAAGTGGATTCAACAATATTGAGTATTAATGAACTCAACACCTTTGAATCACACTATAATTGAAAGATGTCTTGAAATCTTCCAAGGAAAAACAACCCAAACCAAAATAGACCAACAACAATAGGATGAAACGTATCACGTTTGAATCATTAAATGTTAGTTTTGAAATTACTATTCCCAACCCCTCTAATTTTCAAACCCAACAACAGTAGGATAAACCTAACACCTTTGGATTATGAAATAAATTAGAAAAGAAGAGTCGAAGGCGCCACAACTAAAAGGAAGAGTTCTTTAGTAGATAAGCCAAATAAGTTTTGCAAGCATACTTGCAAGACTAAAACTAGCTCACTAATAAACTAGCAAAGAAAGGAAAATTCCTTAAAGTTTATAACATCAAATCTTGCCTTCTAATAGTTAACCAAAGCCCCTATTTATAGAGTTTCAAGAGGGACCAAGGTGAAAAATTACAAAAGGATTAAAATAGCAATTCTAAATCTTCTAGTCAAGACTAGCATTAACGCTTCTCTTTGACCAAGAAAAGCTCTTTGACCTAGAAGACTCTTGCACTTAATTCTAATATTCTAAATAAAAAAAAAACTTCAAATTATCGACAAAATGCAGCTGAAATTCGTCTATAATTCTGCCCAATAAAAGTGATCTTCAAACTTTCACATTTAAACCTTTCTATAGTCTTCAAACTTCCAACCACTTTGCTGAATCTTTGACCAACTTAAATGTAGGTTTTTTGGCCTCCAAAAGACTTCAAAATTTCGTGCAAATGGTGTTGAATTGGAACCCTAAAGAACCTTCAAGGATTAACTCCAATTTGCTGAAATTTGGGCTTGCACCCTTTCGGGTTTCGGGCTGAAAATTGGCTGCACCAATTGGGCTGATTTATTCACTTGAAAAGTAGTCCAAAACACTTATTTAGAACCATTTGGATTAAGATCCAAAGCTTGCAAAATGTTGTAATATTTGGGCTGAATTGTGGTAGCCATTGGATCCTCTTTTGAATGGACTTCAATAATCAAAATGTTCAGGGCTTCTTGTATCCTCTTGTTTCTCAAACGAGTCATTGGGCCCGTCATCCCTTCAAGTGGATTTGTTGGAATGATATGTGCAGAATTATTTGGATTTGAGGGTGGTTCGGCCATGCCTTCGCCATCATCATCTTTGACATCTTTAGCATTACTTCCTTAGAATTCATCATCCCCTCTCCCTTGAAAAGGATTCGTCCTCGAATCCATTGGATCTACATCAAAATCAAAAGGAGATAAGTCAGAAATATTAAAAGTAGCACTTATACCATAGTCTCCGGGAAGATCAAGGTTGTAAGCATTATCATTGACTCGTGCCAAAACGTGAAATGGCCCATCACCACGGGGGTGTAACTTAGTTCTCCTTGAGGCTGGAAACCTCTCTTTCCAGTGTACCCAAACCCAATCACTACTGGGTTCAAACACAATTTTCTTACGGCCTTTATTTGCATTCTTTGCATATTGCTCATTTTTCTTCTCAATGTTTGCACGAGCTTGCTCATGCAATTTCTTCACGGTTTCAGCTTTCTTTTTGCCATCCAAACTCACTTGATCCTTTAAAGGTAAAGGAGATAAGTCTAAAGGATTTAGAGGATTGAAGCCATAAACCAACTCAAAAGGAGAAAAATTAGTAGAATTGTGTAGTGTGCGATTATATGCAAATTCAGCAATTGGCAAACACTCCTCCCAACTTTTCAAATTCTTTTTAATTATGGCCCTTAACAAAACACCCAAAGTCCTATTTGTTACTTCCGTTTGGCCATCTGTTTGTGGGTGACTTGTGGTTGAAAACAAAAGTTTTGTTCTCAATTTTCCCCAAAGAGTTTTCCAGAAATAACTCAAAAACTTTACATCCCTATCGGACACAATAGTCCTAGGAACACCATGTAGACGGACAATTTCTTTGAAGAAGAGATCAGCCACATGTTTTGCATTGCCGGCTTTCCTACAAGCAATAAAGTGAGCCATTTTGGAGAATCTATCAACAACAACAAAAGTAGAGTCCATGCCTCTTTGGGATCTAGGCAAACCAAGAACAAAGTCCATAGAAATGTCAGTCAAAGGAGATTGAGGAACAGGGAGTGGAGTATACAATCCATGGGGAAGAGACTTAGATTTAGCTTTCTTGCAGTCAAGACATGCACAAATTTTCTCAACATCCTTTTTCATGTTTGGCCAATAAAAGTGTTCATTCAAAATATCTAAAGTTTTAAGAACACCAAAATGTCCCATTGAACCTCCACAATGAGATTCATGAACCAAAAGCACTCTAAGTGAACAAGAAGGAATACATAATTTGTTTTCTTTGAACAAAAACCGTTCACATTGATAAAACTTATTGAAAGCACCCTTTTTTCACATGCATTAAATATGTCAGCAAAATCATGATCCTTAGCATACAACTCCTTAATATACTCAAATCCCATGATTGTAGCATTAACAGTAGCAATCAAGGCATACCTTCGAGAGAGTGCATCAGCCACAATGTTCTCTTTACCTTTTTTGTACTTTACCACATATGGGAAAGTTTCAATGAATGAGATCCATTTTGCATGCCTCTTGTGCAAATTCTATTGTCCTTTGAGATACTTGATGGATTCATGATCGGTGTGAATCACAAACTCTCTCGGCATAAGGTGGTGCTGCCAAGTTTCCAATGCTCTCACCACTGTATAGAGCTCTTTGTCATATGTTGGGTAGTTCAATGTTGCTCCATTCAACTTCTCACTAAAGTAGGCAATGGGGCGGCCTCCTTGAAGCAACACAACACCTATTCCAATTCCTGAAGCATCACATTCAACTTCAAAAGTGTTAGAAAAATTAGGCAAAGCTACAACAGGAGCATTAGTCAAATCATGCTTCAATTGATAAAATGACTTTTGCTGAGAATCTCCCCACTCAAATTTAACATTTTTCTTTACCAACTCATTTAGTGGAGCTGCTTTTGTTGAGAAATCTTTGACAAACTCCTATAAAAATTTGCAAGTCCATGGAAAGAACTCAGTCACATTTGTGGGAATTGGCCAATCAAGAATTGCTGCCACCTTTGTTTCATCAACTCTCAAACCATTAGAACTCACAACATAGCCAAGAAAAACAACTTCTTCAACACAAAAAGTACACTTTTTCAAATTTGCAAACAATTTTTCTTTACGCAAAGTAGTAAGAACAAGCTTAAGATGTTCAACATGTTCTCTCCTATGTTCTTACTATAGATCAAGATATCATCAAAATAGACAACTACAAACTTTCCAATGAAACGCCTCAAAACATTCATAAATGTACTAGGAGCATTAGTTAAACCAAAAGGCATAACAAGCCACTCATAAAGACCAAATTTTGTCTTGAAAGCCGTTTTCCATTCATCACCCTCTTTGATTCTTATTTGATGATAACCAGATTTCAAATCAATTTTTGTGAATAATTTTGCACCAAACAATTCATCGAGCATATCATCTAATCTTGGAATGGGGTGACCATACTTAATGGTGATTTTGTTCATGGTGATTTTGTTCACAGCCCTACAATCAATGCACATACGCCATGTACCATCTTTTTTTGGAACTAAAATGACAGGAATAGCACAAGGGCTAAGAGACTCACAAATATATTCCATGCATAGCAATTCTTCAACTTGCCTTTGAAGTTCTTTTGTTTCTTCCGGATTTGCACGATAGGCTGGCCTATTTGGAATGGAAGGCTCCGGGTAGAAAGTCGATTTGATGCTCAATTCCTCGAATTGGAGGTAACCCCTTAGGCACTTCCTCGGGTAGCACATCTGCAAATTCATTCAAAACAGCCACAATTTCTAAAGGCAAATTGTTAGGAAGCTCATCAAGAACAGGACATTCTTCATGGAACAAGAGTATAAAAATTGGCTTGTGAGAATTGAGGGCTCTATCTACATCTCTCATGCTCGCAAAGAAGGCACCTTTTGTCTCACTTGCCTTTGGTTTTTCCCTCTCACTCACTTTGCTTTTTGCCATTCCATCTCTTGCTTTTTCTTCACCCGCTTTGCTTTTAGCACTCACATCTCTTGCTTTTCCACACTCTTTTGGCTTTTTCAACTCACTCTCCTCTTTTAGCCTTTTCTCTCTCATTCTCATTTGTTCTTTGTGCACCTGTTGAGGAGAAAGTGGAACAAGAGTAAAAGCTTTAAGATTATGAACAATAATACTTGTTAGACTTTCCCTCATGATTAGCATCATGAAACTCCCATGGTTGGCCAAGAAGAATATGGCCGGCTTGCATTGGTACTACATCACACAAAACTTCATCCTCATATTTCCCAATTGAAAATTTTACCTTTGCTTGTCGATTCACCCTTAGCTCTCCACTATTAATGAGTCATTGCAAGGATGAGCAGTCATGGATAGACCCAATTTGTCTACAAGATAAGAGCTAACACAACTAGTACAACTCTCACTATCAATGATGAGCATGCATACCTTATCTTGTACTTTGCATCTTGTGTGAAAGATAGTACTCCTTTGCTCTTCATCATAAGATCCAACTTGAGTATTCAATACTCTCAAAGTGACCAAAACCTCATCACCACTGTTTCAAATTGTTCACCTTCATCTTCAACATCCGGATCCTCCTCATTTTCTTCTCCTTCACTTTGGCTCAAACAAGAACCATCTTCTCGCATTACCATAGTCCTAGAGTTAGGACATTGGGAAGCTATACGGCCCTCTTCCAAACACTTAAAACAAGTGAGTTTAGAAGTAGAAAAAGAACTTTTACTTGATTCACCCTTTTCAAACCTTTTAAAATCATGCTTCTTTGGTTCATATTTCTTTTTACCAAAATCCCTTTTGTTTCCATTATTGTTTTTCAAAGAGGATTGGTTAGAAAGAAACTTACTTGAACCACTCTTTCTTTTGCCTTTCCCCCTTTTCTGCCACATGCATCATTTCTTCCAAATCCAAGTAATGTTGTAATTTAACATCGGCAATGTCTCTTCTTAAACCACCCAAAACCCGTGCCATAGTAGCTTCGGGATCTTCCTCAATGCTTGCTCTTGTCATTGCTAAATCCATCTCTTGGTAATATTCTGCCACGGTCTTTGCTCCTTGAGTGATACTATGCAACTTGTTGTAATGATCTCTATAGTAATGAGGGGGAATGAAACGTTTCCTCAAAACAGCCTTCATGTCTTCCCAAGTTGCAATTGGCCTCTCTCTATTCCTTCTTCTAGAAACAATCAATCGATCCCACCATGTTAGTGCATAACTGTGAAATTCATGGGAAGCAATTTTTACCTTCTTTTCTTCCGAATAATTGTGGATAGAAAAGATCTTTTCCACCTTCATTTCCCAATCAAAATATGCCTCGGGATCTCCTTTTTCATCAAATTCAGGAATCTTCATTTTGAGACCATTAAGGATGCTATCAACTCCAAATCGATTCCTTCTCCTCCCATTCCCTCGGGATACTTAAGACATTTCTTCCTCGGACCTCCTATCATCTTCCTCGTCATCTTGTTGACTTCCTTGCCTTTCTTCTCTTTGCTGAAAAGCAAGTTCTAGTTGGTCCATTCGGGTGGTGACCGGATCAATGATTTGTTCCAATCGCCTTGTGGTGTGTTCCCTCCATGCTTTTTGTTCAGGTGTTTCACCTGTTGGATCTGCCATTAGAACAAAAAAAGATAAAAGTACCTCGAACCCCTTTTCCCCTTTCCCTAATATGTCTCAACCCAAATGAAAAGAAATTTTCACTCGTGTTTAAGGCCGATCTAGTAAGGGCAAGTTGCACTCATATTTTACCACTCTTTTCCTCCTACAAGTTCTTGTGAGAATCGTTAAACCCTTACAAGATGCTACTCACTTGGCAACAAAGAAAGTATAGAGGTCAAAGAAAGGATAGTATGCAATGATTATGTAAAAGAAACAAGAATAAGATTTAGAAAGAAATTATAAAAGTAGAAAGGAAACAATGATGATACCTTTTCCTCAAAACTTTTCCCACACTTGGAATCACAAATCCCTGCAATATTAATTTAAGAAGCAATTCTTTTTTTTTTTTTTTACCTACTCTTTCCTTTTTTTTTGACAATCTTTTTTTTTTTTTGACAATTTTTCTTTTTTGTTTTCTTCTTGCAAACTTGAACCTTCAAATAGAAACAAGGCAAATACGATAAGATTAAGATGCAAGATATTAAGAAAAATGATATGATCAAATCAAGGAAACTGTGCTCTGATACCAAACTGATGTGAATCCAAGGTACGAATTCACGTGAATTGTTGAATCGTCCTCGATTGATCTTTTGAGCAAAACAACCAGCTTAAGTGGATTCAACAATATTGAGTATTAATGAACTCAACACCTTTGAATCACACTATATATTAAAAGATGTCTTGAAATATTCCAAGCAAAAATAAACCAAACCAAAATAGACCCAACAACAATAGGATGAAACCTATCACCTTTGAATCATAAAATGGTAGTTTTGAAATTACTATTCCCAACCCCTCTAATTTTCAAACCCAACAACACTAGGATAAATCGCCTTTGGATTATGAAATGAATTAGAAAAGAAGAGTAGAAGGTGCCACAACCAAAAGGAAGAGTTTTAGTTGATAAGCCAAATAAGTTTTGCAAGCATACTTGCAAGACTAAAACTAGCTCATTAAGAAACTAGCAATGAAAGGAAAATTCCTTAAAGTTTATAACATCAAATCTTGCCTTCTAATAGTTAACCAAGGCCCCTATTTATAGAGTTTCAAGAGGGACCAAGGTTGAAAATTACAAAAGGATTAAAATAGCAATTCTAAATCTTCTAGTCAAGACTAGCATTAACACTTCTCTTTGACCAAGAAAAGCTCTTTGACCTAGAAGGCTCTTGCACTTAATTCTAATATTCTAAATAAAAAAAAAACAACAAATTATCCCCAAATATTATAACATTTTGCAAGCTTTGGATCTTGATCCAAATGGTTCTAAATAAGTGTTTTGGACTACTTTTCAAGTGAATAAATCAACCCAATTGGTGCAGCAAATTTTCAGCCCGAAACCTGAGGGTTAATTTGAAGTTTTTTTTTTATTTAGAATATTAGAATTAAGTGCAAGAGTCTTCTAGATCAAAGAGCTTTTCTTGGTCAAAGAGAAGTGTTAATGCTAGTCTTGACTAGAAGATTTAGAATTGCTATTTTAATCCTTTTGTAATTTTCAACCTTGGTCCCTCTTGAAACTCTATAAATAGGGGCCTTGGTTAACTATTAGAAGACAAGATTTGATGTTATAAACTTTAAGGAATTTTCCTTTCATTGCTAGTTTCTTACTGAGCTAGTTTTAGTCTGGCAAGTATGCTTGCAAAACTTACTTATCAACTAAAACTCTTTCTTTTAGTTGTGGTGCCTTCTACTCTTCTTTTCTAATTTATTTCATAATCCAAAGGTGTTAGGTTTATCCTAGTGTTGTTGGGTTTGAAAACTAGAGGGGTTGGGAATAGTAATTTCAAAACTACCATTATATGATTCAAAGGTGATAGGTTTCATCCTATTGTTGTTGGGTCTATTTTGGTTTGGGTTGTTTTTGCTTGGAAGATTTCAAGACATCTTTCAATATAGTGTGATTCAAAGGTGTTGAGTTCATTAATACTCAATATTGTTGAATCCACTTACGCTAGTTATTTTGCTCAAAAGATCAATCGAGAACGATTCTACAATTCACGTGAATTCGTACCTTGGATTCACATCAAATACCATACTCATCGGGAAGGTCCAATTGTAGGCATTATCATTGATCTTGGCCAACACTTGGAATGGTCCATCTCCCCTAGGATGCAATTTTGATCTTCTTGCAGCCGGAAATCTCTCCTTCCTCATGTGAACCCAAACCCAATCATCGGGTTCAAAGAGGACTATTTTTCTCCCATTTCTTGGTGTATTGTTTGGTCTTGTGCTCAATGTTTGCTCGAGCTTGCTCATGTAACTTCTTCACTTTGCAGCCCTTTGAGCACCATCCATGTTAACCTGCTCTTTGATTGGTGGAGGAGACAAATCCAAGGGAGTTAAAAGGTTAAATCCATAAACCAATTCAAAAGGAGAATAACTAGTTGTAGTATGCAAGGTCTGGTTGTAAGCAAATTCAGCAATTGGAAGGCGTGCTTCCCAATCTTTCAAATTCTTTTTGATGATCACTCTCAATATCATGGCCAATGTTCTATTAGTAACCTCAGTTTGTCCATCGGTTTGTGCTGTTTGAAGTTGAAAACAAGAGTTTAGTTCCTATTTTTCCCCACAAAATTTTCCAGATATAGCTCAAAAATTTCACATCCCTATCAGACACAATCGTTCTAGGAATACCATGAAGACGAACAATTTTCTTAAGGAATAAATTAGCAATATTACTAGCATCACCCGTCTTCTTACATGCAATGAAATGAGCCATTTTTGAAAACTGATCAACCACAACAAAAATGGAATCCATGCCCCTTTGGGACCTTAGCAACCCAAGCACAAAATGCATAGAAACATCAGTCCAAGGTGCACTAGGAATAGGCAATAGTGTATACAAACCATGGAGAAGTGAAGTAGACTTAGCCTTTTTACAATCAAGACATCTCTCACAAATTCTTTGCACATCTTTTTTCATGCTAGGCCAAAAGAAATGTTCACTAAGGATGTAACAAGTTTTCAAAACTCCAAAATGCCCCATTAAACCACCACAATGAGCTTTGCTAACAAGCAATTCTCTAAGAGAACAAATAGGAACACAAAGTTGATTTCCTTTGAAAAGGAAACCTTCAAGTTTGTAGAATTTTTCAAATTCTCCTTTTTCACATGCTTTGAAAGTAATTGCAAAATCAGAATCAAACACATACAATTCTTTCAAGAACTCAAAGCCCATATAGTAGCATGCATAGTAGTGATTAAGGTGTACCTTCGGGAGAGTGCATTGGCTACTACGTTTTCTTTACCCTTTTTATACATGACCACATAGGGAAATGTTTTAATGAAAGAGATCTACATAGCATGTCGCTTGAGCAAATTCCTTTGCCCCTTGAGGTATTTGATGGATTCATGGTCGGTGTGAATCACAAACTCAGAAGGCATGAGGTAGTGCTGCCAAGTCTCCAAAGCCCTCACGATGGCATAAAGCTCCTTGTCATAAGTTGGGTAGTTCAAGGCCGCACCATTGAGTTTTTCACTAAAGTAAGCAATAGGTCGACTTCCTTGAAGAAGAACAACCCCTATGCCAACACCTGAGGCATCACACTCAACTTCAAAAGCTTTAGAAAAATCTGGCAAGGCCAAAACAGGAGAGTTAGTCAAATTATGCTTAAGAAGATAAAAGCTTTTTGTTGGCTCTCACCCCATTCAAATTTCACATTCTTTTTAACCAATTCATTGAGTGGTGCTGCCTTTGTTGAAAAATCTCGCACAAACCTTCTATAGAAACAAGCAAGGCCATGAAATGATCTCACCTCGGATGCATTGGTCACTACCAATGCATTGGCTATTCCTTGATTGCCTTGATCTTTTCCTCATCAACTCTCAGGCCATTAGAACTCACAACAAAACCAAGGAATGTCACTTGTTCTACACATAAGGCACACCTTTTCAGATTAGCATACAACTGGTCATCTCGAAGTGTAATCAACACAAGTCTCAAATGCTCAACAAAAGTCTTGTTATATATCAAAATGTCATCAAAATACACAAAAAAAATTTTCCAATGAAACACCTAAGAACATGATTCATAAGTCTCATGAAAGTACTTGGGGCATTTGTCAAGCCAAAAGGCATGGCCAGCCACTCATACAAGCCAAACTTAGTCTTGAAAGCCGTTTTCCATTCATCACCTTCCTTAACTCTAATTTGGTGGTATCTGATTTTAAGTCAATTTTAGTGAAGAATTTAGCACCAAATAACTCATCAAGCATATAATCTAATCTAGGAATAGGATGACGATACTTAATAGTAATTTTGTTAACAGCCCTACAATCCACACACATGCGCCATGTTCCATCTTTCTCAGGCAGCAAAATTATCAGAACAGCACACAGACTAAAGAGACTCACGAATACTACCTTTAGCAAGGAGTTCATCAACTTGCTTTTGCAGCTCTCTTGTTTCCTCTGGATTCATCCTATAGGCAGGACGGTTAGGAATTTGTGAACCGGGCACAAAATCAATTTGATGTTCAATCCCCCTTATTGGTGGCATACTTGGTACGTTCTCCGGAAGTACATCTGCAAAATCAGTTAAAACACCCAAAATTTCTAGTCGCAAAACACTAGGTAAGTCATTAGAAGTAATTATAGAATCATTAAACAAGAGAATCAAGCAATGGTGTGTTTGAAGGGTTTGCTCAACATTTCTTACGCTAGCAAAGAAGGCTCCTTTTTTCTCACTTACCTTCGGATTTTGCCATTTATCACTCACTTTGCTTTTATCCTCACAATCTCTTGCTTTTTCTTTTTCTCTCACTTTGATTTTGTCCTCACAATCTCTTGCTTTTTCACACTCATTTGGCTCTTTTTCCTTGATCCTCTCCTTTTGCCTTTTTTCTCTCATTTTCACTTGTTCTTTATGCATTTGTCGAGGAGACAATGGAACAAGAGTGTAGGACTTCTTCTTGTGCACAATTTGATATTGATTTGTCTTGCCAAAGTGTGTAGCATCATGATCAAACTCCCATGGCAGTCCCAACAAAATATGACCAGCATCCATGGGAACCACATCACAAAGGATCTCATCCTCATACTTGCCAATGGAGAAAGGAACTCTCACTTGGCGATTCACCCTGATTTCTTCATGGTCATTTAACCATTGCAACCGATAGGGACAAGGATGTTTGTGAAAGATTGCCTGGGCCTAGCCAGAAACTCACTTTCGTGCTATGCATTCCAGAATCAGAATCTCTGGCCAAGCCTAGACGCTAGCATAACATTGCGCAGGATCTTGATATGTACTTATTTGATTTATTACGCAACAAATAAATTCTTAATTAAAAGCGGAAACATAAGAATTACCTATTGAAGTTGATTCTCTTGTATGCCTCAAAACTTTGCTTGTATACTGTGTGGGCAGCAATCTAACGAGTAATTGATCAGCTAATCACCACAACTGGGTTGCCGAAAAATCAGCAAACCACCTCACGTGCGGCCACCAAGTCACGTGCCACCGCCCGGGAAACTGAAACGCCACCGCCGGAAAAATCGTCCGACCAAACGCCGCTGCCTAGAAGTTTGGGCTGCCAAAAATTATTCTAAGAGGGAGAAAATATTTTCTCTCTCTAGTTTTCTTGTCCTGAAAACTTATGAGTTGTGTGTGTTGAATAGCTAATCCCTTGTCTATATATAGAGTTACAAGAGAGAGGATTGGTCTTCCTAATGGGTTTAGGTAATTAATTAGTTTCCAAATTCAATTAGGTAACAAATCTAATAGGATAAATCAAATCCAAATTAGATTCGTAATCTCTAGGATTTCCTAATTCTAATTGAAACTTAAGACTTAATTAATTAATTAATTAATTCCACTTTGTTAATTACATAATTAACCCTTAGGAATAATTAATCGATTAATTAATTCTACCTATTCAATTAACCCATTACAAAATTAATCGTACCACTAACGAATTAATTTTGGCACTACCATCCTACACCAGAATTGCTTCCGGAACAACTTAATTATTTTATTCTCAATCTCCCAACATCAAAGATATAGTGCTCGTTAATTTATTAATTTACTGATAAATTAATTAATTAACTTTTTTACTTCCGAGACTAGTACCACTCGACCTTTTTACTATACCGGACATAAGTCCACCGGCCGAGTTTAGTATAATAAACATTACGAGCTCATCTCGGGAGCACCATCACCCCGGACGCACCGGTACATGGCTTCTTTTCGACAAGCAGCACAGCAAGTAACTAAACACGCGCACCCAACCCACCGAGAATATTGGCCATAATTGACCTCACCTTTGGCAAATCAAAGTACATTATGTCTGATTCTCATGCTCGCTCGAGTCTAGGGATTAAGAGATAGAATACTAAGAACGATTTGTTTATTAAATCAGTACAAGACAAATCATTCTAAATGGTCCAGTTCAATACGCCCGGGCATATTTATATGATTCAATCAGTTTAGACAAACTAATTATCCAAATCACATAATAACCTAAACCGATAGTTTGTCCAAAACTGTCTCGGTTACGAATCTCATTTATATATTATGTCTTTCAACCAATGATGAGATCTACTGTGTCACACATGACACCTCATCATCTAACTACATAATATAAATGGACAGATAATGCACAACAAAATTTAACCAAAACATTAATCGATATATTAACTGGGAAAAGTACAATACAAGCATAGCTTATGTATTCAACTTCAACAATCTCCCACTAATAATTAAGTTGTGCTTTAAGTATAAATCTACATTCAACTCCTATACACTCTGCTACTACATATCTAGAAAAACTGTCATGGCTCTCCTAAGTATCTGATCTCCATGCTCTTCACGTGAGCCTCAAAGGCCTTTGAAGTCAATGTTTTCGTGAACAGATCTGCAAGGTTATCCTCTGATGCTATCTTAGCCAAGACCACGTCTTCCCTCTTTACGATGTCTCGTATTAGGTGCTACTTGCGTTGTATATGCTTACTCGCCTTGTGGGCTCGTGGTTCCTTCGAGTTTGCTAATGCACCGTTGTTATCACAATACACCGTGATTGACTTCTGCAAACCAGAAATCACATCTAAGTCTACTAGGAAGTTCTTGAGCCACACTGCTTCCTTCGCTGCCTCTGATACGGCAACGTATTTAGCCTCCATGGTGGAGTCTGCCACGCATTTCTGCTTGACACTCCGCCAAACTATGGCTCCACCTCCCAGCGTAAACACATACCCTGAGGTAGACTTGCTCTGATCCCTATTGCCTTGGAAATCTGAATCTGTGTAACCTCGGGGTACCAGCTCAGGCGCCAAATAGACCAACACATGGTCTCTCGTTTCTGCGCAAATACTTGAAAATGCATTTTACTATCTCCCAATGAGCTTTCCCAAGGTTACTCTGATATCTGCTTACAATGCCAACGACATAACAGATATCAGGCCTCGTATGAAGCTTGAGAGAGCGTTAACGAATGTTTCCTATGATATCGAATAATCTTGATCCCAAGGATATGTCCCACTTCTCCTAAGTCCTTCATATCAAACTGCTTGGACAACCATGCCTTTACGTCTGATAACACTTTCTTGTTGTTGCCAATCAATAGAATGTCATCTACGTAAAGCACAAGAAACACCACTGAGTTTTCATCACGTCTGCGGTACGCACATTGCTCATCCGGACACTAAGTAAATCGTAGGACAGGATTACCTCATCAAACCGGATGTTCCAAGATCTGGATGACTGCTTAAGTCCTTTAATGGACCTCTTAAGCCTGTAAACCTTCTTGGCCTTTATCAACGAATCCCTCTGGTTGCTGCATTAAGATGGTTTCCTCAAGACTTTCTTTAACATCCATCTGCCATATCTCATAATCTAAATGAGTAGCTATGGTCAAGAGAATCTGGATCGACTTAAGCATTGCTACCGGGGAGAAGGTTTCCTCATAATCGATTCCCTCTTTCTGATATACCCCTTTCGCCACCAGCCTAGCATTACAGGTTTCCACCTTTCCGTCAGGTCCTCTCTTACATTTGTAGACCCACTTGCATCCAATGAGCTTAAACCCATCAGGCAGGTCCACAAGCTCCTAGACTTGATTGTGGTCTATTGACCCCATCTCGGATATCATTGTCTTACGCCAAGATTGTGCATCTTTAGCTCAGAGAGCCTTATTGTAGTTCACTGGGTCAGGTTTAGGCGCTTAGGACTAGGTCTGAGGCCTCTCCCACGCCAATGAACCTGTCGGGCTGTTTCACAACCCTCCCACTACGACGAGGCACTACCTGTGTAGTTGCATCATCTGTGATATCTCGTGCAGTGTGTGATGTATCAACTTGGGCTGATGCATCAGGATTATTAGTGTTTGTCTTTTAAGCTCTTCTAGTACTATCTTACTCTTGGGCTTGTGATCTAGGACATAGTCTTCCTCCAAAAATCTAGTGTTGGTACTGACCACCATATTCTGGTCTTTAGGACTATAAAACAGACCACCTTTCGTTCCCCTAGGATATCCTACAAACAACATTAATTCTATTCTTGCATCTACCTTAGTCGTATCTGCCTTAAGCACATGTGCTGGGCAACCCCAAATTCTGAGATGTCTTAGACTAGGCTTTCGCCCGTTCCACAACTCTACTGGGGTTGAAGGCACGATTTTAGATGGTACAAGATTAAGAATATGCATCGCTATTCTAAGGCATATCCCTAGAATGAACTCGGCAAATCACTATAGCTCATCATCGACCTAACCATTTCCATGAGAGTTCGATTGCTTTTTTCTGTTACACCATTCTGCTGTGGCGTGCCTGGTGTAGACAACTGAGACTAAATTCCGACCTCACTGAGGTATTCTCGAAATTCGTGGGACAGGTATTCCCCACCACGATCTGATCACAGTGTCTTGATACTCTTACCATGATGATGCTTCTCCACATCTGCCCGAAACTCTTTGAACTTGCCAAAGCACTCGAACTTGTGGCGCATTAAGTAAATGTACCCGTACCTTAAGTAGTCATCCGTGAACGTCACGAAATACTCAAACTCACCTCGTGCCTGGACCGTCATTAGTCCACACCAGTCAGAATGAACCAACTCTAATACTTCTCTTTAGCTCTATAATCTTTTGCTTTAAAAGGTCTCTTGGTCATTTTACCTTCAAAGCAAGATTCGCAGGTTGAATAACTGTCAATCTCTAATGAACCTAAAGGTCCATCATTGACTAACCTCTGAATCCTACTAAGGTTTATGTGACCTAGCCTGAGATGCCAAAGATAGGTTTGATTCATTTCCGAGGTTTCTTCCTCTTATTAATGTTAGATAAAGAGCTATTTGTTTCTATGTTTTGCACAACCGGGGAGTTAAAATTAACCATAAAAAATTATCTATCAATGAACCAGAACAAATAAGTTTGCCATTTCTTCTAATAACAACAGAATCATCAAAGAAAATAAACTTATAACCGTTCTTTAAGAGTTTAGAAATCGAAATAAGGTTCTTTCTAAAACTCGGTACATAAAGACAATTAACTAATTCTAAAATAAAATTTTCGAAATTCAGCGTGACTACTCCCACTGCTTCTACTGACACTCTTGTAGTGTCAACCAAATAGATGTCCAACTCGCCCTCTCTAAGCTTCCGGGTTACTTGGAACCCCTGCAATGAATTACAAACATGGTCAGCGGCTCCTGAATCCACACACCTAGTATCTGTGGAAATCGCCGCTAAACATGTCTAAGTAATTAGGGCAGAAACTATCGTACCTTTAGGCTTTGGACAATCCGCTTTCCAGTGTCCTGTCTTCCCGCATCTGAAGCACTTGCCTTTGGGCTTGCTCTTCTTTGCGATTTCAGGCTTAGCAGCAAGTTTCTTGGCATCTTCTTCTTTTTATTCTTCTTGCTTTTAGGCGCAGAAAAAGAACTTGAAGCCTTTACTGTGACCAAAGCTTGCTTCTTCTCGTGGAAGATGCCTTCGGCCCACACCAAATCTGTTAAGAGCTCGGGTAGAGTGTAAACTCTTTGATTCATGTTATAGTTGACCCGAAACTGCTCAAAACTAGAGGGTAAGCTCTGGAGGATGATATCTATCTGACTTTATGGGTCGATTTCACCTCCCAACACCTCTATCTCGTTGATGTTACTGATCTCTCATGGATCCACCCTCAGCCATGTTAGTGTTCATCAACTTCCTCATGACTGCTTGCCTAGTAGTCCTACCTTGATGAGCGAACATCTCCCTCAGGTGAGCCATCATGTTGAAGGCAGAGACCATGGGATAAAAGCTGATGTTGCAGCACATTCGACACAGAAACCAGAATGTAACATCGCGCCATCTCATCCGCTTTTCTCCACCTAGCATAGGCATCCTTATCCTCTTTAGGAGAGTCCTCGTCAGGCACATCTGGATATACTTCGGTGAGCACAAACTTATAGTGCTCTGTCGTCAGGACAATGTCCAAGTTACAACTCCAGTCGACATAATTAGGTCTAGTTAACTTATTGTCTTTCAATATAGTAGTTAAGGGTTGAATGCCATATCAAAAAAACTATAAAATAAATAAACAGACAACGTTTTAGTGTTTAAATAGAATTAAAAAAAAAAAGAAATTCTAGCAATTATTGACTTCCCTCAAAATAATAATTTGAATCCACCAACATCTCATTCACCGGGATTGAGAAGAACCACGATAGTGTGGACATTTACGCTAACCCACATTTATTTGAGAAGAACCAAGTTTATTAACTACACTATCTGACCAAACGATCTATTGATCAATGTAGCTAATAGTTGGTGCTTTCAGGCGTACAAATAAACAGTGTAACCTCTATGGGAGGGATACTACAAATTGTACACTAAGTGTGTGCCATTACGTGACTTCTAAGCTTGTTATCTCAGGATAGTGCGTCTCAGATGGAGAGGGTATCGCATTTCTCCTAGTTAAACTTACTCTAGTCATCTTACTCAAAAATTCATAATCTAGCGCTCTTGTGGTTGGACTCATCCGAATGGAGGAAGGCCCTAATGCCAATGTGCAAGTCCACCCACATCACATATGAATCCGTAATGGTGGCTATGGGAATATTAAACGAACCAGCTCCCACTTAGATTTCTAAATTGAGGGTTTTTCCGGTTTTAACATGCAATTAACTAACCCTAAGTTATATGCAAACATAAAACCACATGCTTTAAAATCATGCATTTAAAATACAGCACCAAAAATTAAAGCCCATCTTCTGTCTTGATCTCTTGTCCTGACACGTAACTCGATGGATTGAGTCTTGATCTTCAAAAAACAAAATATGGAGGAAAAATGGGTCAAAACGCGACCCGAACGGGCCGAGCAAGCAGCACGCCTAAGGCGCGCATTGTAGCTGCTGTCAAGCGCGCTTGCGTTGCAATTGCTTTGCTGCGCTGCACGGCGGCAGCTGCACCACTGTCGGCCGACGTCTGTTGCCGACGAATCATCGTCGGCACCGCCCCCTGCCTTCGATCTCTCCTTCGCTTCTTCTATGCTATTTGGTCATCTTGCAATTCGTTCTGGGTTTTCCTGGGTTTCTACGAATTAACGATAACCCAAAACCCACGAATTCAAGTTGCCCACCATACTGCCTTCGATTACAAAAAATTAATTCTCCTACTACAAGGCTTTCTAGGAAAATTACAGAATCGAAATTACATAAAAAAAACCTAGTACATATTTAATCTAATCCTACACGGCATCCAGCACGTGGTTATACAATTACAAACATTCATAATAAAATCAAATCTGGACATGTTCCGGAGTTTAATTAAAAACCATACAAACGTAACCATAATAGTCGGGATTTCTTAACCACCTGCAAATAAAACCATGTAATAAATCGAACAAGCACAAAACCCAAAACCAGGCTTTGATACCAATTGAAAGATTATCTGCCCCGGGCCTAGCCAGAAACTCACTTTTGTGCTATGCATTCCAGAATCGGAATCTCTGGCCAAGCCTAGACGCTAGCACAATCGCTATTCCAACCCTTGCTTTTGCGCAGGATCTTGGTATGTACTTATTCGATTTATTACGCAATAAATAAATTCTTAATTAAAAGCGGAAACATAAGAATTAACTATTGAAGCGTATACTCAGGTGATTCTCTTGTATGCCTCAAGACTTTGCTTGTATGCGGGCAGCAATGTAACGAGCAATTGATCAGCTTATCACCACAACTGGGTTGCCGAAAAATCAGCAAACCACCTCACGCGCCACCGCCCGTGAAACTGAAATGCCACCGCCGAAAAAACCGTCCGACCAAACGCCGCCTAGAAGTTTGGGCTGTCAAAAATTATTCTAAGAGGGAGAAAATATTTTCTCTCTCTAAATTTTCTCTCTCTAGTTTTATGTCCTAAAAACTTATGAGTTGTGTATGTTGAATAGCTAATCCCTTGTCAGACCCCAAGTTGGTTTTAGGATTGGTCTTTCTAATGGGTTTAGGTAATTAATTAGTTTCCAAATCCAATTAGGTAACTAATCTAATAGGATAAACAAAATCCAAATTAGATTCCTAATCTCTAGGATTTCCTAATTCAAATTGAAACTTAAGAACTTAGGATTAATTAATTAATTAATTAATTCTACCTATTAAATTAACCCATTACAAAATTAAGCGTACCACTTATGGATTAATTTTGGCACTACCATCCTACACCAGAATTGTTTTCGGAACAACTTAATTAATTTATTCTCAGTCTCCCCACATCAAAGATATAGTGCTCTTTAATTTATTAATTTACTGATAAATTAATTGATTAACTTCTTTACTTCCGAGACTAGTACCACTCGAACTTTTTACTATACCGGACATAAGTCCACAGGCCGAGTTTCGTATAATAAAAATTACAAGCTCCTCTCGGGAGCACCATCACCTCGGACGCACCGGTACATGGTTTCTTTTTGAAAAGCAGCAGCACACCAAGTAACTAAACACGAGCACCCAACCCACCGAGACTATTGGCCATAATTGACCTCACCTTTTGGCTGATCAAAGTACACTATGTCTAATCCTCATGCCCGTTCGAGTCTAGGGATTAAGAGATAGAATACTAAGAATGATTTGTCTATTAAATCAGTACAAGACAAATCATTCTAAATGGTCCAGTTCAATACGCCCTGGGCATATTTATATGATTCAATAACTTTAGACAAACTAATTATCCGAATCACGTAATAACATAAACCCACAGTGATGAGTTGCAAGGAAGTAATGCTAAAGATGTCAAAGATGATGATGGCGAAGACATGGCCGAACCACCCTCAACTCCAAATAATTCTGCACATATCATTCCACCAAATCCACTTGAAGGGATGACGGGCCCAATGACTTGTTTGAGAAAGAAGAGGATGTAAGAAGCCTTGAACATTTTGATTATTGAAGTCCATCCAAAAGAAGATCCAACGGCTACCTCAATTCAGCCCAAATATTACAATATTTTGCAAGCTTTGGAGCTTGATCCAAATGGTTCTAAATAAGTGTTTTGGACTACTTTTCAAGTGAATAAATCAGCCCAATTGGTGTAGCCAATTTTCAGCCCGAAACCCAAAAGGGTGCAAGCCCAAATTTCGACAAATTGGAGTTAATCCTTGAAGGTTCTTAAGGGTTCCAATTCAACACCATTTGCACGAAATTTTGAAGTCTTTTGGAGGCCAAAAACCTACATTTAAGTTGTTCAAAGGTTCAGCAAAGTGATTGGAAGTTTGAAGACTATAGAAAGGTTTAAATGTGGAAGTTTGAAGATCACATTTATTGGGCAGAATTATGGACGAATTTCAGCTGCATTTTGGGGATAATTTGAATTTTTTTATTTAGAATATTAAAATTAAGTGCAAGAGTCTTCTAGGTCAAAGAGCTTTTTTGGGTCAAAGCAAAGTGTTAATGCTAGTCTTTACTAGAAGATTTAGAATTGCTATTTTAATCCTTTTGTAATTTTCAACCTTGGTCCCTCTTGAAACTCTATAAATAGGGGCCTTGGTTAACTATTAGAAGGCAAGATTTGATGTTATAAACTTTAAGGAATTTTCCTTTCTTTGCTAGTTTCTTAGTGAGCTAGTTTTAGTCTTGCAAGTATGCTTGCAAAACTTATTTGGCTTATCAACTAAAACTCCTTCATTTAGTTGTGGCGCCTTCTACTCTTCTTTTCTAATTCATTTCACAATCCAAAGGTAGGTTTATCCTAGTGTTGTTGGGTTTGAAAATTAAAGGGGTTGGGAATAGTAATTTCAAAACTACCATTTTATGATTCAAATGTGATAGGTAATCCTATTGTTGTTGGGTCTATTTTGGTTTGGGTTGTTTTTGCTTGGAAGATTTTAAGACATCTTTCAATATAGTGTGATTCAAAGGTGTTGAGTTCATTAATACTCAATATTGTTGAATCCACTTGAGCTAGTTGTTTTGCTCAAAAGATCAATCGAGGACGATTCTACAATTCATGTGAATTTGTACCTTGGATTCACATCACACAGTTTTTCCAAAACTGTCTCGGTTACGAACCTCATTTATATATTTATGTCTTTCAACCAATGATGAGATCAACTGTGTCACATATGACACACCTCATCATCTAACTACATAATATAAATTGACAGATAATGCACAACAAAATTTAACCAAAACATTAATCGATATATTAACTGGAAAAAAGTACAATACAAGCATAGCTTATGTATTCAACTCCAACAGTTTGATGGTTGGTATCCCCAATTTTTCTACAAGAACAGAACTTGCAACATTAGTACAACTACAACTACCAATGATTAGCAAGCAAACCTTATCTTGGACTTTTCAACGAGTGTGAAAGATTGTGTTGCGTTATCCTTCAATTTCTCCAATTTGTGCATTCAAAGATCTTAAGGTAACCAGCACTTCCTCACAACTATCTTCAGCTCTTGTTCCCCCACATCTTCGATGTCCTTTTGATCACTTTCGTCCTCACTTTTGCTATAAACCATGCCATCCTCCATCATCATCATTGTTTTCTTATTTGGACATTCAGAAGCAATATGCCCTTTTCCTAAACACCGAAAACATGTTAGTTTAGAGGTAGAAGAAGTAGAGGGTTTACTTGAGTCACCTTTGGTGAAAGGCTTCCTTTGCTCAAATTTCCTTGAGTCCCTCTTGTCATCTTCCCTTTTGCTCCAAGTGGAACTTCTTGTTGGAATTTTGTTTGAGCAACTCCTCCTCTTTTGTTGCCTTTCAACTTTTTCAGCCATATGAACCATTTCCTCCATGTCCATGTAGTGTTGCAATTCCACTACATCCGCAATCTCACTTCGAAGGCCTCTTAGAAATCGTGCCATGGTTGCCTGATCCCTTCTATGTTGGCCCTTGTCATGGCAATATCCATTTCTTGATAGTACTACGAAATAGTTTTAGACCCTTGAGTGATGCTTTGCAACTTGTTGTACAACTCTCGATAGAAACGTGGAGGGAGAAATCCTTTTCTCATAATTGATCTCATTTCCTCCCATGTCTCTATTGGCCTTTCCCTGTTCTTTCTCCTAGTGGAAATCAACTTATCCTACCAAGTTAGAGCATATGATTGGAATTCAAGGGAAGCAATTTTTACCTTCTTCTATTCTGAATAATCATGAATTGAAAAGATTTTCTCGACCTTAGATTCCCAATCTGTGTACATCTCAGGATCATTCTTACCATGAAACTCAGGAATCGTGATCTTGAGTCCTCGAAGATCATTGTCTTGTCCCCTTCAATGGTTTTCCCTTCGTATCCTCACTGGTGAAGCTTTGGATTCCACATCATTTATATTTCTTCTCGGATCTCTCATCATCCTCCTCATCATCTTGTTGACTTTTTAGCTGCCTCTCTTCTCTTTGTTAAAAAGCAAGTTCGAGTTGGTCCATCCGGGTGATGACCCTTTCAAGGATTTGATCAAGTCGCCTTGTGGTGTGTTCCCTCCATGCTTTTTGTTCAGGTGTTTCACCGGTTGGATCTGTCATTATAAGATAAATACAAAAATAAAAGTTAAAAGTACCTCACGCCTCTTTTCCTCTTTTCCCTATTATGTCTTAACCCAAATGAAAAAAAAATTTCACTTGTGTTTAAGGTTGATTTAGTAGGGGAAAGTTGCACTCAGATTTTACCACTCCTTCCTTAGCACTAGATTCAAACCCCGATCAAGTCATGGATGTTTCTCACAAAACGTCACAACTTGGAATATAAGGCGTTTTTAAGATCAAAGAAAAGAAAAGAGGGTTTAGAAATGAAAACGTAGAAGCGAAATGAATAGAAGAATGGAATGAAGAACTTGATACTTCAAAACTTTTTTTTTTTTTTGACTAAATCGATTTCTCTTTTTCTTTTTTTTTTCTTTTTTTTGGTAGTACGAAATTTAAAGATATGAGCTAGTAAGAAAAGTTAGCTCTGATACCAACTAATGCGAATCAAGAGGCTTTGATGATGCTTCTTGACGCTTGAATGCGAAAATGAAGATCGTTTCTTGTAGCACTTCATACAATTCCCTCAAACCTCCTAAGAATTAAGATAGGCAATAGAGAGTATATTAAACCCACCACCTCATAGCAATCAACGTAGGCAATCTTTGGTGAATCGGATGACTCTTCCCAACCGTCAACCTAACTCTATTGAACCAAACAATAATAGGTATATGAAACCTAACACCTTTGGATCACAATGGACTTAGCAATGGAAAGGTAAAAAAAAAACCACACTCAATAGGGAAGGAGTATTGAGTGATAAGTTGTTAGTTATGGAAGAATAACCTTACAAAACTCAATCTAGCTCAAGACTAGAACTTAAGGTCCCTTAAAGTTTAGAACTTCAATCAAACTTGTCTTCAATGTAAACCAAGGCCCTCAATTTATAGAGTTTCAAGAGGGGTCAAGGTTGAAAATTGCAAAGGATTAAAATAGAAAATTTGAACTCTCTAATCAAGACTAGCATTAATACTTCTCTTTGACCAAGAAAAACTCTATGACTAAGAAAAGCTCTATAACCTAGAAGACTCTTTAATTCTAATATTCTAAATAATTAAATGCAGAAAAACAGCTTGAAGATATCACCCAAATGCTATTGAAATTCGTGCATATATTTAGCTCATAAATGCGACTTTCAACCTTCCTCACGCGACATGGGCATGTCGGGGGAAATGTTCAATTCTGCCCTGGGAACGAAATTCCTAACATGGGTATGTCGAGGGAAATGTTCTCTGCTGGAAATCCACCCTTAGAAGTTTGATCCAAGGACTTAACAATGTTAAAGAATTTAGGCCTTATAGATGCGTAGTTGGTATTGGCTTCAACTAGTGACTTTGATGCAACTTGGCCTACGGCTTCTTCCATTTGTTTCTTCCTAAGCCTTTTAAGAGGTCCAGCCATGTTTTGTAGTGGACTTGACGGTACTTGTGATCCATTAGCCTCCTTGGAAGCTCCTTGATCATCAAATCATCCAAATGTGAAATAGCTCCTTGATTTGCATCACCTAGTCTGAGACATCTCAGGATTTGGGGTTGTCCTGCACATGTGCTCAAGGCAGATGCAGGTAAGTTAGATGCGATATCAAAGGTTATATGCTATTTGTAGGCTACCTCAAAGGAACAAAAGAACGAGACGTGGTCTATTTTATAGTCCGCAGGATCAGAAGGTGGTGGTAAGCACCAATGCCAAATTTCTTGAGGTGGACTATATTTTAGATCACAAGGCTAGCAGCAAGGTAGTATTGGAAGAGCTTAGGGGTCCGTCGAGTATTCCAGATGCACAAGTACAGGATGACACACCACAAGATACTACACACACTATCACAGATGATGCTCTCGCACAGGCTGCGGCTCGTCGTAGTGGGAGGGTTGTCAGACAACCCGAGAGGTATATGGGTTTGGGTGAGTCTTCGAACTTTATCCCTGGTACCCATGAACCAGACCCAGTTAGCTACAATGAGGCTCTCCAAGATAAAGATGCAGATTCTTTGCAGAGAGCGATGATTGCTGAGATGGGTTCTTTGGACTCAAATCAGGTCTGGCTGATGTGTTTCGGCCTGTTGGGTGCAAATGGGTCTACAAGCGAAAGAGAGAATCTGACGGGAGGGTTGAGACCTTCAAGGCTAGGCTGGCGTCGAAATGATATACTCAGAAAAAGGGTATCGATCCTGACGAGACCTTTTCCCCGGTAGTTATGCTTAAGTCGATCCTGATTCTCTTGGCCATATAATGTTCCAAGGAAGTAATGCTAAAGATGTCAAAGATGATGATGGCAAAGGCATGGTCGAACCACCCTCAACTCCAAATAATTCTGCACATATCATTCCACCAAATCCAATTGAAGGGATGACATGCCCAATGACTCGTTTGAGAAAGAAGAGGAAGCAAGAAGCCTTGAACATTTTGATTATTGAAGTCCATCCAAAAGAGGATCCAACAGCTACCTCAATTCAACCCAAGTATTGCAACATTTTGCAAGCCTTGGATCTTGATCCAAATGGTTCTAAATAAGTGTTTTGGACTACTTTTCAAGTGAATAAATCAGCCCAATTGGTGCAGCCAATTTTCAGCCCGAAACCCGAAAGGGTGCAAGCCCAAATTTCAGCAAATTGGAGTTAATCCTTGAAGGTTCTTTTGGGTTCCAATTCAACACCATTTGCACGAAATTTTGAAGTCTTTTGGCGGCCAAAAACCTACATTTAAGTTGGTCTAAGATTCAGCAAAGTGGTTGGAAGTTTGAAGACTATAGAAAGGTTTAAATGTGGATGTTTGAAGATCACATTTGTTGGGCAGAATTATGGACGAATTTCAGCTGCATTTTGGGGATAATTTGAAGTTTTTTTTTTAATCTAGAATTTTAGAATTAAGTGCAAGAGTCTTCTAGGTTAAAGAGCTTTTCATAGTCAAAGAGAAATGCTAATGCTAGTCTTGACTAGAAGATTTAGAATTGCTATTTTAATCCTTTTGTAATTTTTAACCTTGGTCCCTTTTTAAACTCTATAAATAGGGGCCTTGATTAACTATTAGAAGGCAAGATTTGATGTTATAAACTTTAAGGAATTTTCCTTTCTTTGCTAGTTTCTTAGTGTGCTAGATTTAGTATTGCAAGTATGCTTCAAAACTTATTTGGCTTATCAACTAAAATGCCTTCTACTCTTCTTTTCTAATTCATTTCATAATCCAAAGGTGTTAGGTTTATCATAGTGTTGTTGGGTTTGAAAATTATAGGGGTTGGGAGTAGTAATTTCAAAACTACCATTTTATGGTTCAAAGGTGATAGGTAATCCTATTGTTGTTGGGTCTATTTTGGTTTGAGTTCTTTTTGCTTGGAAGATTTCAAGACAGCTTTCAATATAGTGTGATTCAAAGGTGTTGCGTTCATTAATACTCAATATTGTTGAATCCACTTGAGCTAGTTGCTTTGCTCAAAAGATCAATCGAGGACGATTCTACAATTCATGTGAATTTGTACCTTAGATTCACATCACATAGTTTGTCCAAAACTGTATCGGTTACGAACCTCATTTATATATTATGTCTTTCTACCAATGATGTCACACATGACACACCTCATCATCTAACTACAAAATATAAATTGACAGATAATGCACAATAAAATTTAACCAAGACATTAATCAATATATTAACTGGAAAAAAGTACAATACAAACATAGCTTATGTATTCAACTCCAACAGTTTGATGGTAGGTATCCCCAATTTTTCTACAAGAACAGAACTTGCAACATTAGTACAACTACAACTACCAATGATTAGCATGCAAACCTTATCTTGGACTTTTCAACGAGTGTGAAAGATTGTGTTGCGTTATCCTTCAATTTCTCCAATTGTGCATTCAAAGATCTAAAGGTAACCAACACTTCCTCGCAACTATCTTCAGCCTCTTGTTCCCCCACATCTTCGATGTACTTTTGATCACTTTCGTCCTCACTTTTGCTATAAACCCTGCCATCCTCCATCATCATCATGGTTTTCTTATTTGGACATTCAGAAGCAATATTCCCTTTTCCTAAACACCGAAAACATGTTAGTTTAGAGGTAGAAGAAGTAGAGGGTTTACTTGAGTCACCTTTGGTGAAAGGCTTCCTTTGCTCAAATTTCCTTGAGTCCCTCTTGTCATCTTCCCTATTGCTCCAAGTAGAACTTCTTGTTGGAATTTTGTTTGAGCCACTCCTCCTCTTTTGTTGCCTTTTAACTTTTTCAACCATATGAACCATTTCCTCCATGTCCATGTAGTGTTGCAATTCCACTACATCCGCGATCTCACTTCGAAGGCCTCTTAGAAATCGTGCCATGGTTGCCTGATCTCTTCTATGTTGGCCCTTGTCATGGCAATATCCATTTCTTGATAGTACTACGAAATAGTTTTAGACCCTTGAGTGATGCTTTGCAACTTGTTGTACAACTCTCGATAGAAACCTGGAGGGAGAAATCTTTTTCTCATAATTGATCTCATTTCCTCCCATGTCTCTATTGGCCTTTCCCTGTTCTTTCTCCTAGTGGAAATCAACTTATCCCACCAAGTTAGAGCATATGATTGAAATTCAAGGGAAGCAGGTTTTACCTTCTTCTATTCTGAATAATCATGAATTGAAAAGATTTTCTCCACCTTAGATTCCCAATCCATGTAAATCTCGGGATCATTCTTGCTATGAAACTCAGGAATCGTGATCTTGAGTCCTCGAAGATTATTGTCTTGTCCCCTTCTATGGTTTTCCCTTTGTATCCTCACTGGTGAAGCATTGGATTCCACATCGTTTCTATTTCTTCTGATTAAGGACTCCTCGGATCTCCCATCATCCTCCTCATCATCTTGTTGACTTCCTAGCTGCCTCTCTTCTCTTTGTTGAAAAGCAAGTTCGAGTTGGTCCATCCGGGTGATGACCCTTTTAAGGATTTGATCAAGTTGCCTTGTGGTGTGTTCCCTCCATGCTTTTTGTTCAGGCGTTTCACCGGTTGGATCTGCCATTATAAGATAAATACAAAAATAAAAGTTAAAAGTACCTCACACCCCTTTTCCCCTTTTCCCTATTATGTCTCAACCCAAATGAAAAGAAATTTTCACTTGTGTTTAAGGTTGATTTAGTAGGGGAAAGTTGCACTCGGATTTTACCACTCCTTCCTTAGCAGTAGATTCAAACCCCGATCAAGTCTTGGAAGTTTCTCACAAAATGTCACAACTTGGAAAATAAGGCATTTTTAAGATCAAAGAAAAGAAAAGAGGGTTTAGAAATGAAAACGTAGAAGAAGCGAAAATGAATAGAAGAATGGAATGAAGAACTTGATACTTCAATTCTTTGCTTTTTTTTTTTGACTAAATCGAAATTTCTTTTTTTTTTTTTTTGACTAAATCGATTTCTCTTTTTTTTTTTTTTTTTGACTAAATCGATTTCTCTTTTTTTTTTTTTTTTGATACTACGAAATTTAAAGATATAAGCTAGTAAGAAAAGTTAGCTCTGATACCAACTGATGCGAATCAAGAGGCTTTGATGATGCTTCTTGACGCTTGGATGGGAAAATAAAGATCGTTTCTTGTAGCACTTCATACAATTCCCTCAAACCTCCTAAGAATGAAGATAGGCAATAGAAGGTATATTAAACTCACCACCTCATTGCAATCAACGTAGGCAATCTTTGGTGAATCGGATGACTCTTCCCAACCCCCTACCTAACTCTATTGAACCAAACAATAATAGATATATGAAACCTAACACCTTCGGACAACAATGGACTTAGAAAGGGAAAGGTAAAAAAAAAACCACACACAATAAGGAAGGAGTATTGAGTGATAAGTTGTTAGTTATGCAAGAATAACCTTACAAAACCCAATCTAGCTCAAGACCAGAACTTAAGGTCCCTTAAAGTTTATAACTTCTATCAAACTTGTCTTCAATGTTTAACCAAGGCCCTCAATTTATAGAGTTTCAAGAAGGGCCAAGGTTGAAAATTACAAAGGATTAAAATAGAAAATCTGAACTCTCTAATCAAGACTAGCATTAATACTTCTCTTTGACCAAGAAAACTCTTTGACCAAGAAAAGCTCTATGACTAAGAAAAGCTCTATAACCTAGAAGACTCTTTAATTCTAATATTCTAAATAATTAAATGCAGAAAAACAACTTGAAAATATCTCCGAAATGCTGTTGAAATTCATCCATAAATTTAGCTCATAAATGCGACTTTCAACCTTCCTCACGCGACATGGGCATGTCGGGGGAAATGTTCAATTCTACCCGGGGAACGAAATTCCTAACATGGGTATGTCGAGGGAAATGTTCTCTGTTGGAAATCCACCCTTAGAAGTTTGATCCAAGGCCTTAACAATGTTAAAGGCGTAGTTGGTCTTGGCTTCAACTAGTGACTTTGATGCAACTTGGCCTACGGCTTCTTCCATTTGTTTCTTCCTAAGCCTTGTAAGAGGTCCAGCCATGTTTTGTAGTGGACTTGACAGTACTTGTGATCCATTTGCCTCATTGGCAGCTCCTTGATCATCAATATCATCCAAACGTGAAGTAGCTCCTTGATTTCTATCACCTAGTCTGAGACATCTCAGGATTTGGGGTTGTCCTGCACATGTGCTCAAGGCAGATGCAGGTAAGTTAGATGCGATATCAAAGGTTATATGCTATTTGTAGGCTACCTCAAAGAAACAAAAGACGAGACGTGGTCTAATTTATAGTCCCCAGGATCAGAAGGTGGTGGTAAGCACCAATGCCAAATTTCTTGAGGAGGACTATATTTTAGATCACAAGGCTAGCAGCAAGGTAGTATTGGAAGAGCTTAGGGGTCCGTCGAGTATTCCAGATGCACAAGTACAGGATGACACACCACAAGATACTACACACACTATCACAGATGATGCTCTCGCACAGGCTACGGCTCGTCGTAGTGGGAGGGTTGTCAGAAAGCCCGAGAGGTACATGGGTTTTGGAGAGTCTTCGGACTTTATCCCTAGTACCCATGAACCAGACCTAGTTGGCTACAATGAGGCTCTTCAAGATAAAGATGCAGATTCTTTACAAGAGCGATGATTGCTGAGATGGGTTCTTTGGACTCAAATCAGGTCTGGCTGATGTGTTTCGGCCTGTTTGGTTCAAATGGGTCTACAAGCGAAAGAGAGGATCTGACGGAAGGGTTGCGACCTTCAAGGCTAGGCTGGCGGCGAAATGGTATACTTAGAAAAAGGGTATCGATCCTGACGAGACATTTTCCCCGGTAGTTATGCTTAAGTCGATCCTGATTCTCTTGGCCATATGATGTTCCAAGGAAGTAATGTTAAAGATGTCAAAGATGATGATGGCGAAGGCATGGTCGAACCACCCTCAACTCCAAATAATTCTGCACATATCATTCCACCAAATCCAATTGAAGGGATGATGGGCCCAATGACTCGTTTGAGAAAGAAGAGGATGCAAGAAGCCTTGAACATTTTGATTATTAAAGTCCATCAAAAGAGGATCCAACGGCTACCTCAATACAGCCCAAATATTACAACATTTTGCAAGCTTTGGATCTTGACCCAAATGGTTCTAAATAAGTGTTTTGGACTTTTTTTCAAGTGAATAAATCAGCCCAATTGGTGCAGCCAATTTTTAGCCCGAAACCCGAAAGGGTGCAAACCCAAATTTCAGCAAATTGGAGTTAATCCTTGAAGGTTCTTTAGGGTTCCAATTCAACACCATTTGCACAAAATTTTGAAGTCTTTTGGAGGCCAAAAACCTACATTTAAGTTGGTCAAAGATTCAGCAAAGTGGTTGGAAGTTTGAAGACTATGGAAAGGTTTAAATGTGGAAGTTTGAAGTTCACATTTATTGGGCAGAATTATGGACGAATTTCAGCTGCATTTTGGGGATAATTTTAATTTTTTTTTTTAGAATATTAGAATTAAGTGCAAGACTAGGTCAAAGAGTTTTTCTTGGTCAAAGAGAAGTGTTAATGCTAGTCTTGACTAGAAGATTTAGAATTGCTATTTTAATCCTTTTGTAATTTTCAACCTTGGTCCCTCTTGAAACTCTATAAATAGGGGTCTTGGTTAACTATTAGAAGGCAAGATTTGATGTTATAAACTTTAAGGAATTTTTCTTTCTTTGCTAGTTTCTTAGTGATCTAGTTTTAGTCTTGCAAGTATGCTTGCAAAACTTATTTGGCTTATTAACTAAAACTCTTCCTTTTAGTTGTGGCGCCTTCTACTCTTCTTTTCTAATTCATTTCATAATCCAAAGGTATTAGGTTTATCCTAGTGTTGTTGGGTTTGAAAATTATAGGGGTAGTAATTTCAAAACTACCATTTTATGATTCAAATGTGATAGGTTTCATCCTATTCTTGTTGAGTCTATTTTGGTTTGGGTTGTTTTTTGCTTGGAAGATTTCAAGACATCTTTCAATATAGTGTGATTCAAAGGTGTTGAGTTCATTAATACTCAATATTGTTGAATCCACTTGAGCTAGTTGTTTTGCTCAAAAGATCAATCGAGGATGATTCTACAATTCATGTGAATTCATCACATAGTATGTCCAAAACTGTCTCGGTTACGAACCTCATTTATATATTATGTCTTTCAACCATTGATGAGATCTACTGTGGCACACATGATGTTGGATTTAGTTTAGGTGTTTAATCTAATTAAACAGCGGAATTCCTAAACTATGAGGATCGGGTCTTACCCTTGAAGCGTAATCGGTTGCGCACGTCGCCTGGCTCCTCTGAGAAGATGGCGTTTTTGTCTTCAAAATCCTTCCTCGAAGGATTCTCTACTCTTACGCACGAAAGTCTTCGCAGGTTTGTGCTAGCCGATCTTGCCTACCCCGAGAATTTGGGAAAATCAGTGTATTTTGTCTGATTAGAATTTTAATTCAAAATCATCATCCTCCTACAATTATATCCCTTGGATATTTGTAGAGAATTAATTTCCAAAATCAGTATTGTAATTATCTAATTATAACTTAACTGATTTTAGCTATATTCCAAATCAGTATTATTACCAAATATTATTTAACTGATTCCAAATAGTATTTAAATAATATTTACTAATTTCAAATCAGTCTTAAATAATACCTTAATGATTTGGGTTATACACCAAGCCCATGGATACCCATGACCCATGGATCAGGCTGATGGGTCAAGAACTTCAATTGCAATTAAGTCCCTTGATTTATCAGACCATCCCAATTGTTCCCAGGTAATTAATTAACTATTAATTAATACTACAGAACTTTTCAATAATATTTAATTAAACCATTTAATTAAATCTTATTTATTTAAGTATAACAATTATACTTATTGTAGGCAAGAATACTTATTCTGCATCATCGAACTTTCTTATGTGCGATCCTGTAGGCCCATTCCAAATTGGCAATGGATAACTCAATCTCATTGATTAATCCATAAGTCATTAGTGGTCTCTAGCAAGACATAATGACTACCCAATTCGGAATGGAGGGTCGAATGGTGATTCAACACAACTTTTCCGAGCAAACTGCATACGATCCTCTACATCGATATCCCGTTTAGCATAATGCATGGAACCATCATCCTTATATAGCTAAACGTTTACTTGATCTCTTAGTGACACTGAATCCATCAAGCAAATGATATCCTTATCATTCCTTGGGCATGGCCATGCACTTTCAGTTCACTATCAAGTGGCCAAGATATCATCTCTCACTTAAGAGAGATTTGTAGTCCCATCACTTCACCTACATATCTTAGCATGAATCATAGTGTACCCAATCATACCCGTACTTTGCAACCTGTTACGGCCCCGTTAGGCTTATGTTAAAGCACACCACAATTCACCTAAGACCATGTAGTGATTTCTGATCTAAGGATCCTAGTACCAGTACTACTCAAAAGAATCACTCATGATCTAATTAGTCCATGGAGTGTTTCTTTTGGCAAATCGATTTCATGAATTTAAATATACACAATGATATTGCTATCATGAAATTAACTCATTTGATAAACAATCAATCAAGTGACAAATGTCTTATTTACATAAATACCCTCAAAGTATATTTACATAAATAGCCCTCATCTTGATCAAATTCACCAAAACATGACACACCTCATCATCTAACTACATAATATAAATTAACAGATAATGCACAACAAAATTTAACCAAAACATTAATCGATATATTAACTGGAAAAAAGTACAATACAAACATAGCTTATGTATTCAACTCTAACAGTTTGATGGTTGGTATCCCCAATTTTTCCAGAAAAACAGAACTTGCAACATTAGTACAACTACCAATGATTAGCAAGCAAACCTTATCTTGGACTTTTCAACGAGTTGTTGCGTTATTCTTCAATTTCTCCAACTTGTGCATTCGAAGATCTTAAGGTAACCAGCACTTCATCACAACTTTCTTCAGCCTCTTGTTCCCCCACATCTTCGATGTCTTCATCCTCACTTTGGCTCTAAACCATGCCATCTCCATCATCATCATGGTTTTCTTATTTGGACATTCAAAAGCAATATGCCCTTTTCCTAAACACCGAAAACATGTTAGTTTAGAGGTAGAAGAAGTAGAGGGTTTACTTGAGTCACCTTTGGTGACAGGCTCAAATTTCCTTGAGTCCCTCTTGTCATCTTTCCTTTTGCTCCAAGTAGAACTTCTTGTTGGAATTTTGTTTGAGTCACTCCTCCTCTTTTGTTGCCTTTTAACTTTTTCAGCCATATGAACCATTTCCTCCATGTCCATGTAGTGTTGCAATTCCACTACATCCGCGATCTCACTTCGAAGGCCTCATAGAAATCGTGCCATGGTTGCCTGATCTCTTCTATGTTGGCCCTTGTCCTGGCAATATCCATTTCTTGATAGTACTACAAAACAGTTTTAGACCCTTGAATGATGCTTTGCAACTTGTTGTACAACTCTCGATAGAAATGTGGAGGGAGAATTCTTTTTCTCATAATTGATCTCATTTCCTCTCATGTCTCTATTGGCCTTTCCCTGTTCTTTCTCCTAGTGGAAATCAACTTATCCTACCAAGTTAGAGTATATGATTGAAATTCAAGGGAAGCAATTTTTACCTTCTTCTATTCTGAACAATCATGAATTGAAAAGATTTTCTCCACCTTAGATTCCCAATCCATGTAAATCTCGGGATCATTCTTGCCATGAAACTGAGGAATCATGATCTTGAGTCCTCGAAGATCATTGTCTTGTCCCCTTCTATGGGTTTCCCTTCGTATCCTCACTGGTGAAGCATTGGATTCCACATCGTTTCTATTTCTTCTTATTAAGGACTCCTCGGATCTCCCATCATCCTCCTCTTCATCTTGTTGACTTCTTAGCTGCCTCTTTGTTGAAAAGCAAGTTTGAGTTGGTCCATCCGGGTGATGACCCTTTCAAGGATTTGATCAAGTCACCTTGTGGTGTGTTCCCTCCATATTTTTTGTTCAGGCGTTTCACCAGTTCAATCTGCCATTATAAGATAAATACAAAAATAAAAGTTAAAAGTACCTAACACCCCTTTTCCCCTTTTCCCTATTATGTCTCAACCCAAATGAAAAGAAATTTTCACTTGTGTTTAAGGTTGATTTAGTAGGGGAAAGTTGCACTCGAATTTTACCACTCCTTCCTTAGCACTAGATTCAAACCCCGATCAAGTCTTGGAAGTTTCTCACAAAAAGTCACAACTTGGAATATAAGGCGTTTTTAAGATCAAAGAAAAGAAAAGAGGGTTTAGAAATGAAAACGTAGCAGAAGCGAAAATGAATAGAAGAATGGAATGAAAAACTTGATACTTCAATACTTTTTTTTTTTTTTGACTAAATCGATTTCTCTTTTTTTCTTTTTTTGATAGTACGAAATTTAAAGATATGAGCTAGTAAGAAAAGTTAGCTCTGATACCAACTGATGATGCTTCTTGACGTTTGGATGCAAAAATGAAGATCGTTTCTTGTAGCTCTTCATACAATTCCCTCAAACCTCCTAAGAATGAAGATAGGCAATAGAGGGTATATTAAACCCACCACCTCATAGCAATCAACGTAGGCAATCTTTGGTGAATCGGATGACTTTTCCCAACCCCCAACCTAACTCTATTGAACCCAACAATTATAGGTATATGAAACCTAATACCTTTGGATCACAATGGACATAGAAATGGAAAGGTAAAAAAAAAAGCCACACTCAATAGGGAAGGAGTATTGAGTGATAAGTTATTAGTTATGCAAGAATAACCTTACAAAACCCAATCAAGCTCAGGACTAGAACGTCCCTTAAAGTTTATAACTTCAATCAAACTTGTCCTCAATGTTTAACCAAGGCCCTCAATTTATAGTGTTTCTATTACAAAGGATTAAAATAGAAAATCTGAACTCTCTAATCAAGACTAGCATTAATACTTCTCTTTGACCTAGAATGCTCTATGACTAAGAAAAGCTCTATAACTTAGAAGACTCTTTAATTCTAATATTTTAAATAATTAAATGCAGAAAAACAGCTTGAAAATATCACCCCAAATGCTGTTGAAATTCGTCCATAAATTTAGCTCATAAATGCGACTTTCATCCTTCCTCACGCGACATGGGCATATGGGCGAAATGTTCAATTCTGCCCGGGGAACGAAATTCATAACATGGGTATGTCGAGGGAAATGTTCTCTGCTGGAAATCCACCCTTAGAAGTTTGATCCAAGGCCTTAACAATAATTTAGGCCTTATAGATGCGTAGTTGGTCTTGGCTTCAACTATTGACTTTGATGCAACTTGGCCTACGGCTTCTTCCATTTGTTTCTTCCTAAGCCTTGTAAGAGGTCCAGCCATGTTTTGTAGTGGACTTGACGGTACTTGTGGTCCATTAGCCTCTTTGGCAGCTCCTTGATCATCAATATCATCCAAATGTGAAGTAGCTCATTGATTTGCATCACCTAGTCTAAGACATCTCAGGATTTGGGGTTGTCCAGCACATGTGCTCAAGGCAGATGTAGGTAAGTTAGATGCGAGATTAAAGGATATATGCTATTTGTAGGCTACCTCAAAGGAACAAAAGAACGAGAGGCGGTCAATTTTATAGTCCGCAGGATCTGAAGGTGGTGGTAAACACCAATGCCAAATTTCTTGAGGAGGACTATATTTTAGATGACAATGCTAGCAGCAAGGTAGTATTGGAAGAGCTTAGGGGTCCGTCGAGTATTCCAGATGCACAAGTACAGGATGACACACCACAAGATACTACACACACTACTACAAATGATGCTCTTGCACAGGCTGTGCCTCGTCGTAGTGGGAAGGTTGTCAGACAGCCCGAGAGGTACATGGGTTTGGGTGAGTCTTCGGACTTTATCCCTGGTACCCATGAACCAGACCCAGTTAGTTACAATGAGGCTCTCCAGGATAAAGATGCAGATTCTTTGCAGAGAGCGATGATTGCTGAGATGGGTTCTTTGGACTCAAATCAAGTCTGGGAACTGGTAGACCTTTATGATGTGTTTCAGCCTGTTGGGTGCAAATGGGTCTACAAGCGATAGAGACGATCTGACGGGAGGGTTGAGACCTTCAAGGCTAGGTTGGTGGCGAAATGGTATACTCAGAAAAAGGGTATTGATTATGACGAGACATTTTCCCCGGTAATTATGCTTAAGTCGATCCTGATTCTCTTGGCCATATGATGTTCCAAGGAAGTAATGCTAAAGATGTCAAAGATGATGATGGCGAAGGCATGGTCGAACCACCCTCAACTCCAAATAATTCTGCACATATCATTCCAGCAAATCCACTTGAAGGGATGACGGGCCCAATGACTCGTTTGAGAAAGAAGAGGATGCAAGAAGCCTTGAACATTTTGAATATTGAAGTCCATCCAAAAGAGGATCCAACGGCTACCTCAATTCAGCCCAAATATTACAACATTTTGCAAGCTTTGGATCTTGATCCAAATGGTTCTAAATAAGTGTTTTGGACTTACTTTTCAAGTGAATAAATCAGTCTAATTGGTGCAGCCAATATTCAGCCCGAAACCCGAATGGGTGGAAGCCCAAATTTCAGCAAATTGGAGTTATCCTTGAAGGTTCTTTAGGGTTCCAATTCAACACCATTTGCACGAAATTTTGAAGTCTTTTGGAGGCAAAAAACCTACATTTAAGTTGGTCAAAGATTCAGCAAAGTGGTTGGAAGTTTGAAGACTGTAGAAAGGTTTAAATGTGGAAGTTTGAAGATCACATGTATTGGGCAGATTTATGGATGAATTTCAGCTGCATTTTAGGTTTTGTTGAACTTTCTCACAAACCCTAAGACCTCTTGTTTAGAGAATATTGGCAATGAGAAGAACACCTCCAATAAATCGTAAAACAAGCAATCCTCGAAGAATGAAAGAATTCTTCCGAGAACAATACCTTTCTAATGTTAAATTCAACAATCAATGGTATAGAAACCAAAAACCTTTGAATCACAACAAAATATTAAGTGATGATCCCAACCCCCAATCTAATCTAGTGAACCCAACAATGATAGATGTATCAAATCTAACACCTTTGAATTACAATGGAATAGAAAGAAGAGTTAAAAGCGCCACATTCAAATGGAAGAAGATTTGAATGATAAGCTGTTAGTTATGTAAGGAAAACTTACAAAACCCAATCTAGTTCAAGACTAGTACTGAAGGAAACTCCTTAACAAGTTTATAACTCTCCAAAATCTTCTTATTGAATAATACTTAGCTCTTTTTATAACAAAAAGGAGAACCTTACATGATAATAGTAATTTACAAACTAAAGTCTTAGACTTATAATGTTTTGCAAAACTAGTCCCTAACTTGACTTATTGACTTATGACTCTTAAAATACTAATAATAATCTGATTCCTATTCAAAAGCCACGAAATTATTAAGCTAAAATGAAAATAAAAGACTTAGAATTATTTTTGATGAAAACTAGTGACCATTTGGTTTCCCGGGTGGCTTTCCAACTTCAATTCTTGATATGTGAAGCATTGCACCTTTTCACATAAAAGAGAACATGTTCCAATGATGTTGGAATTCTGAAAAGTTGCTTTCTTGAGTCTTGGAACCGAAATGAAGAGCTTTGAAGGCTTTAAGTGAAGATTCATGCACCTAGAGAACTTGGAAAGTCTTCATTAACTAGTCTTCATGAATTTGACCACCAAGGCTGATCCAATGCTTCTAATTGACCCCAAAAACGTGTGGAAACATCCTAGAATGTTCCTTGAGTATTCTGAACTGATATGGGCCGAAAAAACATCTAATGGAATTGGACTTGCACCCAAAACTTGCTCTCGGGTTGGGTAGAACATAAGAATCAGCACTTGTGTTTTGTTGCACTCCATTTGGGCTGTGAAAGAGTGTGGAGCGCAGCCCATAAATCATTAGCTAGAAGCTTGGTCCAAGACTCCCACAAGATTATAGAGCTTGGGCTTGAATGAGGTGTAGTTGGACTGAGCTTCTTCTAATGATTTTGTAGCTAACTTGGACAAAGCCTCTTCCATCTTTTGCTTCCTTAGCCTTGTGAGAGGCCCAACTATATCTTAAATTGGACTTGGTGGAATGGATTTGTCTTGCTGGGCTTTAGCTTTCTGAGCTTCACTTGAGTTGATGACCTTTTCGTCCACCCTGATGTGAATCCGATTATAGATTCAACAAATTTAGATCGTTTTCTTGTTGAACTTTCTCACAAACCCTAAGACCTCTTGTTTAGAGAATATTGGCAATGAGAAGAACACCTCCAATGTCAAACAAGCAATCCTCGAAGAATGAAAGAATTCTTCCGAGAACAATACCTTTCTAATGTTAAATTCAACAATCAATGGTATAGAAACCAAAAACCTTTGAGTTAGTCAACTCATGCTTAAAAAGATCAAAAGCTTTTTGTTGGTGTTCACCCCATTCAAACTTCACAGTTTTCTTTACTAGTTCATTCAAGGGGGCTGCTTTAGTAGAGAAATCACGCACAAACCTCCTATAAAAACTAGCAAGGCCATGAAAAGATCTCATCTCGGTTGCATTGGTTGGAGTAGGCCATTCCCTGATAGCCTTGATCTTTTCATCATCAACACTTAACCCATCAGAACTTACCACAAACCCAAGAAAAGTTATTTGTTCTACACAAAAGACACACTTTTTAAGATTAGCATACAATTTTTCTTCACGAAGTGTAGCCATGACAAGTCTTAAATGTTCAACATGATCATCAAAACTTTTGCTATAGATCAGAAAGTCGTCAAAGTAAACAACCACAAATTTTCCAATGAAATATCTAAGCACATGATTCATGAGTCTCATAAAAGTAACCACAAATTTTCCAATGAAATATCTAAGCACATGATTCATGAGTCTCATAAAAGTACTAGGGGCGTTTGTTAAGCCAAAAGGCATAACAAGCCACTCATAGAGTCCATATTTAGTCTTGAAAGCTGTTTTCCATTCATCACCTTCCTTAACTCTAATTTGGTGATAACCAGATTTTAAGTCAATTTTAGTGAAGAACTTTGCACCAAACAATTCATCAAGCATGTCATCTAATCTAGGAATAGGGTGACGATACTTAATGATAATTTTGTTAACAGCCCTACAATCTACACACATGCGCCAAGTTCCATCCTTTTTGGGAACCAAAATGACTGGAACGGCACTAGGTCTCAAAGACTCACGAATACTACCTTTTTCCAAGAGTTCATCAATTTGTTTTTGTAATTCCTTGGTCTCCTCCGGATTCATCCTGTATGCTGGCCGATTTGGCACTTGTGATCCAGGCACAAAATCAATTTGGTGCTCTATCCCCCTAATTGGTGGTAATCCCTTTGGTAGCTCTTCGGGTATGACATCTGAAAATTCATTCAAAACACCAACAATTTCTAGTGGCAAATCACTAGGTAAGTCATTAGAAACAAGAGCAGATTCATTGAATAAGAGAATAAAGCAATGGTCTTTTGCTTTGAGGGCTCTTTCTACATCTCTCATGCTAGCAAAGAAGGCTTTTTTTTTTTTTTCTCACTTGCCTTTGAATCTTTCTTACTATCACTCCCTTTGCTTTTGTCCTCACAATCCCTTGCTTTTTCTTTTTCACTCCCTTTGCTTTTCTCCTCACAATCTCTTGCTTTTTCACACTCTTTTGGTGTTTTTTCTCACTTTTCTCTTGATGCCTTTTTTCTCTCATTTTCACTTGCTCTTTATGAACCTGATGAGGTGTCAAAGGTACAAGAGTGTAAGACTTCTTTTTGTGAACAATTTGGTACTGATTTGTCTTTCCAAAATGCTTGGCATCATGATAGTACTCCCAAGGTCTTCCCAACAAGATGTGTCCAGCGTCCATTGGAACCACATCACAAAGAATTTCATCTTCATATTTGCCAATTGAAAAAGGGACTTTCACTTGGCGATTAACCCTTACTTCTCCATGATCATTCAGCCATTGCAACCTATAAGGACTAGGATGCTTGATAACAGGTAGTTCCAGCTTTTCTACAAGAAGAGAACTTGCAACATTAGTACAACTACCGCTATCAATGATTAACAAACAAACCTTATCTTGAACTCTACAACGAGTGTGGAAGATATTATTGCGTTGATCATCCAGTTCACCAATTTGTGTATTCAAAGTCCTGATTGTGACCAGCACCTCCTCACTACTATCTTCAGCCATTTGTTCTCCAACTTCTTCAATGTCCTTTTCATCATCTTCGCCCTCACTTTGGCTAAGAATTGTGCCATCTTCAAGTAACATCATGGTTTTCTGATTTGGACATTGAGAAGCAATATGTCCTTTTCCCAAACAACAAAAACATGTTAGTTTGGAAGTAGAAGAAGTAGAAGGTTTACTAGTGTCACCTTTGGAGAAAGATTTCTTTGGCTCAAACTTCTTTGAATCTTTCTTGTCATCTTCCTTCTTGTTCCATGAATGGTTCTTAGAAGGAAACTTGTTCGAACCATATCTTCTCTTTTGCTGCCTTTCTACCTTTTCGGCTACATGAACCATTTCCTCCAAATCCATGTAATTTTGCAACTCAACCACATCAGGTGGTATCAAAGCACAGCTTTCTTGTTGTTCATATCTTTATAAACTAAAAAAAAAAAAAAAAAAAGGGTTTGGTTCTTTGTTTCACAATCAAGTCTTCTTCTATTTTATTTTGTTCTTTTCTAAGCTTTGTTTCTTTTCTTACTTTAAAAGTGCATTTTTTTCTTCTATTTCTTTGTGGTTGTAAATTTGTGTTGAGGAACTTCCAAAGTTCAATTGGGGTTTGATTCTTGCACTAAGGAAAGAGTGGAAAAACACGAGTGCAACTATACCATTGATACAGGTACATTGGATTCGAGGACGAATCCTTTTCAAGGGGGAGGGAATGATGGGAATCAAGCTAGTTCGTGTGTGGACGAAAAGGTCATCAACTCAAGTGAAGCTCAGAAAGCTAAAGCCCAGCAAGACAAATCCATTGCACCAAGTCCAATTCAAGATATAGTTGGGCCTCTCACAAGGCTAAGGAAGCAAAAGATGGAAGAGGCTTTGTCCAAGTTAGCTACAAAATCATTAGAAGAAGCTCAGTCCAACTACACCTCATTCAAGCCCAAGCTCTATAATCTTGTGGGAGTCTTGGACCAAGCTTCTAGCTAATGATTTATGGGCTGCGCTCCACACTCTTTCACAGCCCAAATGGAGTGCAACAAAACACAAGTGCTGATTCTTATGTTCTACCCAACCCGAGAGCAAGTTTTGGGTGCAAGTCCAATTCCATTAGATGTTTTTTCGGCCCATATCAGTTCAGAATACTCAAGGAACATTCTAGGATGTTTCCACACGTTTTTGGGGTCAATTAGAAGCATTGGATCAGCCTTGGTGGTCAAATTCATGAAGACTAGTTAATGAAGACTTTCCAAGTTCTCTAGGTGCATGAATCTTCACTTAAAACCTTCAATGCTCTTCATTTCGGTTCCAAGACTCAAGAAAGCAACTTTTCAGAATTCCAACATCATTTGAACATGTTCTCTTTTATGTGAAAAGGTGCAATGTTTCACATATCAAGAATTGAAGTTGGAAAGCCACCCGGGAAACCAAATGGTCACTAGTTTTCATCAAAAATAATTCTAAGTCTTTTATTTTCATTTTAGCTTAATAATTTCGTGGCTTTTGAATAGGAATCAGATTATTATTAGTATTTTAAGAGTCATAAGTCAATAAGTCAAGTTAGGGACTAGTTTTGCAAAACATTATAAGTCTAAGACTTTAGTTTGTAAATTACTATTATCATGTAAGGTTCTCCTTTTTGTTATAAAAGGAGCTAAGTATTATTCAATAAGAAGATTTTTGAGAGTTATAAACTTGTTAAGGAGTTTCCTTAAGTACTAGTCTTGAACTAGATTGGGTTTTGTAAGTTTTCCTTACATAACTAACAGCTTATCATTCAAATCTTCTTCCATTTGAATGTGGCGCTTTTAACTCTTCTTTCTATTCTATTGTAATTCAAAGGTGTTAGATTTGATACATCTATCATTGTTGGGTTCACTAGATTAGATTGGGGGTTGGGATCATCACTGAATCCAAACCCAATCCCCGGGTTCAAAAATGACTTGTTTACGCCCCTTATTAGCTTGCTTGGCATATTGCTTGGTCTTTTTCTCAATATTGGCACGAGCTTGCTCATGAAGCTTTTTCACTTTCTCAGCCCTTTGAGCTCCATCTAAGTTAACCTGTTCTTTAAATGGTAATGGAGACAAATCCAAGGGAGTTAAAGGGTTAAATCCATAAACCAACTCAAATGGTGAGAAACCAGTAGTAGAATGCAAAGTACGATTATAAGCAAACTCAGCTATTGGAAGACAATCCTCCCAACTCTTCAAATTCTTTTTGATTAATGCTCTCAACAACATTCCCAAGGTCCTATTAGTGACCTCAGTTTGACCATCAATTTGAGGATGACTTGAAGTTGAAAACAAAAGTTTAGTCCCCAATTTACCCCACAAGGTTTTCCAAAAGTAACTTAGAAATTTTACATCTCTTTCTGAAACAATGGTTCTTGGAATACCATGAAGACGAACAATCTCTTTGAAAAACATATCAGCCACATGACTAGCATTATCTGTCTTTTTACATGCAATGAAATGAGACATCTTAGAAAACCTATCAACTACCACAAAGATAGAATCCATCCCCCTCTGAGACCTTGGTAAACCAAGCACAAAATCCATCGATACATCAATCCAAGGTGCATTGGGAATAGGAAGTGGTGTATACAATCCATGAGGAAGTGAAGTGGATTTAGCCTTTTTACATTCAAGACACCTTTCACATACCTTTTGCACATCCTTTTTCATACTAGGCCAGAAAAAGTGTTCACTCAAAATGTCACAAGTTTTGAGAACCCCAAAATGCCCCATTAATCCTCCACAATGAGCTTCTCTAACAAGCAATTCCCTAAGTGAGCAAATAGGAATACACAACGGATTTCCTTTAAACAAGTACCCCTCATATCGGTAAAACTTTTCAAATGCTCCTTTTTCACATGTAACAAAAATGGTTGAAAAATCAACATCAGATTCATACAAATCTTTAATGAATTCAAATCCCATAATAGTAGCATGCATTGTAGTGATAAGAGTGTACCTCCGAGATAGTGCATCAGCCACTACATTTTCCTTACCCTTTTTGTACTTGACCACGTAAGGGAAAGTCTCAATAAAAGAGATCCATTTGGCATGTCGCTTGTGCAAATTTTTCTGTCCTTTGAGATACTTTATGGATTCATGGTCCGTATGTACCACAAATTCACATGGCATGAGGTAGTGTTGCCATGTCTCCAATGCTCTCACAATGGCATAGAGCTCCTTGTCATAAGTAGGGTAATTCATGGCTGCCCCATTGAGTTTCTCACTAAAGTAGGCAATTGGGCGACCACCTTGAAGAAGAACAGCCCCTATTCCAACCCCTGAAGCATCACACTCAACCACAAAAGCCTTAGAAAAATCAGGTAAAGCTAAAACAGGAGAGTTAGTCAACCTATGCTTAAGAAGATCAAAAGCTTTTTGTTGGTTTTCACCCTTCACAGTTTTCTTTACTAGTTCATTCAAGGGGGCTGCTTTAGTAGAGAAATCACGCACAAACCTCCTATAAAAACTAGCAAGGCCATGAAAAGATCTCACCTTGGTTGCATTGGTTGGAGTAGGCCATTCCCTGATAGCCTTGATCTTTTCATCATCAACACTTAACCCATCATAACTTACCACAAACCCAAGAAAAGTTATTTGTTCCACACAAAAGACACACTTTTTAAGATTAGCATACAATTTTTCTTCACGAAGTGTAGCCATGACAAGTCTTAAATGTTCAACATGATCATCAAAACTTTTGCTATAGATTAGAATGTCGTCAAAGTAAACAACCACAAATTTTCCAATGAAATATCTAAGCACATGATTCATGAGTCTCATAAAAGTACTAGGGGCGTTTGTTAAGCCAAAAGGCATAACAAGCCACTCATAGAGTCCATATTTAGTCTTGAAAGCTGTTTTCCATTCATCACCTTCCTTAACTCTAATTTGGTGATAACCAGATTTTAAGTCAATTTTAGTGAAGAACTTTGCACCAAACAATTCATCAAGCATGTCATCTAATCTAGGAATAGGGTGACGATACTTAATGGTAATTTTGTTAACAGCCCTACAATCTACACACATGCGCCAAGTTCCATCCTTTTTGGGAACCAAAATGACTAGAACGGCACAAGGACTCAAAGACTCACGAATACTACCTTTTTCCAAGAGTTCATCAATTTGTTTTTGTAATTCCTTGGTCTCATCCGGATTCATCCTGTATGCTGGCCGATTTGGCACTTGTGATCCAGGCACAAAATCAATTTGGTGCTCTATCCCCCTAATTGGTGGTAATCCCTTTGGTAGCTCTTCGGGTATGACATCTGAAAATTCATTCAAAACACCAACAATTTCTAGTGGCAAATCACTAGGTAAGTCATTAGAAACAAGAGCAGATTCATTGAATAAGAGAATAAAGCAATGGTCTTTTGCTTTGAGGGCTCTTTCTACATCTCTCATGCTAGCAAAGAAGGCTTTTTTTTTTCTCACTTGCCTTTGAATCTTTCATACTATCACTCCCTTTGCTTTTGTCCTCACAATCCCTTGCTTTTTCTTTTTCACTCCCTTTGCTTTTCTCCTCACAATCTCTTGCTTTTTCACACTCTTTTGGCTTTTTTTTCTCACTTTTCTCTTGATGCCTTTTTTCTCTCATTTTCACTTGCTCTTTATGAACCTGATGAGGTGTCAAAGGTACAAGAGTGTAAGACTTCTTTTTGTGAACAATTTGGTACTGATTTGTCTTTCCAAAATGCTTGGCATCATGATCGTACTCCCAAGGTCTTCCCAACAAGATGTGTCCAGCGTCCATTGGAACCACATCACAAAGAATTTCATCTTCATATTTGCCAATTGAAAAAGGGACTTTCACTTGGCGATTGACCCTTACTTCTCCATGATCATTCAGCCATTGCAACCTAACTAGGATGCTTGATAACAGGTAGTTCCAGCTTTTCTACAAGAAGAGAACTTGCAACATTAGTACCACTACCGCTATCAATGATTAACAAACAAACCTTATCTTGAACTCTACAACGAGTGTGGAAGATATTGTTGCGTTGATCATCCAGTTCACCAATTTGTGTATTCAAAGTCCTGATTGTGACCAGCACCTCCTCACTACTATCTTCAGCCATTTGTTCTCCAACTTCTTCAATGTCCTTTTCATCATCTTCGCCCTCACTTTGGCTAAGAATTGTGCCATCTTCAAGTAACATCATGGTTTTCTGATTTGGACATTGAGAAGCAATATGTCCTTTTCCCAAACAACGAAAACATGTTAGTTTGGAAGTAGAAGAAGTAGAAGGTTTACTAGTGTCACCTTTGGAGAAAGATTTCTTTGGCTCAAACTTCTTTGAATCTTTCTTGTCATCATCATTCTTGTTCGATGAATGGTTCTTAGAAGGAAACTTGTTCGAACCATATCTTCTCTTTTGCTGCCTTTCTACCTTTTCGGCTACATGAACCATTTCCTCCAAATCCATGTAATTTTGCAACTCAACCACATCAGCAATTTCTCTCTTAAGACCACCTAAAAACCGAGCCATGGTAGCCTCTTCATCTTCTTCGATGTTGGCTCTTGTCATTGCAACTTCCATCTCTTGATAATATTCAGCCACAGTTTTTGAGCCTTGAGAGATTCCTTTCAATTTGTTATACAAATCCCTATAGAAATGTGGAGGAAGAAAGCGTTTCCTCATGATTGACTTCATATCATCCCAAGTCTCAATTGGCCTCTCCCGATTTCTTCTCCTAGTAGATAACAACTTGTCCCACCATGTTAGAGCATAAGATTGAAACTCAAGAGAAGCAATTTTTACCTTCTTTTCTTCAGAGTAATCATGAATAGAAAAGATCTTCTCCACTTTTGTTTCCCACTCCAAGTATGCCTCGGGATCACTTTTGCCATGAAATTCAGGGATTTTGATTTTAAGTCCCATGAGATTGTTGTCTTGTCCCCTTCTATGGTTTCCCCTTCGTGCCCTCACTGGTGAAACATTTGATTCCTCATCATTTCTATCTCTTCGTATTAAGGTCTCCTCAGATCTCCTATCATCCTCCTCATCATCATGTTGACTTCCTAGCTGCCTCTCTTCTCTTTGTTCAAAAACAAGTTCTAGTTGGTCCATCCGGGTGATGACCCTTTCAAGGATTTGATCAAGTCGTCTTGTGGTGTGTTCCCTCCATGCCTTTTGTTCAGGTGTTTCACCGGTTGAATCTGCCATTAAAAGATAAACAACAAATAATAGTTATAAATACCTCACACCCCTTTTCCCCTTTTCCCTATTATGTCTCAACCCAAATGAAAAGAAAATTTTCACTCGTGTTTAAGGCTGATTTAGTAGGGACAAGTTGCACTCGTGTTTTTCCACTCTTTCCTTAGTGCAAGAATCAAACCCCAATTGAACTTTGGAAGTTCCTCAACACAAATTTACAACCACAAAGAAATACAAGAAAACAAGGCACTTTTAAAGTAAGAAAAGAAACAAAGCTTAGAAAAGAACAAAATAAAATAGAAGAAGACTTGATTGTGAAACAAAGAACCAAACCTTTTTTTTTTTTTTTATAAAGATATGAACAACAAGAAAGCTGTGCTTTGATACCACCTGATGTGAATCCGATTATAGATTCAACAAATTTAGATCGTTTTCTTGTTGAACTTTCTCACAAACCCTAAGACCTCTTGTTTAGAGAATATTGGCAATGAGAAGAACACCTCCAATAAATCGTCAAACAAGCAATCCTCGAAGAATGAAAGAATTCTTCCGAGAACAATACATTTCTAATGTTAAATTCAACAATCAATGGTATAGAAACCAAAAACCTTTGAATCACAACAAAATATTAAGTGATGATCCCAACCCCCAATCTAATCTAGTGAACCCAACAATGATAGATGTATCAAATCTAACACCTTTGAATTACAATGGAATAGAAAGAAGAGTTAAAAGCGCCGCATTCAAATGGAAGAAGATTTGAATGATAAGCTGTTAGTTATGTAAGGAAAACTTACAAAACCCAATCTAGTTCAAGACTAGTACTTAAGGAAACTCCTTAACAAGTTTATAACTCTCAAAATCTTCTTATTGAATAATACTTAGCTCCTTTTATAACAAAAAGGAGAACCTTACATGATAATAGTAATTTACAAACTAAAGTTTTAGACTTATAATGTTTTGCAAAACTGGTCCCTAACTTGACTTATTGACTTATGACTCTTAAAATACTAATAATAATCTGATTCCTATTCAAAAGCCACGAAATTATTAAGCTAAAATGAAAATAAAAGACTTAAAATTATTTTTGATGAAAACTAGTGACCATTTGGTTTCCCGGGTGGCTTTCCAACTTCAATTCTTGATATGTGAAGCATTGCACCTTTTCACATAAAAGAGAACATGTTCCAATGATGTTGGAATTCTGAAAAGTTGCTTTCTTGAGTCTTGGAACCGAAATGAAGAGCTTTGAAGGCTTTAAGTGAAGATTCATGCACCTAGAGAACTTGGAAAGTCTTCATTAACTAGTCTTCATGAATTTGACCACCAAGGCTGATCCAATGCTTCTAATTGACCCCAAAAACGTGTGGAAACATCCTAGAATGTTCCTTGAGTATTCTGAACTGATATGGGCCGAAAAACATCTAATGGAATTGGACTTGCACCCAAAACTTGCTCTCGGGTTGGGTAGAACATAAGAATCAGCACTTGTGGTTTGTTGCACTCCATTTGGGCTGTGAAAGAGTGTGGAGCGCAGCCCATAAATCATTAGCTAGAAGCTTGGTCCAAGACTCCCACAAGATTATAGAGCTTGGGCTTGAATGAGGTGTAGTTGGACTGAGCTTCTTCTAATGATTTTGTAGCTAACTTGGACAAAGCCTCTTCCATCTTTTGCTTCCTTAGCCTTGTGAGAGGCCCAACTATATCTTGAATTGGACTTGGTGGAATGGATTTGTCTTGCTGGGCTTTAGCTTTCTGAGCTTCACTTGCGTTGATGACATTTTCGTCCACACACGAACTAGCTTGATTCCCATCAATTTATAATATTAGAATTAAGTGCAAGAGTCTTCTAGGTCAAAGAGGTTTTATTGGTCAAAGAGAAGTGTTAATGCTAGTCTTGACTAGAAAATTTAGAATTGCTATTTTAATCCTTTTGTAATTTACAACCTTGGTCCCTCTTGAAACTCTATAAATAGGGGCCTTGGTTAACTATTAGAAGGCAAGATTTGATGTTATAAACTTTAAGGAAGTTTCCTTTCTTTGCTAGTTTCTTATTGAGCTAGTTTTAGTCTTGTAAGTATGCTTGCAAAACTTATTTGGCTTATCAACTAAAACTCTTCCTTTTAGTTGTGGCGCCTTCTACTCTTCTTTTCTAATTCATTTCATAATCCAAAGGTGTTAGGTTTATCCTAGTGTTGTTGGGTTTGAAAATTATAGGGGTTGGGAGTAGTAATTTCAAAACTACCATTTTATGATTCAAAGGTGATAGTTAATCCTATTGTTGTTAGGTCTATTTTGGTTTGGGTTGTTTTTGCTTGGAAAATTTCAAGACATCTTTTAATATAGTGTGATTCAAAGGGGTTGGGTTCATTAATACTTAATATTGTTGAATTCACTTGAGCTAGTTGTTTTGCTCAAAAGTTCAATCGATGACGATTCTACAATTCATGTGAATTCATCACACAGTTTGTCCAAAACTGTCTCGATTACGAACCTCATTTATATATTATGTCTTTCCAACCAATGATGAGATCTACTGTGTCACACATGACACAACTCATCATCTAACTACATAATATAAATTGACAGATAATGCACAACAAAATTTAACCAAAACATTAATCGATATATTAACTGGAAAAAAGTACAATACAAGCATAGCTTATGTATTCAACTCCAACAGTTTGATGGTTGGTATCCCCAATTTTTCCACAAAAACAGAACTTGCAACATTAGTACAACTACAACTACCAATGATTAGCAAGCAAACCTTATCTTGGACTTTTCAACGAGTATGAAAGATTGTGTTGCGTTATCCTTCAATTTCTCCAACTTGTGCATTCCAAGATCTTAAGGTAACCAGCACTTCCTCACAACTTTCTTCAACCTCTTGTTCCCCCACATCTTCGATGTCCTTTTGATCACTTTCGTCCTCACTTTGGCTATAAACCATGCCATCCTCCATCATCATCATGGTTTTCTTATTTGGACATTTAGAAGCAATATGCCATTTTCCTAAACACCGAAAACATGTTAGTTTAGAGGTAGAAGAAGTAGAGGGTTTACTTGAGTCACCTTTGGTGAAAGGCTCAAATTTCCTTGAGTCCCTCTTGTCACTTCCCTTTTGCTCCAAGTAGAACTTCTTGTTGGAATTTTGTTTGAACCACTCCTCCTCTTTTGTCGCCTTTCGACTTTTTCAGCCATATGAACCATTTCCTCCATGTCCATGTAGTGTTGCAATTGCACTACATCAGCGATCTCACTTCGAAGGCCTCTTAGAAATCGTGCCATGGTTGCCTGATCTCTTTAATGTTAGTCGTTGTCATGGCAATATCCATTTCTTGATAGTACAACGAAAGAGTTTGAGACCATTGAGTGATGCTTTGCAACTTGTACAACTCTCGATAGAAATGTGGAGGGAGAAATCTTTTTCTCATAATTGATCTCATTTCCTCCCATGTCTCTATTGGCCTTTCCCTGCTCTTTCTCCTAGTGGAAATCAACTTATCCCACCAAGTTAGAGCTATATGATTGAAATTCAAGGGAAGCAATTTTTACCTTCTTCTATTCTGAATAATCATGAATTGAAAAGATTTTCTCCACCTTAGATTCCCAATCCATGTAAATCTCGGGATCATTCTTACCATGAAACTGAGGAATCATGATCTTGAGTCCTCGAAGATCATTGTCTTGTCCCCCTTCTATGGGTTTCCCTTCATATCCTCACTGGTGAAACATCGGATTCCACATCGTTTCTATTTCTTCTTATTAAGGACTCCTCGGATCTCCCATCATCCTCCTTATCATCTTGTGGACTTCCTAGCTGCCTCTCTTCTCTTTGTTGAAAAGCAAGTTCGAGTTTGTCCATCCGGGTATGACCCTTTCAAGGATTTGATCAAGTCGCCTTGTGGTGTGTTCCCTCCATGTTTTTTGTTCAGGCGTTTCACCAGTTGGATCTGCCATTATAAGATAAATACAAAAATAAAAGTTAAAAGTACCTAACACCCTTTTCCCCTTTTCCCTATTATATTCTCAACCCAAATGAAAAGAAATTTTCACTTGTGTTTAAGGTTGATTTAGTAGGGAAAAGTTGCACTCGGATTTTACCACTCCTTCCTTAGCACTAGATTCAAACCCCGATCAAGTCTTGGAAGTTTCTTACAAAAAGTCACAACTTGGAATATAAGGCGTTTTTAAGATCAAATAAAAGGAAAGAGGGTTTAGAAATGAAAACGTAGAAGAAGCGAAAATGAATAGAAGAATGGAATGAAGAACTTGATACTTGTTTTTTTTTTTTTTTACAAAATCAAAATTTCTTTTTTTTTTTTGACTAAATCATTTCTCTCTTTTTTTTGATAGTACGAAATTTAAAGATATGAGCTAGTAAGAAAAGTTAGCTCTGATACCAACTGATGCGAATCAAGAGGCTTTTATGATGCTTCTTGACGCTTGGATGCGAAAATAAAGATCGTTTCCTGTAGCTCTTCATACAATTCCCTCAAACCTCCTAAGAATGAAGATAGGCAATAGAGGGTATATTAAACCCACCACCTCATAGCAATCAACGTTTTCAATCTTTGGTGAATCGGATGACTCTTCCCAACCCCCAACCTAGTTATTGAACCCAACAATAATAGGTATATGAAACCTAACAACTTTGGATCACAATGGACTTAGAAATGGAAAGGTAAAAAAAAAGCCACACTCAATATGGAAGGAGTATTGAGTGATAAGTTGTTAGTTATGCAAGAATAACCTTACAAGACCCAATCAAGCTCAGGACTAGAACTTAAGGTCCCTTAAAGTTTATAACTTTAATCAAACTTGTCTTCAATGACCAAGGCCCTCAATTTATAGAGTTTCAAGAGGGGCCAAGGTTGAAAATTACAAAGGATTAAAATAGAAAATCTAAACTCTCTAATCAAGACTGGTATTAATACTTCTCTTTGACCAAGAAAAGCTCTATAACCTAGAAGACTCTTTAATTCTAATATTCTAAATAATTAAATGCAGAAAAACAGCCTGAAAATATCACCCAAATGCTGTTGAAATTCGTCCAAAAATTTAGCTCATAAATGCGACTTTCATCCTTCCTCACGCGACATGGGCATGTCAGGGGAAATGTTCAATTCTGCTCGGGGAACAAAATTCCTAACATGGGTATGTCGAGGAAAATGTTCTCTGCTGGAAATCAACCCTTAGAAGTTTGATCCAAGGCCTTAACAATGTTAAAGAATTTAGGCCTTATAGATGCGTAGTTGGTCTTGGCTTCAACTAGTGACTTTGATGCAACTTGGCCTACGGCTTCTTCCATTTGTTTATTCCTAAGCCTTGTAAGAGGTCCAGCCATGTTTTGTAGTGGACTTGACGGTACTTGTGATCCATTAGCCTCCTTGGCAGCTCATTGATCATCAAAATCATCCAAATGAGAAGTAGCTCCTTGATTTGCATCACCTAGTCTGAGACATCTCAGGATTTGGGGTTGTCCAGCACATGTGCTCAAGGCAGATGCAGGTAAGTTAGATGCGAGATCAAAGGTTATATACTATTTGTAGGCTACCTAAAAGGAACAAAAGAATGATAGGTGGTCTATTTTATAGTCCGCGGGATCAGAAGGTGGTGGTAAGGACCAATGCCAAATTTCTTGAGGAGGACTATATTTTAGATCACAAGGCTGGCAGCAAGGTAGTATTGGAAGAGCTTAGGCGTCCGTCGAGTGTTCCAGATGCACAAGTAGAGGATGACACACCACAAGATACTACACACACTATCACAGATGATGCTCTTGCACAGGCTGCGCCTCGTCGTAGTGGGAGGGTTGTCAGACAGCCCGAGAGGTACATGGGTTTGGGTGAGTCTTCGGACTTTATCCCTCGTACACATGAACCAGACCCAGTTAGCTACAATGAGGCTCTCCATGATAAAGATGCAGATTCTTTGCAGAGAGAGCGATGATTGCTGAGATGGGTTATTTGGACTCAAATCAAGTCTGGGAGCTGGTAGACCTTTCTGATGTGTTTCAGCCTGTTGGGTGCAAATGGGTCTACAAGCGAAAGAGAGGATCTGACGGGAGGGTTGAGACCTTCAAGGCTAGGCTGGTGGCGAAATGGTATCCTCAGAAAAAGGGTATCGATTATGAGGAGACATTTTTCCCGGTAGTTATGCTTAAGTCGATCCTGATTCTCTTGGCCATATGATATTCCAAGGAAATAATGCTAAAGATGTCAAAATGGTGAAGGCATGGTCGAACCACCCTCAACTACAAATAATTCTGCACATATCAATCCATCAAATCCGCTTGAAGGGATGACGGGCCCAATGACTCGTTTGTGAAAGAAGAGGATGCAAGAAGCCTTGAACATTTTGATTATTGAAGTCCATCCAAAAGAGGATCCAACGGCTACTTCAATGCAGCCCAAATATTACAACACTTTGCAAGCTTTGGATCTTGATCCAAATGGTTCTAAATAAGTGTTTTGGACTACTTTTCAAGTGAATAAATCAGCCCAATTGGTGCAACCAATTTTCAGCCCGAAACCCGAAAGGGTGCAAGCCCAAATTTCAGCAAATTGGAGTTATCCTTGAAGGTTCTTTAGGGTTCCAATTCAACACCATTTGCACGAAATTTTGAAGTCTTTTGGAGGCCAAAAACCTACATTTAAGTTTGATGTGAATCCAAGGTACGAATTCACGTGAATTGTAGAATCGTCCTCGATTGATCTTTTGTGCAAAACAACTAGTTCAAGTGGATTCAACAATATTGAGTATTAATGAACTCAACACCTTTGAATCACACTATATTGAAAGATGTCTTGAAATCTTCCAAGCAAAAACAACCCAAACCAAAATAGACACAACAACAATAGGATGAAACCTATCACCTTTGAATCATAAAATGGTGGTTTGAAATTACTATTCCCAACCCCTCTAATTTTCAAACCCAACACTAGGATAAACCTAACACCTTTGGATTATGAAATGAATTAGAAAAGAAGAGTAAAAGGCGCCACAACTAAAAGGAAGAGTTTTAGTTGATAAGCCAAATAAGTTTTGCAAGCATACTTGCAAGACTAAAACTAGCTCACTAAGAAACTAGCAAAGAAAGGAAAATTCCTTAAAGTTTATAACATCCAATCTTTAATTCTAATAGTTAACCAAAGCCCCTATTTATAGAGTTTCAAGAGGGACCAAGGTTGGAAATTACAAAAGGATTAAATGAGCAATTCTAAATCTTCTAGTCAAGATGCTAACACTTCTCTTTGACCAAGAAAAGGTCTTTGACCTAGAAGACTCTTGCACTTAATTCTAATATTCTAAATACTAAAAAAAAATGCAGAAAACAACTTGAAAATATCACCCAAATGCTGTTGAAATTCGTCCAAAAATTCAGCTCATAAATGCGACTTTCAACCTTCTTCAGGTGACATGGGTATGTCGAAGGAAAAGTTTTATCCCAACTTTCCTCAGGCGAGATGGGCAGGCGACATGGGCATGTCGGAGGAAAAGTTATATTCTGCCCAACCTTCCTCAGGTGACAAGGGCATGTCGGAGGAAATGTTCACTTCTGGAATCTTCATAAAAAAGTACTTCCTACACCATTTGGATCAAGATCCAAGACTTGCAAAATGTTGTAATTTTGGGCATGAATTGAGGTAGCCTTTGGATCCTCATTTGAATGGACTTCAAGAATCAAAATGTTCAAGGCTTCTTTGATGTTTCAGCTAGATTCGCATCATTCCCCCATTCTTGAAGATGATTCGTCCTCGAATCGGGATCGATCTACAGATCCAAAAAGAAATATTAGAATGGGAATCTCACATCATGGATATACTCTACTCACCTTTTCTCAAAGTCACATAAATATGTGCACACCAATGACATCCTTCAAGCATATTCATGAATTCAGTCACACTAGCGCAAAAGTTTATTAAATTTAAAGACCACTAAATAAGAAAAACCTTATTAATAAAAACTATCAAGAGAACTGTAAAAGGATGAAAATCTAAAATTACTACTGAAATTATTTATGAAAATATACAAATTCTTTTCCAAGTATGAACTTAATCATATATGGAAAAGTTCTAATGAACACCAACCATGAGACATGTCTTTTTCCCAAATTATACAAAAGAGATAATTTCATGGAAAAATTGTAGAACACTTGGGTAACATAAGGTCCAAATTGTAACTCAAAGTGCAATGCATCATCTATCACATGTTCCTGAGCATACTTAAAGTCATTCTCAATTGGCAATGATTTTACAAGCTTTTTATCACACAAATGTGCCAATGGAATGTCTTGCCACTTAACAACAAAACAATCCAAACTTAAGGTAACAAGTTCAAAATCATAAGATTTAAGAACATTATGCACCAAATGATTAGAAGTTACCATAAGCTCGGTAGTTGGGCTCTCCTTGGATTCCAAACTTCTAAAAATAGAACCAACACGCCATTGCATTGAATCAATAGTAGCACTTAAAGAAGTAGACAAAGAATGTCTTACCTTACAACTTCTTGAATCGGGTAACCAAATAGAATTAGAATTGGTGTTGAATTTAAGCTTCCCACTTGGTATATCTCTAAAGATAGAAGTAACAAAGATATTCCAACAAAATACAATTCCTTCAAATTGAACAAACACCTCAAGATTGTGTAAACAATTATCACCACACTCATTGCTAACATCAAAATTTATGATCCATAAAAGACCAAAAACATGCATATTTTCCAACAGATGATTTGTGACAACTTTTGGAACTTCACATATGATCAATAGTTCACAGAATTTTAAGAATTTCATTGCTCTCCAAAATTCTAAAATCTCCCAAAAATGTAGTAACTGATGAGAAGCGCAAGTAGACTTATAACACAATGAACCAATTAACTCCAAAACAAAATTTATGAGCAAACCAAAAACTTGAATTCCTTTATATGGGTAATCCTGAAGTGCTTGTGAGAATACAATTGATGAATCACGTATGTTCAAGGGTTCCATAATCACCAAAAACTCACAAAATTCATATGATATCAAGAAATTGAAAACAAACCCAAATCTAGAATATGCACAAGAAATATCCAACTTATGAGAATTCACACAAAGGTCCAAAAATGGAAAAGAAATATTCAACTCATAAGAGTTCCAAAACACACAAGATTTTGAGCATCTCCTAAAGAATGAAGAGTGAGATTTAAAGCAAAAAGACTCACAAAATTCTGAACATTGATGTAGCAACTCATGACCATGAAACATCCCAAATAGTGTTAAGAACTCATTCACATATTCACAAAAATATAAGGACTCTCGGGAATCAGTGGACTTACAAATCAAACACCTAGCAAGAGAAGTATGCACTTGCCTTTGCAACTTATTCTCAAAAATAGATTTCTTTTCCTCAAAACATCTAGGAATGAAACTAGATGGTTTATGTGTTGCTTAGACAATTTCAATTTCAAAAGAAGCGTCCTTAGAACCTTTATCTTCAAGTCCCTGAAAAATCTCACTTTTACAAACCAAATAAGATGGAAAATTGTTAGGAGATAAAAGTACTTTGAGAGGTGGGGAAGATATTGTCCTATCTACCTCACAAACTTGTTCATGTTCATCTTTTCTCTCAATATCACCTTTTGAAATTTTCAATCCCTTAAAATTTTCTTTTTCTGTCTCTTTTGGCTTTTCTAACTCATCATAATATTCATGCCATTTTTCACTCCTATTGCTTTTCTCCTTAAGGTCTCTTTCTTTTTCCGTTTCTCTCACTTTGCTTTTCTTCTCACCAACTCTTGCTTTTTCATGACTCCTTTTACCACTCTCACTCATATGCTTAATTTTTCTTTAGAATATGAGCACCTCATAATGAGATAATTGTGCAAGAGTAACTTTTCTGCCATAGGCATTGAAAACATATTTTCCACTTGATTTGTTGTGCAAAAGGTTTTTATTATGCATCCATGCCTTTCCCAAAAGAAGATTTGTAGACACCATCGGTACAATATCACAACTAACAAAATCATGATATCAACCAAAACAAAAAAGGAACCAACACTTTTTCTTTTACCTCCACGAGTCCACACTCACTTGAATGCATGTATGGCTTTGGATGTGGAAAGGAAGATAGTTTGCACTTTTCAATCAAATAAGTACTAGCCATGTTAGCAAAATTATGGGAATCAAGGTTGATAAGGCAAACCTTGTCATTAATGATCCCACATACATGAAAATTAGTGTCGCGACGAGCATCATCTTGTTGACTTCCTTGCCTTTCTTCTCTTTGCTGAAAAGCAAGTTCTAGTTGGTCCATTTGGGTGGCGACCCTATCCTAGGTTTATCCTAGTGTTGTTGGGTTTGAAAATTAGAGGGGTTGGGAATAGTAATTTCAAAACTACCATTTTATGATTCAAATGTGATAGGTCCTATTGTTGTTAGGTCTATTTTGGTTTGGGTTGTTTTTGTTTGGAAGATTTCAAGACATCTTTCAATATAGTGTGATTCAAAGGTGTTGAGTTCATTAATACTCAATATTGTTGAATCCACTTGAGCTAGTTGTTTTGCTCAAAAGTTCAATCGAGAACAATTCTACAATTCATGTGAATTCATCACACAGTTTGTCCAAAACTGTCTCGGTTACGAATCTCATTTATATATTATGTCTTTCAACCAATGATGAGATCTACTGTGTCATACATGACACACCTCATCTAACTACATAATATAAATTGACAGATAATGCACAACAAAATTTAACCAAAACATTAATCGATATATTAACTGGAAAAAAGTACAATACATAGCTTATGTATTCAACTCCAACAGTTTGATGGTTGGTATCCCCAATTTTTCTACAAAAACAGAACTTGCTGTTAGTACAACTACAACTACCAATGATTAGCAAGCAAACCTTATCTTGGACTTTTCAACGAGTGTGAAAGATTGTGTTGCGTTATCCTTCAATTTCTCCAACTTATGCATTCAAAGATCTTTAAGGTAACCAACACTTCCTCACAACTTTCTTCAGCCTCTTGTTCCCCCACATCTTCGATGTCCTTTTCATCACTTTCGTCCTCACTTTGGCTATAAACCATGCCATCCTCCATCATCATCATGGTTTTCTTATTTGGACATTCATAAGCAATATGCCCTTTTCCTAAACACCAAAAACATGTTAGTTTAGAGGTAGAAGAAGTAGAGGGTTTACTTGAGTCACCTTTGTTGAAAGGCTCAAATTTCCTTGAGTCCCTATTGTCATCTTCCCTTTTGCTCCAAGTAGAACTTCTTGTTGGAATTTTGTTTGAGCCACTCCTCCTCTTTTGTTGCCTTTCAACTTTTTCAGCCATATGAACCATTTCCTCCATGTCCATGTAGTGTTGCAATTCCACTACATCCGCGATCTCACTTCGAATGCCTCTTAGAAATCGTGCCATGGTTGCCTGATCTCTTCTATGTTGGCCCTTGTCATGGCAATATCCATTTCTTGATAGTACTACGAAACAGTTTTAGACCCTTGAGTGATGCTTTTCAACTTGTTGTACAACTCTCGATAGAAATGTGGAGGGAGAAATCTTTTTCTCATAATTGATCTCATTTCCTCCCATGTCTCTATTGGCCTTTCCCTGTTCTTTCTCCTAGTGGATATCAACTTATCCCACCAAGTTAGAGCATATGATTGAAATTCAAGGGAAGCAATTTTTACCTTCTTCTATTCTGAATAATCATGAATTGAAAAGATTTTCTCCACCTTAGATTCCCAATCCATGTAAATCTCGGGATCATTCTTGCCATGAAAATGAGGAATCATGATCTTGAGTCCTCGAAGATCATTGTCTTGGCTCCTTCTATTGTTTTCCCTTCGTATCCTCACTGGTGAAGCATTGGATTCCACATCGTTTCTATTTCTTCTTATTGAGGACTCCTCGGATCTCCCATCATCCTCCTCATCATCTTGTTGACTTCCTAGCTGCCTCTCTTCTCTTTGTTGAAAAGCAAGTTCGAGTTGGTCCATCCGGGTGATGACCCTTTCAAGGATTTGATCAAGTCGCCTTGTGGTGTGTTCTCTCCATGCTTTTTGTTCAGGCGTTTCACCAGTTGGATCTGCCATTATAAGATAAATACAAAAATAAAAGTTAAAAGTACCTCACACCCCTTTTTCCCTTTTTCCTATTATGTCTCAACCCAAATGAAAGAAATTTTCACTTGTGTTTGAGGTTGATTTAGTTGGGGAAAGTTGCACTCGGATTTGACCACTCCTTCCTTAGCACTAGATTCAAACCCCGATCAAGTCTTGGAAGTTTCTCACAAAAAGTCACAACTTGGAATATAAGGCGTTTTTAAGATCAAAGAGAAGAAAAGTGGGTTTAGAAATGAAAACGTAGAAGAAGCGAAAATGAATAGAAGAATGGAATGAAGAACTTGATACTTCAATACTTTGTTTTTTTTTTTTTTTTTTACTAAATCGAAATTTCTTTTTTTTTTTTTTTTGACTAAATCGATTTCTCTTTTTTTTTTTTTTTGATAGTACGAAATTTAAAGATATGAGCTAGTAAGAAAAGTTAGCTCTGATACCAACTGATGCAAATCAAGAGGCTTTATGATGCTTCTTGACGCTTGGATGCGAAAATGAAGATCGTTTCTGGTAGCTCTTCATACAATTCCCTCAAACCTCCAAAGAATGAAGATAGGCAATAGAGGGTATATTAAACCCACCACCTCATTGGAATCAACGTAGGCAATCTTTGGTGCATCGGATGACTCTTCCCAACCCCCAACCTAACTCTATTGAACCAAACAATAATAGGTATATGAAACCTAACACCTTTGGATCACACAATGGACTTAGAAATGGAAAGGTAAAAAAAAAGCCACACTCAATAGGGAAGGAGTATTGAGTGATAAGTTGTTAGTTATGCAAGAATAACCTTACAAAACCGAATCTAGCTCAAGACTAGAACTTAAGGTCCCTTAAAGTTTATAACTTCAATCAAACTTGTCTTCAATGTTTAACCAAGGCCCTCAATTTATAGAGTTTCAAGAGGGGCCAAGGTTGAAAATTACAAAGGATTAAAATAGAAAATCTGAACTCTCTAATCAAGACTAGCATTAATACTTCTCTTTGACCAAGAAAACTCTTTGACCAAGAAAAGCTCTATGACTAAGAAAAGCTTTATAACCTAGAAGACTCTTTAATTCTAATATTCTAAATAATTAAATGCAGAAAAACAGCTTGAAAATATCACCCAAATGCAAGAAATTCGTCCATAAATTTAGCTCATAAATGCGACTTTCAACCTTTCTCACGCGACATGGGCATGTCGGGGGAAATGTTCAATTCTGCCCGGGGAACGAAATTCCTAACATGGGTATGTCGAGGGAAATGTTCTCTGCTGGAAATCCACCCTTAGAAGTTTGATCCAAGGCCTTAACAATGCTAAAGAATTTAGGCCTTATAGATGCGTGGTTGGTCTTGGCTTCAACTAGTGACTTTGATGCAACTTGGCCTACGGCTTCTTCCATTTGTTTCTTCCTAAGCCTTGTAAGAGGTCCAGCCATGTTTTGTAGTGGACTTGACGGTGCTTGTGATCCATTAGCCTCTTTGGCAGCCCCTTGATCATCAATATAATCCAAATGTGAAGTAGCTCCTTGATTTGCATCACCTAGTCTGAGACATCTCAGGATTTGGGGTTGTCCAGCACATGTGCTCAAGGCAGATGCAGGTAAGTTAGATGCGAGATCAAAGGTTATTTGCTATTTGTAGGCTACCTCAAAGGAATAAAAGAACGAGACGTGGTCTATTTTATAGTCCGCAGGATCAGAAGGTGGTGGTAAGCACCAATGCCAAATTTCTTGAGGAGGACTATATTTTAGATCACAAGGCTAGCAGCAAGGTAGTATTGGAAGAGCATAGGGTGTTGGATCGTGTTTAGGCATTTAATTCTAAATTAACGTAGAGGATTATCCTAAACTATAAGAACCGGGGTCTTACCCTCGACGCGTAATCGGTTGTGCTCGCACCTGGATCCTTTTGGAAAGATTGCGTTTCATCTTTTTCAGGCACTTCCCGGAAGTGTCCTCCACAATCAGGCACTGGAGCTCTTCAGTGCTAGTATAAAATTCGTATAAAGAAATTTTGCTTTTGGAAGAGAGAGAATTTTACGAGAAAACTATTTTCTTGTTTTAAAAATCTGTCCCTCAATTTTCTCTCACAGATTCTCTTTTATAAAATAAATCTGATTTTCCCCAATCCCACAACCAGCGGGTTGTTAAAAATAAAATATTTAATATTATAATAATATAATATTTTATTTTTACTGATTTGGGTTTTACTTGACCCATGGATCAGACTGATGGGTCTAGACCCTCAATTGCAACTAGGTCCCTTGACTTGTCAGTATATCTCAATTCTTCCTGAGTAATTAATTAACTATTAATTAATACCCCAAAATTTCTTAATAATATTAAATTAAACTATTTAATTTAATATTATTCTTCTAAGTATAACAATTATACCTAGTACCGTCAAGAATCTTCGAACTCACTTACGTGCAATCCTGTAGGTCCATTCCAAATTGACAATGGATAAATTAATCTCATAGATTAATCCATAAATCATCAGTGGCCTCTAGCAAGACATGATGACGACTCAATTTAGAATGGATGGTCGAATGATGATTCAACGCAACCTTTCTAAGCATACTATGTACGGTCCTCTACATCGATATCCCGTTTAGCATAAGGCATGGAACCATCATCCTTATCAAGCTAAATGTTTACTTGATCTCTCAATGACACTGATTCTATTCGAGCAAATGATAACAATTATCAATTCTCGGGCATGGCCATGCACTTCTCAGTTCACTATCAAGTGGCCAGGATATCATCTCTCACATAAGAGAGATTTGTAGTCTCATCACTTCACCTACATATCTTAACGTGACTCATAGTGTACCCAATCATACACGTATTTGGCAACCTGTTACAGTCCCGTTAGGCGTATGTCAAAGAACATCACAATTCATCTAAGACCATGCAGTGATTTCTAGTCTAAGGATCCTCATATGAATATACTCGAAAAGAATCACTCATGATCTATCAGTCCATGGAGTGTTTCTTTTGGCGGATTGTTTTCATGAAATTAAATATGCACAAGAATATTACATTCATGAAATTAACTCATCAGATAAATAATCAATCAAACGACATATGTCTTATTTACATAAATAACCCTCAAAGTTTATTTACATAAATAGCCCTCATTAGGGCACATACACCAACAATCTCCCACTTGCCCGTTAAAGGGCTATGTTCTAAACTATTTAAGACCAAGCTCTATTACATGTCTATCAAACTTTGACTACGGTAGAGCTTTTGTGAGAGCATCTGCTACATTGTCGTCTGACCCTATTTTGCATACTTTAACATCTCCTCGATCGACGATCTCTCGAATGAGGTGATATCTTCTGAGTATGTTTGGTCTTTTGGTGTGACCGAGGCTCCTTAGCTTGTGCGATGGCCCCGTTATTGTCACAAAAAAGTTCTATCGGATCTTGGATACTCGGTATCACTCCGATGTCTGACACGAACTTCCTCAACCAAACAGCTTCCTTTGCAGCATCTGATGCAACAATGTACTCAGATTCTATTGTAAAGTCGGCTGTGGTATCTTGCTTCAAGCTTTTCCAACTTATCGCACCGCCATTCAGACTAAACACGTAGCCTGATTGTGACTTCATGTCATCTTGATCTGTTTGGAAAGCAGCATCAGCGTAACCTTGTACAATGAGTTGCTCTTGTCCTCCATACACTAGCATTAATCCTTTAGTTCTTCGTAAGTACTTTAGGATTGCTTTGACTGCAGTCCAATGATCCATTCCTAGATCTTGTTGGTATCTGCTAGTCATGCTAAGTGCATGTGCAACATCCGGACGGGTACATAACATGGCATACATGATAGATCCTATTGCCGAAGCATATGGGACTCTACTCATTTTATCCCTCTCCTCTCTTGTTGAAGGACCCTGTTTCTTCTTTAAGAGAAGGCCATGTCTAAATGGTACCTTACCATTTTTTGAGTTAGACATATTGAATCTTTTCAATATCCTGTCTATGTACCTGTCTTACTGCACTCACTTTTCTTGTATGTGTACGCGCAGTGCATTGGGAGTTCCGTTTTTTTAATCCCTTTTTTCCTAATTTATCCCCCCTTTTTTGCCTAAAAGAAACTCCTCGGTTCGGTTCTTTTGATTTCAATTGGATTTGATACGCACCTCTAGAGTATCTTAAAAGAACCAACCTCTCCCACTTTCTAGTAAAAACCGACTGGCAGTTTTCATTGGCAAAAGCCAAACAAATTGGAATTTGAACCATTAACTATTTATTACTGACTGCGAATGCGGGAACGATTTGAATCTCTTGACTTAGTCCCAGAAGTCTCTTAGATCTATCTCTATAGATTTTGATACCTAGTATCGTCTCGGCTTCTCCTAAGTCTTTGATAGAAAATACACTCCCCAACCATTGTTTGATGTCTTTCATCATGGGAATGTCATTTCCTATGAGTAGGATGTCGTCCACATATAGGACAAGAAAAATTATCTTGCTCCCACTAACCTTCTTGTAAACACAAGGCTCATCTTCGTTCTTGATGAATCCGTGACCTTTTACTTCCTCATCAAAACGAAGATTCCAACTTCGAGATACTTGCTTTAGTCCATAGATGGACCTCTGAAGCTTACATACTCGATTAGGATGCTTTTGATCGATGTATCCCTCGGGTTATTTCATATAAACATCCTCGAGTAGGTTTCCATTCAGGAAAGCCGTTTTAACATCCATCTGTTATCATAGTCAAAATATGCTGCTATGGCAAGCATAGTCCGAATGGACTTAAGCATCACGACAGTGGAGAAGGTTTCATCATAGTCTATACCATGAGTCTGTCTGAAACCTTTAGCCACTAGTTGTGCCTTGAAGATCCCGCCAGGTTTTAACTTGAAAATCCACTTGCAATCGACAACTTTTGCCTGAACAGGAGGGTCAATCAAAGTCTACACTTTATTATCCCTCGTGGATTGCATTTCAGATTCCATGGCTTGTAGCCATTTATCTGAATCTGGACTTTCTAAAACTTGTCTGTAGGTCGTGGGCTCATCAGAGTCCACCAAGATCAAATCTTAATCGTCAGTCACAAGAAATCCGTATCTCTCGGTTTCATGACGAGATCTACTAGACCTTCTAGGTTCTTGTGTTGTTGACTCAGGTTACTCATCTTCATGAGTTTCCATGTCAACTTCCATCTGAGTTTCTGTAGATCGTTCTACATTCTCTTGTGGTTCTAGAACTTCTCCGAGTTCTATTCTACTCCCACTGTCTTTCTTGTACAGAAATTCTTTCTCTAAGAAAGTAGTTCCTCGAGCAACGAACACTTTGTTCTCAGTTGGGTTGTAGAATTGATATCTTTTGGTTTCCTTCACAAATAGGCATTTGTCAGTTTTAGGTTCAAGCTTATTACTTTGTAAACGTTTTACATGAGCTTAACAACCCCAAACTCGTAGATAGGACATATAGGGCTTCCGACCCATCCATATCTCATATAGAGTGTTATCTACTGCCTTAGATGGAATACGGTTTAATAAGTAGGCAGCAGAAAGGAGAGAATAACCCCAAAAGGATGTAGGGAGAGTTGCTTGGCCCATCATTGACCGAACCATATCTAATAGGGTACGATTCCTCCTTTCAGATACACGATTCTATTGAGGTGTTCTCGGTGGAGTCAATTGTGAAACAATTCCACACTGTTTTAGATAGCCATCGAACTCATCACTTAGGTATTCACCTCCTCGATCAGAGTGAATAACCTTAATCCTTCTATCCAACTGATTTTTTACTTCGTTTTTAAACTCTTTGAACCTTTCAAAAAGTTTCACTTTTATACCTCATTAAGTAGACATAACCATATCTACTATAGTCATCAGTAAAAGTCACGAAGTATTCAAATCCACCTCTAGCTTGTGTGCTCATTGGTCCACATACATCCGTATGTATTAGAGCCAATAGCTCACTTGTCCTTTCCCCTTTCTTGTTGAAAGGACTCTTTGTCATTTTGCCTTGCAAGCAGGGTTACAGGTATTATATGATTCAAAATCAAACGACCCAAGCACTCCATGCTTGTGAAGCTTTTGAACTTGCTTTTTATTTGCATGGCCTAATCGACAATGCCAAAGGTATGTTGGACTTAAATCATTTTTAGTTGATTTAGCTTTCTTTTCTATGTTATAGACTGGTTTTTCTTGGGTCAAATCCAAGACATACAGACCGTTACACATATTTGCAACTCCGTATAAAATATCATTTCGATATAAAGATAACGAATTATTCTCAATAATAAATCGAAAACCTTTATTATCTAAACCAGAAACGGAAATAATATTTCTGCTCAAAGCAGGTACATAACAACAATTTTCAAATTCGATATTTAAACCAGAAGGTAAAGATAAGGTATAATCTCCAACTTCAACAGCAGCAACTCTTGCCCCGTTGCCCACTCGGAGATCTACTTTACCTTTCTTTGTCACCCTTCTATTTCTGAGTCCCTGCACATTAGTACAAATGTGAGCCCCACAACCAGTATCTAATACCCATGAGGTGGACATAGAAAGATTAATTTCTATAACAAAGATACCTGAAGCTGAAGGATTGCTTTCGAGAAACTTTTTGCAGTCTCTCTTACAATGACCCTTCTGTTTACAGAAGAGACATGTATCATCCTTTTTGGATATTGTCTTAGCTGGAGGAGTTTGTGGTTGGGAAGCAGTCTTACTGCGAGCTTTCTTGTTCTGCCCAACTTTGGCCTTGCCTTTAAACGTCCTCTTCCCTTTACCTTTCCCTACTACCAACACTGGTGTTGCCTTTCGAAGGGTCTGCTCAGTGCTCTTCAACATGCCATGGAGCTCAGGAATGCTCCTATTCATGTTGTGCATATTGTAGTTCACCACAAAATCATTGTATTCATCTGACAATGATGCCAAGATGATATCAATGGCCAATTCCCTAGGAAGAGGTGCATTCAATCGCTCTAAGGTACCTTTTCATCTTGATCAAATGCATGCTGACTGACGAACCCTTCGCCATTTTGCAGGAAATCAAAGCTTTTATCGTAACGAAACTTTCGTTACGGGCTTGTTCACGGAACTTCTCCGTCAGTGACTCGTAAATCCGAAAGGCTTCCGAATTCATGAACTGCATTTGAAGCTCGCCCGTCATAGACGCGAGCATCAATCAAGTCACCTCATCGGAGTCGCTTTTCAGCTTATCCCAGGCTCATTGAACAGTCGCCGAAGCATTTTGTGGTGGTTCAGGTAAAGCGGTCTCTAAGACATGTAGCTTCCTTTCTTGCTTAATAACTATTCTCAAGTTTCTTTCCCAATCTAAGAAGTTTGGTCCAACCAATTTATCTTTATCCAATATACTTCTTACAGTAAAGTTTGAGATAACATTTGTGCTAGATGATGCCATTTCTACAAGGAATAAATGCAAAATATTAGAATGAGTTTTTAAAATATTTTCCACGCTAGCCAAAATTGAAATCCCTAACAATTTTGTGATGGTGCTAGATTGTGGACCGAAAATCCACAAAGAGTTAATCCCAGTCTTGCTTTGGCAAGTTTCGTAGGGATCAGGCTCTTTTGGTAGGCAACGTTCAAATCACATTCCATGTAATTTAACGCTTTCCAATTGCATACCATGCAACTTTTCGGTGATAAGATGAACATTCCAAATGTTTGACACCATCCTATCTTTGCAAAATTAATCCCTAGTCAACTTAACGGGTCAAGCTAGGATTAATTTTCCCAAGTCAAACCATCCCTCAAGGCATCACATCAATCGATACCCACACAGTTTTTCCATAACAACTGGTAGTGATAAAGTTGAGCATCTAATACCCAAACAGTTTTTCCACTCATTAATGGTAGTGATAAAGTTGGGCACCTATTATGTGACAACTCGCCTCACGAAGAAAACCTGAGGCCCTTGGGCTCTCCAAGTCCACAGACGTTCGACGCTCTGGCGGGCCCCCAAGTATGGAAGCAAAATCAACTCGGGTTTTTGGGATTTAGTTTGATCGGCTTAACATGCATTTATGCGTTTTAACATTCATTTGCATATCAAATAAATAAAAATGAATAAAAACAATGAATTGGGCTCTAGTCTATTACAAGGCCTTTTAAAATAATAAAACTTCATGTTCGGGCCTTCATTGTTGGGCTCCCGTTCCTGGGCTCCACTATGGACTCCTCTTGGAAACTCCTCTTGGGCCTAACTATTACATAATCATTTTAATAGGCACGCAGGACCAAATTCAAATGGCTCGCAGCCCCAACTTTTAAAACATTAATAAGCCCAATTCATGCTTTAAAACACATAAATGCATATGCTCATACAAGTCTATTTTTTATTTAAACCGATTAAATTTAAGGATTGTGTAACTATTACAAAATTAAAATTGATCGTGTCATGATCAATTTTAATCAATTCATTTAGCCAAAATGATGCATGAACATGCTTGTCATAATTATGATGTTTCACATATAAAATTTAAACAATTTAAATATATAAAAAATCATAAAATAAATAAATAAATAATTCAAAATTAAACAAATTAATTAATCTAATTAATTAATTAATTTTTTTTATTTAATCTAATTATCTTAATCTTATTAAGATAAATATTTAAAATTTAAAAATTTACATTTTAAAATATTTCTAATTATCCTAATCTAATTAAGATAATTCTTTAAATTTAAATTTCAAATATTTCCTAATTATCCTAATCTAATTAAGATAATTAACTAAAATTTAAAATTTTTAAATGTTTTTGATAGGATTACATTTTAAATCAAAATTTAATCCTATCTCTAATCTGATAAGATATTTAATTTTATCATAAATTAAAATAAATCTTATCAAATTAAATTAAAATTTTAGAAAAACCTTTTTCCTGAAAATTTAGAGGAAATTTCATAATTAACCAAAAATTATGGGCTTAGGGTTTGAAAAAACAAAACTGCTGAGGCTATTTTATAATTTTTAAAATTTTAAAGTTTGGCAGCGTAGGGTTTTAAGGTTGCGGCGGGGGCATTTAAGTAATTTTAGCACCTAGGGCTTTTGCCACCCGCCACTTCCTTCATTGTCTTCTCCGGCGGTTCTTCGGTTTTCCGACCATCGCGTCCGGCGTCATTAATGAATAATTCATCTCTTCCGGCCAAAAGAAATCCAGCGAATCGCGCCGGAAACCAAAATCGAATTCGAGACCATCCCGAATCATTTTCCGATTGAAAAGAACAAAAACCCAAAATGATTTTGCTTCTCTCCATTTTTCCGATCGAAAAACCCAAAAGAAATTCTGGCAGAAAAATTAAACCCAGTTTTCAAACCATCCAATCCAGACTCGTTTTTAACCTCAAACCAAAACAGACCAAATAGATCATCCCGGAACCATTCCGTGAACTCTCATAAGTCTAGAAACCATTTTGAAACCAAAACCAAAATTTTCGTTTCTCCGGCGAATCTTTTACAGAACCCAGAAATAACAGCAGCCCAGATTAAAACAAGCAAAAAAAATAGAAACCCAAATCAAAAGTAGAACCATTCCGATCATTAGAATCAAAACCCAAAAAACAATTTTCCATTTTGCCCTTTTTCCGACGAACGACCAAATTCGTTTTGAAACCTTTTTACTCGAAAAAAAACTTGGTTCTCCTGCAATAATATAAAGAAACCCAATCTTAAAATCGGCCAAAAACCAAATGCCAAACCGATTGGACCATTCAATTAATATTATTATTATTGATTTTTTTTCTCGACAAAGCTTTCAATCCATTCATTTTTCAAGAAAACAAACCTTTTGTTTTAATAAAATATTTCTAATTTTAACACTATAATTCGAGCCTAGATCTGATACCACTGTTAGATCGTGTTTAGGCATTTAATTCTAAATTAACGCGGAGGATTATCCTAAACTATAAGAACCGGGGTCTTAACCTCGACGCGTAATCGGTTGTGCTCGCACCTGGATCCTTTTAGGAAGATTGCGTTTCGTCTTTCTCTGGCACTTCCGGGAAGTGTCCTCCACAATCAGGCACTGGAGCTCTTCGGTGCTAGTATAAAATTCCTGTAAAGAAATTTTAGTTTTGGAAGAGAGAGAATTTTACGAGAGAGAAAAGAGAAGAAAATTTTTCCCAGAAAACTATTTTCTTGTTTTAAAAATCTGTCCCTCAATTTTCTCTCACAGATTCTCTTTTATAAAAGAAATCTGATTTTACCCAATCCCACAACCACCGGGTTGTTAAAAATAAAATATTTAATATTATAATAATAATATAATATTTTATTTTTACTGATTTGGGTTTTACTTGACCCATGGATCAAACTATTTACCCATGGATCAGAATGATGGGTCTAGAACCTCAATTGCAACTAGGTCCCTTGATATGTCAGTCTATCTCAATTCTTCCTGAGTAATTAATTAACTAATAATTAATACCCCAAAACTTCTTAATAATATTAAATTAAACTATTTAATTTAATATTATTCTTCTAAGTATAACAATTATACCTAGCACCGTCAAGAATCTTCAAACTCACTTACGTGCAATCCTGTAGGTCCATTCTAAATTGACAATGGATAAATTAATCTCATAGATTAATCCATAAATCATCAGTTGCCTCTATCAAGACATGATGACTACTCAATTTAGAATGAATGGTCGAATGATGATTCAACGCAACCTTTCTAAGCATACTATGTACGGTCCTCTACATCGATATCCCGTTTAGCATAAGGCATGGAACCATCATCCTTATCAAGCTAAACGTTTACTTGATCTCTCAGTGACACTGATTCTATTCAAGCAAATGATAACAATTATCAATTCTCGGGCATGACTATGCACTTCTCAGTTCACTATCAAGTGGCCCGGATATCATCTCTCACATGAGAGAGATTTGTAGTCTCATCACTTCACCTACATATCTTAACGTGACTCATACTGTACCCAATCATACCCGTACTTACCAACCTGTTACAGTCCCGTTAGGCGTATGTCAAAGAACACCACAATTCATCTAAGACCATGCAACGATTTCTAGTCTAAGGATCCTCGTATGAATATACTCGAAAAGAATCACTCATGATCTATCAGTCCATAGAGTGTTTCTTTTGGCGAATTGTTTTCATGAAATTTAATATGCACAAGAATATTACATTCATGAAATTAACTCATCAGATAAATAATCAATCAAACGACATATGTCTTATTTACATAAATAAACCTCAAAGTTTATTTACATAAACAGTCCCTCATTAGGGCACATACACCAACATAGGGGTCCGTCGAGTATTCCAGATGCACAAAAACAAGATGACACACCACAAGGTACACACACTATCACAGATGATGCTCTCGCACAGGCTGCGCCTCGTCGTAGTAGGAGGGTTGTCAGACAGCCCGAGAGGTACATGGGTTTGGGTGAGTCTTCGGACTTTATCCCTGGTACCCATGAACCAGACCCAGTTAGCTACAATGAGGTTCTCCAGGACAAAGATGCATATTTTTTGCAGAGAGCGATGATTGTTGAGATGGGTTCTTTGGACTCAAATCAGGTCAGGGAGCTGCTTTCTGATGTGTTTCGGCCTGTTGGGTGCAAATGGGTCTACAAGCGAAAGAGAGAATCTGACGGGAGGGTTGAGACCTTCAAGGCTATGCTTAAGTCGATCCTGATTCTCTTGGTCATATGATGTTCCAAGGAAGTAATGCTAAAGATGTCAAAGATGATGATGGCGAAGTCATGGCCGAACCACCCTCAACTCTAGATAATTCTGCACATATCATTCCACCAAATCCAATTGAAGGGATGACGGGCCCAATGACTCGTTTTAGAAAGAAGAGGATGCAAGAAGCCTCGAACGTTTTGATTATTGAAGTCCATCCAAAAGAGGATCCAACGGCTACCTCAATTCAGCCCAAATATTACAACATTTTGCAAGCTTTGGATCTAGATCCAAATGGTTCTAAATAAGTGTTTTGGACTACTTTTCAACTGAATAAATCAGCCCAATTGGTGTAGCCAATTTTTAGCCCGAAACCCGAAAGGGTGCAAGCCCAAATTTCAGCAAATTGGAGTTAATCCTTGAAGGTTCTTTAGGGTTCCAAGTCAACACCATTTGCACGAAATTTTGAACTCTTTTGGAGGAAAAAACCTACATTTAAGTTGGTCTAAGATTCAGCAAAGTGGTTGGAAGTTTGAAGACTATAGAAAGGTTTAAATGTGGATGTTTGAAGTTCACATTTGTTGGGCAGAATTATGGACGAATTTTTGCTGCATTTTGGGGATAATTTGAATTCTTTTTATTTAGAATATTAGAATTAAGTGCAAGAGTCTTCTAGGTCAAAGAGCTTTTTCTTGGTCAAAGAGAAGTGTTAATGCTAGTCTTGACTACAAGATTTAGAATTGCTATTTTAATCCTTTTGTAATTTTCAACCTTAGTCCCTTTTGAAACTCTATAAATAGGGGCCTTGGTTAACTATTAGAAGGCAAGATTTGATGTTTTAAACTTTAAGGAATTTTCCTTTCTTTGCTAGTTTCTTAGTGAGCTAGTTTTAGTCTTGCAAGTATGCTTGCAAAACTTATTTGTCTTATCAACTAAAACTCTTCCTTTTAGTTGTGGCGCCTACTACTCTTCTTTTCTAATTCATTTCATAATCCAAAGGTGTTAGGTTTATCCTAGTGTTGTTGGGTTTGAAAATTATAGGGGTTGGGAATAGTAATTTCAAAACTACCATTTTATGATTCAAATGTGATAGATTTCATCGTATTGTTGTTGGGTCTATTTTGGTTTGGGTTGTTTTTGCTTGGAAGATTTCAAGACATCTTTCAATATAGTGTGATTCAAAGGTGTTGAGTTCATTAATACTCAATATTGTTGAATCCACTTGAGCTAATTGTTTTGCTCAAAAGATCAATCGAGGACGATTCTACAATTCATGTGAATTCATCACACAGTTTGTCCAAAACTATCTCGGTTACGAACCTCATTTATATATTATGTCTTTCAACCAATGATGAAATCTACTGTGTCACACATGACACACCTTATCATCTAACTACATAATATAAATTGACAGATAATGCACAACAAAATTTAACCAAAACATTAATCGATATATTAACTGGAAAAAAGTACAATACAAGCATAACTTATTTATTCAACTCCAACTGTTTGATGGTTGGTATCCCCAATTTTTCTACAAAAACAGACCTTGCAACATTAGTACAACTACAACTACCAATGATTAGCAAGTAAACCTTATCTTGGACTTTTCAACGATTGTGAAATATTGTGTTGCGTTATCGTTCAATTTCTCCAACTTGTGCATTCGAAGATCTTAAGGTAACCAGCACTTCCTCACAATTTTCTTCAGCCTCTTGTTCCCCCACATCTTCGATGTCCTTTCGATCACTTTCGTCGTCACTTTGGCTATAAACCATGCCATCCTCCATCATCATCATGGTTTTCTTATTTGGACATTCAAAAGCAATATGCCCTTTTCCTAAACACCGAAAACATGTTAGTTTAGAGGTAGAAGAAGTAGAGGGTTTACTTGAGTCACCTTTGGTGAATGGCTCAAATTTCCTTGAGTCCCTCTTGTCATCTTCCCTTTTGCTCTAAATAGAACTTCTTGTTGGAATTTTTTTTGAGCCACTCCTCCGCTTTTGTTGCCTTTCAACTTTTTCAGCCATATGAACCATTTCCTCCATGTCCATGTAGTGTTGCAATTCCACTACATCCGCGATCTCACTTCGAAGGCATCTTAGAAATCGTGCCATGGTTGCCTGATCTCTTCTATGTTGGCCCTTGTCATGGCAATATCCATTTCTTGATAGTACTACGAAACAGTTTTAGACCCTTGAGTGATGGTTTGCAACTTGTTATACAACTCTCGATGGAAATGTGGAGGGAGAAATCTTTTTCTCATAATTGATCTCATTTCCTCCCATGTCTCTATTGGCCTTTCCCTGTACTTTCTCCTACTGGAAATCAACTTATCCCACCAAGTTAGAGCATATTATTGAAATTCAAGGGAAGCAATTTTTACCTTCTTCTATTCTGAATAATCATGAATTGAAAAGATTTTCTCCACCTTAGATTCCCAATCCATGTAAATCTCGGATTCATTCTTGCCATGAAACTGAGGAATCGTGATCTTGAGTCCTCGAAGATCATTGTCTTGTCCCCTTTTATGGGTTTCCCTTCGTATCCTCACTGGTGAAGCATTTGATTCCACATCGTTTCTATTTCTTCTTATTAAGGACTCCTCGAATCTCCCATCATCCTCCTCATCATCTTGTTGACTTCCTGGCTGCCTCTCTTCTCTTTGTTGAAAAGCAAGTTCGAGTTGGTCCATCCGGTTGATGACCCTTTGAAGGATTTGATCAAGTCGCCTTGTGGTGTGTTCCCTCCATGTTTTTTGTTCAGGCGTTTCACCAGTTGGATTTGCCATTATATAAGATAAATACAAAAATAAAAGTTAAAAGTACCTAACACCCCTTTTCCCCTTTTTCCTATTATGTCTCAACCCAAATGAAAAGAAATTTTCACTTGTGTTTAAGGTTGATTTAGTAGGGGAAAGTTGCACTCGGATTTTACCACTCCTTCCTTAGCACTAGATTCAAACCCCAATCAAGTCTTGGAAGTTTCTCACAAAAAGTCACAACTTGGAATATAAGGCGTTTTTAAGATCAATGAAAAGAAAAGAGGGTTTAGAAATGAAAACGTAGTAGAAGCGAAAATGAATAGAAGAATGGAATGAAGAACTTGATACTTCAATACTTTGTTTTTTTTTTTTACTAAATCAAAATTTCTTTTTTTTTTTTTTTGACTAAATCGATTTCTCTTTTCTTTTTTTTTTTTGATAGTACGAAATTTAAAGATATGAGCTAGTAAGAAAAGTTAGCTCTGATACCAACTGATGCGAATCAAGAGGCTTTGATGATGCTTCTTGACGCTTGGATGCGAAAATGAAGATCGTTTCTTGTAGCTCTTCATACAATTCCCTCAAACCTTCTAAGAATGAAGATAGGCAATAGAGGGAATATTAAACCCACCACCGCATAGCAATCAACGTAGGCACTCTTTGGTGAATCGGATGACTCTTCCCAACCACCAACCTAACTCTTTGAACCCAACAATAATAGGTGAAACCTAACACCTTTGGATCACAACGGACTTAGAAATGGAAAGGTAAAAAAAAGCCACACTCAATAGGGAAGGAGTATTGAGTGATAAGTTGTTAGTTATACAAGAACAACCTTACAAAACACAATCAAGCTCAGGACTAGAACTTAAGGTCCCTTAAAGTTTATAACTTCAATCAAACTCGTCTTCAATGTTTAACCAAGGCCCTCAATTTATAGAGTTTCAAGAGGGGCCAAGGTTGAAAATTGCAAAGGATTAAAATAGAAAATCTGAACTCTCTAATCAAGACTAGCATTAATACTTCTCTTTGACCAAGAAAAGCTCTATGACTAAGAAAAGCTCTATAACCTAGAAGACTCTTTAATTCTAATATTCTAAATAATTAAATGTAGAAAAACAGCTTGAAAATATCACCCAAATGTTGTTGAAATTTGTCCATAAATTTAGCTCATAAATGCGAATTTCAGCCTTCCTCACGCGACATGGGCATGTCGGGGGAAATGTTCAATTCTGCCCGGGGAACGAAATTCCTAACATGGGTATGTCGAGGGAAATGTTCTCTGCTGGAAATCCACCCTAAGAAGTTTGATCCAAGGCCTTAACAATGTTAAAGAATTTAGGCCTTATAGATGCGTAGTTGGTCTTGGCTTTAACTAATGACTTTGATGCAACTTGGCCTACGACTTCTTCCATTTGTTTATTCCTAAGCCTTGTAAGAGGTCCAGACATGTTTTGTAGTGGACTTGACGATACTTGTGATCAATTAGCCTCCTTGGCAGCTCCTTGATCATCAATATCATCCAAATGTGAAGTAGCTCCTTGATTTGCATCACCTAGTCTGAGACATCTCAGGCTTTGAGGTTGTCCAGCACATGTGCTTAAGGCAGATGCAGGTAAGTTAGATGCGAGATCAAAGGTTATATGCTATTTGTAGGCTACCTCAAAGGAACAAAAGAACGAGAGGTGGTCTATTTTATAGTTCGCAGGATCAGAAGGTGGTGGTAAGCACCAATGCCAAATTTCATGAGGATGACTATATTTTAGATCACAAGGCTAGCAGCAAGGTAGTATTGGAAGAGCTTAGGGGTCCGTCGAGTATTCCAGATGCACAAGTACAGGATGACACACCCACAACATACTACACACACTATCACAGATGATGCTCTTGCACAGGCTGCGCCTCGTCGTAGTGGGATGGTTGTCAGACAGCCCGAGAGGTACATGGGTTTGGGTGAGTCTTCGGACTTTATCCCTGGTACCCATGAACCAGACCCAGTTAGCTACAATGAGGCTCTCCAGGATAAAGATGCAGATTTTTTACAGAGAGCGATGATTGCTGAGATGGGTTCTTTGGACTCAAATCAGGTCAGGGAGCTAGTAGACCTTTCTGATGTGTTTCGGCCTGTTGGGTGCAAATGGGTCTACAAGCGAAAGAGATGATCTAACGGGAGGGTTGAGACCTTCAAGGCTAGGCTTGTGGCGAAATGGTATACTCAAAAAAAGGGTATCGATTTTGAGGAGACATTTTCCCCGGTAGTTATGCTTAAGTCAATCCTAATTCTCTTGGCCATATGATGTTCCAAGGAAGTAATTCTAAAGATGTCAAAGATGATGATGGCGAAGGCATAGTCGAACCACCCTAACTCCAAATAATTCTGCACATATCATTCCAGCAAATCCACTTGAAGGGATGACGGGCCCAATGACTCGTTTGAGAAAGAAGAGGATGCAAGAAGCCTTGAACATTTTGATTATTGAAGTTCATCCAAAAGAGGATCCAACGGCTACCTCAATTCAGCTCAAATATTACAACATTTTCCAAGCTTTGGATCTTGATCCAAATGGTTCTAAATAAGTGTTTTGGACTTACTTTTCAAGTGAATAAATCAGCCCAATTGGTGCAGCCAATTTTTAGCCCGAAACCCGAAAGGGTGCAAGCCCAAATTTCAGCAAATTGGAGTTATCCTTGAAGGTTCTTTAGGGTTCCAATTCAACACCATTTGCACGAAATTTTGAAGTCTTTTGGAGGCAAAAAACCTACATTTAAGTTGGTCTAAGATTCAGCAAAGTGGTTGGAAGTTTGAAGACTATAGAAAGGTTTAAATGTGGATGTTTGAAGATCACATTTATTGGGCAGAATTATGGACGAATTTCAGCTGCATTTTGGGGATAATTTGAAGTTTTTTTTATTTAGAATATTAGAATTAAGTGCAAGAGTCTTCTAGGTCAAAGAGCTTTTCTTAGTCAAAGAGAAGTGTTAATGCTAGTCTTGACTAGAAGATTTAGAATTGCTATTTTAATCATTTTGTAATTTTCAACCTTGGTCCCTCTTGAAACTCTATAAATAGGGGCCTTGGTTAACTATTAGAAGGCAAGATTTGATGTTTTAAACTTTAAGGAATTTTCCTTTCTTTGCTAGTTTCTTAGTGAGCTAGTTTTAGTCTTGCAAGTATGATTGCAAAACTTATTTGGCTTATCAACTAAAACTCTTCCTTTTAGTTGTGGCGCCTTCTACTTTTCTTTTCTAATTCATTTCATAATCCAAAGGTGTTAGGTTTATCCTAGTGTTGTTGGGTTTGAAAATTATAGGGGTTGGGAATAGTAATTTCAAAACTATCATTTTATGATTCAACGGTGATAGATTTCATCATATTGTTGTTGGGTCTATTTTGGTTTGGGTTGTTTTTGCTTGGAAGATTTCAAGACATCTTTCAATATAGTGTGATTCAAAGGTGTTGAGTTCATTAATACTCAATATTGTTGAATCCACTTGAGCTAGTTGTTTTGCTCAAAAGATCAATCGAGGACGATTCTAAAATCATGTGAATTCATCACAAAGTTTGTCCAAAACTGTCTCGGCTACGAACATCATTTATATATTATGTCTTTCAACCAATGATGAGATCAACTGTGACACACATGACACACCTTATCATCTAACTACATAATACAAATTGACAGATAACGCACAACAAAATTTAACCAAAACATTAATCTATATGTTAACTGGAAAAAAGTACAATACAAGCATAGCTTATATATTCAACTCCAACAGATTGATGGTTGGTATCCCCAATTTTTCTACAGAAACAGAACTTGCAACATTAGTACAACTACAACTACTAATGATTAGCAAGCAAACCTTTTCTTGGACTTTTCAACGAGTGTGAAAGATTGTGTTGCGTTATCCTTCAATTTCTCCAACTTGTGCATTCAAAGATCTTAAGGTAACCAGCACTTCCACACAACTGTCTTCAGCCTCTTGTTCCCCCACATCTTCGATGTCCTTTTGATCACTTTCGTCCTCACTTTGGCTATAAACCATGCCATCCTCCATCATCATCATGGTTTTCTTATTTGGACATTCAGAAGCAATATGCCCTTTTCCTAAACACCGAAAACATGTTAGTTAAGAGGTAGAGGAAGTAGAGTGTTTACTTGAGTCACCTTTGGTGAAAGGGTCAAATTTCCTTGAGTCCCTCTTGTCATCTACCCTTTTGCTCCAAGTAGAATTTCTTGTTGGAATTTTTTTTGAGCCACTCCTCCTCTTTTGTTGCCTTTCAACTTTTTCAGCCATATGAACCATTTCCTCCATGTCCATGTAGTGTTGCAATTCCACTACATCCGCGATCTCACTTCGAAGGCCTCTTAGAAATCATGCCATGGTGGCCTGATCTCTAAATGTTGGCCCTTGTCATGGCAATATCCATTTCTTGATAGTACTACGAAACAGTTTTAGACCCTTGAGTGATGTTTGCAACTTGTTGTACAACTCTCGATAGAAATGTGGAGGTAGAAATCTTTTTCTCATAATTGATCTCATTTCGTCCCATGTCTCTATTGGCCTTTCCCTGTTCTTTCTCCTAGTGGAAATCAACTTATCCCACCAAGTTAGAGCATATGATTGAAATTCAAGGGAAGCAATTTTTACCTTCTTATATTCCTAAAATTCATGAATTGAAAAGATTTTCTCCACCTTAGATTCCCAATCCAAGTAAATCTCGGATCATTCTTGCCATGAAACTGAGGAATCGTGATCTTGAGTCCTCGAAGATCTTTGTCTTGTCCCCTTCTATGGGTTTCCCTCCGTATCCTCACTGGTGAAGCATTGGATTCCACATCGTTTCTATTTCTTCTTATTAAGGACTCCTCGGATCTCCCATCATTTTGTTGACTTCCTAGCTGCCTCTCTTCTCTTTGTTGAAAAGCAAGTTCGAGTTGGTCCATCCGGGTGATGACCCTTTGAAGGATTTGATCAAGTCGCCTTGTGGTGTGTTCCCTCCATGTTTTTTGTTCAGGCGTTTCACCAGTTGGATCTGCCATTATAAGATAAATACAAAAATAAAAGTTAAAAGTACCTAACACCCCTTTTCCCTATTATATTCTCAACCCAAATGAAAAGAAATTTTCACTTGTGTTTAAGGTTGATTTAGTAGGGGAAATTTGCACTCGGATTTTACGACACCTTCCTTAGCACTAGATTCCAACCCCAATCAAGTCTTTTAAGTTTCTCAAAAAAAGTCACAACTTGGAATATAAGGTGTTTTTAAGATCAAAGAAAAGAAAAGAGGGTTTAGAAATGAAAACGTAGAAGAAGCGAAAATGAATAGAAGAATGGAATGAAGAACTTGATACTTCAATACTTTGTTTTTTTTTTTTTTTTTTACAAAATCGAAATTTCTTTTTTTTTTTGACTAAATCGATTTCTTTTTTTTTTTTTTTTTGATAGTACGAAATTTAAAGTTAGCTCTGGTACCAATTGATGCGAATCAATAGGCTTTGATGATGCTTCATGACGCTTGGATGGGATAATGAAGATCGTTTCTTGTAGCTCTTCATACAATTCCCTCAAACCTCCTAAGAATGAAGATAGGCAATAGAGGGTATATTAAACTCACCACCTCATAACAGTCAACGTAGGCAATCTTTGGTGAATCGGATGACTCTTCCCAACCCCCAACCTAACTCTATTGAACCCAACAATAATAGGTATAATATGAAACCTAACACCTTTGGATTACAATGGACTTAGAAATGGAAAGGTAAAAAAAAGCCACACTCAATAGGGAAGGAGTATTGAGTGATAAGTTGTTAGTTATGCAAGAATAACCATACAAAACCCAATCAAGCTCAGGACTAGAACTTAAGGTCCCGTAAAGTTTATAACTTCAATGAAACTCGTCTTCAAATGATTCTAAATAAGTGTTTTGGACTACTTTTCAAGTGAATAAATCAGCCCAATTGGTGCAGCTAATTTTCAGCCCGAAACCCGAAAGGGTGCAAGCCCAAATTTCAGAAAAATGGTGTTAATCCTTGAAGGTTCGTTAGGGTTCCAATTCAACACCATTTGCACGAAATTTTGAATTCTTTTGGAGGCCAAAAAGCTACATTTAAGTTGGTCAAAGATTCAGCAAAGTGGTTGGAAGTTTGAAGACTATTGAAAGGTTTAAATGTGGAAGTTTGAAGATCACATTTATTGGGCAGAATTATGGACGAATTTCTGCTGCATTTTGGGGATAATTTGAATTTTTTTTTTATTTAGAATACTAGAATTCAGTGCAAGAGTCTTCTAGGTCAAAGAGCTTTTCTTGGTCAAAGAGAAGTGTTAATGCTAGTCTTGACTAGAAGATTTAGAATTGCTATTTTAATCATTTTGTAATTTTCAACCTTGGTCCCTCTTGAAACTCTATAAATAAGGGCCTTGGTTAACTATTAGAAGGCAAGATTTGATGTTATAAACTTTAAGGAATTTTCCTTTCTTTGCTAGTTTCTTAGTGAGCTAGTTTTAGTCTTGCAAGTATGCTTGTAAAACTTATTTGGCTTATGAACTAAAACTCTTCCTTTTAGTTGTGGCGCCTTCTACTCTTCTTTTCTAATTCATTTCATAATCCAAAGGTGTTAGGTTTATGTGTTGTTGGGTTTGAAAATTAGAGGGGTTGGGAATAGTAATTTCAAAACTACCATTTTATGATTCAAAGGTGATAGGTAATCCTATTGTTGTTGTGTCTATTTTGGTTTGGGTTGTTTTTGCTTGGAAGATTTCATGACATCTTTTAATATAGAGTGATTCAAAGGTGTTGAGTTCATTAATACTCAATATTGTTGAATCCACTTGAGCTAGTTGTTTTGCTCAAAAGTTCAATCGAGGACGATTCTACAATTCATGTGAATTCATCACACAGTTTGTCCAAAACTGTCTCGGTTAAGAACCTCATTTATATATTATGTCTTTCAACCAATGATGAGATCTACTGTGTCACACATGACACACCTCATCATTTAACTACATATTATAAATTGACAGATAATGCACAACAAAATTTAACCAAAACATTAATCGATATATTAACTGGAAAAAAGTACAATACAAGCATAGCTTATGTATTCAAATCTAACAGTTTGATGGTTGGTATCCCCAATTTTTCTACAAAAACAGAACTTGCAACATTAGTACACCTACAACTACCAATGATTAGCATGCAAACCTTATCTTGGACTTTTCAACGAGTGTGAAAGATTGTGTTGCGTTATCCTTCAATTTCTCCAACTTGTGCATTCGAAGATCTTAAGGTAACCATCACTTCCTCACAACTTTCTTCAGCCTCTTGTTCCCCACATCTTCGATGTCCTTTTGATCACTTTCGTCCTCACTTTGGCTATATAAACCATGTATGTCTCTATTGGCCTTTCCATGTTCTTTCTCCTAGTGGAAATCAACTTATCCCACCAAGTTAGAGCATATGATTGAAATTCAAGGGAAACAATTTTTACCTTCTTCTATTCTGAATAATCATGAATTTAAAAGATTTTCTCCACCATAGATTCCCAATCCATGTAAATCTCGGGATCATTCTTGCCATGAAATTGAGGAATCGTGATCTTGAGTCCTCGAAGATCATTGTCTTGTCTCCTTCTATGGTTTTCCCTTCGTATCCTCACTGGTGAAGCATTGGATTCCACATCGTTTCTATTTCTTCTTATTAAGGACTCCTCGGATCTCCCATCATCCTCCTCATCATCTTGTTGACTTCCTAGCTGCCTCTCTTCTCTTTGTTGAAAAGCAAGTCCGAGTTGGTCCATCCGGGCAATGACCCTTTCAAGGATTTGATCAAGTCGCCTTGTGGTGTGTTCCCTCCATGCTTTTTGTTCAGGCATTTCACCAGTTGGATCTGCCATTATAAGATAAATACAAAAATAAAAGTTAAAAGTACCTCACACCCCTTTTTCCCTTTTCCCTATTATGTCTCAACCCAAATGAAAAGAAATTTTCACTTGTGTTTAAGGTTGATTTAGTAGGGGAAAGTTGCACTCGGATTTTACCACTCCTTCCTTAGCATTAGATTCAAACCCCGATTATGTCTTGGAAGTTTCTCACAAAAAGTCACAACTTGGAATATAAGGCGTTTTTAAGATCAAAGAAAAGAAAAGTGGGTTTAGAAATGAAAACGAAGAAGAAGCGAATATGAATAGAAGAATGGAATGAAGAACTTGATACTTCAATACTTTTTTTTTTTTTTGACTAAATCGATTTCTCTTTTTTTTTTTTTTGATAGTACGAAATTTAAAGATTCTAGTAAGAAAAGTTAGCTCTGATACCAACTGATGCGAATCAAGAGGCTTTGATGATGCTTCTTGACGCTTGGATGCGAAAATGAAGATCGTTTCTTGTAGCTCTTCATACAATTCCCTCAAACCTCCTAAGAATGAAGATAGGCAATAGAGGGTATATTAAACCCACCACCTCATAGCAATCAACGTAGGCAATAGGATGACTCTTCCCAACCCCCAACCTAACTCTATTGAACCCAACAATAATAGGTATATGAAACCTAACACCTTTGGATCACAATGCACTTAGAAATGGAAAGGTAAAAAAAAAGTCACACTTAATAGGGAAGGAGTATTGAGTGATAAGTTGTTAGTTATGCAAGAATAACTTTACAAAACCAAATCAAGCTCAGGACTAGAACTTAAGGTCCCTTAAAGTTTATAACTTCAATCAAACTTGTCTTCAATGTTTAAACAAGGCCCTCAATTTATAGAGTTTTAAGAGGGGCCAAGGTTGAAAATTACAAAGGATTAAAATAGAAAATCTGAACTCTTTAATCAAGACTAGCATTAATACTTCTCTTTGAACAAGAAAAGTCTTTGACCAAGAGTTTAATCCTAATATTCTAAATAATTAAATGTAGAAAAACAGCTTGAAAATATCACCCAAATGCTGTTGAAATTCGTCCATAAATTTAGCTCATAAATGCGACTTTCAACCTTCCTCACGCGACATTGGCATGTCGGGGGAAATGTTCAATTCTGCCTGAGGAACGAAATTCCTAACATGGGTATGTCGAGGGAAATGTTCTCTGCTGGAAATCCACCCTTAGAAGTTTGATCCAAGGCCTTAACAATGTTAAAGAATTTAGGCCTCATAGATGCATAGTTGGTCTTGGCTTCAACTAGTGACTTTGATGCAACTTGGCCTATGGCTTCTTCCATTTGTTTATTCCTAAGCCTTGTAAGAGGTCCAGCCATGTTTTGTAGTGGACTTGACTGTACTTGTGATCCATTAGCCTCCTTGGCAGCTCCTTGATCATCAATATCATCCAAATGTGAAGTAGCTCCTTGAATTGCATCACCTAGTCTGAGACATCCCAGGATTTGGGGTTGTGTAGCACATGTGCTCAAGGCAGATGCAGGTAAGTTAGATGCGAGATCAAAGGTTATATGCTCTTTGCAGGCTACCTCAAAGGAACAAAAGAACGAGAGGTGGTCTATTTGATAGTCTGCAGGATCAGAAGGTGGTGGTAAGCACCAATGCCAAATTTCTTGAGGAGGACTATATTTTAGATCACAAGGCTAGCAGCAAGGTAGTATGGGAAGAGCTTAGGGGTCCGTCGAGTATTCCAGATGCACAAGTACAGGATGACACACCACAAGATATTACACACACTATCACAGATGATGCTCTTAAACAGGCTACGCCTCGTTGTGGTGGGAGGGTTGTCAGACAGCCCGAGAGGTACATGGGTTTGGGTGAGTCTTCGGACTTTATCCCTGGTACCCATGAACCAAACCCAGTTAGCTACAATGAGGCTCTCTAGGATAAAGATGTAGATTCTTTGCAGAAAACGATGATTGCAGAGATGGGTTCTTTGGCCTCAATTCAAGTCTGGGAGCTGGTAGACCTTTCTGATGTGTTTCGGCCTGTTGGGTGCAAATCGGTCTACAAGCGAAAGAGAGGATCTGACGGGAGGGTTGAGATCTTGAAGGCTAGGCTGGTGGTGAAATGATATACTCAGAAAAAAGGTATCGATTATGAGGAGACATTTTCCCTGGTAGTTATGCTTAAGTCGATCCTGATTCTCTTGGCCATATGATGTTCCAAGGAAGTAATGCTAAAGATGTCAAAGATGATGATGGCGAAGGCATGGTCGAACCACCCTCAACTCCAAATAATTCAGCACATATCATTTCACCAAATCCACTTGAAGGGATGACAGGCCCAATGGCTCGTTTGAGAAAGAAGAGGAATCAGATTTCGGATCATTCTATATTGATTGGCTGACTCCATTATGTGGTTGCTAGCAAATACCACTTGTGAATCTTCCAAATCATTCCCGCAGGAGATCCGGACCCCTTTTTTTCTGATCCTTCGAGAAAAAGATTTATCCTCTTCATAAAAAATAGGAGGTAGAACCAATAAGACAAATTCACATCTTTTTTGTGACTTATCCTATTTGTCTCAAGCATATGTATTTTATAAATTATCACAAACTCAAGGTATTAACTTTAATTTGTATAAATTCAGGTCTCTTTTTACTACCGCGAGACGTATTTTTTTCTTAAGACTGAACTAAAACACTTTTTCGAAAGAAAAGGACTAATGCAGAATGAATTAAGTCGTAAGAAATTTATGAATTATGCAATGGATCAATGGAAGGGGTGGTTAAAAGAACATTATCAATATGATTTATCTCCAATTCGGTGGTCTAAATTGATATCAAGAAAATGGCAAACTAAAGTTAAGCAACATAAACATAATAGGGTTCAAAATCAAAATTACAAATCCAATTTCTATGAAAAGGATGAATTAATTCATTCCAAAAAACAAAAAGATTCCGAAGTCTATTTATTGAATCAAAAAGAGAATTTTCAAAAAAACTCTAAATATGACCCTTTGTCCTATAAATATATTAATTATCAAAATAGGGGAAACTCATTTATTTATGAATCACCCTTTGAACGAAAGTTAAATACAAACCCAGAGTTTTTTTCTAATTCTAACACACATAAACATAAACACAAAACTTTTCATAGTGATAGATTAGAAAATCTTCCTATCAATCATTATTTGGAAGGGGGCGATATTAGATGGGGCGATATTGATATTATTAGATCTAGAAAAACCAGAAAATATTTTAATTGGGAAATTATCAATTTTTGTTTTATATAAAAAAAGTTGATATTGAGACTTGGGACTGGGACAAAATCAATACTAGGAGTAATCAAAATAATAAAATTGGTAGTAAGACTTATCATTATCACAAAATAAAAAAAAGGAATAACGACCTTTTTTTTCTTACACTTTTGAAAAAGCCAAATCTGAAAATAAACGCTCGAAGTCGAAAAAAACCCTTTTTGGATTGGATGGGAATGAACGAAGAACTACTAAATCGTCCCATCTCGAATTTGGACCTTTGATTCTTTCCAGAATTCCTACTACTTTATAAGCTATATAAAAGGAAACTGTGGGTTATCCCAAGCAAAGTATTTATTTGCAATTTAAATCTAAATGCAAATTTTGTTAGTGAAAATAAAACAATAACAAATAAAAAGCGAAATCAAAAAGAAAAGGAACCGGACACAAGACGAGAAGATGGTAGATCAGACACACAAAAAAATCAAGGGACTCTTGGATCCTTTCTCTCAAGAAAACACGAAAAGCAGATTGACGAAAATCAGTAGATTGACGAAAATTTTGCAGTATCAACAATAAAAAAAGGTAAAGTAAGGCAGCAGCGGAACTAGATTTCCTTATGGAACATTTTTTGCTTTTTCAATTACGGTGGGGCAATAAGGACAATGACGATCCTTTCAATGAAAATCAAAAAATGGTGGATAATCTCGACCTGTTTTGTTTCTTTCTTAGACTGAAAGAGCCAAGAGAGGCGGTTCTATCTTCGGTTCAAAAAGGAGCCCTAACTCTCAGGATTATGCCGATTGATCAGGATTTTAGTTTTGAAGACGCGTGGAAAGGGGGAAAATTTTTTATTGAACCTGCTCGTTTGTCTGTAAAAAATGATGGCCAATTTCTTATGTATAAAACATTAGGCATTTCATTGGTTCATACAAGTAAGCAGCAAACTAATTACAGATACCGAGAAGAAGGATATATTGATATGAATCATTCTAATTTACTTGTTCCTGAAAATATTTATCGTCGAGACGTCGTAGAGAATTCAGAATTGTAACTTGTTTCAATTCAAAGGCTAAAAAGAGGAATCTTGTTGATATATCTTGTGACTTATGGTGGGACAGCTTTAGGCGGCTGATGCCCCAAGAGAAAGATCTTGATCTTGATAAAGATAAAAATGAATTAATTAAATTAAAGTTTTTTCTTTGGCCCAATTATTGATTAGAAGATTTAGCTTACAAGAAGCCTTGAACATTTTGATTATTGAAGTCCATCCAAAAGAGGATCCAACGGCTACCTCAATTCAGCCCAAATATTACAACATTTTGCAAGCTTTGGATCTTGATCCAAATGGTCCTAAATAAGTGTTTTGGACTACTTTTCAAGTGAATAAATCAGCCCAATTGGTGCAGCCAATTTTTAGCCCGAAACCCGAAAGGGTGCAAGCCCAAATTTCAGAAAATTTGAGTTAATCCTTGAAGGTTCTTTAGGGTTCCAATTCAACACCATTTGCATGAAATTTTGAAGTCTTTTGGAGGCCAAAAACCTACATTTAAGTTGGTCAAAGATTCAGCAAAGTGGTTGGAAGTTTGAAGACTATAGAAAGGTTTAAATGTGGAAGTTTGAAGATCACATTTATTGGGCAGAATTATGGACGAATTTCAGCTGCATTTTGGGGATAATTTGAAGTTTTTTTATTTAGAATATTAGAATTAAGTGCAAGAGTCTTCTAGGTCAAAGTGCTTTTCTTGGTCAAAGAGAAGTGTTAATGCTAGTCTTGACTAGAAGATTTAGAATTGCTATTTTAATCCTTTTGTAATTTTCAACCTTTGTCCCTCTTGAAACTCTATAAATATAGGGGCCTTGGTTAACTATTAGAATGCATGATTTGATGTTATAAACTTTAAGGAATTTTCCTTTCTTTGCTAGTTTCTTAGTGAGCTAGTTTTAGTCTTGCAAGTATGCTTGCAAAACTTATTTGGCTTATCAACTAAAACTCTTCCTTTTAGTTGTGGCGCCTTCTACTCTTCTTTTCTAATTCATTTCATAATCCAAAGGTGTTAGGTTTATCCTAGTGTTGTTGGGTTTGAAAATTAGAGAGGTTGGGAATAGTAATTTCAAAACTATTATTTTATGATTCAAAGGTGATAGGTTTCATCCTATTGTTGGGGTCTGTTTTGGTTTGGGTTGTTTTTGCTTGGAAGATTTCAAGACATCTTTCAATATAGTGAGATTCAAAGGTGTTGAGTTCATTAATACTCAATATTGTTGAATCCACTTGAACTAGTTGTTTTGCTCAAAAGATCAATCGAGGACGATTCTACAATTCACGTGAATTCGTACCTTGGATTCACATCAGTTTGGTATCAGAGCACAGTTTCCTTGATTTGATAATATCATTTTTTTTTTAATATCATGCATCTTATTCTTATCGTATTTGTCTTGTTTCTATTTGAAGGTTCATGTTTGCAAGAAGACAAAAAAAAAAAAAAAAAAAAAAAGGAAAGAGTACGTTAAAAAAAAAAAAAAGAACAAGGTATATTTCTTGCTTCTTAAATTAATATTGCAGGGATTTGTGATTCCAAGTGTGGGAAAAGTTTTGAAGAAAAGGTATCATCATTGTTTTCTTTCTACTCTTATAATTTCTTTCTAATCTTATTCTTGTTTCCTTTACATAATCAATGCATACTATCCTTTCTTTAACCTCTATACTTTCTTTGTTGCCAAGTAAGATCTTTGAGTAGCATCTTGTAAGGGTTTAATGATTCTCACAAGAACTTGCAGGAGGAAAAGAGTGGTAAAATCTGAGTGTAACTTACCCCTACTAGATCGGCCTTAAACATGAGTGAAAATTTCTTTTCATTTGGGTTGAGACATATTAGGGAAAGGGGAAAAGGGGTGCGAGGAACTTTTATCTTTTTTGTTCTAATTGCATATCCAACGGGTGAAACACCTGAACAAAAAGCAAGGAGGGAACACACCACAAGGCGATTGGAACAAATCATTGATAGGTCACCACCCTAATGGACCAACTAGAACTTTCTTTTCAGCAAAGAGAAGAAAGGCAAGGAAGTCAACAAGATGACAAAGAAGATGATAGGAGGTCCGAGGAAGAAAAGTCTGAAGTATCTCGAGGGAATGGGAGGAGAAGGAATGGATTTGGAGTTGATAGCAACCTTAATGGTCTCAAAATGAATATTCCTGAATTTGATGGAAAAGGAGATCCTGAGGCATATTTTGATTGGGAAATGAAGGTGGAAAAGATCTTTTCTATCCACAATTATTCAGAAGGAAAAAAAGGTAAAAATTGCTTCCCTTGAATTTCAAGGTTATGCACTAACATAGTGGGATCGATTGATTGTTTCTAGAAGAAGGAATAGAGAGAGGTCAATTGCAACTTGGGAAGACATGAAGGCTGTTTTGAGGAAACGCTTCATTCCCCCTCATTACTATAAACATCTTTACAACAAGTTGCATAGTATCACTCAAGGAGCAAAGACTGTGGTAGAATATTACCAAGAGATGGATTTAGCCATGACAAGAGCAAGCATTGAGGAAGATCCCGAAGCTACTTTGGCACGGTTTTTGGGTGGTTTAAGAAGAGAGATTGCCGATGTTGTTGAATTACAACATTACTTGGATTTGGAAGAAATGATGCATGTGGCAGAAAAGGTGAAAAGGCAATTGAAAATAAAGTGTGGTTCAAGTAAGTTTCTTTCTAACCAATCCTCTTGGAAAAACAATAATGGAAACAAAAGGGATTTTGGTAAAAAGAAAGATGAACCAAAGAAGCAAGATTTTAAAAGGTTTGAAAAGAGTGAATGAAGTAAAAGTTCTTCTTCTACTTCTAAACTCACTTGTTTTAATTGTTTGGGAAAAGGCCATATAGCTTCCCAATGTCCTAACTCCAGGGCTATGGTAATGCGAGAAGATGGTTCTTGTTTGAGCCAAAGTGAAGGAGAAGAAGATGAGAAGGATCCGGATGTTGAAGATGAAGGTGAACAATTTGAAACAAGTGGTGATGAGGTTTTGGTCACTTTGAGAGCATTGAATGCTCAAGTTGGATCTTATGATGAAGAGCAAAGGAGTACTATCTTTCACACAAGATGCAAAGTACAAGATAATATATGCATGCTCATCATTGATAGTGGGAGTTGTACTAATTGTGTTAGCTCTTATCTTGTAGACAAATTGGGTCTATCCATGACTACTCATCCCAATCCTTACCGTTTGCAATGGTCCAATGATATTGGAGAGCTAAGGGTGAATCGGCAAGCAAAGGTAAAATTTTCAATTGGGAAATATGAGGATGAAGTTTTGTGTGATGTAGTACCAATGCAAGCTGACCATATTCTTCTTGGCCGACCATGGGAGTTTGATCATGATGCTAATCATGAGGGAAAGTCTAACACTATTATATTGTTTATAATCGTAAAGCTTTTACTCTTGTTCCACTTTCTCCTCAACAGGTGCACAAAGAACAAATGAGAATGAGAGAGAAAAGGCTAAAAGAGGAGAGTGAGTTGAAAAAGCCAAAAGAGTGTGAAAAAGTAAGAGACAGTTCTAAAAACAAAGTGAGTGAAGAAAAAGCAAGAGATGGAATGGCAAAAAGCAAAGTGAGTGATAGGGAAAAATCAAAGGCAAGTGAGACAAAAGGTGCCTTCTTTGCGAGCATGAGAGTTGTAGATAGAGCCCTCAATTCTCACCAACCCTTTTTTATGCTCTTGTTCCATGAAGAATGTCTTGTTGATGAGTTTCCTAACAATTTGCCGTTAGCAATTGTGGCTGTTTTGAATGAATTTGCAGATGTGCTACCCGAGGAAGTGCCTAAGAGGTTACCTCCAATTTGAGGAATTGAGCATCAAATCGACTTTCTACCCGGAGCTTCCATTCCAAATAGTCCAGCCTATTGTGCAAATACGGAAGAAACAAAAGAACTTCAAAGGCAAGTTGAAGAATTGCTAAGCATGGGATATATTCGTGAGTCTCTTAGCCCTTGTTCTATTCCTGTCATTTTAGTTCCAAAAAACGATGGTACATGGCGTATGTGAATTGATTGTAGGGCTGTGAACAAAATCACCATCAAGTATCGTCACCCCATTCCAAGATTAGACGATATGCTCGATGAATTGTTTGGTGCAAAATTTTTCACAAAAATTGATTTGAAATTTGGTTATCATCAAATAAGAATCAAAGAGGGTGATGAATGGAAAACGGCTTTAAAGACAAAATTTGGTCTTTATGAGTGGCTTGTTATGCCTTTTGGTTTAACTAATGCCCCTAGTACATTTATGAGGCTAATGAATCATGTTTTGAGACGTTTCATTGGAAAGTTTGTAGTTGTCTATTTTGATGATATCTTGATCTATAATAAGAACATAGGAGAACATGTTGAACATCATAAGCTTGTTCTTACTACTTTGCTTAAAGAAATTTTTTTTGCAAATTTGAAAAAGTGTACTTTTTGTGTTGAAGAAGTTTTTTTTTCTTGGTTTGAGAGTTGTAATGGTTTGAGAGTTCATGAAGCAAAGGTGGCAGCAATTCTAGATTGGCCAATTCCCACAAATTTGATTGAGGTGAGATCTTTCCATTGACTTGCAAGTTTTTACAGGAGATTTGTCAAAGATTTCTCAACAAAAGCAGCTCCACTAAATGAGTTGGTAAAGAAAAATTTTGAATGGGGAGATTCTCAACAAAAGGCATTTGATCAATTGAAGCATGATTTGACTAATGCTCATGTTTTAGCTTTGCCTAATTTTTCTAACACTTTTGAAGTTGAATGTGATGCTTTAGGAATTGGAATAGGTGCTGTGTTGCTTCAAGGAGGCCACCCCATTGCCTACTTTAGTGAGAAGCTGAATGGTGGAGCAACATTGAACTACCCAACATATGACAAAGAACTCTATGCAATGGTGAGAGCATTGGAGACTTGGCAGCACTACCTTATGTCGAGAGAGTTTGTAATTCACACCAATCATGAATCCATCAAGTATCTCAAAGGACAAAAGAATTTGCACAATAGGCATGCAAAATGGATCTCATTCATTGAAACTTTCCCATATGTGGTAAAGTACAAAAAAGGTAAAGAGAACATTGTGGCTGATGTACTCTCTCGAAGGTATGCCTTGATTACTACTGTTAATGCTACAATCATGGGATTTGAGTATATTAAGGAGTTGTATGCTAAGGATCATGATTTTGCTGACATATTTAATGCATGTTAAAAGGGTGCTTTCAATAAGTTTTATCAATGTGAACGGTTCTTGTTCAAAGAAAACAAATTATGTATTCCTTCTTGTTCACTTAGAGAACTTTTGGTTTGTGAATCTCATTGTGGAGGTTTAATGGGACATTTTGGTGTTTTAAAAACTTTAGATATTTTAAATGAACACTTTTATTGGCCAAACATGAAAAAGGATGTTGAGAAAATTTGTGCTACATGTCTTGACTGCAAGAAAGCTAAATCCAAGTCTCTTCCCCATGGATTGTATACTCCCTATTCCTCAATCTCCTTGGACTAACATTTCTATGGACTTTGTTCTTGGTTTGCTTAGATCTCAAAGAGGCATGGACTCTATTTTTGTTCTTGTTGAGTGGCTCACTTTATTGCTTGTAGGGAAGCCGACAATGCAAAACATGTGGTTGATCTCATCTTCAAAGAAATTGTTCGTCTACATGGTGTTCTTAGGACTATTGTGTCTAATAGGGATGTAAAGTTTTTGAGTTATTTCTGGAAAACTCTTTGGGGAAAATTGGGAACAAAACTTTTGTTTTCAACCACAAGTCACCCACAAACAGATGGCCAAACAGAAGTAACAAATAGGACTTTGGGTGTTTTGTTAAGGGCCATAATTAAAAAGAATTTGAAAAGTTGGGAGGAGTGTTTGCCAATTGCTGAATTTGCATACAATCGCACACTACACACTTCTACTAATTTTTCTCCTTTTAAGTTGGTTTATGGCTTCAATCCTCTAACTCCTTTAGACTTATCTCCTTTACCTTTACAGAATCAAGTGAGTTTGGATGGCAAGAAGAAAGCTGAAACTGTGAAGAAATTGCATTAGCAAGCTCGTGCAAACATTGAGAAGAAAAAAGAGCAATATGCAAAGAATGCAAATAAAGGCCGTAAGAAAATTGTGTTTGAACCCGATGATTGGGTTTGGGTACACATGAGGAAAGAGAGGTTTCCAGCCTCAAGGAGAACTAAATTACACCCCCGTGGTGATGGGCCATTTCAAGTTTTGGCACGAGTCAATGATAATGCTTACAAGCTTGTTCTTCCCGAAGACTACGGTATAAGTGCTACTTTTAATATTTCTGACTTATCTCCTTTTGATTTTGATGTAGATCCAATAGATTCGAGGACGACTCCTTTTCAAGGGAGAGGGGATGATGAGTTCCAAGGAAGTAATGCTAAAGATGTCAAAGATGATGATGGCGAAGGCATGGCCGAACCACCCTCAACTCCAAATAATTATGCACATATCATTCCACCAAATCCACTTGAAGGGATGACGGGCCTAATGACTCGTTTGAGAAAAAAGAGGATGCAAGAAGCCTTGAACATTTTGATTTTTGAAGTCCATTCAAAAGAGGATCCAACGGCTACCTCAATTCAGCCCAAATATTACAACATTTTGCAACCTTTGGATCTTAATCCAAATGGTTCTAAATAAGTGTTTTAGACTACTTTTAAAGTGAATAAATCAGCCCAATTGGTGCAGCCAATTTTCTGCCTGAAACCTGAAAGGGTGCAAGCCCAAATTTTAGCAAATTGGAGTTAATCCTTGAAGGTTCTTTAGGGTTCCAATTTAACACCATTTGCACGAAATTTTGAAGTCTTTTGGTGGCCAAAAACCTACATTTAAGTTGCTCAAAGATTCATCAAAGTGGTTGGAAGTTTGAAGACTATAGAAAGGTTTAAATGTGAAAGTTTGAAGATCACATTTATTGGGCAAAATTATGGACGAATTTCAGCTGCATTTTGTGGATAATTTTGTTCACAAAGACAGCCCACCACGTCTCAGAACAACTAGCACCATGTCAAAAACAACTAGCACCACGTCCAGAAACGTCTACATCCATTCATGTGAATTTAAACTAGCACCACGTCAAAAACAACTTGCACCACGTCCAGAAACGTCTACATCCATTCATGTGAATTTAAACTGATTTTGTTCACAAAAACAACCCACAACGTCTCAGAACAACTAGCACCACGTTTAGAAACGTCTACATCCATGCATGTGAATTTAAACTAGCACCAAGTCAAAAACAACTAGCACCACGTCCAAAAACGTCTACATCCATTCATGTGAATTTAAACTGATTTTGTTCACAAAGACAACCCACCACGTCTCAGAACAACTAGCACCACGTCCAGAAACGTATACATCATGCATGTGAATTTAAACTAGCACCACGTTTAGAAACGTCTACATCATTCATGTGAATTTAAACTAGCACCACGTCTCAGAACAACTAGCAACCACATCAAAAACAATTAGCACCACATCAAAAACAACTTCCACCACATCCAGAAATGTCTACATCCATTCATGTGAATTTAAACTGATTTTGTTCACAAAGACAACCCACAACGTCTCAGAACAACTATCACCATGTCAAAAACAACTAGCACCACGTCCAGAAACGTCAACATCCATTCATGTGAATTTAAACTGATTTTGTTCACAAAGACAAGCCACCATGTCTCAGAACAACTTGCACCACGTCAAAAACAACTAGTACCACGTTCAGAAACGTCTACATCTATGCATGTGAATTTAAACTAGCACCACGTCAAAAACAACTTGCACCACGTCCAGAAATATCTACATCCATGCATGTGAATTTAAACTAGCACCACATCACAGAACAACTAGCACCACGTCAAAAACAACTAGTACGAGGTCCAAAAATGTCTACATCCATTTATATGAATTTAAACTGATTTTGTTCACAAAGACAACCCACCACGTCTCAGAACAACTAGCACCACTTCCAGAAACGTGTACATCCATGCCTGTGAATTAACAACAACTAGCACCGCGTCCAGAAACGTCTACATCCATTCCTATGAATTTAAACTAGCATCACGTCAAAAACAACTAGAACCATGTCCAAAAATGTCCACATCCATTCATGTGAATTTAAACTGATTTTGTTCACAAAGACAATCCACCACGTCTCAGAACAACTAGCACCACGTCCAAAAACAACTAGCGCTACATCCAGAAACGTCTACATTCATGCATGTGAACTTAAACCGATTTTTTTCATATGAGAATAAATTAATTGGAATATAACTACTACCACCACGTCAAAAAATAACTACCACACCACTTATACATCCAAAAATGTGAATTTTAGCTGAATTATTCACATAACATAGTTTACCACGTCTTGCTACGTCCAAAACAACTAGCACCACGTGTACGTCCCGCTACGTCCATATGTATGATCACTACGGCCATTTTATTTGTTTTAACTTATTAACAACTCTTAGATAAGAGATCACGAACATTGTAAGAGTTGTATGACCATTTTATTTATTTTATCTTATTATAACTGTTAGATACATCATGAGCATTCTAAGAGTTATATGGCAATTTTATTTGTTTTATCTTATTACGACTCTTAAATAAGAGATGATGAACATTGTAAGAGCTGCATGACCATTTTATTTGTTTATCTTACTACAACTGTTAGATAAGTGATCATGAACATTCTAAGAGTTGTTTGGCCATTTCATTTGTTTTATCTTATTACGAGTTCTATGGCCATTTTTTAATTGTTTTATCTTATTAGAACTCTTTGATAAGATATCACGAACATTGTAAGAGTTGTATGACCATTTTATTTGTTTTATCTCATTGTAATTGTTAGATAAGAGATTATGAAAATTTATAACACTAGTATTGTCATTATAATTGTAAGATATCACGAACATTATAATTGTTTTATCTCATTATAAGAGTTGTATGACCAATTCATTTCTTTTATTTTATTACAACTCTTAGATAAGAAGAGATCATGAAAATTTATAACACTAGTATGGTCATTTCATATGTTTTATCTCACTACAATTGTTCGATAAGAGATCATGAACATTCAAAGAGTTGTATGACCATTTTATTTGTTTTATCTTGTTACAACTGTTAGATAAGTGACCATGAACATTTCTAAGAGTTGTACGGCCATTTTATTTGTTTTATCTTATTACAACTCTCAGATAAAAGATCATAAAAATTTCTAAGATTTGTATGTCCATTTTATTTGTTTTATCTTATTATAACTCTTAGATAACTGATCATGAACATTTTTAAGAGTTTTAGGCAATTTATTTGATTTATGTAGTTGCATTGGTGATTTGGTTAGGTATTGATGTAAAGCTATATGTAATTGGAAGAATTGCTTATTTTGGGAATTGGATTATGGTCATATTGTATTTGTATATTGGATAGAAGTTTTATGAATTGTATTATGGTTAGTATATTGGTATAAGTGTTATGGATTGGATTATTGTACTATCTATTCTTTCTTATAATTGTCTGATTTCAATTACATTCGGATTTAGAAGATCCGAATTTAATTAATTTTGGATCTTCTAAATCCGAATCTAATTAAATTCGGATCTTCTAAATCTGAATCTAGTTAAATTCGGATCCTCTAAATCTGAATTTAATTTCATTTCATATTTAGAAGATCCGAATTTTTAATTAAACTCGGATTTAGGAAATCTAAATTTTATGTATTTCGAATTCCCCTAATCCGAACGTTTTATTTTGTTGGCCATTAATAAAAAAAAAATTTTGAGCGCTTTGGAGCGAGAAGAAAGTGGCAACCAGGACGAACATTCTGGACGTGGTGCTAGTTGTTTTTGACATGGTGCTAGATGTAGACATTTTTGGACATGGTGCTTGTTGTCTTTGACATGGTGCCAGTTGTTCTGAGACGTGGTGGGTTGTCTTTGTGAACAAAATCAGTTTAAATTCACATGAATGGATGTAGACGTTTCTGGAAGTGGTGCTAGTTTTTTTTGACGTGGTACTAGTTGTTTTTGACGTGATGCTAGTTATTTTTGATGTGGTGCTAATTTAAATTCACATGCATGGATGTAGACGTTTCTGGACGTGGTGCTTGTTGTTTTTAACGTGGTGCTAGTTGTTCTGAGACGTGGTGTCTTTGTGAACAAAATCAGTTTAAATTCACATGAATGGATGTAGACGTTTATGGACGTGGTGCTAGTTGTTTTTTAATTGTTGTTTTTGACGTGGTGCTAGTTGTTTTTGAGAATCTGAAACCGGATTTTTTTGCGTCGACGGGACAAATCCTGTCAGAATTCGGATTTGCAAAATTCGAATTCGATTAATTCAGATTTTCAAAATCAGAATTCTACCGGAATTTTAAAACCCACCCCCTTTAAGACTTTGCTATTTCTGCTTTCTTCTCATTTATTCTCTTTCCCAATTCCCATTGTCGACCAATTTCTTATTTGCCTCGCCAGATTTTTCAATTCCGACCAACCGGACATCCATTTGAAAATCTAAACCGATCAAAACATTCATCTCATCTCAAGGAACAAAACCATACATCTTAATCCAATTTTTTTTGGGTTTTGTAAATTTCCCAAAAATCAAAATCCATTAAATATTCATAGATTTACGAAATTTCAGCCGGTATTTTTGTCATACAATAGCACCAACATATTCATCTTGTTGACTTTACAATATGAACCGATCAGTTTTTGTTTTCAACACTGTAATGTAACCCTCCGCAGTCGCCGCTACTGGACCGCCGCCCGCCGTAGCCAGACCGCTGCCGCCGCCCACCGCTGACGCAAAACTAGAACTACGTCCTGCAAAGCCGAATCTAAGTCCTGCATAACTGGAACTACGTCCCGAAACGCTGTAACTACGTCCTGCACAACTGGAACTACGTCTCGCAAAACTCCAACTACGTCCTGCACAGCTGAAACTACATCCCGCAAAGCTGAAACTACGTCCACGACACATATCAATATAATTAATCTAATTAATCTCTCTTATTAATTTTTAATTAATTTTAAATTTAATTAGGGTTATTGATATTTCGGATTTTGAAAATCCGAATTTGGATGAATTCGGATTTCCAAAATCCGATTTCATCTCTATTCGGATTTAGAAGCTTTAACAGCATGTCAGGATTTAAAATTTCAAGCTAAATATGGAAGTGAAAGAAGAGAATTAGGCTCATTTTGTGAAACTTTTGGCATAACTGGAATAAAAGCTCCCTCTATAGCTTCTGAACAGAAAAGACTGGCTTATAGAAAAAAGAAACCACAGAAATATAATGATACTAAGAAATATTACAAAAATAAAAGGTATAAAATGAAGTATAATCAGGAGAATAGTATTTGTTATAAATGTGGGAAAAAAGGACACAAAGCTAATGCCTGTAAAAGCAGGAAAAGGATTAATGAAATATTAAATAAATTAGATGAATTAGATTTTGATTTAAAAGAGAAACTAGCAAATGAGATTTCTTTGGTTCAAGACAATTCAGATGATTATAATGATGATTTCTACAGTGTTTCTGAATCAAGTTCAAGAGAACCAGAACGTAGTTGTATAATATGATTAGGATTAATTCCCAAAATTATAATAAAGATCAAAAACACCTTTTATTTTTTTAAATTCAGGAATTACCCTCAAAATTGCAAACCACTTATTTGCTCAAATTAAAAGACTTAATATTAACAGAGGAACAAGACACAGTTAAAATCATAGAACCATTTAGTATTTCTAAATTATTACATACTTATTCCACTAACAATTCATTTAGAAAGAATAGTACAAAAGATTTACAGACTGAGATTAATCAATTAAAACATCAGATGAGACAACTAAAAGAAGACGTTTTAAGAATTGAAACAAAAAAATTGGAATTAGAAACTAAAATAGCTATATTTAAATCAAGAACAAAAAAAGGAAAAAACATAGTAGAAGACACCAGAATTTAATCCCTCGGAAATTCAGTTAGCAGAAATATCATTATCAGATAAACAACCATGGGATTCTAAATTTATTTCTGTAATAGAGAAGATGACTTTTCAAAAATGGATAGTTTACATTACAATCTCGATAGGATCTTATCAAACAACTATAACGGCTTTGATCGATAGTGGTGCAGATCAGAGTTGTATTCGAGATGGATTGATACCAACAAAATATTATGCGCCAACCAAAGAATCTTTACTTACAGCAAATGGAATGTCATTAAAGGTCAAAGGTAAAAACTTCCATATGTAATGAAAAATTTTAAAACATCATTTTATTGTAGTAGAGGATTTGAATATTCAAGCTATCTTAGGAAATCCTTTTTTGACACAGATTTATCCTTTTTGGGTTGATGAGCAAGGAGTAGGTACTAAAATAATGGGATCAAAAGATTTTTTTAGGTTTTTATCCCCAGTAAAATGAAAAGAATTACTATTATTACAAAGTAACTCTATTTACCAACAAATCTATACTATTAATATAATATCAAAAAAGATTAATTTTCTTAAAGAGGAGAAAAGTAATGTTCGGATAGACGAACAATTACAAGACCCAGGATTACAAGGGAAAATAAAGAATTTAAAGGAACAAATAAGAAAAAGAAGTATGTTCAGACATTTCTAATGTTTTTTGGGATAGGAAGAAACATTTAGTAAGCTTGCCATATGAAAAGGATTTTAATGAAAGAAGTATACCAACTAAGGCTAGACCTATACAAATGAACTCAGAATTATTAGAGATATGTAAAAAGGAAATTGAAGGATTAATAAACAAATGATTAATTACTCCATCTAAATCTCCTTGGAGTTGTGCAGCATTTTATGTTCAAAAGTAAGTAGAAAAAGAAAGGGGAGTCCCCAGATAGGTAATAAATTATAAACCCCTTAATAAAGTATTACAATGGATTAGATACCCTATTCCTAATAAAAGAGATTTATTAAAAAGAATTTAGAATGCAAAAGTATTCTCAAAATTTGATATGAAATCAGGATTTTGGCAGATACAAATTGACCCAAAGGATAGATATAAAACGGCTTTTACAGTTCCACTTGGTCATTATGAGTGGAATGATATGCTTTTGGATTGAAAAACGACCCTTATACTAATTTCTCAATAGTATACATTTATGATGTTTTAATTTTTTCTGAATCAATAGAACAGCATTTTAAACATTTACATATATTTTTAAGTGTCATTAAGAAAAATGGATTAGTGGTCTCTGCTACAAAGATTAAGTTATTTCAGACAAATATTAGATTTCTGGGTCATAATATATACAAAGGGACACTTATCCCTATACAAAGATCTTTAGAATTTACAGGAAGATTTCCCGATGAATTAAAAGATAAAACTCAATTACAAAGGTTCTTAGGATGTTTGAATTATATCTTTGATTTTTTCCAAAAATGAGAAAAATATGTGCTCATTTATATAAATGTTTGCAAAAGAATCCACCTGCATGGACAGAAGAACATACTGCTATAGTAAAATTCTTAAAAGAAATGATAAAGTCTTTACCACTTATTAGTATTCCACACCCCCAGGCTTTTATGATTGTAGAAACAGATGCCTCTGATATAGGTTATGGTGGCATTTTAAAACAGAGATTAATGTCTGAATCAAAAGATCAATTGGTGAGATATCATTCAAGATTATGGCTTGGACCTCAAAAAAATTACTCTGCGGTTATAAAAGAAATTTTATCTATTGTTCTTTGCATTTCTAAATTTCATGATGATCTTATAAATAAAAAGTTTATTTTAAAAGTGGATTGCAAACCTGCCAAAGATGTTTTACAAAAGGATGTAAAGAATTTAGTTTCAAAACAAATTTTTGCAAGATGGCAGGCAATTTTATCAGTATTTGATTTTGAAATTGAGCATATCAAAGGAGATTCTAATTATTTACCTGATTTCTTAACCAGAGAATTCTTGACAGGTTCAACGGATGAGTTGCCAGCCCACAAAAAATAAGACCCTTACGGTCAAAGACTTCATGAAAAATCAAATAACTCTATCTACTTCTAACCGCTTTCAGTCTCTTCAAGATTTTCCACCTCTTACTTATGTTCAAGCTGCTTCCAATCCCTCAGCAAAATTACAGCAAACCCCTCTCGACAAATCTAGTATTCACTTTCCTTACCCTTATCGTCAACCAATATCTACATCTTGCCCCCAGAATCCAGCTCAGAATAATCAAGCCAAACAACATTCAACCCTAATCCTCCATGTTATGCAACTAAACCTTATGTTGCACATTTAAGCCTCAACAGACACCATGAACCCTTAGAATATCAAGATTTGTTAGGATATGTATTTAATATGTTTCAAGATAAGCAGTATTGGATCTCTTCTGAACCAACCAAGGATTTGCGGTTCTATCAGTACATCCTTGTACATTCAGGATCTGTGGATATTCACCATACCATGGATACACCAACACATTCAATTATTATGTATTCCAAGGTTGTCATCAGAAAAATTTTAAACCGACGCGATTGGATAGAATTGACAGGATCAGCAGCAGGCACATTTCATTTTGGAAGCTCTTATGATCCTCCAGGATATTCGTATGAGGATTACAAAGAAGCATGGTTTTAAGGATTTCTTTTCAGACCCTTCAATCACTCTTGGTTCTACACAATTCATAAAACTCTTCGGACAGACTTCAATAGTATTCCTTTATGGTTTTATGAATGGTGGCAATATTATGGAGCCACCGAATAAGTTTATTCTCCTGATGCCAAGAAGGCATGGCAATTATTTAGTACAAAGGTCGACTCTCAGGTTCCAGAATTTGGCAAGATAGTTCAGTTCCACTTCAAGCTCAAGCCTCCATGGATTCTCTGTTGGAATTTTAAATTTACTCAGTATTTTCCAAAAGCCTATGCCCTTTTCTCTCGTCCACGAATTTAAAATAAAATGGTGGATTGCACTTAAGGTAAACCAAGATACTGTACAGGTTTATTTTGAGGAACAAAAATTAATTCAAAAGAATTTCATGCCATTTGGTAAAGTCCCAGTACAATCATCAGCTCCTATCAACTCCTCAACTCCTTCGAAGAAAGAAATATTAAGTACAGGAAAAAGTCAGGTCCCACAACCTACTTCGGCCCTATCTTTAAAGAATAACCTCCATCAGGAGAATGAATTTCTAGAATACCAAGAATTCTTGGAGTTTAAGAAGTTCAAAGAGAAATCTAATAGTTTCAAAGGAGCCTCTAGCCAAGGATCATCTTCCGATCCTATGGAATCCAATTTAGTACTAGAACATTTTGAGTTCTAAATATATATATTTAACTAATATTTTAATTTTGCAGTTGCAGGAATATTGCCCAAACAAGCTTGATGAAAAGCTTAAAGGAAGATGATTCCCTATGCCTGACAAAAGGAAGAATTGTACCAGTCAGGTTTTGAACAGAGAAATTGGTATGAAACTTGTTGAAAGAGGATTACAGAATCAACTATCACGGTAGAGTATGGAAGGATGAAGACGAAGTTTTTAACAGGACAAGGATTAATTCATTACAAATTAATGAGGATAGACAGCTGTCTAAAGTCAAGCTCTGCTTTTATCCAATGTATCTGGATCATACATTTACATTGGATGAATTTTCGTTAGGTAATGAAGATGAGGATTATTTGGATGAGGATTACTTGGATATGAAATATTGGTTCTCTGATTAGATTTAACCAGATACATCTCCCCAATATGTTCCAGCTGGATGGCACTTTTGACACATGTGAAGGAATCTGCTTTTCTTGAAGGAAACTTTATTTCAACTTTGTGTCAAGATCAACTTTATTTCAACTTTGTGTCAAGATCAGCACTAAAAAAGACCCATGTGAAAAAATCTACTTTCCTTCATTTCAACTTTGTAATAGTATTCATAGATAATGGTGGACCATAGACATACCATACTTCAATGAATACAACATTTTGTAATACCATAGTGGTGGACCATAGCCTATACCATCAATATCTTAGCATAATATGATTTGGTATCTATAAATTAGAATGTAAGGTAGAAGGATAGGCAGAACTCTTTCCACGCTCCCTCTTTTAGCTATCTAAACACTCTTTGAAAACAATATTTGTATCAGCACGTTCAGAATAATATCAGAATTTTAAGGATTATATCTCGGTGTTTATCTTTTTACTCAGGGTTCAAAATTATCTTTCTACATCTACATCAACTATCGTGCAGCTTTCTGGATTTCTTTGATCTTAGGATTGCTTCTACAATATCTGTAAGTTCATACTAGTTTTTGGTTCATATTATTATCATTGTTGTCCTGGGAGAGTGATGTGAATCCAAGGTACTAATTCACGTGAATTGTAGAATCGTCCTCGATTGATCTTTTGAGCAAAACAACTAGCTCAAGTGGATTCAACAATATTGAGTATTAATGAACTCAACACCTTTGAATCACACTATATTGAAAGATGTCTTGAAATCTTCCAAGCAAAAACAAACCAAACCAAAATAGACCCAACAACAATAGGATGAAACCTATCACCTTTGAATCATAAAATGGTAGTTTGAAATTACTATTCCCCACCCCTCTAATTTTCAAACCCAACAACACTAGGATAAACCTAACACCTTTGGATTATGAAATGAATTAGAAAAGAAGAGTAGAAGGCGCCACAACTAAAAGGAAGAGTTTTAGTTGATAAGCCAAATAAGTTTTGCAAGCATACTTGCAAGACTAAAACTAGCTCACTAAGAAACTAGCAAAGAAAGGAAAATTCCTTAAAGTTTATAACATCAAATATTGAATTCTAATAGTTAACCAAGGCCCCTATTTATAGAGTTTCAAGAGGGACCAAGGTTGGAAATTACAAAAGGATTAAAGGAGCAATTCTAAATCTTCTAGTCAAGACTAGCATTAACACTTCTCTTTGACCAAGAAAAGCTCTTTGACCTAGAAAAGCTCTTTGACCTAGAAGACTCTTGCACTTAATTCTAATATTCTAAATACTAAAAAAAATGCAGAAAACAACTTGAAAATATCACCCAAATGCTGTTGAATTTCGTCCATAAATTCAGCTTATAAATGCGACGTTCAACCTTCTTCAGGCGACATGGGCATGTCAGAGGAAAAGTTATATTCTGCCCAACCTTTCTCAGGCGACATGGGCATGTCAGAAGAAAAGTTCTGTTCTGCCCAACCTTTCTCAGGCGACATGGGCATGTCAGAAGAAAAGTTCTATTCTGCCCAACCTTTCTCAGGCGACATGGGCATGTCGGAGGAAATGTTCACTTCTGGAAGCTGCATAAAAAAGTACTTCCCACACCATTTGGATCAAGATCCAAGACTTGCAAAATGTTGTAATATTTAGCATGAATTGAGGTAGCCGTTGGATCCTCTTTTGAACAGATTCAAGAATCAAAATGCTCAAGGCTTCTTGCATCCTTTTCTTTTTCAAACGAGTCATTGGGCCCGTCATCCCTTCAAGTGGATTTGGTGGAATGATATGTGCAGAATTATTTGGAGTTGAGGGTGGTTCGGTCATGCCTTCGCCATCATCATCTTTGACATCTTTAGCATTACTTCCTTGGAACTCATCATCCCCTCTCCCTTGAAAAGGATTCGTTCTCGAATCCATTGGATCTATATCAAAATCAAAAGAAGATAAGTCAGAAATATTAAAAGTAGCACTTACACCATAGTCTCCGGGAAGATCAAGCTTGTAAACATTATCATTGACTCGTGCCAAAACTTGAAATGGTCCATCACCACGGGGGTGTAACTTAGTTCTCCTTGAGGCTGGAAACCTCTCTTTCCTCATGTGTACCCAAACCCAATCACCGGGTTCAAACACAATTTTCTTACGGCCTTTATTTGCATTCTTTGCATATTGCTCATTTTTCTTCTCAATGTTTGCACGAGCTTGCTCATGCAATTTCTTCACGGTTTCAGCTTTCTTCTTGCCATCCAAACTCACTTGATCCTGTAAAGGTAAAGGAGATAAGTCTAGAGGAGTTAGAGGATTGAAGCCATAAACCAACTCAAAAGGAGAAAAATTAGTAGAAGTGTGTAGTGTGAGATTGTATGCAAATTCAGCAATTGGCAAACACTCCTCCCAACTTTTCAAATTCTTTTTAATTATGGCCCTTAACAAAACACCCAAAGTTCTATTTGTTACTTCCGTTTGGCCATCTGTGTGTGGGTGACTTGTGGTTGAAAACAAAAGTTTTGTTCCCAATTTTCCCCAAAGAGTTTTCCAAAATAACTCAAAAACTTTACATCCCTATCGGACACAATAGTCCTAGGAACACCATGTAGACGAACAATTTCTTTGAAGAAGAGATCAGCCACGTGTTTTGCATTGTCGGCTTTCCTACAAGCAATAAAGTGAGCCATTTCGGAGAATCTGTCAACAACAACAAAAATAGAGTCCATGCCTCTTTGAGATCTAGGCAAACCAAGAACAAAGTCCATAGAAATGTCAGTCCAAGGAGATTGAGGGACAGGGAGTGGAGTATACAATCCATGGGGAAGAGACTTAGATTTAGCTTTCTTGCAGTCAAGACATGTAGCAGAAATTTTCTCAACATCCTTTTTCATGTTTGGCCAATAAAAGTGTTCATTCAAAATATCTAAAGTTTTTAGAACACCAAAATGTCCCATTAAACCTCCACAATGAGATTCACGAACCAAAAGCTCTCTAAGTGAACAAGAAGGAATACATAATTTGTTTTCTTTGAACAAAAACCGTTCACATTGATAAAACTTATTGAAAGCACCCTTTTCACATGCATTAAATATGTCAGAAAAATCATGATCCTTAGCATACAACTCCTTAATATACTCAAATCCCATGATTGTAGCATTAACAGTAGAAATCAAGGCATACCTTCGAGAGAGTGCATCAGCCACAATGTTCTCTTTACCTTTTTTGTACTTTACCACATATGGGAAAGTTTCAATGAATGAGATCCATTTTGCATGCCTCTTGTGCAAATTCTTTTGTCCTTTGAGATACTTGATGGATTCATGATCGGTGTGAATCACAAACTCTCTCGGCATAAGGTAGTGCTGCCAAGTTTCCAATGCTCTCACTACTGCATAGAGCTCTTTGTCATATGTTGGGTAGTTCAATGTTGCTCCATTCAACTTCTCACTAAAGTAGGCAATGGGGCGGCCTCCTTGAAGCAACACAGCACCTATTCCAATTCCTGAAGCATCACATTCCACTTCAAAAGTGTTAGAAAAATTAGGCAAAGCTAAAACAGGAGCATTAGTCAAATCATGCTTCAATTGATCAAATGCCTTTTGTTGAGAATCTCCCCACTCAAACTTAACATTTTTCTTTACCAACTCATTTAGTGGAGCTGCTTTTGTTGAGAAATCTTTGACAAATCTCCTATAAAAACTTGCAAGTCCATGGAAGGATCTCACCTCAGTCACATTTGTGGGAATTGGCCAATCAAGAATTGCTGCCACCTTTGCTTCATCAACTCTCAAACCATTAGAACTCACAACATAGCCAAGAAAAACAACTTTTTCAACACAAAAAGTACATTTTTTCAAATTTGCAAACAATTTTTCTTTACGCAAAGTAGTAAGAACAAGCTTAAGATGTTCAACATGTTCTCTTATGTTCTTACTATAGATCAAGATATCATCAAAATAGACAACTACAAACTTTCCAATGAAACGTCTCAAAACATGATTCATTAGCCTCATAAATGTACTAGGGGCATTAGTTAAACCAAAAGGCATAACAAGCCACTCATAAAGACCAAATTTTGTCTTGAAAGCCGTTTTCCATTCATCACCCTCTTTGATTCTTATTTGATGATAACCAGATTTCAAATCAATTTTTGTGAAAAATTTTGCACCAAATAATTCATCGAGCATATCGTCTAATCTTGGAATGGGGTGACGATACTTAATGGTGATTTTGTTCACAGCCCTACAATCAATGCACATACGCCATGTACCATCTTTTTTTGGAACTAAAATGACAGGAATAGCACAAGGGCTAAGAGACTCACGAATATATCCCATGCTTAGCAATTCTTCAACTTGCCTTTGAAGTTCTTTTGTTTCTTCTGGATTTGCACGATAGGCTGGCCTATTTGGAATGGAAGCTCCGGGTAGAAAGTCGATTTGATGCTCAATTCCTCGAATTGGAGGTAACCCCTTAGGCACTTCCTCGGGTAGCACATCTGCAAATTCATTCAAAACAGCCACAATTTCTAAAGGTAAATTGTTAGGAAACTCATCAAGAACAAGACATTCTTCATGGAATAAGAGCATAACAATTGGTTGGTGAGAATTGAGGGCTCTATCTACATCTCTCAGGCTCGCAAAGAAGGCACCTTTTGTCTCACTTGCCTTTGGTTTTTCCCTCTCACTCACTTTGCTTTTTGCCTTTCCATCTCTTGTTTTTTCTTCACTCACTTTGCTTTTAGCACTCACATCTCTTGCTTTTTCACACTCTTTTGGCTTTTTCAACTCACTCTCCTCTTTTAGCCTTTTCTCTCTCATTCTCATTTGTTCTTTGTGCACCTGCTGAGGAGAAAGTGGAACAAGAGTAAAAGCTTTACGATTATGAACAATATGATACTTGTTAGATTTTCCCTCATGATTAGCATCATGATCAAACTCCCATGGTAGGCCAAGAAGAATATGGCCAGCTTGCATTGGTACTACATCACACAAAACTTCATCCTCATATTTCCCAATTGAAAATTTTACCTTTGCTTGCCGATTCACCCTTAGCTCTCCACTATCATTGAGCCATTGCAAACGGTAAGGACTGGGATGAGCAGTCATGGATAGACCCAATTTGTCTACAAGATAAGAGCTAACACAATTAGTACAACTCCCACTATCAATGATGAGCATGCATACCTTATCTTGTACTTTGCATCTTGTGTGAAAGATAGTACTCCTTTGCTCTTCATCATAAGATCCAACTTGAGTATTCAATACTCTCAAAGTGACCAAAACCTCATCACCACTTGTTTCAAATTGTTCACCTTCATCTTCAACATCCGGATCCTCCTCATTTTCTTCTCCTTCACTTTGGCTTAAACAAGAACCATCTTCTCGCATTACCATAGTCCTAGAGTTAGGACATTGGGAAGCTATATGTCCCTTTCCCAAACACTTAAAACAAGTGAGTTTAGAAGTAGAAGAAGAACTTTTATTTGATTCACCCTTTTCAAACCTTTTAAAATCATGCTTCTTTGGTTCATCTTTCTTTTTACCAAAATCCCTTTTGTTTCCATTATTGTTTTTCCAAGAGGATTGGTTAGAAAGAAACTTACTTGAACCACTCTTTCTTTTCAATTGCCTTTCCACCTTTTCTGCCACATGCATCATTTCTTCCAAATCCAAGTAATGTTGTAATTCAACAACATCGGCAATCTCTCTTCTTAAACCACCCAAAAACCGTGCCATAGTAGCTTCGGGATCTTCCTCAATGCTTGCTCTTGTCATTGCTAAATCCATCTCTTGGTAGTATTCTGCCACGGTCTTTGCTCCTTGAGTGATACTATGCAATTTGTTGTAAAGATCTCTATAGTAATGAGGGGGAATGAATCGTTTCCTCAAAACAGCCTTCATGTCTTCCCAAGTTGCAATTGGCCTCTCTCTATTCCTTCTTCTAGAAACAATCAATCGATCCCACCATGTTAATGCATAACCGTGAAATTCAAGGGAAGCAATTTTTACCTTCTTTTCTTCCGAATAATTGTGGATCGAAAATATCTTTCCCACCTTCATTTCCCAATCAAAATATGCCTCGGGATCTCCTTTTCCATCCAATTCTGGAATCTTCATTTTGAGACCATTAAGGTTGCTATCAACTCCAAATCCATTCCTTCTCCTCCCATTCCCTCGGGATACTTCAGACATTTCTTCCTCGGACCTCCTATCATCTTCCTCGTCATCTTGTTGACTTCCTTGCCTTTCTTCTCTTTGCTGAAAAGCAAGTTCTAGTTGGTCCATTCTGGTGGTGACCCTATCAATGATTTGTTCCAATCGCCTTGTGGTGTGTTCCCTCCATGCTTTTTGTTCAGGTGTTTCACCGGTTGGATCTGCCATTAGAACAACAAAAGATAAAAGTACCTCGCACCCCTTGTCCCCTTTCCCTAATATGTCTCAACCCAAATGAAAAGAAATTTTCACTCGTGTTTAAGGCCGATCTAGTAGGGGTAAGTTGCACTCAGATTTTACCACTCTTTTCCTCCTGCAAGTTATTGTGAGAATCGTTAAACCCTTACAAGATGCTACTCAAAGATCTTACTTGGCAACAAAGAAAATATAGAGGTCAAAGAAAGGATAGTAGGCAATGATTAGGTAAAAGAAACAAGAATAAGATTTAGAAAGAAATTATAAGAGTAGAAAGAAAACAATGATGATACCTTTTCCTCAAAACTTTTCCCACACTTGGAATCACAAATCCCTGCAATATTAATTTAAGAAGCTAGAAAGATAGTTTCTTCTCTTCTTTTTTTTTTTTTTTTTTTACCGTACTCTTTCTTTTTTTTTTTTTTTTTTGATAATCCTTTTTTTTTTTTTTTCTTCTTCTTGCAAACTTGAACCTTCAAATAGAAACAAGGTAACTATGATAAAAATAAGATGCAAGATAAAAAAAAATGATATGATCAAATCAAGGAAACTGAGCTCTGATACCAAACTGATGTGAATCCAAGGTACTAATTCACGTGAATTGTAGAATCGTCCTCGATTGATCTTTTGAGCAAAACAACTAGCTCAAGTGGATTCAACAATATTGAGTATTAATGAACTCAACACCTTTGAATCACACTATATTGAAAGATGTCTTGAAATCTTCCAAGCAAAAACAACCCAAACCAAAATAGACCCAACAACAATAGGATGAAACCTATCACCTTTGAATCATAAAATGGTAGTTTGAAATTACTATTCCCCACCCCTCTAATTTTCAAACCCAACAACACTAGGATAAACCTAACACCTTTGGATTATGAAATGAATTAGAAAAGAAGAGTAGAAGGCACCACAACTAAAAGGAAGAGTTTTAGTTGATAAGCCAAATAAGTTTTGCAAGCATACTTGCAAGACTAAAACTAGCTCACTAAGAAACTAGCAAAGAAAGGAAAATTCCTTAAAGTTTATAACATCAAATATTGAATTCTAATAGTTAACCAAGGCCCCTATTTATAGAGTTTCAAGAGGGACCAAGGTTGGAAATTACAAAAGGATTAATTAAAGGAGCAATTCTAAATCTTCTAGTCAAGACTAGAATTAACACTTCTCTTTGACCAAGAAAAGCTCTTTGACCTAGAAAAGCTCTTTGACCTAGAAGACTCTTGCACTTAATTCTAATATTCTAAATACTAAAAAAAATGCAGAAAACAACTTGAAAATATCACCCAAATGCTGTTGAATTTCGTCCATAAATTCAGCTTATAAATGCGACGTTCAACCTTCTTCAGGCGACATGGGCATGTCAGAGGAAAAGTTATATTCTGCCCAACCTTTCTCAGGCGACATGGGCATGCCAGAAGAAAAGTTATGTTCTGCCCAACCTTTCTCAGGCGACATGGGCATGTCAGAAGAAAAGTTCTATTCTGCCCAACCTTTCTCAGGCGACATGGGCATGTCGGAGGAAATGTTCACTTCTGGAAGCTGCATAAAAAAGTACTTCCCACACCATTTGGATCAAGATCCAAGACTTGCAAAATGTTGTAATATTTAGCATGAATTGAGGTAGCCGTTGGATCCTCTTTTGAACAGACTTCAAGAATCAAAATGCTCAAGGCTTCTTGCATCCTTTTCTTTTTCAAACGAGTCATTGGGCCCGTTATCCCTTCAAGTGGATTTGGTGGAATGATATGTGCAGAATTATTTGGAGTTGAGGGTGGTTCGGTCATGCCTTCGCCATCATCATCTTTGACATCTTTAGCATTACTTCCTTGGAACTCATCAGAGAGTCTACGGACTTTATCCCTGGAGCTCACGAGCCAGATCCAGTTAGCTACAATGAGGCTTTCCAGGATAAGAATGCATATTCTTGGCAGAGAGCGATGATTACTGGGATGGGTTCTATGGACTCAAATCAAGTATGGGAGCTGGTAGACTTTCCTGATGGGTTTCGACCTATTAGGTGCAAATGGGTCTACAAGCGAAAGAGAGGATCTGACGAGAAGGTCGAGACCTTCAATGCTAGGCTTGTGGTGAAAGGGTATACTCAGAAAGAGGGTGTCGATTATGAGAAGACATTTTCCCCGGTAGCCATGTGATGAGTTCCAAGGAAGTAATGCTAAAGATGTCAAAGATGATGATGGCGAAGGCATGACCGAACCACCCTCAACTCCAAATAATTCTGCACATATCATTCCACCAAATCCACTTGAAGGGATGACGGGCCCAATGACTCGTTTGAAAAAGAAAAGGATGCAAGAAGCCTTGAGCATTTTGATTCTTGAAGTCTGTTCAAAAGAGGATCCAACGGCTACCTCAATTCATGCTAAATATTACAACATTTTGCAAGTCTTGGATCTTGATCCAAATGGTGTGGGAAGTACTTTTTTATGCAGCTTCCAGAAGTGAACATTTCCTCCGACATGCCCATGTCGCCTGAGAAAGGTTGGGCAGAACAGAACTTTTCTTCTGACATGCCCATGTCGCCTGAGAAAGGTTGGGCAGAACAGAACTTTTCTTCTGACATGCCCATGTCGCCTGAGAAAGGTTGGGCAGAATATAACTTTTCCTCTGACATGCCCATGTCGCCTGAAGAAGGTTGAACGTCGCATTTATAAGCTGAATTTATGGACGAAATTCAACAGCATTTGGGTGATATTTTCAAGTTGTTTTTTGCATTTTTTTTAGTATTTAGAATATTAGAATTAAGTGCAAGAGTCTTCTAGGTCAAAGAGCTTTTCTTGGTCAAAGAGAAGTGTTAATGCTAGTCTTGACTAGAAGATTTAGAATTGCTCCTTTAATCCTTTTGTACTTTCCAACCTTGGTCCCTCTTGAAACTCTATAAATAGGGGCCTTGGTTAACTATTAGAATTCAAGATTTGATGTTATAAACTTTAAGGAATTTTCCTTTCTTTGCTAGTTTCTTAGTGAGCTAGTTTTAGTCTTGCAAGTATGCTTGCAAAACTTATTTGGCTTATCAATTAAAACTCTTCCTTTTAGTTGTGGCGCCTTTTACTCTTCTTTTCTAATTCATTTCATAATCCAAAGGTGTTAGGTTTATCCTAGTGTTGTTGGGTTTGAAAATTAGAGGGGTTGGGAATAGTAATTTCAAAACTACCATTTTATGATTCAAAGGTGATAGGTTTCATCCTATTGTTGTTGGGTCTATTTTGGTTTGGGTTGTTTTTGCTTGGAAGATTTCAAGACATCTTTCAATATAGTGTGATTCAAAGGTGTTGAGTTCATTAATACTCAATATTGTTGAATCCACTTGAGCTAGTTGTTTTGCTCAAAAGATCAATCGAGGACGATTCTATAATTCACGTGAATTCGTACCTTGGATTCACATCAGTTTGGTATCAGAGCTAAGGCTCCGTTTGATAAAACTTAATTTGATGTCTGAAGTCTGAATTCTGAAGTCTGAATCCATTAAGTTAGCTTTGTTTGTTAAAATTAGAAAATATGTCTGAATCTAAAGTCTGAAGTCTGAAGTCTGAATCTGAAGTCTGAATTATGAAGTCTGAATTACAAAATAAGTTTATAAAATTTTAAATTTTAAATTAAATCATCTTATTTTTTAAAAAAAATTAGAAACATATTTTTTTATATAACATAATTTTTAAGATGTGTAATTTTTTACATAATACTGTGAAATTTTACTAATCAAAATATTTTAAAAAATTTTAATAATAAATTAGAATGTTATTATTATTTTAAAACTAAAATATTAATTAAATAAATATCACATATTAATTAAAATTATAAAAAAATAATAATCCATGTCATAAATATAATTTTTATTTATTTAAATGATAAAATATTTTTTTAAAAAATATTTAATAAATACAAATTATTTAAAGAAAAAACTAAAAAGAATAATAAGTATTGAAAATAAAAAAAATTTGTAACCAATTCAGTTCAGCAATAAGTGATTCGCCAATCACTTATTTTTAGGCTAACAATTGTACTTGCAATTCAGACCCACTTAATCTCTTAAGACTTTGAATTATAGTTATCAAACGCGCTTAATTATTAAGTACTTAATTAAAAAAGTTCTTAATTCATTAAGTCAGAAACAAGTTGAGTTATCAAACGCTCTTAATCAATTAAGTACTTAATCTATTTAGAATAAGTACTGAATTAGTTTATCAAACAGACCCTAAGTTTCCTTGATTTGATCATATCATTTTTTTTTATCTTGCATCTTATTTTTATCATAGTTACCTTGTTTCTATTTGAAGGTTCAAGTTTGCAAGAAGAAAAAAAAAAAAAAAAAAAAGAAAAGAAACTATCTTTCTAGCTTCTTAAATTAATATTGCAGGGATTTGTGATTCCAAGTGTGGGAAAAGTTTTGAGGAAAAGGTATCATCATTGTTTTCTTTCTACTCTTATAATTTCTTTCTAAATCTTATTCTTGTTTCTTTTACCTAATCATTGCCTACTATCCTTTCTTTGACCTCTATATTTTCTTTGTTGCCAAGTAAGATCTTTGAGTAGCATCTTGTAAGGGTTTAACGATTCTCACAAGAACTTGCAGGAGGAAAAGAGTGGTAAAATCTGAGTGCAACTTACCCCTACTAGATCGGCCTTAAACACGAGTGAAAATTTCTTTTCATTTGGGTTGAGACATATAGGGGACAAGGGGTGCGAGGTACTTTTATCTTTTGTTGTTCTAATGGCAGATCCAACCGGTGAAACACCTGAACAAAAAGCATGGAGGGAACACACCACAAGGCGATTGGAACAAATCATTGATAGGGTCACCACCAGAATGGACCAACTAGAACTTGCTTTTCAGCAAAGAGAAGAAAGGCAAGGAAGTCAACAAGATGACGAGGAAGATGATAGGAGGTCCGAGGAAGAAATGTCTGAAGTATCCCGAGGGAATGGGAGGAGAAGGAATGGATTTGGAGTTGATAGCAACCTTAATGGTCTCAAAATGAAAATTCCTGAATTTGATGGAAAAGGAGATCCCGAGGCATATTTTGATTGGGAAATGAAGGTGGAAAAGATATTTTCGATCCACAATTATTCGGAAGAAAAGAAGGTAAAAATTGCTTCCCTTGAATTTCACGGTTATGCATAACATGGTGGGATCGATTGATTGTTTCTAGAAGAAGGAATAGAGAGAGGCCAATTGCAACTTGGGAAGACTCAGCTGTTTTGAGGAAACGATTCATTCCCCCTCATTACTATAGAGATCTTTACAACAAATTGCATAGTATCACTCAAGGAGCAAAGACCGTGGCAGAATACTACCAAGAGATGGATTTAGCAATGACAAGAGCAAGCATTGAGGAAGATCCCGAAGCTACTATGGCACGGTTTTTGGGTGGTTTAAGAAGAGAGATTGCCGATATTGTTGAATTACAACATTACTTGGATTTGGAAGAAATGATGCATGTGGCAGAAAAGGTGGAAAGGCAATTGAAAAGAAATAGTGGTTCAAGTAAGTTTCTTTCTAACCAATCCTCTTGGAAAAACAATAATGGAAACAAAAGGGATTTTGGTAAAAAGAAAGATGAACCAAAGAAGCATGATTTTAAAAGGTTTGAAAAGGGTGAATCAAATAAAAGTTCTTCTTCTACTTCTAAACTCACTTGTTTTAAGTGTTTGGGAAAGGGACATATAGCTTCCCAATGTCCTAACTCTAGGACTATGGTAATGCGAGAAGATGGTTCTTGTTTAAGCCAAAGTGAAGGAGAAGAAAATGAGGAGGATCCGGATGTTGAAGATGAAGGTGAACAATTTGAAACAAGTGGTGATGAGGTTTTGGTCACTTTGAGAGTATTGAATACTCAAGTTGGATCTTATGATGAAGAGCAAAGGAGTACTATCTTTCACACAAGATGCAAAGTACAAGATAAGGTATGCATGCTCATCATTGATAGTGGGAGTTGTACTAATTGTGTTAGCTCTTATCTTGTAGACAAATTGGGTCTATCCATGACTGCTCATCCCAGTCCTTACCGTTTGCAATGGCTCAATGATAGTGGAGAGCTAAGGGTGAATCGGCAAGCAAAGGTAAAATTTTCAATTGGGAAATATGAGGATGAAGTTTTGTGTGATGTAGTACCAATGCAAGCTGGCCATATTCTTCTTGGCCGACCATGGGAGTTTGATCATGATGCTAATCATGAGGGAAAATCTAACAAGTATCATATTGTTCATAATCGTAAAGCTTTACTCTTGTTCCACTTTCTCCTCAACAGGTGCACAAAGAACAAATGAGAATGAGAGAGAAAAGGCTAAAAGAGGAGAGTGAGTTGAAAAAGCCAAAAGAGTGTGAAAAAGCAAGAGATGTGAGTGCTAAAAGCAAAGTGAGTGAAGAAAAAGCAAGAGATGGAAAGGCAAAATGCAAAGTGAGTGAGAGGGAAAAACCAAAGGTAAGTGAGACAAAAGGTGCCTTCTTTGCGAGCATGAGAGATGTAGATAGAGCCCTCAATTCCCACCAACCAATTGTTATGCTCTTATTCCATGAAGAATGTCTTGTTCTTGATGAGCTTCCTAACAATTTACCTTTAGAAATTGTGGCTGTTTTGAATGAATTTGCAGATGTGCTACCCGAGGAAGTGCCTAAGGGGTTACCTCCAATTCGAGGAATTGAGCATCAAATCGACTTTCTACCTGGAGCTTCCATTCCAAATAGGCCAGCCTATCGTGCAAATCCAGAAGAAACAAAAGAACTTTAAAGGCAAGTTGAAGAATTGCTAAGCATGGGATATATTCGTGAGTCTCTTAGCCCTTGTGCTATTCCTGTCATTTTAGTTCCAAAAAAAGATGGTACATGGCGTATGTGCATTGATTGTAGGGCTGTGAACAAAATCACCATTAAGTATCGTCACCCCATTCCAAGATTAGACGATATGCTCGATGAATTATTTGGTGCAAAATTTTTCACAAAAATTGATTTGAAATCTGGTTATCATCAAATAAGAATCAAAGAGGGTGATGAATGGAAAACGGCTTTCAAGACAAAATTTGGTCTTTATGAGTGGCTTGTTATGCCTTTTGGTTTAACTAATGCCCCTAGTACATTTATGAGGCTAATGAATCATGTTTTGAGACGTTTCATTGGAAAGTTTGTAGTTGTCTATTTTGATGATATCTTGATCTATAGTAAGAACATAAGAGAACATGTTGAACATCTTAGGCTTGTTCTTACTACTTTGCGTAAAGAAAAATTGTTTGCAAATTTGAAAAAATGTACTTTTTGTGTTGAAAAAGTTGTTTTTCTTGGCTATGTTGTGAGTTCTAATGGTTTGAGAGTTGATGAAGCAAAGGTGGCAGCAATTCTTGATTGGCCAATTCCCACAAATGTGACTGAGGTGAGATCCTTCCATGGACTTGCAAGTTTTTATAGGAGATTTGTCAAAGATTTCTCAACAAAAGCAGCTCCACTAAATGAGTTGGTAAAGAAAAATGTTAAGTTTGAGTGGGGAGATTCTCAACAAAAGGCATTTGATCAATTGAAGCATGACTTGACTAATGCTCCTGTTTTAGCTTTGCCTAATTTTTCTAACACTTTTGAAGTTGAATGTGATGCTTCAGGAATTGGAATAGGTGCTGTGTTGCTTCAAGGAGGCCGCCCCATTGCCTACTTTAGTGAGAAGTTGAATGGAGCAACATTGAATTACCCAACATATGACAAAGAGCTCTATGCAGAGCATTGGAAACTTGGCAGCACTACCTTATGCCGAGAGAGTTTGTGATTCACACCGATCATGAATCCATCAAGTATCTCAAAGGACAAAAGAATTTGCACAAGAGGCATGCAAAATGGATCTCATTCATTGAAACTTTCCCATATGTGGTAAAGTACAAAAAAGGTAAAGAGAACATTGTGGCTAATGCACTCTCTCGAAGGTATGCCTTGATTTCTACTGTTAATGCTACAATCATGGGATTTGAGTATATTAAGGAGTTGTATGCTAAGGATCATGATTTTTCTGACATATTTAATGCATGTGAAAAGGGTGCTTTCAATAAGTTTTATCAATGTGAACGGTTTTTGTTCAAAGAAAACAAATTATGTATTCCTTCTTGTTCACTTAGAGAGCTTTTGGTTCGTGAATCTCATTGTGGAGGTTTAATGGGACATTTTGATGTTCTAAAAACTTTAGATATTTTGAATGAACACTTTTATTGGCCAAACATAAAAAAGGATGTTGAGAAAATTTGTGCTACATGTCTTGACTGCAAGAAAGCTAAATCTAAGTCTCTTCCCCATAGATTGTATACTCCACTCCCTGTCCCTCAATCTCCTTGGACTGACATTTCTATGGACTTTGTTCTTGGTTTGCCTAGATCTCAAAGAGGCATGGACTCTATTTTTGTTGTTGTTGACAGATTCTCCAAAACGGCTCACTTTATTGCTTGTAGGAAAGCCGACAATGCAAAACACGTGGCTGATCTCTTCTTCAAAGAAATTGTTCGTCTACATGGTGTTCCTAGGACTATTGTGTCGGATAGGGATGTAAAGTTTTTGAGTTATTTCTGGAAAACTCTTTGGGGAAAATTGGGAACAAAACTTTTGTTTTCAACCACAAGTCACCCACAAACAGATGGCCAAACGGAAGTAACAAATAGAACTTTGGGTGTTTTGTTAAGGGCCATAATTAAAAAGAATTTGAAAAGTTGGGAGGAGTGTTTGCCAATTGCTGAATTTGCATACAATCGCACACTACACACTTCTACTAATTTTTCTCGTTTTGAGTTGGTTTATGGCTTCAATCCTCTAACTCCTCTAGACTTATCTCCTTTACCTTTACAGGATCATGTGAGTTTGGATGGCAAGAAGAAAGCTGAAACCGTGAAGAAATTGCATGAGCAAGCTCGTGTAAACATTGAGAAGAAAAATGAGCAATATGCAAAGAATGCAAATAAAGGCCGTAAGAAAATTGTGTTTGAACCCGGTGATTGGGTTTGGGTACACATGAGGAAAGAGAGGTTTCCAGCCTCAAGGAGAACTAAGTTACACCCCCGTGGTGATGGACCATTTCAAGTTTTGGCACGAGTCAATGATAATGCTTACAAGCTTGATCTTCCCGGAGACTATGGTGTAAGTGCTACTTTTAATATTTCTGACTTATCTTCTTTTGATTGTGATGTAGATCCAATGGATTCGAGGACGAATCCTTTTCAAGGGAGAGGGGATGATGAGTTCCAAGGAAGTAATGCTAAAGATGTCAAAGATGATGATGGCGAAGGCATGACTGAACCACCCTCAACTCCAAATAATTCTGCACATATCATTCCACCAAATCCACTTGAAGGGATGACGGGCCCAATGACTCGTTTGAAAAAGAAAAGGATGCAAGAAGCCTTGAGCATTTTGATTCTTGAAGTCTGTTCAAAAGAGGATCCAACGGCTACCTCAATTCATGCTAAATATTACAACATTTTGCAAGTCTTGGATCTTGATCCAAATGGTGTGGGAAGTACTTTTTTATGCAGCTTCCAGAAGTGAACATTTCCTTCGACATGCCCATGTCGCCTGAGAAAGGTTGGGCAGAATAGAACTTTTCTTCTGACATGCCCATGTCGCCTGAGAAAGGTTGGGCAGAACAGAACTTTTCTTCTGACATGCCCATGTCGCCTGAGAAAGGTTGGGCAGAATATAACTTTTCCTCTGACATGCCCATGTCGCCTGAAGAAGGTTGAACGTCGCATTTATAAGCTGAATTTATGGACGAAATTCAACAGCATTTGGGTGATATTTTCAAGTTGTTTTTTGCATTTTTTTTAGTATTTAGAATATTAGAATTAAGTGCAAGAGTCTTCTAGGTCAAAGAGCTTTTCTAGGTCAAAGAGCTTTTCTTGGTCAAAGAGAAGTGTTAATGCTAGTCTTGACTAGAAGATTTAGAATTGCTCCTTTAATCCTTTTGTAATTTCCAACCTTGGTCCCTCTTGAAACTCTATAAATAGGGGCCTTGGTTAACTATTAGAATTCAAGATTTGATGTTATAAACTTTAAGGAATTTTCCTTTCTTTGCTAGTTTCTTAGTGAGCTAGTTTTAGTCTTGCAAGTATGCTTGCAAAACTTATTTGGCTTATCAACTAAAACTCTTCCTTTTAGTTGTGGCGCCTTTTACTCTTCTTTTCTAATTCATTTCATAATCCAAAGGTGTTAGGTTTATCCTAGTGTTGTTGGGTTTGAAAATTAGAGGGGTTGGGAATAGTAATTTCAAAACTACCATTTTATGATTCAAAGGTGATAGGTTTCATCCTATTGTTGTTGGGTCTATTTTGGTTTGGGTTGTTTTTGCTTGGAAGATTTCAAGACATCTTTCAATATAGTGTGATTCAAAGGTGTTGAGTTCATTAATACTCAATATTGTTGAATCCACTTGAGCTAGTTGTTTTGCTCAAAAGATCAATCGAGGACGATTCTATAATTCACGTGAATTCGTACCTTGGATTCACATCACCATGCTTAAGTCGATCCGAATTCTCTTGGCCATAGCTACTCATATGGATTATGAGATTTGGTGGATGGACGTCAAGACAACTTTCCTTAATGGAAGTCTTGAGGAGACCATCTTTATGCAACAACCAGAGGGTTTCATCGTTCAAGGCCAAGAGCACAAGGTTTGCAGGCTTAAGAGGTCAATTTATGGACTTAAGTAGGCATCCAGATCTTGGAACATCCATTTTGATGAGGTTATCCAGTCCTATGGATTCACTCAGTGTCCGGATGAGTAGTGTGTATACCGCAAGCGTGATGGTGATCAAGTGGTGTTCCTCGTACTTTATGTAGATGATATTCTTCTTATTGGCAACAGTAAGAAGGTATTATCAGACGTAAATGCATGGTTGTCCAGACAGTTTGATATGAAGGACTTGGGAAAGACTGGACATATCTTTGGGATCAAGATTATTCGAGATCGTAGGAGACGTTCACTGATGCTCTCTCAGGCTTCGTATATAGACACGATTCTGGCCCGTTTTAACATACAGAACTCCAAGAAGTGTACATTACCTTTCAGGCATAAAGTGCATCTATCTAAGGAGCAGTGTCCTAAGAAAAAGAACAAGCCATGAGGAGATAGAGGCCATGAAGACAATACCCTATGCGTCTGCAGTGGGTAGTCTCATGTATGCTATGTGAACGAAACAGAACAAGCCCGAGCTAAATCAAAAATCTCACTTTCGTGCAATGCATTCCAGAATCAGAGACTTTCGACTCTGTCAGGCTCAAATTCATTTCCCCTGAACGGATCTAGGCTTATATACTAGTTCAATTTATTAAAATGATTCTCAAAGATTAAATCTTTAACTAAAGTGGAAGGATTAAAGATTATACCTTTTAAGCGTGTCCCTAGCAATAAGAAAACCAATGCTGAAAATCCTGCTATTTATCGTCCGGGACCAATTACGAGAGAATCCCGAGAACAACTCCGTCTCTACCTCAAAATCGCATGAGCGACCATCCACAAGGTAGCTAAGACACTAAGGAAGAGATCCATATGAGACCCACTTCGAAAAACTCATCAGATCCTCAATAGATCGTTGCCCGAAGATTAGCCTCTTATTTACCGCCTACTGCGAAAACCAAGTCTTTAGCGCAAATTCCACACAGAATCCCAATGATAACTCCAAACAACCTCGAACTTGGGTGGGCAAGTAACTATGAGGTGGCTAAAGGCACTGGTGAAGAAATCCAAAGAAACCCACTTCAAGAAACTCACAGATCTGAAAAACAGATCTAGCCCGGGAAACTGATTCTAATCTAAAACCCACACCGCTTCAATAAAACTTCATGGGTAAACTATTTGCTCGTAGATCTAGACTTTGGCAAAACAAAAGGAACGAGCCAAAGGATCAACGCAACAAATAAACAAAGTCCACTATGAAAATGCCCCAAAACGGTGCTGAAAAATCCAAAAAAAGCAGGCGGTGCTAATTGCACAGAAAAAGAGCGGCGAACGAACTTCTTGAGCGGCGTTTGAACTTCCAGGCGGTGGTCTTGGGCTTCTAGAATCATGGGCTCAGTTTCTCGAACAAGAAAGATCGCAAACCGACTTCGAAAAAGAATTCTCAATAAGGAAGAAAAAATTCTCTCTCAAGGCTTGTCTTTCTCACTCTAAGACATTTGCTTACAAGGTTTCTAATGTCTTCAAATGTGCCTAACATTAGCTATTTATAGGGAGCTCCTAGGGACGAGTCCGTTTACGGTGGTACTATAGGAGTAGGATGAATTTTACTCCTACTTGCTACAGTAAGCGCGCGCTACAGTAGCGCTACAGTGACGCGCTATAGTTTCGCGCTACAGTAACGCGCTACAGTTTTTTTTTTTTTTTTGACGCACAAACTTTTAAAAAAAAAAAACCTTTTTTAAAAAAAAATACTATTTTTTAACAAGGGAAATCAGATCAGGATTATATAGACATCAGATGAGAGAATACAAGAGATCAGATCAACAGACTATAGATATCAGATCAAGAATATAAAAGAAATCATACAGTAGAACTAAAATATAATTAACAAGAGAGATCAGATCAGGATTATATAGACATCAGATCAGCGAATACTTGACATCAGATCAATAGACTATAGATATCAGATCAAGAATATAAAAGAAATCATACAGTAGAACTAAAACATACTTAAAAAGGGAGATCAGATCAACAGACTATAGACATCAGATCAGTGTATACTTGACATCAGATCAACAGACTATAGACATCAGATCAAGATTTTAAAAGAAATCACACAGCAGAACTAAAACATACTTAACAAAGGAGATCAGATCAGGATTATATAGACATCAGATCAACTCATACTTGACATCAGATCAACAGACTATAGACATCAGATCAAGATTTTAAAAGAAATCACACAGCAGAACTAAAACATACTTAACACAGCAGAACTAAAACATACTTAACAAAGGAGATCAGATCAGGATTATATAGACATCAGATCAACTCATACTTGACATCAGATCAACAGACTATAGACATCAGATCAAGATTTTAAAAGAAATCATACAGTAGAACTAAAACATACTTAAAAAGGGAGATCAGATCAACAGACTATAGACATCAGATCAGCGTATACTTGACATCAGATCAACAGACTATAGACATCAGATCAAGATTTTAAAAGAAATCACACAGCAGAACTAAAACATACTTAACAAAGGAGATCAGATCAAGATTATATAGACATCAGATCAACAGACTATAGACATCAGATCAAGATTTTAAAAGAAATCACACAGCAGAACTAAAACATACTTAACACAGCAGAACTAAAACATACTTAACAAAGGAGATCAGATCAGGATTATATAGACATCAGATCAATTCATACTTAACATCAGATCAACAGACTATAGATATCAGATCAAGAATATAAAAGAAATCATACAGTAGAACTAAAATATACTTAACAAGGTAGATCAAATCATGATTATATAGACATCAGATCAGAGAATACAAGACATCAGATCAACAGACTATAGATATCAGATCAAAAATATAAAAGAAATCATACAGTAGAACTAAAATATACTTAACAAGGTAGATCAAATCATGATTATATAGACATCAGATCAACAGAATTTAGATATCAGATCAAAAATATAAAAGAAATCATATCATACAACAAAAACGTCCATAATATGTATCATAATATCTAAAATTATTTAATTATAAAACAAATAAAATGATAATTTAAAAATAATTTTTTTATAAAATTCAAAAACATTAAAAAAAAATACTGAATTGTTTAGAAAAAAAAAAGGACGAAAAAAAATCTCAAAGAGGAAGGCAAAAAAAAAAAAAAAAAAAACCAAAAATAACAAAAGAAATGAAGGTACTGTAGCGCGTTTACTGTAGCGGGCGGAACTGTAGCGCGTTTACTGTAGCGCGGGGTAGGAGTAAAATTCATGGTGGTCCTATAGGAGTAGGATATAAATTACCCCTAGGGAGACATAGTGGCATTTGAGTTGGGCCTTTTAATTTGACTTTCGTTGACTCCTTAGTCTTCACTAGACTAATCAACTCCAATCGATCCTTTCGAATTAATTTTTTAACCCACTTTGTTAATTTAATTTAATCGAACCCTTTGGATTAATTAATTCATATAGAATTATTTTCTTAATCCACTTTGTCAATTAAATATTAATTAAACCTTTAAGATTAATTAATTCACTTTATCGATTAGTCAAACACATAATTAGTCGTACCACTAACGGACCAATTATGGAATTACAGCTCAAAAACAACTTTACATCGCGCCACTATATTTTCTTCTACCCCCCACATCAAATATCTAGTGCTCATCGTTTTATCAATTTACTGACAAACTAATTCACCGACTTCTTGGTATCTGAGATTAGTACCACTCGATTTTCTTATTATACAAGACGTAAAGTCCACTGGCAGTTTTAGTACAACAAACCTTACGAGCTCATCTCGGGAGCACCATCAACCCAGCGAACCGGTATGTGGATTCCTCCGACTAGCAACGGTACATAAGAAGCTAAACACCGCAAACCCAACCTACCAAGGTATAGGCCTCAATTGACCGCACTCTTTGGCACATCAAAGCATACGATATATAACTCTCACGCTCGTCCTTTTGGGGTTATGCCCTCCTTTCAGCAGCCTACTTACTAAATCGTATTCCATCTAAGGCAGTAGATAAGACTCCATATGAGATGTGGACAGGTCAAAAACCCTATATGTCCTATTTACGAGTTTGGGGTTGTCAAGCTCATGTAAAGCGTTTACAAAGTAGTAAGCTTGAACCTAAAACTGACAAATGCCTGTTTGTGGGATATCCTAAGGAAACAAAAGGATATCAATTCTACAATCCAACTGAGAACAAAGTGTTTGTTGCTCGAGGAGCCACTTTCTTAGAGAAAGATTTTCTTTACAAGAAAGACAGTGGGAGTAGAATAAATTTTGAAGAGGTTCAAGAACCACAAGAGAATGTAGAACGATCTACAGAAACTCAGATGGAAGTTGACATGGAAACTCATGAAGATGAGCAGCCTGAGTCAACAACACAAGAACCTAGAAGGTCTAGTAGATCTCGTCATGAACCCGAGAGATACGGATTTCTCGTGACTGGCGATCAAGATTTGATCTTGGTAGACTCTAATGAGCCCGTGACCTACAGACAGGTTTTAGAAAGTCCAGATTCAGATAAATGGCTACAAGCAATGGAATCTGAAATGCAATCTATGAGGGACAATAAAGTATGGACTTTGATTGATCCTCCTGTTCAGGCAAAGGTTGTCGATTGCAAGTGGATTTTCAAGTTAAAACCTGGCGGGATCCTCAAGGCATGACTAGTGGCTAAAGGTTTCAGACAGACTCATGGTATAGACTATGATGAAACCTTCTCCCCTGTCGTGATGCTCAAGTCCATTCGGACTATGCTCGCCATAGCTGCATATTATGACTATGAGATATGGCAGATGGATGTTAAGATGGCTTTCCTAAATGGAAACCTACTCGAGGTTGTTTACATGAAACAACCCGAGGGATACATCGATAAAGAGCATCCAAATCGTGTATGTAAGCTTCAGAGGTCCATCTACGGACTAAAGCAAGCATCTCGGAGTTGGAATCTTCGTTTTGACGAGGCAGTAAAAGGTTTCGGCTTCATAAAGAACGAAGATGAGCCTTGTGTTTACAAGAAGGTTAGTGGGAGCAAGATAGTTTTCTTTGTCCTATATGTGGACGACATCCTACTCATAGGAAATGACATTCCCATGTTGAAAGATATCAAACAATGGTTGGGGAGTGTATTTTCTATGAAAGACTTAGGAGAAGCTGAAATGATACTGGGTATCAAAATCTATGGAGATAGATCAAAGAGGCTTCTAGGACTAAGTCAAGAAGGGTACATAGACAAAATATTGAAGAGGTTCAATATGTCTAACTCTAAGAATGGTATGGTACCATTCAGACATGGCCTTCTCTTGAAGAAGAACCAAGGTCCTTCAACAAGAGATGAGAGGGATACAATGAGTAGAGTTCCATATGCTTCGGCAATAGGATCTATCATGTATGCCATGTTGTGTACCCGCCCGGATGTCGCACATGCACTGAGTATGACTAGCAGATACCAACAAGATCCTGGAATGGATCATTGGACTGCAGTCAAAGCAATCCTAAAGTACTTACGGAGAACTAAAGGATTAATGCTAGTGTATGGAGGACAAGAACAGCTCATTGTATAAGGTTACGTTGATGCTGCTTTCCAAACAGATCAAGATGACATGAAGTCACAATCAGGCTACGTGTTTAGTCTGAATGGCGGTGCAATAAGTTGGCAAAGCAAGATACAACAGCCGATTCTACAACAGAGTCTGAGTACATTGCTGCAACAGATGCTGCAAAGGAAGCTGTTTGGTTGAGAAAGTTCATGTCAGACATCGGAGTGATACCAAGTATCTAAGATCCGATAGAACTTTTCTGTGACAATAACGGGGCCATCGCACAAGCTAAGGAGCCTCGGTCACACCAGAAAACCAAACATATACTCAGAAGGTTTCACTTTATCCGAGAGATCAATGATCGAGGAGATGTGAAAGTGTGCAAAATAGGGTCAGACGACAATGTAGCAGATCCTCTCACAAAAGCTCTACCGCAGTCAAAGTTTGATAGACATGTAATAGAGCTTGGTCTTAAACAGTTTAGGACATAGCCCTTCAACGGGCAAGTGGGAGATTGTTGGTGTATGTGCCCTTTTAAGGGCTATTTATGTAAATAAACTTTGAGGGTTATTTATGTAAATAAGACATTTGTCGTTTGATTGATTATTTATCTAATGAGTTAATTTCATGAAATTATATTCTTGTGCATATTGAATTTCATGAAATCGATCCGCCAAAAGAAACACTTCATGGACTGTTAGATCATGAGTGATTCTTTTGAGTAGTACTCGTACGAGGATCCTTAGGCCAGAAATCACTGCATAGTCTTAGGTGAATTAGAGTGTGCTTTGACATATGCCTAACGGGACCGTAACAGGTTGCCAAGTATGGGTATGATTGGGTACACTATGAGTCACGCTAAGGTATGTAGGTGAAGTGATGTGACTATAAGTCTCTCTTAAATGAGAGATGATATCTTGGCCGCTTGATAGTGAACTGAGAAGTGCATGGCCGTGCCCAAGAAATGATAAGTGTTATCATTTGCTTGATTAAGTTCAGTGTCACTAAGAGATCAAGTAAAACGTTTAGCTATATAAGGATGATTGGTTCCATGCCTTATGCTAAACTGGATATCAGTGTAGAGGACATTACGGAGTATACTCGGGAGGTTGTGTTAAATCACCATTCGACCCTCCGTTCTGAATTGTGTAGTCATTATGTCTTGCTAGAGACCACTAATGATTTATAGATTAATTAATGAGATTGATTTATTCATTGTCAATTTGGAATGGGCCTACAGGATCGCACATAAGTGAGTTTGATGATTCAGAATTAATTAAATTGCCTGTTTTAAGTATAAGAGTTATACTTAAATTGATAATATTTAATTAAATAGTTTAATTAAATATTATTGAAGAGTATTATGGTATTAATTAAGAGTTAATTAATTACCTAGGAAGAATTGAATTGGGTTGACAAATCAAGGGACCTAATTGTGAATTAAGGTTCTTGACCCATCAGCCTGATCCATGGATCAATGGGTTGATCCATGGTGTTGGTTAAACCCAACTCAGTAAATAATTAATTATTATTAATTATTAACAGATACTTCTCAACTTTTTGGAGAAAAATCAGAGAAGTATCTAGGAGTTGAGAGTTTTTTTTTTTAACTGAATGGTTTTTAAAAAAAAACACGTTTTGAGAAAAAATTTAAAAAGAGACTCTCTCTCACTTTTCAAGGACCTTACTCCAAGACATTCTTCCAGAGAAAAACGTTTTCTCTTTGACAGGCAATTTTGGCTAGCACCGGTTCTGAGAGACTCCAGTGCAAGAACGTAGAGGCAATTCGTGTGAATTGTTTGGTGGTGAACGCAATCTTCCCAAGGGATCCAGGCGACGAGCACAGCCGATTACGATTCGAGGGTAAGACCTGATTCCATATAATTTAGGCTATTCCGTAGCATAATTTAGGAAATTATGCATGCTTAACATCCAACAATCACCACTACACATGTCTCAGTAACAAAGGTGAAATTGTTCATAACTCTAGGCTTTGGGCAGTCCTTCTTCCAGTGTCCTGCTTTGCCATATCTGAAACACTTGCCTCTCGGCTTGTGCTTCTTGGCAACACCTCCCTTGGGTCCATGATCAGTACCTGATTTCTGGCCTTTCTTCCTCTTATGCTAGGCTTTGGGCCCAGCAGAGGAACCTGACGTCCAGCAGTAGCCAAAGCTTGCTTCTTCTCAGAGAAGAGGCCTTCAGCAGACACCAACACAGTCATGAGCTCGGGCAAAGTATGCTAAAGCTTGTTCATGTTATAGTTCAACTGAAACTGCTCAAAACTTGGAGGTAAGCTCTGGAGGATGATGTCACACTGTGACTCACAATCAATCTAGCCTCCCAGTACCTCTATCTCGTTTATATTGCTGATCATTTCCAGCACGTGATCTCTCATTAGGGTGCCTTCAGCCATCTTGGCACTCATGAGTTTTCTCATAGCTGACTGCCAGGCTGGCCTGCCCTGATATCCAAACATCTCCCTGAGATTAGTCATCATATCATAGGCTGAGGTCATCAACTGATGTTGGTGCTGCAGTACACTTGACATAAAAGCCTGTAGTACCTGGACATCTTATCAGCTTTCTTTCACCTCGTATATGACTCATTCTCCTCAGGGGTGGCATCATCTCTGGGTGTCTCAGGGCACACCTCAGTAAGCACGTACTTGTAACCCTCAGCAGTAAGGACAATGTCCAGGTTACGCTTCCAATCAATGTAATTAGGACCGGTGAGTTTGTTTTGATTCAGAATGACAATAAGTGGATTGAATGACATATCGACAAACTGAAAAAAAATAAACAGTCAAGTTTCAGTATTTTTATCTTTTTCAAAAATATTGATATCCTCAAAACAATATAAATCTCCCACCAACATTTCTCACACCGGGATTAACGTAGGTCATGATCGTGTGAATGTCTACGCTAAGCCACATTCGTTCGAGAAGAACCTAAGTTCGTTAATTTCACTATCTGACCAATGATCTTATGATCAATGAAATTAATAGTTGGTGATTTTAGCCACACACATAAGTAGCGTAACCTCGATGAGAGGAATACTACAAATGGTACTCTAAGTGTATGCCATTACGTGACTTCTAAGTTTGTTACTTATGAGGTAGAGCGCCTCAGATAGAGAGGGTGTCGCAATCCTCCAATTAAACGCACTATAGTCATCCCTTTAGAAATTCAATCTAGTTATCTCGTGATTAAAGACTCATCTGATATGGAGCCACATCACATATGAATTCGTAATTGAGGCCATGGGGATATTAACCAACCCGCTCCCACTTGGATTTTTAAGTTTGAGGATTTTTACGTTTTAACATGCAATATCTTAACTTTAGGATATTCGCACCCATAAAACCGTTGGAGTTTTAATATGTGAATAATTTACCTCAGTTAATTGCACGTATTAAAAACTGTTTATTTTTTATCATGCATAAAACATAAAACGAAAACACGCAACGATAAGGATATAAAATGGGAAATACGTAATTTAAACATTTCCCAGCTATTATGGTCTTCTTAATCGTCGCTTCCTTTGATGCCTTGTTGACACGTCCTATCGAGTCGCTCCCACTCGTTATTTGGATTCCTCTCAATTCGTCCAGATTTTCTCATTTTTCTACGTAATTAGGAATCACCCAAAATTACGATAAACCAAAACCCACGAATATGAGTTACCCACAATAGCGTCTTCGTCATAATACATAAATTCCTATATACAAAGGTGTTCTAGGAATTTAAAGACGACAACATTAGATTAAATCCTACTACAAGATTCATATAATCCTACACGGCTTCTAGTTCGTGATTATTACTATTACAGACATTTCCATTCAAAATAAAAATGAGCCCGGACATGTCCCGGGGTTTATGAATGAATGTAAATACCATAATAGCCGGGAATAATAACAACCTGTTAATGAAATAACATAGCCAAAACAAAGCTGTGTAATAAATTGAACAAGTATAAAGCCAAAACACTCGCTCTGATACCAATTTGAAGGAAACATATCTAGCCCGGGCTAAATCGAAAATCTCACTTTCGTGCTATGCATTCCAGAATTGAAGACGTTCGATACGGCTCAGGCTTAAAATCATTTCCCCTGAATGGATCTAGACTTATACTAATTCGATTTATTAAATTGACACGCTAAAAATCGAATCTTTACTTAAAGAGGAAAGTATAAAGAATATACCTTTGAAGCGTGTCCCTCGCAATAAGAAAACCAAAAGCGAATACCACCAAAAATCCTTTGGATGCCTCCAAGAAATCCCGAATATCGTGTGGGCGATAAACTATCGAGAAATGCTCACAAAGCTCGATAAAAGTCCTTAAGAAAATCCCTCAAAAAGGGATCAAAATATTGCCATAATTGGCCGACCGATCTCACCGGACCTTCTGGGCCTTAGCGAACCCAAAGGGAACTAGCCAAAGGATCAACACGTGGAATGGATCCCCAATCGGAAACTGGCAGGAATCTCTCGGCGATCGGACAACGAGAAGAATGGCGCGGTGGGAAGACTCAAAAGGTCCGACCTTGGGCTCAATCTGATTCAAGCAAACGAGATTCCAAGTTTGACTTCGAAGAAAAACTTCAAGAAGAAGAAGTTCTCTCTCTAGAACTTTCTCACTCTAAGAAGCAAGATTTTCTTAACTTTCTTAAGGCTTAAACTTTCTATTTATAGGGATCCAAAGGAGACCTAGTGGGCTTTTGAGTTTGGCCTTAGTGTTAGATTTTCGTTGACTTCTTAGTCTACCCTAGATTAATCCACTCCAATCGATCCTTTTAAATTAATTTCTTAACCCACTTCATTAATTTAATTTAATCGAACCCTTAGGATTATTTCGTATAACCCACTTTGTCAATTAAATATTAATTAAACCTTTAGGATTAATTAATTCACTTTGTCGATTAGTCCGACGCATAATTAGTCGTACCACTAACGGACCAATTTATGGAACTACCGCTCAAAAATGAATTACTTCGCGCTGACTTTATTATTCTCTTCTATCTCCCCACATCAAAGATCTAGAACTCGTCGATTCATAAATTTACTGACAAATTAATTCATCGACTTCTTGATATCTGAGATTAGTACCACTTGACTTTCTTATTATACCGGACATAAAGTCCGCAGGCCAGGTTTAGTATAATAAACATTTCGAGCTCATCTCGGGAGCACCATCAACCCGGCGAACCGGTACATGGATTCCTTCGACTAGCAACGACACACAAATAAATTAAACACAGCATACCTAACTTACAGAGATCTAGGCCTCAATTGACCGCACCCTTTGGAAAATCAAAGCATACGATATCTAACTCTCGTGCCTGCTCTAATCTAGGGATTAAGAGATTAGAATACTAGGTTTGAATTAACTGTGTTGATCCGTAGAAGTTAATTCAATCCCAACAGGTCGTGCTCAATATACCCCGTCGTATGATTTAATTAGTCTAGACAAACTAATTTTCAAATCACACGATAACCTAAACTGATAGTATGTTCAAACTATCTCAATTACGAGCATCTGTTTATATATCATTACTTTAACCAATAGAGAGATCTACTGTACTTTTCTACCTCATTATCTAGATATATGATATAAAGGAACAATGTAATACTGAAACATAAATGATATGTCAACTGAGTATTAGTTTTTGATACAAGCAATAGCTTTTCAGTATTCAAAACCAACATAGCTGGCCTACACTCAAGACTCAACTGTGCACTGAAATTACTACTTTGTCCCTATCGTTTGTAGTTAATTACAACCCTAATTTGTAGTGGGTATAAATACCCAAAAGACAAGGCCACTAGGGCATCTTTTGTTCACTTTCATCTCGGCCCCTTTGTAAATCTTCTTGAGTACTCTTCGAGCTAGGGTTTCGTAGCTGCTGGGTTGTAAGCTTGGATCGATAGAGTGCTAAGCTAGATCTTGGAGAGGAAGCCCCGAATGAGCTAGTGTTGGTGGATTCGGGCATTTTTACAGCACTTTCCCTCTTGACTGTAGTCTAGCCAAGGAGACCGCCATTCACTGGGGTTGTGCCACTCCTTCGTCGCCCCTCCTCATCACTGAATCATACGGTAGTTTTCTTATCGGTCGTCAGTACAGGGTGTTGTAATCTTGTCTGAATTCTTTGGTGTATATATATTACGGATGATTGTTACTTCCTTACTGTTGGCTTTTAGTACTGTTGTTGTTTTACTTGCATGTTCATAGCTGGACCAAGATTGCTTGTTCTCCTTCCCCTAGGCAAGTGCAATCAGAAGGGATGCTTTCTCTTCTCAGAGAGAAATCGAGACCCGTGAACTGCTAGTACAGGTCAAGACAACCCATTGAGAACGAACCCGGTATAATCGCACCTATACAAAGTAGATATAACACAATCCGAACTCAAATGGTGGCCGAATCTCCTCCTCAAACTCAACCCTATTTCCCAATCTTGCTACTTTTGTGCTTTGTGAATTGTTTGCCCGCTTATGTATGTTTTCCCCTTCCCATTAATTAAAAGAAAATTAAATCTTACAATGGCTTAGTTGCTCTCTGTGGGATCGACACCTAATACACTTTACGACGGGGTCTTGGAATCCCTTAAGTCGGATTTTAGGTTTTTTTTTATTTTGGTGTGTTTTTTGCACTCCATTTTTGGAGCCATTGCCGGGGAGCACGGTAGCTCTTGTGCGATTTAATTTTGTTTTCAATTTGTGTGCAGGTAAAGAAATGGGAGAAAAGAAACCTGTGTTATTTGGGGACTTTTTCAACCCTAACTACATGGAATATCAATTGAATATAGTTGAGGGCAGAAATAGGCCCAAACCTAGGACCTTTTTTTACTATTTTTATGATCATGATTATCCCACTTGGGATGAATGGAACAAGGAGAAAAATGTTAGGGATGCTGAATTGAGGGAGCATGTTAACACTGAGGAGGATTGTGAATTGAGTTTTAAACTCGAACGCATGCAATGAGAGCTTGACAAGATTCGGGTGGAAAACACCAACAACCTAAGTGCAATCCAATTGGAAGTCCAGGACGCACGATGTGACATGGTTAATGAGGGAAACGCAAGGCAGATCCAGTTCAATGATGAGGGCTGTAAGAATGCGGCACACACAGGCATATGTACTTCAAAAATAGAAGGAAAAATGATCTCATAGGAATTGGATTATACAGGAGCATTGGTCTGTGAAGATCTTCTGTTTCGTGTAGATAATGCTCGTAAAGAACTTTGTAAAGGGATCCTTGCTAAAGTTGTGTCCCCTAAACTGGCGATTGCAGATTTAGGGAAAGGAACTACAGTTAATCAGGAGTCAACAGAAAGTTCTCAAAATGTCACCTCAGTCACACCGAAGTTTGCATCAAAGAAGAAAACGAAGCGCAATGCAAACCCTCAGAAGATTCCCAAAATAAAGAGCATCGATCCTAAGGCGGGACGGCAATTCCAACAAATGCTGCGAACTGCTTGATATTACCAGAGGAATGTTAGTTTTGAATACTGAAAAGCTATTGCTTGTATTAAAAACTAATACCCAGTTGACATATCATTTTGTTTCAGTATTAAATTGTTCTTTTATATCATATATCTAGATAACGAGGTAGAGAGAAGCACAGTAGATCTTGTTATTGGTTAAAGTAATAATATATAAACAGATGCTCGTAACTGAGATAGTTTGAACATACTACCGATATAGGTTATCGTATGATTTGGAAATTAGTTTGTCTAGACTAATTAAATCATACGGATGTGCCTGGGGCATATTGAGCATGACCTATTCAGGATTGAATTAACTTATACTGATCGACGTTGTTTAGTTCGAACCTAGTATTCTAATATCTTAATCCCTAGATTGGAGCGGGCATGAGAGTTAGATATTGTATGCTTTGATTTACTAAAGGGTGCGGTCAATTGAGGCCTAAATCTCGGTAAAATGGGTATGCGGTGCTTGACTTCTTTGTGTGCCCTTGCTAGTCGAAGGAATCCATGTACTGGTTCACCGGGTTGATGGTGCTCCCGAGATGAGGTCGAAATGTTTATTATACTAAACCCGGTCGGTGGACTTTTTGCCCGGTATAATAAGAAAGTCGAGTGGTACTAATCTCAGATACCAATAAGTCGATGAATTAATTTGTCAGTAAATTACGACGAGCACTAGATCTTTGATGTTGGGAGATAGAAGAATAATAAAGTGAGCGCGAAGTAAATTCATTTGTGAGCGGTAGTTCCATAATTGGTCCGTTAGTGGTACAACTAATTATGCTTTGGACTAATTGACAAAGTGAGTTAATTAATCCTAAAGGTTAGGTTTAATTAATATTTAATTGACAAAGTGAGTTATACGAAATAATCCTAAAGGTTCAATTAAATTTAATTAACGAAGTGGGTTAAGAAATTAATTTAAAAGGTTCAATTGGAGTTAATTAGTCTGGGGAAGACTAAGAGGTCAACGAAAGTCCAACACTAAGGCCCAACTCAAAAGCCACTGGGTCTCCTCTGGAGCTCCCTATAAATAGCTAATGTTATGCACTTAAAGACATTAAGAAACCTTGTAGGCTAAGTTGCCCCGAAGTCGGTTTTAAATTCTTCTTCTTCGAGAACTCAGCCCGTTCTTTAGCCTAGAAAACGATCGAGAGATCACCGCCCATTTTTTTTAGAATTCCACTGTATCTGTTGAGCTTCTGCCGCCGTGATCGGTTTTCACCGTTGGACGATTTACGTGATCGAGCTGTCCAGCAACCGGTATGTCGTGGGCTTTGTTTTTTTGTTGCGCTGATCCTTTGGCTTGTTCCTCCGGGTTTGCCAAAGTCTAGATCTCTGGTCGAAAGGTCCTTCCCGGCGAGTTTTACGACGTGCTGTTAGTTTTGAATAGAATGCTATTTGCTTGTATCAAAAACTAATACCCAGTTAACATATCGTTTTGTTTCAGTATTAAATTTGTTCCATTATAATATAAAACTAGACAACGAGGTGTAGAAAAGCACAGTAGATCTCGTTATTAGTTAAAGTGTTGATATATAAACAGATGCTCGTAACTAAGATAGTACTGTCGGTATAGGTTATCGTGTGATTTGGAAATTAATTTGTCTAGACTAATTAAATCATACGGATGTGCCCAGGGCATATTGAGCACGACCAGTTCGGGATTGAATTAACTTGTACTGATCGGCGTAGTTAAATCGATCTTAGTATTCTAATATCTTAATCCTTAGATTGGGACAGACATGAGAGTTAGATATCGTATGCTTTGATTTGCCAAAGGGTTCGGTCAATTAAGGCCTAAATCTCGGTATGTTGGGTATGCGGTGTTTGGCTTCTTGTGTGTCGTTGCTAGTCGAAGGAATCCATGTACCGGTTCACCGGTTTGATGGTGCTCCCGAGATGAGATCATAAGGTTTATTATACTAAATCTGGCCAGTGGACTTTATGTTCGGTATAATAAGAAAGTCGAGTAGTACTAATCTCAGATACCAAGAAGTTGGTGAATTAATTTGTCAGTAAATTAATGAATCGACGAGCACTAGATCTTTGATGTGGGGAGATAGAAAAATAATAAAGTGAGCGTGAAGTAAATTCGTTTTTAAGCGGTAGTTCCATAATTGGTGCGTTAGTGGTACGACTAATTATGCGACTAACCGACAAAGTGAATTAATTATTTCTAAAGGTTTAATTAATACTAAATTGACAAAGTGGGTTATTCGAAATAATCCTAAGGGTTTGATTAAATTTAATTAACGAAGTGAATTAAGAAATTAATTCGAAAGGCTCGATTGGAGTAGATTAGTCTAGGGAAGACTAAGGGATCAACGAAAGTCAAACTGATGGGAATCAAGCTAGTTCGTGTGTGGACGAAAAGGTCATCAACTCAAGTGAAGCTCAAAAAGCTAAAGCCCAGCAAGACAAATCCATTCCACCAAGTCCAATTCAAGATATAGTTGGGCCTCTCACAAGGGTAAGGAAGCAAAAGATGGAAGAGGCTTTGTCCAAGTTAGCTACAAAATCATTAGAAGACGCTCAGTCCAACTACACCTCATTCAAGCCCAAGCTCTATAATCTTGTGGGAGTCTTGGACCAAGCTTCTAGCTAATGATTTATGGGCTGCGCTCCACACTCTTTCACAGCCCATATGGAGTGCTACAAAACACAAGTGCTGATTCTTATGTTCCACCCAACCCGAGAGCAAGTTTTGGGTGCAAGTCCAAATTCCATTAGATGTTTTTTCGGCCCATATCAGTTCAGAATACTCAAGGAACATTCTAGGATGTTTCCACATGTTTTTGGGGTCAATTAGAAGCATTGGATCAGCCTTGGTGGTCAAATTCATGAAGACTAGTTAATGAAGACTTTCCAAGTTCTCTAGGTGCATGAATCTTCACTTAAAGCCTTCAAAGCTCTTCATTTCGGTTCCAAGACTCAAGAAAGCAACTTTTCAGAATTTCAACATCATTGGAACATGTTCACTTTTATGTGAAAAGGTGCAATGCTTCACATATCAAGAATTGAAGTTGGAAAGCCACCCGGGAAACCAAATGGTCACTAGTTTTCATCAAAAATAATTCTAAGTCTTTTATTTTCATTTTAGCTTAATAATTTCGTGGCTTTTGAATAGGAATCAGATTATTATTAGTATTTTAAGAGTCATAAGTCAATAAGTCAAGTTAGGGACTAGTTTTGCAAAACATTATAAGTCTAAGACTTTAGTTTGTAAATTACTATTATCATGTAAGGTTCTCCTTTTTGTTATAAAAGGAGCTAAGTATTATTCAATAAGAAGATTTTGAGAGTTATAAACTTGTTAAGGAGTTTCCTTAAGTACTAGTCTTGAACTAGATTGGGTTTTGTAAGTTTTCCTTACATAACTAACAGCTTATCATTCAAATCTTCTTCCATTTGAATGTGGCGCTTTTAACTCTTCTTTCTATTCCATTGTAATTCAAAGGTGTTAGATTTGATACATCTATCATTGTTGGGTTCACTAGATTAGATTGGGGGTTGGGATCATCACTTAATATTTTGTTGTGATTCAAAGGTTTTTGGTTTCTATACCATTGATTGTTGAATTTAACATTAGAAAGGTATTGTTCTCGGAAGAATTCTTTCATTCTTCGAGGATTGCTTGTTTGACGATTTATTGGAGGTGTTCTTCTCATTGCCAATATTCTCTAAACAAGAGGTCTTAGGGTTTGTGAGAAAGTTCAACAAGAAAACGATCTAAATTTGTTGAATCTATAATCGGATTCACATCAGGTGGTATCAGAGCACAGCTTTCTTGTTGTTCATATCTTTATAAAAAAATAAAAAAAAGGGTTTGGTTCTTTGTTTCACAATCAAGTCTTCTTCTATTTTATTTTGTTCTTTTCTAAGCTTTGTTTCTTTTCTTACTTTAAAAGTGCCTTTTTTTCTTCTATTTCTTTGTGGTTGTAAATTTGTGTTGAGGAACTTCCAAAGTTCAATTGGGGTTTGATTCTTGCACTAAGGAAAGAGTGGAAAAACACGAGTGCAACTTGTCCCTACTAAATCAGCCTTAAACACGAGTGAAAATTTTCTTTTCATTTGGGTTGAGACATAATAGGGAAAAGGGGTGTGAGGTATTTATAACTATTATTTGTTGTTTATCTTTTAATGGCAGATTCAACCGGTGAAACACCTGAACAAAAGGCATGGAGGGAACACACCACAAGACGACTTGATCAAATCCTTGAAAGGGTCATCACCCTGATGGACCAACTAGAACTTGTTTTTCAACAAAGAGAAGAGAGGCAGCTAGGAAGTCAACATGATGATGAGGAGGATGATAGGAGATCTGAGGAGACTTTAATACGAAGAGATAGAAATGATGAGGAATCCAATGTTTCACCAGTGAGGGCACGAAGGGGAAACCATAGAAGGGGACAAGACAACAATCTCATGGGACTTAAAATCAAAATCCCTGAATTTCATGGCAAAAGTGATCCCGAGGCATACTTGGAGTGGGAAACAAAAGTGGAGAAGATCTTTTCTATTCATGATTACTCTGAAGAAAAGAAGGTAAAAATTGCTTCTCTTGAGTTTCAATCTTATGCTCTAACATGGTGGGACAAGTTGTTATCTACTAGGAGAAGAAATCGGGAGAGGCCAATTGAGACTTGGGATGATATGAAGTCAATCATGAGGAAACGCTTTCTTCCTCCACATTTCTATAGGGATTTGTATAACAAATTGCAAGGAATCTCTCAAGGCTCAAAAACTGTGGCTGAATATTATCAAGAGATGGAAGTTGCAATGACAAGAGCCAACATCGAAGAAGATGAAGAGGCTACCATGGCTCGGTTTTTAGGTGGTCTTAAGAGAGAAATTGCAGATGTGGTTGAGTTGCAAAATTACATGGATTTGGAGGAAATGGTTCATGTAGCCGAAAAGGTAGAAAGGCAGCAAAAGAGAAGATATGGTTCGAACAAGTTTCCTTCTAAGAACCATTCATGGAACAAGAAGGATGATGAAAAAAAAGATTCAAAGAAGTTTGAGCCAAAGAAATCTTTCTCCAAAGGTGACACTAGTAAACCTTCTACTTCTTCTACTTCCAAACTAACATGTTTTCGTTGTTTGGGAAAAGGACATATTGCTTCTCAATGTCCAAATCAGAAAACCATGATGTTACTTGAAGATGGCACAATTCTTAGCCAAAGTGAGGGCGAAGATGATGAAAAGGACATTGAAGAAGTTGGAGAACAAATGGCTGAAGATAGTAGTGAGGAGGTGCTGGTCACAATCAGGACTTTGAATACACAAATTGGTGAACTGGATGATCAACGCAACAATATCTTCCACACTCGTTGTAGAGTTCAAGATAAGGTTTGTTTGTTAATCATTGATAGCGGTAGTTGTACTAATGTTGCAAGTTCTCTTCTTGTAGAAAAGCTGGAACTACCTGTTATCAAGCATCCTAGTCCTTATAGGTTGCAATGGCTGAATGATCATGGAGAAGTAAGGGTCAATCACCAAGTGAAAGTCCCTTTTTCAATTGGCAAATATGAAGATGAAATTCTTTATGATGTGGTTCCAATGGACGCTGGACACATCTTGTTGGGAAGACCTTTGGAGTACGATCATGATGCCAAGCATTTTGGAAAGACAAATCAGTACCAAATTGTTCACAAAAAGAAGTCTTACACTCTTGTACCTTTGGCACCTCAACAGGTTCATAAAGAGCAAGTGAAAATGAGAGAAAAAAGACATCAAGAGAAAAGTGAGAAAAAAAAGCCAAAAGAGTGTGAAAAAGCAAGAGATTGTGAGGAGAAAAGCAAAGGGAGTGAAAAAGAAAAAGCAAGGGATTGTGAGGACAAAAGCAAAGGGAGTGATAGTAAGAAAGATTCAAAGGCAAGTGAGAAAAAAAAAAGCCTTCTTTGCTAGCATGAGAGATGTAGAAAGAGCCCTCAAAGCAAAAGACCATTGCTTTATTCTCTTATTCAATGAATCTTCTCTTGTTTCTAATGACTTACCTAGTGATTTGCCACTAGAAATTGTTGGTGTTTTGAATGAATTTTCAGATGTCATACCCGAAGAGCTACCAAAGGGATTACCACCAATTAGGGGGATAGAGCACCAAATTGATTTTGTGCCTGGATCACAAGTGCCAAATCGGCCAGCATACAGGATGAATCCGGAGAAGACCAAGGAATTACAAAAACAAATTGATGAACTCTTGGAAAAAGGTAGTATTCGTGAGTCTTTGAGTCCTTGTGCCGTTCCAGTCATTTTGGTTCCCAAAAAGGATGGAACTTGGCGCATGTGTGTAGATTGTAGGGCTGTTAACAAAATTACCATTAAGTATCGTCACCCTATTCCTAGATTAGATGACATGCTTGATGAATTGTTTGGTGAAAAGTTCTTCACTAAAATTGACTTAAAATCTGGTTATCACCAAATTAGAGTTAAGGAAGGTGATGAATGGAAAACAGCTTTCAAGACTAAATATGGACTCTATGAGTGGCTTGTTATGCCTTTTGGCTTAACAAACGCCCCTAGTACTTTTATGAGACTCATGAATCATGTGCTTAGATATTTCATTGGAAAATTTGTGGTTGTTTACTTTGACGACATTCTGATCTATAGCAAAAGTTTTGATGATCATGTTGAACATTTAAGACTTGTCATGGCTACACTTCGTGAAGAAAAATTGTATGCTAATCTTAAAAAGTGTGTCTTTTGTGTGGAACAAATAACTTTTCTTGGGTTTGTGGTAAGTTCTGATGGGTTAAGTGTTGATGATGAAAAGATCAAGGCTATCAGGGAATGGCCTACTCCAACCAATGCAACCGAGGTGAGATCTTTGCATGGCCTTGCTAGTTTTTATAGGAGGTTTGTGCGTGATTTCTCTACTAAAGCAGCCCCCTTGAATGAACTAGTAAAGAAAACTGTGAAGTTTGAATGGGGTGAAAACCAACAAAAAGCTTTTGATATTCTTAAGCATGAGTTGACTAACTCTCCTGTTTTAGCTTTACCTGATTTTTCTAAGGCTTTTGAGGTTGAGTGTGATGCTTCAGGGGTTGGAATAGGGGCTGTTCTTCTTCAAGGTGGTCGCCCAATTACCTACTTTAGTGAGAAACTCAATGGGGCAGCCATGAATTACCCTACTTATGACAAGGAGCTCTATGCCATTGTGAGAGCATTGGAGACATGGCAACACTACCTCATGCTCTGTGAATTTGTGGTACATACGGACCATGAATCCATAAAGTATCTCAGAGGACAGAAAAATTTGCACAAGCGACATGCCAAATGGATCTCTTTTATTGAGACTTTCCCTTACGTGGTCAAGTACAAAAAGGGTAAGGAAAATGTAGTGGCTGATGCACTATCTCGGAGGTACACTCTTATCACTATAATGCATGCTACTATTATGGGATTTGAATTCATTAAAGATTTGTATGAATCTGATGTTGATTTTTCAACCATTTTTGTTACATGTGAAAAAGGAGCATTTGAAACGTTTTACCGATATGAGGGGTACTTGTTTAAAGGAAATCAGTTGTGTATTCCTATTTGCTCACTTAGGGAATTGCTTGTTAGAGAAGCTCATTGTGGAGGATTAATGGGGCATTTTGGGGTTCTCAAAACTTGTGACATTTTGAGTGAACACTTTTTCTGGCCTAGTATGAAAAAGGATGTGCAAAAGGTATGTGAAAGGTGTCGAATGTAAAAAGGCTAAATCCACTTCACTTCCCCATGGATTGTATACACCACTTCCTATTCCCAATGCACCTTGGATTGATGTATCGATGGATTTTGTGCTTGGTTTACCAAGGTCTCAGAGGGGGATGGATTCTATCTTTGTGGTAGTTGATAGGTTTTCTAAGATGTCTCATTTCATTGCATGTAAAAAGACAGATAATGCTAGTCATGTGGCTGATATGTTTTTCAAAGAGATTGTTTGACTTCATGGTATTCCAAGAACCATTGTTTCAGATATAGATGTAAAATTTCTAAGTTACTTTTGGAAAACCTTGTGGGGTAAATTGGGGACTAAGCTTTTGTTTTCAACTTCAAGTCATCCTCAAACTGATGGTCAAACTGAGGTCACTAATAGGACCTTGGGAATGTTGTTGAGAGCATTAATCAAAAAGAATTTGAAGAGTTGGGAGGATTGTCTTCCAATAGCTGAGTTTGCTTATAATCGTACTTTGCATTCTACTACTGGTTTCTCACCATTTGAGTTGGTTTATGGATTTAACCCTTTAACTCCCTTGGATTTGTCTCCATTACCAATTAAAGAACAGGTTAACTTAGATGGAGCTCAAAGGGCTGAGAAAGTGAAAAAGCTTCATGAGCAAGCTCGTGCCAATATTGAGAAAAAGACCAAGCAATATGCCAAGCAAGCTAATAAGGGGCGTAAACAAGTCATTTTTGAACCCGGGGATTGGGTTTGGATTCACATGCGCAAGGAACGATTTCCAACTGCTAGGCGTTCAAAGCTACATCCACTGGGAGATGGACCATTTCAAGTGGTGTCTAGAATCAATGACAATGCCTACAAGCTTGACCTTCCCGAGGAGTATGGTATTAGTTCTTCATTCAATGTTTCTGACTTATCTCCTTTCGAATTTGATACAGGTACATTGGATTCGAGGACGAATCCTTTTCAAGGGGGAGGGAATGATGGGAATAAAGCTAGTTCGTGTGTGGACGAAAAGGTCATCAACTCAAGTGAAGCTCAGAAAGCTAAAGCCCAGCAAGACAAATCCATTCCACCAAGTCCAATTCAAGATATAGTTGGGCCTCTCACAAGGCTAAGGAAGCAAAAGATGGAAGAGGCTTTGTCCAAGTTAGCTACAAAATCATTAGAAGACGCTCAGTCCAACTACACCTCATTCAAGCCCAAGCTCTATAATCTTGTGGGAGTCTTGGACCAAGCTTCTAGCTAATGATTTATGGGCTGCGCTCCACACTCTTTCACAGCCCAAATGGAGTGCAACAAAACACAAGTGCTGATTCTTATGTTCCACCCAACCCGAGAGCAAGTTTTGGGTGCAAGTCCAAATTCCATTAGTTGTTTTTTCGGCCCATATCAGTTCAGAATACTCAAGGAACATTCCAGGATGTTTCCACACGTTTTTGGGGTCAATTAGAAGCATTGGATCAGCCTTGGTGGTCAAATTCATGAAGACTAGTTAATGAAGACTTTCCAAGTTCTCTAGGTGCATGAATCTTCACTTAAAGCCTTCAAAGCTCTTCATTTCGGTTCCAAGACTCAAGAAAGCAACTTTTCAGAATTCCAACATCATTGGAACATGTTCACTTTTATGTGAAAAGGTGCAATGCTTCACATATCAAGAATTGAAGTTGGAAAGCCACCCGGGAAACCAAATGGTCACTAGTTTTCATCAAAAATAATTCTAAGTCTTTTATTTTCATTTTAGCTTAATAATTTCGTGGCTTTTGAATAGGAATCAGATTATTATTAGTATTTTAAGAGTCATAAGTCAATAAGTCAAGTTAGGGACTAGTTTTGCAAAACATTATAAGTCTAAGACTTTAGTTTGTAAATTACTATTATCATGTAAGGTTCTCCTTTTTGTTATAAAAGGAGCTAAGTATTATTCAATAAGAAGATTTTGAGAGTTATAAACTTGTTAAGGAGTTTCCTTAAGTACTAGTCTTGAACTAGATTGGGTTTTGTAAGTTTTCCTTACATAACTAACAGCTTATCATTCAAATCTTCTTCCATTTGAATGTGGCGCTTTTAACTCTTCTTTCTATTCCATTGTAATTCAAAGGTGTTAGATTTGATACATCTATCATTGTTGGGTTCACTAGATTAGATTGGGGGTTGGGATCATCACTTAATATTTTGTTGTGATTCAAAGGTTTTTGGTTTCTATACCATTGATTGTTGAATTTAACATTAGAAAGGTATTGTTCTCGGAAGAATTCTTTCATTCTTCGAGGATTGCTTGTTTGACGATTTATTGGAGGTGTTCTTCTCATTGCCAATATTCTCTAAACAAGAGGTCTTAGGGTTTGTGAGAAAGTTCAACAAGAAAACGATCTAAATTTGTTGAATCTATAATCGGATTCACATCACAAACATTAAGGCCTAACTCAAAAGCCCACTAGGTCTCCTTAGGAGGTCCCTATAAATAGCTGTTGTTAGGCACAAAAGACATTAAGAAACTTGGAGGCCACTTAGTCTAGTGAGAGAAAGTCAAGCCTAGAGAGAGAGCTTCTTCTTCCTCGTGAAGTTTTCTTTCGAAGTCGGTTTGGATAACTTTCTTCCTCGAAGGCTCGAACTAAGAATCTTGCCCGGATTAATTTTTTGGGTTCGCCGGACTGCTCATTCATGGCCGCCGCTGTCCTCTAATTTCGGTCGCAGAATTTCACCTTTTTCTGACGATCCATCTTGTTATTTCTGGTGAATTTATTGTTAGATTTTTGTGCATTGATCTTGGCTCGTTCTTTATAGTTCGCCAATTTTTCTGGCTAGTTGATCATTTTTGTGGCAGCAGGTGCGAATCATCTCTGGGCAAGATCTGTTTTTTCAGATCTTGAGTTTTTAAGGCAGGTTTCTTAAGGATTTCTTCAATTGTGCTATTGGCCACTCCTTAGTTGATTGCCCACACGATCTCGGAGTTGTTGGAGTCATCCAGAGGATTTTTAGTAGTACTCGCAGTTTTTCGGCTTTGGGTTTTCTTATTGTGAGGGACACGCACCAAAGATATAATCTTTAAATATTTCCACTTTAGTTTAAAGATTTAATTTTAAGCATCGATTTAATAAATCAAACTACTATAAGGCCTATATCCGTTCAGGGGAAATGAATTTTAGCTTGAGCCGAATTGAAAGTCTACGATTCTGGAATGCATTGCACGAAAGTAAGATTTTTGGTTTAGCCCGGTTAGTCCTGTTTCCTTCAAATTAGTATCAGAGCGAGTGTTTTGGCTTTTTCCTTGTTCGATTTATTACACGACTTTGTTTTGGCATTGTTATTTTTTCATTGTCAATACACTAAGAGGTGGTTATTATTCCCGGCTGTTATGGTTATTTAATTTTCATGCATAAACCCTGGGACATGTCCGAGCTCGTTTTTGTTTTTTGAATAAAAATGTCTGTAATAGTAATAACTACGAGCTGGAAGCCATGTAGGATTAGATAAATCTTGTAGTAGGATTTAATCTAATGTTGTCGTCTTTAAATTCCTATAACACATTTGTATATAGGAATTTATGTATTACGACAAAGACGTTATTTTGGGTAACTCGTATTCATGGGTTTTGGTTGATCGTAATTTGGGTGATTTCTAATTACGTAGAAAAACGGAGAAAACCCGGACGAATTGAGAGGAATCCAAATAACGAGTGGGAGCGAATGACGAGACGTGTCAACGATGCGTCAAAGGAATCAACGATAGAGAAGGCCATAATAGTTGGAAAATGTTTAATTATGTATTTCCCGTTTTATGTTCTTTTCGTTGATTGTGTGTTTTCATTTTTATGCTTGAGCGAAAAAAACCATTTTTAAAATACGTGCAATTAACTAAGGTAGATTATTCGCATATTAAAACTGTGCGAATAGCCATAGTTAAGATATTGCATGTAAAACGTAAAAATTCTCAAACTTAAAAATCTAAGTGGGAGCGGGTTGGTATATATCCCCATGGCCTCCATTACAAATTCATATGTGATGTGGATTAGACCTACGCGCTGGCCAAGGGCCTTCTTCCCTACGGATAAGTCTGCAATCCCGAGATCACTAAATTGAATTTCTAAAGAGATTACTACAGCGAGTTTAATTGGAGAAAGTTGCGACACCCTCACTAACCGAGGTGCATTAGTATTCTAAGTAACAAGCTTAGAAGTCACGTAATGGCAATCACTTAGTGTACCGTTTGTAGCATCCCTCCTAAGAGGTTACACTACTTATGTGTGCGGCTAAAATCATCGACTATTAATTTCATTGATCATAAGACATTGGTCAGATAATGAAATTAATGAACTTTGGTTATTCTCGAACGAATGTGGGTTGGCGTAGATGTTCACCTAACGTGACATGCGTTAATCCCAGTGTGAGAGATGTCGGTGGGAGATTATATTGTTTTTGAGGATAAAAATATTTTCGAAAAAGAATACTGAAACTTGACTGGTTATTTCTTCAGTTGTCGGTATGTCACTTGCTGTCATTTTGAATCAAAACAAACTCACCAGTCCTAATTACATTGATTGGAAGCATAACCTGGACATTGTCCTAACTGTTGAAGGTTACAAGTATGTGCTCGTTGAAGAGTGCCCCCTAGTGCCCACTGATGATTCCACTCCTAAGAAAAGAGAAAGAGGCTCACTCTAGGTGGAAGAAAGCTGATGAGATGACCGGGTGCTACATCTTGGCTTCTATGTCGAGTGTACTGCAGCACCAGCATCAGTTGATTACCTCAGCCTATGAGATGATACTTTAACCTTAGGGAGATATTCGGATATTAGGGCAGGGCAACCCAGCAGTCAGCTATGAGGAAACTCATGAATGCTAGGATGGCTAAGGGTACTTCAGTTAGGGATCAGGTGCTGGACATGATCAGTTGCATCAATAAGATTGAGGTTTCGGGAGATGACATCGATGGGGAGACCTAGGTTGATATCATTCTCCAGAGCTTGCCTCCCAGTTTTGAGCATTTTCGGTTGAACTATAATATAGGCAAGCTCTCACCCTTCATGAGCTCATGACTGCATTGGTGTCTGCTGAAGGCCTCTTCACTGAGAAGAAGCAAGCTGTGGCTACTGTTGGATCTTCAGGTTCCTCTGTTGGGCCCAAAGCCAGGAAGCAAAAGAGGAAGAAGGGCCAGAAGGCAGGAGCTGATCATGGACCGAAAGGTGGTGTTGCCAAGAAGCACAAGTCAAAAGGCAAGTGTTTTAGATGTGGCTGTTAGTTTTGAATACATAAAAACTATGACTTGTATCAAAAACTAATATCCACAGATGACATATCATTTTGTTTCAGTATTAAATTGTGTTAGGATCGTTTAGGCATAATTATAATTTTTGCAGCGGAAGATGCCCAAATTATCAGAAATCGGGTCTTACCCTTGAAGCATAATCGGTTGCACTCGTCGCCTGGCTCCTTTGAGAAGATTGTGTTCACCAACAATTCAGATGAATTGCCTCTACGATCTTGCACACCCTCACAGAACCGGTGCTAGCCTGTCTGTCGAGAGAGAATTTTGGGAATATTTCTTTCTGTTTTAGAAAACCGTTTTCTCCAAGAAAAATGATATATGAGTATCTGACTCAATATCCCCCGTGAATATAAGAGTCAGATACTTATTCAGTTAATAATATTAATATTATTTTTACTAACATGAGTTCTTACCAAAACCGTGGATCAACCCATTGACTAATGGATCAGGCTGATTGGTCAAGAACCTCAATTGCAATTAGGTCCCTTGATTTGTCAGCCTATTCCAATTGTTCCTAGGTATTTAATTAACTCTTAATTAATACCACACAACTTCTCAATAATATCTAATTAAACTATTTAATTATATATTATTTGTCTAAGTATAACAATTATACCTAGTGCAGGCAATTTTGTATCATCGAACTCTCTTATGTGCGATCCTGTAGGCCAATTCCAAATTGGAAATAGACAATTAAATCTAATTAATTAATCCATAATTCATTAGTGGTCTCTAGCAAGACATAATGACTACCCAATTCAGAACGGAGGGTCGAATGGTGATTCAACACAACCTTCCGAGCATACTTCGCACGATCTCCTATTTCGATATCCAGTTTAGCATAAGACATGGAACCATCATCCTTATATAGCTAAATGTTTACTTGATCTCTAGTGACATTGAACATAATTAAGCAAATGATAACGCTTATCATTTCTTGGGCATGGCCATGCACTTCTAAGTTCACAATCAAGTGGCCAAGATATCATCTCTCACCTTAAGAGAGATTTGTAGTCTCATCACTTCACCTACATATCTTAGCGTGACTCATAGTGTACCCAATCATACCCGTACTTGGCAACCTGTTACGGTCCCGTTAGGAGTATGTCAAAACACACTACAATTTACCTAAAACCATGTAGTGATTTCTGGTCTAAGGATCCTCGTACAACTACTACTCAAAAGAATCACTCATGATCTAAAAGTCCATGGAGTGTTTCTTTTGGCGGATCGATTTCATGAAATTAAATATGCACAAGAATATAATTATCATGAAATTAACTCATTTGATAAATTATCAAACAGACGACAAATGTCTAAATTAGCCCTCAAAAGGGCATACACCAACAAAATTTTCCATTATATTATAGAACTAGATAACGGGGTGTGAAAAGACACAGTAGATACCGTTATTGGTTAAAGTATTGATATATAAAAAGTATGCTCGTAACTGAGATAGTCTGAACATACTATCGGTATAGGTTATTGTGTGGTTTTGAAATTAGTTTATCTAGAATAATTAAATCACACGCATATGCCCGGGGCATATTGAGCACGACCAGTTGGATAGAATTGACTTGTACTGATCGGTGTAGTCATTTCGGTCCTAGTATTTAGTCTCTCAATCCCGAGATTGGGACGGGCGTGAGAGTTACATATCGTATGCTTTAATTTGCCAAAGAGTGCGGTCAATTGAGGCCTATACCTCGGTAGGTTGCGTATGGGTGTTTAGCTTCTTACGTGTCGTTGCTAGTCGGAGAAATCCACGTACCGATTCACCGGGTTGATGGTGCTCCTGAGATGAGCTCGTAAGGTTTGTTGTACTAAAACTGGCTAGTAGACTTTACGTCCGGTATAATAAGAAGGTCAAGTGGTACTAATCTCGGATACCAAGAAGTCGATGAATTAGTTTGTCATTAAATTGATAAACCGACGAGCACTAGATCTTTGATGTGGGGAGATAGAAGAAAATATAGTGGCGCGATGTAAAGTCATTTTTGAGTGGTAGTTCCATAGTTAGTCCGATAGTGGTACGACTAATTATGTATTTGACTAATCGACAAAGTGAATTAATTAATCCTAAAAGGTTTAATTGATATTTAATTGACAAAGTGGATTAAGAAATTAATTCTATATGAATTAATTAATCCTAAGGGTTTGATTAAATTAAATTAACGAAGTTGGTTAAGAAATTAATTCAAATGGGTCGATTGGAGTTGATTAGTCTAGGAAAGACTAAGCGGTCAACGAAAGTCAAATTAAAAGGCCCAACTCAAAAGCCCACTAGGTCTCCTTAAGAGCTCCCTATAGCTTAAGGCCAAAGAAACTTAAGAAAATCTTGCAAGACATTTTGTCATCCTCTTGAGTGAGAAAGTTCTAGAGAGAGACTCTCTTCTCCTTTGAGTTTTCTATCAAAAACAAACTTGGATTCTCACATCTCGATTTAGATTAAGTTCAAAGATCAAATTTTTAGCAAACCCATTGTTGGATTTCGATTAATAGTGTTGTCCGCTACCCAAGTCCATTTTTGTCGGACTTCCTTTCTTGGTTTTCATTCCTTTGTCCGGCGATCACTTCTAGTTACTCCGGGGTGCTTGATCCGGCTGGGTTTGTGTTGATCTCTCCCTTGGGTTGGTGATCCACAATCCCGGCTGTCCAGATCGTGACCGGAGTTAAAGTGGGTTCAATTATTTTGTGGCAAAAAGTAGTGGGCAGCAGTTTTTGTGGGAAAAAGTTTCTATCGTTGGGCAGATTTAACCTTTCGAGGGATTTTCTTTGTGGGTTTTCATGGGTTTTGGTAGCACACTTCAATAATTATTGCCCACGCAATATTCGAAGTTTTCTCGAAGTTATCTTTCGGATTTTGGTGGTAATCGCAAGCAAAGATTTGGTTTTTCTTATTGCGTTGGACTTTGCTTCAGAGGTATAACCTTTATGTTTTTCGCTTTTAATTAAAGGTTGATTCTTTGTGCGTTGTTTGTCGATTTAATAAATTAAATAAGTATAAGCCTAGCTCCATTCATGGGAAAATGAATTTGAGCCTGAGCTTCGTCAAAAGTTTCCGATTCGAGAATGCATTGCACGAAAGTGAGATTTTCTATTTAGCCCGGACTTGTTTTGTTTTCCTTCAAATTGGTATCATGTTTTGGCTTTATACTTGTTTAATTTTTTTACACGGCTTTATTTTGGCATTATTATTTTTGTCAAAATGTTTAAACAGGTGGTTATTAGTTTCTCGGCTATTATGGTAGCATTTTATTTTTCATTCATAAATCCCGGGACATGTCCGGTCTCGTATTGTTTTTTAATAGAAATGTCTGTAATAATAATAACCACGAGCTGGAAGCCGTGTAGGCTTAGATAAATCTTGTATTAGGATTTAATCTAATGTTGTCGTCTTTAAATTCCTAGAAAAACGCCTTGTATATAGGAATTTATGTATTATGACGAAGACATTATTTTGGGTAACTTATATTCATGGGTTTTGGTTTCTCATAATTTTGGATGATTCCTAATTACGTAGTAAACCGAGAAAACCAGGGCGAATCGAGAGGATTCCAAATAATGAGTGGGAGCGACATTACGGGACGTGTCACCGAGGTGTCAAGGAATCAACGATAGAGAAGACCATAATAGTCGGGAAATTTTATTTCTTTAATTTCCCGTATTTATGTCTTTTCGTTGATTGTGTATTTTCATTTTATTTTGCATGAACGAAAACCAAACCAAACCATTTTAAAAGTAAAGTGCAATTAACTAAGGTAGATTATTCGCATATTAAAACTCCAACGGTTTTATGGGTGCGAATATCCATAGTTAAGATATTGCATGTTAAAATGTAAAAATCCTCAAACTTAAAAATTTAAGTGGGAGCGGGTTGGTAAATATCCTATGGCCTCCATTACGGGTTCATTGGTGGTTATTCTTGCGAGTTGGTATTATGGCCTTCCTCCATACGGACAAGTCTTCAATCACAGATATCACTAGAATGAATTTCTAAAGGGATGACTATAGTGAGTTTAATTGGAGAAAGTTGCGACACCCTCTCTGCTGAGGGTGCATTAGTATCCTAAGTAACAAACTTAGAAGTCACGTAATGACATACACTTAATGTACTATTTATAGTATTCCTCCCGCGAGGTTACGCTATTTATGTGTACGGATAAAATCATTGACTATTAATTTCATTGATCATAAGATCATTGGTCAGATAGTGAAATTAATGAACTTCGATTCTTCTTTGAACGAATGTGGGTTGGCGTAGATGTTCACCCGCGTGACCTGCATTAATCCCGGTGTGAGAGATGTTGATGAGTTCCAAGAAAGTAATGCTAAAGATTTCAAAGATGATGATGGCGAAGGCATGGCCGAACCACCCTCAACTCCAAATAATTCTGCACATATCTATCCACCAAATCCACTTGAAGGGATAAAGAACCCAATGACTCGTTTGAGAAAGAAAAGGATGCAAGAAGCCTTGAACATTTTGATTCTTGAGGTCTATTCAAAAGAGGATCCAAAGGCTACCTCAATTCATGCCAAATATTACAACATTTTGCAAGTCTTGGATCTTGATCCAAATGGTGTGGGAAGTATTTTTTTATGAAGATTCAAGAAGTGAACATTTCCTCCGACATGCCCATGTCGCCTGAGGAAGGTTGGGCAAAATATAACTTTTCCTCCGACATGCCTATGTCGCCTGAGGAAGGTTGGGATAGAACTTTTCCTCCGACATGCCCATGTCTGAAGAAGGTTGAAAGTCGCATTTATGAGCTGAATTTATGGACGAATTTCAACAACATTTGGGTGATATTTTCAAGTTATTTTCTGCATTTTTTTTTTTAGTATTTAGAATATTAGAATTAAGTGCAAGAGTCTTCTAGGTCAAAGAGCTTTTCTTGGTCAAAGAGAAGTGTTAATGCTAGTCTTGACTAGAGAAGATTTAGAATTGCTCCTTTAATCCTTTTGTAATTTCCAACCTTGGTCCCTCTTGAAACTCTATAAATAGGGGCCTTGGTTAACTATTAGAATTCAAGATTTGATGTTATAAACTTTAAGGAATTTCCTTTCTTTGCTAGTTTCTTAGTGAGCTAGTTTTAGTCTTGCAAGAATGCTTGCAAAACTTATTTGGCTTATCAACTAAAACTCTTCCTTTTAGTTGTGGTGCCTTCTACTCTTCTTTTCTAATTCATTTCATAATCCAAAGGTGTTAGGTTTATCCTAGTGTTGTTGGGTTTGAAAATTAGAGGGGTTGGGAATAGTAATTTCAAACTACCATTTTATGATTCAAAGGTGATAGGTTTCATACTATTGTTGTTGGGTCTATTTTGGTTTGGGTTGTTTTTGCTTGGAATATTTTAAGACATCTTTCAATATAGTGTGATTCAATCGAGGACGACTCTACGATTCATGTGAATTCGTACCTTGGATTCACATCAGTTTGGTATCAGAGCGCAGTTTCTTTGATTTGATCATATCATTTTTTTTTATCTAACTATCTTGCATCTTATTATTATCATATTTGTCTTGTTTCTATTTGAAGGTTCAAGTTTTGCAAAAAAAAAAAAGAAAAGAAAGTATCTTTCTAGCTTCTTAAATTAACATTGAAGGGATTTGTGATTCCAAGTGTTGGAAAAGTTTTGAGAAAAAGGTATCATCATTGTTTTCTTTCTACTCTTATAATTTCTTTCTAAATCTTATTCTTGTTTCTTTTACCTAATCATTGCATACTATCCTTTCTTTGACCTCTATACTTTCTTTGTTGCCAAGTAAGATCTTTGAGTAGCATCTTGTAAGGGTTTAACGATTCTCACAAGAACTTGCAGGAGGAAAAGAGTGGTAAAATCTGAGTGCAACTTACCCCTACTTGATCGGCCTTAGACACGAGTGAAAATTTCTTTTCATTTGGGTTGAGACATATTAGGGAAAGGGGAAAACGGTGCGAGGTACTTTTATATTTTTTTGTTCTAATGGCAAATCCAACCGGTGAAACACCTGAACAAAAAGCATGGAGGGAACACACCACAAGGCGATTGGAACAAATCATTATAGGGTCACCACCTGAATTGACCAACTAGAACTTGCTTTTCAGCAAAGAGAAGAAAGGCAAGGAAGTCAACAAGATGATGAGGAAGATGATAGGAGGTCTGAGGAAGAAATGTCTGAAGTATCTCGAGGGAATAGGAGGAGAAGGAACGGATTTGGAGTTGATAGCAACCTTAATGGTCTCAAAATGAAGATTCCTGAATTTGATGGAAAAGGAGATCCCGAGGCATATTTTGATTGGGAAATGAAGGTGGAAAAGATCTTTTCTATCCACAATTATTCGGATGAAAAGAAAGTAAAAATTGCTTCCCTTGAATTTCACGGTTATGCACTAACATGGTGGGATCGATTGATTGTTTCTAGAAGAAGGAATAGAGAGAGGCCAATTGCAACTTGGGAAGACATGAAGGCTGTTTTGAGGAAACGTTTCATTCCCCCTCATTACTATAGAAATCTTTACAACAAGTTGCATCGTATCACTCAAGGAGCAAAGACCGTGGCAGAATATTACCAAGATCCCGAAGCTACTATGGCAAGGTTTTTGGATGGTTTAAGAAGAGACATTGCCGATGTTGTTGAATTACAACATTACTTGGATTTGGAAGAAATGATGCATGTGGCAGAAAAGGTGGAAAGGCAATTGAAAAGAAAGAGTGGTTCAAGTAAGTTTCTTTCTAACCAATCCTCTTGGAAAAACAATAATGGAAACAAAAGAGATTTTGGTAAAAAGAAAGATGAACCAAAGAAGCATGATTTTAAAAGGTTTGAAAAGGGTGAATCAAGTAAAAGTTCTTCTTCTACTTCTAAACTCACTTGTTTTAAGTGTTTGGGAAATGACCATATAGCTTCCCAATGTCCTAACTCTAGGACTATGGTAATGCGAGAAGATAGTTCTTGTTTGAGCCAAAGTGAAGGAGAAGAAAATAAGGAGGATCCGGATGTTGAAGATGAAGGTGAACAAGTGATGAGGTTTTGGTCACTTTGAGAGTATTGAATACTCAAGTTGGATCTTATGATGAAGAGCAAAGGAGTACTATCTTTCACACAATATGCAAAGTACAAGATAAGGTACGCATGCTCATCATTTATGGTGGGAGTTGTACCAATTGTGTTAGCTCTTATCTTGTAGACAAATTGGGTCTATCCATGACTGCTCATCCCAATCCTTACCGTTTCCATTGGCTCAATGATAGTGGAGAGCTAAGGGTGAACCGGCAAGGAAAGGTAAAATTTTCAATTGGGAAATATGAGGATGACGTTTTGTGTGATGTAGTACCAATGCAAGCTGGCCATATTCTTCTTGGCCGACCATGGGAGTTTGATCATGATGCTAATCATGAGGGAAAGTCTAACAAGTATCATATTATTCATAATCGTAAAGCTTTTACTCTTGTTCCACTTTCTCCTCAACAGGTGCACGAAGAACAAATGAGAATGAGAGAGAAAAGGCTAAAAGAGGAGAGTGAGTTGAAAAAGCCAAAAGAGTGTGAAAAAGCAAGATATGTGAGGGCTAAAAGCAAAGTGAGTGAAGAAAAAGCAAGAGATGGAAAGGCAAAAAGCAAAGTGAGTGATAGGGAAAAACCAAAGGCAAGTGAGACAAAAGGTGCCTTCTTTGCGAGCATGAGAGATGTAGATAGAGCCCTAAATTCTCACAAGCCAATTTTTATGCTCTTGTTCCATGAAGAATGTCTTTTTCTTGATGAGCTTCCTAACAATTTGCCTTTAGAAATTGTGGCTGTTTTGAATGAAGATGTGCTACCAGAGGAAGTGCCTAAGGGGTTACCTCCAATTCGAGGAATTGAGTATCAAATCGACTTTCTACCCGGAGCTTCCATTCCAAATAGGCCAGCCTATTGTGCAAATCCGGAAGAAACAAAATAACTTCAAAGGCAAGTTGAAGAATTGCTAAGCATGGGATATATTCGTGAGTCTCTTACCCCTTGTGTTATGCCTGTCATTTTAGTTCCAAAAAAAGATAGTACATGGCGTATGTGCATTGATGGTAGGGCTGTGAACAAAATCACCGTTAAGTATCGTCACCCCATTCCAAGATTAGACGATATGATCGATGAATTGTTTGTTGCAAAATTTTTCACAAAAATTGATTTGAAATCTGGTTATCATCAAATAAGAATCAAAGAGGGTGATGAATGGAAAACGGCTTTCAAAACAAAATTTGGTCTTTATGAGTGGCTTGTTATGCCTTTTGGTTTAACTAATGCCCCTAGTACATTTATGAGGCTAATGAATCATGTTTTGAGATGTTTCATTGGAAAGGTTGTAGTTGTCTATTTTGATGATATCTTGATCTATAGTAAGAACATAGGAGAACATGTTGAACATCTTAAGCTTGTTCTTACTACTTTGCGTAAAGAAAAATTGTTTGCAAATTTGAAAAAGTGTACTTTTTGTGTTGAAGAAGTTATTTTTCTTGGCTATGTTGTGAGTTCTAATGGTTTGAGAGTTGATAAAGCAAAGGTTGCAGCAATTTTTGATTGGCCAATTCCCACAAATGTGACTGAGGTGAGATCTTTCCATGGACTTGCAAGTTTTTATAGGAGATTTGTCAAAGATTTCTCAACAAAAGCCCACTAAATGAGTTGGTAAAAAAAAATGTTAAGTTTGAGTGGGGAGATTATCAACAAAAGGCATTTGATCAATTGAAGCATGATTTGACTAATGCTCCTGTTTTAGCCTTGCCTAATTTTTCTAACACTTTTGAAGTTGAATGTGATGCTTCAGGAATTGGAATAGGTGTTGTATTGCTTCAAGGAGGCCGCCCCATTGCCTACTTTGGTGAGAAGCTGAATGGAGCAACATTGAACTACCCAACAACATATGACAAAGAGCTCTATGCAGTGGTGAGAGCATTGGAAACTTGGCAGCACTACCTTATGCTGAGAGAGTTTTTGATTCACACCGATCTTGAATCTATCAAGTATCTCAAAGGACAAAAGAATTGGCACAAGAGGCATGCAAAATAGATCTCATTCATTGAAACTTTCCCATATGTGGTAAAGTACAAAAAAGGTAAAGAGAACATTGTGGTTGATGCACTCTCTCGAAGGTATGCCTTGATTACTACTGTTAATGCTACAATCATGGGATTTGAGTATATTAAGGAGTTGTATGCTAAGGATCAAGATTTTGCTGACATATTTGATGCATGTGAAAAGGGTGCTTTCAATAAGTTTTATCAATGTGAATGGTTTTTGTTCAAAGAAAACAAATTATGTATTCCTTCTTGTTTACTTAGAGAGCTTTTGGTTCGTGAATCTCATTGTGGTGGTTTAATGGGACATTTTGGTGTTCTAAAAACTTTAGATATTTTGAATGAACACTTTTATTGGCCAAATATGAAAAATGATGTTGAGAAAATTTGTGCTAGATGTCTTGACTGCAAGAAAGCTAAATCTAAGTCTCTTCCCCATGGATTGTATACTCCACTCCCTGTTCCTCAATCTCCTTGGACTGACATTTCTATGGACTTTGTTCTTGGGTTGCCTAGATCACAAAGAGGCATGGACTCTATTTTTGTTGTTGTTGACAGATTCTCCAAAATGGCTCACTTTATTGCTTGTAGGAAAGCCGACAATGCAAAACATGTGGCTGATCTCTTCTTCAAAGAAATTGTTCGTCTACATGGTGTTCCTAGGACTATTGTGTCCGATAGGGATGTAAAGTTTTTGAGTTATTTCTGGAAAACTCTTTGGGGAAAATTGGGAACAAAACTTTTATTTTCAACCACAAGTCACCCTCAAACAGATGGCCAAACGGAAGTAACAAATAGGAATTTGGGTGTTTTGTTAAGGGCCATAATTAAAAAGAATTTGAAAAGTTGGGAGGAGTGTTTGCCACAATCTCACACTACACACTTCTACTAATTTTTCTCCTTTTGAGTTGGTTTATGGCTTCAATCTCTAACTCCTTTAGACTTATCTCCTTTACCTTTACAGGATCAAGTGAGTTTGGATGGCAAGAAGAAAGCTGAAACCGTGAAGAAATTGCATGAGCAAGCTCGTGCAAACATTCAGAAGAAAAATGAGCAATATGCAAAGAATGCAAATAAAGGCCGTAAGAAAATTGTGTTTGAACCCGGTGATTGTGTTTGGGTACACGTGAGGAAAGAGAGGTTTCCAGCCTCGAGGAAAACTAAGTTACACCCCCGTGGTGATGGACCATTTCAAGTTTTGGCACGAGTCAATGATATAAGTGCTACTTTTAATATTTCTTACTTATCTCCTTTTGATTTTGATGTAGATCCAATGGATTTGAGGACGAATCCTTTTCAAGGGAGAGGGGATGATGAGTTCCAAGGAAGTAATGCTAAAGATGTCAAAAAATGATGATGGCGAAGGCATGGCCAAACCACCATCAACTCCAAATAATTCTGCACATATCATTCCACCAAATCCACTTGAAGGGATGACGGGCCCAATGACTCGTTTGAGAAAGAAAAGGATGCAAGAAGCCTTGAACATTTTCATTCTTGAGGTCTATTCAAAAGAGGATCCAAAGGCTACCTCAATTCATGCCAAATATTACAACATTTTGCAAGTCTTGGATCTTGATCCAAATGGTGTGGGAAGTACTTTTTTATGAAGATTCCAGAAGTGAACATTTCCTCCGACATGCCCATGTCGCCTGAGAAATGTTGGGCAGAATATAACTTTTCCTCCGACATGCCCATGTCGCCTGCCCATGTCGCCTGAGGAAGGTTGTGATAGAACTTTTCCTACGACATGCCCATGTCGCCTGAAGATGGTTGAAGGTCGCATTTATGGGCTAAATTTATGGACGAATTTCAACAGCATTTGGGTGATATTTTCAAGTTGTTTTCTGCATTTTTTTTAGTATTTAGAATATGAGAATTAAGTGCAAGTCTTCAGGGTCAAAGAGCTTTTCTATGTCAAAGAGCCTTTCTTGGTCAAAGAGAAGTGTTAATGCTAGTCTTGACTAGAAGATTTAGAATTGCTCCTTTAATCCTTTTGTAATTTCCAACCTTGGTCCCTCTTGAAACTCTATAAATAGGGGACTTGGTTAACTATTAGAATTCAAGACTTGATGTTATAAACTTTAAGGAATTTTCCTTTCTTTGTTAGTTTCTTAGTGAGCTAGTTTTAGTCTTGCAAGTATGCTTGCAAAACTTATTTGGCTTATCAACTAAAAGTCTTCCTTTTAGTTGTGGCGCCTTCTACTCTTCTTTTCTAATTCATTTCATAATCCAAAGGTGTTAGATTTATCCTAGTGTTGTTGGGTTTGAAAATTAGAGGGGTTGGGAATAGTAATTTCAAACTACCATTTTATGATTCAAAGGTGATAGGTTTCATACTATTGTTGTTGGTTTGGATTGTTTTTGCTTGGCAAATTTTAAGACATCTTTCAATATAGTGTGATTCAAAGGTGTTGAGTTCATTAATAGTCAATATTGTTGAATCCACTTGAGCTAGTTGTTTTGCTCAAAAGATTAATCGAGGACGATTCTACAATTCATGTGAATTCGTACCTTGGATTAACATCAGTTTGGTATGAGAGGGCAGTTTCCTTGATTTGATCATATCATTTTTTTATTTATTTTTTTATCTAACTATCTTGCATCTTATTATTATCATATTTGTCTTGTTTCTATTTGAAGGTGCAAGTTTTGCAAAAAAAAAAAAAAAAGAAAAGAAAAAGAGATTGTCAAAAAAAAAAAAAAAAAAAGAGTATGTAAAAAAAAAAAAAAAAAAAAAAGAAAGTATCTTTGTAGCTTCTTAAATTAATATTGCAGGGATTTGTGATTCCAAGTGTGGGAAAAGTTTTGAGGAAAAGGTATCATCATTGTTTTCTTTCTACTCTTATAATTTCTTTCTAAATCTTATTCTTGTTTCTTTTACCTAATCATTGCATACTACCCTTTCTTTGACCTCTATACTTTCTTTGTTGCCAAGTAAGATCTTTGAGTAGCATCTTGTAAGGGTTTAACGATTCTCACAAGAACTTGCAGGAGGAAAAGAGTGGTAAAATCTGAGTGCAAATTACCCCTACTAGATCGGCCTTAAACACGAGTGAAAATTTCTTTTCATTTGGGTTGAGACATATTAGGGAAAGGGGAAAAGGGTGCGAGGTACTTTTATCTTTTTTTGTTCTAATGGCAGATCCAACCGGTGAAACACCTGAACAAATAGCATGGAGCGAACACACCACAGGGCGATTGGACCAAATCATTGATAGGGTCACCACCCGAATGGACCAACTAGAACTTGCTTTTCAGCAAAGAGAAGAAAAGGCAAGGAAGTCAACAAGATGACGAGGAAGATGATAGGAGGTCCGGGGAAGAAATGTCTGAAGTATCCCGAGGGAATAGGAGGAGAAGGAACGGATTTGGAGTTGATAGCAACCTTAATGGTCTCAAAATGAAGATTCCTGAATTTGATGGAAAAGGAGACCCCGAGGCATATTTTGATTGGGAAATGAAGGTTGAAAAGATCTTTTCTATCCACAATTATTCGGAAAAAAAAAAAGGGTAAAAATTGTTTCCCTTGAATTTCACGGTTATGCACTAACATGGTGGGATCGATTGATTGTTTCTAGAAGAAGGAATAGAGAGAGGGCAATTGCAACTTGGGAAGACATGAAGGCTGTTTTGAGGAAACGTTTCATTCCCCCTCATTACTATGGAGATCTTTACAACAAGTTACATAGTATCAGTCAAGGAGCAAAGACCGTGGCAGAATATTACCATGGGATGGATTTAGCAATGACAAGAGCAAGCATTGAGGAAGATCCCGAAGCTACTATGGCACGGTTTTTGGGTGGTTTAAGAAGAGACATTGTCGATGTTGTTGAATTACACCATTACTTGGATTTGGAAGAAATGATGCATGTGGCAGAAAAGGTGGAAAGGTAATTGAAAAGAAAGAGTGGTTCAAGTAAGTTTCTTTCTAACCAATCCTCTTGGAAAAACAATAATGGAAACAAAAGGGATTTTGGTAAAAAGAAAGATGAACCAAAGAAGCATGATTTTAAAAGGTTTGAAAAGGGTGAATCAAGTAAAAGTTCTTCTTCTACTTCTAAACTCACTTGTTTTTAAGTTTTTGGGAAAGGGCCATATAGCTTCCCAATGTCCTAACTCTACGACTATGGTAATGCGAGAAGATGGTTCTTGTTTGAGCCAAAGTGAAAGAGAAGAAAACGAGGAGGATCCGGATGTTGAAGATGAAGGTGAAAAATTTGAAACAAGTGGTGATGAGGTTTTGGTCACTTTGAGAGTATTGAATACTCAAGTTGGATCTTATGATGAAGAGCAAAGGAGTACTATCTTTCACACAAGATGCAAAGTACAAGACAAGCTATGCATGCTCGTCATTGATAGTGGGAGTTGTAATAATTGTGTTAGCTCTTATCTTGTAGACAAATTGGGTCTATCCATGACTACTCATCCCAATCCTTACCGTTTGCAATGGTCCAATGATAGTGGAGAGCTAAGGGTGAATCGGCAAGCAAAGGTAAAATTTTCAATTGGGAAATATGAGGATGAAGGTTTGTGTGATGTAGTACCAATGCAAGCTGGCCATATTCTTCTTGGCCGACCATGGGAGTTTAATCATGATGCTGCTAATCATGAGGTAAAGTCTAACAAATATCATATTGTTCATAATCGTAAAGCTTTTACTCTTGTTCCACTTTCTCCTCAACAGGTACACAAAGAACAAATGAGAATGAGAGAGAAAAGGCTAAAAGAGGAGAGTGAGTTGAAAAAGCCAAAAGAGTGTGAAAAAGCAAGAGATGTGAGTGCTAAAAGCAAAGTGAGTGAAGAAAAAGCAAGATATGGAAAGGCAAAAAGCAAAGTGAGTGAGAGGGAAAAACCAAAGGCAAGTGAGACAAAAGGTGTCTTCTTCCCGAGCATGAGAGATGTAGATAGAGCCCTCAATTCTCACAAGCCAATTTTTATGCTCTTGTTCCAAGAAGAATGTCTTGTTCTTGATGAGCTTCCTAACAATTTGCCTTTAGAAACTGTGGCTGTTTTGAATGAATTTGCAGATATGCTACCAGAGGAAGTGTCTAAGGGGTTACCTCCAATTCGAGGAATTAAGCATCAAATCGACTTTCTACCAGGAGCTTCCATTCGAAATAGGCCAGCCTATCGTGCAAATCTGGAAGAAACAAAAGAACTTCAAAGGCAAGTTGAAGAATTGCTAAGCATGTGATCTATTTGTGAGTCTCTTAGCCCTTCTGCTATTCCTATCATTTTAGTTCCAAAAAAAGATGGTACATGGCGTATGTGCATTGATTGTAGGGCTGTGAACAAAATCACCATTAAGTATCGTCACCCCATTCCAAGATTAGACGATATGCTCGATGAATTGTTTGGTGCAAAATTTTTCACAAAAATTGATTTGAAATTTGGTTATCAAATAAGAATCAAAGAGGGTGATGAATGGAAAACGGCTTTCAAAACAAAATTTGGTCTTTATGAGTGGCTTGTTATGCCTTTTGGTTTAACTAATGCCCCTAGTACATTTATGAGGCTAATGAATCATGTTTTGAGACGTTTCATTGAAAAGTTTGTAGTTGTCTATTTTGATGATATCTTGATCTATAGTAAGAACATAGGAAACATGTTGAACATCTTAAGCTTGTTCTTACTACTTTGCGTAAAGAAAAATTGTTTGCAAATTTGAAAAAGTGTACTTTTTGTGTTGAAGAAGTTGTTTTTCTTAGCTATGTTGTGAGTTCTAATGATTTGAGAGTTGATAAAGCAAAGGTGGCAGCAATTCTTGATTGGCCAATTCCCACAAATGTGACTGAGGTGAGATCTTTCCATGGACTTGCAAGTTTTTATAGGAGATTTGTCAAAGATTTCTCAACAAAAGCAGCTCCACTAAATGAGTTGGTAAAGAAAAATGTTAAGTTTGAGTGGGGAGATTCTCAACAAAAGGCATTTGATCAATTGAAGCATGATTTGACTAATGATCCTGCTTTAGCCTTGCCTAATTTTTCTAACACTTTTGAAGTTCAATGTGATGCTTCAAGAATTGGAATAGGTGCTGTATTGCTTCAAGGAGGCCGCCCCATTGCCTACTTTAGTGAGAAGCTGAATGGAGCAACATTTAACTACCCTACATATGACAAAGAGCTCTATGCAGTGGTGAGAGCATTGGAAACTTGGCAGCACTACCTTATGCCGAGAGAGTTTGTGATTCACACCGATCATGAATCCATCAAGTATCTCAAAGGACAAAAGAATTTGCACAAGAGGCATGCAAAATGGATCTTATTCATTGAAACTTTCCCATATGTTGTAAAGTACAAAAAATGTAAAGAGAACATTGTGGCTGATGCACTCTCTCGAAGGTATGCCTTGATTACTACTGTTAATGCTACAATCATGGGATTTGAGTATATTAAGGAGTTGTATGCTAAGGATCATGATTTTGCTGACATATTTAATGTATGTGAAAAGGGTGCTTTCAATAAGTTTTATCAATGTGAACGGTTTTTGTTCAAAGAAAACAAATTATGTATTCCTTCTTGTTCACTTAGAGAGCTTTTGGTTCGTGAATCTCATTGTGGAGGTTTAATGGGACATTTTTGTGTTCTAAAAACTTTAGATATTTTGAATGAACACTTTTATTGGCCAAATATGAAAAAGGATGTTGAGAAAATTTGTGCTAGATGTCTTGACTGCAAGAAAGCTAAATCTAAGTCTCTTCCCCATGGATTGTATACTCCACTCCCTATTCCTCAATCTCCTTGGACTGACATTTCTATGGACTTTGTTCTTGGTTTGCCTAGATCTCAAAGAGGCATGGACTCTATTTTTTTTGTTGTTGACAGATTCTTCAAAATGGCTCACTTTATTGCTTGTAGGAAAGTCGACAATGCAAAACATGTGGCTGATCTCTACTTCAAAGAAATTGTTCGTCTACATGGTGTTCCTAGAACTATTGTGTCCGATAGGGATGTAAAGTTTTTGAGTTATTTCTGGAAAACTCTTTGGGAAAAATTGGGAACAAAACTTTTATTTTCAACCACAAGTCACCCACAAACAGATAGCCAAACAGAAGTAACAAATAGGACTTTGGGTGTTTTGTTAAGGCCATAATTAAAAAGAATTTGAAAAGTTGGGAGGAGTGTTTGCCAATTGCTGAATTTGCATACAATCGCACACTACACACTTCTACTAATTTTTCACCTTTTGAGTTGGTTTATGGCTTCAATCTCTAACTCCTTTAGACTTATCTCCTTTACCTATACAGGATCAAGTGAGTTTGGATGGCAAGAAGAAAGCTGAAACTGTGAAGAAATTGCATGAGCAAGCTCGTGCAAACATTCAGAAGAAAAATGAGCAATATGCAAAGAATGCAAATAAAGGCCGTAAGAAAATTGTGTTTGAACCCGGTGATTGGGTTTGGGTACACATGAGGAAAGAGAGGTTTCCAGCCTCGAGGAAAACTAAGTTACACCCCCGTGGTGATGGACCATTTCAAGTTTTGGCACGAGTCAATGATAATGCTTGCAAGCTTGATATTCCCGGAGACTATGGTATAAGTGCTACTTTTAATATTTCTTACTTATCTCCTTTTGATTTTGATGTAGATCCAATGGATTCGAGGACGAATCCTTTTCAAGGGAGAGGGGATGATGAGTTCCAAGGAAGTAATACTAAAGATGTCAAAGATGATGATGGCGAAGGCATGGCCGAACCACCATCAACTCCAAATAATTCTGCACATATCATTCCACCAAATCCACTTGAAGAGATGACGGGCCCAATGACTCGTTTGAGAAAGAAAAGGATGCAAGAAGCCTTGAACATTTTGATTCTTGAGGTCTATTCAAAAGAGGATCCAAAGGCTACCTCAATTCATGCCAAATATTACAACATTTTGCAAGTCTTGGATCTTGATCCAAATGGTGTGGGAAGTACTTTTTTATGAAGATTCCAGAAGTGAACATTTCCTTCGACATGCCCATGTCGCCTGGGGAAGGTTGGGCAGAATATAACTTTTCCTCTGACATGCCCATGTCGCCTGAGGAAGGTTGGGATAGAACTTTTCCTCCGACATGCCCATGTCGCCTGAAGAAGGTTGAAAGTCGCATTTATGAGCTGAATTTATGGACGAATTTCAACAGTATTTGGGTGATATTTTCAAGTTGTTTTCTGCATTTTTTTTTTTTAGTATTTAGAATATTAGAATTAAGTGCAAGAGTCTTCTAGGTCAAAGAGCTTTTCTAGATCAAAGAGCTTTTCTTGGTCAAAGAGAAGTGTTAATGCTAGTCTTGACTAGAAGATTTAGAATTGCTCCTTTAATCCTTTTGTAACTTCCAACCTTGGTCCCTCTTGAAACTCTATAAATAAGGGCTTTGGTTAACTATTAGAATTCAAGATTTGATGTTATAAACTTTAAGGAATTTTCCTTTCTTTGTTAGTTTCTTAGTGAGCTAGTTTCAGTCTTGCAAGTATGCTTGCAAAACTTATTTGGCTTATCAACTAAAACTCTTCCTTTTAATTGTGGTGCCTTCTACTCTTCATTTCTAATTCATTTCATAATCCAAAGGTGTTAGGTTTATCCTAGTGTTGTTGGGTTTGAAAATTAGAGGGGTTGGGAATAGTAATTTCAAACTACCATTTTATGATTCAAAGGTGATAGGTTTCATACTATTGTTGTTGGGTTTATTTTGGTTTGTGTTGTTTTTGTTTGGAAGATTTCAAGACATCTTTCAATATAGTGTGATTCAAAGGTGTTGAGTTCATTAATACTCAATATTGTTGAATCCACTTGAGCTAGTTGTTTTGCTCAAAAGATCAATCGAGGACGATTCTACGATTCATGTGAATTCGTACCTTGGATTCACATCAGATGTTAATGGAGATTATATTGTTTTTGAGGATTTTAACATTTTTGAAAAATACTGAAACTTGATTGTTTATTTTTTCAGTTGTTGATATGTCGTTCAACCCGCTAGCTGGTCATACTGAATCAGAACAAACTTACGGGTTCAAATTACATTGACTAGAAACGTAACCTAGACATTGTCCTTACCGCTGAGGGTTACAAGTACGTGCTCACTGAGGAGTGCCCTCCTAAGACCAACGATGATGCGACCCCAAAGCAGCGAGAGCCATATACGAGGTGGCAGAAGGCTGATGAGATGACCCGGTGCTACATCTTGGCTTCTATGTCAAGTGTACTGCAGCACCAGCATCAGTTGTTTACATCAGCCTACGATATGATGCTCAACCTCAGGGAGATGTTTGGACATCAGGGCAGGGCAGCCAAGCAGTCAGTTATGAGGAAAGTCATGAATGTTATGATGGCTGAGGGCACTTTAGTGAGGGATCACGTGCTGGACATGATGAGCTGCATCAATGCGATCGAGGTATTGGGAGGTGATATTTATGGGGAGACACAGGTCGATATAATTATCCAGAGCTTGCCCCCTAGTTTTAAGCAGTTTCAGTTGAATTACAATATGGGCAAGCTCTCACATTCACTTCCCGAGCTCATGACTGCATTGGTGTCTGCTGAGGGCCTCTTCGCAGAGAAGAATCAAGCCTTGGCTACTATTGGTCCCTCAGGTTCCTCTGCTGGGCCCAAAGCCAGGAAGCATAAGAGGAAGAGAGGCCAGAGTGCAGCAGCCGATCATGGACCCAAGGCGGGCATTGCTAATAAGCATAAATCAAAAGGCAAGTGCTTTAGATGTGGCAATGCGGGACATTTGAAGAAGGATTGCCAGAAGCCTCGTGGCAACTAATCTAATATGATTGGTCTTCCTAATGGGTTTAGGTAATTAATTAGTTTCCAAATCCAATTAGGTAACTAATCTAATATGATAAACCAAATCCAAATTAGGTTCCTGATCTCTAGAATTTTCTAATTCAAATTTAAACTTAAGACTTAATTAATTAATTAAATAATTCCACTTTGTTAATTACATAATTAACCCTTAGGAATAATTAATCAATTAATCAATTCTACCTATTCAATTAACCCATTACAAAATTAATCGTACCACTAACGGATTAATTTTGGCACTACCATCCTACACCAGAATTGCTTCCGGAACAACTTAATTAATTTATTCTTAATCTCCCCACATCAAAGATATAGTGCTCGTAAATTCATTAATTTACTGATAAATTAATTAATTAACTTCTTTAATTCCGAGACTGGTACCACTCGACCTTTTTACTATACAAGACAGTCCACCGGCCAGGTTTAGTATAATAAACATTACGAGCTTATCTCATTTATATATTATGTTTTTCAACCAATTATGAGATCTACTATGTCACACATGACACCTCATCATCTAACTACCTAATATAAATGGACAGATAATGCACAACACAATTTAACCATAACATTAATCAATATATTAACTGGGAAAAAGTACAATACAAGCATAGCTTATGTATTCAACTCCAACACTTGGGATCAAGATAATTCAAGATCGTAGGAAACGTTCGTTAACGCTTTCTCAAGCTTCATACATAGATACGATTCTGGCCCGTTTTAACTTGTAGAACTCCAAGAAAGGTTTTCTACCTTTCAGACACGGAGTGCATCTATCTAAGGAGCAGTCTCCCAAGACTGTTGAGGAGATAGAGGCCATGAAGACAGTTCCTTATGCTTCTGCAGTATGATGTCTCATGTATGCCATGTTGTGTACGAGGCCTGATATCTGTTATGCCGTTGGCATTGTAAGCAGATATCAGAGTAACCCCGGGAAAGCTCATTGGGAGGCAGTAAAATGCATTCTCAAGTATTTGCGCAGAACAAGAGACCAAGTGTTGGTCTATCAGGCGCCTGAGCAGGTACCCCGAGGTTACACGGATTCAGATTTCCAAGGCGACAAGGATAAGAACAAGTCTACCTCAGGGTATGTGTTTACTCTGGGAGGTAAAGCCATAATTTGGCAGAGTGTCAAGCAGAAATGCATGGCAGACTCCACCATGGAGGCTGAATACGTTGCCTCATCAGAGGCAGCGAAGGAAGCAGTATGGCTCAAGAACTTCCTAGTGGACTTAGATGTGATTCATGGTTTGCAGAAGTCTATCGCAGTGTATTTTGATAACAACGGTGCAGTAGCGAACTCGAAGGAACCACGAGCCCACAAGGCGAGTAAACATATACAGCGCATGAACCACCTGATACGAGATATCGTAAAGAGGGAAGACATGGTCGTGGCTAAGATAGCATCAGAGGATAACCTTGCAGATCCGTTCACGAAGACTTTGACTTCAAAGGTCTTTGAGGCTCACGTGAAGGGCATATGGATCAGATACTTAGAAGAGCCATGACAGTTTTTCTAGATATATAGGAGCAGAGTGTATAGGAGTTGAATGTCGATGTATACTTAAAGCACAACTTAAGTATTAGTGGGATATTGTTGGACTTGAATACATAAGCTATGCTTGTATTTTACTTTTTCCCAGTTAATATATCGATTTATGTTTTGGTTATAATTTGTTGTGCATTATTTGTCCATTTATATTATGTAGTTAGATGATGAGGTGTCTTGTATGACACGGTAGATCTCATCATTGGTTGAAAGACATAATATATAAATGAGGTTCGTAACCGAGACAGTTTTGGACAAACTGTCGGTTTAGGTTATTATGTGATTCAGATAATTAGTTTGTCTAAACTGATTGAATCATATAAATATGCCCGGGGCATATTGAACTAGACCATTTAGAATGATTTGTCTTGTACTGATTTAATAGACAAATCGTTCTCAGTATTCTATCTCTTAATCCGTAGACTCGAGCGGGCATGAGGATTAGACATAGTCTACTTTGATCTGCAAAAGGGTGAGGTCAATTATGACCAATAGTCTCGGTGGGTTGGGTGCGCGTGTTTAGTTACTTGGTGTGCTACTGCTGGTCAAAAGGAAACCATGTACCGGTGCGTCCGGGGTGATGGTGCTCCCGAGATGAGCTCGTTATGTTTATCTTAACCCACCTGGTGGACTTATGTCCGGTATAGTAAAAAGGTCGAATGGTACTAGTCCCAGAATTAAAAAAGTTAATTAATTAATTTATCAGTAAATTAATAAATTAGCGAGCACTATATCTTTGATAAATTAATTAAGTTGTTTCGGAAGCAATTCTGGTGTAGTGCCAAAATTAATCCGTTAGTGGTACGATTAATTTTGTAATGGGTTAATTGAATAGGTAGAACTAATTAATTGATTAATTATTCCTAAGGATTAATTATGTAATTAACAAAGAGAAATTAATTAATTAATTAATTAAGTCTTAAGTTTCAATTAGAATTAGGAAATCCTCGAGATTAGGAATCTAATTTGGATTTGGTTTGTCCTATTAGATTAGTTACCTAATTGGATTACCTAAACCCATTAAGAAGACCAATCCTAAACCAACTTGGGGTCTCTCCTGTAACTTTATATATAGACAAGGGATTAGCTATTCCACAATATACAATTCATAAGTTTTCAAGACAAGGAAACTGAGAGAGAAATAATTCTGCTCAGAATTTTCAAATTTCATAGCCATCTTTGGCCGGTGGATTTTTGTCCAATTTTGGCGGTGGCGCGTGTCTTTCTCTCTCCTCTCAGGCGGCGTATGTAGTACACGTTCTAGGTGCGGTGGTGCTGGAATTTTTTTGGGAAGTGGATTGTGGTGATAGCTGATCAATTGCTCGCTAGAACGTTGCCCACATAACGTGCGATCGAAGTCTTGAGGCATACAAGTGAATCACTTGAGTAAACGCTTCAATAGGTAATTCTTATGTTTTTGCTTTTAATTAAGAATTTATTTTTTGCGTGATAAATTGAATAAGTACATACCAAGATCATGCGCAATGTTATTTCAAGTAAGGGTTGGAATAGCGATTATGCTAGCGTCTAGACCTGGCCAGATATTCCTATTCTTGAATGCATAGCATGAAATTGAGTTTCTGGCTAGGCTCGGGCAGATAATCTTTCAATAGTATGCTTTGATTTGCCAAAAAGTGTGGTCATATTTGAGGCCTAGGTTTCGGTAAGTTGGGTATGCATATTTAGTCTTTTATTGTGTTGTTGCTTGTCGAAAGAAAACCATGTACCAGTGCGTCAGGTATAGTAATAAGTTCGAGTGGTACTCTTCTCGGATTATAAGAAGTCGATTAATTAATTTATCAGTAAATTAATAAATTGAAGAGCACTATATCTTTTACATGGGGAGATAATAGAATAAATTAAAGTGGTACAAAGAAACAATTTCCTTTGGAGCGGTAGTTTCATAATTAATCCGTTAGTGATACGATTAATTATAAGTTGGATTAATTGACAAAGTGAATTTGGTTAATTAATTAATTATCCTTAAGTAAATTGACAAAGTGGATTTAATTATTCGATGAATTATCCTTGGGTCAATTAACGAAGTGGATTTAATTAATTAAAAGTCTTTGGGTCAATAAGTATTTTGACTAGACTTGCAAAGACTAAGAAAAGTCAAAATTAAATCCAACTAGTAAGGCCCAACTCAAAAGCCCACTAGATCTCCTAAGAAGCTCCCTATAAATAGATAAGTTACCCTTACAAACTCAAGATAACACTTTTATTTTTTCTTTGCCTCCAAGAAAGAGAAAATCCTAGAGAGAGATTTTTTAAAAATTCTTCTTCTTCAAGTTTTTCTGAAGTCAGATTTTAGATCTCTTTCAAGGTAAAAGAATAGGCTTTGGATTTTCCAGAGTGGGTTGATCGGATCTAAGAAGGGACATTTTTTTTTGGCGGATTCAGCATTTTCTAATGGTTTTTGGTTTTCGGCGCCCGGTGCATTTTTTCGGCATCCTAGCGGGTTCGGTCTTTTTGGCATATCCGGTGTAGATCTTGTCGAATTTGTTTCTCTAGTAACTAAACGAACTCTGGTGGACTGGGTTTTCTATTTTGGGGCATATCTGTTCATCGGTGTTGGTTTTCCGAGTAGATTTGATTTAGATCTGATAGGCTGGGTAATTTCTAGCCCAATCTGATCTTGGGTTTTCAGATCTAGTGTTCTTGAGGAGTTTTCGAGTATCAGTTCTGTAGAAAGTTGCCCACACAACTTCGAGACGTATCTTGGAGTCATTCTTAGGATTTCTTGGGAGTGAAGCTTCAAATCTTGGATGTTTATCTTTCTCAAGTTATTTTCTAATGGACATGCATCAAAGGTATAATCTTTGATTCCACTTTATTTAAAGATTGAATTTTTTGTGTGTCGTTTAATAGATCTAACAAGTATAAGCCTAGATCCGCTCATGAGAATTGATTATAGTGTTTGAGCTCGATCAAAAGTTTCCGATTCTGGAATGCATATCATGAAGGTGAAATTTTTTATTTGGCCCGGACTGGATCTTAATTCCTTCATTTCCAAGATCTTGCTTCCTTTTCAGAAATATTCGAGAGAGAGAGAGAGAGATCAAAGCCGACTTCGAGTGGGTCTCGGTTTAACTATTTCTCCAAGTCCCTTCTAGGTCTTTCTCTCTTTGGAGGCAAGACTAACATGTCTTATAAGTTTCTTCTAATTTTCAAGGCTTTTACTTATCTATTTATAAGAGTTTCAAGGGAGACCTAATGGGCTTTTGAGTTGGGCTTTTAGTTGGACTCTTAATTAATTTCAAAGTCTTTACTAGACTAATTAATTCCAATTGACCAATGATGATTAATTAAATAATTAAATCCACTTTGTCAATTAATCCAACTCATAATTAATCGTACCACTAACGGATTAATTATGGAACTACCGCTCAAAAGGAAATAGCTTCCGGGTACCACTTTAATTATTCTTTTATCTCCCCACGTTAAAGATATAGTGCTCATCAATTATTAATTTACTGATAAATTAATGAATCGACTTCTTCTCATCTGAGACTAGTACCACTCGACCTTATTACTATACCGTACATAAGTCCACCGGCCGGGTTTAGTATAATAATCCTTACGAGCTCATCTCGAGAGCACCATCACCCCAGACACACCAGTACATGGTTTCTTTTCGACAAGCAACAGCACAATAAGAAATTAAACACGTATACCCAACCTACCGAGATTATAGGCCTCAAGTGACCGCACTCTTTGGCAAATCAAAGTACACTATGTCAAATCCTCATGCCCGCTCTAGTCTAGGGATTAAGAGATAGAATACAAGGCTCGAATTAACTACGAAGATCAGTACAAGTTAATTCGAGCCTAGATCAGTCCTACTCAATATGCCCCGGGCACATCTGTATTATTCAATTAGTCTAGACAAACCAATCTTAGAATCATACAATAGCTTAAACTGACAGTATGTCCAAACCGTCTCAGTTACGAGCATTATTTATATATCGTGACTTTAACCAATTATGAGATCTACTGTGTCACACCAAACACCTCATCATCTAGTCATATGATATATGTATAACATGTAATTATATACTGAAACACAATCAATATGAAACTGAGAAATAGTTTTTCACACAAGCAAAACTTGTTAGTATTCAAAACTAACACTTCAAAATCACATTTTGCACATCCACATGAATAATAGAAATTTTGCATAGTGCTCCGGGTGTCTTGCTTAGAAATTCATGCAGTTGAACTAGCAGTAAAATTCTGTGCCACTTGCTCCAGAGTGCATTTTCTCAAAGTTTTTCAAACAATTTCTAGTGTTCTTCTAATAGGACTGAACTTGCTAAGTGTGTTCGCTTACTCTAGATAGAATAATGTGAATATGAAATGAGATTTGTGAATCATTTTCTCATTCATTCACTACGTGCCTAAATTCATCTGAGTGAGCATGTTTGAGCCTATGTAAGTAATTCTTTGAATGCTTACCTTTTGATTGAGTGAGTGAATAATTTATGTTGAGGAGAGTATCTAGAATTTGTGAAAAGTATGCATGTCACTGCTTGATTCTAACGTGGAATGTTGAAATGATAAAAAGTAACTAAAAGCCTATATGTTCAACCCTCTCTTCCCACACACAATAGTCTTGAGGCCCGGCCCCGAAGCCGATTCTTCCCTTGAGCTAAGCCGAAATCGCGGAACCTCTTTAACCGTTCTCTCAGTCTATCATTTGTATGCTTGCTAAAGAAGTTTGCTTGTTGTTTGAGCGCTAAAATAGCTAATAATATACACATGGATCCTCAGTTGGTTATATATTGCGTGTGCATTTACTACAATGGGGAAATAAAGAAATGAAGAAGTAAGGGATGTCAAAGCCCTAGACCTTCGAAAAAAAAACTATATATATTGAGGAAGTGAGGGATGTTTAAGCCCTGCACCCTCATGTAAGTATAATCAAATGATCTAAAATAGAACATCGCATTAAGTGTTTAAACAGTAGTGAACCATTTGGATTGAAAAATCTCCATTTTCTAGCCTTAGACCTTTTCTATCCTTATCTTGAACCTTGATTCTCAACCCTTTTGTGATTTTCTGATTAATGTTTCATATTGAGGATTGGTGCGGAGATGTGATATTCTCTTAAACATATGGTTAATGTTCCTTGGCAGAAATCTTGAGAGTCTAGTATACATTTGTAATCCCCTATATTGAGTGTGGCTCTTCTAAGTTTACCTTGAGAAGATGATTGGATTAGAAAATGCTTCTAATAGAACTCTTTCATGTTTAGCTGCATTCATATGTCTTGTTTAAGCTAATGCTCTTCGAAGGGATGTCCTACCTTGTTTTGAAAATTCAGCATCTTGAAGCGCCTAAAACCTCTGGATTGCATTTAATGGTCAGCTGTTTGAATTTTCTTAGAGTTTGATTGACTTTGCTTGATGACAAGCAATATTTTAAATGTAGGGTGGTGGAGTGCACGCGATTCATCACTTTTATTGTGACCTTTCACACCGTCACTCGACAATTTAAGTAAGGAATCTCTCTTGTTTCTATGATTTTCCATGTTTATGTTGGTTATTTGTGAATTGTAGGGCGGGATTAAAAGTGATGAACCCATGCACGATTTTGATCCAAAACAGCACCATAGGAGCTTGCCACAGAAGCTGAACGAATTAGGAGAATCGAAAGGGAGGGAAAGGACCAGCTGGCCTACACTCAAGACTCAACCGTGCACTGAAGTTACTACTTTGTCCCCATCGTTTGTAGTTAATTACAACCCTAATTTGTAGCGGGTATAAATACCCAAAAGACAAGGCCACTAGGGCATCTTTTGTTCACTTTCATCTCGGCCGCTTTGTAAATCTTCTTGACTACTCTTCGAGCTAGGGTTTTGCAGCTGTTGGGTTGTGAGTTTGGATCGATGGAGTGTCCATCTTGGAGAGGAAGCCCTGGACGAGTTAGTGTTGGTGGATTCGGGCATTTTTACAGCTCTTAACTGTAGTCCAGCTAAGGAGACCGTCCTCATCACTAAATCATACGGTAGTTTTCTTATTTGTCGCCAGTATTGGGTGTTGTAATCTTATCTGAATCCTTTGGTGTATATATTGTGGATGGTTGTTGCTTCCTTATTGTTGGCTTTTAGTACCGCGGTTGTTTTCCTTGCATGTTCATAGCTGGACCGAGATTGCTTGTTCCCCTTCCCCTAGGCGAGTGCAATCAAAAGGGATTTTTTCTCTTCTCGGAGATAAATCGAGACCCGCAAACTGCTAGTACAGGTTAAGACAACCCAATGGGAACAAACCCGGTATAATCTCAGCTGTCCAAAGCATATATAACACAATCCGAACTCAAATGATGGTTGAATCTCCTCCTCAAACTCAACCCTATGTCCCAATCTTGCTACTTTTGTGCTTTGTGAATTGTTTGCCCGCTTATGTATGTTTTCCCCTGCCCATTAATTAAAAGAAATTTGAATCTTGCAAGTGGGATCGACACCTAATACACTTCACAACAGGGTCTTGGAATCCCTTAGTGCGAATTTTAAGTTTTTTTATTTTGGTGTGTTTTTCGCACTCCAATAAGGGAAGTGTGTTGCTGGTGGAGTCTTCCAAGAAAAGGAAGGCAAATACTGTTCTTAAGAAGAACAAGAAGAAAAAGCCCACCACCAAAGCAAGCTATAAGAAAGAGGATAATAAGCCTTAGGGCGCATGCTTCCACTGCCATAAGGATGGCCACTGGAAAAGGAACTGCGAAGAGTACCTGGATACTTTGAAGCAAAAGAAGCTTGGTGAAGTCTCCACCTCTGCTTCAGATATGTTTATGATTGAAACCAATTGTTCTACTTTATTTGACTCTTGGGTATTAGATACCGGATCTGGATCTCATATTTGTACAAATATGCAGGGTCTAAAGAGAAGTAGTGATGCGAATCAAGGAGATACTTCACATTTCGATGATGTTGATTATCAAGGAGCGGCTAAGGAGGCCTTGGATCAAACTTCTAAGGGTGGATTTCCAGCAGAGAACATTTCCCTCGACATGCCCATGTCAGGAATTTCGTTCCCCGGGCAGAATTGAACATTTCCCTCGACATGCCCATGTCGCCCGAGGAAGGTTGAAAGTCGCATTTATGAGCTGAATTTATGGACAAATTTCAACAGCATTTGGGTGATATTTCAAGCTGTTTTTTTGCATTTAATTATTTAGAATATTACAATTAAAGAGTCTTTTTAGTCATAGAGTTTTTCATGGTCAAAGAGTTTTTCTTAGTCATAGAGCTTTTCTTTCTCAAAGAGCTTTTCTTGGTCAAAGAGAAGTATTAATGCAAGTTTTGACTAGAGAGTTCAGATTTTCTAGTTTGATCCTTTGTAATTTTCAACCTTGGTCCCTCTTGAAACTCTATAAATTAAGGGCCTTGGTTAAACATTGAAGACAAGTTTGATTGAAGTTATAAACTTTAAGCGTATTCCTTAAGTTCTAGTCTTGAGCTAGATTGAGTTTTGTAAGATTATTCTTGCATAACTAACAACTTATCACTCAATACTCCTTCCCTATTGAGTGTGACGTTTTTACCTTTCCATGTCTAAGTCCATTGTGATCCAAAGGTGTTAGGTTTCATATACCTATTATTGTTGGGTTCAATAGAGTTAGGTTGGGGGTTTGGGAAGAGTCATCCGATTCACCAAAGATTGCCTACGTTGATTGCTAGGAGGTGGTGGGTTTAATATACCCTCTATTGCCTATCTTCATTCTTAGGAGGTTTGAGGGAATTGTTTGAAGAGCTACAAGAAACAATCTTCATTTCCGCATCCAAGCGTCAAGAAGCATCAACCTTGCCTCTTGATTCGCATCAGTTGATATCAGAGCTAAGTTTTCTTACTAGCTCATATCTTTAAATTTCATACTATCAAAAAAAAAAAAAAAAAAAGAAGAAGAGAAATCGATTTAGTCAAAAAAAAAAAAAAAAAAAGAGAGAGATTTCGATTCAGTCAAAAAAAAAAAAAAACCATTGAAGTATCAAGTTCTTCATTCCATTCTTCTATTCATTTTCTTCTTCTACCTTTTTATTTCTAAACCCTCTTTTCTTTTCTTTGATCTTAAAAATGCATTATATTCCAAGTTGTGACGTTTTGTGAGAAACTTCCAAGACTTGATCGGGGTTTGAGTCTAGTGCTAAGAAAGGAGTGGTAAAATAGTGCAACTTTCCTCTACTAAATCGGCCTTAAACACGATAGAAAATTTCTTTTCATTTGGGTTGAGATATATAATAGGGAAAAGGGGTGTGAGGTACTTTTAACTTTATTTTTGTATTTATCTTCTAATGGCAGATCCAACCGGTGAAACGCCTAAATAAAAAGCATTAACACACCACAAGGCGACTTGATCAAATCCTTGAAAGGGTCATCACCCGGATGGACCAACTCGAACTTGCTTTCCAACAAGAGAGACAGCTAGGAAGTCAACAAGATGATGAGGAGGATGATGGGAGATCCGAGGAGTCCTTAATAATAAGAAATAGAAACGATGTGGAATCCAATGCTTCACCAGTGAGGATATATGAAGGGGAAACCATAGAAGGGACAAGACAATGATCTTCAGGGACTCAAGATCACGATTCCTGAGTTTCATGGCAAAAATGATCCCGAGATTTACATGGTTTGGGAATCTATGGTGGAGAAAATCTTTTCGATTCATGATTATTCAGATGAGAAGAAGGTAAAAATTGCTTCCCTTGAATTTCAATCATATGCTCTAACTAGATGCGATAAGATGATTTCCACTAGGAGAAAGAACAGGGAAAGGCCAATAGAGACATGGGAGGAAATGAGATCAATTATGAGGAAAAGATTTCTTCCTCCACTTTTCTATCGAGAGTTGTACAACAAGTTGCAAAGCATTACTCAAGGGTCTAAAACTGTTTCGGGGTACTATCAAGAATTGGATATTGCCGTGACAAGGGCCAACATAGAAGAAGATGAAGAGGCAACCATGGCACCATTTCTAAGAGGCATTCGAAGTGAGATCGCGGATGTAGTGGAATTGCAACACTACATGGACTTGGGGAAAATGGTTCATATGGCTGAAAAAGTTGAAAGGCAACAAAAGAGGAGGAGTGGCTCAAACAAAATTCCAACAAGAAGTTCTACTTGGAGCAAAATGGAAGATGACAAGAGGGACTCAAGGAAATTTGAGCAAAGGAAGCCTTTCACAAAACGTGACTCAAGTAAACCCTCTACTTCTTCTTCCTCTAAACTAACATGTTTTCGGTGTTTACGAAAAAGGCATATTGCTTCTAAATGTTAAAATAAGAAAACCATAATGATGATGGAGGATGGCATGGTTTATAGCCAAAGTGAGGATGAAAGTGATCAAAAGGACATCGAAGATATGGGGGAACAAGAGGCTGAAGATAGTTGTTAGGAAGTGCTGGGTACCTTAAGATCTTTGAATGCACAAGTTGGAGAAATTGACGGACAACGCAACACAATCTTTCAACACACATTGCAAAGTCCAATATAAGGTTTGTTTGCTAATCATTTATATTGGTAGTTGTACTAATGTGGCAAGTTCTGTTCTTGTAGAAAAATTGGGGCTACCAACCATCAAACATCCTTGTCCCTACGGTTTCAATGGTTAAATAACCATGGAGAAATCAGGGTGAACCGCCAAGTGAGAGTTCCTTTCTCCATTGGCAAGTATGAGGATGAAATCCTTTGTGATGTGGTTCCCATAGATGCTGGTCATATTTTGTTGGGATGACCATGGGAGTTTGATCACGATGCTACACATTTTGGCAAGACAAATCAATATCAAATTGTGCACAATAAAAAGTCCTACACTCTTGTTCCCTTAGCTCCTCAACAAGTGCATAAAGAACAAGTGAAAATGAGAGAAAAAAGGCAAAAGGATAGGATCGAGGAAAAAGAGCCAAATGAGTGTGAAAAAGCAAGAGATTGTGAGGACAAAAGCAAATTGAGAGAAAAAGAAAAAGCAAGAGATTGTGAGGATAAAAGCAAAGTGAGTGATAAAGGGAAAAATCCAAAAGCAAGTGAGAAAAAAGGAGCCTTCTTTGTAAGCATAAGAGATGTTGCGCGAACCCTTCAAGCAAAACACCATTGCTTGATTCTCTTGTTTTAATGATTCCATCATTACTTCTAATGACTTACCTAGTGATTTACCACTAGAGATTTTGGGTTTCTTAAGTGATTTTGCATATGTACTTCCGGAAGACATACCAAGTGGATTGTCACCAATAAAAGGGATTGAACATCATATTGATTTTGTGCCCGGTTCACAAATTCCTAACAGTCCTGCCTATGGAATGAATTCGAAGGAAACAAGAGAACTGCAAAAGCAAGTTGATGAACTCCTTGCTAAAGGTAGTATTCGTGAGTCTCTTAGTCCGTGTGCTGTTCCGGTAATTTTGGGGCCTAAGAAAAATGGAACATGGCGTATGTGTGTGGATTGTGGGGCTGTTAACAAAATTACTATTAAGTATCGTCATCCTATTCCTAGATTAAATGATATGCTTGATGAGTTATTTGGTGCTAAATTCTTCACTAAAATTGACTTAAAATCTGATTACCACCAAATCTGGTTATGCCTTTTGGCTTGACTCACCCAAGTACTTTCATGAGGCTTATGAATCATGTTCTTAGGAGTTTCATAGGAAAATTTGTTGTTGTGTATTTTGATGACATTTTGATATATAGCAAGACTTTTGTTGAGCATGTTGAGCGTTTGAGACTTGTGTTGATTACACTTCGAAAGGAGAAGTTGTATGCTAATCTGAAAAAGTGTGCCTTTTGTGTGGAACAAGTAACATTCCTTGGTTTTGTTGTGAGTTCTAATGGGCTGAGAATTGATGAGGAAAAGATCAAGACAATCAAGGAATGGCCAATTCCTACCAATGCATTCGAGGTGAGATCATTTCATGGCCTTGCTAGTTTCTATGGAAGGTTTGTGCGAGATTTTTCAACAAAGGCAGCACCACTCAATGAGTTGGTTAAAAAGAATGTGAAATTTGAATGGGGTGAGAGCCAACAAAAAGCTTTTGGTCTTCTTAAGCATGATTTGACTAACTCTCATGTTTTAGTCTTGCCAGATTTTTCTAAAGCTTTTGAAGTTGAGTGTGATGCCTCAGGTGTTGGTATAGGGGTTGTTCTTCTTCAAGGAAGTTGACCTATTGCTTACTTTAGTGAAAAACTCAATGGTGCAGCCTTGAACTACCCAACTTATGACAAGGAGCTTTATGCCATCGTGAGGGCTTTGGAGACTTGGCAGTACTACCTCATACATTGTGAGTTTGTGATCCACACCGACCATAAATCCATCAAATACCTCAAGGGGCAAAGGAATTTGCACAAGCGACATGCCAAGTGGATCTCTTTCATTGAAACATTTCCCTATGTGGTCAAGTATAAAAAGGGTATGGAAAACGTAGTAGCTGATGCACTCTCCCGAAGGTACACCTCAATCATTACTATGCATGCTACTATCATGGGATTTGAGTTCTTGAAAGAATTGTATGTGCTTGATTCTACAAACTTGAAGGTTTCCTTTTCAAAGGAAATCAACTTTGTGTTCCTATTTGTTCTCTTAGAGAATTGCTTGTTAGAGAAGCTCATTGTGGTGGTTTAATGTGGCATTTTGGAGTTTTGAAAACTTGTGATATCCTTAGTGAACATTTCTTTTCGCCTAGCATGAAAAAAGATGTGCAAAGAATTTGTGAGAGATGTCTCGATTGTAAAAAGGCTAAGTCTACTTCACTTCCCCATGGTTTGTATACACCATTGCCTATTCCTTGTGCACCTTGGACTGATGTTTCTATGGATTTTGTGCTTGGGTTGCCAAGGTCCCAAAGGGGCATGGATTCAATTTTTGTTGTGGTTGATCATTTTCAAAAGTGGCTCATTTCATTGCATGTAAGAAGACGGATGATGCTAGTAATGTTGCTAATATTTATTCTTTAAGGAAATTGTTCATCTTCATGGTATTCCTAGAACGATTGTGTCTGATAGGGATGTGAATTTTTTGAGCTATTTCTGGAAAACTTTATGGGGAAAATTATAAACTAAACTCTTGTCTTCAACTTCAAGCCATCCGCAAACCGATGGACAAACTGAGGTTACTAATAGAACATTTAGCATGATATTGGGAGCAATCATCAAAAAGAATTTGAAAGATTGGGAAGCATGCCTTCCAATTACTGAATTTGCTTACAACCGGACCTTGCATTCTACTACTGGTTATTCTTTTTTTGAATTGGTATATGGATTTAACCCTTTAGCTCCCTTGGATTTGTCTCCTCTGCCAATCAAAGAGCAGGTTAACATGGATGGTGCTCAAAGGGCTGCAAACGTGAAGAAGTTACATGAGCAAGCTCGAGCAAACATTGAGCACAAGACCAAACAATACACCAAGAAAGCTAACAAGTGGAGAAGAAAAGTCTTCTTTGAACCCGGTGATTGGGTTTGGGTTCACATGAGGAAGGAGAGATTTCAGGCTGCAACAAGTGTTGGCCAAGATCAATGATAATGCTTACAAATTGGACCTTGAGTATGCAGTTCTTTTAATGTTTCTGACTTATCTCCTTTTGAATTTTATGCAGATTCCCTATATTCACATTTTCGATGATGTTGAATATCAAGGAGCTGCCAAGGAGGCCAGCAGAGAACATTTCCCTCTAATGCCCATGTCAGGAATTTCGTTCCCCAGACAGAATTGAACATTTCCTCCGACATGCCCATGTCGCCTGAGGAAGGTTGAAAGTCGCATTATGAGCTGAATTTATAGACGAATTTCAACAGCATTTGGGTGATATTTTCAAGCTGTTTTTCTGCATTTAATTATTTAGAATATTAGAATTAAAGAGTCTTCTTAGTCATAGAGTTTTTGCTGGTCAAAGAGTTTTTCTTAGTCATAGAGCTTTTCTTTCTCAAAGAGCTTTTCTTGGTCAAAGAGAAGTATTAATGCAAGTTTTGACTAGAGAGTTCAGATTTTCTATTTTGATCCTTTGTAATTTTCAACCTTGGTCCCTCTTGAAACTCTATAAATTAAGGGCCTTGGTTAAACATTGAAGACAAGTTTGATTGAAGTTATAAAATTTAAGGGTATTCTTTAAGTTCTAGTCTTGAGCTAGATTGGTTTTGTAAGGTTATTCTTGCATAATTAACAACATATCACTCAATACTCCTTCCCTATTGAGTGTGGCGTTTTTACCTTTCCATTTCTAAATCTATTGTGAAGCAAAGGTGTTAGGTTTCATATACCTATTATTGTTGGGTCCAATAGAGTTAGTGATGTGAATCCGATTATAGATTCAACAAATTTAGATCGTTTTCTTGTTGAACTTTCTCACAAACCCTATGACCTCTTGTTTAGAGAATATTGGCAATGAGAAGAACACCTCCAATAAATCGTCAAACAAGCAATCCTAGAAGAATGAAAGAATTCTTCCGAGAACAATACCTTTCTAATGTTAAATTCAACAATCAATGGTATAGAGACCAAAAACCTTTGAATCATAACAAAATATTAAGTGATGATCCCAACCCCCAATCTAATCTAGTGAACCCAACAATGATAGATGTATCAAATCTAACACCTTTGAATTACAATGGAATAGAAAGAAGAGTTAAAAGCGCCACATTCAAATGGAAGAAGATTTGAATGATAAGCTGTTAGTTATGTAAGGAAAACTTACAAAACCCAATCTAGTTCAAGACTAGTACTTAAGGAAACTCCTTAACAAGTTTATAACTCTCAAAATCTTCTTATTGAATAATACTTAGCTCCTTTTATAACAAAAAGGAGAACCTTGCATGATAATAGTAATTTACAAACTAAAGTCTTAGACTTATAATGTTTTGCAAAACTAGTCCCTAACTTGACTTATTGACTTATGACTCTTAAAATACTAATAATAATCTGATTCCTATTCAAAAGCCACAAAATTATTAAGCTAAAATGAAAATAAAAGACTTAGAATTATTTTTGATGAAAACTAGTGACCATTTGGTTTCCCGGGTGGCTTTCCAACTTCAATTCTTGATATGTGAAGCATTGCACCTTTTCACATAAAAGAGAACATGTTCCATTGATGTTGGAATTCTGAAAAGTTGCTTTCTTGAGTCTTGGAACCGAAATGAAGAGCTTTGAAGGCTTTAAGTGAAGATTCATGCATCTAGAGAACTTGGAAAGTCTTCATTAACTAGTCATCATGAATTTGACCACCAAGGCTGATCCAATGCTTTTAATTGACCCCAAAAACGTGTGGAAACATCCTAGAATGTTCCTTGAGTATTCTGAACTGATATGGGCCAAAAAAACATCTAATGGAATTGGACTTGCACCCAAAACTTGCTCTCGGGTTGGGTAGAACATAAGAATCAGCACTTGTGTTTTGTTGCACTCCATTTGGGCTGTGAAAGAGTGTGGAGCGCAGCCCATAAATCATTAGCTAGAAGCTTGGTCCAAGACTCCCACAAGATTATAGAGCTTGGGCTTGAATGAGGTGTAGTTGGACTGAGCTTCTTCTAATGATTTTGTAGCTAACTTGGACAAAGCCTCTTCCATCTTTTGCTTCCTTAGCCTTGTGAGAGGCCCAACTATATCTTGAATTGGACTTGGTGGAATGGATTTGTCTTGCTGGGCTTTACTTGAGTTGATGACCTTTTCGTCCACACACGAACTAGCTTGATTCCCATCATTCCCTCCCCCTTGAAAAGGATTCGTCCTCGAATTCGTCCTCGAATCCAATGTACCTGTATCAAATTCGAAAGGAGATAAGTCAGAAACATTGAATGAAGAACTAATACCATACTCCTCGGGAAGGTCAAGCTTGTAGGCATTGTCATTGATTCTAGACACCACTTGAAATGGTCCATCTCCCCGTGGATGTAGCTTTGAACGCCTAGCAGTTGGAAATCGTTCCTTGCGCATGTGAATCCAAACCCAATCCCCGGGTTCAAAAATGACTTGTTTACGCCCCTTATTAGCTTGCTTGGCATATTGCTTGGTCTTTTTCTCAATATTGGCACGAGCTTGCTCATGAAGCTTTTTCACTTTCTCAGCCCTTTGAGCTCCATCTAAGTTAACCTGTTCTTTAATTGGTAATGGAGACAAATCCAAGGGAGTTAAAGGGTTAAATCCATAAACCAACTCAAATGGTGAGAAACCAGTAGTAGAATGCAAAGTACGATTATAAGCAAACTCTGCTATTGGAAGACAATCCTCCCAACACTTCAAATTCTTTTTGATTAATGCTCTCAACAACATTCCCAAGGTCCTATTAGTGACCTCAGTTTGACCATCAGTTTGAGGATGACTTGAAGTTGAAAACAAAACTTAGTCCCCAATTTACCCCACAAGGTTTTCCAAAAGTAACTTAGAAATTTTACATCTCTATCTGAAACAATGGTTCTTGGAATACCATGAAGACGAACAATCTCTTTGAAAAACATATCAGCCACATGACTAGCATTATCTGTCTTTTTACATGCAATGAAATGAGACATCTTAGAAAACCTATCAACTACCACAAAGATAGAATCCATCCCCCTCTGAGACCTTGGTAAACCAAGCACAAAATCCATCGATACATCAATCCAAGGTGCATTGGGAATAGGAAGTGGTGTATACAATCCATGGGGAAGTGAAGTGGATTTAGCCTTTTTACATTCAAGACACCTTTCACATACCTTTTGCACATCCTTTTTCATACTAGGCCAGAAAAAGTGTTCACTCAATGGGGCAGCAAGACAAATTTGAAGTGTTCACTCAATGATGGGAATCAAGCTAGTTCGTGTGTGGACGAAAAGGTCATCAACTCAAGTAAAGCCCAGCAAGACAAATCCATTCCACCAAGTCCAATTCAAGATATAGTTGGGCCTCTCACAAGGCTAAGGAAGCCAAAGATGGAAGAGGCTTTGTCCAAGTTAGCTACAAAATCATTAGAAGAAGCTCAGTCCAACTACACCTCATTCAAGCCCAAGCTCTATAATCTTGTGGGAGTCTTGGACCAAGCTTCTAGCTACTGATTTATGGGCTGCACTCCACACTCTTTCACAGCCCAAATGGAGTGCAACAAAACACAAGTGCTGATTCTTATGTTCTACCCAACCCGAGAGCAAGTTTTGGGTGCAAGTCCAATTCCATTAGATGTTTTTTTGGCCCATATCAGTTCAGAATACTCAAGGAACATTCTAGGATGTTTCCACACGTTTCCCCTAATTGGTGGTAATCCCTTTGTTAGCTCTTCGGGTATGACATCTGAAAATTCATTCAAAACACCAACAATTTCTAGTGGCAAATCACTAGGTAAGTCATTAGAAACAAGAGCAGATTCATTGAATAAGAGAATAAAGCAATGGTCTTTTGCTTTGAGGGCTCTTTCTACATCTCTCATGCTAGCAAAGAAGGCTTTTTTTTTTTCTCACTTGCCTTTGAATCTTTCTTACTATCACTCCCTTTGCTTTTGTCCTCACAATCCCTTGCTTTTTCTTTTTCACTCCCTTTGCTTTTCTCCTCACAATCTCTTGCTTTTTCTTTTTCAATCCCTTTGCTTTTCTCCTCACAATCTCTTGCTTTTTCACACTCTTTTGGCTTTTTTTTTCACTTTTCTCTTGATTCCTTTTTTCTCTCATTTTCACTTGCTCTTTATGAACCTGTTGAGGTGTCAAAGGTACAAGAGTGTAAGACTTCTTTTTGTGAACAATTTGGTACTGATTTGTCTTTCCAAAATGCTTGGCATCATGATCGTACTCCCAAGGTCTTCCCAACAAGATGTGTCCAGCGTCCATTGGAACCTCATCACAAAGAATTTCATCTTCATATTTGCCAATTGAAAAAGGGACTTTCACTTGGCGATTGACCCTTACTTCTCCATGGATCATTCAGCCATTCAACCTATAAGGACTAGGATGCTTGATAACAGGTAGTTCCAGCTTTTCTACAAGAAGAGAACTTGCAACATTAGTACAACTACCGCTATCAATGATTAACAAACAAACCTTATCTTGAACTCTACAACGAGTGTGGAAGATATTGTTGCGTTGATCATCCAGTTCACCAATTTGTGTATTCAAAGTCCTGATTGTGACCAGCACCTCCTCACTACTATCTTCAGCCATTTGTTCTCCAACTTCTTCAATGTCCTTTTCATCATCTTCGCCCTCACTTTGGCTAAGAATTGTGCCATCTTCAAGTAACATCATGGTTTTCTGATTTGGACATTGAGAAGCAATATGTCCTTTTCCCAAACAACGAAAACATGTTAGTTTGGAAGTAGAAGAAGTAGAAGGTTTACTAGTGTCACCTTTGGAGAAAGATTTCTTTGGCTCAAACTTCTTTGAATCTTTTTTTTCATCATCCTTCTTGTTCCATGAATGGTTCTTAGAAGGAAACTTGTTCGAACCATATCTTCTCTTTTGCTGCCTTTCTACCTTTTCGGCTACATGAACCATTTCCTCCAAATCCATGTAATTTTGCAACTCAACCACATCAGCAATTTCTCTCTTAAGACCACCTAAAAACCGAGCTATGGTAGCCTCTTCATCTTCTTCGATGTTGGCTCTTATCATTGCAACTTCCATCTCTTGATAATATTCAGCCACAGTTTTTGAGCCTTGAGAGATTCCTTGCAATTTGTTATACAAATCCCTATAGAAATGTGGAGGAAGAAAGCGTTTCCTCATGATTGACTTCATATCATCCCAAGTCTCAATTGGCCTCTCCCGATTTCTTCTCCTAGTAGATAACAACTTGTCCCACCATGTTAGAGCATAAGATTGAAACTCAAGAGAAGCAATTTTTACCTTCTTTTCTTCAGACATAAGATTGAAACTCAAGAGAAGCAATTTTTACCTTCTTTTCTTCAGAGTAATCATGAATAGAAAAGATCTTCTCCACTTTTGTTTCCCACTCCAAGTATGCCTCGGGATCACTTTTGCCATGAAATTCAGGGATTTTGATTTTAAGTCCCATGAGATTGTTGTCTTGTCCCCTTCTATGGTTTCCCCTTCGTGCCCTCACTGGTGAAACATTTGATTCCTCATCATTTCTATCTCTTCGTATTAAGGTCTCATCAGATCTCCTATCATCCTCCTCATCATCATGTTGACTTCCTAGCTGCCTCTCTTCTCTTTGTTGAAAAACAAGTTCTAGTTGGTCCATCCGGGTGATGACCCTTTCAAGGATTTGATCAAGTCGTCTTGTGGTGTGTTCCCTCCATGCCTTTTGTTCAGGTGTTTCACCGGTTGAATCTGCCATTAAAAGATAAACAACAAATAATAGTTATAAATACCTCACACCCCTTTTCCCCTTTTCCCTATTATGTCTCAACCCAAATGAAAAGAAAATTTTCACTCGTGTTTAAGGCTGATTTAGTAGGGACAAGTTGCACTCGTGTTTTTCCACTCTTTCCTTAGTGCAAGAATCAAACCCCAATTGAACTTTGGAAGTTCCTCAACACAAATTTACAACCACAAAGAAATAGAAGAAAAAAAGGCACTTTTAAAGTAAGAAAAGAAACAAAGCTTAGAAAAGAACAAAATAAAATAGAAGAAGACTTGATTGTGAAACAAAGAACCAAACCCTTTTTTTTTTTTAGTTTATAAAGACATGAACAACAAGAAAACCTTGCTCTGATACCACCTGATGTGAATCCGATTATAGATTCAACAAATTTAGATCGTTTTCTTGTTGAACTTTCTCACAAACCCTAAGACCTCTTGTTTAGAGAATATTGGCAATGAGAAGAACACCTCCAATAAATCGTCAAACAAGCAATCCTCGAAGAATGAAAGAATTCTTCCGAGAACAATACCTTTCTAATGTTAAATTCAACAATCAATGGTATAGAAACCAAAAACCTTTAAATCACAACAAAATATTAAGTGATGATCCCAACCCCCAATCTAATCTAGTGAACCCAACAATGATAGATGTATCAAATCTAACACCTTTGAATTACAATGGAATAGATAGAAGAGTTAAAAGCGCCACATTCAAATGGAAGAAGATTTGAATGATAAGCTGTTAGTTATGTAAGGAAAACTTACAAAACCCAATCTAGTTCAAGACTAGTACTTAAGGAAACTCCTTAACAAGTTTATAACTCTAAAATAATCTTCTTATTGAATAATACTTAGCTCCTTTTATAACAAAAAGGAGAACCTTACATGATAATAGTAATTTACAAGTGTGGGAAAAGTTTTGAGGAAAAGGTATCATCATTGTTTTCTTTCTACTCTTATAATTTCTTTTTAAATCTTATTCTTGTTTCTTTTACCTAATCATTGCATACTATCCTTTCTTTGACCTCTATACTTTCTTTGTTGCCAAGTAAGATCTTTGAGTAGCATCTTGTAAGGGTTTAACGATTCTCACAAGAACTTGCAGGAGGAAAAGAGTGGTAAAATCTGAGTGCAACTTACCCCTACTAGATCGGCCTTAAACACGAGTGAAAATTTCTTTTCATTTGGGTTGAGACATTTAGGAAAGGGGAAAAGGGGTGAGAGGTACTTTTATCTTTTTTTTTTTGTTCAAATGGCAGATCCAACGAGTAAAACACCTGAACAAAAAGCATGGAGGGAACACACCACAAGGCGATTGGAACAAATCATGGATAGGGTCACCACCCGAATGGACTAACTAGAACTTGCTTTTCAACAAAGAGAAAAAAGGCAAGGAAGTCAACAAGATGACGAGGAAGATGATAGGAGGTCCGAGGAAGAAATGTCTGAAGTATCCCAAGGGAATGGTCTCAAAATGAAGATTCCCAAATTTGATGGAAAAGGAGATCTCGAGGCATATTTTGATTCGGAAATGAAGGTGGAAAAGATCTATTATATCCACAATTATTCGGAAGAAAAGAAGGTAAAAATTGCTTCCCTTGAATTTCACAGTTATGCACTAACATGGTGGGATCGATTGATTGTTTCTAGAAGAAGGAATAGAGAGAGGCCAATTGCAACTTGGGAAGACATGAAGGCTGTTTTGAGTAAACGTTTCATTCCCCCTCATTACTATAGAGATCTTTACAACAAGTTGCATAGTATCACTCAAGGAGCAAAGACCGTGGCAGAATATTACCAAGAGATGGATTTAGCAATGACAAGAGCAAGCATTGAGGAAGATCCCGAAGCTACTATGGCACGATTTTTGGGTGGTTTAAGAAGAGACATTGTCGATGTTGAATTACAACATTACTTGGATTTGGAAGAAATAATGCATGTGGCAGAAAAGGTGGAAAGGCAATTGAAAAGAAAGAGTGGTGTAAGTTTCTTTCTAATCAATCCTCTTGGAAAAACAATAATGGAAACAAAAGGGATTTTGGTAAAAAGAAAGATGAACCAAAGAAGCATGATTTTAAAAGGTTTGAAAAGGGTGAATCAAGATGGTTCCCAATGTCCTAACTCTAGGACTATGGTAATGCGAGAAGATGGTTCTTGTTTGAGCCAAAGTGAAGGAGAAGAAAATGAGGAGGATCCGGATGTTGAAGATGAAGGTGAACAATTTGAAACAAGTGGTGATGAGGTTTTGGTCACTTTGAAAGTATTGAATACTCAAGTTGGATCTTATGATTAAGAGCAAAGGAGTACTATCTTTCACACAAGATGCAAAGTACAAGATAAGGTATGCATGCTCATCATTGATAGCGGGAGTTGTACTAATTGTGTTAGCTCTTATCTTGTAGATAAATTGGGTCTATCCATGACTGCTCATCCCAATCCTTACCGTTTGCAATGGCTCAATGATAGTGGAGAGCTAAGGGTAAATCAGCAAGCAAAGGTAAAATTTTCAATTGGGAAATATGAGGATGAAGTTTTGTGTGATGTACTACCAATGCAAGCTGGCCATATTCTTCTTGGCCGACCATGGGAGTTTGATCACGATGCTAATCATGAGGGAAAGTCTAACAAGTATCATATTGTTCATAATCATAAAGCTTTTACTCTTGTTCCACTTTCTCCTCAACAGGTGCACAAAGAACAAATGAGAATGAGAGAGAAAAGGCTAAAAGATGATAGTGAGTTGAAAAAGCCAAAAGAGTGTGAAAAAACAAGAGATGTGAGTGCTAAAAGCAAAGTGAGTGAAGAAAAAGCAAGAGATGGAAAGGCAAAAAGCAAAGTGAGTGAGAGGAAAAAACCAAAGGCAAGTGAGACAAAAATGTGCCTTCTTTGCGAGCATGAGAGATGTAGATAGCGCCCTCAATTCTCACAAGCCAATTTTTATGCTCATGTTCCATCAAGAATGTCTTGTTCTTGATGAGCTTCCTAACAATTTGCCTTTAGAAATCGTGGCTGTTTTGAATGAATTTGCAGATGTGCTACCAGAGGAAGTGCCTAAGAGGTTACCTCTAATTCGAGGAATTGAGCATTAAATCGACTTTCTACCCGGAACTTCCATTCCAAATAGGCCAGCCTATCGTGAAAATCCGGAAGAAACAAAAGAACTTCAAAGGCAAGTTGAAGAATTGCTAAGCATGGGATATATTCGTGAGTCTCTTAGCCCTTGTGCTATTCCTGTCATTTTAGTTCCAAAAAAAGATGGTACATGGCGTATGTGCATTGATTGTAGGGCTGTGAACAAAATCACCATTAAGTATCGTCACCCCATTCCAAGATTAGATGATATGCTCGATGAATTGTTTGGTGCAAATTTTTCACAAAAATTGATTTGAAATCTGGTTATCATCAAATAAGAATCAAAGAGGGTGATGAATAGAAAACGGCTTTCAAGACAAAATTTGGTCTTTATGAGTGGCTTGTTATGCCTTTTGGTTTAACTAATGCCACTAGTACATTTATGAGGCTAATGAATCATGTTTTGAGACGTTTCATTGGAAAGTTTGTAGTTGTCTATTTTGATGATATCTTGATCTATAGTAAGAACATAGGAGAACATGTTGAACATCTTAAGCTTGTTCTTACTACTTTGCTTAAAGAAAAATTGTTTGCAAATTTGAAAAAGTGTACTTTTTGTGTTGAAGAAGTTTTTTTTTTCTTTGCTATGTTGTGAGTTCTAATGGTTTGAGAGTTGATGAAGCAAAGGTGGCAGCAATTCTTGATTGGCCAATTCCCACAAATGTGACTGAGGTGAGATCTTTCCATGGACTTGCAAGTTTTTATAGGAGATCTGTCAAAGATTTCTCAACAAAAGCAGCTCCACCAAATGAGTTGGTAAAGAAAAATGTTAAGTTTGAGTGGGGAGATTCTCAACAAAAGGCATTTGATCAATTGAAGCATGATTTTGACTAATGCTCCTGTTTTAGCTTTGCCTAATTTTTCTAACACTTTTGAAGTTGAATGTGATGCTTCAGGAATTGGAATAGGTGCTGTGTTGCTTCAAGGAGGCCGCCCCATTGCCTACTTTAGTGAGAAGCTGAATGGAGCAACATTGAACTACCCAACATATGACAAAGAGCTCTATGCAGTGGTGAGAGCATTGGAAACTTGGCAGCACTACCTTATGCCGAGAGAGTTTGTGATTCACACCGATCATGAATCCATCAAGTATCTCAAAGGAAAAAGAATTTGCACAAGAGGTATGCAAAATGGATCTCATTCATAGAAACTTTCCCATATGTGGTAAAGTACAAAAAAGGTAAAGAGAACATTGTGGCTGATGCACTCTCTGAATACGCCTTGATTACTACTGTTAATGCTACAATCATGGGATTTGAGTATATTAAGGAGTTGTATGCTAAGGATCATGATTTCAATAAGTTTTATCAATGTGAACGGTTTTTGTTCAAAGAAAACAAATTATGTATTCCTTCTTGTTCACTTAGAGAGCTTTTGGTTCGTGAATCTCATTGTGGAGGTTTAATGGGACATTTTGGTGTTCTTAAACTTTAGATATTTTGAATGAACACTTTTATTGGCCAAACATGAAAAAGGATGTTGAAAAAATTTGTGCTACATGTCTTGACTGGAAGAAAGCTAAATCTAAGTCTCTTCCCCATGGATTGTATACTCCACTCCCTGTTCCTCAATCTCCTTGGACTGACATTTCTATGGACTTTGTTCTTGGTTTGCCTAGATCTCAAAGAGGCATGGACTCTATTTTTGTTGTTGTTGACAGATTCTCCAAAATGGTGTTGCTTGTAGGAAAGTCGACAATGCAAAACATGTGGCTGATCTCTTTTTCAAAGAAATTGTTCGTCTACATGGTGTTCCTAGGACTATTGTGTCCGATAGGGATGTAAAGTTTTTGAGTTATTTCTGGAAAACTCTTTGGGGAAAATTGGGAACAAAACTTTTGTTTTCAACCACAAGTCACCCACAAACAGATGGCCAAATGGAAGTAACAAATAGGACTTTGGGTGTTTTGTTAAGGGCCATAATTAAAAAGAATTTGAAAAGTTTGGAGGAGTGCTTGCCAATTGCTGAATTTGCATACAATCGCACACTACACACTTATACTAACTTTTCTCCTTTTGAGTTGGTTTATGGCTTCAATCCTCTCACTCCTTTAGACTTATCTCCTTTACCTTTACAGGATCAAGTGAGTTTGGATGGCAAGAAGAAAGCTGAAACAGTGAATAAATTGCATGAGCAAGCTCGTGCAAACATTGAGAAGAAAAATGAGCAATATGCAAAGAATGCAAATAAAGGCCGTAAGAAAATTGTGTTTGAACCCGGTGATAGGGTTTGGGTACACATGAGGAAAGAGAGGTTTCCAGCCTCAAGGAGAACTAAGTTACACCCCCATGGTGATGGACCATTTCAAGTTTTGGCACGAGTCAATGATAATGCTTACAAGCTTGATCTTCCCAGAGACTATGGTATAAGTGCTACTTTTAATATTTCTGACTTATCTCCTTTTGATTTTGATGTAGATCCAATGGATTCGAGGACGAATCCTTTTCAAGGGAGAGGGGATGATTAGTTCCAAGGAAGTAATGCTAAAGATGTCAAAGATGATGATTGCGAAGGCATGGCCGAACCACCCTCAACTCCAAATCCACTTGAAGGGATGACGGGCCCAATGACTCGTTTGAGAAAGAAGAGGATGCAAGAAGCCCTGAACATTTTGATTATTGAAGTCCATTCAAAAGAGGATCCAACGGCTACCTCAATTCAGCCCAAATATTTCAACATTTTGCAAGCTTTGGATCTTGATCCAAATGGTTCTAAATAAGTGTTTTGGACTACTTTCAAGTGAATAAATCAGCCCAATTGGTGCAACCAATTTTCAGCCCGAAACCCGAAAGAGTGCAAGCACAAATTTTAGCAAATTAGAGTTAATCCTTGAAGGTTCTTTAGGGTTCTAATTCAACACCATTTGCACGAAATTTTGAAGTCTTTTGGAGGCCAAAAAACCTACATTTAAGTTGGTCAAACATTCAGCAAAGTGGTTGGAAGTTTGAAGACTATAGAAAGGTTTAAATGTGGAAGTTTGAAGATCACATTTATTGGGCAGAATTATGGACGAATTTCAGCTGCATTTTGGGGATAATTTGAAGTTTTTTTTTATTTAGAATAGTAGAATTAAGTGCAAGAGTCTTCTAGGACAACGAGCTTTTCTTGGTCAAAGAGAAGTGTTAGTGCTAGTCTTGACTAGAAGATTTAGAATTGCTTTTTTAATCCTTTTGTAATTTTCAACCTTGGTCCCTCTTGAAACTTTATAAATAGGGACCTTGGTTAACTATTAGAATTCAAGATTTGATGTTATAAACTTTAAGGAATTTTCCTTTCTTTGCTAGTTTCTTAGTGAGCTAGTTTTAGTCTTGCAAGTATGCTTGCAAAACTTATTTGGCTTATCAACTAAAACTCTTCCTTTTAGTTGTGGCGCCTTCTACTCTTCTTTTCTAATTCATTTCATAATCCAAAGGTGTTAGGTTTATCCTAGTGTTGTTGGGTTTGAAAATTAGAGGGGTTGGGAATAATAATTTCAAAACTACCATTTTATGATTCAAAGGTGATAGGTTTCATCCTCTTGTTGTTGGGTCTATTTTGGTTTGGGTTGTTTTTGCTTGGAAGATTTCAAGACATCTTTCAATATAGTGTGATTCAAAGGTGTTGAGTTCATTAATCCTCAATATTGTTGAATCCACTTGAGCTAGTTGTTTTGCTCAAAAGATCAATCGAGGACGATTCTACAATTCACATGTATTTGTACCTTGGATTCACATCAGAACTTATAGTCTTCAATTGGGCATGATTCTAGAAATAATTGTTATTTTGTTCCATTGCTTACAAAGAATATTATTTTTGTTTTATATTTGGATGATGTGGATGATTTTACGATAATTTCACAGAAAAAGAGTTGTTCTATTTATCATAATAGTATTTTTTATGGCATTGGTTATTTATGTAATGGACTTACATTCTTGATCTTAAGAATCATATATTCAACATAAACAACAAGAAATCAAAAGTTGATAGTTTCAAAAATTCATATCTCTGGCACTGTAGGCTTGGTCGAGTAGATGAGAAACGCATAACCAAATTGCATAAAAATGGCTATCTGGTTCATTTGATTACGAATTATATGACAAAAGCGAGTCTTGTTTATTGGGAAAATGACCAAAACACCCTTTTCTGGAAAGAGAGAAAGAACTACAGAATTGCTAAGTCTCATACATACCAAATGTATGTGGATATATGTCAATTCAAGCTAGAGGAGGTTTTTCATACTTCCTTACCTTCACTGATGATCATTCTAGATATGGTCATGTATATTAAAGTACAAATATGAAGTCTTTGAAAAGTTCAAAGAGTATAAAAGTGAAGTTGAAAAACAACTTGGTAAAAGTATTAAAACACTTCGATCAGATCAGGTGGAGAATACCTAAGCCGAGAATTTCAATATTTTTTGAAACAAAATAGTATTTTATCTCAATGGACTCCTCCAAATACTCCACAGTTGAATAGTGTATCTGAAAGGAGAAATCGAACCTAAATATGGTTCGTTCCATGATGAGTCGTGCAAAACTTCCCAAATCATTTTAGGTCTATGCTCTAAGTGTTGTTGCCCATATTTTAAATTATGCTCCATCTAAAGCTGTAAACTCTACCCCATATGAGATGTGGAAAGGAAGGAAACCAAACCTCAAATATTTGAAGGTTTGGGGGTGTCCTGCCTTTGTTTAAAAGGTAGAAACAGACAAGCTTGATGCTAAATCTGAAAGATGTTATTTTGTAGGATATCCGAAAGAAATTTTTGGATATTATTTCTACAACCCCAATGAGCAAAAGGTGTTTATCTCAAAACATGCCACATTTATAGAAAAAGGGTTTATTCTATAAAAGGCAAGTGGTGTTAGTTTTGAATACTTAAAAGCTTTGCTTGTATGAAAAACTATTTCTCAGTTTCATATCGATTATGTTTCAGTATATAATTACTTGTTATGCATGTTGTCAACTTATATCATATGACTAGATGATGAGGTGTTTGGTGTGACACAGTAGATCCCATCATTGGTTAAAGTCATGATATATATAAATAATGCTCATAACTGAGACGGTTTGGACATACTGTCGGTTTAAGTTATTGTATGATTCTGAGATTTGTTTGTCTAGACTAATTGAATCATGCAGATGTGCCCGGGGCATATTGAGCAGGACCGATATGGGATGGAATTAACTTGTACTGATCTTCGTAGTTAATTCGAGCCTTGTGTTCTATCTCTTAATCCCTAGAATAGAACGGGCATGAGGATTAGACATAGTGTACTTTGATTTGTCAAAGAGTGCCGTCACTTGAGGCCTATAATCTCGGTAGGTTGGCTATACGTGTTTATTTTCTTATTGTGTTGTTGCTTGTTGAAAGGAAACCATGTATCGGTGTGTCCGGGGTGATGGTGCTCTCGAGATGAGCTCGTAAGGATTATTATACCAAACCCGATCGGTGGACTTATGTTCGGTATAGTAATAAGGTCGAGTGGTACTAATCCCAGATGATAAGAAGTCGATTTATTAATTTATTAGTAAACTAATAAATTGACGAGCACTATATCCTTGACGTGGGGTAGTTTAGAAAGCAATTTCTTTTTGAGCGGTAGTTCCATACTTAATCCGTTAGCGATAATTATGTGTTGGATTAATGACAAAGTAGATTTAATTATTTAATTAATTATCCTTGGGTCAATTAGTATTGACTCGTGTAGTAAAGACTTAGAAGTCAATTTAAAAGTCCAACTAGAATGCCCAACTCTAAAGTTCACTAGGTCTCCCTTGAAACTCCTATAAATAGATTAAGTTTACCCTAAAAACATAACTCCAACGCAACACAAGATTTCTTGCCTCCAAGAGAGAAAAACCTAGAGAGAGACTTAGGATCTTCTTCTTCCTCGAAGTCTTTCTCGAAGTCAGTTTTGCTACTTTCTCATGGCAAAAGGATGAATGTTTTTTGATCAACAACTCTAGCAAGCTGATCAGCGACTTCGGCGACTTCAGATCGGTGACTATCAGGTTTCCGGCGAACGGCATTTTCTGGCAGGCTTAGTTTTTGGGCAATTCCGATGATCGGTCTCTGGCGAAGTCCAGGAAATCCTTCAAGTTTTTCGACGGTCAGATTTCTGACAGATCTTTGGAATTTTCCTGAGCCTTTGATTTTTCCGGCGGAACTTCGGGATCCCAGTGGAGTTCGGTTTTAGTTTTTTCCCAGAGAGTGTTTTTGAGAAGTTTTCGGGTAGATCGATCCGATACATAGTTGCCCACACGACTTCCAGATTCATCTTGGAGACATTCGAGGGATTTCTTGAGGGACAAGCTTCAAAGGTAGAATCTTTCTCAAATTGATTTTTCGAGGGACTCGCTTCACAGGTCGAATCTTTAATCCTTCCACTTTAATTTAAAGATTCAATTTTTAGTGGGTAAAGTAAATCGAACAAGTATAAGCTCGATCGGGTATAAAGGAACTTGTACTAGTGTTTGGGCTCGATCGAAAGTTTTTAATTATGGAATGCATAGTACGAAAGTGAAATTTTCGATTTGGCCGGGACCAAGAGGGTGGTTCCAAAAACTTATTAGATACTGGGGACCTGAGAGGCGGGTAAACCACCGCCTCTCAGGTCCCCCGACTTATTTTACCATAGAGGCCAAATAACTCCCCTCCGAACACAGCTTACAACTTTCATCGTACTGTGCTCTCCAAAGAGCAACTCTTCTCAAAATCTCACTCAAAAGGTGCTAAGTTGGAATCCCATTGGATTCTTGTGGTTCCGGAGGATCCAGCTACAGGAGAACCAGGAACGGAGAGCTTTCCCCCCTTTTACGCCCGACTCTTTGGTCGGTCTTAAGAACGCTGGTTTTAAGAATGAGTGATTGCCCTTCTCCGACCCTTACTGCCCAACCCGAGAGCGGACAGCTGATGTGTTCCACTTATTGAACAGGGTTCTATGGGTCACGCCCCCATACATGGTCTTACGACTTTGCGGAGACCTGTGTTTTTGGTAAACAGTCGCCCGGGCCTGGTTCCTTCAATTGGTATCAGAGCTGAGGTTTTGGCTTTATATACTTGTTCGATTTGTTATGGGCTTTTATTGCAGGTGGTTATTATCCCGGCTATTATGGTTTAGGCATTCAGTTTTATAAACCCCGGGACATGTCCGGGTTGGTTTTTTGAATGTGAATGTGTGTAATAGTAATAACCACGAGCTATAAGCCATGTAGAATTAGATTAAATATGTAGTAAGATTTATTCTATTAAATGTCGTCTTTATTTTCCTAGAAAATCAAGCCTTGTATTTAGGAAGACATGTAATGGCGAAGACATTATTGTGGGCAACTTGGATTCCTTGGTTTTATAGTTTATCGTAATTTGGGTGATTTCAAGAATTATGTAAAAAATCAAGAAAACTCAGACGAATTGCAAGGAGTTCGAATAACGAGTGGGAGCGACGTGACGGGACTCGTCAACAAGGCAACGAAATGAAGCAACAATTGAGAAGGTCATAATAGTCGAGAAATTTTAATTAAGTATTTATTTCCCGTTTTTATTGTCTTGATTGTTGCTTGCATGTTATTAATTTGTGTTTTAATGCATGATTAAAAACATGTGATTTTGTGGGTGCAAAATAACTAAGGTTATGAAATGCATGTTAAAACCGGAAAAACCCTCAATTTGAAAATCTAAGTGGGAGCGAATTGCTTGATATCCCATGACCTCCACTACGAATTCATATGTGATGTGAATAGACTTGCGCGTTGGCATTAGGGCCTTCCTCCATATCAAGTGAGTGTAATTCATAAGATCACTAGATTGAATTTTTAAATGGATGACTATAGTGAGTTAAATTGGAGAATGTAACACTCTCTCTAATTGAGGCGCACTATCCTTGGTAACAAACTTAGAAGTCACGTAATGGCATACGCTTAGTGTACTATTTGTAGTATTCCTCCCAATGAGATTATGCTACTTATGTGTACGGCTAAAATCAATGACTATTAATTTTATTGATCAATTGATCGTTTAGTCAGGCAGTGAAATTAATGAACTTGGTTCTGAAAGATTATCTGCCCGGGCCCGGTCAAAAACTCACTTTCGTGCTACGCATTCCAGAATCAGAATCTTTGACAAGGCCTAGACTCTAGCACAATCGCTATTCCAATCCTTGCTTGAAATAACATTGCGCAGGATCTTGGTTTGTACTCATTCGATTTATCACGCAACAATAATTTTCTAATTAAAAGCAGAATCATAGAAAAGTACCTCTTGAAGCGTGTTAACTCAGGTGATCGCTTGTATGACTCAAGACTATGATTGCCACGCTGTGTGGGCAATGATCTAGCAACCAATTGATCAGCAATCAACACAACTGGGTTGTCAAGAAAAATTCAGCAGCTCTTCGGCCCGAAAAAATCCCCCCATCGCCGCCGAAAACCACTTCCCGCCGCCTGCCAAAATTTTCAACGGACCACCGTCTTGGGACAAATTTTGGCTGCCCAAAATTATGCTAGAGAGAGAAAAATGTTTTCTCTCTCTCATTTTCTTGTCTTGAAAACTTAAGAATTGTGTGTTATGTAATTGTTAATCCCTTGTCTATATATAGAGTTACAAGAGAGACCCCAAGTTGGTTTAGGATTGGCTTTCCTAATGGGTTTAGGTAATTAATTAGTTTTCAAATCCAATTAGGTAACTAATCTAATAGGATAAACTTCCAATTAGATTTCCTAATCTCTAGGATTTCCTAATTCTAATTGAAACTTAATACTTAATTAATTATTTAAATAGTTCCACTTTGTTAATTACTTAATTAACCCTTAGGAATAATTAATTAATTAATTAATTCTATTTATTCAATTAACCCACTACAAAATTAATCGTACCACTAACGGATTAATTTTGGCACTACCATCCTACACCAGAATTGCTTCCGGAACAACTAAATTAATTTATTCTTAATCTCCCCACCTCAAAGATATAGTGCTCGTTAATTTATTAATTCACTGATAAATTAATTGATTAACTTATTTAATTCTGAGACTAGTACCACTTGACCTTTTTACTATACCAGACATAAGTCCACTGGCCGGGTTTAGTATAATAAACATTACGAGCTCATCTCGGGAGCACTATCACCCCGGACGCACAGGTACATGGTTTTCTTTCGACAAGCAGCAGCACACCAAGTAACTAAACACGCGGACCAAACCTACCGAGACTATTGGCCACAATTGACCTCACCCATTGGCAGATCAAAGTACACTATGTCTAATCTTCATGCCCGCTCAAGTCTAGGGATTAAGAGATAGAATACTAAGAACGATTTGTCAATTAAATCAGTACAAGACAAATCATTCTAAATGGTCAAGTTCAATATGCCCCGGGCATATCTACATGATTCAATTAGTTTAGACAAACCATTTATCTGAATCACATAATAACCTAAACCGACAGTTTGTCCAAAACTGTCTCGATTACGAACCTCATTTATATATTATATCTTTTAACCAATGATGAGATCTACTGTGTCACACCAGACACCACATCATCTAACTACATATTATAAATGGACTAAATATGCACAACATATAAACCAAAATATTAAATCGTATATTAACTGGGAAAATGTATAATACAAGCATAACTATGTATTCTACTCTAACAATCTCCCAATAATACTTAAGCTGTGCTTTAAGTACATAACTACATTCAATCTTTTACACTCTACAATATATCTAGAAAAACTATCTTGGCTCTCATAAGTATCTGATCCCCATGCCCTTCATTAGGAAGACCAATCCTAAACCAACTTGGGGTATCTCCTTTAACTTTATATATAGACAAGGGATTAGCTATTCCACAATATACAATTCATAAGTTTTCAAGACAAGAAAACTAGAGAGAAAAATAATTCTTCTCAGAATTTTCAGATTTCATAGCCATCGTGGCTTTCTCTCTCCTCCCAGGCAGCGCGTATAATACACGTTCCAGGTGCGGTGGTGCTGGAATTTTTTCGGGAAGTGGATTGTGGTGATAGCTGATCAATTGCTCGCTAGATCGTTGCCCACACAACGTGCGATCAAAGTCTTGAGGCATACAAGAGAATCACCTGAGTAAACGCTTCAAATAGGTAATTCTTATATTTCTGCTTTTAATTAAGAATTTATTTATTGCTTGATAAATCGAATAAGTACATACCAAGATCATGCGCAATGTTATTTCAAGTAAGGGTTGGAATAGCGATTGTGCTAGCGTCTAGACCTGGCCAGAGATTCCGATTCTGGAATGCATAGCATGAAATTGAGTCTCTGGCCAGGCCCGGACAGATAATCTTTCAATAGTATGCTTTGATTTGCCAAAGAGTGCGGTCTATATTTGAGGCCTAGATCTCGATAAGTTGGGTATGCATATTTAGTCTTTTATTGTGTCGTTGCTTGTCGAAAGAAAATCATGTACCGATGCGTCCGGGGTGATGGTGCTCCCGAGATGAGCTCGTAAGGATTATTATACTAAACCCGACCGGTGGACTTATGTCCGATATAGTAATAAGGTCGAGTGGTACTCTTCTCGGATTATAAGAAGTTGATTAATTAATTTATCAGTAAATAAATTGAAGAGCACTATATCTTTTACGTGGGGAGATAATAGAATAAATTAAAGTGGTACAAAGAAGCAATTTCCTTTGGAGCGGTAGTTCCATAATTAATTCGTTAGTGGTATGATTAATTATGAGTTAGATTAATTGACAAAGTGAATTTGGTTAGTTAATTAATTATCCTTAAGTAAATTGACAAATTGGATTTAATTATTCGATGAATTATCCTTGGGTAGATTAACGATGTGGATTTAATTAATTAAAAGTCTTTGACATAAGTATTTTGACTAGTCTTGCAAAGACTAAAGTCAAAATTAAATCCAACTAGTAAGGCCCGACTCAAAAGCCCACTAGATCTCCTAAAAACTCCTTATAAATAGATAAGTTACCCTTACAAACTCAAGACAACACTTTTATTTTTTCTTTGCCTCCAAGAAAGAGAAAATCCTAGAGAGAGATTCTTTAAAAATTCTTCTTCTTCTTCAAGTTTTTCTGAAGTCGGATTTTAGATCTCTTTCACGGTAAAAGAATGGGCTTTGGATTTTCCAGAGTGGGTTGATCGGATCTACGAAAGGGGCAGTTTTTTTTCGGCGGATTTTGCATTTTCTGACGGTTTTTAGTTTCTGACGCCCGGTGCATCTTTTCAGCTTCCTCGTGGGTTTGGTTTTTTTTGGCATATCCGCTGTAGATCTTGTCGAATTTGTTTCTCTGGTAAGGCTACACAAACTCTGGTGGACTCGGTTTTCTATTTTGGGCTAGATCTGTTCATCGGTGTTCGGTTTCAGAGTATATTTGATTTAGATCTGATAGGCTGGGTAATTTCTAGCCCGATCTGATCTTGGGTTTTTAGATCTAGTGTTCTTGAGGAGTTTTCGAGTATCAGTTCCGTAGAAAGTTGCCCACACAACTTCGGGGCGTATCTTGGAGTCATTCTTAGAATTTCTTGGGAGTGAAGCTTCAAATTTTGGATCTTTATCTTTCTCAAGTTATTTTCTAAGGGACATGCATCAAAGGTATAATCTTTGATTCCACTTTATTTAAAGATTGAATTTTTTGTGTGTCGTTTAATAGATCTAACAAGTATAAGCCTAGATCCGCTCATGAGAATATATAGTGTTTGAGCTCGATCAAAAGTTTCTGATTCTGGAATGCATAGCACGAAAGTGAAATTTTTTATTTGGCCCGGACCGGATCTTAATTCCTTCATTTCCAAGATCTTGCTTCCTTTTTAGAAATATTCGAGAGAGAGAGATCAAAGCCGACTTCGAGTGGGTCTCGGTTTAACTATTTCTCCAAGTCCCTTCTAGGTCTTTCTCTCTCTAGAGGCAAGACTAACATGTCTTATAAGTTTCTTCTAATTTTCAAGGCTTTTACTTATCAATTTATAAGAGTTTCAAGGGAGACCTAGTGGGCTTTTGAGTGGGCCTTCTAGTTGGACTCTTAATTAATTTCAAAGTCTTTACTAGACTAATTAATTAAAAATTGACCAATGATAATTAATTAAATAATTAAATCCACTTTGTCAATTAATCTAACTCATAATTAATCGTACCACTAACGGATTAATTATAGAACTACCGCTCTAAAGGAAATGGCTTTCGGGTACCACTTTAATTATTCTTTTATCTCTCCACGTCAAAGATATAGTGCTCATCAATTATTAATGAATCGACTTCTTCTTATCCGAGACTAGTACAACTCGACCTTATTACTATACCAGACATAAGTCCACCGGCCGGGTTTAGTATAATAATCCTTACGAGCTCATCTCGAGAGCACCATCACCCCAGACACACTGATACATGATTTCCTTTCGACAAGCAACAACACAATAAGAAATTAAACACGTATACCTAACCTACCGAGATTATAGGCCTCAAGTGACCGCACTCTTTGGCAAATCAAAGTACACTATGTCTAATTATCATGCCGCTCTAGTCTAGGGATTAAGAGATATAATACAAGGCTCGAATTAACTACAAAGATCAGTACAAGTTAATTCGATCCTAGATCAGTCCTGCTCAATATGCCCTGGGCACATCAGCATGATTCAATTAGTCTAGACAAACTAATCTCAGAATCATACAATAACTTAAACTGACAGTATGTCAAAACCGTCTCAGTTACGAGCATTATTTATATATCATGACTTTAACCAATGATGAGATCTACTGTGTCACACCAAACACCTCATCATCTAGTCATATGATATATGTATAAATGTAATTATATACTGAAACACAATCAATATGAAACTGAGAAATAGTTTTTCATACAAGTAAAGCTTTTAAGTATTCAAAACTAACACTTCGAAATCACATTTTGCACATCCACCTGAATGCATAGTGCTCCTGTTGTCTTGCTTAGAAATTCATTCAGTTGAACTAGCAGTAAAATTCTGTGCCACTTGCTCCAGAATGCATTTTCTCAAAGTTTTTCAAACAATTTCTAGTGTTCTTCTGATAGGACTTAACTTGCTAAGTGTGCTCGCTTACTCTAGATAGAATAATCTGAATATGAAATAAGATTTGTGAATCATTTTTTCTTTCATTCACTACGTGCCTAAATTCATCTGAGTGAGCATGTTTGAGCCTATGTAAGTAATTCTTTGAATGCTTACGTTTTGATTGAGTGAGTGAATAATTTATGCTAAGGAGAGTATCTAGAATTTGTGAAAAGTATGCATGTCACTGCTTGATTCTAACGTGGAATGTTGAAATGATAAAAAGTAACTAAAAGCCTATTTGTTCAACCCTCTCTTCCCACACACACAATAGTCTTGAGGACCGGCCCTGAAGCCCGATTCTTCCCTTGAGCTAAGCCGAAATCGCTGAACCTCTTTAACCGTTCTCTCAGTCTATCATTTGTATGCTTGCCAAAGAAGTTTGCTTGCTGTTTGAGCGCTAAAATAGCTAATATACATATGGATCCTCAGTTGGTTATATATTGCGCGTGCATTTACTACAATGGGGAAATAAAGAAATGAAGAAGTAAGTGATCTCAAAGCCCTAGACCTTCAAAAAAAAACTATATATATATATATATATATTGAGGAAGTGAGGGATGTTTAAGCCCTGTACCCTCATGTAAGTATAATCAAATGATCTAAAATAGAACATTGCATTAAGTGTTTAAACAATAGTGAACCATTTGGATTGTAAAATCTCCATTTTGTAGCCTTAGACCTTTTCTATCCTTATCTTGAACCTTGATTCTCAACCCTTTTGTGATTTTCTGATTAATGTTTCATATTGAGGATTGGTGCAGAGATGTGATATTCTCTTAAACATATGGTTAATGTTCCTTGGCAGAAATCTTATGCTCTAACTTGGTGGGATAAGATGATATCCACTAGGAGAAAGAATAGGGAAAGGCCAATAAAGACATGGGAGGAAATGAGATCAATTACGAGGAAAAGATTTCTTCCTCCACATTTCTATCGAGAGTTGTACAACAAGTTACAAAGCATCACTCAAGGGTCTAAAACTGTTTCGGAGTACTATCAAGAATTCGATATTGCCATGACAAGGGCCAACATAGAAGAAGATGAAGAGGCAACCATGGCACCATTTCTAAGAGGCCTTCGAAGTGCGATCGCAGATGTAGTGGAATTGCAACACTACATGGACATGGGGGAAATGGTTCATATGGCTAAAAAAGTTGAAAGGCAACAAAAGAGGAGGAGTGGCTCAAATAAAATTCCAACAAGAAGTTCTACTTTGTGTAAAAGGGAAGATGACAAGAGGAACTCAAGGAAATTTGAGTAAAGGAAGCCTTTCACAAAAGGTGACCCAAGTAAACCCTCTACTTCTTCTACCTCTAAACTAACATGTTTTCGGTGTTTACGAAAAGGGCATATTGCGTCTGACTGTCAAAATAAGAAAACCATGATGATGATGGAGGATGGCATGGTTTATAGCCAAAGTGAGGATGAAAGTGATCAAAAGGACATCGAAGATGTGGGGGAACAAGAGGCTGAAGATAGTTTCGAGGAAGTGCTGGTTACCTTAAGATCTTTGAATGCACAAGTTGGAGAAATTGAAGGACAACGCAACACAATCTTTCACACTCGTTGCAAAGTCCAAGATAGGGTTTGCTTGCTAATCATTTATAGTGGTAGTTGTACTAATGCGGCAAGTTCTGTTCTTGTAGAAAAATTGGGGCTACAACCATCAAACATCCTTGTCCATACGGTTGCAATGGCTAAATGACCATGGAGAAATCAGGGTGAACCGCCAAGTGAGAGTTCCTTTCTCCATTGGCAAGTATGAGGATGAAATCCTTTGTGATGTTGGTTCCCATGGATGCTGGTCATATTTTGGTGGGACAACCATGGGAGTTTGATCATGATGCTACACACTTTGGCAAGACAAATCAATATCAAATTGTGCACAAGAAAAAGTCCTACACTCTTGTTCCCTTAGCTCATCAACAAGTGCATAAAGAACAAGTGAAAATGAGAGAAAAAAAAGGCAAAAGGAGAGGATCGAGGAAAAAGAGCCAAATGAGTGTGAAAAAGCAAGATATTGTGAGGACAAAAGCAAAGTGAGAGAAAAAGAAAAAGCAAGAGATTGTGAAGATAAAAGCAAAGTGAGTGATAAAGGGAAAAATCCGAAGGCAAGTGAGAAAAAATGAGCCTTCTTTGCTAGCATAAGAGATGTTGAGCGAACCCTTCAAGCAAAACACCATTTCTTGATTCTCTTGTTTAATGATTCCATCATTACTTCTAATGACTTACCTAGTGATTTACCACTAGAGATTTTGGGTTTCTTAAGTGATTTTGCAGATGTACTTCCAGAAGACATACCAAGTGGATTGCCACCAATAAAGGGGATTGAACATCAAATTGATTTTGTGCCCGGTTCACAAATTCCTAACCGTCCTACCTATAGAATGAATTCAGAGGAAACAAGAGAGCTGCAAAAGCAAGTTGATGAACTCCTTGCTAAAGGTAGTATTCGTGAGTCTCTTAGTTCGTGTGCTGTTCCGGTAATTTTGGTGCATAAGAAAGATGGAACATGGCGTATGTGTGTGGATTGTAGGGCTATTAACAAAATTACTATTAAGTATCGTCATCCTATTCCTAGATTAGATTATATGCTTGATGAGTTATTTGGTGCTAAATTTTTCACTAAAATTGACTTAAAATCTGGTTACCACCAAATCTGGTTATGCCTTTTGGCTTGACTAATGCCCCAAGTACTTTCATGAGGCTTATGAATCATGTTCTTAGGAGTTTCATAGGAAAATTTGTTGTTGTGTATATTGATGACATTTTGATATATAGCAAGACTTTTGTTGAGCATGTTGAGCGTTTGAGACTTGTGTTGATTACACTTCGAAATGAGAAGTTGTATGCTAATCTGAAAAAGTGTGCCTTTTGTGTGGAACAAGTAACATTCCTTGGTTTTGTTGTGAGTTCTAATGGGCTGAGAGTTGATGAGAAAAAGATCAAGGCAATCAAGGAATGGCCAATTCCTACCAATGCATCCGAGGTGAGATCATTTCATGGCCTTGCTAGTTTCTATAGAAGGTTTGTGCGAGATTTTTCAACAAAGGTAGCACCACTCAATAAGTTGGTTAAAAAGAATGTGAAATTTGAATGGGGTGAGAGCAAACAAAATGCTTTTGATTTTCTTAAGCATGATTTGACTAACTCTCCTGTTTTGGTCTTGCCAGATTTTTCTAAAGCTTTTGAAGTTGAGTGTGATGCCTCGGGTGTTGGTATAAGGGTTGTTCTTCTTCAAGGAAGTCGACCTATTGCTTACTTTAGTGAAAAACTCAATGGTGCAGCCTTGAACTACCCAACTTATGACAAGGAGCTTTATGCCATCGTGAGGGCTTTGGAGACTTGGCAGCACTACCTCATGCCTTGTGAGTTTGTGATTCACACCGACCATGAATCCATCAAATACCTCAAGGGGCAAAGGAATTTGCACAAGCGACTTGTCAAGTGGATCTCTTTCATTGAAACATTTCCCTATGTGGTCAAGTATAAAAAGAGTAAGGAAAACGTAGTAGCCAATGCACTCTCCCGAAGGTACACCTTAATCACTAATATGCATGCTACTATCATGGGATTTGAGTTCTTGAAAGAATTGTATGTGCTTGATTCTGAGTTTGCAACTACTTTCAAAGCATGTGAATAAGGAGCATTTGAAAAATTCTACAAACTTGAAGGTTTCCTTTTCAAAGGAAATCAACTTTGTGTTCCTATTTGTTCTCTTAGAGAATTGCTTGTTAGAGAAGCTCATTGTGGTGGTTTAATGGGGCATTTTGGAGTTTTGAAAACTTGTGATATCCTTAGTGAACATTTCTTTTGGCCTAGCATAAAAAAGATGTGCAAAGAATTTGTGAGAGATGCCTTGATTGTAAAAAGGCTAAGTCTACTTCACTTTCCCATGGTTTGTATACACCATTGCCTATTCCTTGTGCACCTTGGACTGATGTTTCTATGGATTTTGTGCTTGGGTTGCCAAGGTCCCAAAGGGGCATGGATTCTATTTTTGTTGTGGTTCATCGGTTTTCAAAAATGGCTCATTTCATTGCATGTAAAAAGACGGATAGTGCTAGTAATGTTGCTAATTTATTCTTCAAGGAAATTGTTCGTCTTCATGGTATTCCTAGAACGATTGTGTCTGATAGGGATGTGAAATTTTTGAGCTATTTTTGGAAAACTTTGTGGGGAAAATTAGGAACTAAACTCTTGTTTTCAATTTCAAGCCATCCGCAAACCGATGGACAAACTGAGGTTACTAATAGAACATTGGGCATGATATTCAGAGCAATCATCAAAACGAATTTGAAAGATTAGGAAGCATGCCTTCCAATTGCTGAATTTGCTTACAATCGGACTTTGCATTCTACTACTGATTATTCTCTTTTTGAATTGGTTTATGGATTTAACCCTTTAACTCCCTTGGATTTGTCTCCTCTACCAATCAAAGAGCAGGTTAACATGGATGGTGCTCAAAGGGCTGCAAATGTGAAGAAGTTACATGAGCAAGCTCGAGCAAACATTGAGCACAATACCAAACAATACACCAAGAAAGCTAACAAGGGGAGAAGAAAAGTCCTCTTTGAACCAGGTGATTGGGTTTGGGTTCACATGAGGAAGGAGAGATTTCCGACTGCAAGAAGATCAAAATTGCATCCTAGGGGAGATGAACCATTCCAAGTGTTGGCCAAAATCAATGATAATGCCTACAAATTGGACCTTCCTGAGGAGTATGGTATTAGTTCTTCTTTTAATGTTTCTAACTTATCTCCTTTTGAATTTGATGCAGATTCCCTAGATTCGAGGACGAATCCTTTTAAAGGGGGAGGGGATTATGCGAATCAAGGAGCTACTTCACATTTCGATGATGTTGAATATCAAGGTGCTGCCAATGAGGCCTTGGATCAAACTTATAAGGGTGGATTTCCAGCAGAGAACATTTCCCTCTACATGCCCATGTCAGGAATTTCGTTCCCCGGGCAGAAATGAACATTTTCCCCGACATGCCTATGTCGCCTGAGGAAGGTTGAAAGTCGCATTTATGAGCTGAATTTATAGACGAATTTCAACAGCATTTGGGTGATATTTTCAAGCTATTTTTCTGCATTTAATTATTTAGAATATTAGAATTAAAGAGTCTTCTTAGTCATAGAGTTTTTCTTGGTCAAAGAGTTTTTCTTGGTCAAAGAGTTTTTCTTAGTCATAGAGCTTTTCTTGCTCAAAGAGCTTTTCTTGGTCAAAGAGAAGTATTAATGCAAGTCTTGACTAAAGAGTTCAGATTTTCTATTTTAATCCTTTGTAATTTTCAACCTTGGTCCCTCTTGAAACTCTAATTGAGGGCCTTGGTTAAACATTGAAGACAAGTTTGATTGAAGTTATAAACTTTAAGGGTATTCTTTAAGTTCTAGTTTTGAGCTAGATTGGGTTTTGTAAGGTTATTCTTGCATAACTAACAACTTATCACTCAATACTCCTTCCCTATTGAGTGTGGCATTTTTACCTTTCCATTTCTAAGTCTATTGGGATCCAAAGATGTTAGGTTTCATATACCTATTGTTGTTGGGTTCAATAGAGTTAGGTTGGGGGTTTGGGAAGATCCATCCGATTCACCAAAGATTGCCTACGTTGATTGCTAGGAGGTGGTGGGTTTAATATACCCTCTATTGCTTATCTTCACTCTTAGGACGTTTGAGGGAATTGTTTGAAGAGCTTCAAGAAACGATTTTCACTTCCGCATCCAAGCGTCAAGAAGCATCAACCTTGCCTCTTGATTCGCATCAAGTAGATTGTTGGCCAGAGGGGGAGATGGACCTATGAGTTGGCAATGTAGCAAAAGTTGTTTTAGCTGTAGAGGGAACTTATAGTCTTCTATTGGCAAGTTGATGAGTTCCAAAGTAAGTAATGCTAAAGATGTCAAAGATGATGATGGCGAAGGCATGGCCGAACCACCCTCAACTCCAAATAATTCTGCACATATCATTCCACCAAATCCACTTGAAGGGATGACGGGCCCAATGACTCGTTTGAGAAAAAAGAGGATGCAAGAAGCCCTGAACATTTTGATTATTGAAGTCCATTCAAAACAGGATATAACAGCTACCTCAATTCAGCCCAAATATTACAACATTTTGCAAGCTTTGGATCTTGATCCAAATGGTTCTAAATAAGTGTTTTGGACTACTTTTCAAGTGAATAAATCAGCCCAATTGGTGCAGCCAATTTTCAGCCCGAAACCCGAAAGGGTGCAAGCCCAAATTTCAGCAAGTTGGAGTTAATCCTTGAAGGTTCTTTAGGGTTCCAATTCAACACCATTTGCACGAAATTTTGAAGTCTTTTGTAGGCCAAAAACGTACATTTAAGTTGGTCAAAGATTCAGCAAAGTGGTTGGAAGTTTGAAGACTATAGAAAGGTTTAAATGTGGAAGTTTGAAGATCACATTTATTGGGTAGAATTATGGACGAATTTCAGCTGCATTTTGGGGATAATTTGAAGTTTTTTTTATTTAGAATATTAGAATTAAGTGCAAGAGTCTTCTAGGTCAAAGAGCTTTTCTTGGTCAAAGAGAAGTGTTAATGCTAGTCTTGACTAGAAGATTTAAAATTGCTATTTTAATCCTTTTGTAATTTTCAACCTTTGTCCCTCTTGAAACTCTATAAATAGGGGCCTTGGTTAACTATTAGAAGGCAAGATTTTGATGTTATAAACTTTAAGGAATTTTCCTTTCTTTGCTAGTTTCTTACTGAGCTAGTTTTAGTCTTGCAAGTATGCTTGCAAAACTTATTTGGCTTATCAACTAAAACTCTTCCTTTTAGTTGTGGCGCCTTCTACTCTTCTTTTCTAATTCATTTCATAATCCAAAGGTGTTAGGTTTATCCTAGTGTTGTTGGGTTTGAAAATTAGAGGGGTTGGGAATAGTAATTTCAAAACAACCATTTTATGATTCAAAGGTGATAGGTTTCATCCTATTATTGTTGGGTCTATTTTGGTTTGGATTGTTTTTACTTGGAAGATTTCAAGACATCTTTCAATATAGTGTGATTCAAAGGTGTTGAGTTCATTAGTACTCAATATTGTTGAATCCACTTGAGCTAGTTGTTTTGCTCAAAAGATCAATCGATGACGATTCTACAATTCACGTGAATTCGTACCTTGGATTCACATCACAAGTGACATGATTATAGAAATAATTGTTATTTTGTTCCATTGCTTCCAAAGAATATTATTTTTGTTTTATATTTGGATGATGTGGATGGTTTTACGATAATTTCACAGAATAAGAGTTGTTCTATTTATCATAATAGTATTTTTTTTTTTTTGGCATTGGTTATTTATGTAATGGACTTTACATTCTTGATCTTAAGAATCATGTATTCAACATAAACAACAAAAAATCAAAAGTTTATAGTTTCAAAAATTCATATCTCTGGCACTGTAGACTTGGTCGAGTAAATGAGAAACGCATAACCAAATTGCATAAAAATGGCTATTTGGTTCATTTGATTACGAATTATATGACAAAAGCGAGTCTTGTTTATTGGGTAAATGACCAAAACACCCTTTTCTAGAAAGAGTAAAAGAACTACAGAATTGCTAAGTCTCATACGATATATGTGGATATATGTCAATTCAAGCTAGAGAAGGTTTTTCATACTTCCTTACCTTCACTAATGATCATTCTAGATATGGTTATGTATACTTATTAAAGTATAAATATGAAGTCTTTGAAAAGTTCAGAGAGTATTGAAAAACTTGGTAAAAGTATTAAAACACTTCGATCAGATCAGGTGGAGAATACCTAAGCCGAGAATTTCAAGATTTTCTGAAACAAAATAGTATTCTATCTCAATGGACTCCTCCAAATACTCCACAGTTGAATGGTGTATCTGAAAGGAGAAATCGAACGTAAATATGGTTCGTTCCATGATGAGTCGTGCACAACTTCCCAAATCATTTTAGGGCTATGCTCTAAGTGTTGTTGCCCATATTTTAAATTATGCTCCATCTAAAGCTGTAAACTCTACCCCATATGAGATGTGTGGAAAGGAAGGAAACCAAACCTCAAATATTTGAAGGTTTGGGTGTCCTACCTTTGTTAAAAAGGTAGAAACAGACAAGCTTGATGCTAAATCTGAAAGATGTTATTTTGTAGATGATGAGGTGTTTGGTGTGACACAGTAGATCCCATCATTGGTTAAAGCCATGATATATAAATAATGCTCATAACTGAGACGGTTTGGACATACTGTCGGTTTAAGTTATTGTATGATTCTGAGATTGGTTTGTCTAGACTAATTGAATCATGCAGATGTGCCCGGGGCATATTGAGCAGGACCGATCTAGGATGGAATTAACTTGTACTGATCTTCGTAGTTAATTCGAGCCTTGTGTTCTATCTCTTAATCCCTAGAATAGAGCGGGCATGAGGATTAGACATAGTGTACTTTAATGTGCCAAAGAGTGCCATCACTTGAGGCCTATAATCTCGGTAGGTTGGGTATACGTGTTTAATTTTTTTATTGTGTTGTTGCTTGTTGAAAGAAAACCATGTACCAGTGCGTCCGGGGTGATGGTGCTCTCGATATGAGCTCGTAAGGATTATTATACAAAACTCGGCCGGTGGACTTATGTTCGGTGTAATAATAAGGTCGAGTGGTACTAATCCCAAATGATAAGAAGTCGATTTATTAATTTATTAGTAAACTAATAAATTGACGAGCACTATATCTTTGACGTGGGGAGATAAAAGAATAATTAAAGTGGTATCCGAAAGTAATTTCCTTTTGAGCAGTAGTTTCATACTTAATCCGTTAGTGGTACGATTAATTATGTGTTAGATTAATTGACAAAGTGGATTTAATTATTTAATTAATTATCCTTGGGTCAATTAGTATTGACTTAGTAAAGACTTAGAAGTCAATTTAAAAGTCCAACTAGCACTACAAGAAAATGTTCAATTACCCAGTAAAATTACCCATTAATATAATTTCATGGGTAAATACCGAACACATGAAATTCTCATAAATACGGCACAAAAATCTCATCAATTTTTTTCCCATGAGATACCCGTAAATTTTCCCATAAAATTTCCCAAATCATAAAATCCCATGACTAATACTTGGAAAAATTTAGGAGGCAAACTCTCCCTCCAATTACTACCCAAAAACTACCCATATATTGTGTTTAAGGGACAAATTTTATTGGGTAATAGTTGGGAAAATTTAGGAGGGAAACTCTCCCTCCAATTACTACCCAAAAATTATCCAAATATTATTTTTATGGGAAAATTTCATTGGCTAATACTTGGGTAAATTTAGAAGGAAAAACTCACTCCAATTCCTACCCAAATTATGAGTCATTATAATGGGTAAATTATGAGTCATTTTAGCTACCCATTTTTTACCCATTAATATTATTATGTGAAAAATAATTAAATAATAATAATAGTAGTTATCCTGGATGAATTCTTACTTTTTCACTCCACCAATAGTCTAGATTTTAGTTAGCCCTTATTTTTCTCACTTGTAAAAATTCCAAACTCAATTGCCATGGTCGTCTTTGCCACAATTTTTTTAAAATCATCCAGCCCTTTTACTTGAAACCCATCTCTTGGTCATAACCTTGATAAGATTCTTTGAAATTATGTTAGAGTGGAATGAAGCCAGCTGCAGAAATCAGTGATTCGGGGTTCTTCAACAAGGAGTGCTTAGATTAATTAAGCTAACAAACCAAGAGGTATTGAGGCGAAGGTGAAAGGGACAAGGTGCTCCAGTAAAAGGAAGTCTTCACCCTATTTTGAGATTCTGTTCACCTGTGAAATAGTTGGTAAGAATCAATTTATTCCTTAGAAATTAATTCCAGCTGCTGAATATCATGGGTTTTTCTTTTTTTGGATTATCTTTTCCCGAATCGTCATTGCCTTTGAATATCATGGGCTTTTCTTTATTTTTAGGATTAACACTGGTATTTACACAGTACCTCCAATAACTTTGTTATTCTTCAGTTCTGATTATGTTTGGTGAAGGCTTTTGATAAATAACTGTTATTGGCAAATAATTTACAGAACACGCGAGGAGGAAGAGTGAAACTGCACCCTGTTCTGAATCCTCATTCAAGAGTATGAGCACATTGAAAAGGGCGATGCATTGTATGGTAAGTTATATTTTACATTTGTAGAATATATGTCAGAGGTTTGAATATTTCTTGGAAACGGTATTGCAATGAGTGGACTTGATATATGAATATTCCACGTTGATATAATTACCAGCTAATTATAATCTAAAACATTGATTCAGCTATGGAACTGGCATTGACATTGAAGAAACTCGTGAGTGAGAAGCTCTTGAAGGTGCATAGCGTAAGATTTCTACCCTTTTTGAACTTTAATCTTCCAATGATTTTTTTCAAATAGTTGTGTGTTTTATCGGGGTTTCATTTACGATTCAAAGCCTTATTAGGCCTAGAACTACAAGATAGTGAATTGGTTGTAATTACCTATTACCCATGAAATTGGGTTATTTTTCCCATAAAATTGTCCCTTGCTAATATGATATTTTCTTGTACAATATTGTTTTGAAGTGATTTAGTATCAAGTATGACTCCATCACAATTTTTAAAACAAGAATGTATGGCTATGGAATGGGTTACATAATGGTTTAAAGATAGGTTTGCTAAAATCAAGGGATTGCCCACATAATAGTTGGATCTTAAGATGTGGTCATGCTTAGTTCATCCTAAGTGAGAGCTGGAGTGGAAGTTTGACAATGTATAGGTTTGAAGTTCAATCAACTTGCTGTCCAAAATTTAGTTTGCAGAGTTGCATGACTAGTAGCCTTTATTTTTTCACTTACCTGATGGCCTCATAAACATTTATAGTACTTCAATTATGAATCATATCATGGCCGGAACAAGAGTGTTGATTTCCCTATTTTTCAAAATTCAGGGTGCTCACCTTTTGAAAAACTATCTTAATTTTTCCTTATTTTCAAGTTTGTTTTTCCTTTTCATTGGGATTCTTCTTTTCTAGAAAATTTTCAAACTTCTTCACTGGTTTAGTATGGTTTATTTCAATAATTGATGAAACCTATGCATGTGTCCAGTCTTTAAAGTTTGTGGCAGTAAAATTGTCATCAATTCAAAGCTCACTTGTTTGTATCCCTGACTTATTTTGTTGCCCAGGTAGCTGCTCTTGCTGTAGTATCAATTGGTGTAGCTGTTGCAACAGTTACTGATCTTCAATTTCACTTTTTTGGCGCATGCATTGCCATTGCATGGATAATACCAAGTGCTGTCAATAAAATACTGTGGTCCAATCTTCAGCAGCAGGAGAACTGGACTGCTCTTGCGTATGTTACATATTCCACTAATTTCAATTTCCGCCAAAGCTTTTTGCATTGAATTAATAATGAACTCATTTTTTACCATGACTAATGCAGGTTTATGTTTTTTTTTTTTCCTTTTGTTTTTCTTTGGCATTCTAATTTGTAGCAATCTCGTTAATTTGATTTTTTTTACTTGTTGGAGTGTTGTCCTAAACAGTTATTTATGTTTTAAGTATGCTGGAGTTGGGAAAATCATATTTTACATAGATATTCATGTGCAACTTTCCTCGATATGGTTATAGATTGATTGAAAGTGGTATTCTGCATTTGCGTCTTTGGCATAGAGTTTGAAGGCTAAAGTTCTTATAATAATTGATAGATTCAGCCAATAAAACTGTTCTTTTTAATGTTGTTTCAGTTCAAATACGAATGAACATTTCATTAATATTAATTTCATATAACTTTGTTGAATATTTAGCTATTTATGTTGTTCTTTGCAGCTCATCTACAACCTATTTGATTTTAAATGAGACTAGATCGGGATTGGATGTATAATAGATTTTTAGCTGGACGAAGCTATATCAGTCCTGAATTCTTAGTAGGGGTTGAGTCATTTGTTGAATATGCCACTCAGCAACCAGCTCATATGGACTGTGATAAGATTAGGTGCCCATGTTGTAAATGTCACAATCGAAAGTATCTTTTACCAAGTGAAGTTAAATTGCATCTTTATAAGAGTGGATTTCTTAAAGACTATTATCAGTGGGTTTGCCATGGGGAACCATTGTTGGGTTTGGATCCTATGCAATTAGAAAAAAACACTTCAAGTGAAAGAAATTTAGAAGGTTTTAATCCATATCGCAACATGATTGTAGATGCAATTGATCCTAGTTTTGACCCACATTCTGTAGTTATTGAGGACCCACCAGATAAAAAAACTCAAAAGTTGTATGATTTAATCCATAAAGCTGATGAACCACTTTGGCCTGGATGTTCAAAATTATCACAGCTATCTACTGTTGCTAGATTATTAAATATAAAGTCTGAGTATCGTATATCAGAAAAAGGTTATGATGCTATCTTGGAAGTTCTTAGGGATGCAATACCAGCTGAAAATAAATTGGTTGATAGTTTTTATGAAACAAAGAAGTTTGCATCTGATTTGGGTCTCCCTTGTGAGAAAATTCATTGTTGTATTAATGGATGCATGTTATATTGGAGAGAGGATAGCAACAGAACAAGTTGTAAGTTTTGTAACCATCCTCGATATAAAGGGAGAAAGAGAGGTTTGAAAAAGAGAAAAACTGAAACACCATATAAGATGATGCATTACTTTCCTCTCACACCTAGGCTACAAAGATTGTACACTTCAAAAGTCACAGCTAATCATATGAGGTGGCATAATGAGCATGCTAAAAAGGATGGTGTGATGCAACATCCATCTGATGCTGAGGCATGGAAAAGTTTTGATCGTATGCATTCATCTTTTTCTTTAGAGGCTCGAAATGTTAGACTTGGGTTATGCACAGATGGATTTCAACCTTTTGGGCAATCAGGAAAACAATATTCATGCTGGCCTGTTATTCTAACACCATACAATTTGCCCCCGTGGATGTGTATGACAAATCCTTATATGTTCTTAACTATTATTATCCCTGGCCCAAAAAATCCAAAACAAAATATTGATGTTTATTTGCAGCCCTTGGTAGCAGAATTGCAAACTCTTTGGGAGGGTGTACAAACATATGATGTTTCAGATAAACAGAATTTTCTTATGAGAGCTGCACTTCTATGGACCATTAATGACTTTACTGCTTATAGTATGCTGTCCGGATGGAGTATATCGGGAAAAAGAGCTTGTCCCTATTGTATGGACAAATCAAAAGCTTTTAGTTTGATTAATGGTAAAAAGGTTTCATGGTTTGATTGCTATCGTCAATTTTTACCGGAGAATCATGCTTTTAGACGAAATAAATCTCACTTCATTAAGAATAGGATAGAAGGGTCTCTACCTCCGTTGACATTGACTGGTGAAGAAGTTATCAAGCAAATTGATAGTTTAGAATTGAAGAAAGTTATTGAAGTTGGTGGGGCAGAATGGAATGCTCCTATTTGCAAGTCGTGTGGATGGAAAAAACGAAGTATATTCTGGGATTTGCCTTATTGGAGTACTAATCTTATTCGTCATAATCTTGATGTGATGCATATTGAGAAGAATGTTTTTGAAAATGTGTTTGATACTGTGATGGATGTTGAAGGAAAATCCAAAGATAATGCAAAGGCAAGAGAGGATGTAAAGATTCTATGTAATCGAAAAGAGTTAGAGAAAAATGACCTAAGTGGGAAATATCCTAAAGCTTGTTATAGCTTAGGTAAAATGGAGAAAAAAATTGTGTGTGATTGGGTGACAAAACTTGAGTTTCCTGATGGCTATGTTTCAAATATGGCAAGGTGTGTGGATATGCAAAAGTATAAACTTTTTGGGATGAAAAGTCATGATTGTCATGTGTTTATGCAACGATTAATCCCAATAGCCTTTCGTGAGTTGTTGCCAATCACGGTGTGGAAAGCTTTAACGGAGCTAAGTTTGTTTTTTAGAGATCTTACATGTACAGTCATTAAAGAGAATGACAAGATCAAACTTGAGAGGAATATTCCTGTGATTTTGTGCAAATTGGAAAAGATATTTCCTCCTAGTTTTTTTAACTCCATGGAACACCTTCCCATTCACTTACCTTATGAAGCAAGAATTGCAGGGCCAGTCCAATATCGTTGGATGTATCCGTTTGAAAGTGATGTGAATCCGATTATAGATTCAACAAATTTAGATCGTTTTCTTGTTGAACTTTCTCACAAACCCTAAGACCTCTTGTTTAGAGAATATTGGCAATGAGAAGAACACCTCCAATAAATCGTCAAACAAGCAATCCTCGAAGAATGAAAGAATTCTTCCGAGAACAATACCTTTCTAATGTTAAATTCAACAATCAATGGTATAGAAACCAAAAACCTTTGAATCACAACAAAATATTAAGTGATGATCCCAACCCCCAATCTAATCTAGTGAACCCAACAATGATAGATGTATCAAATCTAACACCTTTGAATTACAATGGAATAGAAAGAAGAGTTAAAAGCGCCACATTCAAATGGAAGAAGATTTGAATGATAAGCTGTTAGTTATGTAAGGAAAACTTACAAAACCCAATCTAGTTCAAGACTAGTACTTAAGGAAACTCCTTAACAAGTTTATAACTCTCCAAAATCTTCTTATTGAATAATACTTAGCTCCTTTTATAACAAAAAGGAGAACCTTACATGATAATAGTAATTTACAAACTAAAGTCTTAGACTTATAATGTTTTGCAAAACTAGTCCCTAACTTGACTTATTGACTTATGACTCTTAAAATACTAATAATAATCTGATTCCTATTCAAAAGCCACGAAATTATTAAGCTAAAATGAAAATAAAAGACTTAGAATTATTTTTGATGAAAACTAGTGACCATTTGGTTTCCCGGGTGGCTTTCCAACTTCAATTCTTGATATGTGAAGCATTGCACCTTTTCACATAAAAGAGAACATGTTCCAATGATGTTGGAATTCTGAAAAGTTGCTTTCTTGAGTCTTGGAACCGAAATGAAGAGCTTTGAAGGCTTTAAGTGAAGATTCATGCACCTAGAGAACTTGGAAAGTCTTCATTAACTAGTCTTCATGAATTTGACCACCAAGGCTGATCCAATGCTTCTAATTGACCCCAAAAACGTGTGGAAACATCCTAGAATGTTCCTTGAGTATTCTGAACTGATATGGGCCGAAAAAACATCTAATGGAATTGGACTTGCACCCAAAACTTGCTCTCGGGTTGGGTAGAACATAAGAATCAGCACTTGTGTTTTGTTGCACTCCATTTGGGCTGTGAAAGAGTGTGGAGCGCAGCCCATAAATCATTAGCTAGAAGCTTGGTCCAAGACTCCCACAAGATTATAGAGCTTGGGCTTGAATGAGGTGTAGTTGGACTGAGCTTCTTCTAATGATTTTGTAGCTAACTTGGACAAAGCCTCTTCAATCTTTTGCTTCCTTAGCCTTGTGAGAGGCCCAACTATATCTTGAATTGGACTTGGTGGAATGGATTTGTCTTGCTGGGCTTTAGCTTTCTGAGCTTCACTTGAGTTGATGACCTTTTCGTCCACACACGAACTAGCTTGGTTCCCATCAGAAAGGTTTGTTAAACTACATATATATGTTTTTTTTTTTATTAACTTAGATGTGTTAATCGATATATTAGTACAAAGATAGTTCAATTGCTAATGCTTATTTGATTGAGGAAACATCAATGTTCTGTTCTCATTATTTTGAGCCTGATATTAGTACAAAGATAAATAAAGCATCTCGTAATGATGATGGGGGTGAAGTAGAACATTGTGAGGAGAGTATTTCTATATTTATTTCTTCGGGTCGATCATATGAGAAAGCAAAACCAAGATGTTTGACTGATGCAGAGTACAATGCTGCAAGGACTTATGTGTTACTAAATTGTGTTGAGATTGAAGAATACATTAAGTAAGCTTCTTAATGCAAATTAAATAATGTGTAAAATTTTATGGAATTATTGTTAATAAATACAATTTATTATTTGTAGGATATTTGTTAAGGAGGTGAAAGCAAATGGCACAAATGTAACTGATGAGCAAAAAGAGAGTAAGATTGAGACTGAATTTGCAAATTGGTTTGAAAAATATGTAAGTGTTACAAAAGCTATGGTTCTGTTATTTTTTAATATATGGGTACTTACATTTTTTTTTTTTTTATAGGCACGTGATGAAAGTGGCACCAGGATTAGCCAGATCATCAAGGATGTAGCTTGTGGACCTTTAAGAACTGTGATCTCTTATCCGGTGTATTTTGTTAATGGGTTTAAGTTCCATACAAGTGATCATAATTATGGGAGATCAACTTTCAACAGTGGAGTGTGCATAAAGGGTTCAAACTATAGCGATCTGTCATGTGATTATTATATTAAGGGAAATTGTGCAATTGGAATACCCTGCACTGCCTATTAAACGGGTCGTACTCTTTAAGTGTGATTGGTTTGATCCAACTTCAAATATTGGGACGAAGGTTCATAGGGAGTATAATATAGTTGATATAAACCATAAAAGAAGGTTTAATAGGTATGAACCTTTTGTTTTGGCTACTCAAGCGGCTCAAGTATACTATGCACCTTACCCGAGCACAAAAAAGGATAAAGTTGATTGGTGGGCTGTGTGCAAAGTTAAAGCAAGACTTGTTTTTGATAATTCTTCAACAGATTTGGCTTTCCAAGATGATGAAGTGGAGGAGCATTCAGTTGATATGTTTGGTCGTGTACCAGTTTTAGACGATCGAAGTGGTGTTTTGATTGATGGAAATGATGGCCATAGTGATAACTTAGGAAATGATGCAAGATGAAAACATGTCCGGGTGTAGTGAATAGTCTTGGTGATGTTGGTGTATTCTAATATTGATATACAATTCCAGATTTTACCCTTATAAGACATATGGTCCTCTGAATTTAAATTTAATTTTTAAATATTTATATCCTTTTAACTTATAGTTTGTATTACATTTCATTTTTTTAAAACCACTAATTGAAACTAATTTGACTTTATATAGTGATTGCAGATATGACCAGAATGAGGGGAAGAGGTGGACATCAAATAAAAGGAGGTAGGTCCGTTCCTAATGCAGTACTAAATGACATTTCTCGTATCGAAAATAGAAGTGACAATGAGCATGGTCATGATTCGATATCCAATGGTACGACATACTACTGTTATCTGCCAAATTCATCTTATAATTTACTTGCTATGCTTTTATGATGTGCTGAATAGTCACAAATATATAGAAGATTCAAGTCTGGTATTCAATTTGATTATTCATTGCACAAGTATGCTATTACAACCAGCTCTTCCAATGGAATTTTGTTGCAGAAATGCCTATCATGAGGGGAAAAGGTGAGTATACAGCAAGGGGAGGTAGACCCCTTCGTAGTGGAAGACCACCAAAAGACAATACACACATTGAAGAAGGAAATCAAAATCGACGTGTTGGTAGTTCAACGGTTAATGGTACTAATCTGAACTTGTAAATTTTTTAAAAAATGATATTCTTGTACCTTCTTGATTTGTCACTGATTTTTTCTTGTTATCAACTGAAATTCTTGTTTTTTTTCTCTCTTTTTTTTTATATTAAAATTTTTAATACATATTAGGTGTGAATATGCCTATGATGGGTGGTGGACATGTAGAAAGTGGAGGAACACTAAATGACAATCCACATGTTGAAGAAAGAAACCAAAATCAATTTGGTGCAGGTTCAATGATCAATGGTAATTTAAACCATACTTTTTTTAAAAAAAAATGACATACCTTGCAATTTAATGAGTAATGCAAACAAGCACCTAATTCAGTAATTGGTAGTTGCAAGATTCTTATACAATTAGTAAAACCAGATTGATCTTTGAAGAAGCTACAGAATTTCTTCTTGAAATACATAAATGAAATATTTTAAAGTGTTTTGAGTTTCTCTTAGTTTTAACTGATTTTTCTTATGTTGATATTTTTATTTTTTTCCATTTTAACCATTTATAATATAAAAATTTGAAAAAATAGTAGATGCAAATATGCCTATAATAAGGGGAAGGGGTGGACAAACAGGAAGGGGAGGTAGGTCACAATCATCAAATGACATTCCACGTGTTGCGAGAAATCAAGATCAGCGTGTTGATGATTCAGTGACCAATGGTACTACAAATTGAACTTTTAATTTCACATATACATCTTATTTATTGAGTATGTATTTACATGAGTTTAATCTCTCGGGTTGATGATGGTTTGTTTTAGGAAATACTGGTGGGAATTCAGCATGTATTTTTACCATGAAAGACACTTCTGACACTTCAAATACATCACATGGTGATAGAAATGATGCTGAAAATGTGGTTGCACTTGCAATTCCTTGATCAAGCAACAATTCACTACAACAATCCCTTCAAGGTCATTGAAATCTACTCAGCATCAACTTGGTTCTAAGGGTTTTTTTCCCAAAGTTTATGGTTTGGGTTATACTTTGTGGTTTATTTATTGATTTTTATCTACAAACTTGTCTTTTCTTTCTCTCCAACTTTCTCTATCTTCTTACATAAGTTTCGAGTCTATAATTTTCTTGTTTCTAAGTTTACTATGATGGTTTGTTCAGGAAATACTGATGGGAATGCAGCATCTCGTGTTTCTAGGAGAAAAACTTTTAATAATTCAAATACATCACATGGTGATGGAAATGAAGCTGAAAATGTGGTATCACATTCAATTCCTCAATCAGGCAATAATTCATTACAACAGTCGCATGAAGGTGGAAGAAAAGAACTCACCATCATCAATGGATTGTAAGTAATCCATCATATATGCATATAATACTGTATGTTGTATTATCTAATTTACTTGTTCATGAATTTATTAGGTTAAGCTACTCTACTGATTGCTCCCGAAAAATAACAAAAGTTTTCAAGGAGAAGGTTGATATTAAAGGCTACACATGGAGAAATGTGTCACAAGCTACAAAAGAATTTTACTTTAAAGAGTTCAAGGTATAAATATTTAGACATCTATTTTCGTATGTTATTCATTTTGAACATTGAAAATATTCATAAATTCAATTTAATGTAGAAACATTTTATATGGCATCCCGAGATTGACGCACAAGTGAAGGAGGCATGGAATTTAAAAGCTTCAGAACGCTATGCAGACTTTATGAGAGACATACGAGATAAAGTGGAAAAACCAGTTTTCTTAAATGAAGATGCTTGGATAAGCTTTAGATGTTATTGGGAATCTCCTCAGTATAAGGAAAAACGTGAAAAAATTCGAACAATAGACGCAGTGAGACGGGATATTCATCTCATACAGGAGGATCAATATCTTATATTGAGCATGCAAGGGGACTTGTAAGTTTACTATACCTTAACTTCGATTAAAAGTATAGTGATATATATATATACAAACTTATTTTTAAGTTAATTCGGGAAGAGTGAATGTGGTTGGCTGGCAAGATGATGCAACAGTTATTGATGTTGTTTTTACTTAGTTGTTGGTTGTGTTTATGAATGTGGCTGATTGGCAAGATGATGCAGCAACTATTGATGCTGTTTTAACTTTGCTGTTGGTTGTTTTATGAATGTGGCTTATTGGCAAAGATAATGCAGCAGCTATTGATGCTCTGTTTCTACTCTTTACTATTTCTACAGTTTTCTGTTCGTTTTCTTGTCATGTTGCTTGCAATTATTCTAAGAGGGAGAAAATATTCTAAGAGTGTGTGGTTTAATGATATTTTTACACAATTATTCTAATCAATTTAATGATATTTTATTTTTGAGTGTGTGGTTGATGCAAGACAAAGGTAATGAGATAAAAGTAAAATAACTCTAATTGGTGTATCTTTTGATTAGTAAATTAAGACAAAGACAATTAAATTACTTTAATGAAGCGATCAAATTCAGGACACTCAAACACCTCCGCCTAGAAGTTTGGGTGCCAAAAATTATTCTAAGAGGGAGAAAATATTTTCTCTCTAAATTTTCTCTTTCTAGTTTTCTTGTCCTGAAAACTTATGAGTTATGTATGTTGAATAGCTAATCCCTTGTATATATATAGAGTTACAAGAGAGACCCCAAGTTGGTTTAGGATTGGTCTTCCTAATGGGTTTAGATAATTAATTAGTTTTCAAATCCAATTAGGTAACTAATCTAATAGGATATACCAAATCCAAATTAGATTCCTAATCTCTAGGATTTCCTAATTCTAATTGAAACTTAAGACTTAATTAATCAAATTATTCCAATTTGTTAATTACATAATTAACGCTTAGGAATAATTAATCAATTCTACCTTTTCAATTAACACATTACAAAATTAATCGTACCACTAACGGATCAATTTTGGCACTACCATCCTACACCAGAATTGCTTCTGGAACAACTTAATTAATTTATTCTTAATCTCCTCACATTAAAGATATAGTGCTCGTTAATTCATTAATTTACTGATAAATTAATTAATTAACTTCTTTAATTCTGAGACTAGTACCACTCGATCTTTTTATTTTACCGGACATAAGTCCACCGGCCAGGTTTAGTATAATAAACATTACTAGCTCATCTCAGGAGCACCATCACCTCGGATGCACCGGTACATGGTTTCCTTCCGACAAGCAGTAGCATACTAAGTAACTAAACATGTGCACCTAACCCACCGAGACTATTGGCCATAATTGACCTCACCCTTTGGAAGATCAAAGTACAATATGTCTAATCCTCATGCCCGCTCGAGTCTAGAGATTAAGAGATAGAATACTAAGAACGATTTGTCTATTAAATCAGTACAAGACAAATCATTCTAAATGGTCCAGTTCAATACGCCCCGGGCATATTTATATGACTCAATCAGTTTAGACAAACTAATTATCCGAATCACATAATAACCTAAACCGACAGTTTGTCCAAAACTGTCTCGGCTACGAACCTCATTATTATATTATATCTTTTAATCAATGATGAGATCTACTGTGTCACACATGGCACCTCATCATCTAACTACATAATATAAATGGACAGATAATGCACAACAAAATTTAACCAAAACATTAATCGATATATTAACTGGGAAAAAGTACAATACAAGCATATCTTATGTATTGAACTCTAACAATCTCCCACTAATACTTAAGCTGTGCTTTAAGTATACATCTACATTCAACTCCTATTCACTCTGCTACTATATGTCTAGAAAAACTATATAGCTCTCGAAGTATCTGATTCCCATGCCCTCAACGTGAGCCTCAAAGACCTTTGAAGTCAATGTTTTCGTGAATGAATCTGCAAGGTTATCCTCTGATGCTATCTTAGCCACGACCACGTCTTCCCTCTTTACGATGTCTCGTATTAGGTGATACTTGCACTGTATATGCTTACTCACCTTGTGGGCTCGTGGTTCCTTCGAGTTTGCTACTGCACCGTTGTTATCACAATACACCGTGATAGACTTCTGCAAACCAGGAATCACATCTAAGTCCACTAGGAAGTTCTTGAGCCACACTGCTTCCTTCGCTGCCTCTGATGTGACAACGTATTCAGCCTCCATGGTGGAGTCCGCCACGCATTTCTGCTTGACACTCCGCCAAACTATGGCTCCGCCTCCTAGAGTAAACACATACCCTGAGGTAGACTTACTCTTATCCCTGTCGCCTTGGAAATCTGAATCTGTGTAACATCCGGGTACCAGCTCAGGCGCCTGATAGACCAACACTTGGTCTCTCGTTCTGCGCAAATACTTGAGAATGCATTTTACTGCCCAATGAGCTTTCCCAAGGTTAGTCTGATATCTGCTTACAATGCCAACGGCATAACAGATATCAGACCTCGTACACAACATGGCATACATGAGAATTCCTACTGCAAAAGCATAAAGAACTGTCTTCATGGCCTCTATCTCCTCAACAATCTTGGGAGACTGTTCCTTAGACAGATGCACTCCGTATCTGAAAGGTAGAAAATATTTCTTGGAGTTCTGCATGTTAAAACGTGCCAGAATCGTATCTATGTATGAAGCTTGAGAGAGCTTTAACGAACGTTTCCTACGATCTCGAATTATTTTGATGCCAAGGATATGTCCCGCTTCTCCTAAGTCCTTCATATCAAACTACTTGGACAGCCATGCCTTTACGTCTGATAACACTTTCTTGTTGTTGCCAATCAATAGAATGTCATCTACGTAAAGCACAAGAAACACCAAGTTTTCATCACGTATGCGGTACACACATTGCTCATCCGGACACTAAGTAAATTTGTAGGACTGGATTACCTCATCAAACCGGATGTTCCAAGATCTGGATGCCTGCTTAAGTCCGTAAATGGACCTCTTAAGCCTGCAAACCTTATGCTCTTGGCCTTTTTTAACGAATCTCTCTGGTTACTGCATGAAGATGGTTTCCTCAAGACTTCCGTTAAGGAAAGCTTTCTTGACATCCATCTGTCATATCTCATAATCTAAATGAGTAGCTATGGTCAAGAGAATCCGGATCGACTTAAGCATGGTTACTAGGGAGAAGGTTTCCTCATAATCGATTCTCTCTTGCTGAGTATACCCCTTTGCCACCAGCCTAGCTTTAAAGGTTTCCACCTTTCCGTCAAGTCCTCTCTTACGTTTGTAGACCCATTTGCATCCAATGGGCTTAAATCCATCAGGCAGGTCCACAGGCTCCCAGACTTGATTATGGTCCATTGACTCCATCTCGGATATCATTGCCTTACCCCAAGATTCTGCATCTTTATCTCGGAGAGCCTCATTGTAGTTCACTTGGTCAGGTTCAGGCGCGCCTGGGACTAAGTCTAAGGCCTCTCCCACGCCAATGAACCTGTCGGGCTGTCCTCACAACCCTCCCACTACGACGAGGTGCCACCTGTGTAGTTGCATCATCTGTGATATCTCGTGCAGTGTGTGGTGTATCTACTTGTGCTGGTACATCAGGATTATTAGTTTGTCTCATAAACTCTTCTAGTACTATCTTACTCTTGGGCTTGTGATCTAGGATATATAGTCTTTCTCTAAAAATCTAGCGTTGGTACTAACCACCGCTTTCTAATCTTTAGGAATATAAAACATACCACCTTTCGTTCCTCTAGGATATCCTACAAACAACATTAATTCTGTTCTTGCATCTAACTTAGCCGCATCTGCCTTAAGCACATGTGTTGGGCAACCCCAAATTCTGAGATGTCTTAGACTAGGCTTTCGCCCGTTCCACAACTCTACTGGGGTTGAAGGCACGGTTTTAGATGGTACAAGATTAAGAATATACATGGTTGTTTCGAAGGCATATCCCAAGAACGAACTCGGCAAATCACTATAGCTCATCATTGACCTAATCATTTCCATGATAGTTAGATTCCTTCTTTCTGCTCCACCATTCTGCTGTGGCGTATCAGGTGCAGACAACTGAGACTGAATTTCGACCTCCTTGAGGTATTCTCGAAATTTGAGGTATTCTCGAAATTTCGTGGGACAATACTCCCCACCACGATCTGATCGCAGTGTCTTGATACTCTTACCATGATGCTTCTCCACACCTGCTCTAAACTTTTTGAACTTGCCAAAGCACTCGGACTTGTGGCGCATTAAGTAAATGTACTCGTACCTTGAGTAGTCATCCGTGAACGTCACGAAATACTCAAACCCACCTCATGCGTGGACCGTCATTGGTCCACAAAAGTCAGAATGAACCAACTCTAATACTTCTTTAGCTTTATAACCTTTTGCTCTCTTGGTCATTTTACCTTCCAAGCAAGATTCGCAGGTTGAATAACTGTCAATCTCTAATGAACATAAAGGTCCATCATTGGCCAACCTCTGAATCCTACTAAGGTTTATATGGCCTAGACTAAGATGCCAAAGATAGGTTTGATTCATTTCAGAAGGTTTATTCCTCTTATTAATGTTAGATAAAGAGCAATTTGTTTCTGTGTTTTGCACAACAGGGGAGTTAGAATTAACCACAAACAAATTATCTATCAATGAACCAGAACAAATAAGTTTGTCATTTCTTCTAATAACAATAGAATCATCAGGAAAAAAAACTTATAACCGTTCTTTAAGAGTTAAGAAACCGACGAAATAAGGTTCTTTCTAAAACTCGGTACATAAAGACAATTAACTAATTTTAAACTAGAATTTTTGAAATTCAGCGTGACTACTCCTACTGCTTCTACTGACACTCTTGTAGTGTCGCTCAAATAAGTTTCTGATTCTTCTTGGCATGCTTCTTCTTCTTATTCTTCTTTCATTTAGGCGCAGAAGAAGAACTTGACGCCTTCACTGTGACCAAAGCTTGCTTCTTCTCATGGATGATGCCTTCGGCTGACACCAAATCGGTTAAGAGCTCGGGTAGAGTGTAAACTCTTTGATTCATGTTATAGTTGACCCGAAACTGCTCAAATCTAGAGGGTAAGCTCTGGGGGATGATATCTATCTGAATTTCTGGGTCGATTTCACCTCCCAACACCTCTATCTCATTAATGTTACTGATCATGTGGCACATGATCTCTCACCGATCCACCCTCAGCCATTTTAGTGTTCATCAACTTCCATATAGGCTTGCCTAGCAGTCCTGCCTTGATGAGCGAACATCTCCCTCAGGTGAGCCATCATGTTGAAGGCAGAGACCATGGGATGAAGCTGTTGTTGCAGCACATTCGACACAGAGGCTATAATGTAACACCGCGCCATCTCATCTGCTTTTCTCCACCAAGCATAGGCATCCCTATCCTCTTGAGGAGAGTCCTCGTCAGGCACATCTAGACATACTTCAGTGAGCACAAACTTTTACTGCTCTGCTGTCAGGACAATGTCCAAGTTACGACTCCAGTCGACATAATTAGGTCCAGTTAACTTATTGTTTTTCAATATAGTAGCTAAGGGGTTGAATGCCATATCGAAAAACTGTAAAATAAATAAACAGACAATGTTTCAGTGTTTAAACTAGAATTTAGAAAAAAAGAGGAAATTCTAACAATTATTGAATTACCTCAAAACAATAATTTGAATCCACCAACATCTTATTCGCCAGGATTCTCGCAAGCCAAGATAGTGTGGACGTTTACGCCAACCCACATTCGTTTGAGAAGAACCAAGTTCATTAACTACACTATCTGACCAAACGATCTATTGATCAATGTAGCCAATAGTCGGTGCTTTCAGCTGTACAAACAAGCAGCGTAACCTCGATGGGAGGAATAATACTACATATCATACACTAAGTGTGCAATTACGTGACTTCTGAGTTTGTTACCTCAGGATAGTGCGCCTCAGATGGAGAGGGTATCACATTTCTCCTAATTAAACTTACTCTAGGCATCTTACTCAGAAATTCATAATCTAGCGATCTTGTGGTTGCACTCATCCGAATGGAGGAAGACCTAAATGCCAACGCGCAAGTCCACCCACATCGCATATGAACTCGTAATGGTGGTTGTTAAACCAACCCGCTTCCACTTAGATTTTTAAATTGAGGGTTTTTCCAGTTTTAACATGCAATTAACTAACCCTAAGTTATATGCAAACAAAAAACCACATGCTTTAAAATCATGCATCTAAAATACATCACCAAAAATTAAAGCATAAAAATTAAAGCAATAAATACAGGAAATAAATGCAAAAATTAATTTCCCGACTATTATAGTTTTAATTGCTTTCATCTTCTGCCTTGATCTTGTGTCCTGACACGCAACTCAATGGATTGAGTATTGATCTTCAAAAAATGAAATCTGGAGGAAAAACGGGCCAAAACGCGACCTGAACGGGCCGGGCGTGCGGCGTAGCTGCACGCAGCAACTGCTTCACACTACTGCTGCAATTGCAGCTGCTGCTTCGTGCGCCTGCGGAGCAATTGCTACGCTGCTCGACGGCAGTTGCACCGCTGTCGGCCAGCGAATCGTCGCCGGTGCTGCCCCCTGCCTGCGATCCCTCCTTCGCTTATTCTACGCTATTTGGTCTTCTTGCAATTCGTTCTGGGTTTTCCTGGGTTTCTACGAATTAACGATAGCCCAAAACCCACGAATTCAAGTTGCCCACCATAACGCCTTCGATTACAAAAAAATTAATTGTCCTACTACAACGCTTTCTAGGAAAATTAAAGAATCGAAATTACATAGAAAAAATCCTACTATAGATTTAATCTAATCCTACACGGCTTCCAGCACATGGTTATACTATTACAAACATTCATAATAAAATCAAATCCGGACATGTCCCGGAGTTTAATTAAAAACCATACAAACGTAACCATAATAGTCGGGATTTCTTAACCACCTGCTAATAAAACCATGTAATAAATTGAACAAGCACAAAACCCAAAACCAGGCTCTGATACCAATTGAAAGATTATCTGCCCAGACCTAGTAAAAAATTTACTTTCGTGCTATGCATTCCAGAATCGGAATCTCTGGCCAAGCCAAGATGCTAGCACAATCGCTATTCCAATCCTTGATTGAAATAACATTGCGCAGGATCTTGATATGTACTTATTTGATTTATTACGCAACAAATATTTTCTCAAGAGATTGTATGCTATGTGGGCAGCAATCCACAACTGGGTTGCTGGACAATCAGCAAACCACCTCACACGCCGCCACCAAGCCACGCGCCACCGCTCGAGAAACTCAAACACCGACGACGGAAAAACCATCCGACCAAACGCCCCCACCTAGAAGTTTGGGCTGCCAAAAATTATTCTAAATTTTCTCTCTCTAAATTTTCTTTCTCTAGTTTTCTTGTCCTGAAAACTTATGAGTTGTGTATGTTGAATAGCTAATCCCTTGTCTATATATAGAGTTACAAGGGAGACCCCAAGTTGGTTTAGGATTGGTCTTCCTAATGGGTTTAAGTAATTAATTAGTTTCCAAATCCAATTAGGTAACTAATCTAATATGATAAACCAAATCCAAATTAGGTTCCTGATCTCTAGGATTTTCTAATTCAAATTTAAACTTAAGACTTAATTAATTAATTAAATAATTCCACTTTGTTAATTACATAATTAACCCTTAGGAATAATTAATCAATTAATCAATTCTACCTATTCAATTAACCCATTACAAAATTAATCGTACCACTAACGGATTAATTTTGGCACAACCATCCTACACCAGAATTGCTTCCGGAACAACTTAATTAATTTATTCTTAATCTCCCCACATCAAAGATATAGTGCTCGTAAATTCATTAATTTACTGATAAATTAATTAATTAACTTCTTTAATTCCGAGACTGGTATTCAACTCCAACACTTGGGATCAAGATAATTCAAGATCGTAGGAAACGTTCGTTAACGCTTTCTCAAGCTTCATACATAGATACGATTCTGGCCCGTTTTAACTTGTAGAACTCCAAGAAAGGTTTTCTACCTTTCTGACACGGAGTGCATCTATCTAAGGAGCAGTCTCCCAAGACTGTTGAGGAGATAGAGGCCATGAAGACAGTTCCTTATGCTTCTGCAGTATGATGTCTCATGTATGCCATGTTGTGTACGAGGCCTGATATCTGTTATGCCGTTGGCATTGTAAGCAGATATCAGAGTAACCCCGGGAAAGCTCATTGGGAGGCAGTAAAATGCATTCTCAAGTATTTGCGCAGAACAAGAGACCAAGTGTTGGTCTATCAGGCGCCTGAGCAGGTACCCCGAGGTTACACGGATTCAGATTTCCAAGGCGACAGGGATAAGAACAAGTCTACCTCAGGGTATGTGTTTACTCTGGGAGGTAAAGCCATAATTTGGCAGAGTGTCAAGCAGAAATGCATGGCAGACTCCACCATGGAGGCTGAATACGTTGCGTCATCAGAGGCAGCGAAGGAAGCAGTATGGCTCAAGAACTTCCTAGTGGACTTAGATGTTATTCATGGTTTGCAGAAGTCTATCACAGTGTATTTTGATAACAACGGTGCAGTAGCGAACTCGAAGGAACCACTAGCCCACAAGGCGAGTAAACATATACAGCGCATGAACCACCTGATACGAGATATCGTAAAGAGGGAAGACATGGTCGTGGCTAAGATAGCATCAGAGGATAACCTTGCAGATCCGTTCACGAAGACTTTGACTTCAAAGGTCTTTGAGGCTCACGTGAAGGGCATATGGATCAGATACTTAGAAGAGCCATGACAGTTTTTCTAGATATATAGGAGCAGAGTGTATAGGAGTTGAATGTCGATGTATACTTAAAGCACAACTTAAGTATTAGTGGGAGATTGTTGGAGTTGAATACATAAGCTATGCTTGTATTTTACTTTTTCCCAGTTAATATATCGATTTATGTTTTGGTTATATTTTGTTGTGCATTATTTGTCCATTTATATTATGTAGTTAGATGATGAGGTGTCTTGTATGACACAGTAGATCTCATCATTGGTTGAAAGACATAATATATAAATGAGGTTCGTAACTGAGACAGTTTTGGACAAACTGTCGGTTTAGGTTATTATGTGATTCAGATAATTAGTTTGTCTAAACTGATTGAATCATATAAATATGCCCGGGGCATATTGAACTAGACCATTTAGAATGATTTGTCTTGTACTGATTTAATAGACAAATCGTTCTCAGTATTCTATCTCTTAATCCGTAGACTCGAGCGGGCATGAGGATTAGACATAGTCTACTTTGATCTGCAAAAGGGTGAGGTCAATTATGACCAATAGTCTCGGTGGGTTGGGTGCGCGTGTTTAGTTACTTGGTGTGCTGCTGCTGGTCAAAAGGAAACCATGTACTGGTGCGTCCGGGGTGATGGTGCTCCCGAGATGAGCTCGTTATGTTTATCTTAACCCACCTGGTGGACTTATGTCCGGTATAGTAAAAAGGTCGAATGGTACTAGTGTCAGAATTAAAAAAGTTAATTAATTAATTTATCAGTAAATTAATAAATTAGCGAGCACTATATCTTTGATGAATTAATTAAGTTGTTTCGGAAGCAATTCTGGTGTAGTGCCAAAATTAATCCGTTAGTGGTACGATTAATTTTGTAATGAGTTAATTAAATAGGTAGAACTAATTAATTGATTAATTATTCCTAAGGGTTGATTATGTAATTAACAAAGAGAAATTAATTTATTAATTAATTAAGTCTTAAGTTTCAATTAGAATTAGGAAATCCTCGAGATTAGGAATCTAATTTGGATTTGGTTTGTCCTATTAGATTAGTTACCTAATTGGATTACTTAAACCCATTAAGAAGACCAATCCTAAACCAACTTGGGGTCTCTCCTGTAACTTTATATATAGACAAGGGATTAGCTATTCCACAATATACAATTCATAAGTTTTCAAGACAAGGAAACTAGAGAGAGAAATAATTCTGCTCAGAATTTTCAAATTTCATAGCCATCTTTGGCCGGTGGATTTTTGTCCAATTTTGGCGGTGGCGCGTGTCTTTCTCTCTCCTCTCAGGCGGCGTATGTAGTACACGTTCTAGGTGCGGTGGTGCTGGAATTTTTTTGGGAAGTGGATTGTGGTGATAGCTGATCAATTGCTCGCTAGAACGTTGCCCACATAACGTGCGATCGAAGTCTTGAGGCATACAAGTGAATCACTTGAGTAAACGCTTCAATAGGTAATTCTTATGTTTTCGCTTTTAATTAAGAATTTATTTTTTGCGTGATAAATCGAATAAGTACATACCAAGATCATGCGCAATGTTATTTCAAGTAAGGGTTGGAATAGCGATTATGCTAGCGTCTAGACCTGGCCAGATATTCCTATTCTTGAATGCATAGCATGAAATTGAGTTTCTGGCTAGGCTCGGGCAGATAATCTTTCAATAGTATGCTTTGATTTGCCAAAAAGTGTGGTCAGTTTTGAGGCCTAGGTTTCGGTAAGTTGGGTATGCATATTTAGTCTTTTATTGTGTCGTTGCTTGTCGAAAGAAAACCATGTACCAGTGCGTCCGGGGTGATGACGCTCCTGAGATGAGCTCGTAAGGATTATTATACCAAACCTGGCCGGTGGACTTCTGTCCGGTATAGTAATAAGTTCGAGTGGTACTCTTTTCAGATTATAAGAAGTCGATTAATTAATTTATCAGTAAATTAATAAATTGAAGAGCACTATATCTTTTACATGGGGAGATAATAGAATAAATTAAAGAGGTACAAAGAAACAATTTCCTTTGGAGCGGTAGTTTCATAATTAATCCGTTAGTGATACGATTAATTATAAGTTGGATTAATTGACAAAGTGAATTTGGTTAATTAATTAATTATCCTTAAGTAAATTGACAAAGTGGATTTAATTATTCGATGAATTATCCTTGGGTCAATTAACGAAGTGGATTTAATTAATTAAAAGTCTTTGGGTCAATAAGTATTTTGACTAGACTTGCAAAGACTAAGAAAAGTCAAAATTAAATCCAACTAGTAAGGCCCAACTCAAAAGCCCACTAGATCTCCTAAGAAGCTCCCTATAGATAGATAAGTTACCCTTACAAACTCAAGATAACACTTTTATTTTTTCTTTGCCTCCAAGAAAGAGAAAATCCTAGAGAGAGATTTTTTAAAAATTCTTCTTCTTCAAGTTTTTCTGAAGTCAGATTTTAGATCTCTTTCAAGGTAAAAGAATAGGCTTTGGATTTTCCAGAGTGGGTTGATCGGATCTAAGAAAGGGACATTTTTTTTTTTGGCGGATTTAGCATTTTCTAATGGTTTTTGGTTTTTGGCGCCCGGTGCATTTTTTCGGCATCCTAGCGGGTTCGGTCTTTTTGGCATATCCGATGTAGATCTTGTCGAATTTGTTTCTCTAGTAACTAAACGAACTCTGGTGGACTGGGTTTTCTATTTTGGGGCATATCTGTTCATCGGTGTTGGTTTTCGGAGTAGATTTGATTTAGATCTGATAGGCTGGGTAATTTCTAGCCCGATCTGATCTTGGGTTTTCAGATCTAGTGTTCTTGAGGAGTTTTCGAGTATCAGTTCTGTAGAAAGTTGCCCACACAACTTCAGGACGTATCTTGGAGTCATTCTTAGGATTTCTTGGGAGTGAAGCTTCAAATCTTGGATGTTTATCTTTCTCAAGTTATTTTCTAATGGACATGCATCAAAGGTATAATCTTTGATTCCACTTTATTTAAAGATTGAATTTTTTGTGTGTCGTTTAATAGATCTAACAAGTATAAGCCTAGATCCGCTCATGAGAATTGATTATAGTGTTTGAGCTCGATCAAAAGTTTCCGATTCTGGAATGCATATCATGAAAGTGAAATTTTTTATTTGGCCCGGACTGGATCTTAATTCCTTCATTTCCAAGATCTTGCTTCCTTTTCAGAAATATTCGAGAGAGAGAGAGATCAAAGCCGACTTCGAGTGGGTCTCGGTTTAACTATTTCTCCAAGTCCCTTCTAGGTCTTTCTCTCTTTGGAGGCAAGACTAACATGTCTTATAAGTTTCTTCTAATTTTCAAGGCTTTTACTTATCTATTTATAAGAGTTTCAAGGGAGACCTACTGGGCTTTTGAGTTGGGCTTTTAGTTGGACTCTTAATTAATTTCAAAGTCTTTACTAGACTAATTAATTCCAATTGACCAATGATGATTAATTAAATAATTAAATCCAATTAACCCAACTCATAATTAATCGTACCACTAACGGATTAATTATGAAACTACCGCTCAAAAGGAAATGGCTTCTGGGTACCACTTTAATTATTCTTTTATCTCCCCACGTTAAAGATATAGTGCTCATCAATTATTAATTTACTGATAAATTAATGAATTGACTTCTTCTCATCTGAGACTAGTACCACTCGACCTTATTACTATACCGTACATAAGTCCACCGGCCGGGTTTAGTATAATAATCCTTACGAGCTCATCTCGAGAGCACCATCACCCCAGACACACCAGTACATGGTTTCTTTTCGACAAGCAACAACACAATAAGAAATTAAACACGTATACCCAACCTACCGAGATTATAGGCCTCAAGTGACCGCACTCTTTGGCAAATCAAAGTACACTATGTCAAATCCTCATGCCCGCTCTAGTCTAGGGATTAAGAGATAGAATACAAGGCTCGAATTAACTACGAAGATCAGTACAAGTTAATTCGAGCCTAGATCAGTCCTACTCAATATGCCCCGGGCACATCTGTATTATTCAATTAGTCTAGACAAACCAATCTTAGAATCATACAATAACTTAAACTGACAGTATGTCCAAACCGTCTCAGTTACGAGCATTATTTATATATCGTGACTTTAACCAATTATGAGATCTACTGTGTCACACCAAACACCTCATCATCTAGTCATATGATATATGTATAACATGTAATTATATACTGAAACACAATCAATATGAAACTGAGAAATAGTTTTTCACACAAGCAAAACTTGTTAGTATTCAAAACTAACACTTCAAAATCACATTTTGCACATCCACATGAATAATAGAAATTTTGCATAGTGCTCCGGGTGTCTTGCTTAGAAATTCATGCAGTTGAACTAGCAGTAAAATTCTGTGCCACTTGCTCCAGAGTGCATTTTCTCAAAGTTTTTCAAACAATTTCTAGTGTTCTTCTAATAGGACTGAACTTGCTAAGTGTGTTCGCTTACTCTAGATAGAATAATGTGAATATGAAATGAGATTTGTGAATCATTTTCTCTTTCATTCACTACGTGCCTAAATTCATCTGAGTGAGCATGTTTGAGCCTATGTAAGTAATTCTTTGAATGCTTACCTTTTGATTGAGTGAGTGAATAATTTATGTTGAGGAGAGTATCTTGAATTTGTGAAAAGTATGCATGTCACTGCTTGATTCTAACGTGGAATGTTGAAATGATAAAAAGTAACTAAAAGCCTATATATGTTCAACCCTCTCTTCCCACACACAATAGTCTTGAGGCCCGGCCCCGAAGCCGATTCTTCCCTTGAGCTAAGCCGAAATCGCGGAACCTCTTTAACCGTTCTCTCAGTCTATCATTTGTATGCTTGCTAAAGAAGTTTGCTTGCTGTTTGAGCGCTAAAATAGCTAATAATATACATATGGATCCTCAGTTGGTTATATATTGCGTGTGCATTTACTACAATGGGGAAATAAAGAAATGAAGAAGTAAGGGATGTCAAAGCCCTAGACCTTCGAAAAAAAACTATATATATTGAGGAAGTGAGGGATGTTTAAGCCCTGCACCCTCATGTAAGTATAATCAAATGATCTAAAATAGAACATCGCATTAAGTGTTTAAACAGTAGTGAACCATTTGGATTGAAAAATCTCCATTTTCTAGCCTTAGACCTTTTCTATCCTTATCTTGAACCTTGATTCTCAACCCTTTTGTGATTTTCTGATTAATGTTTCATATTGAGGATTGGTGCGGAGATGTGATATTCTCTTAAACATATGGTTAATGTTCCTTGGCAGAAATCTTGAGAGTCTAGTATACATTTGTAATCCCCTATATTGAGTGTGGCTCTTCTAAGTTTACCTTGAGAAGATGATTGGATTAGAAAATGCTTCTAATAGAACTCTTTCATGTTTAGCTGCATTCATATGTCTTGTTTAAGCTAATGCTCTTCGAAGGGATGTCCTACCTTGTTTTGAAAATTCAGCATCTTGAAGCGCCTAAAACCTCTGGATTGCATTTAATGGTCAGCTGTTTGAATTTTCTTAGAGTTTGATTGACTTTGCTTGATGACAAGCAATATTTTAAATGTAGGGTGGTGGAGTGCACGCGATTCATCACTTTTATTGTGACCTTTCACACCGTCACTCGACAATTTAAGTAAGGAATCTCTCTTGTTTCTATGATTTTCCATGTTTATGTTGGTTATTTGTGAATTGTAGGGCGGGATTAAAAGTGATGAACCCATGCACGATTTTGATCCAAAACAGCACCATAGGAGCTTGCCACAGAAGCTGAACGAATTAGGAGAATCGAAACGGAGGGAAAGGACCAGCTGGCCTACACTCAAGACTCAACCGTGCACTGAAGTTACTACTTTGTCCCCATCGTTTGTAGTTAATTACAACCCTAATTTGTAGCGGGTATAAATACCCAAAAGACAAGGCCACTAGGGCATCTTTTGTTCACTTTCATCTCGGCCGCTTTGTAAATCTTCTTGACTACTCTTCGAGCTAGGGTTTTGCAGCTGTTGGGTTGTGAGTTTGGATCGATGGAGTGTCCATCTTGGAGAGGAAGCCCTGGACGAGTTAGTGTTGGTGGACGAGTTAGTGTTGTAGTCCAGCTAAGGAGACTGTCCTCATCACTAAATCATACGGTAGTTTTCTTATTTGTCGCCAGTATTGGGTGTTGTAATCTTATCTGAATCCTTTGGTGTATATATTGTGGATGGTTGTTGCTTCCTTACTGTTGGCTTTTAGTACCGCGGTTGTTTTCCTTGCATGTTCATAGCTGGACCGAGATTGCTTGTTCCCCTTCCCCTAGGCGAGTGCAATCAGAAGGGATTTTTTCTCTTCTCGGAGAGAAATCGAGACCCGCAAACTGCTAGTACAGGTTAAGACAACCCAATGGGAACAACCCGGTATAATCTCAGCTGTCCAAAGCATATATAACACAATCCGAACTCAAATGATGGTTGAATCTCCTCCTCAAACTCAACCCTATGTCCCAATCTTGCTACTTTTGTGCTTTGTGAATTGTTTGCCCGCTTATGTATGTTTTCCCCTGCCCATTAATTAAAAGAAATTTGAATCTTGCAAGTGGGATCGACACCTAATACACTTCACAACAGGGTCTTGGAATCCCTTAGTGCGAATTTTAAGTTTTTTTTTTATTTTGGTGTGTTTTTCGCACTCCAATAAGGGAAGTGTGTTGTTGGTGGAGTCTTCCAAGAAAAGGAAGGCAAATACTGTTCTTAAGAAGAACAAGAAGAAAAAGCCCACCACCAAAGCAAGCTATAAGAAAGAGGATAATAAGCCTTAGGGCGCATGCTTCCACTGCCATAAGGATGGCCACTGGAAAAGGAACTGCGAAGAGTACCTGGATACTTTGAAGCAAAAGAAGTTTGGTGAAGTCTCCACCTCTGCTTCAGATATGTTTATGATTGAAACCAATTGTTCTACTTTATTTGACTCTTGGGTATTAGATACCGGATCTGGATCTCATATTTGTACAAATATGCAGGGTCTAAAGAGAAGTAGTGATGCGAATCAAGGAGATACTTCACATTTCGATGATGTTGATTATCAAGGAGCGGCTAAGGAGGCCTTGGATCAAACTTCTAAGGGTGGATTTCTAGCAGAGAACATTTCCCTCAACATGCCCATGTCAGGAATTTCGTTCCCCGGGCAGAATTGAACATTTCCCTCGACATGCCCATGTCGCCCGAGGAAGGTTGAAAGTCGCATTTATGAGCTGAATTTATGGACAAATTTCAACAGCATTTGGGTGATATTTCAAGCTATTTTTCTGCATTTAATTATTTAGAATATTACAATTAAAGAGTCTTTTTAGTCATAGAGTTTTTCATGGTCAAAGAGTTTTTCTTAGTCATAGAGCTTTTCTTTCTCAAAGAGCTTTTCTTGGTCAAAGAGAAGTATTAATGCAAGTTTTGACTAGAGAGTTCAGATTTTCTAGTTTGATCCTTTGTAATTTTCAACCTTGGTCCCTCTTGAAACTCTATAAATTAAGGGCCTTGGTTAAACATTGAAGACAAGTTTGATTGAAGTTATAAACTTTAAGCGTATTCCTTAAGTTCTAGTCTTGAGATAGATTGAGTTTTGTAAGATTATTCTTGCATAACTAACAACTTATCACTCAATACTCCTTCCCTATTGAGTGTGGCGTTTTTACCTTTCCATGTCTAAGTCCATTGTGATCCAAAGGTGTTAGGTTTCATATACCTATTATTGTTGGGTTCAATAGAGTTAGGTTGGGGGTTTGGGAAGAGTCATCCGATTCACCAAAGATTGCCTACGTTGATTGGTAGGAGGTGGTGGGTTTAATATGCCTATCTTCATTCTTAGGAGGTTTGAGGGAATTGTTTGAAGAGCTACAAGAAACAATCTTCATTTCCGCATCCAAGCGTCAAGAAGCATCAACCTTGCCTCTTGATTCGCATCAGTTGGTATCAGAGCTAAGTTTTCTTACTAGCTCATATCTTTAAATTTCATACTATCAAAAAAAAAAAAAAAAAGAAGAGAAATCGATTTAGTCAAAAAAAAAAAAAAAAAAGAGAGAGATTTCGATTCAGTCAAAAAAAAAAAAAAAAACTATTGAAGTATCAAGTTCTTCATTCCATTCTTCTATTCATTTTCTTCTTCTACCTTTTTATTTCTAAACCCTCTTTTCTTTTCTTTGATCTTAAAAATGCCTTATATTCCAAGTTGTGACGTTTTGTGAGAAACTTCCAAGACTTGATCGGGGTTTGAGTCTAGTGCTAAGAAAGGAGTGGTAAAATAGTGCAACTTTCTTCTACTAAATCGGCCTTAAACACGATAGAAAATTTCTTTTCATTTGGGTTGAGATATATAATAGGGAAAAGGGGTGTGAGGTACTTTTAACTTTATTTTTGTATTTATCTTCTAATGGCAGATCCAACCGGTGAAACGCCTAAATAAAAAGCATTAACACACCACAAGGCGACTTGATCAAATCCTTGAAAGGGTCATCACCCGGATGGACCAACTCGAACTTGCTTTCCAACAAGAGAGACAGCTAGGAAGTCAACAAGATGATGAGGAGGATGATGGGAGATCCGAGGAGTCCTTAATAATAAGAAATAGAAACGATGTGGAATCCAATGCTTCGCCAGTGAGGATATGAAGGGGAAACCATAGAAGGGACAAGACAATGATCTTCAGGGACTCAAGATCATGATTCCTGAGTTTCATGGCAAAAATGATCCCGAGATTTACATGGTTTGGGAATCTATGGTGGAGAAAATCTTTTCGATTCATGATTATTCAGATGAGAAGAAGGTAAAAATTGCTTCCCTTGAATTTCAATCATATGCTCTAACTAGATGCGATAAGATGATTTCCACTAGGAGAAAGAACAGGGAAAGGCCAATAGAGACATGGGAGGAAATGAGATCAATTACGAGGAAAAGATTTCTTCCTCCACTTTTCTATCGAGAGTTGTACAACAAGTTGCAAAGCATTACTCAAGGGTCTAAAACTGTTTCGGGGTACTATCAAGAATTGGATATTGCCGTGACAAGGGCCAACATAGAAGAAGATGAAGAGGCAACCATGGCACCATTTCTAAGAGGCATTCGAAGTGAGATCGCGGATGTAGTGGAATTGCAACACTACATGGACTTGGGGAAAATGGTTCATATGGCTGAAAAAGTTGAAAGGCAACAAAAGAGGAGGAGTGGCTCAAACAAAATTCCAACAAGAAGTTCTACTTGGAGCAAAATGGAAGATGACAAGAGGGACTCAAGGAAATTTGAGCAAAGGAAGCCTTTCACAAAACGTGACTCAAGTAAACCCTCTACTTCTTCTTCCTCTAAACTAACATGTTTTCGGTGTTTACGAAAAAGGCATATTGCTTCTAAATGTTAAAATAAGAAAACCATGATGATGATGGAGGATGGCATGGTTTATAGCCAAAGTGAGGATGAAAGTGATCAAAAGGACATCGAAGATATGGGGGAACAAGAGGCTGAAGATAGTTGTGAGGAAGTGCTGGGTACCTTAAGATCTTTGAATGCACAAGTTGGAGAAATTGACGGACGACGCAACACAATCTTTCAACACTCATTGCAAACTCCAATATAAGGTTTGCTTGCTAATCATTTATATTGGTAGTTGTACTAATGTGGCAAGTTCTGTTCTTGTAGAAAAATTGGGGCTACCAACCATCAAACATCCTTGTCCCTACGGTTTCAATGGTTAAATAACCATGGAGAAATCAGGGTGAACCGCCAAGTGAGAGTTCCTTTCTCCATTGGCTTTATGAGGATGAAATCCTTTGTGATGTGGTTCCCATAGATGCTGGTCATATTTTGTTGGGATGACCATGGGAGTTTGATCACGATGCTACACATTTTGGCAAGACAAATCAATATCAAATTGTGCACAATAAAAAGTCCTACACTCTTGTTCCCTTAGCTCCTCAACAAGTGCATAAAGAACAAGTGAAAATGAGAGAAAAAAGGCAAAAGGATAGGATCGAGGAAAAAGAGCCAAATGAGTGTGAAAAAGCAAGAGATTGTGAGGACAAAAACAAAGTGAGAGAAAAAGAAAAAGCAAGAGATTGTGAGGATAAAAGCAAAGTGAGTGATAAAGGGAAAAATCCAAAAGCAAGTGAGAAAAAAGGAGCCTTCTTTGTAAGCATAAGAGATGTTGCGCGAACCCTTCAAGCAAAACACCATTGCTTGATTCTCTTGTTTTAATGATTCCATCATTACTTCTAATGACTTACCTAGTGATTTACCACTAGAGATTTTGGGTTTCTTAAGTGATTTTGCATATGTACTTTCGGAAGACATACCAAGTGGATTGTCACCAATAAAAGGGATTGAACATCAGATTGATTTTGTGCCCGGTTCACAAATTCCTAACAGTCCTGCCTATGGAATGAATTCGAAGGAAACAAGAGAGCTGCAAAAGCAAGTTGATGAACTCCTTGCTAAAGGTAGTATTCGTGAGTCTCTTAGTCCGTGTGCTGTTCCGGTAATTTTGGGGCCTAAGAAAAATGGAACATGGCGTATGTGTGTGGATTGTGGGGCTGTTAACAAAATTACTATTAAGTATCGTCATCCTATTCCTAGATTAAATGATATGCTTGATGAGTTATTTGGTGCTAAATTCTTCACTAAAATTGACTTAAAATCTTATTACCACCAAATCTGGTTATGCCTTTTGGCTTGACTCACCCAAGTACTTTCATGAGGCTTATGAATCATGTTCTTAGGAGTTTTATAGGAAAATTTGTTGTTGTGTATTTTGATGACATTTTGATATATAGCAAGACTTTTGTTGAGCATGTTGAGCGTTTGAGACTTGTGTTGATTACACTTCGAAAGGAGAAGTTGTATGCTAATCTGAAAAAGTGTGCCTTGTGTGGAACAAGTAACATTCCTTGGTTTTGTTGTGTGTTCTAATGGGCTGAGAATTGATGAGGAAAAGATCAAGACAATCAAGGAATGGCCAATTCCTACCAATGCATTCGAGGTGAGATCATTTCATGGCCTTGCTAGTTTCTATGGAAGGTTTGTGCGAGATTTTTCAACAAAGGCAGCACCACTCAATGAGTTGGTTAAAAAGAATGTGAAATTTGAATGGGGTGAGAGCCAACAAAAAGCTTTTGGTCTTCTTAAGCATGATTTGACTAACTCTCATGTTTTAGTCTTGCCAGATTTTTCTAAAGCTTTTGAAGTTGAGTGTGATGCCTCAGGTGTTGGTATAGGGGTTGTTCTTCTTCAAGGAAGTTGACCTATTGCTTACTTTAGTGAAAAACTCAATGGTGCAGCCTTGAACTACCCAACTTATGACAAGGAGCTTTATGCCATCGTGAGGGCTTTGGAGACTTGGCAGTACTACCTCATGCATTGTGAGTTTGTGATCCACACCGACCATAAATCCATCAAATACCTCAAGGGGCAAAGGAATTTGCACAAGCGACATGCCAAGTGGATCTCTTTCATTGAAACATTTCCCTATGTGGTCAAGTATAAAAAGGGTATGGAAAACGTAGTAGCTGATGCACTCTCCCGAAGGTACACCTCATCATTACTATGCATGCTACTATCATGGGATTTGAGTTCTTGAAAGAATTGTATGTGCTTGATTCTACAAACTTGAAGGTTTCCTTTTCAAAGGAAATCAACTTTGTGTTCCTATTTGTTCTCTTAGAGAATTGCTTGTTAGAGAAGCTCATTGTGGTGGTTTAATGTGGCATTTTGGAGTTTTGAAAACTTGTGATATCCTTAGTGAACATTTCTTTGGCCTAGCATGAAAAAAGATGTGCAAAGAATTTGTGAGAGATGTCTCGATTGTAAAAAGGCTAAGTCTACTTCACTTCCCCATGGTTTGTATACACCATTGCCTATTCCTTGTGCACCTTGGACTGATGTTTCTATGGATTTTGTGCTTGGGTTGCCAAGGTCCCAAAGGGGCATGGATTCAATTTTTGTTGTGGTTGATCATTTTCAAAAGTGGCTCATTTCATTGCATGTAAGAAGACGGATGATGCTAGTAATGTTGCTAATATTTATTCTTTAAGGAAATTGTTCATCTTCATGGTATTCCTAGAACGATTGTGTCTGATAGGGATGTGAATTTTTTGAGCTATTTTTGGAAAACTTTGTGGGCAAAATTATAAACTAAACTCTTGTCTTCAACTTCAAGCCATCCGCAAACCGATGGACAAACTGAGGTTACTAATAGAACATTGAGCATGATATTGGGAGCAATCATCAAAAAGAATTTGAAAGATTGGGAAGCATGCCTTCCAATTGCTGAATTTGCTTACAACCGGACCTTGCATTCTACTACTGGTTATTCTTTTTTTGAATTGGTATATGGATTTAACCCTTTAGCTCCCTTGGATTTGTCTCCTCTGCCAATCAAAGAGCAGGTTAACATGGATGGTGCTCAAAGGGCTGCAAACGTGAAGAAGTTACATGAGCAAGCTCGAGCAAACATTGAGCACAAGACCAAACAATACACCAAGAAAGCTAACAAGTGGAGAAGAAAAGTCTTCTTTGAACCCGGTGATTGGGTTTGGGTTCACATGAGGAAGGAGAGATTTCAGGCTGTAAGAAGATCAAAATTGCATCCTAGGGGAGATGGACCATTCCAAGTGTTGGCCAAGATCAATGATAATGCTTACAAATTGGACCTTCCCGAGGAGTATGCAGTTCTTTTAATGTTTCTGACTTATCTCCTTTTGAATTTGATGCAGATTCCCTATATTCACATTTTCGATGATGTTGAATATCAAGGAGCTGCCAAGGAGGCCAGCAGAGAACATTTCCCTCTAATGCCCATGTCAGGAATTTCGTTCCCCAGACAGAATTGAACATTTCCTCCGACATGCCCATATCGCCTGAGGAAGGTTGAAAGTCGCATTTATGAGCTGAATTTATGGACAAATTTCAACAGCATTTGGGTGATATTTTCAAGCTGTTTTTCTGCATTTAATTATTTAGAATATTAGAATTAAAGAGTCTTCTTAGTCATAGAGTTTTTGCGGGTCAAAGAGTTTTTCTTAGTCATAGAGCTTTTCTTTCTCAAAGAGCTTTTCTTGGTCAAAGAGAAGTATTAATGCAAGTTTTGACTAGAGAGTTCAGATTTTCTATTTTGATCCTTTGTAATTTTCAACCTTGGTCCCTCTTGAAACTCTATAAATTAAGGGCCTTGGTTAAACATTGAAGACAAGTTTGATTGAAGTTATAAAATTTAAGGGTATTCTTTAAGTTCTAGTCTTGAGCTAGATTGGGTTTTGTAAGGTTATTCTTGCATAATTAACAACATATCACTCAATACTCCTTCCCTATTGAGTGTGGCGTTTTAACCTTTCCATTTCTAAATCTATTGTGATCCAAAGGTGTTAGGTTTCATATACCTATTATTGTTGGGTCCAATAGAGTTAGGTTGGGGGTTTGGGAAGATCCACCGATTCACCAAAGATTGCCCACATTGATTGCTAGGAGGTGGTGGGTTTAATATACCCTCTATTGCCTATCTTCATTCTTAGGACGTTTGAGGGAATTGTTTGAAGAGTTACAAGAAACGATCTTCATTTCCGCATCCCAGCATCAAGAAGCATCAACCTTGCCTCTTGATTCGCATCAAGTAGGTTGTTGGTCAAAGGGGAGATGGACCTATGAGTTGGCAATGTAGCAAAGTTGTTTTAGCTGTAGGGAACTTGATGAGTTCCAAGGAAGTAATGCTAAAGATGTCAAAGATGATGATGGCGAAGGCATGGCCGAATCACCGTCAACTCCAAATAATTTTGCATTCCACCAAATCCACTTGAAGGGATGACTGGCCCAATGACTCGTTTGAGAAAGAATAGGATGCAAGAAGCCCTGAACATTTTGATTATTGAAGTCCATTCAAAAGAGGATCCAACGGCAACCTCAATTCAACCCAAATATTACAACATTTTGCAAGCTTTGGATCTTGATCCAAATGGTTTTAAATAAGTGTTTTGGACAATATATCAGCCCAATTGGTGCAGCCAATTTTCAGCCGAAACCCGAAAGGGTGCAAGCCCAAATTTCAGCAAATTGGAGTTAATCCTTGAAGGTTCTTTAGGGTTCTAATTCAACACCATTTGCACGAAATTCTGAAGTCTTTTGGAGGCCAAAAACCTACATTTAAGTTGGTCAAAGATTCAACAAAGTCGTTGGAAGTTTGAAGACTATAGAAAGGTTTAAATGTGGAAGTTTGAAGATCACATTTATTGGGCAGAATTATGGACGAATTTCAGCTGCATTTTGGGATAATTTGAAGTTTGTTTTTATTTAGAATATTAGAATTAAGTGCAAGAGTCTTCTAGGTCAAAGAGTTTTTCTTGGTCAAAGAGAAGTGTTAATGCTAGTCTTGACTAGAAGATTTAGAATTGCTATTTTTAACCCTTTTGTAATTTTCAACCTTGGTCCCTCTTGAAAATCTATAAATAGAATGCAATATTTGATGTTATAAACTTTAAGGAATTTTCCTTTCTTTGCTAGTTTTAGTTTTGCAAGTATGCTTGCAAAACTTATTTGGTTTATCAACTAAAACTCTTCCTTTTAGTTGTGGCACCTTCTACTCTTTTTTTCTAATTCATTTCATAATCCAAAGGTGTTAGGTTTATCCTAGTGTTGTTGGGTTTGAAAATTAGAGGGGTTGGGAATAATAATTTCAAAACTACCATTTTATGATTCAAAGGTGATAGGTTTCATCCTATTGTTGTTGAGTCTATTTTGGTTTGGGTTGTTTTTGCTTGGAAGATTTCAAGACATCTTTCAATATAGTGTGATTCAAAGGTGTTGAGTTCATTAATAATCAATATTGATGAATCCACTTGAGCTAGTTGTTTTGCTCAAAAGATCAATCGAGGATGATTCTACAATTCACGTGAATTCGTACATTGGATTCACATCAGTTTGGTATCAGAGTACAGTTTCCTTGATTTGATCATATCATTATTTTTTTATCTATCTATCTATCTATCTATCTTGCATCTTATTATTATCATATTTGTCTTGTTTCTATTTGAAGGTTCAAGTTTGCAAGAAGAAAAAGAAAAAAAGATTGTAAAAAAAAAAAAAAAAAAAGAGTACGTTAAAAAAAAAAAAAAAGAGAAGAAAGTATCTTTCTAGCTTCTTAAATTAATGATGGGAATCAAGCTAGTTCGTGTGTGGACGAAAAGGTCATCAACTCAAGTGAAGCTCAGAAAGCTAAAGCCCAGCAAGACAAATCCATTCCACCAAGTCCAATTCAAGATATAGTTGGGCCTCTCACAAGGCTAAGGAAGCAAAAGATGGAAGAGGCTTTGTCCAAGTTAGCTACAAAATCATTAGAAGAAGCTCAGTCCAACTACACCTCATTCAAGCCCAAGCTCTATAATCTTGTGGGAGTCTTGGACCAAGCTTCTAGCTAATGATTTATGGGATGCGCTCCACAATCTTTCACAGCCCAAATGGAGTGCAACAAAACACAAGTGCTGATTCTTATGTTCTACCCAACCCGAGAGCAAGTTTTGGGTGCAAGTCCAATTCCATTAGATGTTTTTTCGGCCCATATCAGTTCAGAATACTCAAGGAACATTATAGGATGTTTCCACACGTTTTTGGGGTCAATTAGAAGCATTGGATCAGCCTTGGTGGTCAAATTCATGAAGACTAGTTAATGAAGACTTTCCAAGTTCTCTAGGTGCATGAATCTTCACTTAAAGCCTTCAAAGCTCTTCATTTCGGTTCCAAGACTCAAGAAAGCAACTTTTCAGAATTCCAACATCATTGGAACATGTTCTCTTTTATGTGAAAAGGTGCAATGCTTCACATATCAAGAATTGAAGTTGGAAAGCCACCCGGGAAACCAAATGGTCACTAGTTTTCATCAAAAATAATTCTAAGTCTTTTATTTTCATTTTAGCTTAATAATTTCGTGGCTTTTGAATAGGAATCAGATTATTATTAGTATTTTAAGAGTCATAAGTCAATAAGTCAAGTTAGGGACTAGTTTTGCAAAACATTATAAGTCTAAGACTTTAGTTTGTAAATTACTATTATCATGTAAGGTTCTCCTTTTTGTTAAAAAGGAGCTAAGTATTATTCAATAAGAAGATTTTTTTGAGAGTTATAAACTTGTTAAGGAGTTTCCTTAAGTACTAGTCTTGAACTAGATTGGGTTTTGTAAGTTTTCCTTACATAACTAATAGCTTATCATTCAAATCTTCTTCCATTTGAATGTGGCGCTTTTAACTCTTCTTTCTATTCCATTGTAATTCAAAGGTGTTAGATTTGATACATCTATCATTGTTGGGTTCACTAGATTAGATTGGGGGTTGGGATCATCACTTAATATTTTGTTGTGATTCAAAGGTTTTTGGTTTCTATACCATTGATTGTTGAATTTAACATTAGAAAGGTATTGTTCTCGGAAGAATTCTTTCATTCTTCGAGGATTGCTTGTTTGACGATTTATTGGAGGTGTTCTTCTCATTGCCAATATTCTCTAAACAAGAGGTCTTAGGGTTTGTGAGAAAGTTCAACAAGAAAACGATCTAAATTTGTTGAATCTATAATCGGATTCACATCAGGTGGTATCAAAGCACGGCTTTCTTGTTGTTCATATCTTTATAAAAAAAAAAAAAGTTTGGTTCTTTGTTTCACAATCAAGTCTTCTTCTATTTTATTTTGTTCTTTTCTAAGCTTTGTTTCTTTTCTTACTTTAAAAGTGCCTTTTTTTTCTTCTATTTCTTTGTGGTTGTAAATTTGTGTTGAGGAACTTCCAAAGTTCAATTGGGGTTTGATTCTTGCACTAAGGAAAGAGTTGAAAAACACGAGTGCAACTTGTCCCTACTAAATCAGCCTTAAACACGAGTGAAAATTTTCTTTTCATTTGGGTTGAGACATAAAGGGGAAAAGGGGTGTGAGGTATTTATAACTATTATTTGTTGTTTATCTTTTAATGGCAGATTCAACCGGTGAAACACCTGAACAAAAGGCATGGAGGGAACACACCACAAGACGACTTGATCAAATCCTTGAAAGGGTCATCACCCGGATGGACCAACTAGAACTTGTTTTTCAACAAAGAGAAGAGAGGCAGCTAGGAAGTCAACATGATGATGAGGAGGATGATAGGAGATCTGAGGAGACCTTAATATGAAGAGATAGAAATGATGAGGAATCAAATGTTTCACCAGTGAGGGCACGAAGGGGAAACCATAGAAGGGGACAAGACAACAATCTCATGGGACTTAAAATCAAAATCCCTGAATTTCATGGCAAAAGTGATCCCGAGGCATACTTGGAGTGGGAAACAAAAGTGGAGAAGATCTTTTCTATTCATGATTACTCTGAAGAAAAGAAGGTAAAAATTGCTTCTCTTGTGTTTCAATCTTATGCTCTAACATGGTGGGACAAGTTGTTATCTACTAGGAGAAGAAATCGGGAGAGGCCAATTGAGACTTGGGATGATATGAAGTCAATCATGAGGAAACGCTTTCTTCCTCCACATTTCTATAGGGATTTGTATAACAAATTGCAAGGAATCTCTCAAGGCTCAAAAACTGTGGCTGAATATTATCAAGAGATGGAAGTTGCAATGACAAGAGCCAACATCGAAGAAGAAGAAGAGGCTACCATGGCTCGGTTTTTAGGTGGTCTTAAGAGAGAAATTGCTGAGGTGGTTGAGTTGCAAAATTACATGGATTTGGAGGAAATGGTTCATGTAGCCGAAAAGGTAGAAAGGCAGTAAAAGAGAAGATATGGTTCGAACAAGTTTCCTTCTAAGAACCATTCATGGAACAAGAAGGATGATGAAAAAAAAGATTCAAAGAAGTTTGAGCCAAAGAAATCTTTCTCCAAAGGTGACACTAGTAAACCTTCTACTTCTTCTACTTCCAAACTAACATGTTTTCGTTGTTTGGGAAAAGGACATATTGCTTCTCAATGTCCAAATCAGAAAACCATGATGTTACTTGAAGATGGCACAATTCTTAGCCAAAGTGAAGGCGAAGATGATGAAAAGGACATTGAAGAAGTTGGAGAACAAATGGCTGAAGATAGTAGTGAGGAGGTGCTGGTTACAATCAGGACTTTGAATACACAAATTGGTGAACTGGATGATCAACGCAACAATATCTTCCACATTTGTTGTAGAGTTCAAGATAAGGTTTGTTTGTTAATCATTGATAGCGGTAGTTGTACTAATGTTGCAAGTTCTCTTCTTGTAGAAAAGCTGGAACTACCTGTTATCAAGCATCCTAGTCCTTATAGGTTGCAATGGCTGAATGATCATGGAGAAGTAAGGGTCAATCGCCAAGTGAAAGTCCCTTTTTCAATTGGCAAATATGAAGATGAAATTCTTTGTGATGTGGTTCCAATGGACGCTGGACACATCTTGTTGGGAAGACCTTGGGAGTACGATCATGATGCCAAGCATTTTGGAAAGACAAATCAGTACCAAATTTTTCACAAAAAGAAGTCTTACACTCTTGTACCTTTGACACCTCAATAGGTTCATAAAGAGCAAGTGAAAATGAGAGAAAAAAGGCATCAAAAGAAAAGTGAGAAAAAAAGGCCAAAAGAGTGTGAAAAAGCAAGAGATTGTGAGGAGAAAAGCAAAGGGAGTGAAAAAGAAAAAGCAAGGGATTGTGAGGACAAAAGCAAAGGGAGTGATAGTAAGAAAGATTCAAAGGCAAGTGAGAAAAAAAAAAAAGCCTTCTTTGCTAGCATGAGAGATGTAGAAAGAGCCCTCAAAGCAAAAGACCATTGCTTTATTCTCTTATTCAATGAATCTGCTCTTGTTTCTAATGACTTACCTAGTGATTTGCCACTAGAAATTGTTGGTGTTTTGAATGAATTTTCAGATGTCATACCCGAAGAGCTACCAAAGGGATTACCACCAATTAGGGGGATAGAGCACCAAATTGATTTTGTGCCTGGATCACAAGTGCCAAATCGGCCAGCATACAGGATGAATCCGGAGGAGACCAAGGAATTACAAAAACAAATTGATGAACTCTTGGAAAAAGGTAGTATTTGTGAGTCTTTGAGTCCTTGTGCCGTTCCAGTCATTTTGGTTCCCAAAAAGGATGGAACTTGGCGCATGTGTGTAGATTGTAGGGCTGTTAACAAAATTACCATTAAGTATCGTCACCCTATTCCTAGATTAGATGACATGCTTGATGAATTGTTTGGTGCAAAGTTCTTCACTAAAATTGACTTAAAATCTGGTTATCACCAAATTAGAGTTAAGGAAGGTGATGAATGGAAAACAGCTTTCAAGACTAAATATGGACTCTATGAGTGGCTTGTTATGCCTTTTGGCTTAACAAACGCCCCTAGTACTTTTATGAGACTCATGAATCATGTGCTTAGATATTTCATTGGAAAATTTGTGGTTGTTTACTTTGACGACATTCTGATCTATAGCAAAAGTTTTGATGATCATGTTGAACATTTAAGACTTGTCATGGCTACACTTCGTGAAGAAAAATTGTATGCTAATCTTAAAAAGTGTGTCTTTTGTGTGGAACAAATAACTTTTCTTGGGTTTGTGGTAAGTTCTGATGGGTTAAGTGTTGATGATGAAAAGATCAAGGCTATCAGGGAATGGCCTACTCCAACCAATGCAACCGAGGTGAGATCTTTTCATGGCCTTGCTAGTTTTTATAGGAGGTTTGTGCGTGATTTCTCTACTAAAGCAGCCCCCTTGAATGAACTAGTAAAGAAAACTGTGAAGTTTGAATGGGGTGAAAACCAACAAAAAGCTTTTGATCTTCTTAAGCATGAGTTGACTAACTCTCCTGTTTTAGCTTTACCTGATTTTTCTAAGGCTTTTGAGGTTGAGTGTGATGCTTCAGGGGTTGGAATAGGGGCTGTTCTTCTTCAAGGTGGTCGCCCAATTGCCTACTTTAGTGAGAAACTCAATGGGGCAGCCATGAATTACCCTACTTATGACAAGGAGCTCTATGCCATTGTGAGAGCATTGGAGACATGGCAACACTACCTCATGCCATGTGAATTTGTGGTACATACGGACCATGAATCCATAAAGTATCTCAAAGGACAGAAAAATTTGCACAAGCGACATGCCAAATGGATCTCTTTTATTGAGACTTTCCCTTACGTGGTCAAGTACAAAAAGGGTAAGGAAAATGTAGTGGCTGATGCACTATCTCGGAGGTACACTCTTATCACTACAATGCATGCTACTATCATGGGATTTGAATACATTAAAGATTTGTATGAATCTGATGTTGATTTTTCAACCATTTTTGTTATATGTGAAAAAGGAGCATTTGAAAAGTTTTACCGATATGAGGGGTACTTGTTTAAAGGAAATCAGTTGTGTATTCCTATTTGCTCACTTAGGGAATTGCTTGTTAGAGAAGCTCATTGTGGAGGATTAATGGGGCATTTTGGGGTTCTCAAAACTTGTGATATTTTGAGTGAACACTTTTTCTGGCCTAGTATGAAAAAGGATGTGCAAAAGGTATGCGAAAGGTGTCTTGAATGTAAAAAGGCTAAATCCACTTCACTTCCCCATGGATTGTATACACCACTTCCTATTCCCAATGCACCTTGGATTGATGTATCGATGGATTTTGTGCTTGGTTTACCAAGGTCTCAGAGGGGGATGGATTCTATCTTTGTGGTAGTTGATAGGTTTTCTAAGATGTCTCATTTCATTGCATGTAAAAAGACAGATAATGTCATGTGGCTGATATGTTTTTCAAAGAGATTGTTCATCTTCATGGTATTCCAAGAACCATTGTTTCAGATAGAGATGTAAAATTTCTAAGTTACTTTTGGAAAACCTTGTGGGGTAAATTGGGGACTAAGCTTTTGTTTTCAACTTCAAGTCATCCTCAAACTGATGGTCAAACTGAGGTCACTAATAGGACCTTGGGTATGTTGTTGAGAGCATTAATCAAAAAGAATTTGAAGAGTTGGGAGGATTGTCTTCCAATAGCTGAGTTTGCTTATAATCGTACTTTGCATTCTACTACTGGTTTCTCACCATTTGAGTTGGTTTATGGATTTAACCCTTTAACTCCCTTGGATTTGTCTCCATTACCAATTAAAGAACAGGTTAACTTAGATGGAGCTCAAAGGGCTGAGAAAGTGAAAAAGCTTCATGAGCAAGCTCGTGCCAATATTGAGAAAAAGACCAAGCAATATGCCAAGCAAGCTAATAAGGGGCGTAAACAAGTCATTTTTGAACCCGGGGATTGGGTTTGGATTCACATGCGCAAGGAACGATTTCCAACTGCTAGGCGTTCAAAGCTACATCCACGGGGAGATGGACCATTTCAAGTGGTGTCTAGAACAAATGACAATGCCTACAAGCTTGACCTTCCCGAGGAGTATGGTATTAGTTCTTCATTCAATGTTTCTGACTTATCTCCTTTCGAATTTGATACAGGTACATTGGATTCGAGGACGAATCCTTTTCAAGGGGGAGGGAATGATGGGAATCAAGCTAGTTCGTGTGTGGACGAAAAGGTCATCAACTCAAGTGAAGCTCAGAAAGCTAAAGCCCAGCAAGACAAATCCATTCCACCAAGTCCAATTCAAGATATAGTTGGGCCTCTCACAAGGCTAAGGAAGCAAAAGATGGAAGAGGCTTTGTCCAAGTTAGCTACAAAATCATTAGAAGAAGCTCAGTCCAACTACACCTCATTCAAGCCCAAGCTCTATAATCTTGTGGGAGTCTTGGACCAAGCTTCTAGCTAATGATTTATGGGATGCGCTCCACAATCTTTCACAGCCCAAATGGAGTGCAACAAAACACAAGTGCTGATTCTTATGTTCTACCCAACCCGAGAGCAAGTTTTGGGTGCAAGTCCAATTCCATTAGATGTTTTTTCGGCCCATATCAGTTCAGAATACTCAAGGAACATTATAGGATGTTTCCACACGTTTTTGGGGTCAATTAGAAGCATTGGATCAGCCTTGGTGGTCAAATTCATGAAGACTAGTTAATGAAGACTTTCCAAGTTCTCTAGGTGCATGAATCTTCACTTAAAGCCTTCAAAGCTCTTCATTTCGGTTCCAAGACTCAAGAAAGCAACTTTTCAGAATTCCAACATCATTGGAACATGTTCTCTTTTATGTGAAAAGGTGCAATGCTTCACATATCAAGAATTGAAGTTGGAAAGCCACCCGGGAAACCAAATGGTCACTAGTTTTCATCAAAAATAATTCTAAGTCTTTTATTTTCATTTTAGCTTAATAATTTCGTGGCTTTTGAATAGGAATCAGATTATTATTAGTATTTTAAGAGTCATAAGTCAATAAGTCAAGTTAGGGACTAGTTTTGCAAAACATTATAAGTCTAAGACTTTAGTTTGTAAATTACTATTATCATGTAAGGTTCTCCTTTTTGTTAAAAAGGAGCTAAGTATTATTCAATAAGAAGATTTTTTTGAGAGTTATAAACTTGTTAAGGAGTTTCCTTAAGTACTAGTCTTGAACTAGATTGGGTTTTGTAAGTTTTCCTTACATAACTAATAGCTTATCATTCAAATCTTCTTCCATTTGAATGTGGCGCTTTTAACTCTTCTTTCTATTCCATTGTAATTCAAAGGTGTTAGATTTGATACATCTATCATTGTTGGGTTCACTAGATTAGATTGGGGGTTGGGATCATCACTTAATATTTTGTTGTGATTCAAAGGTTTTTGGTTTCTATACCATTGATTGTTGAATTTAACATTAGAAAGGTATTGTTCTCGGAAGAATTCTTTCATTCTTCGAGGATTGCTTGTTTGACGATTTATTGGAGGTGTTCTTCTCATTGCCAATATTCTCTAAACAAGAGGTCTTAGGGTTTGTGAGAAAGTTCAACAAGAAAACGATCTAAATTTGTTGAATCTATAATCGGATTCACATCAGGTGGTATCAAAGCACGGCTTTCTTGTTGTTCATATCTTTATAAAAAAAAAAAAAGTTTGGTTCTTTGTTTCACAATCAAGTCTTCTTCTATTTTATTTTGTTCTTTTCTAAGCTTTGTTTCTTTTCTTACTTTAAAAGTGCCTTTTTTTTCTTCTATTTCTTTGTGGTTGTAAATTTGTGTTGAGGAACTTCCAAAGTTCAATTGGGGTTTGATTCTTGCACTAAGGAAAGAGTTGAAAAACACGAGTGCAACTTGTCCCTACTAAATCAGCCTTAAACACGAGTGAAAATTTTCTTTTCATTTGGGTTGAGACATAATAGGGAAAAGGGGAAAAGGGGTGTGAGGTATTTATAACTATTATTTGTTGTTTATCTTTTAATGGCAGATTCAACCGGTGAAACACCTGAACAAAAGGCATGGAGGGAACACACCACAAGACGACTTGATCAAATCCTTGAAAGGGTCATCACCCGGATGGACCAACTAGAACTTGTTTTTCAACAAAGAGAAGAGAGGCAGCTAGGAAGTCAACATGATGATGAGGAGGATGATAGGAGATCTGAGGAGACCTTAATATGAAGAGATAGAAATGATGAGGAATCAAATGTTTCACCAGTGAGGGCACGAAGGGGAAACCATAGAAGGGGACAAGACAACAATCTCATGGGACTTAAAATCAAAATCCCTGAATTTCATGGCAAAAGTGATCCCGAGGCATACTTGGAGTGGGAAACAAAAGTGGAGAAGATCTTTTCTATTCATGATTACTCTGAAGAAAAGAAGGTAAAAATTGCTTCTCTTGTGTTTCAATCTTATGCTCTAACATGGTGGGACAAGTTGTTATCTACTAGGAGAAGAAATCGGGAGAGGCCAATTGAGACTTGGGATGATATGAAGTCAATCATGAGGAAACGCTTTCTTCCTCCACATTTCTATAGGGATTTGTATAACAAATTGCAAGGAATCTCTCAAGGCTCAAAAACTGTGGCTGAATATTATCAAGAGATGGAAGTTGCAATGACAAGAGCCAACATCGAAGAAGAAGAAGAGGCTACCATGGCTCGGTTTTTAGGTGGTCTTAAGAGAGAAATTGCTGAGGTGGTTGAGTTGCAAAATTACATGGATTTGGAGGAAATGGTTCATGTAGCCGAAAAGGTAGAAAGGCAGTAAAAGAGAAGATATGGTTCGAACAAGTTTCCTTCTAAGAACCATTCATGGAACAAGAAGGATGATGAAAAAAAAGATTCAAAGAAGTTTGAGCCAAAGAAATCTTTCTCCAAAGGTGACACTAGTAAACCTTCTACTTCTTCTACTTCCAAACTAACATGTTTTCGTTGTTTGGGAAAAGGACATATTGCTTCTCAATGTCCAAATCAGAAAACCATGATGTTACTTGAAGATGGCACAATTCTTAGCCAAAGTGAAGGCGAAGATGATGAAAAGGACATTGAAGAAGTTGGAGAACAAATGGCTGAAGATAGTAGTGAGGAGGTGCTGGTTACAATCAGGACTTTGAATACACAAATTGGTGAACTGGATGATCAACGCAACAATATCTTCCACATTTGTTGTAGAGTTCAAGATAAGGTTTGTTTGTTAATCATTGATAGCGGTAGTTGTACTAATGTTGCAAGTTCTCTTCTTGTAGAAAAGCTGGAACTACCTGTTATCAAGCATCCTAGTCCTTATAGGTTGCAATGGCTGAATGATCATGGAGAAGTAAGGGTCAATCGCCAAGTGAAAGTCCCTTTTTCAATTGGCAAATATGAAGATGAAATTCTTTGTGATGTGGTTCCAATGGACGCTGGACACATCTTGTTGGGAAGACCTTGGGAGTACGATCATGATGCCAAGCATTTTGGAAAGACAAATCAGTACCAAATTTTTCACAAAAAGAAGTCTTACACTCTTGTACCTTTGACACCTCAATAGGTTCATAAAGAGCAAGTGAAAATGAGAGAAAAAAGGCATCAAAAGAAAAGTGAGAAAAAAAGGCCAAAAGAGTGTGAAAAAGCAAGAGATTGTGAGGAGAAAAGCAAAGGGAGTGAAAAAGAAAAAGCAAGGGATTGTGAGGACAAAAGCAAAGGGAGTGATAGTAAGAAAGATTCAAAGGCAAGTGAGAAAAAAAAAAAAGCCTTCTTTGCTAGCATGAGAGATGTAGAAAGAGCCCTCAAAGCAAAAGACCATTGCTTTATTCTCTTATTCAATGAATCTGCTCTTGTTTCTAATGACTTACCTAGTGATTTGCCACTAGAAATTGTTGGTGTTTTGAATGAATTTTCAGATGTCATACCCGAAGAGCTACCAAAGGGATTACCACCAATTAGGGGGATAGAGCACCAAATTGATTTTGTGCCTGGATCACAAGTGCCAAATCGGCCAGCATACAGGATGAATCCGGAGGAGACCAAGGAATTACAAAAACAAATTGATGAACTCTTGGAAAAAGGTAGTATTTGTGAGTCTTTGAGTCCTTGTGCCGTTCCAGTCATTTTGGTTCCCAAAAAGGATGGAACTTGGCGCATGTGTGTAGATTGTAGGGCTGTTAACAAAATTACCATTAAGTATCGTCACCCTATTCCTAGATTAGATGACATGCTTGATGAATTGTTTGGTGCAAAGTTCTTCACTAAAATTGACTTAAAATCTGGTTATCACCAAATTAGAGTTAAGGAAGGTGATGAATGGAAAACAGCTTTCAAGACTAAATATGGACTCTATGAGTGGCTTGTTATGCCTTTTGGCTTAACAAACGCCCCTAGTACTTTTATGAGACTCATGAATCATGTGCTTAGATATTTCATTGGAAAATTTGTGGTTGTTTACTTTGACGACATTCTGATCTATAGCAAAAGTTTTGATGATCATGTTGAACATTTAAGACTTGTCATGGCTACACTTCGTGAAGAAAAATTGTATGCTAATCTTAAAAAGTGTGTCTTTTGTGTGGAACAAATAACTTTTCTTGGGTTTGTGGTAAGTTCTGATGGGTTAAGTGTTGATGATGAAAAGATCAAGGCTATCAGGGAATGGCCTACTCCAACCAATGCAACCGAGGTGAGATCTTTTCATGGCCTTGCTAGTTTTTATAGGAGGTTTGTGCGTGATTTCTCTACTAAAGCAGCCCCCTTGAATGAACTAGTAAAGAAAACTGTGAAGTTTGAATGGGGTGAAAACCAACAAAAAGCTTTTGATCTTCTTAAGCATGAGTTGACTAACTCTCCTGTTTTAGCTTTACCTGATTTTTCTAAGGCTTTTGAGGTTGAGTGTGATGCTTCAGGGGTTGGAATAGGGGCTGTTCTTCTTCAAGGTGGTCGCCCAATTGCCTACTTTAGTGAGAAACTCAATGGGGCAGCCATGAATTACCCTACTTATGACAAGGAGCTCTATGCCATTGTGAGAGCATTGGAGACATGGCAACACTACCTCATGCCATGTGAATTTGTGGTACATACGGACCATGAATCCATAAAGTATCTCAAAGGACAGAAAAATTTGCACAAGCGACATGCCAAATGGATCTCTTTTATTGAGACTTTCCCTTACGTGGTCAAGTACAAAAAGGGTAAGGAAAATGTAGTGGCTGATGCACTATCTCGGAGGTACACTCTTATCACTACAATGCATGCTACTATCATGGGATTTGAATACATTAAAGATTTGTATGAATCTGATGTTGATTTTTCAACCATTTTTGTTATATGTGAAAAAGGAGCATTTGAAAAGTTTTACCGATATGAGGGGTACTTGTTTAAAGGAAATCAGTTGTGTATTCCTATTTGCTCACTTAGGGAATTGCTTGTTAGAGAAGCTCATTGTGGAGGATTAATGGGGCATTTTGGGGTTCTCAAAACTTGTGATATTTTGAGTGAACACTTTTTCTGGCCTAGTATGAAAAAGGATGTGCAAAAGGTATGCGAAAGGTGTCTTGAATGTAAAAAGGCTAAATCCACTTCACTTCCCCATGGATTGTATACACCACTTCCTATTCCCAATGCACCTTGGATTGATGTATCGATGGATTTTGTGCTTGGTTTACCAAGGTCTCAGAGGGGGATGGATTCTATCTTTGTGGTAGTTGATAGGTTTTCTAAGATGTCTCATTTCATTGCATGTAAAAAGACAGATAATGTCATGTGGCTGATATGTTTTTCAAAGAGATTGTTCATCTTCATGGTATTCCAAGAACCATTGTTTCAGATAGAGATGTAAAATTTCTAAGTTACTTTTGGAAAACCTTGTGGGGTAAATTGGGGACTAAGCTTTTGTTTTCAACTTCAAGTCATCCTCAAACTGATGGTCAAACTGAGGTCACTAATAGGACCTTGGGTATGTTGTTGAGAGCATTAATCAAAAAGAATTTGAAGAGTTGGGAGGATTGTCTTCCAATAGCTGAGTTTGCTTATAATCGTACTTTGCATTCTACTACTGGTTTCTCACCATTTGAGTTGGTTTATGGATTTAACCCTTTAACTCCCTTGGATTTGTCTCCATTACCAATTAAAGAACAGGTTAACTTAGATGGAGCTCAAAGGGCTGAGAAAGTGAAAAAGCTTCATGAGCAAGCTCGTGCCAATATTGAGAAAAAGACCAAGCAATATGCCAAGCAAGCTAATAAGGGGCGTAAACAAGTCATTTTTGAACCCGGGGATTGGGTTTGGATTCACATGCGCAAGGAACGATTTCCAACTGCTAGGCGTTCAAAGCTACATCCACGGGGAGATGGACCATTTCAAGTGGTGTCTAGAACAAATGACAATGCCTACAAGCTTGACCTTCCCGAGGAGTATGGTATTAGTTCTTCATTCAATGTTTCTGACTTATCTCCTTTCGAATTTGATACAGGTACATTGGATTCGAGGACGAATCCTTTTCAAGGGGGAGGGAATGATGGGAATCAAGCTAGTTCGTGTGTGGACGAAAAGGTCATCAACTCAAGTGAAGCTCAGAAAGCTAAAGCCCAGCAAGACAAATCCATTCCACCAAGTCCAATTCAAGATATAGTTGGGCCTCTCACAAGGCTAAGGAAGCAAAAGATGGAAGAGGCTTTGTCCAAGTTAGCTACAAAATCATTAGAAGAAGCTCAGTCCAACTACACCTCATTCAAGCCCAAGCTCTATAATCTTGTGGGAGTCTTGGACCAAGCTTCTAGCTAATGATTTATGGGATGCGCTCCACAATCTTTCACAGCCCAAATGGAGTGCAACAAAACACAAGTGCTGATTCTTATGTTCTACCCAACCCGAGAGCAAGTTTTGGGTGCAAGTCCAATTCCATTAGATGTTTTTTCGGCCCATATCAGTTCAGAATACTCAAGGAACATTATAGGATGTTTCCACACGTTTTTGGGGTCAATTAGAAGCATTGGATCAGCCTTGGTGGTCAAATTCATGAAGACTAGTTAATGAAGACTTTCCAAGTTCTCTAGGTGCATGAATCTTCACTTAAAGCCTTCAAAGCTCTTCATTTCGGTTCCAAGACTCAAGAAAGCAACTTTTCAGAATTCCAACATCATTGGAACATGTTCTCTTTTATGTGAAAAGGTGCAATGCTTCACATATCAAGAATTGAAGTTGGAAAGCCACCCGGGAAACCAAATGGTCACTAGTTTTCATCAAAAATAATTCTAAGTCTTTTATTTTCATTTTAGCTTAATAATTTCGTGGCTTTTGAATAGGAATCAGATTATTATTAGTATTTTAAGAGTCATAAGTCAATAAGTCAAGTTAGGGACTAGTTTTGCAAAACATTATAAGTCTAAGACTTTAGTTTGTAAATTACTATTATCATGTAAGGTTCTCCTTTTTGTTAAAAAGGAGCTAAGTATTATTCAATAAGAAGATTTTTTTGAGAGTTATAAACTTGTTAAGGAGTTTCCTTAAGTACTAGTCTTGAACTAGATTGGGTTTTGTAAGTTTTCCTTACATAACTAATAGCTTATCATTCAAATCTTCTTCCATTTGAATGTGGCGCTTTTAACTCTTCTTTCTATTCCATTGTAATTCAAAGGTGTTAGATTTGATACATCTATCATTGTTGGGTTCACTAGATTAGATTGGGGGTTGGGATCATCACTTAATATTTTGTTGTGATTCAAAGGTTTTTGGTTTCTATACCATTGATTGTTGAATTTAACATTAGAAAGGTATTGTTCTCGGAAGAATTCTTTCATTCTTCGAGGATTGCTTGTTTGACGATTTATTGGAGGTGTTCTTCTCATTGCCAATATTCTCTAAACAAGAGGTCTTAGGGTTTGTGAGAAAGTTCAACAAGAAAACGATCTAAATTTGTTGAATCTATAATCGGATTCACATCAGGTGGTATCAAAGCACGGCTTTCTTGTTGTTCATATCTTTATAAAAAAAAAAAAAGTTTGGTTCTTTGTTTCACAATCAAGTCTTCTTCTATTTTATTTTGTTCTTTTCTAAGCTTTGTTTCTTTTCTTACTTTAAAAGTGCCTTTTTTTCTTCTATTTCTTTGTGGTTGTAAATTTGTGTTGAGGAACTTCCAAAGTTCAATTGGGGTTTGATTCTTGCACTAAGGAAAGAGTTGAAAAACACGAGTGCAACTTGTCCCTACTAAATCAGCCTTAAACACGAGTGAAAATTTTCTTTTCATTTGGGTTGAGACATAATAGGGAAAAGGGGAAAAGGGGTGTGAGGTATTTATAACTATTATTTGTTGTTTATCTTTTAATGGCAGATTCAACCGGTGAAACACCTGAACAAAAGGCATGGAGGGAACACACCACAAGACGACTTGATCAAATCCTTGAAAGGGTCATCACCCGGATGGACCAACTAGAACTTGTTTTTCAACAAAGAGAAGAGAGGCAGCTAGGAAGTCAACATGATGATGAGGAGGATGATAGGAGATCTGAGGAGACCTTAATATGAAGAGATAGAAATGATGAGGAATCAAATGTTTCACCAGTGAGGGCACGAAGGGGAAACCATAGAAGGGGACAAGACAACAATCTCATGGGACTTAAAATCAAAATCCCTGAATTTCATGGCAAAAGTGATCCCGAGGCATACTTGGAGTGGGAAACAAAAGTGGAGAAGATCTTTTCTATTCATGATTACTCTGAAGAAAAGAAGGTAAAAATTGCTTCTCTTGTGTTTCAATCTTATGCTCTAACATGGTGGGACAAGTTGTTATCTACTAGGAGAAGAAATCGGGAGAGGCCAATTGAGACTTGGGATGATATGAAGTCAATCATGAGGAAACGCTTTCTTCCTCCACATTTCTATAGGGATTTGTATAACAAATTGCAAGGAATCTCTCAAGGCTCAAAAACTGTGGCTGAATATTATCAAGAGATGGAAGTTGCAATGACAAGAGCCAACATCGAAGAAGAAGAAGAGGCTACCATGGCTCGGTTTTTAGGTGGTCTTAAGAGAGAAATTGCTGAGGTGGTTGAGTTGCAAAATTACATGGATTTGGAGGAAATGGTTCATGTAGCCGAAAAGGTAGAAAGGCAGTAAAAGAGAAGATATGGTTCGAACAAGTTTCCTTCTAAGAACCATTCATGGAACAAGAAGGATGATGAAAAAAAAGATTCAAAGAAGTTTGAGCCAAAGAAATCTTTCTCCAAAGGTGACACTAGTAAACCTTCTACTTCTTCTACTTCCAAACTAACATGTTTTCGTTGTTTGGGAAAAGGACATATTGCTTCTCAATGTCCAAATCAGAAAACCATGATGTTACTTGAAGATGGCACAATTCTTAGCCAAAGTGAAGGCGAAGATGATGAAAAGGACATTGAAGAAGTTGGAGAACAAATGGCTGAAGATAGTAGTGAGGAGGTGCTGGTTACAATCAGGACTTTGAATACACAAATTGGTGAACTGGATGATCAACGCAACAATATCTTCCACATTTGTTGTAGAGTTCAAGATAAGGTTTGTTTGTTAATCATTGATAGCGGTAGTTGTACTAATGTTGCAAGTTCTCTTCTTGTAGAAAAGCTGGAACTACCTGTTATCAAGCATCCTAGTCCTTATAGGTTGCAATGGCTGAATGATCATGGAGAAGTAAGGGTCAATCGCCAAGTGAAAGTCCCTTTTTCAATTGGCAAATATGAAGATGAAATTCTTTGTGATGTGGTTCCAATGGACGCTGGACACATCTTGTTGGGAAGACCTTGGGAGTACGATCATGATGCCAAGCATTTTGGAAAGACAAATCAGTACCAAATTGTTCACAAAAAGAAGTCTTACACTCTTGTACCTTTGACACCTCAATAGGTTCATAAAGAGCAAGTGAAAATGAGAGAAAAAAGGCATCAAAAGAAAAGTGAGAAAAAAAGGCCAAAAGAGTGTGAAAAAGCAAGAGATTGTGAGGAGAAAAGCAAAGGGAGTGAAAAAGAAAAAGCAAGGGATTGTGAGGACAAAAGCAAAGGGAGTGATAGTAAGAAAGATTCAAAGGCAAGTGAGAAAAAAAAAAAAAGCCTTCTTTGCTAGCATGAGAGATGTAGAAAGAGCCCTCAAAGCAAAAGACCATTGCTTTATTCTCTTATTCAATGAATCTGCTCTTGTTTCTAATGACTTACCTAGTGATTTGCCACTAGAAATTGTTGGTGTTTTGAATGAATTTTCAGATGTCATACCCGAAGAGCTACCAAAGGGATTACCACCAATTAGGGGGATAGAGCACCAAATTGATTTTGTGCCTGGATCACAAGTGCCAAATCGGCCAGCATACAGGATGAATCCGGAGGAGACCAAGGAATTACAAAAACAAATTGATGAACTCTTGGAAAAAGGTAGTATTTGTGAGTCTTTGAGTCCTTGTGCCGTTCCAGTCATTTTGGTTCCCAAAAAGGATGGAACTTGGCGCATGTGTGTAGATTGTAGGGCTGTTAACAAAATTACCATTAAGTATCGTCACCCTATTCCTAGATTAGATGACATGCTTGATGAATTGTTTGGTGCAAAGTTCTTCACTAAAATTGACTTAAAATCTGGTTATCACCAAATTAGAGTTAAGGAAGGTGATGAATGGAAAACAGCTTTCAAGACTAAATATGGACTCTATGAGTGGCTTGTTATGCCTTTTGGCTTAACAAACGCCCCTAGTACTTTTATGAGACTCATGAATCATGTGCTTAGATATTTCATTGGAAAATTTGTGGTTGTTTACTTTGACGACATTCTGATCTATAGCAAAAGTTTTGATGATCATGTTGAACATTTAAGACTTGTCATGGCTACACTTCGTGAAGAAAAATTGTATGCTAATCTTAAAAAGTGTGTCTTTTGTGTGGAACAAATAACTTTTCTTGGGTTTGTGGTAAGTTCTGATGGGTTAAGTGTTGATGATGAAAAGATCAAGGCTATCAGGGAATGGCCTACTCCAACCAATGCAACCGAGGTGAGATCTTTTCATGGCCTTGCTAGTTTTTATAGGAGGTTTGTGCGTGATTTCTCTACTAAAGCAGCCCCCTTGAATGAACTAGTAAAGAAAACTGTGAAGTTTGAATGGGGTGAAAACCAACAAAAAGCTTTTGATCTTCTTAAGCATGAGTTGACTAACTCTCCTGTTTTAGCTTTACCTGATTTTTCTAAGGCTTTTGAGGTTGAGTGTGATGCTTCAGGGGTTGGAATAGGGGCTGTTCTTCTTCAAGGTGGTCGCCCAATTGCCTACTTTAGTGAGAAACTCAATGGGGCAGCCATGAATTACCCTACTTATGACAAGGAGCTCTATGCCATTGTGAGAGCATTGGAGACATGGCAACACTACCTCATGCCATGTGAATTTGTGGTACATACGGACCATGAATCCATAAAGTATCTCAAAGGACAGAAAAATTTGCACAAGCGACATGCCAAATGGATCTCTTTTATTGAGACTTTCCCTTACGTGGTCAAGTACAAAAAGGGTAAGGAAAATGTAGTGGCTGATGCACTATCTCGGAGGTATACTCTTATCACTACAATGCATGCTACTATCATGGGATTTGAATACATTAAAGATTTGTATGAATCTGATGTTGATTTTTCAACCATTTTTGTTATATGTGAAAAAGGAGCATTTGAAAAGTTTTACCGATATGAGGGGTACTTGTTTAAAGGAAATCAGTTGTGTATTCCTATTTGCTCACTTAGGGAATTGCTTGTTAGAGAAGCTCATTGTGGAGGATTAATGGGGCATTTTGGGGTTCTCAAAACTTGTGATATTTTGAGTGAACACTTTTTCTGGCCTAGTATGAAAAAGGATGTGCAAAAGGTATGCGAAAGGTGTCTTGAATGTAAAAAGGCTAAATCCACTTCACTTCCCCATGGATTGTATACACCACTTCCTATTCCCAATGCACCTTGGATTGATGTATCGATGGATTTTGTGCTTGGTTTACCAAGGTCTCAGAGGGGGATGGATTCTATCTTTGTGGTAGTTGATAGGTTTTCTAAGATGTCTCATTTCATTGCATGTAAAAAGACAGATAATGTCATGTGGCTGATATGTTTTTCAAAGAGATTGTTCATCTTCATGGTATTCCAAGAACCATTGTTTCAGATAGAGATGTAAAATTTCTAAGTTACTTTTGGAAAACCTTGTGGGGTAAATTGGGGACTAAGCTTTTGTTTTCAACTTCAAGTCATCCTCAAACTGATGGTCAAACTGAGGTCACTAATAGGACCTTGGGAATGTTGTTGAGAGCATTAATCAAAAAGAATTTGAAGAGTTGGGAGGATTGTCTTCCAATAGCTGAGTTTGCTTATAATCGTACTTTGCATTCTACTACTGGTTTCTCACCATTTGAGTTGGTTTATGGATTTAACCCTTTAACTCCCTTGGATTTGTCTCCATTACCAATTAAAGAACAGGTTAACTTAGATGGAGCTCAAAGGGCTGAGAAAGTGAAAAAGCTTCATGAGCAAGCTCGTGCCAATATTGAGAAAAAGACCAAGCAATATGCCAAGCAAGCTAATAAGGGGCGTAAACAAGTCATTTTTGAACCCGGGGATTGGGTTTGGATTCACATGCGCAAGGAACGATTTCCAACTGCTAGGCGTTCAAAGCTACATCCACGGGGAGATGGACCATTTCAAGTGGTGTCTAGAACAAATGACAATGCCTACAAGCTTGACCTTCCCGAGGAGTATGGTATTAGTTCTTCATTCAATGTTTCTGACTTATCTCCTTTCGAATTTGATACAGGTACATTGGATTCGAGGACGAATCCTTTTCAAGGGGGAGGGAATGATGGGAATCAAGCTAGTTCGTGTGTGGACGAAAAGGTCATCAACTCAAGTGAAGCTCAGAAAGCTAAAGCCCAGCAAGACAAATCCATTCCACCAAGTCCAATTCAAGATATAGTTGGGCCTCTCACAAGGCTAAGGAAGCAAAAGATGGAAGAGGCTTTGTCCAAGTTAGCTACAAAATCATTAGAAGAAGCTCAGTCCAACTACACCTCATTCAAGCCCAAGCTCTATAATCTTGTGGGAGTCTTGGACCAAGCTTCTAGCTAATGATTTATGGGCTGCGCTCCACACTCTTTCACAGCCCAAATGGAGTGCAACAAAACACAAGTGCTGATTCTTATGTTCTACCCAACCCGAGAGCAAGTTTTGGGTGCAAGTCCAATTCCATTAGATGTTTTTTCGGCCCATATCAGTTCAGAATACTCAAGGAACATTCTAGGATGTTTCCACACGTTTTTGGGGTCAATTAGAAGCATTGGATCAGCCTTGGTGGTCAAATTCATGAAGACTAGTTAATGAAGACTTTCCAAGTTCTCTAGGTGCATGAATCTTCACTTAAAGCCTTCAAAGCTCTTCATTTCGGTTCCAAGACTCAAGAAAGCAACTTTTCAGAATTCCAACATCATTGGAACATGTTCTCTTTTATGTGAAAAGGTGCAATGCTTCACATATCAAGAATTGAAGTTGGAAAGCCACCCGGGAAACCAAATGGTCACTAGTTTTCATCAAAAATAATTCTATGTCTTTTATTTTCATTTTAGCTTAATAATTTCGTGGCTTTTGAATAGGAATCAGATTATTATTAGTATTTTAAGAGTCATAAGTCAATAAGTCAAGTTAGGGACTAGTTTTGCAAAACATTATAAGTCTAAGACTTTAGTTTGTAAATTACTATTATCATGTAAGGTTCTCCTTTTTGTTATAAAAGGAGCTAAGTATTATTCAATAAGAAGATTTTTTTGAGAGTTATAAACTTGTTAAGGAGTTTCCTTAAGTACTAGTCTTGAACTAGATTGGGTTTTGTAAGTTTTCCTTACATAACTAATAGCTTATCATTCAAATCTTCTTCCATTTGAATGTGGCGCTTTTAACTCTTCTTTCTATTCCATTGTAATTCAAAGGTGTTAGATTTGATACATCTATCATTGTTGGGTTCACTAGATTAGATTGGGGGTTGGGATCATCACTTAATATTTTGTTGTGATTCAAAGGTTTTGGTTTCTATACCATTGATTGTTGAATTTAACATTAGAAAGGTATTGTTCTCGGAAGAATTCTTTCATTCTTCGAGGATTGCTTGTTTGACGATTTATTGGAGGTGTTCTTCTCATTGCCAATATTCTCTAAACAAGAGGTCTTAGGGTTTGTGAGAAAGTTCAACAAGAAAACGATCTAAATTTGTTGAATCTATAATCGGATTCACATCAATTAATATTGCAGCGATTTGTGATTCCAAGTGTGGGAAAAGTTTTGAGGAAAAGGTATCATCATTGTTTTCTTTCTACTCTTATAATTTCTTTTTAAATCTTATTCTTGTTTCTTTTACCTAATCATTGCATACTATCCTTTCTTTGACCTCTATACTTTCTTTGTTGCCAAGTAAGATCTTTGAGTAGCATCTTGTAAGGGTTTAACGATTCTCACAAGAACTTGCAGGAGGAAAAGAGTGGTAAAATCTGAGTGCAACTTACCCCTACTAGATCGGCCTTAAACACGAGTGAAAATTTCTTTTCATTTGGGTTGAGACATTTAGGGAAAGGGGAAAAGGGGTGAGAGGTACTTTTATCTTTTTTTTGTTCAAATGGCAGATCCAACGAGTAAAACACCTGAACAAAAAGCATGGAGGGAACACACCACAAGGCGATTGGAACAAATCATGGATAGGGTCACCACCCGAATGGACTAACTAGAACTTGCTTTTCAACAAAGAGAAAAAAGGCAAGGAAGTCAACAAGATGACGAGGAAGATGATAGGAGGTCCAAGGAAGAAATGTCTGAAGTATCCCAAGGGAATGGTCTCAAAATGAAGATTCCTGAATTTGATGGAAAAGGAGATCTCGAGGCATATTTTGATTGGGAAATGAAGGTGGAAAAGATCTTTTATATCCACAATTATTCGGAAGAAAAGAAGGTAAAAATTGCTTCCCTTGAATTTCACGGTTATGCACTAACATGGTGGGATCGATTGATTGTTTCTAGAAGAAGGAATAGAGAGAGGCCAATTGCAACTTGGGAAGACATGAAGGCTGTTTTGAGGAAACGTTTCATTCCCCCTCATTACTATAGAGATCTTTACAACAAGTTGCATAGTATCACTCAAGGAGCAAAGACCGTGGCAGAATATTACCAAGAGATGGATTTAGCAATGACAAGAGCAAGCATTGAGGAAGATCCCGAAGCTACTATGGCACGGTTTTTGGGTGGTTTAAGAAGAGACATTGCCGATGTTGAATTACAACATTACTTGGATTTGGAAGAAATAATGCATGTGGCAGAAAAGGTGGAAAGGCAATTGAAAAGAAAGAGTGGTGTAAGTTTCTTTCTAATCAATCCTCTTGGAAAAACAATAATGGAAACAAAAGGGATTTTGGTAAAAAGAAATATGAACCAAAGAAGCATGATTTTAAAAGGTTTGAAAAGGGTGAATCAAGATGGTTCCCAATGTCCTAACTCTAGGACTATGGTAATGCGAGAAGATGGTTCTTGTTTGAGCCAAAGTGAAGGAGAAGAAAATGAGGAGGATCCGGATGTTGAAGATGAAGGTGAACAATTTGAAACAAGTGGTGATGAGGTTTTGGTCACTTTGAAAGTATTGAATACTCAAGTTGGATCTTATGATGAAGAGCAAAGGAGTACTATCTTTCACACAAGATGCAAAGTACAAGATAAGGTATGCATGCTCATCATTGATAGTGGGAGTTGTACTAATTGTGTTAGCTCTTATCTTGTAGATAAATTGGGTCTATCCATGACTGCTCATCCCAATCCTTACCGTTTGCAATGGCTCAATGATAGTGGAGAGCTAAGGGTGAATCAGCAAGCAAAGGTAAAATTTTCAATTGGGAAATATGAGGATGAAGTTTTGTGTGATGTACTACCAATGCAAGCTGGCCATATTCTTCTTGGCCGACCATGGGAGTTTGATCACGATGCTAATCATGAGGGAAAGTCTAACAAGTATCATATTGTTCATAATCATAAAGCTTTTACTCTTGTTCCACTTTCTCCTCAACAGGTACACAAAGAACAAATGAGAATGAGAGAGAAAAGGCTAAAAGATGATAGTGAGTTGAAAAAGCCAAAAGAGTGTGAAAAAACAAGAGATGTGAGTGCTAAAAGCAAAGTGAGTGAAGAAAAAGCAAGAGATGGAAAGGCAAAAAGCAAAGTGAGTGAGAGGAAAAAACCAAAGGCAAGTGAGACAAAATGTGCCTTCTTTGCGAGCATGAGAGATGTAGATAGCGCCCTCAATTCTCACAAGCCAATTTTTATGCTCATGTTCCATCAAGAATGTCTTGTTCTTGATGAGCTTCCTAACAATTTGCCTTTAGAAATCGTGGCTGTTTTGAATGAATTTGCAGATGTGCTACCAGAGGAAGTGCCTAAGAGGTTACCTCTAATTCGAGGAATTGAGCATTAAATCGACTTTCTACCCGGAACTTCCATTCCAAATAGGCCAGCCTATCGTGAAAATCCGGAAGAAACAAAAGAACTTCAAAGGCAAGTTGAAGAATTGCTAAGCATGGGATATATTCGTGAGTCTCTTAGCCCTTGTGCTATTCCTGTCATTTTAGTTCCAAAAAAAGATGGTACATGGCGTATGTGCATTGATTGTAGGGCTGTGAACAAAATCACCATTAAGTATCGTCACCCCATTCCAAGATTAGATGATATGCTCGATGAATTGTTTGGTGCAAATTTTTCACAAAAATTGATTTGAAATCTGGTTATCATCAAATAAGAATCAAAGAGGGTGATGAATAGAAAACGGCTTTCAAGACAAAATTTGGTCTTTATGAGTGGCTTGTTATGCCTTTTGGTTTAACTAATGCCACTAGTACATTTATGAGGCTAATGAATCATGTTTTGAGACGTTTCATTGGAAAGTTTGTAGTTGTCTATTTTGATGATATCTTGATCTATAGTAAGAACATAGGAGAACATGTTGAACATCTTAAGCTTGTTCTTACTACTTTGCTTAAAGAAAAATTGTTTGCAAATTTGAAAAAGTGTACTTTTTGTGTTGAAGAAGTTTTTTTTTTCTTTGCTATGTTGTGAGTTCTAATGGTTTGAGAGTTGATGAAGCAAAGGTGGCAGCAATTCTTGATTGGCCAATTCCCACAAATGTGACTGAGGTGAGATCTTTCCATGGACTTGCAAGCTTTTATAGGAGATCTGTCAAAGATTTCTCAACAAAAGCAGCTCCACCAAATGAGTTGGTAAAGAAAAATGTTAAGTTTGAGTGGGGAGATTCTCAACAAAAGGCATTTGATCAATTGAAGCATGATTTGACTAATGCTCCTGTTTTAGCTTTGCCTAATTTTTCTAACACTTTTGGAGCAACATTGAACTACCCAACATATGACAAAGAGCTCTATGCAGTGGTGAGAGCATTGGAAACTTGGCAGCACTACCTTATGCCGAGAGAGTTTGTGATTCACACCGATCATGAATCCATCAAGTATCTCAAAGGAAAAAGAATTTGCACAAGAGGTATGCAAAATGGATCTCATTCATAGAAACTTTCCCATATGTGGTAAAGTACAAAAAAGGTAAAGAGAACATTGTGGCTGATGCACTCTCTGAATACGCCTTGATTACTACTGTTAATGCTACAATCATGGGATTTGAGTATATTAAGGAGTTGTATGCTAAGGATCATGATTTCAATAAGTTTTATCAATGTGAACGGTTTTTGTTCAAAGAAAACAAATTATACCTTCTTGTTCACTTAGAGAGCTTTTGGTTCGTGAATTTCATTGTGGAGGTTTAATGGGACATTTTGGTGTTCTTAAACTTTAGATATTTTGAATGAACACTTTTATTGGCCAAACATGAAAAAGGATGTTGAAAAAATTTGTGCTACATGTCTTGACTGGAAGAAAGCTAAATCTAAGTCTCTTACCCATGGATTGTATACTCCACTCCTTGTTCGTCAATCTCCTTGGACTGACATTTCTATGGACTTTGTTCTTGGTTTGCCTAGATCTCAAAGAGGCATGGACTCTATTTTTGTTGTTGTTGACAGATTCTCCAAAATGGTGTTGCTTGTAGGAAAGCCAACAATGCAAAACATGTGGCCGATCTCTTTTTCAAAGAAATTGTTCGTCTACATGGTGTTCCTAGGACTATTGTGTCCGATAGGGATGTAAAGTTTTTGAGTTATTTCTGGAAAACTCTTTGGGGAAAATTGGGAACAAAACTTTTGTTTTCAACCACAAGTCACCCACAAACAGATGGCCAAATGGAAGTAACAAATAGGACTTTGGGTGTTTTGTTAAGGGCCATAATTAAAAAGAATTTGAAAAGTTTGGAGGAGTGTTTGCCAATTGCTGAATTTGCATACAATCGCACACTACACACTTATACTAACTTTTCTCCTTTTGAGTTGGTTTATGGCTTCAATCCTCTCACTCCTTTAGACTTATCTCCTTTACCTTTACAGGATCAAGTGAGTTTGGATGGCAAGAAGAAAGCTGAAACAGTGAATAAATTGCATGAGCAAGCTCGTGCAAACATTGAGAAGAAAAATGAGCAATATGCAAAGAATGCAAATAAAGGCCGTAAGAAAATTGTGTTTGAACCCGGTGATAGGGTTTGGGTACACATGAGGAAAGAGAGGTTTCCAGCCTCAAGGAGAACTAAGTTACACCCCCGTGGTGATGGACCATTTCAAGTTTTGGCACGAGTCAATGATAATGCTTACAAGCTTGATCTTCCCAGAGACTATGGTATAAGTGCTACTTTTAATATTTCTGACTTATCTCCTTTTGATTTTGATGTAGATCCAATGGATTCGAGGACGAATCCTTTTCAAGGGAGAGGGGATGATTAGTTCCAAGGAAGTAATGCTAAAGATGTCAAAGATGATGATTGCGAAGGCATGGCCGAACCACCCTCAACTCCAAATCCACTTGAAGGGATGACGGGCCCAATGACTCGTTTGAGAAAGAAGAGGATGCAAGAAGCCCTGAACATTTTGATTATTGAAGTCTATTCAAAAGAGGATCCAACGGCTACCTCAATTCAGCCCAAATATTTCAACATTTTGCAAGCTTTGGATCTTGATCCAAATGGTTCTAAATAAGTGTTTTGGACTACTTTAAAAATGAATAAATCAGCCCAATTGGTGCAACCAATTTTCAGCCCGAAACCCGAAAGGGTGCAAGCACAAATTTTAGCAAATTAGAGTTAATCCTTGAAGGTTCTTTAGGGTTCCAATTCAACACCATTTGCACGAAATTTTGAAGTCTTTTGGAGGCCAAAAAACCTACATTTAAGTTGGTCAAACATTCAGCAAAGTGGTTGGAAGTTTGAAGACTATAGAAAGGTTTAAATGTGGAAGTTTGAAGATCACATTTATTGGGAAGAATTATGGACGAATTTCAGCTGCATTTTGGGGATAATTTGAAGTTTTTTTTTTTTATTTAGAATAGTAGAATTAAGTGCAAGAGTCTTCTAGGACAAAGAGCTTTTCTTGGTCAAAGAGAAGTGTTAGTGCTAGTCTTGACTAGAAGATTTAGAATTGCTTATCCTTTTGTAATTTTCAACCTTGGTCCCTCTTGAAACTTTATAAATAGGGACCTTGGTTAACTATTAGAATTCAAGATTTGATGTTATAAACTTTAAGGAATTTTCCTTTCTTTGCTAGTTTCTTAGTGAGCTAGTTTTAGTCTTGCAAGTATGCTTGCAAAACTTATTTGGCTTATCAACTAAAACTCTTCCTTTTAGTTGTGGCGCCTTCTACTCTTCTTTTCTAATTCATTTCATAATCCAAAGGTGTTAGGTTTATCCTAGTGTTGTTGGGTTTGAAAATTAGAGGGGTTGGGAATAGTAATTTCAAAACAACCATTTTATGATTCAAAGGTGATAGGTTTCATCCTCTTGTTGTTGGGTCTATTTTGGTTTGGGTTGTTTTTGCTTAGAAGATTTCTAGACATCTTTCAATATAGTGTGATTCAAAGGTGTTGAGTTCATTAATCCTCAATATTGTTGAATCCACTTGAGCTAGTTGTTTTGCTCAAAAGATCAATCGAGGACGATTCTACAATTCACGTGTATTTGTACCTTGGATTCACATAAGAACTTATAGTCTTCAATTGGGCATGATTCTAGAAATAATTGTTATTTTGTTCCATTGCTTACAAAGAATATTATTTTTGTTTTATATTTGGATGATGTGGATGATTGTACGATAATTTCACAGAAAAAGAGTTGTTCTATTTATCATAATAGTATTTTTTATGGCATTGGTTATTTATGTAATGGACTTACATTCTTGATCTTAAGAATCATATATTCAACATAAACAACAAGAAATCAAAAGTTGATAGTTTCAAAAATTCATATCTCTGGCACTGTAGGCTTGGTCGAGTAGATGAGAAACGCATAACCAAATTGCATAAAAATGGCTATTTGGTTCATTTGATTACGAATTATATGACAAAAGCGAGTCTTGTTTATTGGGAAAATGACCAAAACACCCTTTTCTGGAAAGAGAGAAAGAACTACAGAATTGCTAAGTCTCATACATACCAAATGTATGTGGATATATGTCAATTCAAGCTAGAGGAGGTTTTTCATACTTCCTTACCTTCACTGATGATCATTCTAGATATGGTCATGTATATTAAAGTACAAATATGAAGTCTTTGAAAAGTTCAAAGAGTATAAAAGTGAAGTTGAAAAACAACTTGGTAAAAGTATTAAAACACTTCGATCAGATCAGGTGGAGAATACCTAAGCCGAGAATTTCAAGATTTTTTGAAACAAAATAGTATTTTATCTCAATGGACTCCTCCAAATACTCCACAGTTGAATGGTGTATCTGAAAGGAGAAATCGAACCTAAATATGGTTCGTTCCATGATGAGTCGTGCAAAACTTCCCAAATCATTTTAGGTCTATGCTCTAAGTGTTGTTGCCCATATTTTAAATTATGCTCCATCTAAAGCTGTAAACTCTACCCCATATGAGATGTGGAAAGGAAGGAAACCAAACCTCAAATATTTGAAGGTTTGGGGGTGTCCTGCCTTTGTTTAAAAGGTAGAAACAGACAAGCTTGATGCTAAATCTGAAAGATGTTATTTTGTAGGATATCCGAAAGAAATTTTTGGATATTATTTCTACAACCCCAATGAGCAAAAGGTGTTTATCTCAAAGCATGCCACATTTATAGAAAAAGGGTTTATTCTATAAAAGGCAAGTGGTGTTAGTTTTGAATACTTAAAAGCTTTGCTTGTATGAAAAACTATTTCTCAGTTTCATATCGATTATGTTTCAGTATATAATTACATGTTATGCATGTTGTCAACTTATATCATATGACTAGATGATGAGGTGTTTGGTGTGACACAGTAGATCCCATCATTTGTTAAAGTCATGATATATATAAATAATGCTCATAACTGAGACGGTTTGGACATACTGTCGGTTTAAGTTATTGTATGATTCTGAGATTTGTTTGTCTAGACTAATTGAATCATGCAGATGTGCCCGGGGCATATTGAGCAGGACCGATATGGGATGGAATTAACTTGTACTGATCTTCGTAGTTAATTCGAGCCTTGTGTTCTATCTCTTAATCCCTAGAATAGAACGGGCATGAGGATTAGACATAGTGTACTTTGATTTGTCAAAGAGTGCCGTCACTTGAGGCCTATAATCTCGGTAGGTTGGCTATACGTGTTTATTTGCTTATTGTGTTGTTGCTTGTTGAAAGGAAACCATGTACCGGTGTGTCCGGGGTGATGGTGCTCTCGAGATGAGCTCGTAAGGATTATTATACCAAACCCGATCGGTGGACTTATGTTCGGTATAGTAATAAGGTCGAGTGGTACTAATCCCAGATGATAAGAAGTCGATTTATTAATTTATTAGTAAACTAATAAATTGACGAGCACTATATCTTTGACGTGGGGTAGTTTCGAAAGCAATTTCTTTTTGAGCGGTAGTTCCATACTTAATCCGTTAGCGGTAATTATGTGTTGGATTAATGACAAAGTAGATTTAATTATTTAATTAATTATCCTTGGGTCAATTAGTATTGACTCGTGTAGTAAAGACTTAGAAGTCAATTTAAAAATCCAACTAGAATGCCCAACTTTAAAGTTCACTAGGTCTCCCTTGAAACTCCTATAAATAGATTAAGTTTACCCTAAAAACATAACTCCAACGCAACACAAGATTTCTTGCCTCCAAGAGAGAAAAACCTAGAGAGAGACTTAGGATCTTCTTCTTCCTCGAAGTCTTTCTCGAAGTCAGTTTTGCTACTTTCTCATGGCAAAAGGATGAATGTTTTTTGATCAACAACTCTAACAAGCTGATCAGCGACTTCGGCGACTTCAGATCGGTGACGATCAGGTTTCCGGCGAACGGCATTTTCTGGCAGGCTTAGTTTTTGGGCAATTCCGGTGATCGGTCTCTGGCGAAGTCCAGGAAATCCTTCAAGTTTTTCGACGGTCAGATTTCTGACAGATCTTTGGAATTTTCATGAGCCTTTGATTTTTCCGGCGGAACTTCGGGATCCCAGTGGAGTTCGGTTTTAGTTTTTTCCCAGAGAGTGTTTTTGAGAAGTTTTCGGGTAGATCGATCTGATACATAGTTGCCCACACGACTTCCAGATTCATCTTGGAGACATTCGAGGGATTTCTTGATGGCAAGCTTCAAAGGTAGAATCTTTCTCAAATTGATTTTTCGAGGGACTCGCTTCACAGGTCGAATCTTTCCGCTTTAATTTAAAGATTCAATTTTTAGTGGGTAAAGTAAATCGAACAAGTATAAGCTCGATCTGGTATAAAGGAACTTGTACTAGTGTTTGGGCTCGATCGAAAGTTTTTGATTCTGGAATGCATAGTATGAAAGTGAAATTTTCGATTTGGCCGGGACCGACTAGTTCCTTCAATTGGTATCAGAGCTGAGGTTTTGGCTTTATATACTTGTTCGATTTGTTATGGGCTTTTATTGCAGGTGGTTATTATCCCGGCTATTATGGTTTATGCATTCAGTTTTATAAACCCCGGGACATGTCCGGGTTGGTTTTTTGAATGTGAATGTGTGTAATAGTAATAACCACGAGCTATAAGCCATGTAGAATTAGATTAAATATGTAGTAAGATTTATTCTATTAAATGTCGTCTTTATTTTCCTAGAAAATCAAGCCTTGTATTTAGGAAGACATGTAATGGCGAAGACATTATTGTGGGCAACTTGGATTCCTTGGTTTTATAGTTTATCGTAATTTGGGTGATTTCAAGAATTATGTAAAAAATCGAGAAAACTCGGACGAATTGCAAGGAGTTCGAATAACGAGTGGGAGCGACGTGACGGGACTCGTCAACAAGGCAACGAAATGAAGCAACAATTGAGAAGGTCATAATAGTCGAGAAATTTTAATTAAGTATTTATTTCCCGCTTTTATTGTCTTGATTGTTGCTTGCATGTTATTAATTTGTGTTTTAATGCATGATTAAAAACATGTGATTTTATGGGTGCAAAATAACTAAGGTTATGAAATGCATGTTAAAACCGGAAAAACCCTCAATTTGAAAATCTAAGTGGGAGCGAATTGCTTGATATCCCATGACCTCCACTACGAATTCATATGTGATGTGAATAGACTTGCGCGTTGGCATTAGGGCCTTCCTCCATATCGAGTGAGTGTAATTCATCAGATCACTAGATTGAATTTTTAAATGGATGACTATAGTGAGTTAAATTGGAGAATGTAACACTCTCTCTAATTGAGGCGCACTATCCTTGGTAACAAACTTAGAAGTCACGTAATGGCATACGCTTAGTGTACTATTTGTAGTATTCCTCCCAATGAGATTATGCTACTTATGTGTACGGCTAAAATCAATGACTATTAATTTTATTGATCAATTGATCGTTTAGTCAGGCAGTGAAATTAATGAACTTGGTTCTGAAAGATTATCTGCCCGGGCCCGGTCAAAAACTCACTTTCGTGCTACGCATTCCAGAATCAGAATCTTTGACAAGGCCTAGACTCTAGCACAATCGCTATTCCAATCCTTGCTTGAAATAACATTGCGCAGGATCTTGGTTTGTACTCATTCGATTTATCACGCAACAATAATTTTCTAATTAAAAGCAGAATCATAGAAAAGTACCTCTTGAAGCGTGTTAACTCAGGTGATCGCTTGTATGACTCAAGACTATGATTGCACGTTGTGTGGGCAATGATCTAGCAACCAATTGATCTGCAATCAACACAACTGGGTTGTCAGGAAAAATTCAGCAGCTCTTCGCCCCGGAAAAATCCCCCCATCGCCGCCGAAAACCACTTGCCGCCGCCTGCCGAAATTTTCAACCGACCACCGTCTTGGGACAAATTTTGGCTGCCCAAAATTATGCTAGAGAGAGAGATTCTTGTCTTGAAAACTTAAGAATTGTGTGTTATGTAATTGTTAATCCCTTGTCTATATATAGAGTTACAAGAGAGACCCCAAGTTGGTTTAGGATTGGCTTTCCTAATGGGTTTAGGTAATTAATTAGTTTTCAAATCCAATTAGGTAACTAATCTAATAGGATAAACTTCCAATTAGATTTCCTAATCTCTAGGATTTCCTAATTCTAATTGAAACTTAATACTTAATTAATTATTTAAATAGTTCCACTTTGTTAATTACTTAATTAACCCTTAGGAAATTAATTAATTAATTAATTCTACTTATTCAATTAACCCACTACAAAATTAATCGTACCACTAACGGATTAATTTTGGCACTACCATCCTACACCAGAATTGCTTCCGGAACAACTAAATTAATTTATTCTTAATCTCCCCACCTCAAAGATATAGTGCTCGTTAATTTATTAATTCACTGATAAATTAATTGATTAACTTATTTAATTCTGAGACTAGTACCACTCGACCTTTTTACTATACCAGACATAAGTCCACCGGCCGGGTTTAGTATAATAAACATTACGAGCTCATCTCGGGAGCACTATCACCCCGGACGCACAGGTACATGGTTTTCTTTCGACAAGCAGCAGCACACCAAGTAACTAAACACGCGGACCAAACCTACCGAGACTATTGGCCACAATTGACCTCACCCATTGGCAGATCAAAGTACACTATGTCTAATCTTCATGCCCGCTCAAGTCTAGGGATTAAGAGATAGAATACTAAGAACGATTTGTCAATTAAATCAGTACAAGACAAATCATTCTAAATGGTCAAGTTCAATATGCCCCGGGCATATCTATATGATTCAATTAGTTTAGACAAACCAATTATCTGAATCACATAATAACCTAAACCGACAGTTTGTCTAAAACTGTCTCGATTACGAACCTCATTTATATATTATATCTTTTAACCAATGATGAGATCTACTGTGTCACACCAGACACCACATCATCTAACTACATATTATAAATGGACAAAATATGCACAACATATAAACCAAAATATTAAATCGATATATTAACTAGGAAAATGTATAATACAAGCATAACTATGTATTCTACTCTAACAATCTCCCAATAATACTTAAGCTGTGCTTTAAGTACATAACTACATTCAATCTTTTACACTCTACAATATATCTAGAAAAACTATCTTGGCTCTCCTAAGTATCTGATCCCCATGCCCTTCATTAGGAAGACCAATCCTAAACCAACTTGGGGTATCTCCTTTAACTTTATATATAGACAAGGGATTAGCTATTCCACAATATACAATTCATAAGTTTTCAAGACAAGAAAACTAGAGAGAAAAATAATTCTTCTCAGAATTTTCAGATTTCATAGCCATCGTGGCTTTCTCTCTCCTCCCAGGCAGCGCGTATAATACACGTTCCGGGTGCGGTGGTGCTGGAATTTTTTCGGGAAGTGGATTGTGGTGATAGCTGATCAATTGCTCGCTAGATCGTTGCCCACACAACGTGCGATCAAAGTCTTGAGGCATACAAGAGAATCACCTGAGTAAACACTTCAAATAGGTAATTCTTATATTTCTGCTTTTAATTAAGAATTTATTTATTGCTTGATAAATCGAATAAGTACATACCAAGATCATGCGCAATGTTATTTCAAGTAAGGGTTGGAATAGCGATTGTGCTAGCGTCTAGACCTGGCCAGAGATTCCGATTCTGGAATGCATAGCATGAAATTGAGTCTCTGGCCAGGCCCGGACAGATAATCTTTCAATAGTATGCTTTGATTTGCCAAAGAGTGCGGTCTATATTTGAGGCCTAGATCTCGATAAGTTGGGTATGCATATTTAGTCTTTTATTGTGTCATTGCTTGTCGAAAGAAAATCATGTACCGATGCGTCCGGGGTGATGGTGCTCCCGAGATGAGCTCGTAAGGATTATTATACTAAACCCGACCGGTGGACTTATGTCCGATATAGTAATAAGGTCGAGTGGTACTCTTCTCGGATTATAAGAAGTTGATTAATTAATTTATCAGTAAATAAATTGAAGAGCACTATATCTTTTACGTGGGGAGATAATAGAATAAATTAAAGTGGTACAAAGAAGCAATTTCCTTTGGAGCGGTAGTTCCATAATTAATTCGTTAGTGGTATGATTAATTATGAGTTAGATTAATTGACAAAGTGAATTTGGTTAATTAATTAATTATCCTTAAGTAAATTGACAAAGTGGATTTAATTATTCGATGAATTATCCTTGGGTAGATTAACGATGTGGATTTAATTAATTAAAAGTCTTTGAGTCAATAAGTATTTTGACTAGTCTTGCAAAGACTAAAGTCAAAATTAAATCCAACTAGTAAGGCCCGACTCAAAAGCCCACTAGATCTCCTAAGAAACTCCTTATAAATAGATAAGTTACCCTTACAAACTCAAGACAACACTTTTATTTTTTCTTTGCCTCCAAGAAAGAGAAAATCCTAGAGAGAGATTCTTTAAAAATTCTTCTTCTTCTTCAAGTTTTTCTGAAGTCGGATTTTAGATCTCTTTCACGGTAAAAGAATGGGCTTTGGATTTTCCAGAGTGGGTTGATCGGATCTACGAAAGGGGCATTTTTTTTTGGCGGATTTTGCATTTTCTGACGCCCGGTGCATCTTTTCAGCTTCCTCGTGGGTTTGGTTTTTTTTGGCATATCCGCTGTAGATCTTGTCGAATTTGTTTCTCTGGTAAGGCTACACAAACTCTGGTGGACTCGGTTTTCTATTTTGGGCTAGATCTGTTCATCGGTGTTCGGTTTCAGAGTATATTTGATTTAGATCTGATAGGCTGGGTAATTTCTAGCCCGATCTGATCTTGGGTTTTTAGATCTAGTGTTCTTGAGGAGTTTTCGAGTATCAGTTCCGTAGAAAGTTGCCCACACAACTTCGGGGCGTATCTTGGAGTCATTCTTAGAATTTCTTGGGAGTGAAGCTTCAAATTTTGGATCTTTATCTTTCTCAAGTTATTTTCTAAGGGACATGCATCGAAGGTATAATCTTTGATTCCACTTTATTTAAAGATTGAATTTTTTGTGTGTCGTTTAATAGATCTAACAAGTATAAGCCTAGATCCGCTCATGAGAATATATAGTGTTTGAGCTCGATCAAAAGTTTCTGATTCTGGAATGCATAGCACGAAAGTGAAATTTTTTATTTGGCCCGGACCGGATCTTAATTCCTTCATTTCCAAGATCTTGCTTCCTTTTTAGAAATATTCGAGAGAGAGAGATCAAAGCCGACTTCGAGTGGGTCTCGGTTTAACTATTTCTCCAAGTCCCTTCTAGGTCTTTCTCTCTCTAGAGGCAAGACTAACATGTCTTATAAGTTTCTTCTAATTTTCAAGGCTTTTACTTATCAATTTATAAGAGTTTCAAGGGAGACCTAGTGGGCTTTTGAGTGGGCCTTCTAGTTGGACTCTTAATTAATTTCAAAGTCTTTACTAGACTAATTAATTAAAAATTGACCAATGATAATTAATTAAATAATTAAATCCACTTTGTCAATTAATCTAACTCATAATTAATCGTACCACTAACGGATTAATTATAGAACTACCGCTCTAAAGGAAATGGCTTTCGGGTACCACTTTAATTATTCTTTTATCTCTCCACGTCAAAGATATAGTGCTCATCAATTATTAATGAATCGACTTCTTCTTATCCGAGACTAGTACAACTCGACCTTATTACTATACCGGACATAAGTCCACCGGCCGGGTTTAGTATAATAATCCTTACGAGCTCATCTCGAGAGCACCATCACCCCAGACACACTGATACATGATTTCCTTTCGACAAGCAACAACACAATAAGAAATTAAACACGTATACCCAACCTACCGAGATTATAGGCCTCAAGTGACCGCACTCTTTGGCAAATCAAAGTACACTATGTCTAATTATCATGCCGCTCTAGTCTAGGGATTAAGAGATATAATACAAGGCTCGAATTAACTACGAAGATCAGTACAAGTTAATTCGATCCTAGATCAGTCCTGCTCAATATGCCCTGGGCACATCAGCATGATTCAATTAGTCTAGACAAACTAATCTCAGAATCATACAATAACTTAAACTGACAGTATGTCAAAACCGTCTCAGTTACGAGCATTATTTATGTATCATGACTTTAACCAATGATGAGATCTACTGTGTCACACCAAACACCTCATAATCTAGTCATATGATATATGTATAAATGTAATTATATACTGAAACACAATCAATATGAAACTGAGAAATAGTTTTTCATACAAATAAAGCTTTTAAGTATTCAAAACTAACACTTCGAAATCACATTTTGCACATCCACCTGAATGCATAGTGCTCCTGTTGTCTTGCTTAGAAATTCATTCAGTTGAACTAGCAATAAAATTCTGTGCCACTTGCTCCAGAATGCATTTTCTCAAAGTTTTTCAAACAATTTCTAGTGTTCTTCTGATAGGACTTAACTTGCTAAGTGTGCTCGCTTACTCTAGATAGAATAATCTGAATATGAAATAAGATTTGTGAATCATTTTTTCTTTCATTCACTACGTGCCTAAATTCATCTGAGTGAGCATGTTTGAGCCTATGTAAGTAATTCTTTGAATGCTTACGTTTTGATTGAGTGAGTGAATAATTTATGCTAAGGAGAGTATCTAGAATTTGTGAAAAGTATGCATGTCACTGCTTGATTCTAACGTGGAATGTTGAAATGATAAAAAGTAACTAAAAGCCTATTTGTTCAACCCTCTCTTCCCACACACACAATAGTCTTGAGGACCGGCCCTGAAGCCCGATTCTTCCCTTGAGCTAAGCCGAAATCGCTGAACCTCTTTAACCGTTCTCTCAGTCTATCATTTGTATGCTTGCCAAAGAAGTTTGCTTGCTGTTTGAGCGCTAAAATAGCTAATAATATACATATGGATCCTCAGTTGGTTATATATTGCGCGTGCATTTACTACAATGGGGAAATAAAGAAATGAAGAAGTAAGTGATCTTAAAGCCCTAGACCTTCAAAAAAAAACTATATATATATTGAGGAAGTGAGGGATGTTTAAGCCCTGTACCCTCATGTAAGTATAATCAAATGATCTAAAATAGAACATTGCATTAAGTGTTTAAACAATAGTGAACCATTTGGATTGTAAAATCTCCATTTTGTAGCCTTAGACCTTTTCTATCCTTATCTTGAACCTTGATTCTCAACCCTTTTGTGATTTTCTGATTAATGTTTCATATTGAGGATTGGTGCAGAGATGTGATATTCTCTTAAACATATGGTTAATGTTCCTTGGCAGAAATCTTATGCTCTAACTTGGTGGGATAAGATGATATCCACTAGGAGAAAGAATAGGGAAAGGCCAATAAAGACATGGGAGGAAATGAGATCAATTACGAGGAAAAGATTTCTTCCTCCACATTTCTATCGAGAGTTGTACAACAAGTTACAAAGCATCACTCAAGGGTCTAAAACGGTTTCGGAGTACTATCAAGAATTCGATATTGCCATGACAAGGGCCAACATAGAAGAAGATGAAGAGGCAACCATGGCACCATTTCTAAGAGGCCTTCGAAGTGCGATCGCAGATGTAGTGGAATTGCAACACTACATGGACATGGGGGAAATGGTTCATATGGCTGAAAAAGTTGAAAGGCAACAAAAGAGGAGGAGTGGCTCAAATAAAATTCCAACAAGAAGTTCTACTTTGTGCAAAAGGGAAGATGACAAGAGGAACTCAAGGAAATTTGAGCAAAGGAAGCCTTTCACAAAAGGTGACTCAAGTAAACCCTCTACTTCTTCTACCTCTAAACTAACATGTTTTCGGTGTTTACGAAAAGGGCATATTGCGTCTGACTGTCAAAATAAGAAAACCATGATGATGATGGAGGATGGCATGGTTTATAGCCAAAGTGAGGATGAAAGTGATCAAAAGGACATCGAAGATGTGGGGGAACAAGAGGCTGAAGATAGTTTCGAGGAAGTGCTGGTTACCTTAAGATCTTTGAATGCACAAGTTGGAGAAATTGAAGGACAACGCAACACAATCTTTCACACTCGTTGCAAAGTCCAAGATAGGGTTTGCTTGCTAATCATTTATAGTGGTAGTTGTACTAATGCGGCAAGTTCTGTTCTTGTAGAAAAATTGGGGCTACCAACCATCAAACATCCTTGTCCATACGGTTGCAATGGCTAAATGACCATGGAGAAATCAGGGTGAAACGCCAAGTGAGAGTTCCTTTCTCCATTGGCAAGTATGAGGATGAAATCCTTTGTGATGTTGGTTCCCATGGATGCTGGTCATATTTTGGTGGGACAACCATGGGAGTTTGATCATGATGCTACACACTTTGGCAAGACAAATCAATATCAAATTGTGCACAAGAAAAAGTCCTACACTCTTGTTCCCTTAGCTCATCAACAAGTGCATAAAGAACAAGTGAAAATGAGAGAAAAAAAGGCAAAAGGAGAGGATCGAGGAAAAAGAGCCAAATGAGTGTGAAAAAGCAAGATATTGTGAGGACAAAAACAAAGTGAGAGAAAAAGAAAAAGCAAGAGATTGTGAGGATAAAAGCAAAGTGAGTGATAAAGGGAAAAATCCGAAGGCAAGTGAGAAAAAATGAGCCTTCTTTGCTAGCATAAGAGATGTTGAGCGAACCCTTCAAGCAAAACACCATTACTTGATTCTCTTGTTTAATGATTCCATCATTACTTCTAATGACTTACCTAGTGATTTACCACTAGATATTTTGGGTTTCTTAAGTGATTTTGCAGATGTACTTCCGGAAGACATACCAAGTTGATTGCCACCAATAAAGGGGATTGAACATCAAATTGATTTTGTGCCCGGTTCACAAATTCCTAACCGTCCTACCTATAGAATGAATTCAGAGGAAACAAGAGAGCTGCAAAAGCAAGTTGATGAACTCCTTGCTAAAGGTAGTATTCGTGAGTCTCTTAGTTCGTGTGCTGTTCCGGTAATTTTGGTGCCTAAGAAAGATGGAACATGGCGTATGTGTGTGGATTGTAGGGCTGTTAACAAAATTACTATTAAGTATCGTCATCCTATTCCTAGATTAGATTATATGCTTGATGAGTTATTTGGTGCTAAATTCTTCACTAAAATTGACTTAAAATCTGGTTACCACCAAATCTGGTTATGCCTTTTGGCTTGACTAATGCCCCAAGTACTTTCATGAGGCTTATGAATCATGTTCTTAGGAGTTTCATAGGAAAATTTGTTGTTGTGTATATTGATGACATTTTGATATATAGCAAGACTTTTGTTGAGCATGTTGAGCGTTTGAGACTTGTGTTGATTACACTTCGAAATGAGAAGTTGTATGCTAATCTGAAAAAGTGTGCCTTTTGTGTGGAACAAGTAACATTCCTTGGTTTTGTTGTGAGTTCTAATGGGCTGAGAGTTGATGAGAAAAAGATCAAGGCAATCAAGGAATGGCCAATTCCTACCAATGCATCCGAGGTGAGATCATTTCATGGCCTTGCTAGTTTCTATAGAAGGTTTGTGCGAGATTTTTCAACAAAGGTAGCACCACTCAATAAGTTGGTTAAAAAGAATGTGAAATTTGAATGGGGTGAGAGCCAACAAAATGCTTTTGATTTTCTTAAGCATGATTTGACTAACTCTCCTGTTTTGGTCTTGCCAGATTTTTCTAAAGCTTTTGAAGTTGAGTGTGATGCTTCGGGTGTTGGTATAGGGGTTGTTCTTCTTCAAGGAAGTCGACCTATTGCTTACTTTAGTGAAAAACTCAATGGTGCAGCCTTGAACTACCCAACTTATGACAAGGAGCTTTATGCCATCGTGAGGGCTTTGGAGACTTGGCAGCACTACCTCATGCCTTGTGAGTTTGTGATTCACACCGACCATGAATCCATCAAATACCTCAAGGGGCAAAGGAATTTGCACAAGCGACTTGCCAAGTGGATCTCTTTCATTGAAACATTTCCCTATGTGGTCAAGTATAAAAAGAGTAAGGAAAACGTAGTAGCCAATGCACTCTCCCGAAGGTACACCTTAATCACTACTATGCATGCTACTATCATGGGATTTGAGTTCTTGAAAGAATTGTATGTGCTTGATTCTGAGTTTGCAACTACTTTCAAAGCATGTGAATAAGGAGCATTTGAAAAATTCTACAAACTTGAAGGTTTCCTTTTCAAAGGAAATCAACTTTGTTTTCCTATTTGTTCTCTTAGAGAATTGCTTGTTAGAGAAGCTCATTGTGGTGGTTTAATGGGGCATTTTGGAGTTTTGAAAACTTGTGATATCCTTAGTGAACATTTCTTTTGGCCTAGCATAAAAAAGATGTGCAAAGAATTTGTGAGAGATGCCTTGATTGTAAAAAGGCTAAGTCTACTTCACTTTCCCATGGTTTGTATACACCATTGCCTATTCCTTGTGCACCTAGGACTGATGTTTCTATGGATTTTGTGCTTGGGTTGCCAAGGTCCCAAAGGGGCATGGATTCTATTTTTGTTGTGGTTCATCGGTTTTCAAAAATGGCTCATTTCATTGCATGTAAGAAGACGGATAGTGCTAGTAATGTTGCTAATTTATTCTTTAAGGAAATTGTTCGTCTTCATGGTATTCCTAGAACGATTGTGTCTGATAGGGATGTGAAATTTTTGAGCTATTTTTGGAAAACTTTGTGGGGAAAATTAGGAACTAAACTCTTGTTTTCAATTTCAAGCCATCCGCAAACCGATGGACAAACTGAGGTTACTAATAGAACATTGGGCATGATATTGAGAGCAATCATCAAAACGAATTTGAAAGATTAGGAAGCATGCCTTCCAATTGCTGAATTTGCTTACAACCGGACCTTGCATTCTACTACTGATTATTCTCTTTTTGAATTGGTTTACGGATTTAACCCTTTAACTCCCTTGGATTTGTCTCCTCTACCAATCAAAGAGCAGGTTAACATGGATGGTGCTCAAAGGGCTGCAAATGTGAAGAAGTTACATGAGCAAGCTCGAGCAAACATTGAGCACAATACCAAACAATACACCAAGAAAGCTAACAAGGGGAGAAGAAAAGTCCTCTTTGAACCAGGTGATTGGGTTTGGGTTCACATGAGGAATGAGAGATTTTCGACTGCAAGAAGATCAAAATTGCATCCTAGGGGAGATGAACCATTCCAAGTGTTGGCCAAAATCAATGATAATGCCTACAAATTGGACCTTCATGAGGAGTATGGTATTAGTTCTTCTTTTAATGTTTCTAACTTATCTCCTTTTGAATTTGATGCAGATTCCCTAGATTCGAGGACAAATCCTTTTAAAGGGGGAGGGGATTATGCGAATCAAGGAGCTACTTCACATTTCGATGATGTTGAATATCAAGGAGCTGCCAATGAGGCCTTGGATCAAACTTATAAGGGTGGATTTCCAGCAGAGAACATTTCCCTCTACATGCCCATGTCAGGAATTTCGTTCCCCGGGCAGAAATGAACATTTTCCCCGACATGCCTATGTCGCCTGAGGAAGGTTGAAAGTCGCATTTATGAGCTGAATTTATAGACGAATTTCAACAGAATTTGGGTGATATTTTCAAGCTATTTTTCTGCATTTAATTATTTAGAATATTAGAATTAAAGAGTCTTCTTAGTCATAGAGTTTTTCTTGGTCAAAGAGTTTTTCTTAGTCATAGAGCTTTTCTTGCTCAAAGAGCTTTTGTTGGTCAAAGAGAAGTATTAATGCAAGTCTTGACTAAAGAGTTCAGATTTTCTATTTTAATCCTTTGTAATTTTCAACCTTGGTCCCTCTTGAAACTCTAATTGAGGGCCTTGATTAAACATTGAAGACAAGTTTGATTGAAGTTATAAACTTTAAGGGTATTCTTTAAGTTCTAATCTTGAGTTAGATTGGGTTTTGTAAGGTTATTCTTGCATAACTAACAACTTATCACTCAATACTCCTTCCCTATTGAGTGTGGCGTTTTTACCTTTCCATTTCTAAGTCTATTGGGATCCAAAGATGTTAGGTTTCATATACCTATTATTGTTGGGTTCAATAGAGTTAGGTTGGGGGTTTGGGAAGATCCATCCGATTCACCAAAGATTGCCTACGTTGATTGCTAGGAGGTGGTGGGTTTAATATACCCTCTATTGCTTATCTTCACTCTTAGGACGTTTGAGGGAATTGTTTGAAGAGCTTCAAGAAACGATTTTCATTTCCGCATCCAAGCGTCAAGAAGCATCAACCTTGCCTCTTGATTCGCATCAAGTAGATTGTTGGCCAGAGGGGGAGATGGACCTATGAGTTGGCAATGTAGCAAAAGTTGTTTTAGCTGTAGAGGGAACTTATAGTCTTCTATTGGCAAGTTGATGAGTTCCAAAGTAAGTAATGCTAAAGATGTCAAAGATGATGATGGCGAAGGCATGGCCGAACCACCCTCAACTCCAAATAATTCTGCACATATCATTCCACCAAATCCACTTGAAGGGATGATGGGCACAATGACTAGTTTGAGAAAAAAGAGGATGCAAGAAGCCCTGAACATTTTGATTATTGAAGTCCATTCAAAACAGGATATAACGACTACCTCAATTCAGCCCAAATATTACAACATTTTGCAAGCTTTGGATCTTGATCCAAATGGTTCTAAATAAGTGTTTTGGACTACTTTTCAAGTGAATAAATCAGCCCAATTGGTGCAGCCAATTTTCAGCCCGAAACCCGAAAGGGTGCAAGCCCAAATTTCAGCAAGTTGGAGTTAATCCTTGAAGGTTCTTTAGGGTTCCAATTCAACACCATTTGCACGAAATTTTGAAGTCTTTTGTAGGCCAAAAACGTACATTTAAGTTGGTCAAAGATTCAGCAAAGTGGTTGGAAGTTTGAAGACTATAGAAAGGTTTAAATGTGGAAGTTTGAAGATCACATTTATTGGGCAGAATTATGGACGAATTTCAGCTGCATTTTGGGGATAATTTGAAGTTTTTTTATTTAGAATATTAGAATTAAGTGCAAGAGTCTTCTAGATCAAAGAGCTTTTCTTGGTCAAAGAGAAGTGTTAATGCTAGTCTTGACTAGAAGATTTAAAATTGCTATTTTAATCCTTTTGTAATTTTCAACCTTGGTCCCTCTTGAAACTCTATAAATAGGGGCCTTGGTTAACTATTAGAAGGCAAGATTTTGATGTTATAAACTTTAAGGAATTTTCCTTTCTTTGCTAGTTTCTTACTGAGCTAGTTTTAGTCTTGCAAGTATGCTTGCAAAACTTATTTGGCTTATCAACTAAAACTCTTCCTTTTAGTGGCGCCTTCTACTCTTCTTTTCTAATTCATTTCATAATCCAAAGGTGTTAGGTTTATCCTAGTGTTGTTGGGTTTGAAAATTAGAGGGGTTGGGAATAGTAATTTCAAAACAACCATTTTATGATTCAAAGGTGATAGGTTTCATCCTATTATTGTTGGGTCTATTTTGGTTTGATTGTTTTTACTTGGAAGATTTCAAGACATCTTTCAATATAGTGTGATTCAAAGGTGTTGAGTTCATTAGTACTCAATATTGTTGAATCCACTTGAGCTAGTTGTTTTGCTCAAAAGATCAATCGAGGACGATTCTACAATTCACGTGAATTCGTACCTTGGATTCACATCACAAGTGGCATGATTATAGAAATAATTGTTATTTTGTTCCATTGCTTCCAAAGAATATTATTTTTGTTTTATATTTGGATGATGTGGATGGTTTTACGATAATTTCACAGAATAAGAATTGTTCTATTTATCATAATAGTATTTTTTTTTTTGGCATTGGTTATTTATGTAATGGACTTTACATTCTTGATCTTAAGAATCATGTATTCAACATAAACAACAAGAAATCAAAAGTTTATAGTTTCAAAAATTCATATCTCTGGCACTGTAGACTTGGTCGAGTAAATGAGAAACGCATAACCAAATTGCATAAAAATGGCTATTTGGTTCATTTGATTACGAATTATATGACAAAAGCGAGTCTTGTTTATTGGGTAAATGACCAAAACACCTTTTTCTAGAAAGAGTAAAAGAACTACAGAATTGCTAAGTCTCATACGATATATGTGGATATATGTCAATTCAAGCTAGAGAAGGTTTTTCATACTTCCTTACCTTCACTAATGATCATTCTAGATATGGTTATGTATACTTATTAAAGTATAAATATGAAGTCTTTGAAAAGTTCAAAGAGTATAAAAGTGAAGTTGAAAAACTTGGTAAAAGTATTAAAACACTTCGATCAGATCAGGTGGAGAATACCTAAGCCGAGAATTTCAAGATTTTCTGAAACAAAATAGTATTCTATCTCAATGGACTCCTCCAAATACTCCACAGTTGAATGGTGTATCTGAAAGGAGAAATCGAACGTAAATATGGTTCGTTCCATGATGAGTCGTGCAAAACTTCCCAAATCATTTTAGGGCTATGCTCTAAGTGTTGTTGCCCATATTTTAAATTATGCTCCATCTAAAGCTGTAAACTCTACCCCATATGAGATGTGGAAAGGAAGGAAACCAAACCTCAAATATTTGAAGGTTTGGGGGTGTCCTACCTTTGTTAAAAAGGTAGAAACAGACAAGCTTGATGCTAAATCTGAAAGATGTTATTTTGTAGATGATGAGGTGTTTGGTGTGACACAGTAGATCCCATCATTTGTTAAAGTCATGATATATAAATAATGCTCATAACTGAGACGGTTTGGACATACTGTCGGTTTAAGTTATTGTATGATTCTGAGATTGGTTTGTCTAGACTAATTGAATCATGCAGATGTGCCCGGGGCATATTGAGCAGGACCGATCTAGGATGGAATTAACTTGTACTGATCTTCGTAGTTAATTCGAGCCTTGTGTTCTATCTCTTAATCCCTAGAATAGAGCGGGCATGAGGATTAGACATAGTGTACTTTAATGTACCAAAGAGTGCCATCACTTGAGGCCTATAATCTCGGTAGGTTGGGTATACGTGTTTAATTTTTTTATTGTGTTGTTGCTTGTTGAAAGAAAACCATGTACCAGTGCGTCCGGGGTGATGGTGCTCTCGAGATGAGCTCGTAAGGATTATTATACAAAACTCGGCCGGTGGACTTATGTTCGGTGTAATAATAAGGTCGAGTGGTACTAATCCCAAATGATAAGAAGTCGATTTATTAATTTATTAGTAAACTAATAAATTGACGAGCACTATATCTTTGACGTGGAGAGATAAAAGAATAATTAAAGTGGTATCCGAAAGTAATTTCCTTTTGAGCAGTAGTTTCATACTTAATCCGTTAGTGGTACGATTAATTATGTGTTAGATTAATTGACAAAGTGGATTTAATTATTTAATTAATTATCCTTGGTCAATTAGTATTGACTTAGTAAAGACTTAGAAGTCAATTTAAAAGTCCAACTAGCACTACAAGAAAATGTTCAATTACCCAGTAAAATTACCCATTAATATAATTTCATGGGTAAATACCGAACACATGAAATTCCCATAAATACGGCACAAAAATCTCATCTATTTTTTTCCCATGAGATACCCGTAAATTTTCTCATAAAATTTCCCAAATCATAAAATCCCATGACTAATACTTGGAAAAATTTAGGAGGCAAACTCTCCCTCCAATTACTACCCAAAAACTACCCATATATTGTGTTTAAGGGAAAAATTTTATTGGGTAATAGTTGGGAAAATTTAGGAGGGAAACTCTCCCTCCAATTACTACCCAAAAATTATCCAAATATTATTTTTATGGGAAAATTTCATTGGCTAATACTTGGATAAATTTAGAAGGAAAAACTCACTCCAATTCCTACCCAAATTATGAGTCATTATAATGGGTAAATTATGAGTCATTTTAGCTACCCATTTTTTACCCATTAATATTATTATGTGAAAAATAATTAAATAATAATAATAGTAGTTATCCTGGATTACTTTTTCACTCCACCAATAGTCCAGATTTTAGTTAGCCCTTATTTTTCTCACTTGTAAAAATTCCAAACTCAATTGCCATGGTCGTCTTTGCCACAATTTTTTTAAAATCATCCAGCCCTTTTACTTGAAACCCATCTCTTGGTCATAACCTTGATAAGATTCTTTGAAATTTTGTTAGAGTGGAATGAAGCCAGCTGCAGAAATCAGTGATTCGGGGTTCTTCAACAAGGAGTGCTTAGATTAATTAAGCTAACAAACCAAGAGGTATTGAGGCGAAGGTGAAAGGGACAAGGTGCTCCAGTAGAAAGGAAGTCTTCACCCTATTTTGAGATTCTGTTCACCTGTGAAATCGTTGGTAAGAATCAATTTATTCCTTAGAAATTAATTCCAGCTGCTGAATATCATGGGTTTTTCTTTTTTTGGATTATCTTTTCCCGAATCATCATTGCCTTTGAATATCATGGGCTTTTCTTTATTTTTAGGATTAACACTGGTATTTACACAGTACCTCCAATAACTTTGTTATTCTTCAGTTCTGATTATGTTTGGTGAAGGCTTTTGATAAATAACTGTTATTGGCAAATAATTTACAGAACACGCGAGGAGGAAGAGTGAAACTGCACCCTGTTCTGAATCCTCATTCAAGAGTATGAGCACATTGAAATGGGCGATGCATTGTATGGTAAGTTATATTTTACATTTGTAGAATATATGTCAGAGGTTTGAATATTTCTTGGAAACGGTATTGCAATGAGTGGACTTGATATATGAATATTCCACGTTCATATAATTACCAGCTAATTATAATCTAAAACATTGATTCAGCTATGGAACTGGCATTGACATTGAAGAAACTCGTGAGTGAGAAGCTCCTGAAGGTGCATAGCGTAAGATTTCTACCCTTTTTGAACTTTAATCTTCCAATGATTTTTTTCAAATAGTTGTGTGTTTTATCGGGGTTTCATTTACGATTCAAAGCCTTATTAGGCCTAGAACTACAAGATAGTGAATTGGTGGTAATTACCTATTACCCACGAAATTGGGTTATTTTTCCCATAAAATTGTCCCTTGCTAATATGATATTTTCTTGTACAATATTGTTTTGAAGTGATTTAGTATCAAGTATGACTCCATCACAATTTTTAAAACAAGAATGTATGGCTATGGAATGGGTTACAAAATGGTTTAAAGATAGGTTTGCTAAAATCAAGGGATTGCCCACATAATAGTTGGATCTTAAGATGTGGTCATGCTTAGTTCATCCTAAGTGAGTGCTGGAGTGGAAGTTTGACAATGTATAGGTTTGAAGTTCAATCAACTTTCTGTCCAAATTTAGTTTGCAGAGTTGCATGACTAGTAGCCTTTATTTTTTCACTTACCTGATGGCCTCATAAACATTTATAGTACTTCAATTATGAATCATATCATGGCCGGAACAAGAGTGTTGATTTCCCTATTTTTCAAAATTCAGGGCGCTCACCTTTTGAAAAACTATCTTAATTTTTCCTTATTTTCAAGTTTGTTTTTCCTTTTCATTGGGATTCTTCTTTTCTAGAAAATTTTCAAACTCCTTCACTGGTTTAGTATGGTTTATTTCAATAATTGATGAAACCTATGCATGTGTCCAGTCTTTAAAGTTTGTGGCAGTAAAATTGTCATCAATTCAAAGCTCACTTGTTTGTATCCCTGACTTATTTTGTTGCCCAGGTAGCTGCTCTTGCTGTAGTATCAATTGGTGTAGCTGTTGCAACAGTTACTGATCTTCAATTTCACTTTTTTGGCGCATGCATTGCCATTGCATGGATAATACCAAGTGTTGTCAATAAAATACTGTGGTCCAATCTTCAGCAGCAGGAGAACTGGACTGCTCTTGCGTATGTTACATATTCCACTAATTTCAATTTCCGCCAAAGCTTTTTGCATTGAATTAATAATGAACTCATTTTTTACCATGACTAATGCAGGTTTATGTTTTTTTTTTTTTCCTTTTGTTTTTCTTTGGCATTCTAATTTGTAGCAATCTGGTTAATTTGAGTTTTTTTACTTGTTGGAGTGTTGTCCTAAACAGTTATTTATGTTTTAAGTATGCTGGAGTTGGGAAAATCATATTTTACATAGATATTCATGTGCAACTTTCCTCGATATGGTTATAAATTGATTGAAAGTGGTATTCTGCATTTGCGTCTTTGGCATAGAGTTCGAAGGCTAAAGTTCTTATAATAATTGATAGATTCAGCCAATAAAACTGTTCTTTTTAATGTTGTTTCAGTTCAAATACGAATGAACATTTCATTAATATTAATTTCATATAACTTTGTTGAATATTTAGCTATTTATGTTGTTCTTTGCAGCTTATCTACAACCTATTTGATTTTAAATGAGACTAGATCGGGATTGGATGTATAATAGATTTTTAGCTGGACGAAGCTATATTAATCCTGAATTCTTAGTAGGGGTTGAGTCATTTGTTGAATATGCCACTCAGCAACCAGCTCATATGGACTGTGATAAGATTAGGTGCCCATGTTGTAAATGTCACAATCGAAAGTATCTTTTACCAAGTGAAGTTAAATTGCATCTTTATAAGAGTGGATTTCTTAAAGACTATTATCAGTGGGTTTGCCATGGGGAACCATTGTTGGGTTTGGATCCTATGCAATCAGAAAAAAACACTTCAATTGAAAGAAATTTAAAAGGTTTTAATCCATATCGCAACATGATTATAGATGCAATTGATCCTAGTTTTGACCCACATTCTGTAGTTATTGAGGACCCACCAGATAAAAAAACTCAAAAGTTGTATGATTTAATCCATAAAGCTGATGAACCACTTTGGCCTGGATGTTCAAAATTATCACAGCTATCTACTGTTGCTAGATTGTTAAATATAAAGTCTGAGTATCGTATACCAGGAAAAGGTTATGATGCTATCTTGGAAGTTCTTAGGGATGCAATACCAGCTGAAAATAAATTGGTTGATAGTTTTTATGAAACAAAGAAGTTTGCATCTAATTTGGGTCTCCCTTGTGAGAAAATTCATTGTTGTATTAATGGATGCATGTTATATTGGAGAGAGGATAGCAACAGAACAAGTTCTAAGTTTTGTAACCATCCTCGATATAAAGGGAGAAAGAGAGGTTTGAGAAAGAGAAAAACTGAAACACCATATAAGATGATGCATTACTTTCCTCTCACACCTAGGCTACAAAGATTGTACACTTCAAAAGTCACAGCTAATCATATGAGGTGGCATAATGAGCATGCTAAAAAGGATGGTGTGATGCAACATCCATCTGATGCTGAGGCATGGAAAAGTTTTGATCGTATGCATTCATCTTTTTCTTTAGAGGCTCGAAATGTTAGACTTGGGTTATGCACATATGGATTTCAACCTTTTGGGCAATCAGGAAAACAATATTCATGCTGGCCTGTTATTCTAACACCATACAATTTGCCTCCGTGGATGTGTATGACAGATCCTTATATGTTCTTAACTATTATTATCCCTGGCCCAAAAAATCCAAAACAAAATATTGATGTTTATTTGCAGCCCTTGGTAGCAGAATTGCAAACTCTTTGGGAGGGTGTACAAACATATGATGTTTCAGATAAACAGAATTTTCTTATGAGAGCTGCACTTCTATGGACCATTAATGACTTTACTGTTTATAGTATGTTGTCCGGATGGAGTATATCGGGAAAAAGAGTTTGTCCCTATTGTATGGACAAATCAAAAGCTTTTAGTTTGATTAATGGTAAAAAGGTTTCATGGTTTGATTGCTATCGTCAATTTTTACCGGAGAATCATGCTTTTAGACGAAATAAATCTCACTTCATTAAGAATAGATAGAAGGGTCTCTACCTCCGTTGACATTGACTGGTGAAGAAGTTATCAAGCAAATTGATAGTTTAGAATTGAAGAAAGTTATTGAAGTTGGTGGGGCAGAATGGAATGCTCCTATTTGCAAGTCGTGTGGATGGAAAAAACGAAGTATATTCTGGGATTCGCCTTATTGGAGTACTAATCTTATTCGTCATAATCTTGATGTGATGCATATTGAGAAGAATGTTTTTGAAAATGTGTTTGATACTGTGATGGATGTTGAAGGAAAATCCAAAGATAATGCAAAGGCAAGAGAGGATGTAAAGATTCTATGTAATCGAAAAGAGTGAGAGAAAAATGACCTAAGTGGGAAATATCCTAAAGCTTGTTATAGCTTAGGTAAAATGGAGAAAAAAATTGTGTGTGATTGGGTGACAAAACTTGAGTTTCCTGATGGCTATGTTTTAAATATGGCAAGGTGTGTGGATATGCAAAAGTATAAACTTTTTGGGATGAAAAGTCATGATTGTCATGTGTTTATGCAACGATTAATCCCAATAGCCTTTCGTGAGTTGTTGCCAATCACGGTGTGGAAAGCTTTAACGGAGCTAAGTTTGTTTTTTAGAGATCTTACATGTACAGTCATTAAAGAGAATGACAAGATCAAACTTGAGAGGAATATTCCTGTGATTTTGTGCAAATTGGAAAAGATATTTCCTCCTAGTTTTTTTAACTCCATGGAACACCTTCCCATTCACTTACCTTATGAAGCAAGAATTGCAGGGCCACTCCAATATCGTTGGATGTATCCGTTTGAAAGGTTTGTTAAACTACATATATATGTTTTTTTTTTATTAACTTAGATGTGTTAATCGATATATTGACAAGTTTAAACATCTCTGTTTTACTTAGGTTCTTACGGAAATTGAAGCTGAAAGTGACCAATAAAGCAAAGATAGAAAGTTCAATTGCTAATGCTTATTTGATTGAGGAAACATCAATGTTCTGTTCTCATTATTTTGAGCCTGATATTAGTACAAAGATAAATAAAGCATCTCGTAATGATGATGGGGGTGAAGTAGAACATTGTGAGGAGAGTATTTCTATATTTATTTCTCCGGGTCGATCATATGGGAAAGCAAAACCAAGATGTTTGACTGATGAAGAGTACAATGCTGCAAGGACTTATGTGTTACTAAATTGTGTTGAGATTGAAGAATACATTAAGTAAGCTTCTTAATGCAAATTAAATAATATGTAAAATTTTATGGAATTATTGTTAATAAATACAATTTATTATTTGTAGGATATTTGTTAAGGAGGTGAAAGCAAATGGCACAAATGTAACTGATGAGCAAAAAGAGAGTAAGATTGAGACTGAATCTGCAAATTGGTTTGAAAAATATGTAAGTGTTACAAAAGGCTATGGTTCTGTTATTTTTTAATATATGGGTACTTACATTTTTTTTTTTATAGGCACGTGATGAAAGTGGCACCAGGATTAGCCAGATCATCAAGGATGTAGCTTGTGGACCTTTAAGAACTGTGATCTCTTATCCGGTGTATTTTGTTAATGGGTTTAAGTTCCATACAAGTGATCATAATTATGGGAGATCAACTTTCAACAGTGGAGTGTGCATAAAGGGTTCAAACTATAGCGATCTGTCATGTGATTATTATATTAAGGGAAATTGTGCAATTGGAATACCCTGCATTGCCTATTAAACGGGTTGTACTCTTTAAGTGTGATTGGTTTGATCCAACTTCAAATATTGGGACGAAGGTTCATAGGGAGTATAATATAGTTGATATAAACCATAAAAGAAGGTTTAATAGGTATGAACCTTTTGTTTTGGCTACTCAAGCGGCTCAAGTATACTATGCACCTTACCCGAGCACAAAAAAGGATAAAGTTGATTGGTGGGCTGTGTGCAAAGTTAAAGCAAGACTTGTTTTTTATAATTCTTCAACAGATTTGGCTTTCCAAGATGATGAAGTGGAGGAGCATTCAGTTAATATGTTTGGTCGTGTACCAGTTTTAGATGATCGAAGTGGTGTTTTGATTGATGGAAATGATGGCCATAGTGATAACTTAGGAAATGATGCAAGATGAAAACATGTCCGGGTGTAGTGAATAGTCTTGGTGATGTTGGTGTATTCTAATATTGATATACAATTCCAGATTTTACCCTTATAAGACTATTTATGGTCCTCTGAATTTAAATTTAATTTTTAAATATTTATATCCTTTTAACTTATAGTTTGTATTACATTTCATTTTTTTAAAACCACTAATTGATACTAATTTGACTTTATATAGTGATTGCAGATATGACCAGAATGAGGGGAAGAGGTGGACATCAAATAAAGGGAGGTAGGTCCGTTCCTAATGCAGTACTAAATGACATTTCTCGTGTCGAAAATAGAAGTGACAATGAGCATGGTCATGATTCGATATCCAATGGTACGACATACTACTGTTATCTGCCAAATTCATCTTATAATTTACTTGCTATGCTTTTATGATGTGCTGAATAGTCACAAATATATAGAAGATTCAAGTCTGCTATTCAATTTGATTATTCATTGCACAAGTATGCTATTACAACCAGCTCTTCCAATGGAATTTTGTTGCAGAAATGCCTATCATGAGGGGAAAAGGTAATACAGCAAGGGGAGGTAGACCCCTTCGTAGTGGAAGACCACCAAAAGACAATACACACATTGAAGAAGGAAATCAAAATCGACGTGTTGGTAGTTCAACGGTTAATGGTACTAATCTGAACTTGTAAATTTTTTAAAAAATGATATTCTTGTACCTTCTTGATTTGTCACTGATTTTTTCTTGTTATCAACTGAAATTCTTGTTTTTTTTCTCTCTTTTTTTTTATATTAAAATTTTTAATACATATTAGGTGTGAATATGCCTATGATGGGTGGTGGACATGTAGAAAGTGGAGGTAGATCTTTGCATAGTGGAGGAACAATAAATGACAATCCACATGTTGAAGAAACAAACCAAACTCAATTTGGTGCAGGTTCAATGATCAATGGTAATTTAAACCATACTTTTTTTAAAAAAAAATGACATACCTTGCAATTTAATGAGTAATGCAAACAAGCACCTAATTCAGTAATTGGTAGTTGCAAGATTCTTATACAATTAGTAAAACCAGATTGATCTTTGAAGAAGCTACAGAATTTCTTCTTGAAATACATAAATGAAATATTTTAAAGTGTTTTGAGTTTCTCTTAGTTTTAACTGATTTTTCTTATGTTGATATTTTTATTTTTTTTTCCATTTTAACCATTTATAATATAAAATTTTGAAAAAATAGTAGATGCAAAATATGCCTATAATAAGGGGAAGGGGTGGACAAACAGGAAGGGGAGGTAGGTCACAATCATCAAATGACATTCCACGTGTTGCGAGAAATCAAGATCAGCGTGTTGATGATTCAGTGACCAATGGTACTACAAATTGAACTTTTAATTTCACATATACATCTTATTTATTGAGTATGTATTTACATGAGTTTAATCTCTCGGGTTGATGATGGTTTGTTTTAGGAAATACTGGTGGGAATTCAGCATGTATTTTTACCATGAAAGACACTTCTGACACTTCAAATACATCACATGGTGATAGAAATGATGCTGAAAATGTGGTTGCACTTGCAATTCCTCGATCAAGCAACAATTCACTACAACAATCCCTTCAAGGTCATTGAAATTTACTCAGCATCAACTTGGTTCTAAGGGTTTTTTTTCCAAAGTTTATGGTTTGGGTTATACTTTGTGGTTTATTTATTGATTTTTATCTACAAACTTGTCTTTTCTTTCTCTCCAACTTTCTCTATCTTCTTACATAAGTTTCGAGTCTATAATTTTCTTGTTTCTAAGTTTACTATGATGGTTTGTTCAGGAAATACTGATGGGAATGCAGAATCTCGTGATTCTAGGAGAAAAACTTTTAATAATTCAAATACATCACATGGTGATGGAAATGAAGCTGAAAATGTGGTATCACATTCAATTCCTCAATCAGGCAATAATTCATTACAACAGTCGCATGAAGGTGGAAGAAAAGAACTCACCATCATCAATGGATTGTAAGTAATCAATCATATATGCATATAATACTGTATGTTGTATTATCTAATTTACTTGTTCATGAATTTATTAGGTTAAGCTACTCTACTGATTGCTCCCGAAAAATAACAAAAGTTTTCAAGGAGAAGGTTGATATTAAAGGCTACACATGGAGAAATGTGTCACAAGCTACAAAAGAATTTTACTTTAAAGAGTTCAAGGTATAAATATTTAGACATCTATTTTCGTATGTTATTCATTTTGAACATTGAAAATATTCATAAATTCAATTTAATGTAGAAACATTTTATATGGCATCCCGAGATTGACGCACAAGTGAAGGAGGCATGGAATTTAAAAGCTTCAGAACGCTATGCAGACTTTATGAGAGACATACGAGATAAAGTGGAAAAACCAGTTTTCTTAAATGAAGATGCTTGGATAAGCTTTAGATGTTATTGGGAATCTCCTCAGTATAAGGAAAAACGTGAAAGAAATTCGAACAATAGACGCAGTGAGACGGGATATTCATCTCATACAGGAGGATCAATATCTTAATTGAGCATGCAAGGGGACTTGTAAGTTTACTATACCTTAACTTCGATTAAAAGTATAGTGATATATATATACGAACTTATTTTTAAGTTAATTCGGGAAGAGTGAATGTGGTTGGTTGGCAAGATGATGCAACAGCTATTGATGTTGTTTTTACTTAGTTGTTGGTTGTGTTTATGAATGTGGCTGATTGGCAAGATGATGCAGCAACTATTGATGCTGTTTTAACTTTGTTGTTGGTTATTTTATGAATGTGGCTTATTGGCAAAGATAATGCAGCAGCTATTGATGCTCTGTTTCTACTCTTTACTATTTCTACAGTTTTCTGTTCGTTTTCTTGTCATGTTGCTTGCAATTTTGCAAATGTACTCCTTTACTTTTCCTCATTTGGCCTGGTCTCCTCAAAGATGGTTGAATTTATCTGATGATTTTCTTTTTCTTTGTTATCTTTATCATGTACTTGTTGGGAACCTAGTCCTTTTTCTCCTTACACTGCAAAACAGTATATTTTTTTACAAAATCAGATGTTAAAACACTTAAATATGTATATATTCTTCTTCTGTCTGTCATGCACTTTTGCTCCACCTGTTCCACTCCTATTATTTAGAGTTACATGTCCTTGTGGTAGAAAAATATAGGTTCTGATTTTCTATACTACTCGCATTGATATGGTTAATTTTTGGGAATCAAAATGGGGTCGAGCGCCTACGCCACATGAGTTGTTTAAACATACCCATACCAAAAAAAATGATGGTATAAATTTCATTGATGCAAAAGCAAAATCAGTTGATGGTCTTGGTTTATGATATAGTTCTTTCAATTGTTTGATTCATTAGTTCGCTTTTCCAACAATAATATGTTATCTACTATTACAGGATGATATGATGAGTTTGAGACAAGCACATAAGGCAAATCTTGAGACTGGAGAAGATGTAGATGAGTATGCTATGTACTGTGAGGCTGCCGGAGGAAAAAAGAAGCGAAAGGTATATGGTTTGGGCTCACAAACAACTAGTTATTACTTTCCAAGTGCACATAATTCAAATGCATCATCCTTTAATACATTGCTTCATGGAGTAATCAAATGTTGGTTAGGAAGGTTGAAATTCAGGAACATACCATCAATATTCTTAAGCAAACTGTAGAGAAGCTGTGCTATCAACTTGGTGAAGAAGTTCCACTTTTTGATGTTCCAAGTGAACATACTTTGAGGAATCAAAATGTAGAAAATGTTGAAGATGCAAGTCCTTCAGAAACAATTCCAGAAAATGAAGGTGATCATGATTTTGGTCTTGATTGAAAGTTATAAACGCCGACATTAGTTACATAGAGCAAGTATGATGGATTGTTATTAGACTTTCTATTTTTAAGTCTTCACTTTTGTACAACATGGGTTGTTTTAAGTGTTTCTAGTAATCAGTCGTGTGTTTTAAATTTCAACCAGAAACACTTAAAATTAGCACTAGGTTGTTGTAAGTAATCCTAGTAAGTGTTCATATTTTGAGTCTCAGCTTTTTGCAAAGCTTGGAGCTGTTTTGGGTGATGCTTAGACTAGCTTTTTGATGCACACTACTGTTAATCTTAGTACTTAATAGGATAGTTTGCATGTTATGCAATGGCATATTGCATTTGAAGGATGTATTATTTGTGTATAAATTATGGTAATTAATTGATATATTATTTTTATAATAGGTTAATTATATTTTGGAAATTTTAATTTGTGTGTGTTAATTAATTGGTATATTATTTTTTACTAAAGAAAAATTTACTTTTCAAATTAATCCAAATAATTATTTTAAAAATTATTAATTTGTATAATTACCCAAGAATCACCCATAACCAATAAATTTTTACATTATTATTGCGAAAAATAAGTAGACAAATATTACCCATGAAACTGGATCTGTGTAATTTTTGCCCATGGTTCACCCAACAAATTTTCCTGGGTAAACTATAATTTTTTATTAATTTCTTAACAAAAATACCTAGGGCCATGACACAATTCTCCCATGAAAATTCAATGGCTAAAATTACCATGACATTTCCCATGAGTGCTGTGATGGGTACTTTATGGGCATCTACTAAATTTTCTCAAATATTTACCCATGACATTTATAATATTAGTCATTGATTTTGTCATGGCTAAATTACCCATGAATGAGATTTTTTTGGGTAAAAAATTTACCCACGGAGCTTTTAGATAGGTACCCGTAAATATGGGTAAATCATGGGTATTACCCATGAAATTGAGTTATTTTTCCCATAAAATTGTCCCTGGCTAATATGATATTTTCTTGTAGTGTAGAAGGCTCAACTCAAAAGCTCACCAGGTCTCCCTTAAAACTCCTATAAATAGATTAAGTTTACCCTAAAAACATAACTTCAACGAAACACAAGATTTCTTGCCTCCAAGAGCAAAAGGATAGAGAGAGATTTAGGATCTTCTTCTTCCTCGAAGTCAGTTTTGCTACTTTCTCATGGTAAAAGGATGAACGTTTTTTGATCAACAACTCTTGCAAGCAGCGACTTCGGCGACTTCAGATAGGTGACGATCAGGTTTTTGGCGAATGGCATTTTCCGGCAGGCTTAGTTTTTGGGCAATTCCGGTGATCGGTCTCTGGCAAAGTCCAGCGAAATCCTTCAGGTTTTTCGACGGTCGGATTTCTGACAGATCTTCAGAATTTTCGTGGGCCTTTGATTTTTCCGGCGGAACTTCAGGATCCCAGTGGAGTTCGATTTTAGTTTTTCCCGGAGAGTTTTTTTAGAAGTTTTTGGGTAGATCGATCCGATAGATAGTTGCCCACACGACTTCCAGATTTTTCTCAAATTGAGGGACAAGCTTCAAAGGTAGAATCTTTCTCAAATTGATTTTTCGAGGGACTCGCTTCACAGGTCGAATCTTTAATCCTTCCGCTTTAATTTAAAGATTCAATTTTTAGTGGGTAAAGTAAATCGAACAAGTATAAGCTCGATCGGGTTTAAAGGAACTTGTACTACTAGTGTTTGGGCTCGATCGAGAGTTTTTGATTCTAGAATGCATAGTACGAAAGTGAAATTTTCGATTTGGCCGGGACCAACTAGTTCCTTCAATTGGTATCAGAGCTGAGGTTTTGGTTTTATACTTGTTCGATTTGTTATGGCCGCTTTTATTGCAGGTGGTTATTATCCCGGCTATTATGGTTTATGCATTCAGTTTTATAAACCCCGGGACATGTCCGGGTTGGTTTTTTGAATGTGAATGTGTGTAATAGTAATAACCATGAGCTATAAGCCATGTACAATTAGATTAAATATGTAGTAAGATTTATTCTATTAAATGTCGTCTTTATTTTCCTAGAAAATCAAGCTTTGTATTTAGGAAGACATGTAATAGCGAAGATATTATTGTGGGCAACTTGGATTCCTTGGTTTTATAGTTTATCGTAATTTGGGTGATTTCAAGAATTATGTAAAAATCGAGAAATCTCGGACGAATTGTAAGGAGTTCAAATAACGAGTGGGAGTGACGTGATGGGACTCGTCAACAAGGCAACGAAATGAAGCAACAATAGAGAAGGTCATAATAGTCGAGAAATTTTAATTAAGTATTTATTTCCCGCTTTTATTGTCTTGATTGTTGCTTGCATGTTATTAAGTTGTGTTTTAATGCATGATTAAAAACATGTGATTTTATGGGTGCAAAATAACTAAGGTTAAGAAATGCATGTTAAAACCGAAAAAACCCTCAATTTGAAAATCTAAGATACTTGCGCGCGTTTGCATTAGGGCCTTCCTCCATATCGGGTGAGTCTAATTCATAAGATCACTAGATTGAATTTTTAAACGGATGACTATAGTGAGTTAAATTGGAGAATGTAACACTCTCTCTAATTGAGGCGCACTATCCTTGGTAACAAACTTAGAAGTCACGTAATGGCATACGCTTAGTGTACTGTTTGTAGTATTCCTCCCAATGAGATTACGCTACTTTTGTGTATGGCTAAAATCAATGACTATTAATTTTATTGATCAATTGATCGTTTGGTCAGAGAATGAAATTAATGAACTTGGTTTTGAAAGATTATCTGCTCGGGCCCTGTCAAAAACTCACTTTCGTGCTACGCATTCCAGAATCAGAATCTTTGACCAGGCCTAGACTCTAGCACAATCGCTATTCCAATCCTTGCTTGAAATAACATTGCGCAGGATCTTGGTTTATACTCATTCGATTTATCACGCAACAATAATTTTCCAATTAAAAGCAGAATCATAGAAAAGTACCTCTTGAAGCATGTTAATTCAGGTGATTGGTTGTATGACTCAAGACGACTATGATTGCACGTTGTGTGGTCAATGATCTAGCAACCAATTGATCAGCAATCAACACAACTGGGTTGTCAGGAAAAATTCAGCAGCTCTTCGCCGCCAGAAAAATACCCCCATCGCCACCGAAAACCACTTGCCGCCGCCGCCTGTCGGAATTTTCAACCAGCCACCGCCTTGGGACAAATTTTGGTCGCCCGAAATTATGCTAGAGAGAGAAAAATGTTTTCTCTCTGGTTTTCTTGTCTTGAAAACTTAAGAATTGTGTGTTATGTAATTACTAATCCCTTGTCTATATATAGAGTTACAAGAGAGACCCCAAGTTGGTTTAGGATTGGTTTTCCTAATGGGTTTAGGTAATTAATTAGTTTTTAAATCCAATTAGGTAACTAATCTAATAGGATAAACCAAATCCAATTAGATTTCCTAATCTCTAGGATTTCCTAATTATAATTGAAACTTAAGAATTAGCTAATTATTTAAATAATTCAACTTTGTTAATTACTTAATTAACCCTTAGGAATAATAATTAATTAATTAATTCTACTTATTCAATTAACCCATTAGAAAATTAATCGTACCACTAACGGATTAATTTTGGCACTACCATCCTACTCCAGAATTGCTTCCGGAACAACTAAATTAATTTATTCTTAATCTCCCAACATCAAAGATATAGTGCTTGTTAATTTATTAATTTACTGATAAATTAATTAATTAACTTATTTAATTCCGAGACTAGTACCACTCGACCTTTTTACTATAGCAGACATAAGTCCACCGGCCGGGTAATAAACATTACGAGCTCATCTCGGGAGCACCATCACCCCGGACGCACCGGTACATGGTTTCCTTTCGACAAGCAGCAGCACACCAAGTAACTAAACACGCGGACCCAACCTACCGCGAGGCTATTGGCCACAATTGACCTCACCCATTGGCATATCAAAGTGCACTATGTCTAATCCTCATGTCCGCTCAAGTCTAGGGATTAAGAGATAGAATACTGAGAACGATTTGTCTATTAAATCAGTACAAGACAAATCATTCTAAAAAATGGTCAAGTTTAATATGCCCCGGGCATATCTATATGATTCAATTAGTTTAGACAAACCAATTATCTGAATTACATAATAACCTAAACCGACAGTTTGTCCAAAACTGTCTCGATTACGAACCTCATTTATATATTATGTCTTTTAACCAATGATGAGATCTACTGTGTCACACCAGACACCTCATCATCTAACTACATAATATAAATGGACTAAATATGCACAACATATAAACCAAAACATTAAATCAATATATTAATTGGAAAAAAGTATAATACAAGCATAGCTTATGTATTATACTCCAACAATCTCCCACTAGTACTTAAGCTGTGCTTTAAGTACATAACTACATTCAATCTTTCACTCTACAATATATCTAGAAAAACTATCTTGGCTCTCCTAAGTATCTGATCCCTATGCCCTTCAAGTGAGCCTCAAAGACTTTTGAAGTCAATGTCTTCCTGAAAGGATCTGCAAGATTATCCTCTGATGCTATCTTAGTCACGACCACGTCTTCCCTCTTGATGATATCTCATATCAGGTGGTACTTGCGTTGTATGTGTTTACTCGCCTTGTGGGATCATGGTTCCTTCGAGTTTGCTACTGCACCGTTGTTATCACAGTACATTGTGATTGACTTCTGCAAACCAGGTATCACATCTAAGTCCAATAGGAAGTTCTTGAGCCATATTGCTTATTTCGCTGCCTCTGATGCGACAACGTATTCAGCCTCCATGGTAGAGTCCGCGACGCATTTCTGCTTGGCACTCTGCTAAACTATGGCTCCACCTCCCAAAGTAAATACATACCCTGAGGTAGACTTGCACTTGTCCCTGTCGCCTTGGAAATCTAAATCTGTGTAACCTCGAGATACCAGCTCAGGCGCCTGATAGACCAACACTTGGTCTCTCGTTCTGTGCAAATAATTGAAAATGTATTTTACTGCCTCCCAATGAGCTTTCCCGGGGTTACTCTGATATCTGCTTACAATGCCAATGGCATAACAGATATCAGGTCTCGTACACAACATGGCATACATGAGACTTCCTACTGCTGAAGCATAAGGAACTGTGATGCGAATCTAGCTGAAACATCAAAGAAGCCTTGAACATTTTGATTCTTGAAGTCCATCCAAATGAGGATCCAAAGCTACCTCAATTCATGCCCAAAATTACAACATTTTGCAAGTCTTGGATCTTGATCCAAATGGTGTAGGAAGTACTTTTTTATGAAGATTCCAGAAGTGAACATTTCCTCCGACTTGCCCATTTCGCCAGAGGAAGGTTGGGCAGAATAGAACTTTTCCTCCGACATGCCCATGTCGCCTGCCCATGTCGTCTGAGGAAGGTTGGGCAGAATAGAACTTTTCCTTCGACATGCCCATGTCGCCTGAGGAAGGTTGGGATAGAACTTTTCCTCCGACATGCCCATGTCGCCTGAAGAAGGTTGAAAGTCGCATTTATAAGCTGAATTTATGGACGAATTTCAACAGCATTTGGGTGATATTTTCAAGTTGTTTTCTGCATTTTTTTTTTTAGTATTTAGAATATTAGAATTAGTGCAAGAGTCTTCTAGGTCAAAGAGCTTTTCTTGGTCAAAGAGAAGTGTTAATGCTAGTCTTGACTAGAAGATTTAGAATTGCTCCTTTAATCCTTTTGTAATTTCCAACCTTGGTCCCTCTTGAAATTCTATAAATAGGGGCCTTGGTAAACTATTAGAATTCAAGATTTGATGTTATAAACGTTAAGAAATTTTCCTTTCTTTGCTAGTTTCTTAGTGAGCTAGTTTTAGTCTTGCAAGTATGCTTGCAAAACTTATTTGGCTTATCAACTAAAACTCTTCGTTTTAGTTGTGGCGCCTTCTACTCTTCTTTTCTAATTCATTTCATAATCCAAAGGTGTTAGGTTTATCCTAGTGTTGTTGGGTTTGAAAATTAGAGGGGTTGGGAATAGTAATTTCACAACTACCATTTTATGATTCAAAAGTGATAGGTTTTATCCTATTGTTGTTGGGTCTATTTTGGTTTGGGTTGTTTTTGCTTGGAAGATTTCAAGACATCTTTCAATATAGTGTGATTCAAAGGTGTTGAGTTCATTAATACTCAATATTGTTGAATCCACTTGAGCTAGTTGTTTTGCTCAAAAGATCAATCGAGGACGATTCTACAATTCACGTGAATTCGTACCTTGGATTCACATCAGTTTGGTATCAGAGCACAGTTTCCTTGATTTGATCATATCACTTTTTTTTTTATCTTGCATCTTATTATTATCATATTTGTCTTGTTCTATTTGAAGGTTCAAGTTTGCAAGAAAAAAAAAAAAAAAAAAAGATTGTCAAAAAAAAAAAGAGAATAAAATATCTTTCTAGCTTCTTAAATTAATATTGCAGAGGATTTGTGATTCCAAGTGTGGGAAAAGTTTTGAGGAAAAGGTATCATCATTGTTTCCTTTCTACTCTTATAATTTCTTTCTAAATCTTATTCTTGTTTCTTTTACATAATCATTGCATACTATCCTTTCCTTGACCTCTATACTTTCTTTGTTGCCAAGTAAGATCTTTGAGTAGCATCTTGTAAAGGTTTAACGATTCTCACAAGAACTTGCAGGAGGAAAAGAGTGGTAAAATCTGAGTGCAACTTACCCCTACTAGATTGGCCTTAAACACGAGTGAAAATTTCTTTTCATTTGGGTTGAGACATATTAGGGAAAGGGGAAACGTGGTGGGAGGTACTTTTATCTTTTGTTGTTCTAATGGCAGATCCAACCGGTGCAACACCTGAACAAAAAGCATGGGAGGGAACACACCACAAGGAGAATTGGAACAAATCATTCATAGGGTCACCACCCGAATGGACCAACTAGAACTTGCTTTTCAGCAAAGAGAAGAAAGGCAAGGAAGTCAACAAGATGATGCTCGTCGCGACACTAATTTTCATGTATGTGGATCATTAATGACAAGGTTTGCCTTATCAACCTTGATTCCCATAATCCTGCTAACATGGCTAGTACTTATTTGATTGAAAAGTGCAAACTATCTTCCTTTCCACATCCAAAGCCATACATGTATTCAAGTGAGTGTGGACTCGTGGAGGTAAAAGAAAAAGTGTTGGTTCCTTTTTGTTTTGGTAGATACCATGATTTTGTTAGTTGTGATATTGTACCAATGGTGTCTACAAATCTTCTTTTGGGAAAGGCATGGATGCATAATAAAAACTTTTTGCACAACAAATCAAGTGGAAAATATGTTTTCAATGCCTATGGCAGAAAAGTTACTCTTGCACCATTATCTCATTATGAGGTGCTCATGTTCCAAAGAAAAATGAAGCATATGAGTGAGAGTGGTAAAAGGAGTCATGAAAAAGCAAGACTTGGTGAGAAGAAAAGCAAAGTGAGAGAAATGGAAAAAGAAAGAGACCTTAAGGAGAAAAGCAATAGGAGTGAAAAATGGCATGAATCTTATGATGAGTTAGAAAAGCCAAAAGAGACAGAAAAAGAAATTTTTAATGGATTGAAAATTTCAATAGGTGATATTGAGAGAAAAGATGAACATGAATGAGTTTGTGAGGTAGATAGGACAATATCTTCCCCACCTCACAAAGTACTTTTATCTCTTAACAATTTTACATCTTATTCGGTTTGTAAAAGTGAGATTTTTCAAGGACTTGAAGATAAAGGTTCTAAGGATGCTTCTTTTGAAATTGAAATTGTCCAAGCAACACATAAACCATCTAGTTTCATTCCTAGATGTTTTGAGGTAAAGAAATCTGTTTTTGAGAATAAGTTGCAAAGGCAAGTGCATACTTCTCTTGCTGGGTGTTTGATTTGTAAGTGATGTGAATCCGATTATAGATTCAACAAATTTAGATCGTTTTCTTGTTGAACTTTCTCACAAACCCTAAGACCTCTTGTTTAGAGAATATTGGCAATGAGAAGAACACCTCCAATAAATCGTCAAACAAGCAATCCTCGAAGAATGAAAGAATTCTTCCGAGAATAATACCTTTCTAATGTTAAATTCAACAATCAATGGTATAGAAACCAAAAACCTTTGAATCACAACAAAATATTAAGTGATGATCCCAACCCCCAATCTAATCTAGTGAACCCAACAATGATAGATGTATCAAATCTAACACCTTTGAATTACAATGGAATAGATAGAAGAGTTAAAAGCGCCACATTCAAATGGAAGAAGATTTGAATGATAAGCTGTTAGTTATGTAAGGAAAACTTACAAAACCCAATCTAGTTCAAAACTAGTATTTAAGGAAACTCCTTAACAAGTTTATAACTCTAAAATAATCTTCTTATTGAATAATACTTAGCTCATTTTATAACAAAAAGGAGAACCTTACATGATAATAGTAATTTACAAACTAAAGTCTTAGACTTATAATGTTTTGCAAAACTAGTCCCTAACTTGACTTATTGACTTATGACTCTTAAAATACTAATAATAATCTGATTCCTATTCAAAAGCCACGAAATTATTAAGCTAAAATGAAAATAAAAGACTTAGAATTATTTTTGATGAAAACTAGTGACCATTTGGTTTCCCGGGTGGCTTTCCAACTTCAATTCTTGATATGTGAAGCATTGCACCTTTTCACATAAAAGAGAACATGTTCCAATGATGTTGGAATTCTGAAAAGTTGCTTTCTTGAGTCTTGGAACCGAAATGAAGAGCTTTGAAGGCTTTAAGTGAAGATTCATGCACCTAGAGAACTTGGAAAGTTTTCATTAACTAGTCTTCATGAATTTGACCACCAAGGCTGATCCAATGCTTCTAATTGACCCCAAAAACGTGTGGAAACATCCTAGAATGTTCCTTGAGTATTCTGAACTGATATGGGCCGAAAAACATCTAATGGAATTGGACTTGCACCCAAAACTTGCTCTCGGGTTGGGTAGAACATAAGAATCAGCACTTGTGTTTTGTTGCACTCCATTTGGGCTGTGAAAGAGTGTGGAGCGCAGCCCATAAATCATTAGCTAGAAGCTTGGTCCAAGACTCCCACAAGATTATAGAGCTTGGGCTTGAATGAGGTGTAGTTGGACTGAGCTTCTTCTAATGATTTTGTAGCTAACTTGGACAAAGCCTCTTCCATCTTTTGCTTCCTTAGCCTTGTGAGAGGCCCAACTATATCTTGAATTGGACTTGGTGGAATGGATTTGTCTTGCTGGGCTTTAGCTTTCTGAGCTTCACTTGAGTTGATGACCTTTTCGTCCACACACGAACTAGCTTGATTCCCATCATTCCCTCCCCCTTGAAAAGGATTCGTCCTCGAATCCAATGTACCTGTATCAAATTCGAAAGGAGATAAGTCAGAAACATTGAATGAAGAACTAATACCATACTCCTCGGGAAGATCAAGCTTGTAGGCATTGTCATTGATTCTAGACACCACTTGAAATGGTCCATCTCCCCGTGGATGTAGCTTTGAACGCCTAGTAGTTGGAAAGCGTTCCTTGCGCATGTGAATCCAAACCCAATCCCCGGGTTCAAAAATTACTTGTTTACGCCCCTTATTAGCTTGCTTGGCATATTGCTTGGTCTTTTTCTCAATATTGGCACGAGCTTGCTCATGAAGCTTTTTCACTTTCTCAGCCCTTTGAGCTCCATCTAAGTTAACCTGTTCTTTAATTGGTAATGGAGACAAATCCAAGGGAGTTAAAGGGTTAAATCCATAAACCAACTCAAATGGTGAGAAACCAGTAGTAGAATGCAAAGTACGATTATAAGCAAACTCAGCTATTGGAAGACAATCCTCCCAACTCTTCAAATTCTTTTTGATTAATGCTCTCAACAACATTCCCAAGGTCCTATTAGTGACCTCAGTTTGACCATCAGTTTGAGGATGACTTGAAGTTGAAAACAAAAGCTTAGTCCCCAATTTACCCCACAAGGTTTTCCAAAAGTAACTTAGAAATTTTACATCTCTATCTGAAACAATGGTTCTTGGAATACCATGAAGACGAACAATCTCTTTGAAAAACATATCAGCCACATGACTAGCATTATCTGTCTTTTTACATGCAATGAAATGAGACATCTTAGAAAACCTATCAACTACCACAAAGATAGAATCCATCCCCCTCTGAGACCTTGGTAAACCAAGCACAAAATCCATCAATACATCAATCCAAGGTGCATTGGGAATAGGAAGTGGTGTATACAATCCATGGGGAAGTGAAGTGGATTTAGCCTTTTTACATTCAAGACTCACATACTTTTGCACATCCTTTTTCATACTAGGCCAGAAAAAGTGTTCACTCAAAATGTCACAAGTTTTGAGAACCCCAAAATGCCCCATTAATCCTCCACAATGAGCTTCTCTAACAAGCAATTCCCTAAGTGAGCAAATAGGAATACACAACTGATTTCCTTTAAACAAGTACCCCTCATATCGGTAAAACTTTTCAAATGCTCCTTTTTCACATGTAACAAAAATGGTTGAAAAATCAACATCAGATTCATACAAATCTTTAATGAATTCAAATCCCATAATAGTAGCATGCATTGTAGTGATAAGAGTGTACCTCCGAGATAGTGCATCAGCCACTACATTTTCCTTACCCTTTTTGTACTTGACCACGTAAGGGAAAGTCTCAATAAAAGAGATCCATTTGGCATGTCGCTTGTGCAAATTTTTCTGTCCTTTGAGATACTTTATGGATTCATGGTCCGTATGTACCACAAATTCACATGGCATGAGGTAGTGTTGCCATGTCTCCAATGCTCTCACAATGGCATAGAGCTCCTTGTCATAAGTAGGGTCATTCATGGCTGCCCCATTGAGTTTCTCACTAAAGTAGGCAATTGGGCGACCACCTTGAAGAAGAACAGCCCCTATTCCAACCCCTGAAGCATCACACTCAACCTCAAAAGCCTTAGAAAAATCAGGTAAAGCTAAAACAGGAGAGTTAGTCAACTCATGCTTAAGAAGATCAAAAGCTTTTTGTTGGTTTTCACCCCATTCAAACTTCACAGTTTTCTTTACTAGTTCATTCAAGGGGGCTGCTTTAGTAGAGAAATCACGCACAAACCTCCTATAAAAACTAGCAAGGCCATGAAAAGATCTCACCTCGGTTGCATTGGTTGGAGTAGGCCATTCCCTGATAGCCTTGATCTTTTCATCATCAACACTTAACCCATCAGAACTTACCACAAACCCAAGAAAAGTTACTTGTTCCACACAAAAGACACACTTTTTAAGATTAGCATACAATTTTTCTTCACGAAGTGTAGCCATGACAAGTCTTAAATGTTCAACGTGATCATCAAAACTTTTGCTATAGATCAGAATGTCGTCAAAGTAAACAACCACAAATTTTCCAATGAAATATCTAAGCACATGATTCATGAGTCTCATAAAAGTACTAGGGGCGTTTGTTAAGCCAAAAGGCATAACAAGCCACTCATAGAGTCCATATTTAGTCTTGAAAGCTGTTTTCCATTCATCACCTTCCTTAACTCTAATTTGGTGATAACCAGATTTTAAGTCAATTTTAGTGAATAACTTTGCACCAAACAATTCATCAAGCATGTCATCTAATCTAGGAATAGGGTGACGATACTTAATGGTAATTTTGTTAACAACCCTACAATCTACACACATGCGCCAAGTTCCATCCTTTTTGGGAACCAAAATGACTGGAACGGCACAAGGACTCAAAGACTCACGAATACTACCTTTTTCCAAGAGTTCATCAATTTGTTTTTGTAATTCCTTGGTCTCCTCCGGATTCATCCTGTATGCTGGCCGATTTGGCACTTGTGATCCAGGCACAAAATCAATTTGGTGCTCTATCCCCCTAATTGGTGGTAATCCCTTTGGTAGCTCTTCGGGTATGACATCTGAAAATTCATTCAAAACACCAACAATTTCTAGTGGCAAATCACTAGGTAAGTCATTAGAAACAAGAGCAGATTCATTGAATAAGAGAATAAAGCAATGGTCTTTTGCTTTGAGGGCTCTTTCTACATCTCTCATGCTAGCAAAGAAGGCTTTTTTTTTCTCACTTGCCTTTGAATCTTTCTTACTATCACTCCCTTTGCTTTTGTCCTCACAATCCCTTGCTTTTTCTTTTTCACTCCCTTTGCTTTTCTCCTCACAATCTCTTGCTTTTTCACACTCTTTTGGCTTTTTTTTCTCACTTTTCTCTTGATGCCTTTTTTCTCTCATTTTCACTTGCTCTTTATGAACCTGTTGAGGTGTCAAAGGTTCAAGAGTGTAAGACTTCTTTTTGTGAACAATTTGGTACTGATTTGTCTTTCCAAAATGCTTGGCATCATGATCGTACTCCCAAGGTCTTCCCAACAAGATGTGTCCAGCGTCCATTGGAACCACATCACAAAGAATTTCATCTTCATATTTGCCAATTGAAAAAGGGACTTTCACTTGGCGATTGACCCTTACTTCTCCATGATCATTCAGCCATTGCAACCTATAAGGACTAGGATGCTTGATAACAGGTAGTCCCAGCTTTTCTACAAGAAGAGAACTTGCAACATTAGTACAACTACCGCTATCAATGATTAACAAACAAACCTTATCTTGAACTCTACAACGAATGTGGAAGATATTGTTGCGTTGATAATCCAGTTCACCAATTTGTGTATTCAAAGTCCTGATTGTGACCAGCACCTCCTCACTCGCTATCAATGATTAACAAACAAACCTTATCTTCAGCCATTTGTTCTCCAACTTCTTCAATGTCCTTTTCATCATCTTCGCCCTCACTTTGGCTAAGAATTGTGCCATCTTCAAGTAACATCATGGTTTTCTGATTTGGACATTGAGAAGCAATATGTCCTTTTCCCAAACAACGAAAACATGTTAGTTTGGAAGTAGAAGAAGTAGAAGGTTTACTAGTGTCACCTTTGGAGAAAGATTTCTTTGGCTCAAACTTCTTTGAATCTTTTTTTTCATCATCCTTCTTGTTCCATGAATGGTTCTTAGAAGGAAACTTGTTCGAACCATATCTTCTCTTTTGCTGCCTTTCTACCTTTTCGGCTACATGAACCATTTCCTCCAAATCCATGTAATTTTGCAACTCAACCACATCAGCAATTTCTCTCTTAAGACCACCTAAAAACCGAGCCATGGTAGCCTCTTCATCTTCTTCGATGTTGGCTCTTGTCATTGCAACTTCCATCTCTTGATAATATTCAGCCACAGTTTTTGAGCCTTGAGAGATTCCTTGCAATTTGTTATACAAATCCCTATAGAAATGTGGAGGAAGAAAGCGTTTCCTCATGATTGACTTCATATCATCCCAAGTCTCAATTGGCCTCTCCCGATTTCTTCTCCTAGTAGATAACAACTTGTCCCACCATGTTAGAGCATAAGATTGAAACTCAAGAGAAGCAATTTTTACCTTCTTTTCTTCAGAGTAATCATGAATAGAAAAGATCTTCTCCACTTTTGTTTCCCACTCCAAGTATGCCTCGGGATCACTTTTGCCATGAAATTCAGGGATTTTGATTTTAAGTCCCATGAGATTGTTGTCTTGTCCCCTTCTATGGTTTCCCCTTCGTGCCCTCACTGGTGAAACATTTGATTCCTCATCATTTCTATCTCTTCGTATTAAGGTCTCCTCAGATCTCCTATCATCCTCCTCATCATCATGTTGACTTCCTAGCTGCCTCTCTTCTCTTTGTTGAAAAACAAGTTCTAGTTGGTCCATCCGGGTGATGACCCTTTCAAGGATTTGATCAAGTCGTCTTGTGGTGTGTTCCCTCCATGCCTTTTGTTCAGGTGTTTCACCGGTTGAATCTGCCATTAAAAGATAAACAACAAATAATAGTTATAAATACCTCACACCCCTTTTCCCCTTTTCCCTACTATGTCTCAACCCAAATGAAAAGAAAATTTTCACTCGTGTTTAAGGCTGATTTAGTAGGGACAAGTTGCACTCGTGTTTTTCCACTTTTTCCTTAGTGCAAGAATCAAACCCCAATTGAACTTTGGAAGTTCCTCAACACAAATTTACAACCACAAAGAAATAGAAGAAAAAAAGGCACTTTTAAAGTAAGAAAAGAAACAAAGCTTAGAAAAGAACAAAATAAAATAGAAGAAGACTTGATTGTGAAACAAAGAACCAAACCCTTTTTTTTTTTTTTTGGTTTATAAAGATATGAACAACAAGAAAACCTTGCTCTGATACCACCTGATGTGAATCCGATTATAGATTCAACAAATTTAGATCGTTTCCTTGTTGAACTTTCTCACAAACCCTAAGACCTCTTGTTTAGAGAATATTGGCAATGAGAAGAACACCTCCAATAAATCGTCAAACAAGCAATCCTCGAAGAATGAAAGAATTTTCCGAGAACAATACCTTTCTAATGTTAAATTCAACAATCAATGGTATAGAAACCAAAAACCTTTAAATCACAACAAAATATTAAGTGATGATCCCAACCCCCAATCTAATCTAGTGAACCCAACAATGATAGATGTATCAAATCTAACACCTTTGAATTACAATGGCATAGATAGACGAGTTAAAAGCGCCACATTCAAATGGAAGAAGATTTGAATGATAAGCTGTTAGTTATGTAAGGAAAACTTACAAAACCCAATCTAGTTCAAGACTAGTACGTAAGGAAACTCCTTAACAAGTTTATAACTCTAAAATAATCTTTTTATTGAATAATACTTAGCTCCTTTTATAACAAAAAGGAGAACCTTACATGATAATAGTAATTTACAAACTAAAGTCTTAGACTTATAATGTTTTGCAAAACTAGTCCCTAACTTGACTTATTGACTTATGACTCTTAAAATACTAATAATAATCTGATTCCTATTCAAAAGCCACGAAATTATTAAGCTAAAATGAAAATAAAAGACTTAGAATTATTTTTGATGAAAACTAGTGACCATTTGGTTTCCCGGGTGGCTTTCCAACTTCAATTCTTGATATGTGAAGCATTGCACCTTTTCACATAAAAGAGAACATGTTCCAATGATGTTGGAATTTTGAAAAGTTGCTTTCTTGAGTCTTGGAACCGAAATGAAGAGCTTTGAAGGCTTTAAGTGAAGATTCATGCACCTAGAGAACTTGGAAAGTCTTCATTAACTAGTCTTCATGAATTTGACCACCAAGGCTGATCCAATGCTTCTAATTGACCCCAAAAACGTGTGGAAACATCCTAGAATGTTCCTTGAGTATTCTGAACTGATATGGGCCGAAAAACATCTAATGGAATTGGACTTGCACCCAAAACTTGCTCTCGGGTTGGGTAGAACATAAGAATCAGCACTTGTGTTTTGTTGCACTCCATTTGGGCTGTGAAAGAGTGTGGAGCGCAGCCCATAAATCATTAGCTAGAAGCTTGGTCCAAGACTCCCACAAGATTATAGAGCTTGGGCTTGAATGAGGTGTAGTTAGACTGAGCTTCTTCTAATGATTTTGTAGCTAACTTGGACAAAGCCTCTTCCATCTTTTGCTTCCTTAGCCTTGTGAGAGGCCCAACTATATCTTGAATTGGACTTGGTGGAATGGATTTGTCTTGCTGGGCTTTAGCTTTCTGAGCTTCACTTGAGTTGATGACCTTTTCGTCCACACATGAACTAGCTTGATTCCCATCAGTAAGTCCACTGATTCCCGAGAGTCCTTATATTTTTGTGAATATGTGAATGAGTTCTTAACACTATTTGGGATGTTTCATTGTCATGAGTTGCTACATCAATGTTCAGAATTTTGTGAGTCTTTTTGCTTTAAATCTCACTCTTCATTCTTTAGGAGATGCTCAAAATCTTGTGTGTTTTGGAACTCTTATGAGTTGAATATTTCTTTTCCATTTTTGCACCTTTGTGTGAATTCTCATAAGTTGGATATTTCTTGTGCATATTCCAGATTTGGGTTTGTTTTCAATTTCTTGATATCATATGAATTTGGTTAGTTTTTGGTGATTATGGAACCCTTGAACATACGTGATTCATCAATTGTATTCTCACAAGCACTTCAGGATCACCCATATAAAGGAATTCAAGTTTTTGGTTTGCTCATAAATTTTGTTTTGGAGTTAATTGGTTCATTGTGTTATAAGTCTACTTGCGCTTCTCATCAGTTACTACATTTTTGGGAGATTTTAGAATTTTGGAGAGCAATGAAATTCTTAAAATTTTGTGAACTATTGATCATCATATGTGAAGTTCCAAAAGTTGTCACAAATCATCTGTTGGAAAATATGCATGTTTTTGGTCTTTTATGGATCATAAATTTTGATGTTAGTAATGAGTGTGGTGATGATTGTTTACACAATCTTGAGGTGTTTGTTCAATTTGAAGGAATTGTATTTTGTTGGAATATCTTTGTTACTTCTATCTTTAGAGATATACCAAGTGGGAAGCTTAAATTCAACACCAATTCTAATTCTATTTGGTTACTCGATTCAAGAAGTTGTAAGGTAAGGCATTCTTTGTCTACTTCTTTAAGTGCTACTATTGATTCAATGCAAAGGCGTGTTGGTTCTATTTTTAGAAGTTTGGAATCCAAGGAGAGCCCAACTACCGAGCCTATGGTAACTTCTAATCAATTTGAACTTGATAGTTCTCTTAAATCTTATGACATTGGCACATTTGTGTGACAAAAAGCTTGTAAAATCATTGCCAATTGAGAATGACTTTAAGTATGCTCAGGAACATGTGATAGATGATGCATTACACTTTGAGTTACAATTTGGACCCTATGTTACCCAAGTGTTCTACAATTTTTCCATGAAATTATCTCTTTTGTATAATTTGGGAAAAAGACATGTCACATGGTTGGTGTTCATTAGAACTTTTCTATATATGATTAAGTTCATACTTGGAAAAGAATTTGTATATTTTGATAAATAATTTCAGTAGTAATTTTAGATTTTCATCCTTTTACAGTTCTCTTGATAGTTTTTATTAATAAGGTTTTTCTTATTTAGTGGTCTTTAAATTTAATAAACTTTTGCGCTAGTGTGACTGAATTCATGAATATGCTTGAAGGATGCAATTGGGAGGTGCACATATTTATGTGACTTTGAGAAAATGTGAGTAGACTATATCCATGATGTGAGATTCCCATTCTAATATTTCTTTTTGGATCTGTAGATCGACTCCGATTCGAGGGGACGAATCATCTTCAAGAATGGGGGAATGATGCGAATCTAGCTGAAACATCAAAGAAGCCTTGAACATTTTGATTCTTGAAGTCCATCCAAATGAGGATCCAAAGGCTACCTCAATTCATGCCCAAAATTACAACATTTTGCAAGTCTTGGATCTTGATCCAAATGGTGTGGGAAGTACTTTTTTATGAAGATTCCAGAAGTGAACATTTCTTCCGACATGCCCATGTCGCCAGAGGAAGGTTGGGCAGAATTGAACTTTTCCTCCGACATGCCCATGTCGCCTGCCCATGTCGTCTGAGAAAGGTTGGGCAGAATAAAACATTTCCTCCGACATGCCCATGTCGCCTGAGGAAGGTTGGGATAGAACTTTTCCTCTGACATGCCTATGTCGCCTGAAGAAGGTTGAAAGTCGCATTTATAAGCTGAATTTATGGACGAATTTTAACAGCATTTGGGTGATATTTTCAAGTTGTTTTCTGCATTTTTTTTTAGTATTTAGAATATTAGAATTAAGTGCAAGAGTCTTCTAGGTCAAAGAGCTTTTCTTGGTCAAAGAGAAGTGTTAATGCTAGTCTTGACTAGAAGATTTAGAATTGCACCTTTAATCCTTTTGTGATTTCCAACCTTGGTCCCTCTTGAAACTCTATAAATAGGGGCCTTGGTTAACTATTAGAATTCAAGATTTGATGTTATAAACGTTAAGGAATTTTCCTTTCTTTGCTAGTTTCTTAGTGAGCTAGTTTTAGTCTTGCAAGTATGCTTGCAAAACTTATTTGGCTTATCAACTAAAACTCTTCCTTTTAGTAGTGGCGCCTTCTACTCTTCTTTTCTAATTCATTTCATAATCCAAAGGTGTTAGGTTTATCCTAGTGTTGTTGGGTTTGAAAATTAGAGGGGTTGGGAATAGTAATTTCAAAACTACCATTTTATGATTCAAAGGTGATAGGTTTCATCCTATTGTTGTTGGGTCTATTTTGGTTTTGGTTGTTTTTGCTTGGAAGATTTCAAGACATCTTCCAATATAGTGTGATTCAAAGGTGTTGAGTTCATTAATACTCAATATTGTTGAATCCACTTGAGCTAGTTGTTTTGCTCAAAAGATCAATCGAGGACGATTCTACAATTCACGTGAATTCGTACCTTGGATTCACATCAAACTGTCTTCATGGCCTCTATCTTCTCAACAGTCTTGGGAGACTGTTCTTTAGATAGATGCACCTTGTGTCTGAAAGGTAGAAAACCTTTCTTGGAGTTCTGTATGTTAAAAGGGCCAGAATAGTTTCTATGTATGAAGCTTAGGAGAGCGTTAACGAACGTTTCCTACGATCTCAAATTAGCTTGATCCCAAGGATATGTCCCGCTTCTCTTAAATCCTTCATATCAAACTGCTTTGACAGCCATGCCTTTACGTCTGATAACATTTTCTTGTTGTTGCCAATCAATAGAATGTCATCTACGTAAAGCACAAGAAACACCACCGTGTTTCCATCACGTCTGCAATATACACATTGCTCATCCAGACAGTGAGTAAATCTATAAGACTGGATTACCTCATCAAACCGGATGTTCCAAGATCTGGATGCCTACTGATGTGAATCCAAAGTACGAATTCATGTGAATTGTAGAATCGTCCTCGATTGATCTTTTGAGCAAAACTACTAGCTCAAGTGGATTCAACAATATTGAGTATTAATGAACTCAACACCTTTGAATCACACTATATTGAAAGATGTCTTGAAATCTTCCAAGCAAAAACAACCCAAACCAAAATAGACCCAACAACAATAGGATGAAACCTATCACCTTTGAATCATAAAATGGTAGTTTGAAATTACTATTCCCAACCCATCTAATTTTCAAACCCAACAACACTAGGATAAACCTAACACCTTTGGATTATGAAATGAATTAGAAAAGAAGAGTAGAAGGCGCCACAACTAAAAGGAAGAGTTTTAGTTGATAAGCCAAATAAGTTTTGCAAGCATACTTGCAAGACTAAAACTAGCTCACTAAGAAACTAGCAAAGAAAGGAAAATTCCTTAAAGTTTATAACATCAAATCTTGAATTCTAATAGTTAACCAAGGCCCCTATTTATAGAGTTTCAAGAGGGACCAAGGTTGGAAATTACAAAAGGATTAAAGGAGCAATTCTAAATCTTCTAGTCAAGACTAGCATTAACACTTCTCTTTGACCAAGAAAAGCTCTTTGACCTAGAAAAGCTCTTTGACCTAGAAGACTCTTGCACTTAATTCTAATATTCTAAATACTAAAAAAAATGCAGAAAACAACTTGAAAATATCACCCAAATGCTGTTGAATTTCGTCCATAAATTCAGCTTATAAATGCGACGTTCAACCTTCTTCAGGCGACATGGGCATGTCAGAGGAAAAGTTATATTCTGCCCAACCTTTCTCAGGCGACATGGGCATGTCAGAAGAAAAGTTCTATTCTGCCCAACCTTTCTCAGGCGACATGGGCATGTCGGAGGAAATGTTCACTTCTGGAAGCTGCATGAAAAAGTACTTCCCACACCATTTGGATCAAGATCCAAGACTTGCAAAATGTTGTAATATTTAGCATGAATTGAGGTAGCCGTTGGATCCTCTTTTGAACAGACTTCAAGAATCAAAATGCTCAAGGCTTCTTGCATCCTTTTCTTTTTCAAACGAGTCATTGAGCCCGTCATCCCTTCAAGTGGATTTGGTGGAATGATATGTGCAGAATTATTTGGAGTTGAGGGTGGTTCGGTCATGCCTTCGCCATCATCATCTTTGACATCTTTAGCATTACTTCCTTGGAACTCATCATCCCCTCTCCCTTGAAAAGGATTCGTCCTCGAATCCATTGGATCTACATCAAAATCAAAAGAAGATAAGTCAGAAATATTAAAAGTAGCACTTACCCCATAGTCTCCGGAAAGATCAAGCTTGTAAGCATTATCATTGACTCGTGCCAAAACTTGAAATGGTCCATCACCACGGGGGTGTAACTTAGTTCTCCTTGAGGCTGGAAACCTCTCTTTCCTCATGTGTACCCCAACCCAATCACCGGGTTCGAACACAATTTTCTTACGGCCTTTATTTGCATTCTTTGCATATTGCTCATTTTTCTTCTCAATGTTTGCACGAGCTTGCTCATGCAATTTCTTCACGGTTTCAGCTTTCTTCTTGCCATCCAAACTCACTTGATCCTGTAAAGGTGAAGGAGATAAGTCTAGAGGAGTTAGAGGATTGAAGTCATAAACCAACTCAAAAGGAGAAAAATTAGTAGAAGTGTGTAGTGTGCGATTGTATGCAAATTCAGCAATTGGCAAACACTCCTCCCAACTTTTCAAATTCTTTTTAATTATGGCCCTTAACAAAACACCCAAAGTTCTATTTGTTACTTCCGTTTGGCCATCTGTTTGTGGGTGACTTGTGGTTGAAAACAAAAGTTTTGTTCCCAATTTTCCCCAAAGAGTTTTCCAGAAATAACTCAAAAACTTTACATCCCTATCGGACACAATAGTCCTAGGAACACCATGTAGACGAACAATTTCTTTGAAGAAGAGATCAGCCACGTGTTTTGCATTGTCGGCTTTCCTACAAGCAATAAAGTGAGCCATTTTGGAGAATCTGTCAACAACAACAAAAATAGAGTCCATGCCTCTTTGAGATCTAGGCAAACCAAGAACAAAGTCCATAGAAATGCAGTCCAAGGAGATTGAGGGACAGGGAGTGGAGTATACAATCCATGGGGAAGAGACTTAGATTTAGCTTTCTTGCAGTCAAGACCATGTAGCACAAATTTTCTCAACATCCTTTTTCATGTTTGGCCAATAAAAGTGTTCATTCAAAATATCTAAAGTTTTTAGAACACCAAAATGTCCCATTAAACCTCCACAATGAGATTCACGAACCAAAAGCTCTCTAAGTGAACAAGAAGGAATACATAATTTGTTTTCTTTGAACAAAAACCGTTCACATTGATAAAACTTATTGAAAGCACCCTTTTCACATGCATTAAATATGTTAGAAAAATCATGATCCTTAGCATACAACTCCTTAATATACTCAAATCCCATGATTGTAGCATTAACAGTAGTAATCAAGGCATACCTTCGAGAGAGTGCATCAGCCACAATGTTCTCTTTACCTTTTTTGTACTTTACCACATATGGGAAAGTTTCAATGAATGAGATCCATTTTGCATGCCTCTTGTGCAAATTCTTTTGTCCTTTGAGATACTTGATGGATTCATGATCGGTGTGAATCACAAACTCTCTCGGCATAAGGTAGTGCTGCCAAGTTTCCAATGCTCTCACTACTGCATAGAGCTCTTTGTCATATGTTGGGTAGTTCAATGTTGCTCCATTCAACTTCTCACTAAAGTAGGCAATGGGGCGGCCTCCTTGAAGCAACACAGCACCTATTCCAATTCCTGAAGCATCACATTCAACTTCAAAAGTGTTAGAAAAATTAGGCAAAACTAAAACAGGAGCATTAGTCAAATCATGCTTCAATTGATCAAATGCCTTTTGTTGAGAATCTCCCCACTCAAACTTAACATTTTTCTTTACCAACTCATTTAGTGGAGCTGCTTTTGTTGAGAAATCTTTGACAAATCTCCTATAAAAACTTGCAAGTCCATGGAAGGATCTCACCTCAGTCACATTTGTGGGAATTGGCCAATCAAGAATTGTTGCCACCTTTGCTTCATCAACTCTCAAACCATTAGAACTCACAACATAGCCAAGAAAAACAACTTCTTCAACACAAAAAGTACATTTTTTCAAATTTGCAAACAATTTTTCTTTACGCAAAGTAGTAAGAACAAGCTTAAGATGTTCAACATGTTCTCTTATGTTCTTACTATAGATCAAGATATCATCAAAATAGACAACTACAAACTTTCCAATGAAACGTCTCAAAACATGATTCATTAGCCTCATAAATGTACTAGGGGCATTAGTTAAACCAAAAGGCATAACAAGCCACTCATAAAGACCAAATTTTGTCTTGAAAGCCGTTTTCCATTCATCACCCTCTTTGATTCTTATTTGATGATAACCAGATTTCAAATCCATTTTTGTGAAAAATTTTGCACCAAATAATTCATCAAGCATATCGTCTAATCTTGGAATGGGGTGACGATACTTAATGGTGATTTTGTTCACAGCCCTACAATCAATGCACATACGCCATGTACCATCTTTTTTTGGAACTAAAATGACAGGAATAGCACAAGCGCTAAGAGACTCACGAATATATCCCATGCTTAGCAATTCTTCAACTTGCCTTTGAAGTTCTTTTGTTTCTTCTGGATTTGCACGATAGGCTGGCCTATTTGGAATGGAAGCTCCGGGTAGAAAGTCGATTTGATGCTCAATCCCTCGAATTGGAGGTATAACCCCTTGGCACTTCCTCGGGTAGCACATCTGCAAATTCATTCAAAACAGCCACAATTTCTAAAGGTAAATTGTTAGGAAGCTCATCAAGAACAAGACATTCTTCATGGAATAAGAGCATAACAATTGGTTGGTGAGAATTGAGGGCTCTATCTACATCTCTCATGCTCGCAAAGAAGGCACCTTTTGTCTCACTTGCCTTTGGTTTTTCCCTCTCACTCACTTTGCTTTTTGCCTTTCCATCTCTTGCTTTTTCTTCACTCACTTTGCTTTTAGCACTCACATCTCTTGCTTTTTCACACTCTTTTGGCTTTTTCAACTCACTCTCCTCTTTTAGCCTTTTCTCTCTCATTCTCATTTGTTCTTTGTGCACCTGTTGAGGAGAAAGTGGAACAAGAGTAAAAGCTTTACGATTATGAACAATATGATACTTGTTAGATTTTCCCTCATGACTAGCATCATGATCAAACTCCCATGGTCGGCCAAGAAGAATATGGCCAGCTTGCATTGGTACTACATCACACAAAACTTCATCCTCATATTTCCCAATTGAAAATTTTACCTTTGCTTGCCGATTCACCCATAGCTCTCCACTATCATTGAGCCATTGCAAACGGTAAGGATTGGGATGAGCAGTCATGGATAGACCCAATTTGTCTACAAGATAAGAGCTAACACAATTAGTACAACTCCCACTATCAATGATGAGCATGCATACCTTATCTTGTACTTTGCATCTTGTGTGAAAGATAGTACTCCTTTGCTCTTCATCATAAGATCCAACTTGAGTATTCAATACTCTCAAAGTGACCAAAACCTCATCACCACTTGTTTAGTTCACCTTCATCTTCAACATTCGGATCCTCCTCATTTTCTTCTCCTTCACTTTGGCTTAAACAAGAACCATCTTCTCGCATTACCATAGTCCTAGAGTTAGGACATTGGGAAGCTATATGTCCCTTTCCCAAACACTTAAAACAAGTGAGTTCAGAAGTAGAAGAACTTTTATTTGATTCACCCTTTTCAAACCTTTTAAAATCATGCTTCTTTGGTTCATCTTTCTTTTTACCAAAATCCCTTTTGTTTCCATTATTGTTTTTCCAAGAGGATTGGTTAGAAAGAAACTTACTTGAACCACTCTTTCTTTTCAATTGCCTTTCCACCTTTTCTGCCACATGCATCATTTATTCCAAATCCAAGTAATGTTGTAATTCAACAACATCGGCAATCTCTCTTCTTAAACCACCCAAAAACCGTGCCATAGTAGCTTCGGGATCTTCCTCAATGCTTGCTCTTGTCATTGCTAAATCCATCTCTTGGTAGTATTCTGCCACGGTCTTTGTTCCTTGAGTGATACTATGCAATTTGTTGTAAAGATCTCTATAGTAATGAGGGGGAATGAATCGTTTCCTCAAAACAGCCTTCATGTCTTCCCAAGTTGTAATTGGCCTCTCTCTATTCCTTCTTCTAGAAACAATCAATCGATCCCACCATGTTAATGCATAACCGTGAAATTCAAGGGAAGCAATTTTTACCTTCTTTTCTTCCGAATAATTGTGGATCGAAAATATCTTTTCCACCTTCATTTCCCCAATCAAAATATGCTTCGGGATCTCCTTTTCCATCAAATTCAGGAATCTTCATTTTGAGACCATTAAGGTTGCTATCAACTCCAAATCCATTCATTCTCCTCCCATTCCCTCGGGATACTTCAGACATTTCTTCCTCGGACCTCCTATCATCTTCCTCGTCATCTTGTTGACTTCCTTGCCTTTCTTCTCTTTGCTGAAAAGCAAGTTCTAGTTGGTCCATTCGGGTGGTGACCCTATCAATGATTTGTTCCAATCGCCTTGTGGTGTGTTCCCTCCATGCTTTTTGTTCAGGTGTTTCACCGGTTGGATCTGCCATTAGAACAACAAAAGATAAAAGTACCTCGCACCCCTTGTCCCCTTTCCCTAATATGTCTCAACCCAAATGAAAAGAAATTTTCACTCGTGTTTAAGGCCGATCTAGTAGGGGTAAGTTGCACTCAGATTTTACCACTCTTTTCCTCCTGCAAGTTCTTGTGAGAATCGTTAAACCCTTACAAGATGCTACTCAAAGATCTTACTTGGCAACAAAGAAAGTTTAGAGGTCAAAGAAAGGATAGTATACAATGATTAGGTAAAAGAAACAAGAATAAGATTTAGAAAGAAATTATAAAAGTAGAAAGAAAACAATGATGATACATTTTCCTCAAAACATTTCCCACACTTGGAATCACAAATCCCTGCAATATTAATTTAAGAAGCTAGAAAGATAGTTCCTTCTCTTTTTTTTTTTTTTTTTTGACTATCTTTTTTTTTTTTTTTTTTTTCTTCTTGCAAACTTGAACCTTCAAATAGAAACAAGGTAACTATGATAAAAATAAGATGCAAGATAAAAAAAATGATATGATCAAATCAAGGAAACTGAGCTCTGATACCAAATTGATGTGAATCCAAAGTACGAATTCACGTGAATTGTAGAATCGTCCTCGATTGATCTTTTGAGCAAAACAACTAGCTCAAGTGGATTCAACAATATTGAGTATTAATGAACTCAACACCTTTGAATCACACTATATTGAAAGATGTCTTGAAATCTTCCAAGCAAAAACAACCCAAACCAAAATAGACCCAACAACAATAGGATGAAACCTATCACCTTTGAATCATAAAATGGTAGTTTGAAATTACTATTCCCAACCCCTCTAATTTTCAAACCCAACAACACTAGGATAAACCTAACACCTTTGGATTATGAAATGAATTAGAAAAGAAGAGTAGAAGGCGCCACAACTAAAAAGAAGAGTTTTAGTTGATAAGCCAAATAAGTTTTGCAAGCATACTTGCAAGACTAAAACTAGCTCACTAAGAAACTAGCAAAGAAAGGAAAATTCCTTAAAGTTTATAACATCAAATCTTGAATTCTAATAGTTAACCAAGGCCCCTATTTATAGAGTTTCAAGAGGGACCAAGGTTGGAAATTACAAAAGGATTAAAGGAGCAATTCTAAATCTTCTAGTCAAGACTAGCATTAACACTTCTCTTTGACCAAGAAAAGCTCTTTGACCTAGAAGACTCTTGCACTTAATTCTAATATTCTAAATACTAAAAAAAATGCAGAAAACAACTTGAAAATATCACCCAAATGCTGTTGAATTTCGTCCATAAATTCAGCTTATAAATGCGACGTTCAACCTTCTTCAGGCGACATGGGCATGTCAGAGGAAAAGTTATATTCTGCCCAACCTTTCTCAGGCGACATGGGCATGTCAGAAGAAAAGTTCTATTCTGCCCAACCTTTCTCAGGCGACATGGGCATGTCGGAGGAAATGTTCACTTCTGGAAGCTGCATGAAAAAGTACTTCCCACACCATTTGGATCAAGATCCAAGACTTGCAAAATGTTGTAATATTTAGCATGAATTGAGGTAGCCGTTGGATCCTCTTTTGAACAGACTTCAAGAATCAAAATGCTCAAGGCTTCTTGCATCCTTTTCTTTTTTCAAACGAGTCATTGGGCCCGTCATCCCTTCAAGTGGATTTGGTGGAATGATATGTGCAGAATTATTTGGAGTTGATGGTGGTTCGGTCATGCCTTCGCCATCATCATCTTTGACACCTTTAGCATTACTTCCTTGGAACTCATCACCTACTTAAGTCCGTAAATAGACTTCTTAAGCCTGCAAACTTTACGCTCTCGGCCTTTTTAAACGAATCCCTCTGGTTGCTGCATGAAGATGTTTCCTCAAGACTTTCGTTAAGGAAAGCTGTCTTGACATCCATCTGCCATATCTCATAATCTAAATGAGCAGCTATGGCCAGGAGAGTCAGGATCGAATTAAGCATGGCTACCGGGGAGAAGGTTTCCTCATAATGATTTCCTTTTTCTGAGTATACCCCTTCGCCACAAGCCTAGCTTTAAAGGTTTCAACCTTTCCTTCACGTCCTCTCTTGCGTTTGTAGACCACTTACATCCAATGCGCTTAAAACCATCAGGCAGGTCCACAAGCTCCCAGACTTGATTGCGGTCCATCGACCCCATCTCGGATATCATTACCTTTTGCCAAGATTCTGCATCTTTATCTCAGAGAGCCTCATTGTAGTTCACTGGTAAGGCTCAGGCGCGCCTAGGACTAGGTCTAAGGCCTCTCCCACGCTAACAAACCTGTCAGGCTGTTTCACAACCATCCTACTACGACGAGGCACCACCTTTGTAGGCGCATCATCTGTGATATCTCGTGCAGTGTGTGGTGTATCTACTTGTGCTGGTGCATCAGGATTATCATTTTGTCTCCTAAGCTCTTCTAGTATTATCTTGCTCTTGGGCTTGTGATCTAGGATATAGTAGTCCTCTATAAATCTGGCGTTCCACCTTCTGATCTTTAGGACTACAAAACAGACCACCTTTCGTTCCCCTAGGATATCCTACAAACAGTATTACTTAAATTCTCGCATCTAATTTAGTCGCATCTGCCTTAAGCACATGTGTTGGACAACCCCAAATTCTGAGATGTCTTACACTGGGCTTACGCCCGTTCCACAACTCTAATGGGGTTGAAGGCACGGTTTTAGATGGTACAAGATTAAGGATGTACATTACTGTTTCTAAGGCTTACCCCCATAATGAACTCGGCAAATCACTATAGCTCATCATTGATCTAATCATTTCCATGAGAGTTCTGTTCCTTCTTTCTGCTACACCATTCTGCTGTGGTGTGCCAGGTGCAGACAACTGAGACTGAATTCCGACCTCGCTGAGGTATTCTCGAAATCCGTGGGACAGGTACTCACTATCACGATCTGATCGCAATATCTTGATACTCTTACCATGATGTTTCTCCACATCTGCCCGATACTCTTGAATTTACTAAAGCATTAGGACTTGTGGCGCATTAGGTAAATGTACCCGTATCTTGAGTAATCATCCATGAACGTCACGAAATACTCAAACCCACCTCGTGCTTGGACTGATATAGGTCCACACAAGTCAGAGTGAATCAACTCTAATATTTCTTTGGATCTATAACCTTTTGACTTAAAAAGTCTCTTGGTCATCTTACCTTCCAAGCATGATTCGCAGGTTGAATAACTGCCAATCTCTAATAAACTTAAAGGTCCATCATCGACCAACTTTTAAATCCTACTAAGGTTTATATGACCTAGCCTGAGATGCCAAAGATAGGTTTGATTCATTTTAAAAGGTTCTTTCCTCTTATTAGTGTTGGATGATCCGCTATCTATCTCTATGTTTTGCACAACAGGAGAGTTTGTTTTAATTATAAACAAATTGTCAGCTAATGAACCAGAACAAATAAGTTTGCTATCTTTTCTAATAACAACAGAATCATCAGAAAAATAAACTTATAACCATTCTTCAAGAGTTTAGAAACTGAAACAAGGTTCTTTCTAAAACTCGCTACATAAAGACAATTAATTAAATCTAATCTAGAATTTCGAAATTCAGAGTAACCACTCTCAGTGCTTCTACTGACACTCTTGTAGTGTCACCCAAGTAGATGTCCAGCTCGCCTTCTCTAAGCTTCCGTGTTATTTGGAACCCTTACAAAGAATTACAAACATGATCAGTGGCTCCTGAATCCACACACCAAGTATCTATGGGAATCACCTCTAAACATGTCTCAGTAATTAAGGTAGAAACTGTCGTATCTTTAAGCTTTGGACAATCTGGGGAAAAGGTTTCCTCATAATCGATTCCCTTTTTCTGAGTATACCCCTTCGCCACAAGCCTAGCTTTAAAGGTTTTAACCTTTCTTTGAGGTCCTCTCTTGCGTTTGTAGACCACTTACATCCAATGCGCTTAAAACCATCAGGCAGGTCCACAAGCTCCCAGACTTGATTGTGGTCCATCGACCCCATCTCGGATATCATTACCTTTTGCCAAGATTCTGCATCTTTATCTCGAAGAGCCTCATTGTAGTTCACTGGGCCAGGCTCAGGCGCGCTTAGCACTAGGTCTAAGGCCTCTCCCACGCCAACAAACCTGTCGAGCTGTTTCACAACCCTCCGACAACGACGAGGCACCACCTGTGTAGGCGCATCACCTGTGTTATCTCGTGCAGTGTGTGGTGTATCTACTTGTGCTGGTGCATCAGGATTATCATTTTGTCTCCTAAGCTCTTATACTACTATCTTGCTCTTCGTCTTGTGATCTAGGATATAGTCTTCCTCTAAAAATCTGGCGTTGGTACTTACCACCACCTTCTGATCTTTAGGACTATAAAACAGACCACCTTTTGTTCCCGTAGGATATCCTACAAACAATATTACTTTAGTTCTCGCATCTAACTTAGCCTCATCTGCTTAAGCACATGTACTGGGCAACCCCAAATTCTGAGATGTCTTGGACTGGGCTTGCGCCCGTTCCACAACTCTACTGGGGTTGAAAGCACGGTTTTAGATAGTACAAGATTAAGGATGTACATTACTATTTCTAAGGCATACCCCCTGAATAAACTCGGCAAATCACTATAGCTCATCATTGATCTAATCATTTCCATGAGAGTTCTGTTCCTTCTTTCTGCTACACCATTCTGTTGTGGTGTGCCAGGTGCAGACAATTGAGACTGAATTCTGACCTCGCCTGAGGTATTCTCGAAATTCGTGGGACAGGTACTCACTACCACGATATGATCGCAGTATCTTGATACTTTTACCATGATGTTTCTCCACATCTGCCCGATACTCTTGAATTTACTAAAGCATTCAAACTTGTGACGCATTAGGTAAATGTACTCGTATCTTGAGTAATCATCCATGAACGTCACGAAATACTCAAATCCACCTCGTGCTTGGACTAACATAGGTACACACAAGTTAGAGTGAATCAACTCCAATATTTTTTTGGATCTATAACCTTTTGACTTAAAAGGTCTCTTGGTCATCTTACCTTCCAAACATGATTCGCAGGTTGAATAACTGCCAATCTCTAATGAACTTAAAGGTCCATCATTGACCAACCTTTGAATCCTACTAAGGTTTATATGACCTAGCCTGAGATGCCAAATATAGGTTTGATTCATTTTAGAAGGTTTTTTCCTCTTATTAGTGTTAGATGATGCGCTATCTATCTCTATATTTTGCACAATAGGAGAGTTTGATTTAATTATAAACAAATTGTCAGCTAATAACCAGAACAAATAAGGTTGTTATCTTTTCTAATAACAATAGAATCATCAGAAGAACTGAAACAATGTTCTTTCTAAAACTCGCTACATAAAGACAATTAATTAAATCTAATCTAGAATTTTCGAAATTTAGAGTAACCACTCTCACTGCTTCTACTGACACTCTTGTAGTGTCACCCAAGTAGATGTCCAACTCGCCTTCTCTAAGCTTCCGTGTTACTTGGAACCCTTGCAAAGAATTACAAACATGATCAGTGGCTCCTGAATCCACACACCAAGCATCTGTGGGAATCACCTCTAAATATGTCTCAGTAATTAAGGCAGAAACTGTCGTATCTTTAAGCTTTGGACAATCCGATTTCCAATGTCCCGTCTGATTGCACTTGAAGCACTTGTCTTTCGACTTCTTCTTTGCAATATCAGGCTTAGGCGCAATTCGCGCCTTTTGAGCTATTCCCTCGAGCTTTCTCTTTTTCTTTCCAGCCTTAGGCTCAGAAGAAGATTTTGAAGCTTTTACTCCGACTAAAGCTCGGTTCTTCTCTAGAAGAAGACTTTTAGCTACCACCAACTCTGCCAAAAGCTCGAATGAAGTGCACAACATCTTTCAATATTGTAGCTAAAAGATTGAATGACATATCGAATACTGTAAATTAAATAAACAGACCATGTTTTAATGCATATCCTAGAATTTCGAAATTAATAAAGAAATTCTAACAATTATTGACTTTCCTGAAAACAATAATTTAAACCACCGACATCTCATTCACCGGGATTCTCGTAAGCCACGATAGTGTGGACGTTTACGCTAGCCCACATTCGTTTGAGAAGAACCAAGTTCATTAACTACACTATCTGATCAAACAATCTATGGATCAATGTAGCTAATAGTCAGTGCGCCGTACAAGTAAGTAGCGTAACCTCGATGGGAGGAATACTACAAATCGTACACTAAGTGTGTGCCATTACGTGACTTCTAAGCTTGTTACCTCAGGATAGTGCACCTCAGATGGAGAAGGTATCGCAGTTCTCCTAGTTAAACTTACTCTAGTCATCTTACTTAGAAATTCATAATCTAGTGATCTTGTGGTTGAACTCATCCCAATGGAGGAAGACCTTAATGCCAACGCGCAAGTCCACCCACATCACATATGAACCCGCAATGGTGGCTATGGGAATATTAAACCAACTCGCTCCCACTTAGATTTCTAAATTAAGGATTTTTCTGGTTTTAACGTGCAATTAACTAACCCTAAGTTATATGCAAACATAAAACCAACATGCTTTAAAAATCATGCATCTAAAATACAGCACAAAAATTAAAGCACTAAAATTAAAAATATAAATACGGGAAATAAATACGAAAATTAAATTTCCCGACTATCATGATTTTAATTACTTACATCTTCTGCCTTGATCTTGTTGGAATGTGTTTAGGCATTTAATTCTAAATTAAATGGCGGAATTCCTAAACACTAAAGGATTCGGGTCTTACCCTCGACGCGTAATCGGTTGTGCAGTCGCCTGGATCCTTTGGGAAGATTGCGTTCACCACCAAAGAACAATTCAAGCGAATTGCCTCTACGTTCTTGCACTGGAGTTCTCTCAGAACCGGTGCTAGCCCCAAAATTTGCCTGTTTTTAAGAGAAAACGTTTTTCTCTCTGGGAAGAATAGTTTTGGAAGAACGTCTCTTATGAAGTCTGATAGTCTGTTGTCCTTGAAAAACTTTTTTCAAACGTATATTTAAAACTAAGTTTGTTAAAACGTTTTTAACAGACTCCAGATACTTCTCTGATTTGAGAAGTATCTGTTTTAATTAATAATAAATAATAATTAATAATAATTAATTAATTATTTACTGAGTTGGGTTTAACCAACACCGTGGATCAACCCATTGATCCATGGATCAGGCTGATGGGTCAAGAACCTTAATTCACAATTAGGTCCCTTGATTTATCAGCTCAACTCAATTCTTCCCAGGTAATTAATTAACTTTTAATTAATACCATAAAACTCTTCAATAATATTTAATTAAACCATTTAATTAAATATTATCTATTTAAGTATAACTCTTATACTTAGAACAGGCAATTTAATTAATTCTGAATCATCGAACTCACTTATGTGCGATCCTGTAGGCCCATTCCAAATTGACAATGAATAAATTAATCTCATTAATTAATCCATAAATCATTAGTGGTCTCTAGCAAGACATAATGACTACACAATTCAGAACGGAGGGTCGAATGGTGATTCAACACAACCTTCCGAGTATACTACGTAATGTCCTCTACACTGATATCCAGTTTAGCATAAGGCATGGAACCAATCATCCTTATATAGCTAAACGTTTTACTTGATCTCTTAGTGACACTGAACTTAATCAAGCAAATGATAACCCTTATCATTTCTTGGGCACGGCCATACACTTCTCAGTTCACTATCAAGCGGCCAAGATATCATCTCTCATTTAAGAGAGACTTGTAGTCCCATCACTTCACCTACATACCTTAGCGTGACTCATAGTGTACCCAATCATACCCGTACTTGGCAACCTGTTACGGTCCCGTTAGGCATATGTCAAAGCACACTCTAATTCACCTAAGACTATGCAGTGATTTCTGGTCTAAGGATCCTCGTACGAGTACTACTCAAAAGAATCACTCATGATCTAACAGTCCATGGAGTGTTTCTTTTGGCGGATCGATTTCATAAAATTCAATATGCACAAGAATATAATTTCATGAAATTAACTCATCAGATAAATAATCAATCAAACGACAAATGTCTTATTTACATAAATAACCCTCAAAGTTTATTTACATAAATAGCCCTCATTAGGGCATATACACCAACAATCTCCCACTTGTCCGTTGAACGGCTATGTCCTAAACTGTTTAAGACCAAGCTCTATTACATGTCTATCAAACTTTGACTGTGGCAGAGCTTTTGTGAGAGGATCTGCTACATTGTCGTCTGACCCTATTTTGCACACTTTCACATCTCCTCGATCAATGATCTCTCGGATGAGGTGAAACCTTCTGAGTATATGTTTGGTTTTCTGGTGTGACTGAGGCTCCTTAGCTTGTGCGATGGCCCCGTTATTGTCACAGAAAAGTTCTATCGGATCTTGGATACTCGGTATCACTCCGATGTCTGACACGAACTTTCTTAACTAAACAGCTTCCTTTGCAGCATCGGATGCAGCAATGTACTCAGACTCTGTTGTAGAATCGGCTGTTGTATCTTGCTTTGAGCTTTTCCAACTTATTGCACCACCATTCAGACTAAACACGTAGCCTGATTGTGACTTCATGTCATCTTGATCTGTTTGGAAAGCAGCATCAGCGTAACCTTGTACGATGAGCTGTTCTTGTCCTCCATACACTAGCATCAATCCTTTAGTCCTTCGCAAGTACTTTAGGATTGCTTTGACTGCAGTCCAATGATCTGTTCCTGGATCTTGTTGGTATCTGCTAGTCATGCTCAGTGCATGTGCGACATCCAGACGGGTACATAACATGGCATACATGATAGATCCTATTGCCGAAGCATATGGTACTCTACTCATTGTATCCCTCTCCTCTCTTGTTGAAGGACCTTGGTTCTTCTTCAAGAGAAGGCCATGTCTAAATGGTACCTTACCATTTTTGGAGTTAGACATATTGAACCTCTTCAATATTTTGTCTATGTACCCTTCTTGACTTAGTCCTAGAAGCCTTTTTGACCTATCTCTATAGATCTTGATACCTAGTATCATTTCGGCTTCTCCTAAGTCTTTCATAGAAAATACAGTCCCCAACCATTGTTTGATGTCTTTCATCATGGGAATGTCATTTCCTATGAGTAGGATGTCGTCCACATATAGGACAAGGAAAACTATCTTGCTCCCACTAACCTTCTTGTAAACACAAGGCTCATCTTCGTTCTTTATGAAGCCGTAACCTTTTACTGCCTCATCAAAACGAAGATTCCAACTCCGAGATGCTTGCTTTAGTCCGTAGATGGACCTCTGAAGCTTGCATACAGGATTTGGATGCTCTTGATCGATGTATCCCTCGGGTTGTTTTATATAAACATCCTCGAGTAAGTTTCCATTCAGGAAAGCCGGCTTAACATCCATCTGCCATATCTCATAGTCATAATATGCAGCTATAGCGAGCATAGTCCGAATGGACTAGAGCATCACGACAGGGGAGAAGGTTTCATCATAGTCTATACCATGAGTCTGTCTGAAACCTTTAGCCACTAGTCGTGCCTTGAAGATCCCGCCAGGTTTTAACTTGAAAATCCACTTGCAATCGACAACCTTTGCCTGAACGGGAAGGTCAATCAAAGTCCATACTTTATTGTCCCTCGTGGATTGCATTTCAGATTCCATTGCTTGTAGCCATTTATCTGAATCTGGACTTTCTAAAACCTGTTTGTAGTTCACGGGCTCATTAGAGTCCACCAAGATCAAATCTTGATCGTCAGTTACGAGAAATCCGTATCTCTCAGGTTCATGACGAGATCTACTAGACCTTCTAGGTTCTTGTGTTGTTGACTCAGGCTGCTCATCTTCATGAGTTCCCATGTCAACTTCCATATCAGTTTCTGTAGATCGTTCTACATTCTCTTGTGGTTCTGGAACTTCTCCGAGTTCTATTCTACTCGCACTATCTTTCTTGTAGAGAAAATCTTTCTCTAAGAAAGTGGCTCCTCGAGCAACAAACACTTTGTTCTCAGTTGGATTGTAGAATTAATATCCTTTAGTTTCCTTAGGATATCCCACAAACAGGCATTTGTCAGTTTTAGCTTCAAGCTTACTACTTTGTAAACGCTTTACATGAGCTTGACAACCCCAAACTCGTAGATATGACATATAGGGTTTTTGACCCGTCCACATCTCATATGGAGTCTTATCCACTGCCTTAGATGGAATACGATTTAGTAAGTAGGCAGCTGAAAGGAGGGCATAACCCCAAAAGGACATAGGGAGAGTCGCTTGGCCCATCATAGATCGAAGCATATCTAATAAGGTCCGATTCCTCCTCTCGGATACACCATTCCATTGAGGTGTTCCTGGTGGAGTCAGCTGTGAAACAATTCCACACTGTTTTAGATAGCCATCGAACTCATCACTAAGGTATTCACCTCCCCGATCGGAGCGAATAGCCTTAATCCTTCTATCTAACTGATTTTCTACTTCGTTTTTAAACTCTTTGAACCTTTCAAAAGTTTCATTTTTATACCTCATTACGTAGACATAACCATATCTACTATAGTCATCGGTAAAAGTCACGAAGTATTCAAATCCACCTCTGGCTTGTGTGCTCATCGGTCCACATACATCTGTATGTATTAGTGCCAATAGCTCACTAGTCCTCTCGCCTTTCTTGCTGAAAGGACTCTTCGTCATTTTGCCTTGCAAACAGGGTTCACATGTGTCATATGATTCGAAATCAAATGAACCAAGCACTCCATCCTTATGAAGTCTTTGAACTCGCTTCTCATTTGCATGGCCTAGACGACAGTGCCACAGATATGTTGGACTTAAATCAGATTGAATTAATTTGGCTTTCTTTTCAATGTTATATACCGGTTTCTCTTGGGTCAAATCCAAGATATATAGGCCATTGCACAAATTTGCAACTCCATATAAAACATCTTTTTGATATAAAGACAACGATTTATTACCAATAATAAAACGAAATCCTTTGATATCCAAGCAAGAAATTGAAATAATATTCCTACTCATAGTAGGTATATAATAACAATTCTCTAAAACAATGTTTAAACCGGAAGGCAAAGACAATGTAATCTCCAACTTCAACGGCTGCAACTCTTGCCCCGTTGCCTACTCGGAGATCTACTTCGCCTTTCTTTGTCATCCTTCTATTGCTCAGTCCCTGCACATCAGTACAAATGTGAGCCCCACATCCGGTATCTAATACCCATGAGGTGGACATAGAAAGATTAATTTCAATAACAAAGATACCTGAAGCCGAAGGATTCTGTTTCTTCTCTTCAAGAAACAGCTTGCAGTTTCTTCTCCAATGCCCCTTCTGATTGCAATGGAAACATACTGCGTCCTTCTGAGCATTTTTCTTAGCAGGAGGAGTTTGAGGCTGAGCCTTAGGAGCAGTCTTACTGCGAGGCTTCTTGTTTTCAGCAACTTTTGCCTTGCCTTTAAACTTTCTCTTGTTGCCCTTACCCTTTTCCACAACAAGTACTGGCGTTGCCTTCCGAAGGGTTTGCTCAGTATTTTTAAGCATTCCATGGAGCTCAGGAATCGTCCTCTCCATGTTATGCATGTTGTAGTTCACCACAAAGTCATTGTAACCATCAGGCAGTGAAGCCAAGATGATGTCAATGGCTAACTCTCTAGAAAGAGGTGCATTTAATCTCTCTAGGGTATCAATATACCCCTTCATCTTGATCAAATGCGTGCTTACTGACGAACCCTTCGCCATCTTGCACGAGATCAATGCTTTTATCGTAACGAACCTTTCGTTACGGGCTTGTTCACGGAACATTTCCGTTAGTGACACATAAATTTGGAACGCTTCCGAATTCATGAATTGTTTCTGAAGCTCGCCTGACATAGTCGCGAGCATCAGACATGTCACGTCATCGGAATCACTTTTCAGCTTTTCCCATGCTCGTTGAACAGTAGCCGTAGCATTTACAGGTGGTTCAGGTAAAGCAGCGTCTAAGATATTAAGCTTCCTTTCTTGTTTGAGAACAATTCTCAAGTTTCTTTCCCAATCTAAGAAGTTCGGACCAACAAGTTTTTCTTTGTCCAAAATGCTTCTTAGAGTGAGATTAGATGTATTAGTGCTAGCAGATGCCATTTCTACAAAAGAAAATGCAAAATATTAGAATGAGTTTTAAAATATTTTCCACAATAGCCAAAATTGAAATCCCAAACAATTTTGTGTTGGTGCTAGATTGTGGGCCGAAAATCCACAAAGAATCAACCCCAGTCTTGCTTTGGCAAGTATCGTATGGAATGGGCTCTTTTGGTAGGCGACGTTCAAATCACATCCCTATGTAATTTAACGATTTCCAATTGCATCACTATGCAACTTTTCGGTGATAGGATGAACATTTCAAATGTTTGACACCATCCTATCTTTGCAAAATTAATCCCTAGTCAACTTATCGGGTCAAGCTAGGATTAATTTTCCCAAGTTAAACCATCCCTCAAGGCATCACATCAATAGACACCCACACAGTTTTTCCATAACAAGTGGTAGTGATAAAGTCGAGCATCTAATACCCAAACAGTTTTTCCACTCATTAATGGTAGTGATAAAGTTGGGCACTATTATGCAACAACCCGCCGCACGAAGAAAACCTGAGGCCCTTGGGCTCTCCAAGTCCATCAGACGTTCAACGCTCAAGCGGGCCCTCAAGTATGGAAGCAAAATCTTGGGTTTTTGGGATTTAAGTTTGATCGGCTTAACATGCATTGTCGTTTTCATTCATTCACAAAACATAAAATTGCGGAAATGCGATGAATTGGGCTCTAATCTATTACAGGGCCTTTTAACAAAAAAACTTCTTTTGGGCGTCCATTTTGGGTTTCCGTTCCTGGGCTCCACCATGGACTCCTTTGGAACCTCCTTTTGGGCCTAACTATTACATAATTATTTAATAGGCACGCAGGCCCAATTTTAAAATGGCTCGCAGGCCCAAAAATTTAAATGATAAATTTTAAGCCCAATTCATGCATAGAAAAACACACAAATGCATATGCTTCATACAAGCCAATTTTATTAAGCCGAATCATTTAATTAGGGATTGTGTAACTCTTACACTATTAAAATTGATCGTGTCATGATCAATTTTAATCAATCCCATGTTCATTCATTTTAATCGAATGATGCATGAACATGCTAGCATAATTATGATGCTTCACATAAAATTTAAACCATTTAAATTTAAGCATCATAAGTAAAATAACATAAATAAATAACAATTAATTAATCTAATTAATTATTTATTTATTTATCTTTTCTAATTATCCTAATCTAATTAAGATAATTTATTTCAAAATTTAAACTTATAGGATAAAATTCTAAATTAATCCTATCTTTATCTAATAAGATTATTTAATTAAAATCTTATTAAATAAAATTCAGAAAATTTTTAAAATTTTAATTTTCTGAAGCTCTTGGGGTCATTTCGTAAATAACCAAAATTCTGGGCTTAGGGTTTAAGGGAAACAAAACTGCTGGGGCTGGTTTGTAATTTTAAAACATTTAAATTTTGGCAGCTAGGGTTTTGGGCTTGCGGCGGGGCATTTCCGAGATTATGGAGTGCGGCGGGGGCAATTTGGTCAGTTCACCCAATTAGGGCACCAGCCCCCCGCCGCCTCCTTCTTCTTCCCCGATGACATGCGATCGGGTTTCAGCGGCTTCTTCGAATCTCGGCGACACTCGCCGTTCATCTCATCCGGCTTGGTTCTGACCGATCGTCGTCTCTCCGTCGCTTCAATCGTTCGGCGACCAGAACATTTCTGGCCCCGATGGAGATTGACCAGCCGCGAACCCAGCGACCGCTTCGATGAAAACGAAGCAGCTCGCCGACATGGATTCCGGCGAAGCGGACGACCCAACACCTGCAAATAAAACCGGCAGAACACAGCAACAACAACCAGCAGTCCAGAAAACAGTTTAATCCAAAGCAAACTCTCAAAACCCCAAAACCGAAAAATTCTTCCCGGCGAAGCGTTTTCCAAAATCTTCGTAATCAAAACGTTTTTGACACCCCAAATCAACACGAAATTGTTCCCCATGAAGAAACGAACAAAACCCATGGAAAAATCAGGCCAAAAAACCAATTTTGAGCAATATACGTTTTTCCGGCGAACTTCTGGCCGGCCGAAAAACTTTCCGGCGAAGATTTCCCAGAATCCGGCGACCTTCAAGCAGTATTTTTTTTCTTTTTCAAAACGATTTTTGCAAAAAAAAAAAAAAAATACTTATACCCGATTTTTTTTCAACCTATGGCTCTGATACCACTGTTGGAATGTGTTTAGGCATTTAATTCTAAATTAAATGGCGGAATTCCTAAACACTAAAGGATTCGGGTCTTACCCTCGACGCGTAATCGGTTGTGCAGTCGCCTGGATCCTTTGGGAAGATTGCGTTCACCACCAAAGAACAATTCAAGCGAATTGCCTCTACGTTCTTACACTGGAGTTCTCTCAGAACCGGTGCTAGCCCCAAAATTTGCCTGTTTTTAAGAGAAAATGTTTTTCTCTCTGGGGAGAATAGTTTTGGAAGAACGTCTCTTATGAAGTCTGATAGTCTGTTGTCCTTGAAAAACTTTTTTCAAACGTATATTTAAAACTGAGTTTGTTAAAACGTTTTTAACAGACTCCAGATACTTCTCTGATTTGAGAAGTATCTGTTTTAATTAATAATAAATAATAATTAATAATAATTAATTAATTATTTACTGAGTTGGGTTTAACCAACACCATGGATCAACCCATTAATCCATGGATCAGGCTGATGGGCCAAGAACCTTAATTCACAATTAGGTCCCTTGATTTATCAGCTCAACTCAATTCTTCCCAGGTAATTAATTAACTTTTAATTAATACCATAAAACTCTTCAATAATATTTAATTAAACCATTTAATTAAATATTATCTATTTAAGTATAACTCTTATACTTAGAACAGGCAATTTAATTAATTCTGAATCATCGAACTCACTTATGTGCGATCCTGTAGGCCCATTCCAAATTGACAATGAATAAATTAATCTCATTAATTAATCCATAAATCATTAGTGGTCTCTAGCAAGACATAATGACTACACAATTCAGAACGGAGGGTCGAATGATGATTCAACACAACCTTCCGAGTATACTACGTAATGTCCTCTACACTGATATCCAGTTTAGCATAAGGCATGGAACCAATCATCCTTATATAGCTAAACGTTTTACTTGATCTCTTAGTGACACTGAACTTAATCAAGCAAATGATAACCCTTATCATTTCTTGGGCACGGCCATGCACTTCTCAGTTCACTATCAAGCGGCCAAGATATCATCTCTCATTTAAGAGAGACTTGTAGTCCCATCACTTCACCTACATACCTTAGCGTGACTCATAGTGTACCCAATCATACCCGTACTTGGCAACCTGTTACGGTCCCGTTAGGCATATGTCAAAGCACACTCTAATTCACCTAAGACTATGCAGTGATTTCTGGTCTAAGGATCCTCGTACGAGTATTACTCAAAAGAATCACTCATGATCTAACAATCCATGGAGTGTTTCTTTTGGCGGATCGATTTCATAAAATTCAATATGCACAAGAATATAATTTAATGAAATTAACTCATCAGATAAATAATCAATCAAACGACAAATGTCTTATTTACATAAATAACCCTCAAAGTTTATTTACATAAATAGCCCTCATTAGGGCATATACACCAACAGATCTCGTGTCTCGCCATGTCATTCGATGGATTGAGTCTTTGAAACTTCAAAAAAAAAGAAAACTGGAAGAAAAATGGACCAAAACGAGAGCCAAACTGGCAACGCTCGCAGCCTAAATGGGTCGCGCGCGGCCCAGCAGCGGTGCAGCCTACGCGCTGCTGCTGCTGCTGCGGCTGATACCGCCGCTTGTCGGCGCAGCAAAGCTGCTGCACAGTGCGGTGGCAACGCTGCTGGCTACCGCGGTCGCTGGCGGCGGCTCCTGCCGCCGAGTCGTCGCTGGCGTCGCCCCTCCCTGTATCCGAATCTTCCTTCACTTTTTTCACGCTATTTGGTCTTCCTGCAATTCGTTTTGGGTTTTCCTGGGTTTCTACGAATTAACGATAACCCAAAATCCACGAATTCAAGTTGCCCACCATAACGCATTTGATTACAAAAAATAATTCTCCTACTATAAGGCTTTCTAGGAAAATTAAAATCAAATTACATAGAAAAAATCCTACTACATATTTGATCTAATCCTACGCGGCTTCCAACACGTGGTTATACTATTACAAGCATTCATAATAAAACCAAACCCAGACATGTCCCGGGGTTTATTTAAAAACCATACAATCCGCAACCATAATAGTCGGGATTTCTTAACCACCTGCAAATAAAACCATGTAATAAATTGAACAAGCACAAAACCCAAAACTAGGCTCTGATACCAATTGAAAGATTATCTGCCCGGGGCCGGTCAAAAACTCACTTTCGTGCTACGCATTCCAGAATCAGAATCTTTGACCAGGCTTCGACTCTAGCACAATCGCTATTCCAATCCTTGCTTGAAATAACATTGCACAGGATCTTGGATTGTACGATTTATCACGAAACAAATAATTTTGTAATTAAAAGCGGAATCATAGAAAATTACCTCTTGAAGTGTGTTAACTCAGGTGATCGCTTGTATGACTCAAGACTATGATTGCACGTTGTGTGGTCAACGATCTAGCAACCAATTGATCTGCAATCAACACAACTGGGTTGTCAGGAAAAATTCAGCAACTCTTCGCCGCCGGAAAAATCCCCCCACCGCCGCCGGAAATCACTTGTCGCCGCTGCCTGCCAGAATTTTCAACCGGCCACCGCCTTGGGACAAATTTTGGCCGCCCAAAATTATGCTAGAGAGAGAAAAATGTTTTCACTCTCTAGTTTTCTTGTCTTGAAAACTTAAAAATTGTGTATTATGTAATTGCTAATCCCTTGTCTATATAGAGAGTTACAAGAGAGACCCCAAGTTGGTTTAGGATTGGCCTTCCTAATGGGTTTAGGTAATTAATTAGTTTCCAAATCCAATTAGGTAACTAGTCTTATAGGATAAACCAAATCCAATTAGATTTCCTAATCTCTCGAATTTTCTAATTCTAATTGAAACTTAAGACTTAATTAATTAAATAATTCCACTTTGTTAATTACTTAATTAACCCTTAGGAATAATTAATTAATTCTACTTATTCAATTAACCCATTACAAAATTAATCGTACCACTAACGGATTAATTTTGGCACTACCATCCTACACCAGAATTGCTTCGAGAACAACTAAATTTTTATGATATAATAGAACAATTTAATACTAAAACAAAATAATATGTCATCTGTGGATATTATTTTTTGATACAAGCCATAACTTTTCTGTATTCAAAACTATTTCCCACTAATACTCAAAGCTATGCTAAGAAGTACAAAAACTGTCCAACCCGCTATTATACTGCTGTCATAATGAAATCTATAGAACACCTTTAAGCTCACTCACATGGCTCCTTCAAGAATCTGACTCTCATGCCCTCCACATGTCTCTCAAAGACCTTTGGGGTCAATGGCTTTGTGAAAAGATCTGCAAGGTTGTCATTTGATGCTATCTTGGCCACGGTCGCGTCTCCCCTCTTTACGATCTCTTGTATCAGGTGGTACTTGCGCTCTATGTGTTTACTCGCTTTGTGGGCTTGTGGTTCCCTCGAGTTAGCAACCGCACCATTGTTATCACAACAAACTGTGATAGACCTAGGCAACTTAGGAACCACATCTAAGTCACATACAGCTTCTTTCGCTGCCTCTAATGCGGCAACGTACTCAGCCTCCATGGTGGAGTCCGCCACGCATTTCTGCTTGACACTCCGCCATACTATGGCTCCACCTCCTAGAGTAAACACAAACCCAGAGGTAGACTTACTCTTGTCCATATCACCTTGAAAGTCTGAATCTGTGTAACCCAATGGTACAAGCTCCTGCGTTCCATAAACTAGGACATGATCTCTCGTCCTGCGCAAGTACTTGAGAATGCATTTTACTACCTCCCAGTGAGCCTTCCCAGGGTTACTCTGATATCTGCTAACCATGCCAATGACAAAACAAATATCAGGCCTCGTACATAACATAGCATACATGAGGCTACCCACTACAGAGGCATAGGGTACCGCCTGCATGGCATCTATCTCCTCAGCAGTCTTGGGACACTGCTCTTTTGATAGATGCACTCTATGCCTGAAAGTAGTGAACCCCTCTTGGAGTTCTGCATGTTAAAACGGGTCAGAATCGTGTCTATGTAGGATGCCTGGGAGAGTTTCATAGAACGTCTCCTACGATCTCGAATAATCTTGATCCCAAGGATATGTCCAGCCTCTCCCAAATCCTTCATATCAAATTGCCTGGACAACCATGCCTTTACGTCTGACAACACCTTCTTACTGTTGCCAATCAGAAGGATGTCATCTATGTAATGTACGAGGAACACCACGGTATCACCATCACGTCTGCGATATACACACTGCTCATCCAGACATTGAGTGAATCCATAGGACTGGATAACCTCGTCAAAATGGATGTTCAAAGATTTGGATGGTTGCTTAAGTTCATAAATGGACCTCCTAAGCCTGCATACCTTGTGCTCTTGGCCCTGAACAATGAAACCCTCTGGTTGCTGCATAAAGATGGCCTCCTCAAGACTTCCATTGAAGAAAGCTGTCTTGACGTCCATATGAGTAGCTATGGCCAAGAGAATTCGGATCGACTTAAGTATAGCTGCCGGGGAAAAGGTCTCCTCATAATCGATTCTGAGTAGACCCTTTCACCACAAGCCTAGCCTTGAAGGTCTCAACCCTCCCTTCAGATCCTCTCTTTCGCTTGTAGACCCATTTGCACCCAATAGGCCAAAACCATCAGGAAGGTCTACCAGCTCTAAGACCTGATTTGAGTCCATAGAACCCATCTCAGCAATCATCGCTTCTGCATCTTTATCCTGGAGAGCCTCATTATAGCTAACTGGGTCTTGTTCATGAGCGCCGGGGATAAAGTCTGAAGACTCACCCAAACCCATGTACCTATCGGGCTATCTGACAACCCTCCCACTACGACGAGACGCAGCCTGTGTAAGAGCATCATCTGTGATAGTGTGTGCAGCTTCTTGTGGTGTGTCTTCCTGTACTTGTGCATCTGGAATAATGAACTGACTTCTAAGCTCTTCCAATACTACCTTGCTGTTTGACTTGTGGTCTTGAAACATAGTCCTCCTCAAGAAATCTGGCATTGGTGCTGACCACCACTTTTTGATCCTGAGGAATATAAAATAGACCACCTCTCGTTCCTTTGGGGTAGCCTATAAACAACATAACCTTGGTTCTCGCATCTAACTTACCTGCATCTGTCTCGAGCACATGTCCTGGAGAACCCAAAATCCTGAGATGTCTCAGACTAGGTTTTCGCCTAGTCCACAACTCTACTGGGGTCGAAGGCACAAACTTAGATGGCACAAGGTTAAGAATGAAACACGATGTCTCTAAGGTAGAACCCCAAAACGAGATAGGAAACTCACTGTAAGCCATCATCGATCTAACCATATCCATAAGAGTCATGTTCCTCCTCTCTGCTACACCATTCTGCTGGGGTATGCCAGGTGCAGACAACTAGGACTCAATACCCTCCTCTGACAAATAGGACCTAAATTCACTAGAGAGGTATTCACCACCGCGATCAGATCGCAAGGCCTTGATACTCTTACCTAGATGGTTCTCCACCTCAGGTATATGTATCCATATCTAGAGTAATCATCCGTGAATGTTACGAAATACTCATAACCACCACTAGTCTGAATTGACATAGGCCCACATAAGTCAGAATGAATCAACTCTAAAACCTCCTTGCCCTATACCCCTTTGCCTTGAAAGGCATCTTGGTCATCTTACCCTCCAAGTGGGACTCGCAGGTCGGACAGCTGTCAATCTCCAATGAGCCCAAAGGCCCATTATTGACCAACATTTGAATCCTACTAAGGTTGATGTGACCTAGTCTCAGGTGCCAAAGATAAGTTAGATTTAAAGGGGAACACTTTTTTCTCTTATTATGATTCGGTGATGAGTTACTAGTTTCAGTGTTGTGCACAATTGGGGAGTTTTGTCTTGATTAAAAACAGATTGTCAAACAATGTACCGAAACACATAAGCCTTTGGTTCTTTCTATTAAAAACAGAGTTACAAAAAAAAACACACTTATAACCATCCAATAAAAGTCTCGAAACTGAAAGTAAATTCTTCCGAAAACTGAGTACATAAAGACAATCCTTCAAATTTAAAACAGAGTCTGAAAAATAAAGACATAAAACTCCCACTGCAACAATCGAAAATCTAGTAGTATCACCGAGGTAAACCTACAACTCTCTCTCTAAGCAGCCGGGTCACTTGGAACCCCTGCAAAGAATTACAAATGTGATCAGTGGCTCTTGAATCCACACACCAAGTATCCGTGGGAATCTCCGCTAAACACGTCTTAGTAACTAGGAAAAATTTGCACATACCTCGAGGCTTCTGGCAATCCTTCTTCAAATGTCCCACATTGCCACATCTGAAGCACTTGCCTTTTGACTTATGCTTATTGGCAATGCCCGCCTTGGGTCCATGATCGGCTGCTGCACTCTGGTTATGCATCCTGGCTTTGGGCCCAGCAGAGGAACCTGAGGGACCAACAGTAGCCAAGGCTTGCTTCTTCTCTACAAAGAGGCCCTCAGCAGACACCAATGCAGTTATGAGCTCGGGAAGTGAATATGAGAGCTTGCCCATATTATAGTTCAACCGAAACTGCTCAAAACTGGGGGGCAAGCTCTGGAGAATGATATCGACCTGGGTCTCCCCATCAATATCACCTCCCAATACCTCGATCTCATTGTTGGAACTAATCATGTCCAATACGTGATCCCTCACTGAGGTGCCTTCAATCATCTTAGCACTCATGAGTTTCCTCATAGCCGACTGCTTAGTTGCCCTGCCCTGATGTCCAAACATCTCCCTGAGGTTAAACATCATATCGTAGGCTGAGGTAAACAACTGATGCTGGTGATGCAGTACACTCCACATAGAAGCCAAGATGTAGCACAGGTCATCTCATCAGCTTTCAGCCACCTCGTATATGGCTCTCGTTGCTCAGGGGTGGCATCATCGCTAGGCTTAGGGGGACACTCCTCAGTGAGCACGTATTTGTAACCCTCGGAGGTAAGGACAATGTATAGGTTACGTTTCCTGTCAATGTAATTAGGAACCGTAAGTTTGTTCTGATTCAAAATGACAGCTAGCGGGTTATACGGCATATCAACAATTGAAAAATAAACAGTCAAGTTTCAGTATACTTTTTTGAAAATATTGATATCCTCAAAACAATACATTCTCCTACCGACATCTCTCACACCGGGATTAATGCAGGTCACGATGGGTGAACATCTACGCCAACCCACATTTGTTCGAGAAGAATCGAAGTTCATTAATTCCATTCTCTGACCAACGATCTTATGATCAATGAAATTAATAGTAGATAATTTTAGCCGTACAAGAAGATAGCGTAACCTCGATGGGAGGGATACTAAAAATAGTACACTAAGTGTATGCCATTACGTGACTTCTAAGTTTGTTACTTAGGATACTAATACGCCTCGGATGGCGAGGGTGTCACAACTTTCTCCAATTAAGCTCACTATAGTCATCCCTTTAGAAACTCATTTCCGGTGATATCCGTGGTTAAAAACTCATCCGATAGGGAGGAACGTCTAAGCCAGCACGCAAGTTTAACCACATCACCAATGAACCCGTAATGGAGGCCATGGGAATATTTACCAACCCGCTCCCACTTAGACTTTTAAGTTTGAGAATTTTTACGTTTTAACATGCAATATCTTAATAACTATGGATATTCGCACCCGTAAAATCGTTAGAGTTTTAATATGCGAATATTCTACCTTAGTTAATTGCACTTTAAGTTAAAAAACGGTTTGGTTTTCGTTCATGCAAATAAATAAAAAATACACAATCAACGAAAAGACATAAATACAGGAAATTAAAGAAATAAAATTTCCCGACTATTATGGCATTTTCTATCATTGATTCCTTGACGCCTCGGTGACACGTCCCGTCATGTCGCTCCCACTCGTTATTTGGATTCCTCTCGATTCACCCAGGTTTTCTCGGTTTACTACGTAATTAGGAATCACCCAAAATTACGAGAAACCAAAACCTGCGAAAATAAGTTACCCAAAATAACGTCTTCGTCATAATACATAAATTCCTATATACAAGGCGTTTTTCTAGGAATTTAAAAACGACAACATTAGATTAAATCCTACTACAAGATTTATCTAATCCTACACGACTTCCAACTCGTGGTTATTACTATTATAGACATTTCCATTCAAAAACAATACGAGCATGAACGGGGGGTTTTTGAATGAAAAATAAATTCTACCATAATAGCCGGGAAACTAATAACTATCTGTTTAAACATTTCGACAAAAATAATAATGCCAAAATAAAGTCATGTAATAAATTAAACAAGTATAAAGTTGAAACACTCGCTCTGATACCAATTTGAAGGAAACAGAACAAGCTCGGGCTAAATAAAAAATCTCACTTTCGTGCAATGCATTCCAGAATTGGAGACTTTCGACTCTGCTCAGGCTCAAATGTATTTCCCTTGAACGGATCCAGGCTTATACTAGTTCAATTTATTAAAACGATGCTCAAAGGTTAAATCTTTAACTAAAGCGGAGGATTAAAGATTATACCTTTGAAGCGTGTCCCTAGCAATAAGAGAACCAAAGCTGAAAATCTAACTGTTTACCGCCGAGGACCAATCACGAGATAATCCCGAGAACAACTCCGTCACTACCTCGAAATTGCGTGGGTGATTATCCACAAGGTAGCTAAGACACTAAGGAAGAGATCCATAGGAGGCTCATTTCAAAAAACTCGTCAAATTCTCAGCAGATTGTTGCCCGAAGATAAGCCTATTATTTACCGCCTATAGCGAAAACCAAGTCCTTATTGCAAATTCCAGACGGAATCCCAAGGATGACTCCAAACAACCTCGAACTTGGGTGGGCAAGTAACTACGAGGTGGCTAAAGGCACTGGCGAAGAAATCCAAAGAAACCCACTTAAAGAAACTCACAGATCTGGAAAAACAAATCTAGCCTGGGAAACTGATTCTAATATGAAAATCCACGCCTCAATAAAACGTCGTGGGTAAGCTATTTGCTCGTAGATCTAGACTTTGGCGAACCAAAAGGAATGAGCCAAAGGATCAACGCAACAAATAAACAAATCCCACTATGAAAATGCACCAAAACGGCGCTAAAAAATCCAAAAAAAATGCAGGCGGTGCTAACTGCCCGAAAAAAGAGCGACGAGCAGACTTCTCGAGCGGCGTTTGAACTTCCAGGCGGTGGTCATCATGGGCTAAGTTTCTCGAACAAGAAAGATCGCAAACTGACTTCGAAAAAGAATTCTCAATAAGGAAGAAAGAATTCTCTCTCTAGGCGTGTCTTTCTCACTCTAAGGCATTTGCCTACAAGGTTTCTAATGTCTTCAAATGTGCCTAACATTTCCTTGGGAGCCCTAGTGGGCAGAGTTAGGCCTTTTAGTTTGACTTTCGTTGACTCCTTAGTCTTCCCTAGACTAATCAACTCCAATCGATCCTTTCGAATTAATTTCTTAACCCACTTTGTTAATTTAATTTAATCGAACCCTTATGATTAATTAATTCATATAGAATTAATTTTCTTAATCCACTTTGTCAATTAAACATTAATTAAACCTTTAGGATTAATTAATTCACTTTATCGATTAGTCAAACACATAATTAGTCGTACCACTAACAGACCAATTATGGAACTACCGCTCAAAAACGACTTTACATCGCGCCACTATATTTTCTTCTACCCATATCAAAGATCTAGTGCTCGTCGGTTTATCAATTTACTGACAAACTAATTCACCGACTTATTGGTATCCGAGATTAGTACCAATCGACTTTCTTATTATACCGGACGTAAAGTCCACTGGCCAGTTTTAGTACAATAAACCTTACGAGCTCATCTCGGGAGCACCATCAACCCGGCGAACCAGTACGTGGATTCCTCCGACTAGCAACGACACATACAAAGCTAAACACCGCATACCCAACCTACTAAGGTATAGGCCTCAATTGACCGCACTCTTTGGCACATCAAGGCATACGATATCTAACTCTCACGCCTTTCCCAATCTCGGGATTAAGAGACTGAATACTAGGACCGAATTAACTACGCCGATCAGTACAAGTCAATTCTATCCAAACTAGTCATGCTCAATATGCCCCAGGCATATCCGTGTGATTTAATTAGTCTAGATAAACTAATTTTCAAATCACACGATAACCTATACCGATAGTATGCTCAGACTATCTCAGTTACGAGCATACTTTTATATATCAATACTTTTAACCAATAATGAGATCTACTGTGTCTTTCCACACCGCCGTTATCTAGTTCTATGATATAATGGAACAATTTAATACTGAAACAAAATGATATGTCATCTGTGGATATTAGGTTTTGATACAAGCCATAGCTTTTCTGTATTCAAAACTAACACTATGTTATGAACTAGGCCTGATATTTGCTTTGCTGTTGGCATAGTCAGCAGATATCAGAGTAACCTTGGGAAAGCTCATTAGGAGGCTGTCAAGTGCATCCTCAAGTATTTGCACAGGACTAGAGATCATGTCTTGATTTATAGAGCGCAAGAGCTAGTTCCATTGTGTTACACAGATTCGGACTTTCAAGGTGATATGGACAAGAGTAAGTCTATCTCTGCGTTTGTGTTTACTCTGGGAGATGGAGCCATAGTTTGGCGGAGTGCCAAGCAGAAATGCATGGCGGACTTCACCATAGAGGCTGAGTATGTTGCCGCATCAGAGGCAGCGAAAGAAACTATATGGCTCAGGAACTTCCTATTGGACTTAGATGTGGTCCATGAGTTGCAGAGGTCTATCACAATCTATTGTGATAACAATGGTGCAGTTGCTAACTCGAGTGAACCACGAGCCCACAAGGCGAGTAAAGACATAGAGCGCAAGTACCACTTGACATGAGAGATCGTAAAGAGGGGGAGACTTGACCATGGCCAAGATAGCATCAGGAGACAATCTTGCATATCTATTCACAAAGGCATTGACCCTGAGGTCTTTAAGAGCCACGTGGAGGGCATGGGAGTTAGATTCTTAAGAGAGCCATGTGAGTGAGCTTAAAGGTGTTTTGGAGATTTCAGTAGGACAACAGTGTAATAAGTATATTGAATAGTTTTTGTACTTCAGAGCATAGCTTTGAGTATTAGTGGGAGATTGTTAGTTTTAAATACTGAAAAGCTATTGCTTGTATGAAAAACTAATATCCATAGTTTGCATATCGATTTAGTTTCAGTATTAATTGTTGGTTTATATCATATGCATAGATGATAAGGTGTCGGGTGTAGCACAAATTCTTATCATTGGTTAAATTTATGATATATAAACAGATGCTCATAACTGAGATAGTTTGAACATACTATCAGGTTTGGTTATTGTGTGATTTGGATAATTAGTTTATCTAGACCAATTAAATCATACGGATATGCCTGAGGCATATTGAGCACGACCTATTCGGGGTTGAATTAACTTGTACTGGTTGACGTAGTTAATTCGATTCTAGTATTCTAATCTCTTAATCCCTATATTAGAGCGTGCATGAGAGTTAGATATCATATGTTTTGATTTGCCAAAGGGTGGGGTCAATTGAGGCATAAATCTCGGTAAGTTGGGTATGCGGTGTTTGGCTTCTTTGTGTGCCGTTGCTAGTCGAAGGAATCCATGTACCGGTTCGTCTGGCTAGTGGACTTTATATCTGGTATAATAAGAAAGTCGAGTGGTACTAATCTCGGATACCAAGAAGTCGATGAATTAATTTGTCAGTAAATTTATGAATCGAATTTATGAATTATCTGGTATATCTTTGATGTGGGGAAATAAAAGAATAATAAAGTAAGCACGAAGTAAATTCGTTTTTTAGCGGTAGTTCCATAATTGGTTCGTTAGTGGTACGACTAATTATGCGTTTGACTAATTGACAAAGTGAATTAATTAATCCTAAAGGTTTAATATTTAATTGACTAAGTGGGTTATACGAAATAAATCCTATGGGTTCGATTCAATTTAATTAACGAAGTGGGTTAAATAATTAATTCGAAAGGCTCGATTGGAGTTGATTAGTCTAGGAAAGACTAAGGGGCCAACAAATGTTAAACATTAAGGCCTAACTCAAAAGCCCACTAGTTCTCCCTTGAAGCTCCTATAAATAGCTTAAGTTAGGCATTTAGAAGACATAAGAAACCTTGTAGGCAAAGTTGCCTCCTTAGAGAGAAAGAAGAGCCTAGAGAGAGTACTTCATCATCTTCGATTAGTTCTTTCTCAAAGTCTGTTTCTAGTTCCTTCATCTTCAAGAACTCAGCCCAAGAATCATCCTAGAAAACCCAAGATCTCTGCCGTTCGATCAGCCTCCTATCTAAGTTCTGCCGTTACAATTTACCGCCGGCGAGAAGGATTTCCGGCACCAGTCCACATTCTTGTTGTGGGTCTTGCATTTTTGTCATGTTGATCCTTTGGCTCGTTCCTTTGGGTTCGCCAAAGTCTAGATCTACGAGCAAAAAGCTTTTCCCACCATGTTTTATTTAGGCGGTGTGGATTTTTATATTAGGATCAGGCCTCCGGGCTGTTTCAGATTTGGGCATATTGAGTTTTCTTGAAGGATTTCTCCATATTGTGCTTTAGCCATCCCGTGGATATTTTCCCACTCAAATTCGGGATTGTTCGGAGTTATTCTTGAGACTCTTTAGTGGATTCGCAACTCAAGACCCGGTTTTCTTTATTTGCGAGGGACACGCTTCAAAGTTATAATCTTTAAAGGTTTTGGCTTTAATTTAAAGATTCAATTTTGCGTGTCGTTTCAATAAATTGAACTAGTATAAGCCTAGATCTGTTTAGGGGAAATGATTTTGAGCCTGAGCCGAATCGAAAGTCTCCGATTCTAGAATGCATAGCACAAAAGTGAAATTTTTTGTTGCCCGGGCTTGATATGTTTCCTTCAGATATCTCTCAAGAGCTCTCCTGATGCAGGATGGCTGAAGATTCCTCTATGACAGCTCATGGGCTAAAGATGGCCTCATTGAGAAAATGGAAAGTTGGGATTCACAATGTATCATCAGTTAAGTGTTGACTTTATACTGCAATCTTTGCCTCCTAGTTTCTCAAACTTTGTCAGGAATTATAACATGAATAAAGTAGAGACCGTTAGGCTGAGTTATTGAATTTGCTCAAAACAGCTGACCAATCAATAAAGAAGGATAAGTGGAGTGCATGCGATTCATCACTTTTATTGTGGCCTTTCACACCGTGACTCGATAATTTAAGTAAGGAATCTCTCTTGTTCGTATAATTTTCCATGTTTATGTTGGTTGCTTGTCAATTGTAGGGTGGGATAAAAAGTGATGAATCCAAGCACAATTTTGGTCAAAAACAGCACCCGCAGGAGCTTACCACAGAAGTTGAACGAATTGAGAGGAGTTCCAAGGAAGCAATGCTAAAGATGTCAAAGATGATGATGGCGAAGGCATGGCCGAACCACCCTCAACTCCAAATAATTTTGCACATATCATTCCACCAAATCCACTTGAAGGGATGACGGGCCCAATGACTCGTTTGAGAAAGAAGAGGATGCAAGAAGCCCTGAACATTTTGATTATTGAAGTCCATTCAAAAGAGGATCCAACGCCTACCTCAATTCAGCCCAAAATTACATCATTTTGCAAGCTTTGGATCTTGATCCAAATGGTACTAAACAAGTGTTTTGGATTACTTTTCAAGTGAATAAATCAGCCCAATTGGTGCAGCCAATTTTCAGCCCGAAACCCGAAAGGGTGCAACCCAAATTTCAGCAAATTGGAGTTAATCCTTGAAGGTTCTTTAGGGTTCCAATTCAACACCATTTGCACGAAATTTTGAAGTCTTTTGGAGGCCAAAAAACCTACATTTAAGTTGGTCAAAGATTCAGCAAAGTGGTTGGAAGTTTGAAGACTATAGAAAGGTTTAAATGTGGAAGTTTGAAGATCACATTTATTGGGTATGGACGAATTTCAGCTGCATTTTGGGGTTAATTTGAAGTTTTTTTTATTTACAATATTAGAATTAAGTGCAAGAGTCTTTTAGGTCAAAGAGCTTTCTTTGTCAAAGAGAAGTGTTAATGCTAGTCTTAACTAGAAGATTTAGAATTGCTATTTTAATCCTTTTGTAATTTTCAACCTTGGACCCTCTTGAAACTCTATAAATAGGGGCCTTGGTTAACTATTAGAAGGCAATATTTGATGTTATAAACTTAAGGAATTTTCTTTTCTTTGCTAGTTTCTTAGTGAGCAAGTTTTAGTCTTGCAAGTATGCTTGCAAAATTATTTGGCTTATCAACTAAAACTCTTCCTTTTAGTTGTGGCGCCTTCTACTCTTCTTTTCTAATTCATTTCATAATCCAAAGGTGTTAGGTTTATCCTAGTGTTGTTGGGTTTGAAAATTAGAGGGGTTGAGAATAGTAATTTCAAAACTACCATTTTATGATTCAAAGGCAATATAGGTTTCATCCTATTGTTGTTGTGTCTAATTTTGTTTGGGTTGTTTTTGCTTGGAAGATTTCAAGACATCTTTTAATATAGTGTGATTCAAAGGTGTTGAGTTCATTAATACTCAATATTGTTGAATCCACTTGAACTAGTTGTTTTGCTCAAAAGATCAATCGAGAACGATTGTACAATTCACGTGAATTCGTACCTTGGATTCACATCAGTTTGGTATCAGAGCACAGTTTCCTTAATTTGATCACATCATTTTTTTTTTTATCTATCTATCTTGCATCTTATTATTATCATATTTGTCTTGTTTCTATTTGAAGGTTCAAGTTTGCAAGAAGAAAAAGGAAAAAAAAAAAAAAGATTGTCAAAAAAAAAAAAAAAAGAATAATAATAAGTACGTTAAAAAAAATAAGAGAAGAAAGTATCTTTCTAGCTTCTTAAATTAATATTGTAGGGATTTGTGATTCCAAGTGTGGGAAAAGTTTTGAGGAAAATGTATCATCATTGTTTTCTTTCTACTCTTATAATTTCTTTCTAAATCTTATTCTTGCTTCTTTTACCTAATCATTGCATACTATCCTTTCTTTGACCTCTATACTTTCTTTGTTGCCAAGTAAAATCTTTGAGTAGCATCTTGTAAGGGTTTAACGATTCTCACAAGAACTTGCAGGAGGAAAAGAGTGGTAAAATCTGAGTGCAACTTACCCCTACTAGATTGGCCTTAAACACGAGTGAAAATTTCTTTTCATTTGGGTTGAGACATATTAGGAAAAGGGGTGCGAGGTGCTTTTATCTTTTTTTGTTCTAATGGCAGATCCAACCGGTGAAACACCTGAATAAAAAGCATAGAGGGAACACACCACAAGGCGATTGGAACAAATCATTGATAGGGTCACCACCCGAATGGACCAACTAGAACTTGCTTTTCAGCAAAGAGTGTCACCAAGACGACGAGAAAGATGATAGGAGGTCCGAGGAAGAAATGTCTGAATTATCCCGAGGGAATGGAAGGAGAAGGAATGGATTTGGAGTTGATAGCAACCGTAATGGTCTCAAAATGAAGATTCATGAATTTGATGGAAAAGGAGATCCGGAGGCATATTTGTTTTGGGAAATGAAGGTGGAAAAAATCTTTTCTATCCATAATTATTCGGAAGAAAAGAAGGTAAAAATTGCTTCCCTTGAATTTCACAGTTATGCACTAACATGGTGGGATCGATTGATTATTTCTATAAGAAGGAATAGAGAGAGGCCAATTGCAACTTGAGAAGACATGAAGGCTGTTTTGAGGAAACATTTCATTCCCCCTCATTACTATAGAGATCTTTACAACAAGTTGCATAGTATCACTCAAGGAGCACAGACCGTGGCAGAATATTACCAAGAGATGGATTTAGCAATGACAAGAGCAAGCATTGAGGAAGATCCCGAAGCTACTATGGCACAGTTTTTGGGTGGTTTAAGAAGAGACATTGCCGATGTTGTTGAATTACAACATTACTTGTATTTGGAAAAAATGATGCATGTGGCAGAAAAGGTGGAAAGGCAATTGAAAAGAAAGAGTGGTTTAAGTAAGTTTTTTTCTAACCAATCCTCTTGGAAAAACAATAATGGAAACAAAAGGGATTTTGGTAAAAAGAAAGATGAACCAAAGAAGCATGATTTTAAAAGAATTTGAAAATTTGGGAGGAGTGTTTGCCAATTGCTGAATTTGCATACAATCGCACACTACACACTTCTACTAATTTTTCTCCTTTTGAGTTGGTTTATGGCTTTAATCCTCTAACTCCTTTAGACTTATCTATTTTACCTTTACAGGATCAAGTGAGTTTGGATGGCAAGAAGAAAGCTGAAATCGTGAAGAAATTGCATGAGCAAGCTCGTGCAAACATTGAGAAGAAAAATGAGCAATATGCAAAGAATGCAAATAAAGGCCGTAAGAAAATTGTGTTTGAACCCGGTGATTGGGTTTGGGTACACATGAGGAAAGAGAGGTTTCCAGCCTCAAGGAGAACTAAGTTACACCCCCGTGGTGATGGGCCATTTCAAGTTTTGGCACGAGTCAATGATAATGCTTACAAGCTTGATATTCCCGGAGACTATGGTATAAGTGCCACTTTTAATATTTCTGACTTATCTGATTTTGAACTTGATGTAGATCCAATGGATTCGAGGACGAATACTTTTCAAAGGAGAGGGGATAATGAGTTCCAAGGAAGTAATGCTAAAGATGTCAAAGATGATGATGGCAAAGGCATGGCCGAACCACCCTCAACTCCAAATAATTCTGCACATATCATTCCACCAAATCCACTTGAAGGGATGACGGGCCCAATGACTCGTTTGAGAAAGAAGATGACGCAAGAAGCCCTGAACATTTTGATTATTGAAGTCCATTCAAAAGAGGATCCAATGCCTACCTCAATTCAGCCCAAATATTCCATCATTTTGCAAGCTATGGATCTTGATCCAAATGGTTCTAAATAAGTGTTTTGGACTACTTTTCAAGTGAATAAATCAGCCCAATTGGTGCAGCCAATTTTCAGCCCGAAACCCGAAAGGGTGCAACCCAAATTTCAGTAAATTGGAGTTAATCCTTGAAAGTTTTTTAGGCTTCCAATTCAACACCATTTCCATGATATTTTGAAGTCTTTTGGAGGGCAAAAAACCTACATTTAAGTTGGTCAAAGATTCAGCAAAGTGGTTGGAAGTTTGAAGACTATAGAAAGGTTTAAATGTGGAAGTTTGAAGATCACATTTATTGGGCAAAATTATGGACGAATTTCAGCTGCATTTTGGGGATGATTTGAAGTTTTTTTTTATATTCAATATTAGAATTAAGTGCAAGAGTCTTCTAGGTCAAAGAGCTTTTCTTGGTCAAAGAGAAGTGTTAATGCTAGTCTTGACTAGAAGATTTAGAATTGCTATTTTAATCCTTTTGTAATTTTCAACCTTGGTCCCTCTTAAAACTCTATAAATAGGGGCCTTGGTTAACTATTAGAAGGCAAGATTTGATGTTATAAACTTAAGGAATTTTCCTTTCTTTGCTAGTTTCTTAGTGAGCTAGTTTTAGTCTTGCAAGTATGCTTGCAAAACTTATTTGGCTTATCAACTAAAACTCTTCCTTTTAGTTGTGGCGCCTTCTACTCTTCTTTTCTAATTCATTTCATAATCCAAAAGTGTTAGGTTTATCGTAGTGTTGTTGGGTTTGAAAATTAGAGGGGTTGGGAATAGTAATTTCAAAACTACCATTTTATGATTCAAAGGTGATAGGTTTTATCCTATTGTTGGTTTGGGTTGTTTTTGCTTGGAAGATTTCAAGACATCTTTCAATATAGTGTGATTCAAAGGTGTTGAGTTCATTAATACTCAATATTGTTGAATCCACTTGAGCTAGTTGTTTTGCTCAAAAGATCAATCGAGGACGATTGTACAATTCATGTGAATTCGTACCTTGAATTCACATCACTTTCAATTCGGCTCAGGCTTAAAATAATTTCCCCTGAACGGATCTAAGCTTATACTAATTCGATTTATTAAATTGACACACTAAAAATCGAATCTTTAATTAAAGCGAAAAGTATAAAGATTATACCTTTGAAGCGTGTCCCTCGCAATAAGAAAACCCAAAGCAAATACCACCAAAAATACTTTGGATGCCTCCAAGAAATCCTGAATATCGTGTCGTTGATAAACTATCGAGAAGTGGTCACAAAATCCGATAAAAGTCCTTCAAAAACATATCAAAATATTGCCCAAAACTGGCCGACCGATCTCACGAACCTTCACCGCCAATCTCACTGGAGCTTCGTCGATCAGCCGGAGTTGACACCGGAACACCCACCAAACGCCACCCCACTACAGATCTGGACCTTGACGTCGGCCGGATTTAGTATAATAAACCTGTCGAGCTTAACTCGGGAGCACCATCAACCCGGTGAACCGGTACATGGATTCCTTCGACTAGCAAAGGCACACAAAGAAGTCAAACACCGCATACCCAACTTACCAAAATCTAGGCCTCAATTGATCGCACCCTTTGGCAAATCAAAGTATACGATATCTAACTCTCGTGCCCTCTCTAATCTAGGGACTACGATATTAGAATACTAGGTTTGAATTAACTACGCCGATCAGTACAAGTGAATTCAATCTCGAACAGGTCGTGCTCAATATGCCCTGAGCACATCCGTATAATTTAATTAGTCTAGACAAACTAATTTCCAAATCACACGATAACCTACACCAATAGTATGTTCAAACTATCTCAGTTAGAGCTGTTGGATTTAAATACTAAAGCTTTGCTTGTATTAAACTATTTCCCAATTTATATATCGATTAAATGTTTTAGTTAAATTTTTTGTATGTTTTACATATGTTGTCCATTTATATTATGTATTTAGATGATGAGGTGTCTGGTGTGACACATAAGATCTCATCATTGGTTAAAAGACATAATATATAAATGAGGTTCGTAACCGAGACAATTTTGAACACACTGTCAGTTTAGGTTATTATGTGATTCGGAAAATTGGTTTGTCTAAACTAATTGAATCATATATATATGCCCGGGCATATTGAACTTTTACCATTTAGGGCGAATTGTATTGTATTGATTAAATAGACTATTCGGTCTTAGTATTCTATTTCTTAATCCCTAGACTTGAGCAGGCATGAGAATTAGATATAGTGTACTTTGATTTGCCAAAAAGTAAGGTCATTTGAGGCCAATAGTCTCGGTAGGTTGGATGCGCTTGTTTAGTTGATTGGTGTGCCGCTACTTGTCGAAAGGAAACCATATACCTGTGTGTTCGGGGTGATAGTGCTCCCGAGATGAGCTCGTTATATTTATTATACTAAATTCGGCCGGTGGACTTATGTCCCGTATAGTAAAACGGTCGAGTGGTACTAATCTCGGATTATAAAAAGTTAATTAATTAATTTATCAGTAAATTAATAAATTAATGAGCATTATATCTTCGATGTGGGGAGATTAAAGAATAATTAATTTAGTTATTCCAGAAGCAATTCTAGTATAGGATGGTAGTGCTATAATTAATCCATTAGTGGTAATCGTAGTGGGTTAATTGATAAAGTAGAATTAATTATTTCTAAGGATTAATTAAGTAATTAACAAAGTGAAATTAATTAATTAATTAAGTCTTAAAGTTCAATTAGAATTAGGAAATCCTAGACATTAGGAAATCTATTTGGATTTGGAAATCCTATTAGATTTGGAACCTAATTGGATTTGAAAACTAATTAATAATCCTAAACCCATTAGGAAAGTCAATCCTAAACCAACTTGGGGTCTCTCTTATAACTCTATAAATAGACAAGAGATTAGCAATTTACAATACACAATTCATATTTTCAATTCAAGAAACTTAGAGAGAGAACAATTAGTGAATTAAATCTCAATTTCTTTTCTTGGTTTGTGCGTTCGGTCTGCAGTGGCTACCAAACTTTCTGACGGCTGCTTATAAATTTGATCGGCATCAGATTTCATACCGGCGACAGTGGCGCGTGTGCAACACATGCGGGTGGAGTTCGCGGGTTTCTATTATGGCGACCAGTTTTATGAGTTTTGTGGTGATTTGTTGATCATTGGTTCGTTGGTTCGTTGCCCACACAACGTACGAGCTGGTCTTGAGTCATACAAGCGATCACCCAAGTACACGCTTCAAGAGGTAATTCTTAAACTTCCGCTTTAATTAGGAATTTATTGTTGCGTGGAAAATGAAACAAGTAGAAGCTAAGATCCTGCGCAATGTTATTTCAAGCAAAGATTGGAATAGCGATTGTGCTATAGTTTAGGCCCGGTGAAGAGTTTCGATTCTGGAATGCGTAGCACGAAAGTAATTTTTTGATCGGGCCCGGGCAGATAATCTTTCACGAGCATACGTTTATATATCATTACTTTAACCGATAACGATATCTACTGTACTTTTCTACACCTCGGTATCTTGATATATGATATAAAGGAACAATATAATACTGAAACATATACGATATGTCAACTATGTATTAGTTTTTTATACAAGCAATAGTTTTTCAGTATTCAAAACCAACAATCTCCCATTAATACTCAAAGCTATGCTCTGAAATATAAAAATACTTTTCAATCCACTTATTACACTGTTGTCATAATGAAAGCTACAAAACACTCTTAGCTCAATCACATGGCTCTCTTAAGAATCTGACTCTCATACATGTATCCCAAAGACCTTTAGGGTCAATGCCTTCGTGAAAGGATATGCAAGGCTGTCTCCTGATGCTATCTTGGCCACGGTCACGTCTCCCCTCTTTATGATCTCTCGTATTGAGTGGTACTTACGCTCTATGTGTTTATTCGCCTTGTGGGTTCGTGGTTGCCTTGAGTTAGCAACTGCACCATTGTTATCACAGTAGACTGTGATATACCTCGGTAACTCAGGGACCACATCTAAATCCACCAGGAAGTTCCTGGGCCATACAGCTTCTTTCGCTGCCTCTTATGCGGCAACATACACAACCTCCATGGTGGAGTCCACCACGCATTTTTGCTTGACACTCCGTCATACTATGGCTCCACCTCTTAGAGTAAACACAAACCTAGAGGTAAACTTGCTCTTGTCCATATCACCTTGAAAGTCCGAATCTGTGTAACCCAATGGAACTTGCTCCTGCGCTCAATAAATCAAGATATGGTCTCTTGTCCTTCGTAAGTACTTGAGAATGCATTTGACTGCCTCCCAACGATCAGGGTTACTTTGATAACCATGCCAACTGCAAAGCAAATATCAGGCCTAATACATAACATAGTATAATGAGACTACACACTGCAGATGCATAGGGTACTGCTTTCATGGCATTTATCTCCTCGACAGTCTTAGGACATTACTCCTTTGATAAATGCCCTCCATGCCTGAAAGGTAGTGAACCCTTATTGTAGTTCTACATGTTAAAACGGGCCAGAATCGTGTCTATGTATGAAGTCTGGAAGAGTGTCAGAGAACGTCTCCTACGTTCTCGGATAATCTTGATCCCAAAGATATGTCCAGCCTCACCCAAGTCCTTCATATCAAACTGTTGGGAAAATCATACCTTTACGTCTAATAAAACCTTCTTACTGTTGCCAATAAGAAGGATGTCATCTACGTAAAGTACGAGAAACACCACCAAAACACTATTACGCCTGCGGTATAGACACTGCTCATCCGGACACTGAGTGAATCCATAAGACTGGATAACCTCGTCGAAACGGATGCTCCAAGATCTAGATGCTTAAGTCCATAGATGGACCTCTTGAGCTTGCATACCTTGTGCTCTTGGCCCTGAGCAATGAAACCCTCTGGTTGCTGCATAAAGATGGTCTCCTCAAGACTTCCATTAAGGAAAGCCGTCTTTGACGTCCATCTGCCAAATCTCATAATCCATATGAGCAGCTATGGCCAAGAGAATCCGGATTGACCTAAGCATGGCTACTGGGGTAAAGTTCTCCTCATAATCGATACCCTTTTTCTGAGTATACCCTTTCGCCACTAGCCTAGTCTTGAATGTCTCAACCCTCCCTTCAGGTCCGCTCTTTCTCTTGTAGACCCATTTGCACCCAATAGGTCAAAACCCATCAGGAAGGTCTACCAGCTCCCAGACTTGATTTGTGTCCATAGAACCCATCTCAGCAATCATTGCTCTCTGCCAAGAATCTGCATCTTTATCCTGGAGAGCCTCAGTGTAGATAACTGGGTCTGGTTCATAAGTGTCAGGGATAAAGTTCGAATACTCACCCAAACCCATATACCTCTCGGGCTGTCTGACAACCCTCCCCGCTACGACGAGGCGCAGCCTGTGTAGGTGCATCATCTGTGATAGTGCGTGCAGTACTCTATGGTGTGTTATCCTGTAATTGTGCATCTGGAATACTCAACTGACCCTTAAGCTCTTCTAGTATGATCTTGCTACTGGGCTTGTGATTTAAAATATAATCCTCCTCTAGAAATCTGGCATTGGTATTGACCACCACCTTCCGATCTTGAGGACTATAAAATAGACCACCCTTCGTTCCTCTGGGATAGCATATAAATAGCATAACCTCATACCTCGCATCTAGCTTGGCTGCATCTGCCTTGAGCACATGTGCTGGGCAACCCCAAATCCTGAGATGTCTCAGACTAGGTTTACGCTCAGTCCACAACTCCATATAGGTCGAAGGCACAGTCTTAGATGGTATGAGGTTGAGGATATGAACTGGTGTCTCCAAGGCATATCCCCAAAATGATTTAGGCAACTCAAATCGATCTAACCATATCCATAAGAGTTCTGTTCCTCCTCTCTGATACACTATTCTGCTGGGGTGTGCTAGGTGCAAACAACTGGGACTGAATACCCTCATCTGACAAATAGATCCTAAATTCACTAGAGAGGTATTCACTACCACGATCAAATCACAGGGTCTTGATACTCTTACAATGATGTTTCTCCACATCTGCCCTGCACTCTTTGAACTTGTTAAAGCATTCGGACTTGTGGTGCATCAGGTAAATGTACTCATATCTAGAGTAATCATCTATAAATGTAACGAAATACTCAAAACCACCTCTAGCCTGAACTGACATAGGTCCACACAAGTCAGAGTGAACCTACTCTAAAACCTCTTTGGCCCTATAACCCTTTGCCTTAAAAGGCCTCTTGGTCATTTTACCCTCCAAGCAAAACTCACAGGTTGGATAACTGTCAATCTCCAATGAGCCCAAGGGCCCATCATTGACCAACCTCTAAATCCTACTAAGGTTGATATTACATAGTGATGTGAATCCAAGGTACGAATTCACGTGAATTGTAGAATCGTCCTCGATTGATCTTTTGAGCAAGTGCTCAAGTGGATTCAACAATATTGAGTATTAATGAACTCAACAGCTTTGAATCACACTATATTGAAAGATGTCTTGAAATCTTCCAAGCAAAAGCAACCCAAACCAAAATAGACCCAACAACAATAGGATGAAACCTATCACATTTGAATCATAAAATGGTAGTTTTGAAATTACTATTCCCAACCCCTCTAATTTTCAAACCCAACAACACTAGGATAAACCTAACACCTTTGGATTATGAAATGAATTAGAAAAGAAGAGTAGAAGGCGCCACAACTAAAAGGAAGAGTTTTAGTTGATAAGCCAAATAAGTTTTGCAAGCATACTTGCAAGACTAAAACTAGCTCACTAAGAAACTAGCAAAGAAAGGAAAATTCCTTAAAGTTTATAACATCAAATCTTGAATTCTAATAGTTAACCAAGGCCCCTATTTATAGAGTTTCAAGAGGGACCAAGGTTGGAAATTACAAAAGGATTAAAGGAGCAAATTCTAAATCTTCTAGTCAAGACTAGCATTAACACTTCTCTTTCACCAAGAAAAGCTCTTTGACCTAGAAAAGCTCTTTGACTTAGAAGACTCTTGCACTTAATTCTAATATTCTAAATACTAAAAAAAAAATGCAGAAAACAACCTGAAAATATCACCCAAATGCTGTTGAATTTCGTCCATAAATTTAGCTTATAAATGCGACGTTCAACCTTCTTCAGGCGACATGGGCATGTCAGAGGAAAAGTTCTATCCCAACCTTCCTCAGACGAGATGGGCAGGCGACATGGGCATGTCGGAGGAAAAGTTCTATTCTGCCCAACCTTCCTCAGGGGACATGGGCATGTCAGAGGAAAAGTTCTATTCTGCCCAACCTTCCTCAGGCGACATGGGCATGTCAGAGGAAATGTTCACTTCTTGAATCTTCATAAAAAAGTGCTTCCCACACCATTTGGATCAAGATCCAAGACTTGCAAAATGTTGTAATGTTTGGCATGAATTGAGGTAGCCTTTGGATCCTCATTTGAATGGACTTCAAGAATCAAAATGTTCAAGACTTCTTTGATGTTTCAGCTAGATTCGCATCATTCCCCCATTCTTGAAGATGATTCATCCTCGAATCGGAATCGATCTACAGATCCAAAAAGAAATATTAGAATGGGAATCTCACATCATGGATATACTCTACTCACATTTTCTCAAAGTCACATAAATATGTGCACGTCCCAATGGCATCCTTCAAGCATATTCATGAATTCAGTCACACTAGCGCAAAAGTTTATTAAATTTAAAGACCACTAAATAAGAAAAACCTTATTAATAAAAACTATCAAGAGTTGTAAAAGGATGAAAATTTAAAATTACTACTAAAATTATTTATCAAAATATACAAATTCTTTTCCAAGTATGAACTTAATCATATATGGAAAAGTTCTAATGAACACCAACCATGAGACATGTCTTTTTCCCAAATTATACAAAAGAGATAATTTTATGGAAAAATTGTAGAACACTTGGTAACATAGGGTCCAAATTGTAACTCAAAGTGCAATGCATCATCTATCACATGTTCCTGAGCATACTTAAAGTCATTCTCAATTGGCAATGATTTTACAAGCTTTTTATCACACAAATGTGCCAATGGAATGTCTTGCCACTTAACAACAAAACAATCCAAACTTAAGGTAACAAGTTCAAAATCATAAGATTTAAGAACATTATGCAATGCCACCAAATGATTAGAAGTTACCATAGGCTCGGTAGTTGGGCTCTCCTTGGATTCCAAACTTCTAAAAATAGAACCAACACGCCATTGCATTGAATCAATAGTAGCACTTAAAGAAGTAGACAAAGAATGTCTTACCTTACAACTTCTTGAATCGGGTAACCAAATAGAATTAGAATTGGTGTTGAATTTAAGCTTCCCACTTGGTATATCTCTAAAGATAGAAGTAACAAAGATATTCCAACAAAATACAATTCCTTCAAATTGAACAAACACCTCAAGATTGTGTAAACAATCACACTCATTGCTAACATCAAAATTTATGATCCATAAAAGACCAAAAACATGCATATTTTCCAACAGATGATTTGTGACAACTTTTGGAACTTCACATATGATCAATAGTTCACAAAATTTTAAGAATTTCATTGCTTTCCAAAATTCTAAAATCTCCCAAAAATGTAGTAACTGATGAGAAGCGCAAGTAGATTTATAACACAATGAGCCAATTAACTCCAAAACAAAATTTATGAGCAAACCAAAAAATTGAATTCCTTTATATGGGTGATCCTGAAGTGCTTGTGAGAATACAATTGATGAATCACGTATGTTCAAGGGTTCCATAATCACCAAAAACTCACCAAATTCATATGATATCAAGAAATTGAAAACAAACCCAAATCTGGAATATGCTTGTGAGAATTCACACAAAGGTCCAAAAATGGAAAAGAAATATTCAACTCATAAGAGTTCCAAAACACACAAGATTTTGAGCATCTCCTAAAGAATGAAGAGTGAGATTTAAAGCAAAAAGACTCACAAAACTCTGAACATTGATGTAGCAACTCATGCCAATGAAACATCCCAAATAGTGTTAAGAACTCATTCACATATTCACAAAAATATAAGGACTCTCGGGAATTAGTGGACTTACAAGTCAAACACCCAGCAAGAGAAGTATGCACTTGCCTTTGCAACTTATTCTCAAAAACAGATTTCTTTACCTCAAAACATCTAGGAATGAAACTAGATGGTTTATGTGTTGCTTGGACAATTTCAATTTCAAAAGAAGCGTTCTTAGAACCTTTATCTTCAAGTCCCTGAAAAATCTCATTTTTACAAACCAAATAAGATGGAAAATTGTTAGGAGATAAAAGTACTTTGAGAGGTGGGGAAGATTTTGTCCTATCTACCTCACAAACTCGTTCATGTTCATCTTTTCTCTCGGTATCACCTTTTGAAATTTTCAATCCCTTAAAAATTTCTTTTTCTGTCTCTTTTGGCTTTTCTAACTCATCATAAGATTCATGCCATTTTTCACTCCTATTGCTTTTCTCCTTAAGGTCTCTTTCTTTTTCTGTTTCTCTCACTTTGCTTTTCTTCTCACCAACTCTTGCTTTTTCATGACTCCTTTTACCACTCTCACTCATATGCTTCATTTTTCTTTGGAACATGAGCACCTCATAATGAGATAATGGTGCAAGAGTAACTTTTCTGCCATAAGCATTGAAAACATATTTTCCACTTGATTTGTTGTGCAAAAAGTTTTTATTATGCATCCATGCCTTTCCCAAAAGAAGATTTGTAGACACCATTGGTACAATATCACAACTAACAAAATCATGATATCTACCAAAACAAAGAGGAACCAACACTTTTTCTTTTACCTCCATGAGTCCACACTCACTTGAATACATGTATGGCTTTGGATGTGGAAAGGAAGATAGTTTGCACTTTTCAATCAAATAAGTACTAGCCATGTTAGCAGAATTATGGGAATCAAGGTTGATAAGGCAAACCTTGTCATTAATGATCCCACATACATGAAAATTAGTGTCGCGACGAGCATCATCTTGTTGACTTCCTTGCCTTTCTTCTCTTTGCTGAAAAGCAAGTTCTAGTTGGTCCATTCGAGAGGTGACCCTATCAATGATTTGTTCCAATCGCCTTGTGGTGTGTTCCCTCCATGCTTTTTGTTCAGGTGTTTCACCGGTTGGATCTGCCATTAGAACAACAAAAGATAAAAGTACCTCGCACCCCTTTTCCCCTTTCCCTAATATGTCTCAACCCAAATGAAAATAAATTTTCACTCGTGTTTAAGGCCGATCTAGTAGGGGTAAGTTGCACTCAGATTTTACCACTCTTTTCCTCCTGCAAGTTCTTGTGAGAATCGTTAAACCCTTACAAGATGCTACTCAAAGATCTTACTTGGCAACAAAGAAAGTATAGAGGTCAAAGAAAGGATAGTATGCAATGATTATGTAAAAGAAACAAGAATAAGATTTAGAAAGAAATTATAAGAGTAGAAAGAAAACAATGATGATACCTTTTCCTCAAAACTTTTCCCACACTTGGAATCACAAATCCCTGCAATATTAATTTAAGAAGCTAGAAAGATAGTTTCTTCTCTTTTTTTTTTTTTTTTTTAACGTACTCTTTCTTTTTTTTTTTTTTGACTATCTTTTTTTTTTTTTTTTTTTTTTCTTCTTGCAAACTTGAACCTTCAAATAGAAACAAGGTAACTATGATAAAAATAAGATGCAAGATAAAAAAAAAATGATATGATCAAATCAAGGAAACTGAGCTTTGATACCAAACTGATGTGAATCCAAGGTACGAATTCACGTGAATTGTAGAATCGTCCTCGATTGATCTTTTGAGCAAAACAACTAGCTCAAGTAGATTCAACAATATTGAGTATTAATGAACTCAACACCTTTGAATCACACTATATTGAAAGATGTCTTGAAATCTTCCAAGCAAAAACAACCCAAACCAAAATAGACCCAACAACAATAGGATGAAACCTATCACATTTGAATCATAAAATGGTAGTTTTGAAATTACTATTCCCAACCCCTCTAATTTTCAAACCCAACAACACTAGGATAAACCTAACACCTTTGGATTATGAAATGAATTAGAAAAGAAGAGTAGAAGGCGCCACAACTAAAAGGAAGAGTTTTAGTTGATAAGCCAAATAAGTTTTGCAAGCATACTTGCAAGACTAAAACTAGCTCACTAAGAAACTAGCAAAGAAAGGAAAATTCCTTAAAGTTTATAACATCAAATCTTGAATTCTAATAGTTAACCAAGACCCCATTTATAGAGTTTCAAGAGGGACCAAGGTTGGAAATTACAAAAGGATTAAAGGAGCAAATTCTAAATCTTCTAGTCAAGACTAGCATTAACACTTCTCTTTCACCAAGAAAAGCTCTTTGACCTAGAAAAGCTCTTTGACCTAGAAGACTCTTGCACTTAATTCTAATATTCTAAATACTAAAAAAAAATGCAGAAAACAACTTGAAAATATCACCCAAATGCTGTTGAATTTCGTCCATAAATTCAGCTTATAAATGTGACATTCAACCTTCTTCAGGCGACATGGGCATGTCAGAGGAAAAGTTCTATCCCAACCTTCCTCAGGCGAGATGGGCAGGCGACATGGGCATGTCGGAGGAAAAGTTCTATTCTGCCCAACCTTCCTCAGGTGACATGGGCATGTCAGAGGAAAAGTTCTATTCTGCCCAACCTTCCTCAGGCGACATGGGCATGTCAGAGGAAAAGTTCTATTCTGCCCAACCTTCCTCAGGCGACATGGGCATGTCAGAGGAAATGTTCACTTCTGGAATCTTCATAAAAAAGTGCTTCCCACACCATTTGGATCATGATCCAAGACTTGCAAAATGTTGTAATGTTTGGCATGAATTGAGGTAGCCTTTGGATCCTCATTTGAATGGACTTCAAGAATCAAAATGTTCAAGGCTTCTTTGATGTTTCAGCTAGATTCGCATCACATAGTCTTAGGATAAGTTTGGTTCAAAGGGGAAGACTCTTTTCTCTTATTATGATTCGATGATGTGTCATTAATTTCTGTGTTTTGCACTACTAAAGAGTTAGTTTTAATTAGAAACAAATTATCAACCAATGCACCAGAACATATGAGTTTCTTGTTCTCTCTAATAAAAATAGAATCATCAGAAAAGACAAACTTATAACCATCCTGAAGCAGCTTAGAAACTGAAAGCAAGTTCTTTCTAAAGCTGGGTACATAAAGACGATGTCTCAAAATCAAAACAATAGGTTCTGAAAAATAAAGGCGAACAACTCCCACTGCAGCAACTGATACTCTGGTAGTATCACCCAAGTAGAACTCCAACTCTCCATATCTAAGCAGCTGGGGGTCACTTGGCAAAGAATTACAAACATGATCAGTGGCTCCTGAATCCACACACCAAGTATCTGTGGGAATCACCACTACACATGTCTCAGTAACAAAGGTGAAATTGTTCATACCTCTAGGCTTTGGGCAGTCCTTCTTCCAGTGTCCTGCTTTGTCATATCTGAAACACTTGCCTCTCGGCTTGTGCTTCTTGGCAACACCTATCTTGGGTCCATGATCAGTACCTGATTTCTGGCCCTTCTTCCTCTTATGCTAGGCTTTGGGCCCAGTAGAGGAACCTGACGTCCAGCAGTAGCCAAAGCTTGTTTCTTCTCAAAGAAGAGGCCTTCAGCAGACACCAACACAGGCATGAGCTCGGGCAAAGTATGCTAAAGCTTGTTCATGTTATAGTTCAACTGAAACTGCTCAAAACTTGAAGGTAAGCTCTGGAGGATGATGTCACACTGTGACTCACAATCAATCTCGCCTCCCAGTACCCCTATCTCGTTTATGTTGCTGATCATTTCCAGCACGTGAGCATTAGGGTGCCTTCAACCATCTTGGCACTCATGAGTTTTCTCATAGCTGACTGCCAGGCTGCCCTGCCCTGATGTCCAAACATCTCCCTGAGATTAGTCATCATATCATAGGCTGAGGTCATCAACTGATGATGGTGCTGCAGTACACTCAACATAAAAGGCCTGTAGCACCTGGACATCTTATCAGCTTTTTTTCACCTCGTATATGACTCCTTCTCCTCAGGGGTGGCATCATCTCTAGGTGTCTCAGGGCACACCTCAGTAAGCACGTACTTGTAACCCTAGCAGTAAGGACAATGTCCAGGTTACGCTTTCAATCAATGTAATTAGGACCGGTGAGTTTGTTCAGAATGACAACAAGTGGATTGAATGACATATCGACAAACTGAAAAAAATAAACAGTCAAGTTTCAGTATTTTTATCTTTTTCAAAAATATTGATATCCTCAAAACAATATAATCTCCCACCAACATCTCTCACACCGGGATTAACTTAGGTCACGATCGTGTGAATGTCTACGCTAAGTCACATTCGTTCGAGAAGAACCTAAGTTCATTAATTTCACTATCTGACCAATGATCTTATGATCAATGAAATTAATAGTTGGTGATTTTAGCCACACACATAAGTAGCGTAACCTCGATGAGAGGAATACTACAAATGGTACTCTAAGTGTATGCCATTACGTGACTTCTAAGTTTGTTACTAATGAGGTAAAGCGCCTCAGATAGAGAGGGTGTCGCAATCCTCCAATTAAACGCACTATAGTCATCCCTTTAGAAATTCAATTTAGTTATCTCGTGATTGAAGACTCATCCGATATGGAGCCACATCACGTATGAATTCGTAATTGAGGCCATGGGGATATTAACCAACCCGCTCCCACTTAGATTTTTAAGTTTGAGGATTTTTACGTTTTAACATGCAATATCTTAACTTTAGGATATTCGCACCCATAAAACCGTTGGAGTTTTAATATGTGAATAATTTACCTTAGTTAATTGCACGTATTAAAAACTGTTTATTTTTTATCATGCATAAAACATAAAACGAAAACACACAAGCAACGATAAGGACATAAAATGGGAAATACGTAATTTAAACATTTCCCAGCTATTATGGTCTTCTCAATCATCGCTTCCTTTGATGCCTTGTTGACACGTCCCATCGAGTCGCTTCCACTCGTTATTTGGATTCCTCTTAATTCGTCCAGATTTTCTCATTTTTCTACGTAATTAGGAATCACCCAAAATTACGATAAACCAAAACCCACGAATATGAGTTACCCACAATAGCGTCTTCGTCATAATACATAAATTCCTATATACAAAGGCATTCTAGGAATTTAAAGACGACAACATTAGATTAAATCCTACTACAATATTCATCTAATCCTACACGGCTTCTAGTTCGTGGTTATTACTATTACAGACATTTCCATTCAAAATAAAAATGAGCCCGGACATGTCCCGGGGTTTATGAATGAATGTAAATACCATAATAGCCGGGAATAATAACCACCTGTTAATGAAATAACAGAGCCAAAACAAAGCTGTGTAATAAATCGAACAAGTATAAAGCCAAAACACTCACTCTGATACCAATTTGAAGGAAACAGACCTAGCCCGGGCTAAACCGAAAATCTCACTTTCGTGCTATGCATTCCAGAATCGAAGACGTTCGATTCGGCTCAGGCTTAAAATCATTTCCCCTGAATGGATCTAGACTTATACTAATTCGATTTATTAAATCGACACGCTAAAAATCGAATCTTTACTTAAAGAGGAAAGTATAAATAATATACCTTTGAAGCGTGTCCCTCGCAATAAGAAAACCAAAAGCGAATACCACCAAAAATCCTTTGGATGCCTCCAAGAAATCCTGAATATCGTGTGGGCGATAAACTATCGAGAAATGCTCACAAAGCCCGATAAAAGTCCTTAAGAAAATCCCTCAAAAACGGATCAAAATATTGCCATAATTGGCCGACCGATCTCACCGGACCTTCTGGGCCTTGGCGAACCCAAAGGGAACTAGCCAAAGGATCAACACGTGGAATGGATCCCCAATCGGAAACTGGCAGGAATCTCTCGGCGATCGGACAATGAGAAGAATGGCGCGGTGGGAAGACTCAAAAGGTCCGACCTTGGGCTCAATCTGATTCGAGCAAACGAGATTCCAAGTTCGACTTCGAAAAAAAATTTAAGAAGAAGAAGTTCTCTCTCTAGAACTTTCTCACTCTAAGAAGCAAGATTTTCTTAACTTTCTTAAGGCTTAAACTTTCTATTTATAGGGAGTTCCAAAGGAGACCTAGTGGGCTTTTGAGTTGGGCCTTAGTGTTGGACTTTCGTTGACTTCTTAGTCTACCCTAGATTAATCAACTCCAATCGATCATTTTAAATTAATTTCTTAACCCACTTCATTAATTTAATTTAATCGAACCCTTAGGATTATTTCATATAACCCACTTTGTCAATTAAATATTAATTAAACCTTTAGGATTAATTAATTCACTTTGTCGATTAGTCCAACGCATAATTAGTCGTACCACTAACAGACCAATTTATGGAACTACCGCTCAAAAATGAATTACTTCGCGCTGACTTTATTATTCTTCTATCTCCCCACATCAAAGATCTAGTACTCGTCGATTCATAAATTTACTGACAAATTAATTCATCGACTTCTTGGTATCTGAGATTAGTACCACTTGACTTTCTTATTATACCGGACATAATGTCCGCAGGCCAGGTTTAGAATAATAAACCTTTCGAGCTCATCTCGGGAGCACCATCAACCCGGCGAACCGGTACATGGATTCCTTCGACTAGCAACGACACACAAATAAGTTAAACACAGCATACCAAACTTACCGAGATCTAGGCCTCAATTGACCGCACCCTTTGGCAAATCAAAGCATACGATATCTAACTCTCGTGCCTGCTCTAATCTAGGGATTAAGAGATTAGAATACTAGGTTTGAATTAACTGTGTTGATCCGTACAAGTTAATTCAATCCCAACAGGTCGTGCTCAATATGCCTCGTCGTATGATTTAATTAGTCTAGACAAACTAATTTTCAAATCACACGATAACCTAAACTGATAGTATGTTCAAACTATCTCAATTACGAGCATCTGTTTATATATCATTACTTTAACCAATAGAGAGATCTACTGTACTTTTCTACCTCATTTTCTAGATATATGATATAAAGGAACAATGTAATACTGAAACATAAATGATATGTCAACTGGGTATTAGTTTTTGATACAAGCAATAGCTTTTCAGTATTCAAAACCAACATAGCTGGCCTACACTCAAGACTCAATTGTGCACTAAAATTACTACTTTGTCCCTATCGTTTGTAGTTAATTACAACCCTAATTTGTAGTGGGTATAAATACCCAAAAAACAAGGTCACTAGGGCATCTTTTGTTCACTTTCATATCGGCCCCTTTGTAAATCTTCTTGAGTACTCTTCGAGCTAGGGTTTCGTAGCTGCTGGGTTGTAAGCTTGGATCGATAGAGTGCTAAGCTAGATCTTGGAGAGGAAGCCCCGGATGAGCTAGTATTGGTGGATTCGGGCATTTTTGCAGCACTTTCCCTCTTGATTGTAGTCTAGCCAAGGAGACCGCCATTCGCTGGGGTTGTGCCGCTCCTTCGTCGCCACTCCTCATCACTGAATCATACGGTAGTTTTCTTATCGGTCGTCAGTACTGGGTGTTGTAATCTTGTCTGAATTCTTTGGTGTATATATATATTACGGATGATTGTTACTTCCTTATTGTTGGCTTTTAGTACTGTTGTTTTACTTGCATGTTCATAGCTGGACCAAGATTGCTTGTTCTCCTTCCCCTAGGCAAGTGCATTCAGAAGGGATGCTTTCTCTTCTCATAGAGAAATCGAGACCCGTGTACTGCTAGTACAGGTTAAGACAACCCGCTGAGAACGAACCCGATATAATCGCACCTATACAAAGTAGATATAACACAATCCGAACTCAAATGGTGGCCGAATCTCCTCCTCGAACTCAACCCTATTTCCCAATCTTGCTACTTTTGTGCCTTGTGAATTGTTTGCTCACTTATGTATGTTTTCCCCTTCCCATTAATTAAAAGAAAATTAAATCTTACAATGGCTTAGTTGCTCTCTGTGGGATCGACACCTAATACACTTCACGACGGGGTCTTGGAATCCCTTAGTGCGGATTTTAGGTTTTTTTTTTTTATTTTGGTGTTTTTTTGCACTCCATTTTTGGAGCCATTGCCGGGGAGCACGGTAGCTCTTGTGCGATTTAATTTTGTTTTCAATTTGTGTGCAGGTAAAGAAATGGGAGAAAAGAAACCTGTGTTATTTGGGGACTTTTTCAAGAAACAGGCCCAAACCTAGGACGTTTTTTTACTATTTTTATGATCATGATTATCCCACTTGGGATGAATGGAACAAGGAGAAAAATGTTAGGGATGCTGAATTGAGGGAGCATGTTAACACTAAGGAGGATTGTGAATTGAGTTTTAAACTCGAACGCATGCAAAGGGAGCTTGACAGGATTCGGGTGGAAAACACCAACAACCTAAGTGCAATCCAATTGGAAGTCCATGACGCACGATGTGACATGGTTAATGAGGGAAACGCAAGGCAGATCCAGTTCAATGATGAGGGCTGTAAGAATGTGGCACGCACAGGCGTATGTACTTCAAAAATAAAAGGAAAAATGATCTCATAGGAATTGGATTATACAGGAGCATTGGTCTGTGAAGATCTTCTGTTTCGTGTAGATAATGCTCGTAAAGAACTTTGTAAAGGGATCCTTGCTAAAGTTGTGTCTCCTAAACTGGCGATTGCAGATTTAGGGAAAGGAACTACAGTTAATCAGGAGTCAACAGAATGTTCTCAAAATGTCACCTCAATCACACCGAAGATTGCATCAAAGAAGAAAACGAAGCGCAATGCAAACCCTCAGAAGATTCCCAAAATAAAGAGCATCGATCCTAAGGCGGGAACGGCAATTCCAACAAATGCTGCGAAATGCTTGATATTACCAGAGGAATGTTAGTTTTGAATACTGAAAAGCTATTGCTTGTATTAAAAACTAATACCCAGTTGACATATCATTTTGTTTCAGTATTAAATTGTTCTTTTATATCATATATCTAGATAATGAGGTAGAGAGAAGCACAGTAGATCTTGTTATTGGTTAAAGTAATGACATATAAACAGATACTCGTAACTGAGATAGTTTGAACATACTACCGGTATAGGTTATCGTATAATTTAGAAATTAGTTTGTCTAGACTAATTAAATCATACGGATGTGCCTGGGGCATATTAAGCATGACCTATTGAGGATTGAATTAACTTATACTGATCGGCGTTGTTTAGTTTGAACCTAGTATTCTAATCACTTAATCCCTAGATTGGAGCGGGCATGAGAGTTAGATATTGTATGCTTTGATTTACTAAAGGGTGCGGTCAATTGAGGCCTAAATCTCGGTAAGTTGGGTATGCGGTGCTTGACTTCTTTGTGTGCCCTTGCTAGTCGAAGGAATCCATGTACCAGTTCGCCGGGTCGATGGTGCTCCCGAGATGAGGTCGAAACGTTTATTATACTAAACCCGGTCAGTGGACTTTTTGCCCAGTATAATAAGAAAGTTGAGTGGTACTAATCTCAGATACCAAGAAGTCGATGAATTAATTTGTCAGTAAATTACGACGAGCACTAGATCTTTGATGTTGGGAGATGGAAGAATAATAAAGTGAGCGCGAAGTAAATTCATTTGTGAGCGGTAGTTCCATAATTGGTCCGTTAGTGGTACAAATAATTATGTTTTGGACTAATTGACAAAGTGAATTAATTAATCCTAAAGGTTAGGTTTAATTAATATTTAATTGACAAAGTGAGTTATACGAAATAATCCTAAAGGTTCAATTAAATTTAATTAACGAAGTGGGTTAATAAATTAATTTAAAAGGTTCAATTGGAGTTAATTAGTCTAGGGAAGACTAAGAGGTCAACGAAAGTCCAACACTAAGGCCCAACTCAAAAGCCACTGGGTCTCCTCTGGACCTCCCCATAAATAACTAATGTTATGCACTTAAAGACATTAAGAAACCTTGTAGGCTAAGTTGCCCCTAGAGAGAAGGAAAAACCTAGTGAGAGAACTTCATCTTATTCAATAAGTTCTTTCTCGAAGTCGGTTTTAAATTCTTCTTCTTCGAGAACTCAGCCCCGTTCTTTAGCCTAGAAAACGATCGAGAGATCACCGCCCATTTTTTTTAGAATTCCACCGTTTCTGTTGAGCTTCTGCCGCCGTTGGACGATTTACGTGGTCGAGCTGTCCAGCAACCGGTATGTCGTGGGCTTTGTTTTTTTGTTGCGATGATCCTTTGGCTTGTTCCTCCGGGTTTGCCAAAGTCTAGATCTCTGGTCGAAAGGTCCTTCCAGGCGAGTTTTACGGCGTGCTGTTAGTTTTGAATAGAAAGCTATTTGCTTGTATCAAAAACTAATACCCAGTTGACATATCATTTTTTTCAGTATTAAATTTGTTCCATTATAATATAAAACTAGACAACGGGGTGTAGAAAAGCACAGTAGATCTCGTTATTGGTTAAAGTATTGATATATAAACAGATGCTCGTAACTGAGATAGTACTGTCGGTATAGGTTATCGTGTGATTTGGAAATTAGTTTGTCTAGACTAATTAAATCATACGGATGTGCCCAGGGCATATTGAGCACGACCAGTTTGGGATTGAATTAACTTGTACTTATCGGCGTAGTTAAATCGATCTTAGTATTCTAATATCTTAATCCTTAGATTGGGACAGACATGAGAGATATCGTATGCTTTGATTTGCCAAAGGGTTCGGTCAATTAAGGCCTAAATCTCGGTATGTTGGGTACGTGGTGTTTGGCTTCTTGTGTGCCGTTGCTAGTCGAAGGAATCCATGTACCGGTTCATCGGTTTGATGGTGCTCCCGAGATGAGATCGTAAGGTTTATTATACTAAATCTGGCCAGTGGACTTTATGTTCGGTATAATAAGAAAGTCAAGTAGTACTAATCTCAGATACCAAGAAGTTGGTGAATTAATTTGTCAGTAAATTAATGAATCGACGAGCACTAGATCTTTGATGTGGGGAGATAGAAAAATAATAAAGTGAGCGTGAAGTAAATTCATTTTTAAGCGGTAGTTCCATAATTGGTGCGTTAGTGGTACGACTAATTATGCGACTAACCGACAAAGTGAATTAATTATTTCTAAAAGTTTAAGTAATATTAAATTAACAAAGTGGGTTATTCGAAATAATCCTTAGGGTTTGATTAAATTTAATTAACGAAGTGAATTAAGAAATTAATTCGAAAGGCTCGATTGGAGTTGATTAGTCTATGGAAGACTAAGGGATCAACGAAAGTCAAACATTAAGGCCTAACTCAAAAGCCCACTAGGTCTCCTTAGGAGCTCCCTATAAATAGCTAATGTTAGGCACATAAGACATTAAGAAACTTGGAGGCCACTTAGCCTAGTGAGAGAAAATCAAGCCTAGAGAGAGAGCTTCTTCTTCCTCGTGAAGTTTTCTTTCGAAGTCGGTTTGGATAACTTTCTTCCTCGAAGGCTCGAACTAAGAATCTTGCCCGGATTAATTTTTTGGGTTCGCCGGACTGCTCATTCATGGCCGCCGTTGTCCTCTAATTTCGGTCGCAGAATTTCACCTTTTTCCGACGATCCATCTTGTTATTTCTGGAGAATTTATTGTTAGATTTTTGTGCATTGATCCTGGCTAGTTCTTTATAGTTCGCCAAGTCTAGATCGCGACGAAGATCCGATTTTTCGGGCTGGTTGATCATTTTTGTGGCAGCAGGTGCGAATCATCTTTGGGATCTTGAGTTTTTAAGGCAGGTTTCTTAAGGATTTCTTCGATTGTGCTATTGGCCACTCCTTAGTTGATTGCCCACACGATCTCGGAGTTGTTGGAGTCATCCAGAGGATTTTATTAGTACTCGCAGTTTTTCGGCTTTGGGTTTTCTTATTGTGAGGGACACGCACCAAAGATATAATCTTTAAATATTTCCGCTTTAGTTTAAAGATTTAATTTTAAGAATCGATTTAATAAATCAAACTACTATAAGCCTAGATCCGTTCAGGGGAAATGAATTTTAGCTTGAGCCGAATCGAAAGTGTACGATTCTGGAATGCATTGCACGAAAGTGAGATTTTTGGTTTAGCCCGGTTAGTTCTGTTTCCTTCAAATTAGTATCAGAGCGAGTGTTTTGGCTTTGTCCTTGTTCGATTTATTACACGGCTTTGTTTTGGCATTGTTATTTTTTCATTGCCGATACACTAAGAGGTGGTTATTATTCTCGGCTGTTATGGTTATTTAATTTTCATGCATAAATCCCAGGACATGTCCGAGCTCGTTTTTGTTTTTTGAATGGAAATGTCTGTAATAGTAATAACCACGAGCTGGAAGTCATGTAGGATTAGATAAATCTTGTAGTAGGATTTAATCTAATGTTGTCGTCTTTAAATTCCTAGAACACATTTGTATATAGGAATTTATGTATTACGACAAAGACGTTATTTTGGGTAACTCGTATTCATGGGTTTTGGTTGATCGTTATTTGGGTGATTTCTAATTACGTAAAAAACGGAGAAAACCCGGACGAATTGAGAGGAATCCAAATAACGAGTGGGAGCGAATGACGAGACGTGTCAACGATGCGTCAAAGGAATCAACGATAGAGAAGGCCATAATAGTCGGGAAATGTTTAATTATGTATTTCCCGTTTTATGTTCTTTTCGTTGATTGTGTGTTTTTATTTTTATGCTTGAGAGAAAAAACCATTTTTAAAATACGTGCAATTAACTAAGGTAGATTATTCTCATATTAAAACTGTGCGAATAGCCATAGTTAAGATATTGCATGTTAAAACGTAAAAATTCTCAAACTTAAAAATCTAAGTGGGAGCGGGTTGGTATATATCCCCATGGCCTCCATTACAAATTCATATGTGATGTGGATTAGACCTACGCGCTGGCCAAGGGCCTTCTTCCCTACGGATAAGTCTTCAATCCCGAGATCACTAAATTGAATTTCTAAAGGGATGATTACAGCGAGTTTAATTGGAGAAAGTTGCGACACCCTCACTAACCGAGACCCATTAGTATTCTAAGTAACAAGCTTAGAAGTCACGTAATGGCAATCACTTAGTGTACCATTTGTAGCATCCCTCCTAAGAGGTTACGCTACTTATGTGTGCGGCTAAAATGATCGACTATTAATTTCATTGATCATAAGATCATTGGTCAGATAATGAAATTAATGAACTTTGGTTATTCTCAAACGAATGTGGGTTGGCGTAGACATTCACCTAACATGACATGCGTTAATCCCAGTGTGAGAGATGTCGGAGGGAGATTATATTGTTTTTGAGGATAAAAATATTTTTGAAAAGGAATACTGAAACTTGACTAGTTATTTTTTTCAGTTGTCGGTATGTCATTCACTTGTTGTCATTTTGAATCAAAACAAACTCACCAGTCCTAATTATTGATTGGAAGCATAACCTGGACATTGTCCTAACTGTTGAAGGTTACAAGTACGCGCTCATTGAAGAGTGCCCCCTAGTGCCCACTGATGATTCCACTCATAAGGAAAGAGAGAGAGGCTCACTCTAGGTGGAAGAAAGCTGATGAGATGACCGGGTGCTACATCTTGGCTTCTATGTCGAGTGTACTGCAGCACCAGCATCAGTTGATTACCTCAGCCTATGAGATGATACTTTAACCTTAGGGAGATATTCGGATATTAGGGCAGGGCAACCCAGCAGTCAGCTATGAGGAAACTCATGAATGCTAGGATGGCTAAGGGTACTTCAGTTAGGGATCAGGTGCTGGACATGATCAGTTGCATCAATAAGATTGAGGTTTCGGGAGATGACATCGATGGGGAGACCTAGGTTGATATCATTCTCCAGAGCTTGCCTCCCAGTTTTGAGCAGTTTCGGTTGAACTATAATATAGGCAAGCTCTCATATTCCCTTCATGAGCTCATGACTGCATTGGTGTCTGCTGAAGGCCTCTTCGCTGAGAAGAAGCAAGCTGTGGCTACTGTTGGATCTTCAGGTTCCTCTGCTGGGCCCAAAGCCAGGAAGCAAAAGAGGAAGAAGGGCCAAAAGGCAGGAGCTGATCATGGACCGAAAGGTGGTGTTGCCAAGAAGCACAAGTCAAAAGGCAAGTGTTTCAAATGTGGCTGTTAGTTTTGAATACAGAAAAACTATGACTTGTATCAAAAAATAATATCCACAGATGACATATCATTTTGTTTCAGTATTAAATTGTGTTAGGATCGTTTAGGCATAATTATAATTTTTGCAGCGGAAGATGCCTAAATTATCAGAAATAGGGTCTTACCCTTGAAGCGTAATCGGTTGCACTCGTCGCCTGGCTCCTTTGAGAAGATTGTGTTCACCAACAATTCAGATGAATTGCCTCTACGATCTTGCACACCCTCACAAAACCGGTGCTAGCCTGTCTGCCGAGAGAGAATTTTGGGAATATTTCTTTCTGTTTTAGAAAACCGTTTTCTCCAAGAAAAATGATATATGAGTATCTGACTCAATATCCCCCGTGATATATAAGAGTCAGATACTTATTCAGTTAATAATATTATTAATATTAATATTATTTTTACTAACATGATCTCTTAGTGACACTGAACATAATCAAGCAAATGATAACGCTTATCATTTCTTGGGCATGGTCATGCACTTCTCAGTTCACTATCAAGTGGCCAAGATATCATCTCTCACCTTAAGAGAGATTTGTAGTCTCATCACTTCACCTACATATCTTAGCGTGACTCATAGTGTACCCAATCATACCCGTACTTGGCAACCTGTTACAGTCTCGTTAGGAGTATATCAAAACACACTACAATTTACCTAAGACCATGTAGTGATTTCTGGTCTAAGGATCCTACTACTCAAAAGAATCACTCATGATCTAAAAGTCCATGGAGTGTTTCTTTTGGCGGATCGATTTCATGAAATTAAATATGCACAAGAAAATAATTATCATGAAATTAACTCATTTGATAAATTATCAAACAGACGACAAATGTCTAAATTAGCCCTCAAAAGGGCATACACCAACAAATTTTTCCATTATATCATAGAACTAGATAACGGGGTGTGGAAAGACACAGTAGATACTATTATTGGTTAAAGTATTGATATATAAAAAGTATGCTCATAACTGAGATAGTCTGAACATACTATCGGTATAGGTTATTGTGTGGTTTGGAAATTAGTTTATCTAGAATAATTAAATCACACGGATATGCCCGGGGCATATTGAGCACGACCAGTTGGATAAAATTGACTTGTACTGATCGGCGTAGTCAATTCGGTCCTAGTATTTAGTCTCTCAATCCCGAGGTTGGGACGGGCGTGAGAGTTAGATATCGTATGCTTTGATTTGCCAAAAAGTGCGATCAATTGAGGCCTATACCTCGGTAGGTTGGGTATGGGTGTTTAGCTTCTTACGTGTCGTTGCTAGTTGGAGGAATCCACGTACCGGTTCGCCGGGTTGATGGTGCTCCCGAGATGAGCTCGTAAGGTTTGTTGTACTAAAACTGGCCAGTAGACGTTACGTCCGGTATAATAAGAAGGTCAAGTGGTACTAATCTCGGATACCAAGAAGTCGGTGAATTAGTTTGTCATTAAATTGATAAACCGACGAGCACTAGATCTTTGATGTGGGGAGATAGAAGAAAATATAGTGGCGCGATGTAAAGTCATTTTTGAGTGGTAGTTCCATAGTTAGTCCGATAGGAGTCCGTTTACGGTAGTACTATAGGACTACCGTGAATTTTACTCCTACCTACTGTAGCGCGCTACAGTAACGCGCTACAGTGCGCGCTACAGTACGCGCTATAGTTGCGCGCTACAGTAACGAGCTACAGTTCAGCGCTACAGTTTTTTTTTTTTTTTTGACGCATAGCCTTGTTAAAAAAAATTCTTTTTTTAAAAAAATACTAAACAATGGAAATCAGCTCATGATTATATAGACATCAGATCAGTGAATAATTGACATCAGATCAACAGACTATAGATATCAGATCAAGAATATAAAAGAAATCATATACTAGAACTAAAGCATACTTAACAATGGAGATCAGATCAGGATTATATAGACATCAGATCAGAGAATACTTGACATCAGATCAACAGACTATAGATATCAGATCAAGAATATAAAAGAAATCATACACTAGAACTAAAACATACTTAACAATGGAGATCAGATCAGGATTATATAGACATCAGATCAGCGAATACTAGACATCAGATCAACAGACTATAGATATCAGATCATGAATATAAAAGAAATCATACAGTAGAACTAAAACATACTTAACAATGAAGATCAAATCAGGATTATATAGACATCAGATCAGCGAATACTTGACATCAGGTCAACAGACTATAGATATCAGATCAAGAATATAAAAGAAATCATACACTAGAACTAAAACATACTTAACAATGGAGATCAGATCAGTATTATATAGACATCAGATCAGCGAATACTAGACATCAGATCAACAGACTATAGATATCAGATCAAGAATATAAAAGAAATCATACACTAGAACTAAAGCATACTTAACAATGGAGATCATATCAGGATTATATAGACATCAGATCAGCGAATACTATACATCAGATCAACAGACTATAGATATCAGATCAAGAATATAAAAGAAATCATACACTAGAACTAAAACATACTTAACAATGGAGATCAGATCAGGATTATATAGACATCAGATCAGCGAATACTTGACATCAGATCAACAGACTATAGATATCAGATCAAGAATATAAAAGAAATCATACACTAGAACTAAAACATACTTAACAAGAGAGATCAGATCAGGATTATATAGACATCAGATCAGCGAATACTTGACATCAGATCAACAGTACAACAAAAACGTCCATAATATGTATCGTAATATCTAAAATTATTTAATTATAAAACAAATAAAATGATAATTTAAAAATATTTTTTTATAAAATTCAAACATTAAAAAAATACTGAATTGTTTAGAAAAAAAATGGACGGAAAAAAGTCTCAAGGAGGAAGACAAAAAAATAAATTAAAAAAATAGCAAAAAATAACAAAAGAAAGGAAGGTACTGTAGCGCGTGCTTACTGTAGCGCGTTACTGTAGCGCGTACTGTAACGCGCTACTGTAGCGCGTACTGTAACGCGCTACTGTAGCGCGTACTGTAACGCGCTACTGTAGCGCGCCAACAGTGGTAGGAGTAAAATTGCATGGTGGTCTTATAGGACCACCATATAAATTACCTTCCGATAGTGGTACGACTAATTATGTATTTGACTAATCGACAAAGTGAATTAATTAATCCTAAAGGTTTAATTAATATTTAATTGACAAAGTGGATTAAGAAATTAATTCTATATGAATTAATTAATCCTAAGGGTTTGATTAAATTAAATTAACGAAGTTGGTTAAGAAATTAATTCAAATGGTCGATTGGAGTTGATTAGTCTAGGAAAGACTAAGCGATCAACAAAAGTCAAATTAAAAGGCCCAACTCAAAAGCCCACTAGGTCTCCTTAAGAGCTCCCTATAGCTTAAGGCCAAAGAAACTTAAGAAAATATTGCAAGACATTTTGTCTTCCTCTTGAGTGAGAAAGTTCTAGAGAGAGACTCTCTTCTCTTTTGAGTTTTCTATCAAAAACGAACTTGGATTCTCACATCTCGATTTAGATTAAGTTCAAAGATCAATTTTTTAGCAAACCCATTGTTGGATTTCGATTAATAGTGTTGTCCACTACCCAAGTCAATTTTTGTCGGACTTCCCTTCTTGGTTTTCATTCCTTTGTCCGGCGATCACTTCTAGTTACTCCGGGGTGCTTGATCCAACTGGGTTTGTGTTGATCTCTCCTTTGGGTTGGTGATCCAAATCCCGGCTGTCCAGATCGTGACCGGAGTTAAAGTGGGTTCGATTATTTTGTGGCAAAAAGTAGTGGGCAGCAGTTTTTGTGGGAAAATGTTTCGATCGTTGGGCAGATTTAATCTTTCGAGGGATTTTCTTTGTGGGTTTTCATGGGTTTTGGTAGCACACTTCAATAGATTACTGCCCACGCAATATTCGAAGTTTTCTCGGAGTTATCTTTCGGATTTCGGTGGTAATCGCAAGCAAAGATTTGGTTTTTCTTATTGCGTTGAACTTTGCTTCAGAGGTATAACCTTTATGTTTTTTGCTTTTAATTAAACGTTGATTCTTTGTGCGTTGTTTGTCGATTTAATAAATTAAATAAGTATAAGCCTAGCTCCGTTCATGGGAAAATAAATTTGAGCCTGAGCTTCGTCGAAAGTTTTCGATTAGGGAATGCATTGCACGAAAGTGTGATTTTCGATTTAGCCCGGACTTGTTTTGTTTTCCTTCAAATTGGTATCATGTTTTGGCTTTATACTTGTTTATTTTTTTTACACGGCTTTATTTTGGCATTATTATTTTTGTCAAAATGTTTAAACAGGTGGTTATTAGTTTCCCGGCTATTATGGTAGCATTTTATTTTTCATTCATAAACCCCGGGACATGTCCGGTCTCGTATTGTTCTTGAATAGAAATGTCTGTAATAATAATAACCACGAGCTGGAAGCCGTGTAGGATTAGATAAATCTTGTATTAGGATTTAATCTAATGTTGTCGTCTTTAAATTCCTAAAAAAACGCCTTGTATATAGAAATTTATGTATTATGACGAAGACGTTATTTTGGGTAACTTATATTCATGGGTTTTGGTTTCTCATAATTTTGGGTGATTCCTAATTACGTAGTAAACCGAGAAAACCAGGGCGAATCGAGAAGAATCCAAATAATGAGTGGGAGCGACATGACGGGACGTGCCACCGAGGCGTCAAGGAATCAACAATAGAGAAGACCATAATAGTCGAGAAATTTTATTTCTTTAATTTCCCGTATTTGTCTTTCGTTGATTGTGTATTTTCATTTTATTTTGCATGAACGAAAACCAAACCAAACCATTTTAAAACTAAAGTGCAATTAACTAAGGTAGATTATTCACATATTAAAACTCCAACGGTTTTATGGGTGCGAATATCCATAGTTAAGATATTACATGTTAAAACGTAAAAATCCTCAAACTTAAAAATTTAAGTGGGAACGGGTTGGTAAATATCCCCATGACCTCCATTACGGGTTCATTGGCGATGTGGTTATTCTTGCGAGTTGGTATTATGGCCTTCCTCCATACGGACAAGTCTTCAATCACAGATATCACTAGAATGAATTTCCAAAGGGATGACTATAGTGAGTTTAATTGGAGAAAGTTGTGACACCCTCTCTACTGAGGGCGCATTAGTATCCTAAGTAACAAACTTAGAAGTCACGTAATGGCATACACTTAGTATACTATTTATAGTATTCCTCCCGCGAGGTTACGCTATTTATGTGTACGGCTAAAAGCATTGACTATTAATTTCATTGATCATAAGATCATTGGCCAAATAGTGAAATTAATGAACTTCGGTTCTTCTCGAACGAATGTGGGTTGGCGTAGACGTTCACCCGCGTGACCTGCGTTAATCCGGTGTGAGAGATGTTGATGAATTCCAAGAAAGTAATGCTAAAGATGTCAAAGATGATGATGGCGAAGGCATGGCTGAACCACCCTCAACTCCAAATAATTCTGCACATATCTATCCACCAAATCCACTTGAAGGGATGACGGGCCCAATGACTCATTTGAGAAAGAAAAGGATGCAAGAAGCCTTGAACATTTTGATTCTTGAGGTCTATTCAAAAGAGGATCCAAAGGCTACCTCAATTCATGCCAAATATTACAACATTTTGCAAGTCTTTGATCTTGATCCAAATGGTGTGGGAAGTACTTTTTTTATGAAGATTCCAGAAGTGAACATTTCCTCCGACATGCCCATGTCGCCTGAGAAAGGTTGGGCAAAAATATAACTTTTCCTCCGACATGCCTATGTCGCCCGGCCATGTCGCCTGAGGAAATTTGGGATAGAACTTTTTCTCCGACATGCCCATGTCGCCTGAAGAAGGTTGAAAGTCGCATTTATGAGCTGAATTTATGGACGAATTTCAACAGCATTTGGGTGATATTTTCAAGTTGTTTTCTGCATTTTTTTTTTTTTAGTATTTAGAATATTAGAATTAAGTGCAAGAGTCTTCTAGGTCAAAGAGCTTTTCAAGGTCAAAGAGGTATTCTTGGTCAAATAGAAGTGTTAATGCTAGTCTTGACTAGAAGATTTAGAATTGCTCCTTTAATCCTTTTGTAATTTCCAACCTTGGTCCCTCTTGAAACTCTGTAAATAGGGGCCTTGGTTAACTATTAGAATTCAAGATTTGATGTTATAAACTTTAAGGAATTTTCCTTTCTTTGCTAATTTCTTAGTGAGCTAGTTTTAGTCTTGCAAGTATGCTTGCAAAACTTATTTGGCTTATCAACTAAAACTCTTCCTTTTAGTTGTGGCGCCTTCTACTCTTCTTTTCTAATTCATTTCATAATCCAAAGGTGTTAGGTTTATCCTAGAGTTGTTGGGTTTGAAAATTAGAGGGGTTGGGAATAGTAATTTCATACTACCATTTTATGATTCAAAGGTGATAGGTTTCATACTATTGTTGTTGGGTCTATTTTGGTTTGCGTTGTTTTTGCTTGGAAGATTTTAAGACATCTTTCAATATAGTGTGATTCAAATGTGTTGAGTTCATTAATACTCAATATTGTTGAATCCACTTGAGCTAGTTGTTTTGCTCAAAAGATCAATCGAGGACGATTCTACGATTCATGTGAATTCGTACCTTGGATTCATGTTTTGAGACGTTTCATTGGAAAGTTTGTAGTTGTCTATTTTGATGATATCTTGATCTATAGTAAGAACATAAGAGAACATGTTGAACATCTTAAGCTTGTTCTTACTACTTTGCGTAAAGAAAAATTGTTTGCAAATTTGAAAAAATGTACTTTTTGTGTTGAAAAAGTTGTTTTTCTTGGTTATGTTGTGAGTTCTAATGGTTTGAGAGTTGATGAAGCAAAGGTGGCAGCAATTCTTGATTGGCCAATTCCCACAAATGTGACTGAGGTGAGATCCTTCCATGGACTTGCAAGTTTTTATAGGAGATTTGTCAAAGATTTCTCAACAAAAGCAGCTCCACTAAATGAGTTGGTAAAGAAAAATGTTAAGTTTGAGTGGGGAGATTCTCAACAAAAGGCATTTGATCAATTGAAGCATGATTTGACTAATGCTCCTGTTTTAGCTTTGCCTAATTTTTCTAACACTTTTGAAGTTGAATGTGATGCTTCAGGAATTGGAATAGGTGCTGTGTTGCTTCAAGGAGGCCGCCCCATTGCCTACTTTAGTGAGAAGTTGAATGGAGCAACATTGAACTACCCAACATATGACAAAGAGCTCTATGCAGTAGTGAGAGCATTGGAAACTTGGCAGCACTACCTTATGCCGAGAGAGTTTGTGATTCACACTGATCATGAATCCATCAAGTATCTCAAAGGACAAAAGAATTTGCACAAGAGGCATGCAAAATGGATCTCATTCATTGAAACTTTCCCATATGTGGTAAAGTACAAAAAAGGTAAAGAGAACATTGTGGCTGATGCACTCTCTCGAAGGTATGCCTTGATTTCTACTGTTAATGCTACAATCATGGGATTTGAGTATATTAAGGAGTTGTATGCTAAGGATCATGATTTTTCTGACATATTTAATGCATGTGAAAAGGGTGCTTTCAATAAGTTTTATCAATGTGAACGGTTTTTGTTCAAAGAAAACAAATTATGTATTCCTTCTTGTTCACTTAGAGAGCTTTTGGTTCGTGAATCTCATTGTGGAGGTTTAATGGGACATTTTGGTGTTCAAAAAACTTTAGATATTTTGAATGAACACTTTTATTGGCCAAACATGAAAAAGGATGTTGAGAAAATTTGTGCTACATGTCTTGACTGCAAGAAAGCTAAATCTAAGTCTCTTCCCCATGGATTGTATACTCCACTCCCTGTCCCTCAATCTCCTTGGACTGACATTTCTATGGACTTTGTTCTTGGTTTGCCTAGATCTCAAAGAGGCATGGACTCTATTTTTGTTGTTGTTGACAGATTCTCCAAAATGGCTCACTTTATTGCTTGTAGGAAAGCCGACAATGCAAAACACGTGGCTGATCTCTTCTTCAAAGAAATTGTTCGTCTACATGGTGTTCCTAGGACTATTGTGTCCGATAGGGATGTAAAGTTTTTGAGTTATTTCTGGAAAACTCTTTGGGGAAAATTGGGAACAAAACTTTTGTTTTCAACCACAAGTCACTCACAAACAGATGGCCAAACGGAAGTAACAAATAGAACTTTGGGTGTTTTGTTAAGGGCCATAATTAAAAAGAATTTGAAAAGTTGGGAGGAGTGTTTGCCAATTGCTGAATTTGAATACAATCGCACACTACACACTTCTACTAATTTTTCTCCTTTTGAGTTGGTTTATGGCTTCAATCCTCTAACTCCTCTAGACTTATCTCCTTTACCTTTACAGGATCAAGTGAGTTTGGATGGCAAGAAGAAAGGTGAAACCGTGAAGAAATTGCATGAGCAAGCTCGTGCAAACATTGAGAAGAAAAATGAGCAATATGCAAAGAATGCAAATAAAGGCCGTAAGAAAATTGTGTTTGAACCCGGTGATTGGGTTTGGGTACACATGAGGAAAGAGAGGTTTCCAGCCTCAAGGAGAACTAAGTTACACCCCCGTGGTGATGGACCATTTCAAGTTTTGGCACGAGTCAATGGTAATGCTTACAAGCTTGATCTTCCCGGAGACTATGGTGTAAGTGCCACTTTTAATATTTCTGACTTATCTTCTTTTGATTTTGATATAGATCTAATGGATTCGAGGACGAATCCTTTTCAAGGGAGAGGGGATGATGAGTTCCAAGGAAGTAATGCTAAAGATGTCAAAGATGATGATGGCGAAGGCATGACCGAACCACCCTCAACTCCAAATAATTCTGCACATATCATTCCACCAAATCCACTTGAAGGGATGACGGGCCCAATGACTCGTTTGAAAAAGAAAAGGATGCAAGAAGCCTTGAGCATTTTGATTCTTGAAGTCTGTTCAAAAGAGGATCCAACGGCTACCTCAATTCATGCTAAATATTACAACATTTTGTAAGTCTTGGATCTTGAGCCAAATGGTGTGGGAAGTACTTTTTTATGCAGCTTCCAGAAGTGAACATTTCCTCCGACATGCCCATGTCGCCTGAGAAAGGTTGGACAGAATAGAACTTTTCTTCTGACATGCCCATGTCGCCTGAGAAAGGTTGGGCAGAACAGAACTTTTCTTCTGACATGCCCATGTCGCCTGAGAAAGGTTGGGCAGAATATAACTTTTCCTCTGACATGCCCATGTCGCCTGAAGAAGGTTGAACGTCGCATTTATAAGCTGAATTTATGGACGAATTTCAACAGCATTTGGGTGATATTTTCAAGTTGTTTTCTGCATTTTTTTTAGTATTTAGAATATTAGAATTAAGTGCAAGAGTCTTCTAGGTCAAAGAGCTTTTCTAGGTCAAAGAGCTTTTCTTGGTCAAAGAGAAGTGTTAATGCTAGTCTTGACTAGAAGATTTAGAATTGCTCCTTTAATCCTTTTGTAATTTCCAACCTTGGTCCCTCTTGAAACTCTATAAATAGGGGCCTTGGTTAACTATTAGAATTCAATATTTGATGTTATAAACTTTAAGGAATTTTCCTTTCTTTGCTAGTTTCTTAGTGAGCTAGTTTTAGTCTTGCAAGTATGCTTGCAAAACTTATTTGGCTTATCAACTAAAACTCTTCCTTTTAGTTGTGGCGCCTTCTACTCTTGTTTTCTAATTCATTTCATAATCCAAAGGTGTTAGGTTTATCCTAGAGTTGTTGGGTTTGAAAATTAGAGGGGTTGGGAATAGTAATTTCATACTACCATTTTATGATTCAAAGGTGATAGGTTTCATACTATTGTTGTTGGGTCTATTTTGGTTTGCGTTGTTTTTGCTTGGAAGATTTTAAGACATCTTTCAATATAGTGTGATTCAAATGTGTTGAGTTCATTAATACTCAATATTGTTGAATCCACTTGAGCTAGTTGTTTTGCTCAAAAGATCAATCGAGGACGATTCTACGATTCACGTGAATTAGTACCTTGGATTCACATCAGAAAGTCTAACAAGTATCATATTATTCATAATCGTAAAGCTTTTACTGTTGTTCCACTTTCTCCTCAACAGGTGCACAAAGAACAAATGAGAATGAGAGAGAAAAGGCTAAAAGAGGAAAGTGAGTTGAAAAAGCCAAAAGAGTGTGAAAAAGCAATAGACGTGAGTGCTAAAAGCAAAGTGAGTGAAGAAAAAGCAAGAGATGGAAAGGCAAAAAGCAAAGTGAGTGAGAGGGAAAAACCAAAGGCAAGTGAGACAAAAGGTGCCTTCTTTGCGAGCATGAGAGATGTAGATAGAGCCCTCAATTCTCACAAGCCAATTTTTATGCTCTTGTTCCATGAAGAATGTCTTGTTCTTGATGAGCTTCCTAACGCCTTTAGAAATTGTGGCTGTTTTGAATGAATTTGCAGATGTGCTACCAGAGAAAATGCCTAAGGGGTTACCTCCAATTCGAGGAATTGAGCATTAAATCGACTTTCTACCCGGAACTTCCATTCCAAATAGGCCAGCCTATCGTGAAAATCCGGAAGAAACAAAATAACTTCAAAGGCAAGTTGAAGAATTGCTAAGCATGGGATATATTCGTGAGTCTCTTAGCCCTTGTGCTATTCCTGTCATTTTTAGTTCCAAAAAAAGATGGTACATGGCGTATGTGCATTGATTGTAGGGCTGTGAACAAAATCACCATTAAGTATCGTCACCCCATTCCAAGATTAGACGATATGCTCGATGAATTGTTTGGTGCAAAATTTTTCACAAAAATTGATTTGAAATCTGGTTATCATCAAATAAGAATCAAAGAGGTGATGAATGGAAAACGGCTTTCAAAATAAAATTTGGTCTTTATGAGTGGCTTGTTATGCCTTTTGGTTTAACTAATGCCCCTAGTACATTTATGAGGCTAATGAATCATGTTTTGAGACGTTTCATTGGAAAGTTTGTAGTTGTCTATTTTGATGATATCTTGATCTATAGTAAGAACATAGGAGAACATGTTGAACATCTTAAGCTTGTTCTTACTACTTTGCGTAAAGAAAAATTGTTTGCAAATTTGAAAAAGTGTACTTTTTGTGTTGAAGAAGTTTTTTTTCTTTGGCTATGTAGTGAGTTCTAATGGTTTGAGAGTTGATGAAGCAAAGGTGGCAGCAATTCTTGATTGGCCAATTCCCACAAATGTGACTGAGGTGAGATCTTTCCATGGACTTGCAAGTTTTTATAGGAGATTTGTCAAAGATTTCTCAACAAAAGCAGCTCCACTAAATGAGTTGGTAAAGAAAAATGTTAAGTTTGAGTGGGGAGATTCTCAACAAAAGGCATTTGATCAATTGAAGCATGATTTGACTAATGCTCCTGTTTTAGCTTTGCCTAATTTTTCTAACACTTTTGAAGTTGAATGTGATGGTTCAGGAATTGGAATAGGTGTTGTATTGCTTCAAGGAGTCCGCCCCATTGCCTACTTTAGTGAGAAGCTGAATGGAGCAACATTTAACTACCCAACAAATGACAAAGAGCTCTATGCAGTGGTGAGAGCATTGGAAACTTGGCAGCACTACCTTATGCTGAGAGAGTTTGTGATTCACACCGATCAAGAATCCATCAAGTATCTCAAAGGACAAAAGAATTGGCACAAGAGGCATGCAAAATGGATCTCATTCATTGAAACCTTCCCATATGTGGTAAAGTACAAAAAAGGTAAAGAGAACATTGTGGCTGATGCACTCTCTCGAAGGTATGCCTTGATTACTACTGTTAATGCTACAATCATGGGATTTGAGTATATTAAGGAGTTGTATGCTAAGGATCATGATTTTGCTGACATATTTAATGCATGTGAAAAGGGTGCTTTCAATAAGTTTTATCAATGTGAACGGTTTTTGTTCAAAGAAAACAAATTATGTATTCCTTCTTGTTCACTTAGAGAGCTTTTGGTTCGTGAATCTCATTGTGGGGGTTTAATGGGACATTTTGGTGTTCTAAAAACTTTAGATATGTTGAATGAACACTTTTATTGGCCAAACATGAAAAGGGATGTTGAGAAAATTTGTGCTAGATGTCTTGACTGCAAGAAAGCTAAATCTAAGTCTCTTCCCCATGGATTGTATACTCCACTCCCTGTTCCTCATTCTCCTTGGACTGACATTTCTATGGACATTGTTCTTGGTTTGCCTAGATCACAATGAGGCATGGACTCTATTTTTGTTGTTGTTGACAGATTCTCCAAAATGGCTCACTTTATTGCTTTTAAGAAAGCCGACTGATGTGAATCCGATTATAGATTCAACAAATTTAGATCGTTTTCTTGTTGAACTTTCTCACAAACCCTAAGACCTCTTGTTTAGAGAATATTGGCAATGAGAAGAACACCTCCAATAAATCATCAAACAAGCAATCCTCGAAGAATGAAAGAATTCTTCCGAGAACAATACCTTTCTAATGTTAAATTCAACAATCAATGGTATAGAAACTAAAAACCTTTGAATCACAACAAAATATTAAGTGATGATCCCAACCCCCAATCTAATCTAGTGAACCCAACAATGATAGATGTATCAAATCTAACACCTTTGAATTACAATGGAATAGAAAGAAGAGTTAAAAGCGCCACATTCAAATGGAAGAAGATTTGAATGATAAGCTGTTAGTTATGTAAGGAAAACTTACAAAACCCAATCTAGTTCAAGACTAGTACTTAAGGAAACTCCTTAACAAGTTTATAACTCTCAAAATCTTCTTATTGAATAATACTTAGCTCCTTTTATAACAAAAAGGAGAACCTTACATGATAATAGTAATTTACAAACTAAAGTCTTAGACTTATAATGTTTTGCAAAACTAGTCCCTAACATGACTTATTGACTTATGACTCTTAAAATACTAATAATAATCTGATTCCTATTCAAAAGCCACGAAATTATTAAGCTAAAATGAAAATAAAAGACTTAGAATTATTTTTGATGAAAACTAGTGACCATTTGGTTTCCCGGGTGGCTTTCCAACTTCAATTCTTGATATGTGAAGCATTACACCTTTTCACATAAAAGAGAACATGTTCCAATGATGTTGGAATTCTGAAAAGTTGCTTTCTTGAGTCTTGGAACCGAAATGAAGAGCTTTGAAGGCTTTAAGTGAAGATTCATGCACCTAGAGAACTTGGAAAGTCTTCATTAACTAGTCTTCATGAATTTGACCACCAAGGCTGATCCAATGCTTCTAATTGACCCCAAAAACGTGTGGAAACATCCTAGAATGTTCCTTGAGTATTCTGAACTGATATGGGCCGAAAAAACATCTAATGGAATTGGACTTGCACCCAAAACTTGCTCTCGGGTTGGGTAGAACATAAGAATCAGCACTTGTGTTTTGTTGCACTCCATTTGGGCTTGAAAGAGTGTGGAGCGCAGCCCATAAATCATTAGCTAGAAGCTTGGTCCAAGACTCCCACAAGATTATAGAGCTTGGGCTTGAATGAGGTGTAGTTGGACTGAGCTTCTTCTAATGATTTTGTAGCTAACTTGGACAAAGCCTCTTCCATCTTTTGCTTCCTTAGCCTTGATGACCTTTTCGTCCACACACGAACTAGCTTGATTCCCATCACCGACAATGCAAAACATGTGGCTGATCTCTTCTTCAAAGAAATTGTTCGTCTACATGGTGTTCCTAGGACTATTGTGTCCGATAGGGATGTAATGTTTTTGAGTTATTTCTGGAAAACTCTTTGAGGAAAATTGGGAACAAAACTTTTATTTTCAGCCACAAGTCACCCACAAACAAATGGCCAAACGGAAGTAACAAATAGGACTTTGGGTGTTTTGTTAAGGGCCATAATTAAAAAGAATTTGAAAAGTTGGGAGGAGTGTTTGCCAATTGCTGAATTTGCATACAATCGCACAGTACACACTTCTACTAATTTTTCTCCTTTTGAGTTGTTTTATGACTTCAATCTCTAACTCCTTTAGACTTATCTCCTTTACCTTTACAGGATCAAGTGAGTTTGGATGGCAAGAAGAAAGCTGAAACCGTGAAGAAATTGCATGAGCAATTTGAAGTTACACCCCCGTGGTGATGGACCATTTCAAGTTTTGGCACGAGTCAATGATAATGCTTACAAGCTTGATCTTCCCGGAGACTATGGTATAAGTGCTACTTTTAATATTTCTTACTTATCTCCTTTTGATTTTGATGTAGATCCAATGGATTCGAGGACGAATCCTTTTCAAGGGAGAGGGGATGATGAGTTCCAAGGAAGTAATGTAAAGATGTCAAAGATGATGATGGCGAAGGCATGGCAAAACCACCCTCGACTCCAAATAATTCTGCACATATCATTCCACCAAATCCACTTGAAGGGATGACGGGCCCAATGACTCGTTTGAGAAAGAAAAAGATGCAAGAAGCCTTGAACATTTTGATTCTTGAGGTCTATTCAAAAGAGGATCCAAAGGCTACCTCAATTAATGCCAAATATTACAACATTTTGCAAGTCTTGGATCTTGATCCAAATTGTGTGGGAAGTACTTTTTTGTGAAGATTCCAGAAGTGAACATTTCCTTCGACATGCCCATGTCGCCTTAGGAAGGTTGGGCAGAATATAACTTTTCTTCTGACTTGCCCATGTCGCCTGAGGAAGGTTGTGATAGAACTTTTCCTCCGACATGCCCATGTCGCCTGAAGATGGTTGAAAGTCGCATTTATGAGCTGAATTTATGGACGAATTTCAACAGCATTTGGGTGATATTTTCAAGTTGTTTTCTGCATTTTTTTTTAGTATTTAGAATATTAGAATTAAGTGCAAGTCTTCTAGGTCAAAGAGCTTTTCTATGTCAAAGAGCTTTTATTGGTCAAAGAGAAGTGTTAATGCTAGTCTTGACTAGAAGATTTATAATTGCTCCTTTAATCCTTTTGTAATTTCCAACCTTGGTCCCTCGAAACTCTATAAATAGGGGTTATCTATTAGAATTCAAGATTTGATGTTATAAACTTTAAGAAATTTTCCTTTCTTTGCTAGTTTCTTAGTGAGCTAGTTTTAGTCTTGCAAGTATGCTTGCAAAACTTATTTGGCTTATCAACTAAAACTCTTCCTTTTAGTTGTGGCGCCTTCTACTCCTCTTTTCTAATTCATTTCATAATCCAAAGGTGTTAGGTTTATCCTAGTGTTGTTGGGTTTGAAAATTAGAGGGATTGGGAATAGTAATTTCAGACTAACCATTTTATGATTCAAAGGTGATAGGTTTCATACAATTGTTGTTGGGTCTATTTTGGTTTGGGTTATTTTTGCTTGGCAGATTTTAAGACATCTTTCAATATAGTGTGATTCAAAGGTATTGAGTTCATTAATACTCAATATTGTTGAATCCACTTGAGCTAGTTGTTTTGCTCAAAAGATCAATCGAGGACGATTCTACGATTCATGTGAATAATACCTTGGATTAACATCAGTTTGGTATCAGAGGGCAGTTTCCTTGATTTGATCTATCATTTTTTTTTTTTTTATCTAACTATCTTGCATCTTATTATTATCATATTTGTCTTGTTTCTATTTGAAGGTGCAAGTTTTGCAAAAAAAAAAAAAAAAAGAAAGAGTATGTAAAAAAAAGAAAAAAAAAGAAGAAAGTATCTTTCTCGCTTCTTAAATTAATATTGCAGGGATTTGTGATTCCAAGTGTGGGAAAAGTTTTGAGGAAAAGGTATCATCATTGTTTTCTTTCTACTCTTATAATTTCTTTCTAAATCTTATTCTTGTTTCTTTTACCTAATCATTGCATACTATCCTTTCTTTGACCTCTATACTTTCTTTGTTGCCAAGTAAGATCTTTGAGTACCATCTTGTAAGGGTTTAACGATTCTCACAAGAACTTGCAGGAGGAAAAGAGTGGTAAAATCTGAGTGCAAATTACCCCTACTAGATCTGCCTTAAACACGAGTGAAAATTTCTTTTCATTTGGGTTGAGACATATTAGGGAAAGGGGAAAAGGGTGCGAGGTACTTTTATCTTTTTTTGTTCTAATGGCAGATCCAACCGGTGAAACACCTGAAAAAAAAGCATGGAGCGAACACACCACAAGGCGATTGGAACAAATCATTGATAGGGTCACCACCCGAATGGACCAACTAGAACTTGCTTTTCAGCAAAGAGAAGAAAAGGCAAAGAAGTCAACAAGATGATGAGGAAGATGATAGGAGGTCCAGGGAAGAAATGTCTGAAGTATCCCGAGGGAATAGGAGGAGAAGGAACGGATTTGGAGTTGATAGCAACCTTAATGGTCTCGAAATGAAGATTCCTGAATTTGATGGAAAAGGAGATCCCGAGGCATATTTTGATTGGGAAATGAAGGTGGAAAAGATCTTTTCTATCCACAATTATTCGGAAGAAAAGAAGGTAAAAATTGCTTCCCTTGAATTTCACGGTTATGCACTAACATGGTGGGATCAAATGATTGTTTCTAGAAGAAGGAATAGAGAGAGGCCAATTGCAACTTGGGAAGACATGAAGGCTATTTTGAGGAAACGTTTCATTTCCCCTCATTACTATAGAGATCTTTACAACAAGTTCCATAGTATCAGTCAAGGAGCAAAGACCGTGGCAGAATATTACCAAGGGATGGATTTAGCAATGACAAGAGCAAGCATTGAGGAAGATCCCGAAGCTACTATGGCACGGTTTTTGGGTGGTTTAAGAAGAGACATTGCCGATGTTGTTGAATTACAACATTACTTGGATTTGGAAGAAATGATGCATGTGGCAGAAAAGGTGGAAAGTTAATTGAAAAGAAAGAGTGGTTCAAGTAAGTTTCTTTCTAACCAATCCTCTTGGAAAAACAATAATGGAAACAAAAGGGATTTTGGTAAAAAGAAAGGTGAACCAAAGAAACATGATTTTAAAAGGTTTGAAAAGGGTGAATCAAGTAAAAGTTCTTCTTCTACTTCTAAACTCACTTGTTTTTAAGTGTTTGGGAAAGGGCCATATAGCTTCCCAATGTCCTAACTCTAGGACTATGGTAATGTGAGAAGATGGTTCTTGTTTGAGCCAAAGTGAAAGAGAAGAAAATGAGGAGGATCCGGATGTTGAAGATGAACGTGAACAATTTGAAACAAGTGGTAATGGGGTTTTGGTCACTTTGAGAGTATTGAATACTCAAGTTGGATCTTATGATGAAGAGCAAAGGAGTACTATCTTTCACACAAGATACAAAGTACAAGACAAGCTATGCATGCTCATCATTGATAGTGGGAGTTGTAATAATTGTGTTAGCTCTTATCTTGTAGACAAATTGGGTCTATCCATGACTACTCATCCCAATCCTTACCGTTTGCAATGGTCCAATGATAGTGGAGAGCTAATGGTGAATCGGCAAGCAAAGGTAAAATTTTCAATTGGGAAATATGAGGTTGAAGGTTTGTGTGATGTAGTACCAATGCAAGCTGGCCATATTCTTCTTGGCCGACCATGGGAGTTTGATCATGATGCTGCTAATCATGAGGGAAAGTCTAACAAGTATCATATTGTTCATAATCGTAAAGCTTTTACTCTTGTTCCACTTTCTCCTCAACAGGTGCACAAACAACAAATGAGAATGAGAAAGAAAAGGCTAAAAGAGGAGAGTGAGTTGAAAAAGCCAAAAGAGTGTGAAAAAGCAAGAGATGTGAGTGCTAAAAGCAAAGTGAGTGAAGAAAAAGCAAGAGATGGAAAGGCAAAAAGCAAAGTGAGTGAGAGGGAAAAACCAAAGGCAAGTGAGACAAAAGGTGTCTTCTTTGCGAGCATGAGAGATGTAGATAGAGCCCTCAATTCTCACAAGCCAATTTTTATGCTTTTGTTCCATGAAGAATGTCTTGTTCTTGATGAGCTTCCTAACAATTTGCCTTTAGAAATTGTGGCTGTTTTGAATGAATTTGCATATGTGCTACCTGAGGAAGTGTCTAAGGGGTTACCCCAATTCGAGGAATTGAGCATCAAATCGACTTTCTACAAGGAGCTTCCATTCGAAATAGGCCAGCCTATCATGCAAATCCGGAAGAAACAAAAGAACTTCAAAGGCAAGTTGAAGAATTGCTAAGCATGGGATATATTCGTGAGTCTCTTAGCCCTTGTGCTATTCCTGTCATTTTTAGTTCCAAAAAAAGATGGTACATGGCGTATGTGCATTGATTGTAGGGCTGTGAACAAAATCACCATTAATCGTCACCCCATTCCAAGATTAGACGATATGCTCGATGAATTGTTTGGTGCAAAACTTTTCACAAAAATTGATTTGAAATCTGGTTATCATCAAATAAGAATCAAAGAGGGTGATGAATGGAAAACGGCTTTCAAAACAAAATTTGGTCTTTATGAGTGGCTTGTTATGCCTTTTGGTTTAACTAATGCCCCTAGTACATTTATGAGGCTAATGAATCATGTTTTGAGACGTTTCATGGGAAAGTTTGTAGTTGTCTATTTTGATGATATCTTGATCTATAGTAAGAACATAGGAAACATGTTGAACATCTTAAGCTTGTTCTTACTACTTTGCGTAAAGAAAAATTGTTTGCAAATTTGAAAAAGTGTACATTTTTGTGTTGAAGAAGTTGTTTTTCTTGGCTATGTTGTGAGTTCAAATGGTTTGAGAGTTGATGAAGCAAAGGTGGCAGCAATTCTTGGTTGGCCAATTCCCACAAATGTGACTGAGGTGAGATCTTTCCATGGACTTGCAAGTTTTTATAGGAGATTTGTCAAAGATTTCTCAACAAAAGCAGCTCCACTAAATGAGTTGGTAAAGAAAAATGTTAAGTTTGAGTGGGGAGATTCTCAACAAAAGGCATTTGATCAATTGAAGCATGATTTGACTAATGCTCCTGTTTTAGCTTTGCCTAATTTTTCTAACACTTTTGAAGTTGAATGTGATGCTTCAGGAATTGGAATAGGTGTTGTATTGCTTCAAGGAGTCCGCCCCATTGCCTACTTTAGTCAGAAGCTGAATGGAGCAACATTTAACTACCCAACATATGACAAAGAGCTCTATGCAGTGGTGAGAGCATTGGAAACTTGGCAGCACTACCTTCTGCCGAGAGAGTTTGTGATTCACACTGATCATGAATCCATCAAGTATCTCAAAGGACAAAAAAGAATTCGCACAAGAGGCATGGAAAATGGATCTCATTCATTGAAAACTTTCCCATATGTGGTAAAGTATAAAAAAGGTATAGATAACATTGTGGCTGATGCACTCTCTCGAAGGTATGCCTTGATTACTACTGTTAGTGCTACAATCATGGGATTTGAGTATATTAAGGAGTTGTATGCTAAGGATCATGATTTTGCAGACATATTTAATGTATGTGAAAAGGGTGCTTTCAATAAGTTTTATCAATGTGAACGGTTTTTGTTCAAAGAAAACAAATTATGGAGGTTTAATGAGACATTTTGGTGTTCTAAAAACTTTAGATATTTTGAATGAACACTAATTGGCCAAACATGAAAAAGGATGTTGAGAAAATTTGTGCTAGATGTCTTGACTGCAAGAAAGCTAAATCTAAGTCTCTTCCCCATTGATTGTATACTCCACTCCCTGTTCCTCAATCTCCTTGGACTGACATTTCTGTGGACTTTGTTCTTGGTTTGCCTAGATCTCAAAGAGGCCTGGACTCTATTTTTGTTGTTGACAGATTCTCCAAAATGGCTCACTTTATTGCTTGTAGGAAAGCCGACAATGCAAAACATGTGGCTGATCTCTTCTTCAAAGAAATTGTTCGTCTACATGGTGTTCCTAGGACTATTGTGTCCGATAGGGATGTAAAGTTTTTGAGTTATTTCTAGAAAACACTTTGGGGAAAATTGGGAACAAAACTTTTATTTTCAACCACAAATCACCCACAAACAGATGGCCAAACGGAAGTAACAAATAGGACTTTGGGTGTTTTGTTAAGGGCCATAATTAAAAAGAATTTGAAAAGTTGGGAGGAGTGTTTGCCAATTGCTGAATTTGCATACAATAGCACACTACACACTTCAACTAATTTTTCTCCTTTTGAGTTGGTTTATGGCTTCAATCTCTAACTCCTTTAGACTTATCTCCTTTACCTTTACAGGATCAAGTGAGTTTGGATGGCAAGAAGAAAGCTGAAACCGTGAAGAAATTGCATGAGCAAGCTCGTGCAAACATTCAGAAAAAAAATGAGCAATATGCAAAGAATGCAAATAAAGGCCGTAAGAAAATTGTGTTTGAACCGGTGATTGGGTTTGGGTAAACATGAGGAAAGAGAGGTTTCCAGCCTCGACGAAAACTAAGTTATACCCCCCGTGGTGATGGACCATTACAAGTTTTGGCACGAGTCAATGATAATGCTTACAAGCTTGATCTTCCTGGAGAATATGGTATAAGTGCTACTTTTAATATTTCTTACTTATCTCCTTTTGATTTTGATGTAGATCCAATGGATTCGAGGACGAATCCTTTTCAAGGGAGAGGGGACGATGAGTTCAAAGGAAGTAATGCTAAAGATGTCAAAGATGATGATGGCGAAGGCATGATCGAACCACCCTCAACTCCAAATAATTCTGCGCATATCATTCCACCAAATCCACTTGAAGGGATGACGGGCCCAATGACTCGTTTGAGAAAGAAAATGATGCAAGAAGCCTTGAACATTTTGATTCTTTAGGTCTATTCAAAAGAGGATCCAAAGGCTACCTCAATTCATGCCAAATATTACAACATTTTGCAAGTCTTGGATCTTGATCCAAATGGTGTGGGAAGTACTTTTTTATGAAGATTCCAGAAGTGAACATTTCCTCCGACATGCCCATGTCGCCTGGGGAAGGTTGGGCAGAATATAACTTTTCTTCCGACATGCCCATGTCGCCTGCCCATGTCGTCTGAGGAAGGTTGGGATAGAACTTTTCCTCCGACATGCCCTTGTCGCCTGAAGAAGGTTGAAAGTCACATTTATGAGCTGAATTTGTGGACGAATTTCAACAGCATTTGGGTGATATTTTCAAGTTGTTTTCTATTTAGAATATTAGAATTAAGTGCAAGAGTCTTCTAGGTCAAAGAGCTTTGCTAGGTCAAAGAGCTTTTCTTGGTCAAAGAGAAGTGTTAATGCTAGTCTTGACTAGAAGATTTAGAATTGCTCCTTTAATCCTTTTGTAATTTCCAACCTTGGTCCCTCGAAACTCTATAAATAGGGGTTATCTATTAGAATTCAAGATTTGATGTTATAAACTTTAAGAAATTTTCCTTTCTTTGCTAGTTTCTTAGTGAGCTAGTTTCAGTCTTGCAAGTATGCTTGCAAAACTTATTTGGCTTATCAACTAAAACTCTTCCTTTTAGTTGTGGCGCCTTCTACTCTTCTTTTCTAATTCATTTCATAATCCAAAGGTGTTAGGTTTATCCTAGTGTTGTTGGGTTTGAAAATTAGAGGGGTTGGTAATAGTAATTTCAAACTACCATTTTATGATTCAAAGGTGATAGGTTTCATACTATTGTTGTTGGGTTTATTTTGGTTTGGGTTGTTTTTGCTTGGATGATTTCAAGACATCTTTCAATATAGTGTGATTCAAAGGTGTTGAGTTCATTAATACTCAATATTGTTGAATCCACTTGAGCTAGTTGTTTTGCTCAAAAGATCAATCGAGTACGATTCATGTGAATTCGTGCCTTGGATTCACATCAGATGTTAATGGAGATTATATTGTTTTTGAGGATTTCAATATTTTTGAAAAATACTGAAACTTGATTGTTTATTTTTTCAGTTGTTGATATGTCGTTCAACTCGCTAGCTGGTCATACTGAATCAGAACAAACTTACGGGTCCAAATTACATTGACTGGAAACGTAACCTGGACATTGTCCTTACCGCTGAGGGTTACAAGTACGTGCTCACTGAGGAGTGCCCCCCTAAGCCCAGCGATGATGCCAACCCTGAGCAGCGAGAGCCATATACGAGGTGGCAGAAGGCTGATGAGATAACCCAGTGCTACATCTTGGCTTCTATGTCAAGTGTACTGCAGCACCAGCATCAGTTGTTTACATCAGCCTACGATATGATGCTCAACCTCAGGGAGATGTTTGGACATCAGGGCAGGGCAGCCAAGCAGTCAGTTATGAGGAAAGTCACGAATGCTAGGATGGCTGAGGGCACTTTAGTGAGGGATCACGTGCTGGACATGATGAGCTGCATCAATGCGATCGAGGTATTGGGAGGTGATATTGATGGGGAGACACAGGTCGATATCATTCTCCAGAGCTTGCCCCCTAGTTTGCAGTTTCAGTTGAATTACAATATGGGCAAGCTCTCATATTCACTTCCCGAGCTCATGACTGCATTGGTGTCTGTTGAGGGCCACTTCGCAGAGAAGAAGCAAGCCTTGGCTACTGTTGGTCCCTCAGGTTCCTCTGCTGGGCCCAAAGCCAGGAAGCACAAGAGGAAGAGAGTCTAGATAGCAAGAGCTGCTGATCATGGACCCAAGGCGGGCATTGCCAAGAAGCACAAGCTGAAAGACAAGTGCTTCAGATGTGGCAAGGCAGGACATTGGAAGAAGGATTGCCAGAAGCCTCGAGGTATGTGCAAATTTTCCCTAGTTACTGAGACGAGTTTAGCGGCGATTCCCACGGATACTTGGTGTGTGGATTCAGGCGCCACTGATCACGTTTGTAATTCTTTATAGGGGTTCCAAGTGACCCGACTGCTTAGAGAGGGAGAGTTGCAAGTCTACTTTGGGGATACTACCAGAGTTTTCGGTTGTTGCATTGGGAGTTTTATGCCTTTATTTTTCAAACTCAGTTTTAAATTTAAAGGATTGTCTATATGTACCCAGTTTTTGGAAAAATCTACTTTCAGTTTTGAGACTTATTTTGGAAGGTTATAAGTGTGCTTTTTCTGATAATTCTGTTTTTATTAGAAAGAACCAGAAGCTTATATGTTCTGGTACATTAGTTGACAATTTGTTTTTATCAAGACATACTCCCCAGTAATGCAAAACACAGAAACTAGTAACTCATCACCGAATCATAGTAAGAGAAAGGAGTCTTCCCCTTTAAATCAAACTTATCTCTGGCACCTGAGATTCGGTCACATCAACCTTAGTAGGATTCAAAGGTTGGTCTATAATGGGTCTTTGGACTCATTGGATATTGACAGCTATCTGACCTGTGCGTCCTGCTTTGAGGGTAAGATGACCAATAGGCCTTTCAAGGCAAAGGGGTATATTGCCAAGGAGGTTTTAGAGTTGATTCATTCTGACTTGTGTGGGCTTATGTCAGTTCATGCTAGAGGTGGTTTCGAGTATTTCGTGACTTTCACGGATGATTACTCTATATATGGATACATATACCTGATGCGCCACAAGTATGAATGCTTTGGCAAGTTCAAAGAGTTTAAGGTTGAGGTAGAGAACCATCTGGGTAAGAGTATCACGGCCTTGCGATCTGATCGCGGTGGCGAACCTCTCTATTGAATTTAGGTCCTATTTGTCGGAGAAGGGTATTCAGACCCAATTATCTGCACCTGGCACACCCCAGCAGAATGGTGTAGCAGAGAGGATGAACATGACTCTTATAGATATGGTTAGATCGATGATGAGTTATAGCGAATTGCCTATATCATTTTGGGGTTTAGCCTTAGGGTCAGCGTGTTATCCCCTTAATCTCGTACCATCTAATCTGTGCCTTCGACCCCAGTATAGCTGTGGACTGGGCGAAAGCCTAGTCTAAGACATCTCAGGATTTGGGGTTGTCCAGCATATGCGCTTAAGGCAGACATAGCCAAGCTAGATGCGAGATTTGAGATTATGCTTTTTGTAGGCTACCCAAAAGGAACGAAAGGTGGTCTGTTTTATAGTCCTCATTATCAGAAGGTGGTGGTGAGCACCAATGCCAAGTTTCTTGAGGATGACTATGTTTTAGATTACAAGGCAAAGAGCAAAGTAGTATTGGAAGAGGTTAGGGGTCAATCCATTATTCCAGATGCACAAGTATAGGAAGACACACCACAAGAGACTGCACACACTATCACAGATGATGCTCTTACACAGGTTGTGCCTCGTCGTAGTGGGAGGGTTGCCAGACAGCTCGAAAGGTACATGGGTTTGGGTAAGTCTTCGGACTTTATTCCTAGCGCTCATTAACCAGACCCAGTTAGCTACAACGAGGCTCTCCAGGATAAATATGCAAATTCTTAGTAGAGAGCGATGATTGCTGAGATGGGTTCTATGAACTCAAATCAGGTATGGGAACTGGTAGACCTTCCTGATGGGTTTCGGCCTATTGGGTGCAAATAGGTCTACAAGGGAAAGAGAGGATCTGACGGGAGGGTTGACTCCTTCAAGGCTAGGCATGTGGCGAAGGGGTATACTCAGAAAGAGGGTATCGATTATGAGGAAACCTTTTCCCTGGTAGCTATGCTTAAGTCGATCCAGATTCTCTTTGCCATAACTGCTCATATGGACTATGTGATGTGAATCCGATTATAGATTCAACAAATTTAGATCGTTTTCTTGTTGAACTTTCTCACAAACCCTAAGACCTCTTGTTTAGAGAATATTGGCAATGAGAAGAACACCTCCAATAAATCGTCAAACAAGCAATCCTCGAAGAATGAAAGAATTCTTCCGAGAACAATACCTTTCTAATGTTAAATTCAACAATCAATGGTATAGAAACCAAAAACCTTTGAATCACAACAAAATATTAAGTGATGATCCCAACCCCCAATCTAATCTAGTGAACCCAACAATGATAGATGTATCAAATCTAACACCTTTGAATTACAATGGAATAGAAAGAAGAGTTAAAAGCGCCACATTCAAATGGAAGAAGATTTGAATGATAAGCTGTTAGTTATGTAAGGAAAACTTACAAAACCCAATCTAGTTCAAGACTAGTACTTAAGGAAACTCCTTAACAAGTTTATAACTCTCCAAAATCTTCTTATTGAATAATACTTAGCTCCTTTTATAACAAAAAGGAGAACCTTACATGATAATAGTAATTTACAAACTAAAGTCTTAGACTTATAATGTTTTGCAAAACTAGTCCCTAACTTGACTTATTGACTTATGACTCTTAAAATACTAATAATAATCTGATTCCTATTCAAAAGCCACGAAATTATTAAGCTAAAATGAAAATAAAAGACTTAGAATTATTTTTGATGAAAACTAGTGACCATTTGGTTTCCCGGGTGGCTTTCCAACTTCAATTCTTGATATGTGAGCATTGCACCTTTTCACATAAAAGAGAACATGTTCCAATGATGTTGGAATTCTAAAAAGTTGAATCGGATTTTCCATTCCACCAAGGTCATCAACTCAAGTGAAGCTCAGAAAGCTAAAGCCCAGCAAGACAAATCCATTCCACCAAGTCCAATTCAAGATATAGTTGGGCCTCTCACAAGGCTAAGGAAGCAAAAGATGGAAGAGGCTTTGTCCAAGTTTGCTACAAAATCATTAGAAGAAGCTCAGTCCAACTACACCTCATTCAAGCCCAAGCTCTATAATCTTGTGGGAGTCTTGGACCAAGCTTCTAGCTAATGATTTATGGGCTGCGCTCCACACTCTTTCACAGCCCAAATGGAGTGCAACAAAACACAAGTGCTGATTCTTATGTTCTACCCAACCCGAGAGCAAGTTTTGGGTGCAAGTCCAATTCCATTAGATGTTTTTTCGGCCCATATCAGTTCAGAATACTCAAGGAACATTCTAGGATGTTTCCACACGTTTTTGGGGTCAATTAGAAGCATTGGATCAGCCTTGGTGGTCAAATTCATGAAGACTAGTTAATGAAGACTTTCCAAGTTCTCTAGGTGCATGAATCTTCACTTAAAGCCTTCAAAGCTCTTCATTTCGGTTCCAAGACTCAAGAAAGCAACTTTTCAGAATTCCAACATCATTGGAACATGTTCTCTTTTATGTGAAAAGGTGCAATGCTTCACATATCAAGAATTGAAGTTGGAAAGCCACCCGGGAAACCAAATGGTCACTAGTTTTCATCAAAAATAATTCTAAGTCTTTTATTTTCATTTTAGCTTAATAATTTCGTGGCTTTTGAATAGGAATCAGATTATTATTAGTATTTTAAGAGTCATAAGTCAATAAGTCAAGTTAGGGACTAGTTTTGCAAAACATTATAAGTCTAAGACTTTAGTTTGTAAATTACTATTATCATGTAAGGTTCTCCTTTTTGTTATAAAAGGAGCTAAGTATTATTCAATAAGAAGATTTTGGAGAGTTATAAACTTGTTAAGGAGTTTCCTTAAGTACTAGTCTTGAACTAGATTGGGTTTTGTAAGTTTTCCTTACATAACTAACAGCTTATCATTCAAATCTTCTTCCATTTGAATGTGGCGCTTTTAACTCTTCTTTCTATTCCATTGTAATTCAAAGGTGTTAGATTTGATACATCTATCATTGTTGGGTTCACTAGATTAGATTGGGGGTTGGGATCATCACTTAATATTTTGTTGTGATTCAAAGGTTTTTGGTTTCTATACCATTGATTGTTGAATTTAACATTAGAAAGGTATTGTTCTCGGAAGAATTCTTTCATTCTTCGAGGATTGCTTGTTTGACGATTTATTGGAGGTGTTCTTCTCATTGCCAATATTCTCTAAACAAGAGGTCTTAGGGTTTGTGAGAAAGTTCAACAAGAAAACGATCTAAATTTGTTGAATCTATAATCGGATTCACATTAGGTGGTATCAGAGCACAGCTTTCTTGTTGTTCATATCTTTATAAACTAAAAAAAAAAAAAAAGGGTTTGGTTCTTTGTTTCACAATCAAGTCTTCTTCTATTTTATTTTGTTCTTTTCTAAGCTTTGTTTCTTTTCTTACTTTAAAAGTGCCTTTTTTCTTCTATTTCTTTGTGGTTGTAAATTTGTGTTGAGGAACTTCCAAAGTTCAATTGGGGTTTGATTCTTGCACTAAGGAAAGAGTGGAAAAACACGAGTGCAACTTGTCCCTACTAAATCAGCCTTAAACACGAGTGAAAATTTTCTTTTCATTTGGGTTGAGACATAATAGGGAAAAGGGGAAAAGGGGAAAAGGTATTTATAACTATTATTTGTTGTTTATCTTTTAATGGCAGATTCAACCGGTGAAACACCTGAACAAAAGGCATGGAGGGAACACACCACAAGACGACTTGATCAAATCCTTGATAGGGTCATCACCCGGATGGACCAACTAGAACTTGCTTTTCAACAAAGAGAAGAGAGGCAGCTAGGAAGTCAACATGATGATGAGGAGGATGATAGGAGATCTGAGGAGACCTTAATACGAAGAGATAGAAATGATGAGGAATCAAATGTTTCACCAGTGAGGGCACGAAGGGGAAACCATAGAAGGGGACAAGACAACAATCTCATGGGACTTAAAATCAAAATCCCTGAATTTCATGGCAAAAGTGATCCCGAGGCATACTTGGAGTGGGAAACAAAAGTGGAGAAGATCTTTTCTATTCATGATTACTCTGAAGAAAAGAAGGTAAAAATTGCTTCTCTTGAGTTTCAATCTTATGCTCTAACATGGTGGGACAAGTTGTTATCTACTAGGAGAAGAAATCGGGAGAGGCCAATTGAGACTTGGGATGATATGAAGTCAATCATGAGGAAACGCTTTCTTCCTCCACATTTCTATAGGGATTTGTATAACAAATTGCAAGGAATCTCTCAAGGCTCAAAAACTGTGGCTGAATATTATCAAGAGATGGAAGTTGCAATGACAAGAGCCAATATCGAAGAAGATGAAGAGCCATGGCTCGGTTTTTAGGTGGTCTTAAGAGAGAAATTGCTGATGTGGTTGAGTTGCAAAATTACATGGATTTGGAGGAAATGGTTCATGTAGCCGAAAAGGTAGAAAGGCAGCAAAAGAGAAGATATGGTTCGAACAAGTTTCCTTCTAAGAACCATTCATGGAACAAGAAGGATGATGAAAAAAAAGATTCAAAGAAGTTTGAGCCAAAGAAATTTTTCTCCAAAGGTGACACTAGTAAACCTTCTACTTCTTCTACTTCCAAACTAACATGTTTTCGTTGTTTGGGAAAAGGACATATTGCTTCTCAATGTCCAAATCAGAAAACCATGATGTTACTTGAAGATGGCACAATTCTTAGCCAAAGTGAGGGCGAAGATGATGAAAAGGACATTGAAGAAGTTGGAGAACAAATGGCTGAAGATAGTAGTGAGGAGGTGCTGGTCACAATCAGGACTTTGAATACACAAATTGGTGAACTGGATGATCAACGCAACAATATCTTCCACACTCGTTGTAGAGTTCAAGATAAGGTTTGTTTGTTAATCATTGATAGCGGTAGTTGTACTAATGTTGCAAGTTCTCTTCTTGTAGAAAAGCTGGAACTACCTGTTATCAAGCATCCTAGTCCTTATAGGTTGCAATGGCTGAATGATCATGGAGAAGTAAGGGTCAATCGCCAAGTAAAAGTCCCTTTTTCAATTGGCAAATATGAAGATGAAATTCTTTGTGATGTGGTTCCAATGGACGCTGGACACATCTTGTTGGGAAGACCTTGGGAGTACGATCATGATGCCAAGCATTTTGGAAAGACAAATCAGTACCAAATTGTTCACAAAAAGAAGTCTTACACTCTTGTACCTTTGACACCTCAACAGGTTCATAAAGAGCAAGTGAAAATGAGAGAAAAAAGGAATCAAGAGAAAAGTGAGAAAAAAAAGCCAAAAGAGTGTGAAAATGCAAGAGATTGTGAGGAGAAAAGCAAAGGGAGTGAAAAAGAAAAAGCAAGGGATTGTGAGGACAAAAGCAAAGGGAGTGATAGTAAGAAAGATTCAAAGGCAAGTGAGAAAAAAAAAAAAGCCTTCTTTGCTAGCATGAGAGATGTAGAAAGAGCCCTCAAAGCAAAAGACCATTGCTTCTTTATTCTCTTATTCAATGAATCTGCTCTTGTTTCTAATGACTTACCTAGTGATTTGCCACTAGAAATTGTTGGTGTTTTGAATGAATTTTCAGATGTCATACCCGAAGAGCTACCAAAGGGATTACCACCAATTAGGGGGATAGAGCACCAAATTGATTTTGTGCCTGGATCACAAGTGCCAAATCGGCCAGCATACAGGATGAATCCGGAGGAGACCAAGGAATTACAAAAACAAATTGATGAACTCTTGGAAAAAGGGGTTGGAATAGGGGCTGTTCTTCTTCAAGGTGGTCGCCCAATTGCCTACTTTAGTGAGAAACTCAATGGGGCAGCCATGAATTACCCTACTTATGACAAGGAGCTCTATGCCATTGTGAGAGCATTGGAGACATGGCAACACTACCTCATGCCATGTGAATTTGTGGTACATACGGACCATGAATCCATAAAGTATCTCAAAGGACAGAAAAATTTGCACAAGCGACATGCCAAATGGATCTCTTTTATTGAGACTTTCCCTTACGTGGTCAAGTACAAAAAGGGTAAGGAAAACGTAGTGGCTGATGCACTATCTCGGAGGTACACTCTTATCACTACAATGCATGCTACTATCATGGGATTTGAATTCATTAAATATTTGTATGAATCTGATGTTGATTTTTCAACCATTTTTGTTACATGTGAAAAAGGAGCATTTGAAAAGTTTTACCGATATGAGGGGTACTTGTTTAAAGGAAATCAGTTGTGTATTCCTATTTGCTCACTTAGGGAATTGCTTGTTAGAGAAGCTCATTGTGGAGGATTAATGGGGCATTTTGGGGTTCTCAAAACTTGTGACATTTTGAGTGAACACTTTTTCTGGCCTAGTATGAAAAAGGATGTGCAAAAGGTATGTGAAAGGTGTCTTGAATGTAAAAAGGCTAAATCCACTTCACTTCCCCATGGATTGTATACACCACTTCCTATTCCCAATGCACCTTGGATTGATGTATCGATGGATTTTGTGCTTGGTTTACCAAGGTCTTAGAGGGGGATGGATTCTATCTTTGTGGTAGTTGATAGGTTTTCTAAGATGTCTCATTTCATTGCATGTAAAAAGACAGATAATGCTAGTCATGTGGCTGATATGTTTTTCAAAGAGATTGTTCGTCTTCATGGTATTCCAAGAACCATTGTTTCAGATAGAGATGTAAAATTTCTAAGTTACTTTTGGAAAACCTTGTGGGGTAAATTGGGGACTAAGCTTTTGTTTTCAACTTCAAGTCATCCTCAAACTGATGGTCAAACTGAGGTCACTAATAGGACCTTGGGTTGTTGTTGAGAGCATTAATCAAAAAGAATTTGAAGAGTTGGGAGGATTGTCTTCCAATAGCTGAGTTTGCTTATAATCGTACTTTGCTTACTACTGGTTTCTCACCATTTGAGTTGGTTTATGGATTTAACCCTTTAACTCCCTTGGATTTGTCTCCATTACCAATTAAAGAACAGGTTAACTTAGATGGAGCTCAAAGGGCTGAGAAAGTGAAAAAGCTTCATGAGCAAGCTCGTGCCAATATTGAGAAAAAGACCAAGCAATATGCCAAGCAAGCTAATAAGGGGCGTAAACAAGTCATTTTTGAACCCGGGGATTGGGTTTGGATTCACATGCGCAAGGAACGATTTCCAACTGCTAGGCGTTCAAAGCTACATCCACGGGGAGATGGACCATTTCAAGTGGTGTCTAGAATCAATGACAATGCCTACAAGCTTGACCTTCCCGAGGAGTATGGTATTAGTTCTTCCTTCAATGTTTCTGACTTATCTCCTTTCGACTTTGATACAGGTACATTGGATTCGAGGACGAATCCTTTTCAAGGGGGAGGGAATGATGGGAATCAAGCTAGTTCGTGTGTGGACGAAAAGGTCATCAACTCAAGTGAAGCTCAGAAAGCTAAAGCCCAGCAAGACAAATCCATTCCACCAAGTCCAATTCAAGATATAGTTGGGCCTCTCACAAGGCTAAGGAAGCAAAAGATGGAAGAGGCTTTGTCCAAGTTAGCTACAAAATCATTAGAAGAAGCTCAGTCCAACTACACCTCATTCAAGCCCAAGCTCTATAATCTTGTGGGAGTCTTGGACCAAGCTTCTAGCTAATGATTTATGGGCTACGCTCCACACTCTTTCACAGCCCAAATGGAGTGCAACAAAACACAAGTGCTGATTCTTATGTTCTACCCAACCCGAGAGCAAGTTTTGGGTGCAAGTCCAATTCCATTAGATGTTTTTCGGCCCATATCAGTTCAGAATACTCAAGGAACATTCTAGGATGTTTCCACACGTTTTTGGGGTCAATTAGAAGCATTGGATCAGCCTTGGTGGTCAAATTCATGAAGACTAGTTAATGAAGACTTTCCAAGTTCTCTAGGTGCATGAATCTTCACTTAAAGCCTTCAAAGCTCTTCATTTCGGTTCCAAGACTCAAGAAAGCAACTTTTCAGAATTCCAACATCATTGGAACATATTCTCTTTTATGTGAAAAGGTGCAATGCTTCACATATCAAGAATTGAATTTGGAAAGCCACCCGGGAAACCAAATGGTCACTAGTTTTCATCAAAAATAATTCTAAGTCTTTTATTTTCATTTTAGCTTAATAATTTGTGGCTTTTGAATAGGAATCAGATTATTATTAGTATTTTAAGAGTCATAAGTCAATAAGTCAAGTTAGGGACTAGTTTTGCAAAACATTATAAGTCTAAGACTTTAGTTTGTAAATTACTATTATCATGTAAGGTTCTCCTTTTTGTTATAAAAGGAGCTAAGTATTATTCAATAAAAAGATTATTTCAGAGTTATAAACTTGTTAAGGAGTTTCCTTAAGTACTAGTCTTGAACTAGATTGGGTTTTGTAAGTTTTCCTTACATAACTAACAGCTTATCATTCAAATCTTCTTCCATTTGAATGTGGCGCTTTTAACTCTTTTTTCTATTCCATTGTAATTCAAAGGTGTTAGATTTGATACATCTATCATTGTTGGGTTCACTAGATTAGATTGGGGGTTGGGATCATCACTTAATATTTTGTTGTGATTCAAAGGTTTTTGGTTTCTATACCATTGATTGTTGAATTTAACATTAGAAAGGTATTGTTCTCGGATGAATTCTTTCATTCTTCGAGGATTGCTTGTTTGACGATTTATTGGAGGTGTTCTTCTCATTGCCAATATTCTCTAAACAAGAGGTCTTAGGGTTTGTGAGAAAGTTCAACAAGAAAACGATCTAAATTTGTTGAATCTATAATCGGATTCACATCAGGTGGTATCAGAGCACAGCTTTCTTGTTGTTCATATATAAACTAAAAAAAAAAAAAGGTTTGGTTCTTTGTTTCACAATCAAGTCTTCTTCTATTTTATTTTGTTCTTTTCTAAGCTTTGTTTCTTTTCTTACTTTAAAAGTGCCTTTTTTTCTTCTATTTCTTTGTGGTTGTAAATTTGTTTTGAGGAACTTCCAAAGTTCAATTGGGGTTTGATTCTTGCACTAAGGAAAGAGTGGAAAAACACGAGTGCAACTTGTCCCTACTAAATCAGCCTTAAACACGAGTGCAACTAGATCGTTAGATTACTTGTCCCTACTAAATCAGCCTTAAATCCTCGAAGGTGTTAGATTTGATACATCTATCATTGTTGGGTTCACTAGATTAGATTGGGGGTTGGGATCATCACTTAATATTTTGTTGTGATTCAAAGGTTTTTGGTTTCTATACCATTGATTGTTGAATTTAACATTAGAAAGGTATTGTTCTCGGAAGAATTCTTTCATTCTTCGAGGATTGCTTGTTTGACGATTTATTGGAGGTGTTCTTCTCATTGCCAATATTCTCTAAACAAGAGGTCTTAGGGTTTGTGAGAAAGTTCAACAAGAAAACGATCTAAATTTGTTGAATCTATAATCGGATTCACATCAGGTGGTATCAGAGCACAGCTTTCTTGTTGTTCATATCTTTATAAACTAAAAAAAAAAAAAAAGGTTTGGTTCTTTGTTTCACAATCAAGTCTTCTTCTATTTTATTTTGTTCTTTTCTAAGCTTTGTTTCTTTTCTTACTTTAAAAGTGCCTTTTTTTCTTCTATTTCTTTGTGGTTGTAAATTTGTTTTGAGGAACTTCCAAAGTTCAATTGGGGTTTGATTCTTGCACTAAGGAAAGAGTGGAAAAACACGAGTGCAACTTGTCCCTACTAAATCAGCCTTAAACACGAGTGCAACTAGATCGTTAGATTACTTGTCCCTACTAAATCAGCCTTAAATCCTCGAAGGTGTTAGATTTGATACATCTATCATTGTTGGGTTCACTAGATTAGATTGGGGGTTGGGATCATCACTTAATATTTTGTTGTGATTCAAAGGTTTTTGGTTTCTATACCATTGATTGTTGAATTTAACATTAGAAAGGTATTGTTCTCGGAAGAATTCTTTCATTCTTCGAGGATTGCTTGTTTGACGATTTATTGGAGGTGTTCTTCTCATTGCCAATATTCTCTAAACAAGAGGTCTTAGGGTTTGTGAGAAAGTTCAACAAGAAAACGATCTAAATTTGTTGAATCTATAATCGGATTCACATCAGGTGGTATCAGAGCACAGCTTTCTTGTTGTTCATATCTTTATAAACTAAAAAAAAAAAAAAAGGTTTGGTTCTTTGTTTCACAATCAAGTCTTCTTCTATTTTATTTTGTTCTTTTCTAAGCTTTGTTTCTTTTCTTACTTTAAAAGTGCCTTTTTTTCTTCTATTTCTTTGTGGTTGTAAATTTGTTTTGAGGAACTTCCAAAGTTCAATTGGGGTTTGATTCTTGCACTAAGGAAAGAGTGGAAAAACACGAGTGCAACTTGTCCCTACTAAATCAGCCTTAAACACGAGTGCAACTAGATCGTTTTCTAGCTAATCGGATTCACTTGAGTTGAAGACCTTTTTGTTTGTCTTGCTGGGCTTTAGCTTTCTGAGCTTCACTTGAGTTGATGACCTTTTCGCCCACACACGAACTAGCTTGATTCCCATCATTCCCTCCCCCTTGAAAAGGATTCGTCCTCGAATTCGTCCTCGAATCCAATGTACCTGTATCAAATTCGAAAGGAGATAAGTCAGAAACATTGAATGAAGAACTAATACCATACTCCTCGGGAAGGTCAAGCTTGTAGGCATTGTCATTGATTCTAGACACCACTTGAAATGGTCCATCTCCCCGTGGATGTAGCTTTGAACGCCTAGCAGTTGGAAATCGTTCCTTGCGCATGTGAATCCAAACCCAATCCCCGGGTTCAAAAATGACTTGTTTACGCCCCTTATTAGCTTGCTTGGCATATCGCTTGGTCTTTTTCTCAATATTGGCACGAGCTTGCTCATGAAGCTTTTTCACTTTCTCAGCCCTTTGAGCTCCATCTAAGTTAACCTGTTCTTTAATTGGTAATGGAGACAAATCCAAGGGAGTTAAAGGGTTAAATCCATAAACCAACTCAAATGGTGAGAAACCAGTAGTAAGCAAAGTACGATTATAAGCAAACTCAGCTATTGGAAGACAATCCTCCCAACTCTTCAAATTCTTTTTGATTAATGCTCTCAACAACAACCCAAGGTCCTATTAGTGACCTCAGTTTGACCATCAGTTTGAGGATGACTTGAAGTTGAAAACAAAAGCTTAGTCCCCAATTTACCCCACAAGGTTTTCCAAAAGTAACTTAGAAATTTTACATCTCTATCTGAAACAATGGTTCTTGGAATACCATGAAGACGAACAATCTCTTTGAAAAACATATCAGTCACATGACTAGCATTATCTGTCTTTTTACATGCAATGAAATGAGACATCTTAGAAAACCTATCAACTACCACAAAGATAGAATCCATCCCCCTCTGAGACCTTGGTAAACCAAGCACAAAATCCATCGATACATCAATCCAAGGTGCATTGGGAATAGGAAGTGGTGTATACAATCCATGGGGAAGTGAAGTGGATTTAGCCTTTTTACATTCAAGACACCTTTCACATATCTTTTGCACATCCTTTTTCATACTAGGCCAGAAAAAGTGTTCACTCAAAATGTCACAAGTTTTGAGAACCCCAAAATGCCCCATTAATCCTCCACAATGAGCTTCTCTAACAAGCAATTCCCTAAGTGAGCAAATAGGAATACACAACTGATTTCCTTTAAACAAGTACCCCTCATATCGGTAAAACTTTTCAAATGCTCCTTTTTCACATGTAACAAAAATGGTTGAAAAATCAACATCAGATTCATACAAATCTTTAATGAATTCAAATCCCATGATAGTAGCATGCATTGTAGTGATAAGAGTGTACCTCCGAGATAGTGCATCAGCCACTACATTTTCCTTACCCTTTTTGTACTTGACCACGTAAGGGAAAGTCTCAATAAAAGAGATCCATTTGGCATGTCGCTTGTGCAAATTTTTCTGTCCTTTGAGATACTTTATGGATTCATGGTCCGTATGTACCACAAATTCACATGGCATGAGGTAGTGTTGCCATGTTTCCAATGCTCTCACAATGGCATAGAGCTCCTTGTCATAAGTAGGGTAATTCATGGCTGCCCCATTGAGTTTCTCACTAAAGTAAGCAATTGGGCGACCACCTTGAAGAAGAACAGCCCCTATTCCAACCCCTGAAGCATCACACTCAACCTCAAAAGCCTTAGAAAAATCAGGTAAAGCTAAAACAGGAGAGTTAGTCAACTCATGCTTAAGAAGATCAAAAGCTTTTTGTTGGTTTTCACCCCATTCAAACTTCACAGTTTTCTTTACTAGTTCATTCAAGGGGGCTGCTTTAGTAGAGAAATCACGCACAAACCTCCTATAAAAACTAGCAAGGCCATGAAAAGATCTCACCTCGGTTGCATTGGTTGGAGTAGGCCATTCCCTGATAGCCTTGATCTTTTCATCATCAACACTTAACCCATCAGAACTTACCATAAACCCAAGAAAAGTTATTTGTTCCACACAAAAGACACACTTTTTAAGATTAGCATACAATTTTTCTTCACGAAGTGTAGCCATGACAAGTCTTAAATGTTCAACATGATCATCAAAACTTTTGCTATAGATCAGAATGTCGTCAAAGTAAACAACCACAAATTTTCCAATGAAATATCTAAGCACATGATTCATGAGTCTCATAAAAGTACTAGGGGCGTTTGTTAAGCCAAAAGGCATAACAAGCCACTCATAGAGTCCATATTTAGTCTTGAAAGCTGTTTTCTATTCATCACCTTCCTTAACTCTAATTTGGTGATAACCAGATTTTAAGTCAATTTTAGTGAAGAACTTTGCACCAAACAATTCATCAAGCATGTCATCTAATCTAGGAATAGGGTAACGATACTTAATGGTAATTTTGTTAACAGCCCTACAATCTACACACATGCGCCAAGTTCCATCCTTTTTGGGAACCAAAATGACTGGAACGGCACAAGGACTCAAAGACTCACGAATACTACCTTTTTCCAAGAGTTCATCAATTTGTTTTTGTAATTCCTTGGTCTCCTCCGGATTCATCCTGTATGCTGGCCGATTTGGCACTTGTGATCCAGGCACAAAATCAATTTGGTGCTCTATCCCCCTAATTGGTGGTAATCCCTTTGGTAGCTCTTCGGGTATGACATCTGAAAATTCATTCAAAACACCAACAATTTCTAGTGACAAATCACTAGGTAAGTCATTAGAAACAAGAGCAGATTCATTGAATAAGAGAATAAAGCAATGGTCTTTTGCTTTGAGGGCTCTTTCTACATCTCTCATGCTAGCAAAGAAGGCTTTTTTTTTTTTTTCTCACTTGCCTTTGAATCTTTCTTACTATCACTCCCTTTGCTTTTGTCCTCACAATCCCTTGCTTTTTCTTTTTCACTCCCTTTGCTTTTCTCCTCACAATCTCTTGCATTTTCACACTCTTTTGGCTTTTTTTTTCTCACTTTTCTCTTGATGCCTTTTTTCTCTCATTTTCACTTGCTCTTTATGAACCTGTTGAGGTGTCAAAGGTACAAGAGTGTAAGACTTCTTTTTGTGAACAATTTGGTACTGATTTGTCTTTCCAAAATGCTTGGCATCATGATCGTACTCCCAAGGTCTTCCCAACAAGATGTGTCCAGCGTCCATTGGAACCACATCACAAAGAATTTCATCTTCATATTTGCCAATTGAAAAAGGGACTTTCACTTGGCGATTGACCCTTACTTCTCCATGATCATTCAGCCATTGCAACCTATAAGGACTAGGATGTTTGATAACAGGTAGTTCCAGCTTTTCTACAAGAAGAGAACTTGCAACATTAGTACAACTACCGCTATCAATGATTAACAAACAAACCTTATCTTGAACTCTACAACGAGTGTGGAAGATATTGTTGCGTTGATCATCCGGTTCACCAATTTGTGTATTCAAAGTCCTGATTGTGACCAGCACCTCCTCACTACTATCTTCAGCCATTTGTTCTCCAACTTCTTCAATGTCCTTTTCATCATCTTCGCCCTCACTTTGGCTAAGAATTGTGCCATCTTCAAGTAACATCATGGTTTTCTGATTTGGACATTGAGAAGCAATATGTCCTTTTCCCAAACAACGAAAACATGTTAGTTTGGAAGTAGAAGAAGTAGAAGGTTTACTAGTGTCACCTTTGGAGAAAAATTTCTTTGGCTCAAACTTCTTTGAATCTTTTTTTTCATCATCCTTCTTGTTCCATGAATGGTTCTTAGAAGGAAACTTGTTCGAACCATATCTTCTCTTTTGCTGCCTTTCTACCTTTTCGGCTACATGAACCATTTCCTCCAAATCCATGTAATTTTGCAACTCAACCACATCAGCAATTTCTCTCTTAAGACCACCTAAAAACCGAGCCATGGTAGCCTCTTCATCTTCTTCGATGTTGGCTCTTGTCATTGCAACTTCCATCTCTTGATAATATTCAGCCACAGTTTTTGAGCCTTGAGAGATTCCTTGCAATTTGTTATACAAATCCCTATAGAAATGTGGAGGAAGAAAGCGTTTCCTCATGATTGACTTCATATCATCCCAAGTCTCAATTGGCCTCTCCCGATTTCTTCTCCTAGTAGATAACAACTTGTCCCACCATGTTAGAGCATAAGATTGAAACTCAAGAGAAGCAATTTTTACCTTCTTTTCTTCAGAGTAATCATGAATAGAAAAGATCTTCTCCACTTTTGTTTCCCACTCCAAGTATGCCTCGGGATCACTTTTGCCATGAAATTCAGGGATTTTGATTTTAAGTCCCATGAGATTGTTGTCTTGTCCCCTTCTATGGTTTCCCCTTCGTGCCCTCACTGGTGAAACATTTGATTCCTCATCATTCTATCTCTTCGTATTAAGGTCTCCTCAGATCTCCTATCATCCTCCTCATCATCATGTTGACTTCCTAGCTGCCTCTCTTCTCTTTGTTGAAAAACAAGTTCTAGTTGGTCCATCCGGGTGATGACCCTTTCAAGGATTTGATCAAGTCGTCTTGTGGTGTGTTCCCTCCATGCCTTTTGTTCAGGTGTTTCACCGGTTGAATCTGCCATTAAAAGATAAACAACAAATAATAGTTATAAATACCTCACACCCCTTTTCCCCTTTTCCCTATTATGTCTCAACCCAAATGAAAAGAAAATTTTCACTCGTGTTTAAGGCTGATTTAGTAGGGACAAGTTGCACTCGTGTTTTTCCACTCTTTCCTTAGTGCAAGAATCAAACCCCAATTGAACTTTGGAAGTTCCTCAACACAAATTTACAACCACAAAGAAATAGAAGAAAAAAGGCACTTTTAAAGTAAGAAAAGAAACAAAGCTTAGAAAAGAACAAAATAAAATAGAAGAAGACTTGATTGTGAAACAAAGAACCAAACTTTTTTTTTTTAGTTTATAAAGATATGAACAACAAGAAAGCTGTGCTCTGATACCACCTGATGTGAATCCGATTATAGATTCAACAAATTTAGATCGTTTTCTTGTTGAACTTTCTCACAAATCCTAAGACCTCTTGTTTATAGAATATTGGCAATGAGAAGAACACCTCCAATAAATCGTCAAACAAGCAATCCTCGAAGAATGAAAGAATTCTTCCGAGAACAATACCTTTCTAATATTAAATTCAACAATCAATGGTATAGAAACCAAAAACCTTTGAATCACAACAAAATATTAAGTGATGATCCCAACCCCCAATCTAATCTAGTGAACCCAACAATGATAGATGTATCAAATCTAACACCTTTGAATTACAATGGAATAGAAAGAAGAGTTAAAAGCGCCACATTCAAATGGAAGAAGATTTGAATGATAAGCTGTTAGTTATGTAAGGAAAACTTACAAAACCCAATCTAGTTCAAAACTAGTACTTAAGGAAACTCCTTAACAAGTTTATAACTCTCCAAAATCTTCTTATTGAATAATACTTAGCTCCTTTTATAACAAAAAGGAGAACCTTACATGATAATAGTAATTTACAAACTAAAGTCTTAGACTTATAATGTTTTGCAAAACTAGTCCCTAACTTGACTTATTGACTTATGACTCTTAAAATACTAATAATAATCTGATTCCTATTCAAAAGCCACGAAATTATTAAGCTAAAATGAAAATAAAAGACTTAGAATTATTTTTGATGAAAACTAGTGACCATTTGGTTTCCCGGGTGGCTTTCCAACTTCAATTCTTGATATGTGAAGCATTGCACCTTTTCACATAAAAGAGAACATGTTCCAATGATGTTGGAATTCTGAAAAGTTGCTTTCTTGAGTCTTGGAACCGAAATGAAGAGCTTTGAAGGCTTTAAGTGAAAATTCATGCACCTAGAGAACTTGGAAAGTCTTCATTAACTAGTCTTCATGAATTTGACCACCAAGGCTAATCCAATGCTTCTAATTGACCCCAAAAACGTGTGGAAACATCCTAGAATGTTCCTTGAGTATTCTGAACTGATATGGGCCGAAAAAACATCTAATGGAATTGGACTTGCACCCAAAACTTGCTCTCGGGTTGGGTAGAACATAAGAATCAGCACTTGTGTTTTGTTGCACTCCATTTGGGCTGTGAAAGAGTGTGGAGCGCAGCCCATAAATCATTAGCTAGAAGCTTGGTCCAAGACTCCCACAAGATTATAGAGCTTGGGCTTGAATGAGGTGTAGTTGGACTGAGCTTCTTCTAATGATTTTGTAGCTAACTTGGACAAAGCCTCTTCCATCTTTTGCTTCCTTAGCCTTGTGAGAGGCCCAACTATATCTTGAATTGGACTTGGTGGAATGGATTTGTCTTGCTGGGCTTTAACTTTCTGAGCTTCACTTGAGTTGATGACCTTTTCGTCCACACACGAACTAGCTTGATTCCCATCACTATGAGATTGGGCAGATGGACGTCAAGATAGCTTTCCTTAATGGAAGTCTTGAGGAGACCATCTTTATGTAGCAACCAGAGGGTTTCATTGTTCAGGGCCAAGAGCACAAGGTATGCAGGCTTAGGAGATCCATTTATGGACTTAAGCAAGCATCCAGATCTTGGAACATCCATTTTGACGAGGTTATCCAGTCCTATGGATTCACTCAGTGTCCGGATGAGCAGTGTGTATATCGCAGGCATGTTGGTGATACGGTGGTGTTCCTCGTACTTTACATATATGACATCCTTCTGATTGGCAACAGTAAGAAGGTGTTGTCAGACGTAAAGGCATGGTTGTCCAGGCAATTTGATATGAAAGATTTGGGAGAGGCTGGACATATCCTTGGGATTAAGATTATTCGAGATCAAAGGATACGTTCTCTGACACTCTCCCAGGCATCTTATATAGACACTATTCTGGCCCGTTTTAACATGCAGAACTCCAAGAAGGGTTCACTGCCTTTCAAGCATGGGGTGCATTTGTCTAAGGAGTAGTGTCCCAAGACTGTTGAGGAGATCCATGCCATGTAGGCGGTACCTTATGCTTCTGCAGTGGGTAGCCTCATGTATACAATGTTATGTACGAGGCCTGATATTTGTTTTGCCGTTGGCATGGCTAGCAGATATCAGAGTAACCTTGGGAAGGCTCACTGGGAGGCAGTAAAATGCATTCTCAAGTACTTGCGCAGGACGAAAGATTATGTCCTAGTTTATAGAGCGCAGGAACTTGTACCGTTGGGTTAAACAAATTCGGACTTTCAAGGTAATATGGACAAGAGTAAGTCTACCTTTGGGTTTGTGTTTACTCTAGGAGGTAGAGCCATAGTATGGCGGAGTGTCAAGCAGAAATGCGTGGCGGACTCCACCACGGAGGCTGAGTATATTGTCGCATCAGAGGCAGCGAAAGAAGCTGTATGGCTCTGGAACTTCTTGGTGGACTTAGATGTGGTTCCTGAGTTGCCTAGGTCTATCATAGTTTATTGTGATAAAAATAGTGCAGTTGCTAACTCGAGGGAACCACGAGCCCACAAAGCGAGTAAACACATAGAGCGCAAGTACCACCTGATACGAGAGATCGTAAATAAGGAAGACGTGACCGTGGCAAAGATAGCATCAGATGACAACCTTGCAGATCCTTTCACAAATCCATTGACCCTAAAGGTCTTTGAGAGACATGTGGAGGGCATGGGAGTCAGATTCTTGAGGGAGCCATGTGATATGTCGTTCAATATACTTGCTATCATTTTGAATCAAAGCAAACTCATGGGTCCTAATTACATTGATTGGAAGCGTAACCTGGACATTGTCCTTAATGCTGAGGGTTACAAGTACGTGCTCGTTGAAGAGTGCCCCCCAGTGCCCACTGATGATTCCACTTCTGAGGAAAGAGAGAGAGGCTCACACTAGGTGGAAGAAAGCTGATGAGATGACCAGGTGCTACATCTTAGCTTCTATGTCGAGTGTACTACAGCACCAGTATCAGTTGATGACCTCAGCCTATGAGATGATGCTTAACTTCGGGGAGATATTCGGATATCAGGGCAGGGCAGCCAAGCAGTCAGCTATGATGTAACTCATGAATGCTAGGATGGCTAAGGGTACTTCAGTGAGGGATCACGTGTTGGACATGATCAGTTGCATCAATAAGATTGAGGTTTTGGGAGGTGACATCGATGGGGAGACCCAGGTTGATATCATTTCCAGATCTTGCCTCCCAGTTTTGAGCAGTTTCGGTTGAACTATAATATAGGCAAGCTCTCATATTCCCTTCCCGAGCTCATGACTGCATTGGTGTCTGCTGAAGGCCTCTTCGCTGAGAAGAAGCAAGCTTTGGCTACTGCTGGATCTTCAGGTTCCTCTGCTGGACCCAAAGCCAGGAAGTAAAGGAGGAAGAAGGGCCAGAAGGCAGGAGCTGATCTTGGACCGAAAGGTGGTGTTGCTAAAAAGCACAAGTCGAAAGGCAAGTGTTTCATATGTGACTGTTAGTTTTGAATACAGAAAAGCTATGGCTTGTATCAAAAACTAATATCCACATATGACATATCATTTTGTTTCAGTATTAAATTGTTCCATTATATCATAAAACTAGATAACGGGGTGTGGAAAGACACAGTAGATACCGTTATTGGTTAAAATATTGATATATAAAAAGTATGCTCGTAACTGAGATAGTCTAAACATACTATCGGTATAGGTAATCGTGTGGTTTGGAAATTAGTTTATCTAGACTAATTAAATCACACGGATATGCCAGGGGCATATTGAGCACGACCAGTTGGATAGAATTGAATTGTACTGATCAGCGTAGTCAATTCGGTCCTAATATTCAGTCTCTCAATCCCGAGATTGGGACGGGCGTGAGAGTTAGATATCTTATGCTTTGATTTGCCACAGAGTGTGGTCAATTGAGGCCTATATCGTGGTAGGTTGGGTATGCGGTGTTTAGCTTCTTACGTGCCGTTGCTAGTCGGAAGAATCCACGTACTGGTTCGCTGGGTTGATGGTGCTCCCGAGATGAGCTCGTAAGGTTTATTGTACTAAAACTGGCCAGTGGACTTTACGTCTGGTATAATAAGAAGGTCGAATGGTACTAATCTCGGATACCAAGAAGTCGGGGAATTAGTTTGTCAGTGATAAACCGACGAGCACTAGATCTTTGATGTGGGGAGATAGAAGAAAATATAGTGGCGCGATGTAAAGTCATTTTTGAGCGGTAGTTCCATAGTTAGTCTAATAGTGGTACGACTAATTATGTATTTGACTAATCGACAAAGTGAATTAATTAATCCTTAAGGTTTAATTAATATTTAATTGACAAAGTGGATTAAGAAATTAATTCTATATGAATTAATTAATCCTAAGGGTTCGATTAAATTAAATTAACGAAGTGGGTTAAGAAATTAATTCAAATGGGTCGATTGGAGTTGATTAGTCTAGGAAAGACTAAGCGGTCAATGAAAGTCAAACTAAAAGGCCAACTCAAAAGCCCACTAGGTCTCCTTAAGAGCTCCCTATAAATAGAAAGTTTAAGGCCAAAGAAACTTAAGAAAATCTTGCAAGACATTTTGTCTTCCTCTTAAGTGAGAAAGTTCTAGAGAGAGAGAGACTCTCTTCTCCTTTGAGTTTTTTTTCAAAAACGAACTTGGATTCTCACTTCTCGATTTACATTAAGTTGAAAGATCAAATTTTTAGCAAACCCATTGTTAGATTTCGATTAATAGTGTTGTCTGCTACTGGCCAAGTTCATTTTTGCCGGACTTCCTTTCTCGATTTTCATTGCTTTGTCCGGCAATCACTTCTAGTTATTCCAGGGTGCTTGATCCGTCTGGGTTTGTGTACTCTCCCTTGGGTTGGTGAACCACAATCCTGGCTGTCCAGATCGTGACCAGAGTTGAAGTGGGCAGCAGTTTTTGTGGGAAAAAGTTTCGATCTTTGGGCAGATTTAATCTTTTCGAGGGATTTTCTTTGTGGGTTTTCATGGGTTTTGGTAGCACACTTCGATAGATTATTGCCCACGCAATATTCAAAGTTTTCTTGGAGTTATCTTTCGGATTTTAGTGGTAATTACAAGCAAAAATTTGGTTTTTCTTATTACGTTGGACTTTGCTTCAAAGGTATAACCTTTATGTTTTTCGCTTTCAATTAAAGGTTGGCTCTTTGTGCATTGTTTGTGAATTTAATCAATTAAATAAGTATAAGTCTAGATCCGTTCATGGGAAAATGAATTTGAGCCTGAGCTTCGTCGAAAGTTTTCAATTCTGGAATGCATTGCACGAAAGTGAGATTTTTGATTTAGCCCGGGCTTGTTCTGTTTTCCTTTAGTGGCAAGTTAGGACACTGGAAGAATGACTGCCCAAAGCCTCGAGGTATTTCACCATAGTTACTAAGACGTGTTTAGCGACGATTCCCACGGATACTTGGTGTGTGGATTCGGGAGCCACTGATTATGTTTGTAATTCTTTGCAGGGTTTCCAAGTGACCCAGCTGCTTAGAGAGGGTGATTTGCATGTCTACCTTGGGGATACTACCAGAGTTTCAGTTGTTGCAGTGGGAGTAGTTTGTCTTTATTTCTCAGACTCTGTTTTACATTTGAGAGATTGTCTTTATGTACCCAGTTTTAGAAAGAACTTGCTTTCGATTTCTAAACTGCTTTTGAATGGTTATAAGTGTGTTTTTTCTGATAATTATGTTTTTATTAGAAAGAACTAGAAACTTATATGTGTGCATTGGTTGACAATTTTTTTTAATTAAGACAAACTCCCTAATAGTGCAAAACACAGAAACTAATAACCCATAATCGAATCATAATAAGAGAAATGAGTTTTCCCCTTTGAATCAGACATATCTTTGGCACATGAGACTAGGTCATATCAACCTTAGTATGATTCAGAGGTTGGTCAATGATGGGTTTTTATACTCATTCGATATTGACAGTTTTCCTACCTGTGAGTCCTGCTTGGAGGGTAAAATGACCAAGAGGCCTTTCAAGGCAAATGGGGTATAGAGCCAAAGAGGTTTTAGAGTTGGTTCATTCTGACTTGTGTGGGCCTATGTCAGTTCGGGCTAGAGGAGATTATGAGTATTTCGTGACATTCACAGATGACTACTTTAGATATGGATACATATACCTGATGCACCACAAGTCTGAATGTTTTGGAAAGTTCAAAAAGTTTAAGGCTGAGGTGGAGAAGCATCTGGGTAAGAGTATCAAAACCGTGCTTGATTTGACATTTCCTAAGAATCGACTTGACGAAATCCCCTAGGTTTGGGATTACTCTCTGATAATGGATCAGATTGCACCAATAGCAATCCGTTTTCTTCCATTTTTTTCCTATTCTAAGATAAGAATTCAATAATTCCTTAATCCACGTCGATTTGATCGTGGTGGTGAATACCTCTCTAGTGAATTTAGGTCCTATTTGTCAGAGAAGGGTATTCAGTCTTAGTTGTCTGCACTTGGCACACCCTAGTAGAACGGTGTAGCAGAAAGGAGGAACAAGACTCTTATGGATATGGTTAGATCGATGATGAGTTATATAGTGAGTTTCCCAACTCGTTTTTAGGGTTATGCCTTAGAGACAACATGTTATCTCCTTAATCTCGTATCATCTAAATTTGTGCATACGACACCCCTAGAGTTGTGGACTGGGTGAAAGCCTAATCTGAGACATCTCAGGATTTGGGGTTGTCCAGCACATGTGCTCGAGGCAGATAAAGGTAGTATATTTTATAGTCCTCTGGATCAGAAGGTGGTGGTCAGCACCAATGCTAGATTTCTTGAGGCTGACTATATTTTGGATCAAAAGCCAAGCAGCAAGGTAGTATTAGAAGAGCTTAGGGGTCAGTTGAGTTTTCCAAATGCACAAGTACAGGATGACACACCACAGAGTACTGCACGCACTATCACAGATGATGCACCTACACAGGCTGTGCCTCGTCGTAGTGGGAGGGTTGTCAGACAGCCCGAGAGGTACACGGGTTTGGGCGAGTCTTCGGACTTTATCCTTGTTACTCATGAACTAGACCCAGTTAGCTACAATGAGGCTCTCCAGGATAAAGATGCAGATTCTTGGCAGAGAGTAATGATTGCTGAGATGGGTTCAATGGACTCAAATCATGTCTGGGAGTTGGTAGAGCTTCCTGATGGGTTTCGACCTATTGGGTGCAAATGGATCTACAAGCGAAAAAGATGATCTGATTGGACGGTTGAGACCTTCAAGGCTAAGCTAGTGGAGAAAGGGTATACTCAAAAAGAGGGTATCGATTATAAGGAGACCTTTTCCCCGGTAGCTATGCTTAAGTCGATCCGAATTCTCTTGGCAATAGCTACTCATATGGATTATGAGATTTGGCAGATGGATGTCAAGACAGCTTTCCTTAATGGAAGTCTTGAGGTGAGCATCTTTATGCAGTAACCAGAGGGTATCATTGTTCAGCGCCAAGAGCACAAGGTTTGCAGGCTTAAGAGGTCCATCTATGAACTTAAGCAGGCATCCAGATCTTGGAACATCCGTTTTGACGAGGTCATCCAGTCCTATGGATTCACTCATAGTCCGGATGAGTAGTGTAGATACCACATGCGTGATGGTGATTTGGTGGTGTTTCTCGTACTTTACGTAGATGACATCCTTCTGATTGGCAACAGTAGGAAGGTGTTGGCAGAGTAAAGGCTTGATTGTCCAGGTAGTTTGATATGAAGGACTTGGGAGAGGCTGGACATATCCTATCCTTGGAATCAAGATTATTTGAGATCGTAGGAGACTTTCACTGACGCTCTCTCAGGCTTCATACATAGACACAATTCTGGATCATTTTAACATGCAAAACCCCAAGAAGGGTTCACTACCTTTCAGGCATGGAGTGCATTTATCAAAGGAGCAGTGTCCCAAGGCTACCGAGGAGATAGATGCAATGAAGGCGGTACCCTATGCATCTAGGGTAGTCTCATGTATGCTATGTTATATACTAGGCTTGATATTTGCTTTGTCGTTGGCATGGTTAGCAGATATCAGAATAACCCTGGGAAGGTTCATTGAGAGGCGGTCAAATGCATCCTTAAGTACTTGCACAGGATGAGAGATCACGACTGGATTTATCAAGCACAGGAGCTAGTTCCATTGGGTTACATAGATTTGGACTTTCAAGGTGATATAGACAAGAGTAAGTCTACCTCTGGGTTTGTGTTTACTCTAGGAGGTGAAGCCATAGTATGACGGAGTGTCAAGCAGAAATGTGTGGCAGACTCTGTTGGTGAATGTGCCCTAATGAGGGCTATTTATGTAAATATACTTTGAGGGTATTTATGTAAATAAGATATTTGTCGCTTGATTGATTGTTTATCAAATGAGTTAATTTCATGATAGTAATATCCTTGTGCATATTTAAATTCATGAAATCGATCCGCCAAAAGAAACACTCCATGGACTAATTAGATCATGAGTGATTCTTTTGAGTAGTACTGGTACTAGGATCCTTAGACTAGAAATCACTACATAGTCTTAGGTGAATTGTAGTGTGCTTTGACATACGCCTAACGGGGCCGTAACAGGTTGCCAAGTACGGGTATGATTGGGTACACTATGAGACACGCTAAGGTATGTAGGTAAAGTGATGGGACTACAAATCTCTCTTAAGTGAGAGATGATATCTTGGCCACTTGATAGTGAACTGAAAAAGTGCATGGCCATGCCCAAGGAATGATAAGGATATCATTTGCTTGATGGATTCAGTGTCACTAAGAGATCAAGTAAACGTTTAGCTACATAAGGATGATGGTTCCATGCCTTATGCTAAACTGGATATCGATGTAGAGGATCGTACGCAGTTTGCTCGGAAAGGTTGTGTTGAATCTCCATTCGACCCTCCATTCTGAATTGGGTAGTCATTATGTCTTGCTAGAGACCACTAATGACTTATGGATTAATCAATAAGATTGAGTTATCCGTTGCCAATTTGGAATGGGCCTACAGGATCGCACATAAGAAAGTTCAATGATGCAGAATAAGGATTCTTGCCTACAATAAGTATAATTGTTATACTTAAATAAATAAGATTTAATTAAATGGTTTAATTAAATATTATTGGAAAGGTCTATGGTATTAATTAATAGTTAATTAATTACCTGAGAATAATTGGGATGGGCTGATAAATCAAGGGACTTAATTGCAATTGAAGTTCTTGACCCATCAGCCTGATCCATGGGTCATGGGTTGATCCATGGGCTTGGTGTATAACCCAAATCATTAAAGTATTATTTAAGGCTGATTTGGAATTAGTAAATATTATTTAAATACTGACTTGGAATCAGTTAAATAATATTTGGTAATAATACTGATTTGGAAAATTACTAAAATCAGTTAAGTTATAATTGGATAAATTACAATACTGATTTTGGAAATTAATTCTCTACAAATATCCTAGGGATATAATTGTAGGATGATGATTTGGAATTTAAGAAAATTCAAATCAGCCAAAATACACAGGATTTCCCAAAATTCTCTGGGTAGGCAAGATTGGCTAGCACCAACCTGCGAAGGCTTTCGTGCTTGAAAGTCGAGGATCCTTCGAGGAAGGATTTTGGAGACAACAAAACGCCATCTTCTCAGAGGAGCCAGGCGACGTGCGCAACCGATTACGCTTCAAGGGTAAGACCCGATCCTTAGTGTTTAGGATTCCGCCGTTTAATTAGATTAAACGCCTAAACAAATCCCAACAGTGGTATCAGAGCTAGGTTCCTAATTTTAGTGTTAAAACTAAAATTAATTAATTAAACAATTGGTTTGTTTTGAAAAATCAATTCTTTATTATTGATAGCCAAATTGGAAATTGCTTTCTGGTTTTTGGCTTTGGTATCGGGTTTTTTTTTTTTGAAAAATATTATCACCGAAAACTGGGTTTTTCCTTGGGCTGTTATAATTGTTCGCCGGGCTTCAAGGGGCTGGAATCAAATTGATTTTCTGAAAAATTGATTTCGATTACCCGCAAACTGGGTTTATGAATTTTGGCTGAACTGGATTTATGAATTTCGGCAAACTGGGTTTATGAATTTTGGCTGAACTGGGTTTATGAATTTTGGCAAACTGGGTTTATGAATTTCGGTTACCCGCAGAGAGGGTCACCGGAACTGTTGTTTTCAAATCGAAAATGGTTTCTGGGTTTTGAAACAATCTCACCGGAATGGATTTTGAAATGGGATTTCGATCTCGTTTTTTTTTTTTTGTTTATATTTCATCGCCGGAAATCTATGAATTGTTGTGTTGATTTGGTTTCTGGTTTTTGCTCTCGAAAATGTTTCGGTCTTGGGTGATTTAAAACTTTGGTTTTGTTTCAAATTTTTTTTTGGTTTCTGGGTATAGGAAACCCTCGTCGGGATTTGAAGGCAGAAATCTGGGTTTTTCGTTTCGAATTGTTTTGAAACTCGGTTTGTTTTGGTTAAATAATTCTGGGCTCTTGTCTGCTTCGCTAGAAAAATGTTTTTTTGGTCAGAAGAGAACAAAAAATGGTTTTGGTTTCGCCGGGAAAACTCGAATACCGGAAAGGTTCCGGGCGTTTCGTTTCTCTCGTGCCGGTGGCCGACAAAAAGCCAGAAACTTTCCGTCTTGGTTCGTCGATCGCCGCTGCTTCGCCATCTTCGATCAAGTCTTCTTCGTTGGACGAGGAGGAAGCGATCAGGAAGGAGATGGCCGGAGAGGACGACCGGCGTTTGACGCCGGCGAGTCGAGGAGGCCGATGGAAAATTCGAGGAAGGAGAAGGGCTGGTGGCGGCTGGGGCAAGAAACCCTAATGGGTGAAATGACCAATATACCCCTCCGCCCAAGAACCCTAATTGGCTGAGAAGGCCGCGGGAGCAGGAACCCTAAAAAGGGTGAATTTACCATAATGCCCCCGCCACAGCCTCTAATTACCAAAAGGGAATGCAGATTTTAAAATGGTTTTAAAGTTGCATAATGGTCCCTGGACTTTGAGTCCTCCTCAAAACCCTAGCCCAGAATTTTATTTAAATTACTAAATTGCCCCAAAAAGTTTCAGAAAATTAAAATTTTAAAATTTTCTGAATTTTATTTAATAAGATTTTAATTAAATAGTCTTATTAGATAAAGATAGGATTAATTTAGAATTTTATCCTATAAGTTTAAATTTATCTTAATTAGATAATTAGATAAATTTTAAAATAATTATTTTAATTAGATTATAATAATTAGAAAAAGATAAATAAATAAAGACTGAATTGTAAAAAAGGTCATCATACTTTGGTAAAGTTTAGGTTTTGGTCACTAACATTTCAATATTCAAAAAAGGTCACTAACTTTAGCATTTGAATTTTAGTTTTGGTCATTCCGTTAGAATGAATCGTTAAGTCCACTAACAATCCTATATTTGGAGGGTATTTTTGTCCATTCATTAATGCTGTACACATGCTGCTCGCGCTACAGTAACGCGCTACAGTTATTTTTTTTAACGCATAGCCTTTTTTTAAAAAAATATATTTTTTTAAAAAAATACTATTTTTAAAAAAAAGTATTTTTTTTAAAAAGTATATTTTTTAAAAAAAGGCTATGCGTTAAAAAAAAAGAACTGTAGCGCGTTACTGTAGCGTGCACTGTAGCGCGAGCAGCATGTGTACAGCATTAATGAATGGACAAAAATACCCTCCAAATATAGGATTGTTAGTGGACTTAACGGTTCATTCTAACGGAATGACCAAAACTAAAATTCAAATGCTAAAGTTAGTGACCTTTTTTAAATATTTAAAAGTTAGTGACCCAAACCTAAACTTTACCTAAGTATGATGACCTTTTTTACAATTCACTCATAAATAAATAAATAATTAATTAATTAGATTAATTAATTAGTTTAAATTTTGAATTGTTATTTATTTATTTTATTTTAATTTTGATGCTTATTTAAATTGTTTAAATTTTATTTAAAGCATCATAATTATGCAAGCATGTTCATGCATCATTTTGGATAAATGTAAAATGAACAGAATGATTGATTAAAATTGATCATGACACGATCAATTTTAATTCTGTAATAGTTACACAATTCTTAAAATTAATCGGCTTAAATTAAAACAAGCTTGTATGAGCATATGCATTTTATGTGTTTCAAAGCATGAATTGGGCTTTTAATTTTAACGTTTTAAAAGTTGGGGCATGCGAGCCAATTTTGAATTTGGGCTTGCGTGCCTATAAAAAACTCATCATGTAATAGTTAGGCCCAAAAGGAGGTTCCAAGAGGAGTCCATGGTGGAGCCCAGGAGCGGAGGCCCAAACATGAAGATTTTAAAAGGCCCTGTAATAGATTAGAGCCCAGTTCATCGCTTTAATTCATTTCTTTTACTTATGCAAATGAATGATAAACGAAAATGCATGTTAAGCCGATCAAACTTAAATCCCAAAAACCCAAGATTTTGCTTCCATACTTGAGGGCCCGCCAGAGTGTCGAACGTCTGATGGACTTGGAGAGCCCAAGGGCCTCAGGTTTTCTTCATGCGGCGGGTTGTCACATAATAGTACCCAACTTTATCACTACCATTAATGAGTGGAAAAACTGTTTGGGTATTAGATGCTCAACTTTATCACTACCACTTGTTATGGAAAAACTGTGTGGGTGTCTGTTGATGTGATGCCTTGAGGGATGGTTTAACTTGGGAAAATTAATCCTAGCTTGACCCGATAAGTTGACTAGGGATTAATTTTGCAAAGATAGGATGGTGTCAAACATTTGGAATGTTCATCCTATCGCCGAAAAGTTGCATGGTATGCAATTGGAAAGCGTTAAATTACATGGAATGTAATTTGAACGTTGCCTACCAGAAGAGCCCGATCCCTACTATACTTGCCAAAGCAAGACTGGGGTTGACTCTTTGTGGATTTTCGGCCCACAATCTAGCACCAACACAAAATTGTTAGGGATTTCAATTTTGGCTATTGTGGAAAACATTTTTCAAAAACTCATTCTAATATTTTGCATTTACTCTCTGTAGAAATGGCATCATCTAGCACAAATGTTATCTTTACTCTAAGAAGTATATTGGATAAAGATAAATTGGTTGGACCAAACTTCTTAGATTGGGAAAGAAACGTGAGAATAGTTCTCAAACAAGAAAGGAAACTACATGTCTTAGAGACCGCTTTACCTGAACCACCACAAAATGCTTTGGCAAATGTTCAACGAGCCTGGGATAAGTTGAAAAGCGACTCCGATGATGTGACGTGCTTGATGCTCGCGTCTATGACAGGCGAGCTTCAAAAGCAGTTCATGAATTTGGAAGCGTTTCGAATTTATGAGTCACTGACGGAAATGTTTCGTGAACAAGCTTCAGGTATCTTTGTTATAGAAATAAATCTTTCTATGTCCTCCTCATGGGTATTAGATACTGGTTGTGGGGCTCACATTTGTACTAATGTGCAAGGACTCAGAAATAGAAGGATAACAAAGAAAGGTGAAGTAGATCTCCGAGTGGGCAATGGGGCAAGAGTTGCTGCTGTTGAAGTTGGAGATTACACTCTGTCTTTACCTTCTGGTTTAAATATCGAACTTGAAAATTGTTATTATGTACCTGCTTTGAGCAGAAATATTATTTCAGTTTCAAGTTTAGATAATAAAGGTTTTCGATTTATTATAGAGAATAATTCGTTATCTTTATATCGAAATTATATTTTATACGGAGTTGCAAATATGTGTAACGGTCTGTATGTCTTGGATTTGACCCAAGAAAAACCAGTCTATAACATAGAAAAGAAAGCTAAATCATCTAAAAATGATTTAAGTCCAACTTACCTTTGGCATTGTCGATTAGGCCATGCAAATGAAAAGCGAGTTCAAAAGCTTCACAAGGATGGAGTGCTTGGTTCATTTGATTTTGAATCATATGATACCTGCGAACCCTGCTTGCAAGGCAAAATGACAAAGAGTCCTTTCAACAAGAAAGGTGAAAGAACAAGTGAGCTATTGGCCCTAATACATACGGATGTATGTGGACCAATGAGCACACAAGCCAGAGGTGGATTTGAATACTTCGTCACTTTTACTGATGACTATAGTAGATATGGTTACGTCTACTTAATGAGGTACAAAAGTGAAACCTTTGAAAGGTTCAAAGAGTTTAAAAATGAAGTAGAGAATCAGTTGGATAGAAGGATTAAGGCTATTCGCTCCGATCGGGGAGGTGAATACCTTAGTGATGAGTTCGATGGCTATCTAAAACAGTGTGGAATTGTTTCACAGCTGACTCCACTGGGAACACCTCAATGGAATGGTGTATCCGAAAGGAGAAATCGGACCTTATTAGATATGGTTCGATCAATGATGGGCCTAGCAACTCTCCCTACATCCTTTTGGGGTTATGCTCTCCTTTCTGCTGCCTATTTATTGAATCGTATTCCATCTAAGGCAGTAGATAAGACTCCATATGAGATATGGATGGGTCGGAAGCCCTATATGTCCTATCTACGAGTTTGGGGTTGTCAAGCCCATGTAAAGCGTTTACAAACTAATAAGCTTGAACCCAAAACTGACAAATGCCTATTTGTGGGATATCCTAAGGAAACCAAAGGATATCAATTCTACAACCCAACTGAGAACAAAGTGTTCGTTGCTCGAGGAGCCACTTTCTTAGAGAAAGAATTTCTGTACAAGAAAGACAGTGGGAGTAGAATAGAACTCGGAGAAGTTCAAGAACCACAAGAGAATGTAGAACGATCTACAGAAACTCAGATGGAAGTTGACATGGAAACTCATGAAGATGAGCAACCTGAGTCAACAACACAAGAACCTAGAAGGTCTAGTAGATCTCGTCATGAACCCGAGAGATACGGATTTCTCGTGACTGACGATCAAGATTTGATCTTGGTGGACTCTAATGAGCCCGCGTTACAAACAGGTTTTAGAAAGTCCGGATTCCGGTAAATGGCTAGAAGCCATGGAATCTGAAATGCAATCCATGAGGGACAATAAAGTGTGGACTTTGATTGACCCTCCTGTTCAGGCAAAGGTTGTCGATTGCAAGTGGATTTTCAAGTTAAAACCTGGCGGGATCTTCAAGGCACGACTAGTGGCTAAAGGTTTCAGACAGACTCATGGTATAGACTATGATGAAACCTTCTCTCCTGTCGTGATGCTCAAGTCCATTAGGACAATGCTTGCCATAGCAGCATATTTTGACTATGAGGTATGGCAGATGGATGTTAAGACGGCTTTCCTGAATGGAAACCTACTCGAGGATGTTTATATGAAACAACCCGAGGGATACATCGATCAAAAGCATCCTAATCGAGTATGTAAGCTTCAGAGGTCTATCTATGGACTAAAGCAAGCATCTCGAAGTTGGAATCTTCGTTTTGATACGGATTTATCAAGAACGAAGATGAGCCTTGTGTTTACAAGAAAGTTAGTGGGAGCAAGATTGTTTTCCTTGTCCTATATATGTGGACGACATCCTGCTCGTAGGAAATGACATTCCTTTGATGAAAGACATCAAACAATGGTTGGGGAGTGTATTTTCTATGAAAGATTTAGGAGAAGCTGAGACGATACTAGGTATCAAGATCTATAGAGATAGGTCTAAAAGGCTTCTGGGGCTAAGTCAAGAAGGGTACATAGACAAGATATTGAAAAGATTCAATATGTCTAACTCAAAAAATGGTAAGATACCATTTAGACATGTCCTTCTCTTGAAGAAGAACCAAGGTCCTTCAACAAGAGAGGAGAGGGATACAATGAGTAGAGTCCCATATGCTTCGGCAATAGAATCTATCATGTATGCCATGTTGTGTACCCGTCCGGATGTTACACATGCACTTAGCATGACTAGCAGATACCAACAAGATCCAAGGATGGATCATTGGACTGCAGTCAAAGCAATCCTGAAGTACTTACGAAGAACTAAAGGATTAATGCTAGTGTATGGAGGACAAGAACAGCTCATTGTACAAGGTTACGCTGATGCTGCTTTCCAAACAGATCAAGATGACATGAAGTCACAATCAGGCTACGTGTTTAGTCTGAATGGCGGTGCAATAAGTTGGAAAAGCTCAAAGCAAGATACAACAGCCGATTCTACAACAGAGTCTGAGTACATTGATGCATCAGATGCTGCAAAGGAAGCTGTTTGGCTGAGAAAATTCGTGTCAGACATCGGAGTGATACCGAGTATCCAAGATCCGATAGAACTTTTCTGTGACAATAACGGGGCCATCGCACAAGCTAAGGAGCCTCGGTCACACCAGAAAACCAAACACATACTCAGAAGGTTTCACCTCATCCGAGAGATCATTGATCGAGGAGATGTGAAAGTGTGCAAAATAGGGTCAGACGACAATATAGCAGATCCTCTCACAAAAGCTCTACCACAGTCAAAGTTTGATAGACATGTAATAGAGCTTGGTCTTAAACAGTTTAGGACATAGCCCTTCATCGGGCAAGTGGGAGATTGTTGGTGAATGTGCCCTAATGAGGGCTATTTATGTAAATATACTTTGAGGGTATTTATGTAAATAAGATATTTGTCGCTTGATTGATTGTTTATCAAATGAGTTAATTTCATGATAGTAATATCCTTGTGCATATTTAAATTCATGAAATCGATCCGCCAAAAGAAACACTCCATGGACTAATTAGATCATGAGTGATTCTTTTGAGTAGTACTGGTACTAGGATCCTTAGACTAGAAATCACTACATGGTCTTAGGTAAATTGAAGTGTGCTTTGACATACGCCTAACGGGGCCGTAACAGGTTGCCAAGTACGGGTATGATTGGGTACACTATGAGACACGCTAAGGTATGTAGGTGAAGTGATGGGACTACAAATCTCTCTTAAGTGAGAGATGATATCTTGGCCACTTGATAGTGAACTGAAAAAGTGCATGGCCATGCCCAAGGAATGATAAGGATATCATTTGCTTGATGGATTCAGTGTCACTAAGAGATCAAGTAAACGTTTAGCTACATAAGGATGATGGTTCCATGCCTTATGCTAAACTGGATATCGATGTAGAGGATCGTACGCAGTTTGCTTGGAAAGGTTGTGTTGAATCTCCATTCGACCCTCCATTCTGAATTGGGTAGTCATTATGTCTTGCTAGAGACCACTAATGACTTATGGATTAATTAATAAGATTGAGTTATCCGTTGCCAATTTGGAATGGGCCTACAGGATCGCACATAAGAAAGTTCAATGATGCAGAATAAGGATTCTTGCCTACAATAAGTATAATTGTTATACTTAAATAAATAAGATTTAATTAAATGGTTTAATTAAATATTATTGGAAAGGTCTATGGTATTAATTAATAGTTAATTAATTATCTGAGAATAATTGGGATGGGCTGATAAATCAAGGGACTTAATTGCAATTGAAGTTCTTGACCCATCAGCCTGATCCATGGGTCATGGGTTGATCCATGGGCTTGGTGTATAACCCAAATCATTAAAGTATTATTTAAGGCTGATTTGGAATTAGTAAATATTATTTAAATACTGACTTGGAATCAGTTAAATAATATTTGGTAATAATACTGATTTGAAAAATTACTAAAATCAGTTAAGTTATAATTGGATAAATTACAATACTGATTTTGGAAATTAATTCTCTACAAATATCCTAGGGATATAATTGTAGGATGATGATTTGGAATTTAAGAAAATTCAGATCAGCCAAAATACACAGGATTTTTCAAAATTCTCCGGGCAGGCAAGATTGGCTAGCACCAACCTGCGAAGGCTTTCGTGCTTGAAAGTAGAGGATCCTTCGAGGAAGGATTTTGGAGACAACAAAACGCCATCTTCTCAGAGGAGCCAGGCGACGTGCGCAACCGATTACGCTTCAAGGGTAAGACCCGATCCTTAGTGTTTAGGATTCTGCCGTTTAATTAGATTAAACGCCTAAACAAATCCCAACAGACTCCACCATGGAGGCTGAGTACATTGCCGCATCAGAGGGAGCGAAAGAAGTTGTATAGCTCAGGAACTTCCTCGTGGACTTAGATGTGGTCCCTGAGTTGCCAAGGTCTATTACAGTTTATTGTGATAACAATGGTGCAGTTGCTAACTCAAGGGAACCACGAACCCACAAGGCGAGTAAACACATAGAGCGCAAGTACCACCTAATACGAGTGATTATAAAGAGAGGAGACGTGACCGTGGCAAAGATAGCATCAGGAGACAACTTTGCAGATCCTTTCACAAAGCCATTGGCCTCAAAGGTCTTTGAGAGACATATGAGTGAGCTTTAAGAGTGTTCTGTAGCTTTAATTATGACAGCAGTGTAATAAAGTGGGTTGAACAGTGTTTTTGTATTTCAGAGCATAGCTTCGAGTATTAGTGGGAGGTTGTTAGTTTTGAATACTAGAAAGCTATTTGCTTATATCAAAAACTAATACTCAGTCGACATATTATTTTGTTTCAGTATTAAATTTGTTCCATTATATTATATAACTAGATAACGAGGTGTAGAAAAGCACAGTAGATCTCATTATTGGTTAAAATATTGATATATAAATAGATGCTCATAACTGAGATAGTTTGAACATACTATCGGTATAAGTTATTATGTGATTTGGAAATTAGTTTCTCTAGACTAATTAAATCATATGGATGTGCCCGGGCATATTGATCACGACCAATTCGGGATTGAATTAACTTGTACTGATCGGCGTAGTTAATTCGATCTTTAGTATTCTAATCTATTAATCCCTAGATTGGGACGAGGATGAGAGTTAGATATCGTATGCTTTGATTTGCCAAAGGTTGCGGTCAATTGAGGCCTAAATCTAGGTAAGTTGGGTATGCGGTGTTTGGCATCTTGTGTGTCATTGCTAGTCGAAGGAATCCACGTACCGGTTTGTCGGGTTGATGGTGCTCCCAAGATGAGCTCATAAGGTTTATTATACCAAATCTGGCCAATGGACTTTACGTCCGATATAATAAGAAAGTCGAGTGGTACTAATCTTGGATACCAAGAAGTCGGTGAATTAATTTGTCAGTAAATTAATGAATCGACGAGCACTAGATCTTTGATGTGTGGAGATAGAAGAATAATAAAGTGAGTGCGAAGTAAATTCATTTTTTAGCGGTATTTCCATAATTGGTCCGTTAGTGGTACGACTAATTATGCTTTTGACTAATCGACAAAGAGAATTAATTAATTCTAAAGGTTTAATTAATATTTAATTGACAAAGTTGTTATTCTAAATAATCCTTAGGATTCGATTTGTTGGGATCGGAGGCATGATTTTCAAAATTTTTACGCAGCGGATTCATGCCAATTCCAATTTTAGTGTTTCAATAATCCTACGTTTAAAGCTTCTAAAGCTTACCTTCGTAGCGTAATCGGTTGTCGCATCTGGATCCTTGTTTGATGTTGGTCCAAGTCTTCTGCTCCGGTTATGTTTGTCACCACCAAAATCCTTTCTTGAGGATTCTCTACTTTCAAGCACTGAAACTCTTTGCAGATTCGGTGCTAGCCGTTTTTTGCCTACAGAGAGAATTTTTGGGATATTGTGTATAATTTGCTTGTTCTAATTTTTTCTGATTGAAACCCTTATACCTTCTACAATAATATCCCTAGGATATTTGTAGAATCAAAGTTTCCAAAATCAGTATTGTAATCAATCAATTATTACATTACTGATTTAATTAGATTCCAAATCAATTTTATTACCAAATATTATTTTACTGATTCCAAATCAGTATTAATTAAATAATATTTACTGATTCCCAATCAGTATTAAATAATACTTTAATGATTTGGGTCATAAACCAAGCCCATGGATCAACCCATGACCCATGGACCAGGCTGATGGGATAAGAATCTCAATTGCAATTAAGTCCCTTGATTTATCAGCCTATCCCAATTGTTCTCAGATAATTAATTAACTCTTAATTAATACCACATAACTTCTCAATAATATTTAATTAAACCATTTAATTAAATCTTATTTATTTAAGTATAACAATTATAATTATTGTAGGCAAGAATACTTATTCTGCATCATCGAACTTTCTTATGTGCGATCCTGTAGGCCAATTCTAAATTTGTAATGGATAACTCAATCTCATTGATTAATCCATAAGTCATTAGTAGTCTCTAGTAACACATAATGACTACCCAATTCTAAATGGAGGGTCGAATGGTGATTCAACACAACCTTTCCGAGCAAACTGCGTACGATCCTCTACATTGATATCCCGTTTAGCATAAGGCATGAAACCATCATCCTTATATAGCTAAACGTTTACTTGATCTCTTAGTAACACTGAATTCATCAAACAAATGACAACACTAATCATTCCTTGGGCACGGCCATGCACTTCTCAGTTCACTATCAAGTGGCCTATCATCTCTCAATTAAGAGAGACTTGTAGTCTCATCACTTCACCTACATACCTTAGCGTGTCTCATAGTGTACCCAATCATACTCATGCTTGGAAACCTGTTACGGCCCCATTAGGTGTATGTCAAAGCACACTATAATTCACCTAAGACTATGTAGTGAGTTCTGGTCTAAGGATCCTTGTACGAGTACTACTCCAAATAATCACTCATGATCTAATCAGTCCATGGAGGGTTTCTCTTAGCGGATCGATTTCATGAAATTAAATATGCACAAGAATATCACTATCATGAAATTAACTCATCTGATTATAACATCAATCAAAATGAAAAATATCTATACAGCCTCAAAAGGGCACATACACCAACAATCTCTGACTTGCCCGTTGAAGGGCTAAGTCCTAAACATTTTATGTCCAAGCTCTATTACATGTCTCTCAAACTTTGACTGTGGTAGAGTTTTTGTGAGAAGATCTGCTATATTGTCGTCTGACCCTATTTTGCATACTTAAACATCTCCTTGATCGACGATCTCTCGAATAAGGTGATAACGTCTGAGTATGTGTTTGGTCTTCTGGAGTGACCGGGCTCCATTGCTTGTGCGATGGCCCTGTTATTATCACAGAAGAAGTCTATCAGATCTTGGATACTCGGTATCACTCTGATGTCTGACACAAAGTTCCTCAACCAAACAGCTTCCTTTGCAGCATCTGATGCAGCAATATACTCAGATTATGTTGTAGAGTCGGCTATGGTATCTTGCTTCGAGCTTTTCTAACTCACCGCACCGCCATTCAGGTTAAAAACGTAGCCTGATTGTGACTTCATGTCATCTTGATCAGTCTGGAAAGCAACATCGGCATAACCTTGTACGACGAGCTGTTCTTATCCTCCGTACACTAGCATTAATCATTTAGTCCTTCGCAAGTACAGGATTGCCTTGACTGCAGTCCAGTGATCCATACTTGGATCTTGTTGGTATCTGCTTGTCATGCTTAGTGCATGTACGACATCCGGGTGGGTACATAACTTGGCATACATGATAGATCCTATTGCCGAAGTATGGGACTCTACTGATCGCATCCCTCTCCTCTGTAGTAGAAGGACATTGGTTCTTCTTTAAGAGGATGCCATGTCTGAATGGTACCATATCATTCTTAGAGTTAGACATATTGAATCTATTCAATATATTGTCTATGTACCCCTTCTTGACTTAGTCCCAGAAGCCTTTTAGACCTATCTCTATAAATCTTGGTACCTAGTATCATTTCGGCTTCTCCTAAGTCTTTCATAGAAAATACACTCCCCAACCACTGTTTGATGTCTTTCATCATGGGAATGTCATTTCCTATAAGTAGGATGTCGTCCACATATAGGACGAGAAAAACATTCTTGCTCCTACTAACCTTCTTGTATACACAAGGCTCATCTTCGTTCTTTATGAAGTTGTAACCTTTTACTGCCTTGTCAAAACGAAGATTCTAACTTCAAGATGCTTGCTTTAGTCCGTAAATAGACCTCTAAAGCTTGCATACTCGATTTGGATGCTCTTGATCGATGTATCTCTCGGGTTGTTTCATTAAACATCCTCGAGTAGGTTTCCATTCAGGAAAGCCGTCTTAACATCCATCTGTCATATCTCATATCATAATATGCAGCTATGGCGAGCATAGTCCGAATGGACTTGAGCATCACGACAGGGGAGAAGGTTTCATCATAGTCAATACCATGAGTCTGTCTGAAACCTTTAGCCACTAGTCGTGCCTTGAAGATCTAGCCAGGTTTTAACTTAAAAATCCACTTGCAATCAACAACCTTTGCCTGAACAGGAGGGTCAATCAAAGTCCACACTTTATTATCCCTCATGGGTTGCATTTCAGATTCCATGGCTTGTAGCAATTTATCTGAATATGGACTTTCTAAAACCTGTCTGTAGGTCATAGGCTCATCAGAGTCCACCAAGATCAAATCTTGATCATCAGTCATGAGAAATCCGTATCTCTGGGGTTGTTAACGAGATCTACCAGATCTTATAGGTTCTTGTGTTGTTGGCTCAGGTTGCTCATCTTCATGAGTTTCCATGCCAACTTCCATATGAGTTTATGTAGATGATTCTACACTCTCTTGTGGGTCTCGAACCTCTTCGAGTTCTATTTTACTCCCACTGTCTTTCTTGTACAGAAAGTCTTTATCTAAGAAAGTAGCTCCTCGAGCAACGAACACTTTGTTCTCAGTTGGGAGGTAAAATTGATATCCTTTGGTTTCCTTAGGATACCCCACAAATAGGCATTTGTCAGTTTTGGGTTCAAGCTTATTACTTTGTAAACGCTTTACATAAGCTTGACAACCCCAAACTCATAGATAGGACATATAAGGCTTTTGGCCCAACCATATATCATATGGAGACTTATCTACTGCCTTAGATGGAATACGGTTCAATAAGTAGGCAGCCGAAAGGAGAGCATAACCCCAAAAGGATGTAGGGAGAGTCGTTTGGCCCATCATTGATTGAACCATAACTAATAGGGTCTGATTCCTCCTTTCAGATACACTATTCCATTGAGGTGTTCCTGGTGGAGTCAGCTATGAAACAATTCTACACTGTTTTAGATAGCCATCAAACTCATCACTAAGGTATTCACCTCCCCGATCGAAGTGAATAGCCTTAATCCTTCCATCCAACTGATTCTCTACTTCGTTTTTAAACTCCTTGAACCTTTCAAAAGTTTCACTTTTTTGCCTCATTAAGTAGACATAGCCATATCTACTATAGTCATCGATAAAAGTAACGAAGTATACGAATCCACCTCTGGCTTGTGTACTCATTTGTCTACATACATTCGAGTGTATTAGGGCCAATAGCTCACTAGTTCTTTCGCCTTTCTCATTGAAATGACTCTTTGTCATTTTTCCTTGCAAACAGGGTTCACACGTTTCATATGATTCGAAATCAAATAACCTTAGCACTCAATCCTTGTGAAGTCTTTGAACTCGTTTCTCGTTTGCATGGCCTAAACGATAGTGCCAAAGATAAGTTGGACTCATATAAAACTTAATTGATTTAGCCTTCTTTTCAATTGATTTAGCACTCAACCAGTTTATGATTCGATATATAAATGAGGTTCGTAACCGAGACAGTTTTGGACAAACTGTCGGTTTAGGTTATTATGTGATTCGGATAATTAGTTTGTCTAAACTGGTTGAATCATATAAATATGCCCGGAGCTTATTGAACTGGACCATTTAGAATGATTTTTCTTGTACTGATTTAATAGGCAAATAGTTCTTAGTATTCTATCTCTTAATCCCTAGACTAGAGCGGGAATGAGGATTAGACATAGTGTACTTTGATCTGCCAAAGGGTGAGGTCAATTATGGCCAATAGTCTCGGTGGGTTGGGTGTGCGTGTTTAGTTACTTAGTGTGCTGCTGCTTATCGAAAGGAAACCATGTACCGGTGCGTCCGGGGTGATGATGAAAGATTATCTGTCCGGGCCTAGCCAAAAACTTACTTTCGTGCTATGCATTCCAGAATCGGAATCTCTGGCCAGACCTAGACGCTAGCACAATTGCTATTCCACCCCTTTTGAAATAATATCGCGCAGGATCTAGTTTTGCACTTATTCGATTTACCACGCAACAAAAATTCTTAATTAAGCAGAAACATAAGAATTACCTATTGAAGCGTACACTCAGGTGATTCTCTTGTATGCCTCAAGACTTTGCTTGTATGCTGTGTGGGCAGCAATCTAACTAGCAATTTGATCAGCTAATCACCACAATCCACCTGCTAGAAAATTCCAGCACCGCTGCACCTGGCGCGTACAATCCACGCACCGCCCGGAGACAGAGAAAGAGAAAGCCACACGAGCCGCCAAAAATTGAAGAAAAATCGGCACCCCTAAAGCCTTGTGAAATCCAATTTTAAGAGAGATAAATTTTCTCTCTCTAGGATTTTCTCTCTCTAAGTTTTCTTGTCTTGAAAACTTATGAATTGTATATAGTGGAATAGCTAATCCCTTGTCTATATATAGATATACAAGAGAGACCACAAGTTGATTTAGGATTGACCTTCCTAATGAGTTTAGGTAATTAGTTTCCAAATCCAATTAGGTAACCAATCAGATAGGATAAACCAAATCCTACTAGATTTCCTAATCTCTAGGATTTCCTAATTCTAATTGAAACTTAAGATTTAATTAATTAATTAAATAATTTCACTTTGTTAATTACTCAATTAACCTATAGGAATAATTAATCAATTAATTAATTCTACCTATTCAATTAACTCATTACTAAATTAATCGTACTACTAACGGATTAATTTTGGCACTACCACCCTACACCAGAATTGCTTCCGGAACAGCATAATAAATTTATATTCATAATCTCCCCAAGTCAAAGATATAGTGCTCGTTAATTTATTAATTTACTGATAAATTAATTAATTAACTTCTTTAATTTCGAGACTAGTACCACTCGACCTTTTTACTATACCGGACATAAGTCCACCGGCCGGGTTTAGTATAATAAACATTACGAGATCATCTCGGGAGCACCATCACCCCAGACGCACCGGTACATGGTTTCCTTTCGACAAGCAGCAGCACACCAAGCAACTAAACACGTGCACGCAACCTGCCGAGACTATTGGCCACATTTGACCTCACCATTTGGCAGATCAAAGTACACTATGTCTAATCCCCATGCCCGCTCGAGTCTAAGGATTAAGAGATAGAATACCAAAAACGATTTGTCTATTAAATTAGTACAAGACAAATCATTCCTTTTGGTCAAGTTCAATACGCCCCGGGCATATCTATATGATTCAATCAGTTTAGACAAACCAATTATCCGAATCACATAATAACCTAAACCGACAGTTTGTCCAAAGCTGTCTCAGTTACGAACCTCATTTATATATTATGTCTTAACCAATGATGAGATCTACTGTGTCACACAAGACACCTTATCATCTAACTACATAATATAAATGGACAAATAATGCACAACTAAATTTAACCAAAACATTAATCGATATATTAACTGGGAAAAAGTACAATACAAGCATAACTTATGTATTCAACTCCAACAGATGGTGCTCCTGAGATGAGCTCGTTATGTTTTATTATACTAAACCCAGCTGGTGGACTTATGTCCGGTATAGTAAAAAGGTCGAGTGGTATTAGTCTCGGAATTAAAGAAGTTAATTAATTAATTTATCAGTAAATTAAGAAATTAACGAGCACTATATCTTTGATGTGGAGAGATTAATAATAAAGTAATTAAGTTGTTCCGGAAGCAATTCTGGTGTAGGATCGTAGTGTCAAAATTAATCCTTTAGTGGTACGATTAATTTTGTAATGGGTTAATTGAATATGTAGAATTAATTAATTGATTAATTATTCCTAAGGGTTAATTATGTAATTAACAAAGTGGAATTATTTAATTAATTAATTATCAATTAGAATTAGGAAATCCTAGAGATTAGGAATCTAATTTGGATTTGGTTTATCCTATTAGATTAGTTACCTAATTGGATTTGGAAAGTAATTAATTACCTAAACTCATTAGGAAGACCAATCCTAAACTAACTTGGGGTCTCTCTTGTAACTCTATATATAGACAAGGGATTACCTATTCCACAATATACAATTCATAAGTTTTAAAGACAAGAAAATTAGAGAGAGAAAATTCTAAAGAGATAAATAATTCTTCTCAGAATTTTCGAATTTCATAGCCATCTTTGGCCGGTGGATTTTTGTCCAATTTTGGCGGTGGCGCGTGGCTTTCTCTCTCCTCCCAGGCGGCACGTGTAGTACACATTCCAGGTGCGGTGGTGCTGAAAATTTTCCGACAAGTGGATTGTAGTGATTAGCTGATCAATTGCTCGCTAGATCGTTGCCCACACAACGTGCGATCAAAGTCTTGAGGCATACAAGAGAATCACCTGAATAAACGCTTCAATAGGTAATTATAATGTTTTCACTTTTAATTAAGAATTTATTTTTTACGTGATAAATCGAATAAGTACATACCAAGATCCTGCGCAATGTTATTTCAAGTAAGAGTTGGAATAGCAATGTTATTCCGATTCTGGAATGCATAGCACGAAAGTGAGTTTCTGGCTAGGCCCGAGCAGATAATCTTTCAATTGGTATCAGAGCCTGGTTTTGGGTTTTGTACTTGTTCGATTTATTATATGGTTTTATTTCTAGGTAGTTAAGAAATCCCGACTAATATGGTTACGTTTGTATGGGTTTAATTAAACTCCGGGACATGTCTGGATTTGATTTTATTATGAATGTTTGTAATAGTATAACCACGTGCTGGAAGTCATGTAGGATTAGATTAAATCTGTAGTAGGATTTTTTCTATGTAATTTCGATTCTTTAATTTTCCTAGAAAGCCTTGTAGTAGGAGAATTAATTTTTTTTTGTAATCACGGCAACTTGAATTCGTGGGTTTTGGGTTATCGTTAATTCGTAGAAAACCAGGAAAACCCAGAACGAAATGCAAGAAGACCAAATAGCATATAAGAAGCGAAGGAGGGATCGGAGGTTGGGGGTGGCGTCGGTGACGATTCACCAGCAGAAGACGCCGCCCGGCAGCGGTGCAGCTACCGCCGCGCAGCGCAGTAATTGCTGCGCAAGAGCGTACAGTAGTGTTCGGGTCGCGTTTTGGCCCATTTTTCCTCCAGATTTTGTTTTTGGAAGATCAAGACTCAATCCATCGAGTTGCGTGTCGGGACACGAGATTAAGGCAGAAGTTGGAAGCAATTAAAACCATAATAGTCGGGAAATTTAATCTTCGCATTTATTCCCGTATTTATTGTTTTAATTTTTATGCTTTAATTTTTGGTGCTGTGTTTTAGATGCATGATTTTAAAGCATGTGGTTTTATGTTTGCATATAACTTAAGGTTAGTTAATTGCATGTTAAAACCGGAAAAACCCTTAATTTAGAAATCTAAGTGGGAGCAGGTTGGTTTAATATTCCCATAGCCACCATTACGGGTTCATATGTGATGTGGGTAGACTTGCGCGTTGGCATTAGTGTCTTCCTCCATTCGGATGAGTCCAACCACAAGATCGCTAGATTATGAATTTCTAAGTAAGATGACTAGAGTAAGTTTAACTAGGAGAAATGCGATACCCTCCCAATCTGAGGCACACTATCATGAGGTAACAAGCTTAGAAGTCACGTAATGGCACACACTTAGTGTACGATTTGTAGTATCCCTCTCATCAAGGTTACGCTGCTTATTTATACGGCTAAAAGCAGCGACTATTAGCTACATTGATCAATAGATCATTTGGTCAGATAGTGTAGTTAATGAACTTGGTTATTCTCAAACGAATGTGAGTTAGCGTAAACGTCCACACTATCGTGGCTTGAGAGAATCCCGGTGAATGAGATGTTGGTGGATTCAAATTATTGTTTTGAGGGAAGTCAATAATTGTTAGAATTTCCTTATTTTTTTAAAATTCTAGTTTAAACACTGAAACATTGTTTGTTTATTTATTTTACAGTTTTTTTGATATGGTATTCAACCCCTTAGCTACTATATTGAAAGACAATAAGTTAACTGGACCTAATTATGTCGACTGGAGTTGTAACTTAGACATTGTCCGGATGGCTGAGCAGTACAAGTTTGTGCTCGCCGAAGTATGTCCAGATGTGCCTGACGAGGACTCTCCTCAAGAGGATAGGGATGCCTATGCTAGGTGGAGAAAAGCGGATGAGATGGCACGGTGTTACATTCTGGCCTCTGTGTCGAATGTGCTACAACATCAGCTTCATCCCATGGTCTCTGCCTTCAACTTGATGGCTCACCTGAGGGAGATGTTCGCTCATCAAGGCAGAACTGCTAGGCAAGCAGCCATGAGAAAGTTGATGAATACTAAAATGACTTAGGGCGGATCATGTGCTTCACATGATCAGTAACATCAACGAGATAGAGGTGTTGGGAGGTGAATTCGACTCAGAAAGTCAGAATGATATCATCCTCCAAAGTTTACCCTCTAGTTTTGAGCAGTTTCGGGTCAACTATAATATGAACCAAAGAGTTTACATTCTACTCGAGCTATTAACAGAGTTGGAGTCGGCCGAAGGCATCTTCCATGAGAAGAAGCAAGCTTTGGTCACAATGAAGGCTTCAAGTTCTTCTTCTAGGCCTAAAGGCAAGAAGAATAAGAAGAAGCAGAATGCCAAGAAACTTGCTGCTAAGCCTGAAATCACAAAGAAGAGCAAGCCCAAAAGCAAGTGCTTCAAGTGCGGGAAGACGGAACACTGGAAAGCGGATTGTCCAAAGCCTAAAGGTACGATAGTTTCTGCCCTATATACTGAGACATGTTTAGCGGTGATTCCCACAGATACTTGGTGTGTGGATTCAGGAGCCACTGACCATGTTTGTAATTCTTTGCAGTGGTTCCAAGTAACCCGGAAGCTTAGAGAGGGCGAGCTGGACATCTACTTGGGCGACACTACAAGAGTGTCAGTAGAAGTAGTGGGAGTAGTCACGCTGAATTTCGAAAATTCTAGTTTAGAATTAGTTAATTGTCTTTATGTACCGAGTTTTAGAAAGAACCTTATTTTGGTTTCTAAACTCTTAAAGAACGGTTATAAGTTTATTTTTTCTAATGATTCTGTTTTTATTAGAAGAAATGGCAAACTTATTTGTTCTGGTTCATTGATAGATAATTTGTTTGTGGTTAATTCTAACTCCCCTGTTGTGCAAAACATAGAAACAAATAGCTCTTTATCTAACATTAATAAGAGGAAAAAACCTTCTGAAATGAATCAAACCTATCTTTGGCATCTCAGGCTAGGTCATATAAACCTTAGTAGGATTCAGAGGTTGGTCAATGATGGACCTTTAGGTTCATTAGAGAGTAACAGTTATTCAACCTGCGAATCTTGCTTAGAAGGTAAAATGACCAAGAGACCTTTCTTTTATGGCAAAAGGTTATAGAGCCAAAGAAGTATTAGAATTGATTCATTCTAACTTATGTGGACCAATGACAGTCCAAGAACGAGGTGGGTTCAAGTATTTCGTGACGTTCACGATGATTACTCAAGGTACGGGTACATTTACCTAATGCGTCACAAGTCCCAATGCTTTGGCAAGTTCAAAGAGTTTCGAGCAGATGTGGAGAAGCATCATGGTAAGAGTATCAAGATACTGCGATTAGATCGTGGTGGGGAATACTTGTCCCACGAATTTTGAGAATTCCTCAGTGAGGTCAGAATTTAGTCTCAGTTGTCTACACCTGTAACGCCACAACAGAATGGTGTAGTAGAAAAAAAGGATTCGAACTCTCATGGAAATGGTTATGTCGATAATGAGCTATAGTGATTTGTCGAGTTCATTTGGGGTTGCCGAACACATGTGCTTAAGGCAGATGCGGCTAAGTTAGATGCAAGAACAGAATTAATGCTGTTTGTAGGATGTTCTAGGGAACGAAAGGTGGTCTGTTTTACAGTACTAGAGATCAGAAGGTGGTGGTTAGTACCAACACTAGATTTTTAGAGGAAGACTATGTCCTAGATCACAAGCCCAAGAGTAAGATATACTAGAAGAGCTTAAAAGACAAACTAATAATCCTGATGCACCAACACAAGTAGATACACCACACACTGCACGAGATATCACAGATGATGCAACTACACAGGTGGTGCCTCGTCATAGTGGGAGGGTTGTGAGACAGCCCGACAGGTTCATTGGCGTGGGAGAGGCCTCAGACCTAGTCCCAAGTGTGCTTGAACCTGACCCAGTGAACTACAATGAGGCTCTCCGAGATAAAGATGTAGAATCTGGGAGCTTGTGGACCTGCCTGATGGGACCACAATCGAAAAGGTGGAAACCTTTAAAGTTAGGTTGGTGGTGAAGTGGTATACTCAAAAAGAGGGAATCGTTTATGAGGAAAACCTTCTCCCTGGTAGCCATGCTTAAGTCGATCTAGATTCTCTTGGCCATAGCTGCTCATTTAGATTATGAGATATGTCATATGGATGTCAAGACAGCTTTCCTTAACGGGAGTCTTGAGGAAACCACCTTCATACAGCAACCAGAGGGATTCGTTGAAAAAGGCCAAGAGCACAAGGTTTGCAGGCTTAAGAGGTCCATTTACGGACTTAAGCAGGCATCCAGATCTTGGAACATCCAGTTTTATGAGGTAATCCAGTCCTACGGATTTACTCAGTGTTCGGATGAGCAATGTGTGTATCGCGGACGTGATGGAAACTCGGTGGTGTTTCTTGTGATTTACGTAAATGACATTCCATTGATTGGCAACAACAAGAAAGTGTTATCAGATGTAAATGCATGGCTGTCCAAGTAGTTTGATATAAAGGACTTAAGAGAAGCAGAACATATATCCTTGGTGAAAGATTATTTGCATAGGCCTAGCCAGAAACTCACTTTCGTGCTATGCATTTCAGAATCAGAATCTCTAGCCAAGCCTCTACGCTAGCACAATCGCTATTCCAACCCTTGCTTGAAATAACATTGCGTAGGATCTTGGTATGTACTTATTCGATTTATTACGCAACAAATAAATTCTTAATTAAAAGTGAAAACATAAGAATTACCTATTGAAGTGTATACTCAGGCGATTCTCTTGTATGCCTTAAGACTTTGCTTGTATGCTGTGTGGGCAACAATCTAACGAGCAATTGATCAGCTAATCACCACAACTGGGTTGCCGAAAAATCAGCAAACCACCTCACGCGCTGCCACCAAGCCACGCGCCACCGCCTAGGAAACTCAAACACCTCCGTCTAGAAGTTTGGGTGCCAAAAATTATTCTAAGAGGGAGAAAATATTTTCTCTCTCTAAATTTTCTCTCTCTAGTTTTCTTGTCCTGAAAACTTATGAGTTGTGTATGTTGAATAGCTAATCCCTTGTCTATATATAGAGTTACAAGAGAGACCCCAAGTTGGTTTAGGATTGGTCTTCCTAATGGGTTTAGATAATTAATTAGTTTCCAAATCCAATTAGGTAACTAATCTAATAGGATAAACCAAATCCAAATTAAATTCCTAATCTCTAAGATTTCCTAATTCTAATTGAAACTTAAGATAATTAATTAAATTATTCCACTTTGTTAATTACATAATTAATGCTTAGGAATAATTAATCAATTAATCAATTCTACCTATTCAATTAACCCATTACAAAATTAATCGTACCACTAACAGATCAATTTTGGCACTACCATCCTACACCAGAATTGCTTCTGGAACAACTTAATTAATTTATTCTTAATCTCCTCATATCAAAGATATAGTGCTCGTTAATTCATTAATTTATTGATAAATTAATTAATTAACTTCTTTAATTACGAGACTAGTACCCCTCGATCTTTTTACTTTACCGGACATAAGTCCATCGGCCGGGTTTAGTATAATAAACATTACTAGCTCATCTCAGGAGCACCATCACCTCGGACGCACCGGTACATGGTTTCCTTCCGACAAGCAGTAGCATACCAAGTAACTAAACACGTGCACCTAACCCACCGAGACTATTGGCCATAATTGACCTCACCCTTTGGCAGATCAAAGTACACTATGTCTAATCCTCATGCCCGTTCGAGTCTAGAGATTAAGAGATAGAATACTAAGAACGATTTGTCTATTAAATCAGTACAAGACAAATCATTCTAACTGGTCCAGTTCAATACGCCACGGGCATATTTATATGATTCAATTAGTTTAGACAAACTAATTATCTGAATCACATAATAACCTAAACCGACAGTTTGTCCAAAACTGTCTCGGCTACGAACCTCATTTATATATATCTTTTAACCAATGATGAGATCTACTGTGTCACACATGGCACCTCATCATCTAACTACATAATATAAATGGACAGATATGCACAACAAAATTTAACCAAAACATTAATCGATATATTAACTGGGAAAAAGTACAATACAAGCATAGCTTATGTATTGAACTCTAACAATCTCCCACTAATACTTAAGCTGTGCTTTAAGTATACATCTGCATTCAACTCCTATTCACTCTACTACTATATGTCCAGAAAAACTATCATAGCTCTCTAAGTATCTGATTCCCATGCCCTCCACGTGAGCCTCAAAGACCTTTGAAGTCAATGTTTTCATGAACAAATCTGCAAGGTTATCCTCTGATGCTATCTTAGCCACGACCACGTCTTCACTCTTTACGATGTCTCGTATTAGGTGGTACTTGCATTGTATATGCTTACTCGCCTTGTGGGCTCGTGGTTCCTTTGAGTTTGCTACCGCACCGTTGTTATCACAATACACCGTGATAGACTTCTACAAACCAGGAATCACATCTAAGTCCACTAGGAAGTTCTTGAGCCACACTGCTTCCTTCGCTGCCTCTGATGCGACAACGTATTCAGTCTCCATGGTGGAGTCCGCCACGCATTTCTGCTTGACACTCCGCCAAACTATGGCTCCGCCTCCCAGAGTAAACACATACCCTGAGGTAGACTTACTCTTATCCCTGTCGCCTTGGAAATTTCAATCTGTGTAACCTCGGGGTACCAGCTCAAGCGCCTGATAGACTAACACTTGGTCTCTCGTTCTGCGCAAATACTTAGGAATGCATTTTACTGCCTCCCAATGAGCTTTCCCGGGGTTACTCTGATATCTGCTTACAATGCCAACGGCATAACAGATATCAGACCTCGTACACAACATGACATACATGAGAATTCCTACTGCAAAAGTATAAAGAACTGTCTTCATGGACTCTATCTCCTCAACAATCTTGGGAGACTGTTCCTTAGACAGATGCACTCCATATCTGAAAGGTAGAAAACATTTCTTGGAGTTCTGCATGTTAAAACGTGCCAGAATCGTATCTATGTATGAAGCTTGAGAGAGCTTTAACGAACGTTTCCTACGATCTCGAATTATCTTGATGCCAAGGATATGTCCCGCTTCTCCTAAGTCCTTAAATATCAAACTACTTGGACAACCATGCCTTTACGTCTGATAATACTTTCTTGTTGTTGCCAATCAATAGAATGTCATCTACGTAAAGCACAAGAAATACTACCGAGTTTTCATCACGTATGCGGTACACACATTGCTCATCCGGACACTAAGTAAATTTGTAGGACTGGATTACCTCATCAAACCGGATGTTCCAGGATCTAGATGCCTGCTTAAGTCCGTAAATGGACCTCTCAAGCCTGCAAACCTTATGCTCTTGACCTTTTTTAACGAATCTCTCTGGTTACTGCATGAAGATGGTTTCCTCAAGACTTCCGTTAAGGAAAGCTGTCTTGACATCCATCTGTCATATCTCATAATCTAAATGAGCAGCTATGGCCAAGAGAATCCGGATCAACTTAAGCATGGCTACCGGGGAGAAGGTTTCCTCATAATCGATCCCCTCTTGCTGAGTATACCCCTTTGCCACCAGCTTAGCTTTAAAGGTTTCCACATTTCTGTCAGGTCCTCTCTTACGTTTGTAGACCCACTTGCATCCAATGAGCTTAAATCCATCAGGCAGGTCCACAAGCTCCCAGACTTGATTGTGGTCCATTGACCCCATCTCGGATATCATTGCCTTACCCCAAGATTCTGCATCTTTATCTCGGAGAGCCTCATTGTAGTTCACTTGGTCAGGTTCAGGGGCGCCTGGGACTAGGTCTAAGGCCTCTCCCACGCCAATGAACCTGTCGGGCTGTCTCACAACCCTCCCACTACGACGAGGTACCACCTGTGTAGTTGCATCATCTGTGATATCTCGTGCAGTGTGTGGTGTATCTACTTGTGCTGGTACATCAGGATTATTAGTTTGTCTCATAAACTCTTCTAGTACTATCTTACTCTTGGGCTTGTGATCTAGGATATAGTCTTCCTCTAAAAATCTAGCGTTGTTACTAACCACCACCTTCTAATCTTTAGGAATATAAAACAGACCACCTTTCATTCCCCTAGGATATCCTACAAACAACATTAATTTTGTTCTTGCATCTAACTTAGCCGCATCTGCCTTAAGCACATGTGTTGGGCAACCCCAAATTCTGAGATGTCTTAGGCTTTCGCCCATTCCACAACTCTACTGGGGATGAAGGCACGGTTTTAGATGGTACAAGATTAAGAATATACATGGTTGTTTCGAAGGCATATCCCAAGAACGAACTCGGAAAATCACTATAACTCATCATCGACCTAATCATTTCCATGATAGTTAGATTCCTTCTTTCTGCTACACCATTCTGCGGTGGCGTGCCAGGTGCAGATAACTGAGACTGAATTCCGACCTCACTGAGGTATTCTCAAAATTCGTGGGACAGTACTCCCCACCACGATCTGATCGCAGTGTCTTGATACTCTTACCATGATGCTTCTCCACATCTGCTCGAAACTCTTTGAACTTGCCAAAGCACTCGGACTTGTGGCGCATTAAGTAAATGTACTCGTACCTTGAGTAGTCATTCGTGAACATCACGAAATACTCAAACCCACCTCGTGCCTGGACCGTCATTGGTCCACAAAAGTCAGAATGAACCAACTCTAACACTTCTTTAGCTTTATAACCTTTTGCTTTCAAAAGTCTCTTGGTCATTTTACCTTCCAAGCAAGATTTGCAGGTTGAATAACTGTCAATCTCTAATGAACATAAAGGTCCATCATTGACCAAACTCTGAATCCTACTAAGGTTTATATGGCCTAGACTAAGATGCCAAAGATAGGTTTGATTCATTTCAGAAGGTTTATTCCTCTTATTAATGTTAGATAAAGAGCAATTTGTTTCTATGTTTTGCACAACAGGGGAGTTAGAATTAACCACAAACAAATTATCTATCAATGAACCAGAACAAATAAGTTTGTCATTTTTTCTAATAACAATAGAATCATCAGAAAAAATAAACTTATAACCGTTCTTTAAGAGTTTAGAAACCGATGAAATAAGGTTCTTTCTAAAACTCGGTACATAAAGACAATTAACAAATTCTAAACTAGAATTTTTGAAATTCAGCGTGACTACTTCTGCTGCTTCTACTGACACTCTTGTAGTGTCACCCAAGTAGATGTCCAGCTCGCCCTCTCTAAGCTTCTAGGTTACTTGGAACCCCTGCAAAGAATTACAAACATGGTCAATGGCTCCTGAATCCACACACCAAGTATCTGTGGGAATCGCCGCTAAACATGTCTCAGTAATTAGGGCAGAAACTATCGTACCTTTAGGCTTTGGACAATCCACTTTCCAGTGTCTCGTTTTCCCGCATCTGAAGCACTTGCCTTTTGGCTTGCTCTTCTTTGCGACTTCAGGCTTTGCAGCAAGTTTCTTGGCATGCTTCTTCTTCTTATTCTTCTTGCCTTTAGGCGCAGAAGAAGAACTTGACGACTTCACTGTGACCAAAGATTGCTTCTTCTCATGGATGATGCCTTCGGTTGACACCAAATCGGTTAAGAGCTCGGGTAGAGTGTAAACTCTTTGATTCATGTTATAGTTGACCCAAAACTGCTCAAATCTAGAGGGTAAACTCTGGAGGATGATATCTATCTGAATTTCTAGGTCGATTTCACCTCCCAACACCTCTATCTCGTTGATGTTACTGATCATGTGGCACATGATCTCTCACCGATCCACCCTCAGCCATTTTAGTGTTCATCAACTTCCTCATGGCTGCTTGCCTAGCAGTCCTGCCTTGATGAGCGAACATCTCCCTCAGGTGAGCCATCATGTTGAAGGCAGAGACCATGGGATGAAGCTGTTGTTGCAGCACATTCGACACAGAGGCTAGAATGTAACACCGAGCCATCTCATCCGCTTTTCTCCACCAAGCATAGGCATCCCTATCCTCTTGAGGAGAGTCCTCGTCAGGCACATCTAGACATACTTCAGTGAGCACAAACTTTTACTGCTATGCTGTCAGGACAATGTCCAAATTATGACTCCAGTCGACATAATTAGGTCCAGTTAACTTATTGTTTTTCAATATAGTAGCTAAGGGGTTGAATGCCATATCGAAAAACTATAAAATAAATAAACAGACAATGTTTCAGTGTTTAAACTAGAATTTAGAAAAAAAAAAGGAAATTCTAACAATTATTGAATTCCCTCAAAACAAAAATTTGAATCCACCAACATCTTATTCACCAGGATTCTCGCAAGCCACGATAGTGTGGACGTTACGCCAACCCACATTCGTTTGAGAAGAACCAAGTTCATTAACTGCACTATCTGACCAAACGATCTATTGATCAATGTAGCCAATAGTCAGTGCTTTCAGCCGTACAAACAAGCAGCGTAACCTCGATGGGAGGAATACTGCAGATCATACATAAAGTGTGTGCCATTACGTGACTTCTGAGTTTGTTACTTCAGGATAGTGCTCCTCAGATGGAGAGGGTATCACATTTCTCCTAATTAAACTTACTCTAGGCATCTTACTCAGAAATTCATAATCTAGCGATCTTGTGGTTGGACTCATCGAAATGGAGGAAGGCCTAAATGCCAACGCGCAAGTCCACCCACATCGCATATGAACTCGTAATGGTGGCTGTTAAACCAACCCGCTCCCACTGAGATTTTTAAATTGAGGGTTTTTCCAATTTTAACATGCAATTAACTAACCCTAAGTTATATGCAAACATAAAACCACATGCTTTAAAATCATGCATCTTAAAATACATCACCAAAAATTAAAGCATAAAAATTAAAACAATAAATACAGGAAATAAATGCAAAAATTAATTTCCCGACTATTATAGTTTTAATTGCTTCCATCTTCTGCCTTGATCTTGTGTCCTAACACGCAACTCAATGGATTGAGTATTGATCTTCAAAAAATGAAAACTGGAGGAAAAACGGGCCAAAACGCGACCTGAATGGGCCGCGCAGCAACTGCGTCACACTACTGCTGCAATTGCAGCTGCTGTCGCGCGCGCCTGCGTAGCAATTGCTGCGCTGCTCGACGACAGCTGCACCGCTGTCGGCCAGCGAATCGTCGCCGGTGCTGCCCCCTGCCTACGATCCCTCCTTCGCTTCTTCTACGCTATTTGGTCTTCTTGCAATTCGTTCTGGGTTTTCCTGGGTTTCTACGAATTAACGATAACCCAAAACCCACGAATTCAAGTTGCCCACCATAACGCCTTCGATTACAAAAAATTAATTGTCCTACTACAACGCTTTCTAGGAAAATTAAAGAATCGAAATTTCATAGAAATAATCCTACTACAAATTTAATCTAATCCTACACGGCTTCCAGCACATGGTTATACTATTACAAACATTCATAATAAAATCAAATCCGGACATGTCCCAGAGTTTAATTAAAAACCATACAAACGTAACCATAATAGTCGGGATTTCTTAACCACCTGCTAATAAAACCATGTAATAAATTGAACAAGCACAAAACCCAAAACCAGGCTCTGATACCAATTGAATGATTATCTGCCCAGACCTAGTCAAAAACTCACTTTCGTGCTATGCATTCCAGAATCGGAATCTCTGGCCAAGCCAAGATGCTAGCACAATCGCTATTACAACCCTTGCTTGAAATAACATTGCGTAGAATCTTGGTATGTACTTATTTGATTTATCACGCAACAAATATTTTCTCAAGACTTTGATTGTATGCTATGTGGGCAGTAATCTAACGAGCAATTGATCAACTAATCACCACAACTGGGTTGCCGGACAATCAGCAAACCACCTCACACGCCGCCACCAAGCCATGCACCACCGCCCGAGAAACTCAAACACCGACGCCGGAAAAACCATCCGACCAAACGCCGCCACCTAGAAGTTTGGGCTACCAAAAATTATTCTAAGAGGGAGAAAATATTTTCTCTCTCTAAATTTTCTTTGTCTAGTTTTCTTGTCCTGAAAACTTATGAGTTGTGTATGTTGAATAGCTAATCCCTTGTCTATATATAGAGTTACAAGAGAGACCCCAAGTTGGTTTAGGATTGATCTTCGTAATGGGTTTAGGTAATTAATTAGTTTCCAAATCCAATTAGGTAACTAATCTAATATGATAAACCAAATCCAAATTAGGTTCCTGATCTCTAGGATTTTCTAATTCAAATTGAAACTTAAGACTTAATTAATTAATTAAATAATTCCACTTTGTTAATTACATAATTAACCCTTATAAATAATTAATCAATTAATCAATTCTACCTATTCAATTAACCCATTACAAAATTAATCGTAACACTAACGGATTAATTTTGGCACTACCATCCTACACCAGAATTGCTTCCAAAACAACTTAATTAATTTATTCTTAATCTCCCCACATCAAAGATATAGTGCTCGTTAAGTGCTCGTTAATTCATTAATTTACTGATAAATTAATTAATTAACTTCTTTAATTCTGAGACTGGTACTACTCGACCTTTTTACTATACAAGACAGTCCACCGGCCAGGTTTAGTATAATAAACATTACGAGCTTATCTTAGGAGCACATCACCCCGGACGCACTGGTACATGGTTTCGTTTCGACAAACGGGGTCGCTTAGGGTCTTGATTTGGCTATTGGTTTTATTTATTTAAATGGCATATTAAACGAAAGGTCTTACGGAGTCTTGTCCTAAAGTCCCACGCATGCCTACTCTTCGTAAATAGAGACACGATTCTCGGCATCCTGCCTTTAAAGAGGCGCTTCGATAGACGATCAGTTATCAGTCTAGTTCGACACCTTGTTCTCAACTGAACTAGTAGACAGACGCTTCTGGGAACTAAACACGCGCACCAAACCCACAGAGACTATTGGCCATAATTGACCTCACCCTTTGGCAGATCAAAGTACACTATGTCTAATCCTCATGCCCGCTCGAGTCTAGAGATTAAGAGATAGAATACTAAGAACTATTTGTCTATTAAATTGGTACAAGATAAATCATTCTAAATGGTCTAGTTCTATACGCCCCGGGCATATTTATATGATTTAATCAGTTTGGACAAACTAATTATCTGAATCAAATAATAAGCTAAACCACAGTTTGTCCAAAACTGTCTCGGTTACGAACCTCATTTATATATTATGTCTTTCAACCAATGATGAGATCTACTGTGTCACACATGACACCTCATCATCTAATTACCTAATATAAATGGACAGATAATGCACAACAAAATTTAACCAAAACATTAATCGATATATTAAATGGGAAAAAGTACAATACAAGCATAGTTTATGTATTCAACTCCAACACTTGGGATCAAGATAATTCAAGATCGTAGGAAACGTTCGTTAACGCTTTCTCAAGCTTCATACATAGATACGATTCTGGCCCGTTTTAACTTGCAGAACTCCAAGAAAGGTTTTCTACCTTTCAGACACGGAGTGCATCTATCTAAGGAGCAGTCTCCCAAGACTGTTGAGGAGATAGAGGCCATGAAGACAGTTCCTTATGGTTCTGCAGTATGATGTCTCATGTATGCCATGTTGTGTACGAGGCCTGATATTTGTTATGTCGTTGGCATTGTAAGCAGATATAAGAGTAACCCCGAGAAAGCTCATTGGGAGGCAGTAAAATGCATTCTCAAGTATTTGCGCAGAACGAGAGACCAAGTGTTGGGTCTATCAGGCGCCTGACCAGGTACCCCGAGGTTACACGGATTCAGATTTCCAAGGCGACAGGGATAAGAACAAGTCTACCTCAGGGTATGTGTTTACTCTGGGAGGTGAAGCCATAATTTGGCGGAGTGTCAAGCAGAAATGCATGGCAGACTCCACCATGGAGGCTGAATACGTTGCCTCATCAGAGGCAGCGAAGGAAGCAGTATGGCTCAAGAACTTCCTAGTGGACTTAGATGTGATTCATGGTTTGCAGAAGTCTATCACAGTGTATTGTGATAACAACGGTGCAGTAGCGAACTCGAAGGAACCACGAGCCCACAAGGCGAGTAAACATAGACAGCGCAAGTACCACCTAATATGAGATATCGTAAAGATGGAAGACATGGTCGTGGCTAAGATAGCATCAGAGGATAACCTTGCAGATTCGTTCACGAAGACTTTGACTTCAAAGGTCTTTGAGGCTCACGTGAAGGGCATATGGATCAGATACTTAGGAGAGCCATGACAGTTTTTCTAGATATATAGGAGCAGAGTGTATAGGAGTTGAATGTCGATGTATACTTAAAGCACAACTTAAGTATTAGTGGGAGATTGTTGGAGTTGAATACATAAGCTATGCTTGTATTTTACTTTTTCCCAGTTAATATATCGATTTATGTTTTGGTTATATTTTGTTGTGCATTATTTGTCCATTTATATTATGTAGTTAGATGATGAGGTGTCTTGTATGACACAGTAGATCTCATCATTGGTTGAAAGACATAATATATAAATGAGGTTTGTAACCGACACAGTTTTGGACAAACTGTCGGTTTAGGTTATTATGTGATTCAGATAATTTAGTTTGTCTAAACTGATTGAATCATATAAATATGCCCGTGGCATATTGAACTGGACCATTTAGAATGATTTGTCTTGTACTGATTTAATAGACAAATCGTTCTTAGTATTCTATCTCTTAATCCGTAGACTCGAGCGGGCATGAGGATTAGACATAGTCTACTTTGATCTGCCAAAGGGTGAGGTCAATTATGACCAATAGTCTCGGTGGGTTGGGTGCGCGTGTTTAGTTACTTGGTGTGCTGCTGCTGGTCAAAAGGAAATCATGTACCGGTGCGTCCGAGGTGATGGTGCTCCCGAGATGAGCTCGTTATGTTTATCTAAATCCAGCTGGTGGACTTATGTCCGGTATAGTAAAAAGGTCGAGTGGTACTAGTCTCAGAATTAAAAAAGTTAATTAATTAATTTATCAGTAAATTAATAAATTAACGAGCACTATATCTTTGATGTGGGGAGATTAATAATAAATTAATTAAGTTGTTCCGGAAGCAATTCTGGTGTAGTGCCAAAATTAATCCGTTAGTGGTACGATTAATTTTGTAATAGGTTAATTGAATAGGTAGAACTCATTAATTGATTAATTATTCCTAAGGGTTAATTATGTAATTAATAAAGAGGAATTATTTATTTAATTAATTAAGTATTAAGTTTCAATTAGAATTAGAAAATCCTCGAGATTAGGAATCTAATTTGGATTTGGTTTATCCTATTGGATTAGTTACCTAATTGGATTTGGAAACTAATTAATTACCTAAACCCATTAGGAAGACCAATCCTAAACTAACTTGGGGTCTCTCTTGTAACTTTACATAGACAAGGGATTAGCTATTCCACAATATACAATTCATAAGTTTTCAAGACAATGAAACTAGAGAGAGAAATAATTCTTCTCGGAATTTTTAGATTTCATAGCCATCTTTGGCCGGTGGATTTTTGTCCAATTTTGGCTGTGGCGCGTGTCTTTCTCTCTCCTCCCAGGCGGCGCGTGTAGTACACGTTCTAGGTGCGGTGGTGCAGGAATTTTTTCGGGAAGTGTATTGTGGTGATAGCTGATCAATTGCTCGCTAGATCGTTGCACACACAACTTGCGATCAAAGTCTTGAGGCATACAAGTGAATCACTTGAGTAAACGCTTCAATAGGTAATTCTTATGTTTTCGCTTTTAATTAAGAATTTATTTATTGCGTGATAAATTGAATAAGTACATACCAAGATCATGCGCAATGTTATTTCAAGTAAGGTTGGAATAGCGATTATGCTAGCGTCTAGACCTGGCCAGAGATTCCTATTCTGGAATGCATAGCATGAAATTGAGTTTCTGGCTAGGTTCGGGCAGATAATCTTTCAATAGTATGCTTTGATTTGCCAAAAAGTGTGGTCATATTTGAGGCCTAGGTTTCGGTAAGTTATGTATGCATATTTAGTCTTTTATTGTGTCGTTGCTTGTAAAAAGAAAACCATGTACCAGTGCGTTCGGGGTGATGACGCTCCCAAGATGAGCTCGTAATTATACCAAACCTAGCCGGTGGACTTATGTCCGGTATAGTAATAAGGTCGAGTGGTACTCTTCTCAGATTATAAGAAGTCGATTAATTAATTTATCAGTAAATTAATAAATTGAAGAGCACTATATCTTTTACATGGGGAGATAATAGAATAAATTAAAGTGATACAAAGAAACAATTTCCTTTGGAGCGGTAGTTCCATAATTAATCCGTTAGTGGTACGATTAATTATGAGTTGGATTAATTGAAAAGTGAATTTGGTTAATTAATTAATTATCCTTAAGTAAATTGACAAAGTGGATTTAATTATTCGATGAATTATCCTTGGGTCGATTAATGAAGTAGATTTAATTAATTAAAAGTCTTTGGGTCAATAAGTATTTTGACTAGTCTTGCAAAGACTAAGAAAAGTCAAAATTAAATCCAACTAGTAAGGCCCAACTCAAAAGCCCACTAGATTTCCTAAGAAGCTCCCTATAAATAGATAAGTTACCCTTACAAACTCCAGAGAAAATCCTAGAGAGAGATTTTTTTAAAATTCTTCTTCTTCTTCTTCAAGTTTTCTGAAGTCGGATTTTAGATCTCTTTCATGGTAAAAGAATAGGCTTTGGATTTTCCAGAGTGGGTTGATCAGATCTAAGAAAGGGACATTTTTTTTTGGCGGATTCAGCATTTTCTGATGGTTTTTGGTTTTCGGCGCCCGGTGCATTTTTCGGCATCCTAGCGGGTTCGGTCTTTTTGGCATATCCGGTGTAGATCTTGTCGAATTTGTTTCTCTAGTAAGGCTAAACAAACTCTGGTGGACTGGGTTTTCTATTTTGGACTAGATCTGTTCATCGGTGTTGGTTTTCGGAGTAGATTTGATTTAGATCTGATAGGCTGGGTAATTTCTAGCCCGATCTGATCTTGGGTTTTCAGATCTAGTGTTCTTGAGGAGTTTTCAAGTATCAGTTCCTTAGAAAGTTGCCCACACAACTTCAGGACGTATCTTGGAGTCATTCTTAGGATTTCTTGGGAGTGAAGCTTCAAATCTTGGATGTTTATCTTTCTCAAGTTATTTTCTAATGGACATGCATCAAAGGTATAATCTTTGATTCCACTTTATTTAAAGATTGAATTTTTTTGTGTGTCGTTTAATAGATCTAACAAGTATAAGCCTAGATCCGCGCATGAGAATTGATTATAGTGTTTGAGCTCAATCAAAAGTTTCCGATTCTGGAATGCATATCATGAAAGTAAAATTTTTTATTTGGCCCGGACCGAATCTTAATTCCTTAATTTCCAAGATCTTGCTTCCTTTTCAGAAATATTCGAGAGAGCGAGAGAGATCAAAGTCGACTTCGAGTGGGTCTCGGTTTAACTATTTCTCCAAGTCCCTTCTAGGTCTTTCTCTCTTTAGAGGCAAGACTAACATGTCTTATAAGTTTCTTCTAATTTTCAAGGCTTTTACTTATCTATTTATAAGAGTTTCAAGGGAAACCTAGTGGGCTTTTGAGTTGGGCCTTTTAGTTGGATTCTTAATTAATTTCAAAGTCTTTACTAGACTAATTAATTCCAATTGACCAATGATAATTAATTAAATAATTAAATCCACTTTGTCAATTAATCCAACTCATAATTAATCGTACCACTAACGGATTAATTATGGAACTACCGCTCAAAAGGAAATGGCTTCCGGGTACCACTTTAATTATTCTTTTATCTCCCCACGTTAAAGATATAGTGCTCATCAATTATTAATTTACTGATAAATTAATGAATCGACTTCTTCTCATCCGAGACTAGTACCACTCGACCTTATTACTATACCGGACATAAGTCCACCGGCCGGGTTTAGTATAATAATCCTTACGAGCTCATCTCGAGAGCACCATCACCCCAGACACACCGGTACATAGTTTCTTTTCGACAAGCAACAACACAATAAGAAATTAAACACGTATACCCAACCTACCGAGATTATAGGCCTCAAGTGACCGCACTCTTTGGCAAATCAAAGTACACTATGTCAAATCCTCATGCCCCGGTCAATATGCCCCGGGCACATCTGCATTATTCAATTAGTCTAGACAAACCAATCTTAGAATCATACAATAACTTAAACTGACAGTATGTCCAAACCGTCTCAGTTACGAGCGTTATTTATATATCATGACTTTAACCAATGATGAGATCTACTGTGTCACACCAAACACCTCATCATCTAGTCATATGATATATGTATAACATGTAATTATATACTGAAACACAATCAATATGAAACTGAGAAATAGTTTTTCATACAAGCAAAACTTGTAAGTATTCAAAACTAACACTTCAAAATCACATTTTGCACATCCACATGAATAATAGAAATTTTGCATAGTGCTCCGGGTGTCTTGCTTAGAAATTCATGCAGTTGAACTAGCAGTAAAATTCTGTGCCACTTGCTCCAGAGTGCATTTTCTCAAAGTTTTTCAAACAATTTCTAGTGTTCTTCTAATAGGACTGAACTTGCTAAGTGTGTTCGCTTACTCTAGATAGAATAATCTGAATATGAAATGAGATTTGTGAATCATTTTCTCTTTCATTCACTACGTGCCTAAATTCATCTGAGTGAGCATGTTTGAGCCTATGTAAGTAATTCTTTGAATGCTTACCTTTTGATTGAGTGAGTGAATAATTTATGCTGAGGAGAGTATCTAGAATTTGTGAAAAGTATGCATGTCACTGCTTGATTCTAACGTGGAATGTTGAAATGATAAAAAGTAACTAAAAGCCTATATGTTCAACCCTCTCTTCCCACACACAATAGTCTTGAGGCCCGGCCCCGAAGCCCGATTCTTCCCTTGAGCTAAGCCGAAATCGCGAAACCTCTTTAACCGTTCTCTCAGTCTATCATTTGTATGCTTGCCAAAGAAGTTTGCTTGCTGTTTGAGCGCTAAAATAGCTAATAATATACATATGGATCCTCAGTTGGTTATATATTGCGTGTGCATTTACTGCAATGGGGAAATAAAGAAATGAAGAAGTAAGGGATCTCAAAGCCCTAGACCTTCGAAAAAAAACTATATATATTGAGGAAGTGAGGGATGTTTAAGCCCTGTACCCTCATGTAAGTATAATCAAATGATCTAAAATAGAACATCGCATTAAGTGTTTAAACAGTAGTGAACCATTTGGATTGAAAAATCTCCATTTTCTAGCCTTAGACCTTTTCTATCCTTATCTTGAACCTTGATTCTCAACCCTTTTGTGATTTTTTGATATTCATATTGAGGATTGGTGCGGAGATGTGATATTCTCTTAAACATATGGTTAATGTTCCTTGGCAGAAATCTTGAGAGTCTAGTATACATTTGTAATCCCCTATATTGAGTGTGGCTCTTCTAAGTTTACCTTGAGAAGATGATTGGATTAGAAAATGCTTCTAATAGAACTCTTTCATGTTTAGCTGCATTCATATGTCTTGTTTAAGCTAATGCTCTTCGAAGGGATGTCCTACCTTGTTTAGAAAATTCAACATCTTGAAGCGCCTAAAACCTCTTGATTGCATTTAATGGTCAGTTGTTTGAATTTTCTTAGAGTTTGATTGACTTTGCTTGATGACAAGCAATATTTTAAATGTAGGGTGGTGGAGTGCACGCGATTCATCACTTTTATTGAGACCTTTCACACCGTCACTCGACAATGTAAGTAAGGAATCTCTCTTGTTTCTATGATTTTCCATGTTTATGTAGGTTATTTGTGAATTGTAGGGCGGGATTAAAAGTGATGAACCTATGCACGATTTTGGTCCAGCACGAAACGGAGGGAAAGGACCAGCTGGCCTACAGTCAAGACTCAACCGTGCACTGAAGTTACTACTTTGTCCCCATCGTTTGTAGTTAATTACAACCCTAATTTGTAGCCGTATAAATGCCCAAAAGACAAGGCCACTAGGGCATCTTTTGTTCACTTTCATTTCGGCCGCTTTGTAAATCTTCTTGACTACTCTTCGAGCTAAGGTTTTGCAGCTGTTGGGTAGTGAGTTTGGATCGATGGAGTGCTAAAGTCCATCTTGGAGAGAAAGCCCTGGACGAGTTAGTGTTGGTGGATTCGCGCATTTTTACAGCTCTTGACTGTAGTCCAGCCAAGGAGACCGTTCTCATCACTAAATCATACGGTAGTTTTCTTATTTGTCGCCAGTATTGGGTGTTGTAATCTTATATGAATCCTTTGGTGTATATATATTGTGAATGGTTGTTGCTTCCTTACTGTTGGCTTTTAGTACCGCGGTTGTTTTCCTTGCATGTTCATAGCTGGACCGAGATTGCTTGTTCCCCTTCCCCTAGGCGAGTGCAATTAGAAGGGATTTTTTATCTTCTCAGAGAGAAATCGAGACCCGCAAACTGCTAGTACAGGTTAAGACAACCCAATGGGAACAAACCCGGTATAATCGCAGCTGTCCAAAGCATATATAACACAATCTGAACTCAAATGATGGTTGAATCTCCTCCTCAAACTCAACCCTATTTCCCAATCTTGCTACTTTTGTGCTTTGTGAATTGTTTGCCCGCTTATGTATGTTTTCCCCTGCCCATTAATTAAAAGAAATTTGAATCTTGCAAGTGGGATCGACACCTAATACACTTCACAACAGGGTCTTGGAATCCCTTAGTGCGGATTTTAGGTTTTTTTATTTTGGTGTGTTTTTCGCACTCCAATAAGGGAAGTGTGTTGCTGGTGGAGTCTTCCAAGAAAAGGAAGGCAAATACTGTTCTTAAGAAGAACAAGAAGAAAAAGCCCACCACCAAAGCAAGCTATAAGAAAGAGGATAATAGGCCTAAGGGCACATGCTTCCACTGCCATAAGGATGGCCACTGGAAAAGGAACTGCAAAGAGTACCTGGATACTTTGAAGCAAGAGAAGCTTGGTGAAGTCTCCACCTCTGCTTCAGATATGTTTATGATTGAAACCAATCTTTCTACTTTATTTGACTCTTGGGTATTAGATACCGGATCTGGATCTCATATTTGTACAAATATGCAGGGTCTAAAGAGAAGTAGTGATGCGAATCAAGGAGATACTTCACATTTTGATGATGTTGATTATCAAGGAGTTGCTAAGGAGGCCTTGGATCAAACTTCTAAGGGTGGATTTCTAGCAGAGAACATTTCCCTCGACATGCCCATGTCAGAAATTTCGTTCCCCGGGCAGAATTGAACATTTCCCTCGACATGTCGCCTGAGGAAAGTTGAAAGTCGCATTTATGAGCTGAATTTATGGACAAATTTCAACAGCATTTGGGTGATATTTCAAGCTGTTTTTCTGCATTTAATTATTTAGAATATTACAATTAAAGAGTCTTTTTAGTCATAGAGTTTTTCTTAGTCATAGAGCTTTTCTTTCTCAAAGAGCTTTTCTTGGTCAAAGAGAAGTATTAATGCAAGTTTTGACTAGAGAGTTCAGATTTTCTATTTTGATCCTTTGTAATTTTCAACCTTGGTCCCTCTTTAAACTCTATAAATTAAGGGCCTTGGTTAAACATTGAAGACAAGTTTGATTGAAGTTATAAACTTTAAGCGTATTCATTAAGTTCTAGTCTTGAGCTAGATTGAGTTTTGTAAGGTTATTCTTGCATAACTAACAACTTATCACTCAATACTCCTTCCTTATTGAGTGTGGCGTTTTTACCTTTCCATGTCTAAGTCCATTGTGATCCAAAGGTGTTTGGTTTCATATACCTATTATTGTTGGGTTCAATAGAGTTAGGTTGGGGGTTTGGAAAGAGTCATCCGATTCACCAAAGATTGCCTACGTTGATTTCTAGCAGGTGGTGAGTTTAATATACCCTCTATTGCCTATCTTCATTCTTAGGAGGTTTGAGGGAATTGTTTGAAGAGCTACAAGAAACAATCTTCATTTCCGCATCCAAGCGTCAAGAAGCAACAACCTTGCCTCTTGATTCGCATCAGTTGGTATCAGAGTTAAGTTTTCTTACTAGCTCATATCTTTAAATTTCATACTCTCAAAAAAAAAAAAAAAAAAAAAAAAAAAAAAGAAGAAGAGAAATCGATTTAGTCAAAAAAAAAAAGAGAGAGATTTCGATTCAGTCAAAAAAAAAAAAAAAGTATTGAAGTATCAAGTTCTTCATTCCATTCTTCTATTCATTTTCTTCTTCTACCTTTTTATTTCTAAACCCTCTTTTCTTTTCTTTGATCTTAAAAATGCCTTATATTCCAAGTTGTGACGTTTTGTGAGAAACTTCCAAGACTTGATCGGGGTTTGAGTCTAGTACTAAGAAAGGAGCGGTAAAATCTGAGTGCAACTTTCCTCTACTAAATCGGCCTTAAACACGGGAGAAAATTTCTTTTCATTTGGGTTGAGATATAATAGGGAAAAGGGGTCTAAGGTACTTTTAACTTTATTTTTGTATTTATCTTCTAATGGCATATCCAACCGGTGAAACGCCTAAATAAAAAGCATGAACACACCACAAGGCGACTTGATCAAATCCTTGAAAGGGTCATCACCCGGATGGACCAACTCGAACTTGCTTTCCAACAAGAGAGACAGCTAGGAAGTCAACAAGATGATGAGGATGATGGGAGATCCGAGGAGTCCTTAATAAGAAGAAATAGAAACGATGTGGAATCCAATGCTTCACCAGTGAGGATACGAAGGGGAAACCATAAAAGGGACAAGACAATGATCTTCAGGGACTCAAGATCACGATTCCTGAGTTTCATGGCAAAAATGATCCCGAGATTTACATGGTTTGGGAATCTATGGTGGAGAAAATCTTTTCGATTCATGATTATTCAGATGAGAAGAAGGTAAAAATTGCTTCCCTTGAATTTCAATCATATGCTCTAACTAGATGCGATAAGATGATTTCCACTAGGAGAAAGAACAGGGAAAGGCCAATAGAGACATGGGAGGAAATGAGATCAATTATGAGGAAAAGATTTCTTCCTCCACATTTCTATCGAGAGTTGTACAACAAGTTGCAAAGCATTACTCAAGGGTCTAAAACTGTTTCGGAGTACTATCAAGAATTGGATATTGCCGTGACAAGGGCCAACATAGAAGAGAAGATGAAGAGGCAACCATGGCACCATTTCTAAGAGGCATTCGAAGTGAGATCGCGGATGTAGTGGAATTGCAACACTACATGGACTTGGGGGAAATGGTTCATATGGCTGAAAAAGTTGAAAGGCAACAAAAGAGGAGGAGCGGCTCAAACAAAATTCCAACAAAAAGTTCTACTTGGAGCAAAAGGGAAGATGACAAGAGGGACTCAAGGAAATTTGAGCAAAGGAAGCCTTTCACAAAAGGTGACTCAAGTAAACCCTCTACTTCTTCCTCTAAACTAACATGTTTTCGGTGTTTACGAAAAAGGCAAATTTCTTCTGAATGTTAAAATAAGAAAACCATGATGATGATGGAGGATGGCATGGTTTATAGCCAAAGTGAGGATGAAAGTGATCAAAAGGACATCGAAGATATGGGGGAAAAAGAGGCTGAAGATAGTTGTGAGGAAGTGCTGGTTACCTTAAGATCTTTGAATGCACAAGTTGGAGAAATTGACGGACAACGCAACACAATCTTTCAACACTCGTTGCAAAGTCCAATTTGGTTTGCTTGCTAATCATTTATATTGGTAGTTGTACTAATGTGGCAAGTTCTATTCTTGTAGAAAAATTGGGGCTACCAACCATCAAACATCCTTGTCCCTACGGTTTCAATGGTTAAATGACCATGGAGAAATCAGGGTGAACTGCCAAGTGAGAGTTCCTTTCTCCATTGGCAAGTATGAGGATGAATTCCTTTGTGATGTGGTTCCCATAGATGCTGGTCATATTTTGTTGGGATGACCATGGGAGTATGATCACGATGCTACACATTTTGGCATGACAAATCAATATCGAATTGTGCACAATAAAAAGTCCTACACTCTTGTTCCCTTAGCTCCTCAACAAGTGCATAAAGAACAAGTGAAAATGAGAGAAAAAAAGGCAAAAGGAGAGGATCGAGGAAAAAGAGCCAAATGAGTGTGAAAAAGCAAGAGATTGTGAGGACAAAAGCAAAGTGAGAGAAAAAGAAAAAGCAAGAGATTGTGAGGATAAAAGAAAAGCGAGTGATAAGGCAAGTGAGAAAAAAGGAGCCTTCTTTGCAAGCATAAGAGATGTTGAGCGAACCCTTCAAGCAAAACACCATTGCTTGATTCTCTTGTTTAAATGATTCCTTCATTACTTCTAATGACTTACCTAGTGATTTACCAGTAGAGATTTTGGGTTTCTTAAGTGATTTTGGATATGTACTTCTGGAAGACATACCAAGTGGATTGCCACCAATAAAGGGGATTCAACATCAAATTGATTTTGTGCCCGGTTCACAAATTCCTAACCGTCCTGCCTATAGAATGAATTCGAAGGAAACAAGAGAGCTGCAAAAGCAAGTTGATGAACTCCTTGCTAAAGGTAGTATTCGTGAGTCTCTTAGTCCGTGTGCTGTTCCGGTAATTTTGGTGCCTAAGAAAGATGGAACATGGCGTATGTGTGTGGATTGTGGGGCTGTTAACAAAATTACTATTAAGTATCGTCATCCTATTCCTAGATTAGATGATATGCTTGATGAGTTATTTGGTGCAAAATTCTTCACTAAAATTGACTTAAAATCTGATTACCACCAAATCTGGTTATGCCTCTTGGCTTGACTAATGCCCAAGTACTTTCATGAGGCTTATGAATCATGTTCTTAGGAGTTTCATAGGAAAATTTGTTGTTGTGTATTTTGATGACATTTTGATATATAGCAAGACTTTTGTTGAGCATGTTGAGCGTTTGAGACTTGTGTTGATTACACTTCGAAAGGAGAAGTTGTATGCTAATCTGAAAAAGTGTGCCTTTTGTGTGGAACAAGTAACATTCCTTGGTTTTGTTGTGAGTTCTAATGGGCTGAGAATTGATGAGGAAAAGATCAAGGCAATCAAGGAATGGCCAATTCCTACCAATGCATCCGAGGTGAGATCATTTCATGGCCTTGCTAGTTTCTATGGAAGGTTTGTGCGAGATTTTTCAACAAAGGCAGTACCACTCAATGAGTTGGTTAAAAAGAATGTGAAATTTGAATGGGGTGAGAGCCAACAAAAAGCTTTTGGTCTTCTTAAGCATTTGACTAACTCTCATGTTTTAGTCTTGCCAGATTTTTCTAAAGCTTTTGAAGTTGAGTGTGATGCCTCAGGTGTTGGTATAGGGGTTGTTCTTCTTCAAGGAAGTTGACCTATTGCTTACTTTAGTGAAAAACTCAATGGTGCAGCCTTGAACTACCCAACTTATGACAAGGAGCTTTATGCCATCGTGAGGGCTTTGGAGACTTGGCAGCACTACCTCATGCATTGTGAGTTTGTGATTCACACCGACCATAAATCCATCAAATACCTCAAGGGGCAAAGGAATTTGCACAAGCGACATGCCAAGTGGATCTCTTTCATTGAAACATTTCCCTATGTGGTCAAGTATAAAAAGGGTAAGGAAAACGTAGTAGTTGATGCACTCTCCCGAAGGTACACCTTAATCATTACTATGCATGCTACTATCATGGGATTTGAGTTCTTGAACGAATTGTATGTGCTTGATTCTACAAACTTGAAGGTTTCCTTTTCAAAGGAAATCAACTTTGTGTTCCTATTTGTTCTCTTAGAGAATTGCTTGTTAGAGAAACTCATTGTGGTGGTTTAATGGGGCATTTTGGAGTTTTGAAAACTTGTGATATCCTTAGTGAACATTTCTTTTGGCCTAGCATGAAAAAAGATGTGCAAAGAATTTGTGAGAGATGTCTCGATTGTAAAAAGGCTAAGTCTACTTCACTTCCCCATGGTTTGTATACACCATTGCCTATTCCTTGTGCACCTTGGACTGATGTTTCTATGGATTTTGTGCTTGGGTTGCCAAGGTCCCAAAGGGGCATGGATTCAATTTTTGTGGTGGTTGATCGGTTTTCAAAAGTGGCTCATTTCATTGCATGTAAGAAGACGGATGATGCTAGTAATGTTGCTAATTTATTCTTTAAGGAAATTGTTCGCCTTCATGGTATTCCTAGAACGATTGTGTCTGATAAGGATGTGAAATTTTTTAGCTATTTCTGGAAAACTTTGTGGGGAAAATTATAAACTAAACTCTTGTTTTCAACTTCAAGCCATCCGCAAACCGATAGACAAACTGAGGTTACTAATAGAACATTGAGCATGATATTGAGAGCAATCATCAAAAAGAATTTGAAAGATTGGGAAGCATGCCTTCCAATTGCTGAATTTGCATACAACCGGACCTTGCATTCTACTACTAGTTATTCTTTTTTTGAATTGGTTTATGGATTTAACCTTTTATCTCCCTTGGATTTGTCTCCTCTGCCAATCAAAGAGCAGGTTAACATGGATAGTGCTGAAAGGGCTGCAAATGTGAAGAAGTTACATGAGCAAGCTCGAGCAAACATTGAGCACAAGACCAAACAATACACCAAGAAAGCTAACAAGTGGAGAAGAAAAGTCTTCTTTGAACCCGGTGATTGGGTTTGGGTTCACATGAGAAAGGAGAGATTTTCGGCTGCAAGAATATCAAAATTGCATCCTAGGGGAGATGGACCATTCCAAGTGTTGGCCAAGATCAATGATAATGCTTACAAATTGGACCTTCCCGAGGAGTATGCTATTAGTTCTTTTAATGTTTCTGACTTATCTCCTTTTGAATTTGATGCAGATTCCCTATATTCGAGGACAAATCCTTTTAAAGGGGGAGGGGATTATGCGAATCAAAGAGCTACTTCACATTTTCGATGATGTTGAATATCAAGGAGCTGCCAAGGAGGCTAGCAGCGAACATTTACCTCTAATGCCCATGTCAGGAATTTTGTTCCCCAGACAGAATTGAACATTTCCTCCGACATGCCCATGTCGCCTGAGGAAGGTTGAAAGTCGCATTTATGAGCTGAATTTATGGACGAATTTCAACAGCATTTGGGTGATATTTTCAAGCTGTTTTTTCTGCATTTAATTATTTAGAATATTAGAATTAAAGAGTCTTCTTAGTCATAGAGTTTTTGTTGGTCAAAGAGTTTTTCTTAGTCATAGAGCTTTTCTTTCTCAAAGAGCTTTTCTTGGTCAAAGAGAAGTATTAATGCAAGTTTTGACTAGAGAGTTCAGATTTTCTATTTTGATCCTTTGTAATTTTCAACATTGGTCCCTTTTGAAACTCTATAAATTAAGGGCCTTGGTTAAACATTGAAGACAAGTTTGATTGAAGTTATAAAATTTAAGGGTATTCTTTAAGTTCTAGTCTTGAGCTAGATTGGGTTTTGTAAGGTTATTCTTGCATAATTAACAACATATCACTCAATACTCCTTCCCTATTGAGTGTGGCATTTTTACCTTTCCATTTCTAAATCTATTGTGATCCAAAGGTGTTAGGTTTCATATACCTATTATTGTTGGGTTCAATAGAGTTAGGTTGGGGGTTTGGGAAGATCCATCCGATTCACCAAAGATTGCCCACGTTGATTGCTAGGAGGTGGTGGGTTTAATATACCCTCTATTGCCTATCTTCATTCTTAGGACGTTTGAGGGAATTGTTTGAAGAGTTACAAGAAACGATCTTCATTTCCGCATCCAAGCGTCAAGAAGCATGTTGCCTCTTGATTCGCATCAATTAGATTGTTGGTCAAAGGGGAGATGGACCTATGAGTTGGCAATGTAGCAAAGTTGTTTTAGCAGTAGGGAACTTGATGAGTTCCAAGGAAGTAATGCTAAAGATGTCAAAGATGATGATGGCGAAGGCATGGCCGAATCACCCTCAACTCCAAATAATTCTGCACATATCATTCCACCAAATCCACTTGAAGGGATGACGGACCCAATGACTCGTTTGAGAAAGAAGAGGATGCAAGAAGCCCTGAACATTTTGATTATTGAAGTCCATTCAAAAGAGGATCCAACGGCTACCTTAATTCAGCCCAAATATTACAACATTTTGCACGCTTTGGATCTTGATCCAAATGGTTCTAAATAAGTGTTTTGGACTACTTTTCAAGTGAATAAATCAGCCCAATTGGTGCAGCCAATTTTCAGCCGAAACCCGAAAGGGTGCAAGCCCAAATTTCAGCAAATTGGAGATAATCCTTGAAGGTTCTTTAAGGTTCCAATTCAACACCATTTGCACGAAAATTTGAATCTTTTGGAGGCCAAAACCCTACATTTAAGTTGGTCAAAGATTCAACAAAGTGGTTGGAAGTTTGAAGACTATAGAAAGGTTTGAATGTGGAAGTTTGAAGATCACATTTATTGGGCAGAATTATGGACGAATTTCAGCTGCATTTTGGGGATAATTTGAAGTTTTTTTATTTAGAATATTAGAATTAAGTGCAAGAGTCTTCTAGGTCAAAGAGTTTTTCTTGGTCAAATAGAAGTGTTAATGCTAGTCTTGACTAGAAGATTTAGAATTGCTATTTTTACCCTTTTGTAATTTTCGACCTTGGTCCCTCTTGAAACTCTATAAATAGGGGCCTTGGTTAACTATTAGAATGCAAGATTTGATGTTACAAACTTTAAGGAATTTTCCCTTCTTTGCTAGTTTCTTAGTGAGCTGGTTTTAGTTTTGCAAGTATGCTTGCAAAACTTATTTGGCTTATTAACTAAAACTCTTCCTTTTAGTTGTGGCACCTTCTATTCTTCTTTTCTAATTCATTTCATAATCCAAAGGTGTTAGGTTTATCCTAGTGTTGTTGGGTTTGAAAATTAGAGGGGTTGGGAATAGTAATTTCAAAACTACCATTTTATGATTCAAAGGTGATAGGTTTTATCCTATTGTTGTTGGGTCTATTTTGGTTTGGGTTGTTTTTGCTTGGAAGATTTCAAGACATCTTTCAATATAGTGTGATTCAAAGGTGTTGAGTTCAATAATACTCAATATTGTTGAATCCACTTGAGCTAGTTGTTTTGCTCAAAAGATCAATCGAGGACGATTCTACAATTCACGTGAATTCGTACCTTGGATTCACATCAGTTTGGTATCAGAGCACAGTTTCCTTGATTTGATCATATCATTATTTTTTTATCTGTCTATCTATCTTGCATCTTATTATTATCATATTTGTCTTGTTTCTATTTGAAGGTTCAAGTTTGCAAGAAGAAAAAGAAAAAAAAAGATTGTAAAAAAAAAAAAGAAGAAAGAGTACGTTAAAAAAAAAAAAAAAAAAGAGAAGAAAGTATCTTTCTAGCTTCTTAAATTAATATTGCAGGGATTTGTGATTCCAAGTGTGGGAAAAGGTTTGAGGAAAAGGTGTCATCATTGTTTTCTTTCTACTCTTATAATTTCTTTTTAAATCTTATTCTTGTTTCTTTTTCCTAATCATTGCATACTATCCTTTCTTTGACCTCTATACTTTCTTTGTTGCCAAGTAAGATCTTTGACTAGTATCTTGTAAGGGTTTAACGATTTTCACAAGAACTTGCAGGAGGAAAAGAGTGGTAAAATCTGAGTGCAACTTACCCCTACTAGATCGGCCTTAAACATGAGTGAAAATTTCTTTTCATTTGGGTTGAGACATATTAGGGAAAGGGGAAAAGGGGTGAGAGGTACTTTTATCTTTTTTTTTTTTTTTTTTGTTCTAATGGCAGATCTAACAGGTAAAACACCTGAACAAAAAGCATGGAGGGAACACACCACAAGGCGATTGGAACAAATCATGGATAGGGTCACCACCCGAATGGACCAACTAGAACTTGCTTTTCAACAAAGAGAAAAAAGGCAAGGAAGTCAACAAGACGACGAGGAAGATGATAGGAGGTCCGAGGAAGAAATGTCTGAAGTATCCAAGGGATTGGTCTCAAAATGAAGATTCCTGAATTTGATGGAAAAGGAGATCTCGAGGCATATTTTGATTGGGAAATGAAGGTGGAAAATATCTTTTCTATCCACAGAAGAAAAGAAGGTAAAAATTGCTTTCCTTGAATTTCACGGTTATGCACTAACATGGTGGGATCGATTGATTGTTTCTAGAAGAAGGAATAGAGAGAGGCCAATTGCAACTTGGGAAGACATGAAGGCTATTTTGAGGAAACGCTTCATTCCCCCTCATTACTATAGAGATCTTTACAACAAGTTGCATAGTATCACTCAAGGAGCAAAGACAGTGGCAGAATATTACCAAGAGATGGATTTAGCAATGACAAGAGCAAGCATTGAGGAAGATCCCGAAGCTACTATGGCACGGTTTTTGGGTGGTTTAAGAAGAGACATTGCCGATGTTGTTGAATTACAACATTACTTGGATTTGGAAGAAATGATGAATGTGGTAGAAAAGGTGGAAAGGCAATTGAAAAGAAAGAGTGGTTCAAGTAAGTTTCTTTCTAACCAATCCTCTTGGAAAAACAATAATGGAAACAAAATGGATTTTGGTAAAAAGAAAGATGAACCAAAGAAGCATGATTTTAAAAGGTTTGAAAAGGGTGAATCAAGTAAAAGTTCTTCTTCTACTTCTAAACTCACTTGTTTTAAGTGTTTGGGAAAGGGCCATATAGCTTCCCAATGTCCTAACTCTAGGACTATGGTAATGCGAGAAGATGGTTCTTGTTTGAGCCAAAGTGAAGGAGAAGAAAATGAGGAGGATCGGGATGTTGAAGATGAAGGTGAACAATTTGAAACAAGTGGTGATGAGGTTTTGGTCACTTTGAGAGTATTGAATACTCAAGTTGGATCTTATGATGAAGAGCAAAGGAGTACTATCTTTCACACAAGATGCAAAGTACAAGATAAGGTATGCATGCTCATCATTGATAGTGGGAGTTGTACTAATTGTGTTAGCTCTTATCTTGTAGATAAATTGGGTCTATCCATGACTGCTCATCCCAATCCTTACCGTTTGCAATGGCTCAATGATAGTGGAGAGTTAAGGGTGAATCGGCAAGCAAAGGTAAAATTTTCAATTGGGAAATATGAGGATGAAGTTTTGTGTGATGTAGTACCAATGCAAGCTGACCATATTCTTCTTGACCGACCATGGGAGTTTGATCATGATGCTAATCATGAGGGAAAGTCTAACAAGTATCATATTGTTCATAATCGTAAAGCTTTTACTCTTGTTCCACTTTCTCCTCAACAGGTGCACAAAGAACAAATGAGAATGAGAGAGAAAAGGCTAAAAGATGATAGTGAGTTAAAAAGCCAAAAGAGTGTGAAAAAGTAAGAGATGTGAGTGCTAAAAGCAAAGTGAGCGAAGAAAAAGTAAGAGATGGAAAGGCAAAAAGCAAAGTGAGTGAGAGGGAAAAACCAAAAGCAAGTGAGACAAAATGTGCCTTCTTTGCGAAGCCCTCAATTCTCACAAGCCAATTTTTATGCTCTTGTTCCATGAAGAATGTCTTGTTCTTGATGAGCTTCCTAACAATTTGCCTTTAGAAATTGTGGCTGTTTTGAATGAATTTGCAGATGTGCTACCAGAGGAAGTGCCTAAGGGGTTACCTCCAATTCGAGGAATTGAGCATCAAATAGACTTTCTACCTGGAACTTCCATTCCAAATAGGCCATCCTATCGTGCAAATCCGGAAGAAACAAAAGAACTTCAAAGGCAAGTTGAAGAATTGCTAAGCATGGGATATATTCGTGAGTCTCTTAGCCCTTGTGCTATTCCTGTCATTTTAGTTCCAAAAAAAGATGGTACATGGCGTATGTGCATTGATTGTAGGGCTGTGAACAAAATCACCATTAAGTATCGTCACCCCATTCCAAGATTAGACGATATGCTCGATGAATTGTTTGATGCAAAATTTTTCACAAAAATTGATTTGAAATCTGGTTATCATCAAATAAGAATCAAAGAGGGTGATGAATGGAAAACGGCTTTCAAGACAAAATTTGGTCTTTATGAGTGGCTTGTTATGCCTTTTGGCTTAACTAATGCCCCTAGTACATTTATGAGGCTAATGAATCATGTTTTGAGACGTTTCATTGGAAAGTTTGTAGTTGTCTATTTTGATGATACCTTGATCTATAGTGAGAACATAGGAGAACATGTTGAACATCTTAAGCTTGTTCTTACTACTTTGCTTAAAGAAAAATTGTTTGCAAATTTGAAAAAGTGTACTTTTTGTGTTGAAGAAGTTTTTTTTCTTGGCTATGTTATGAGTTCTAATGGTTTGAGAGTTGATGAAGCAAAGGTGGCAGCAATTCTTGATTTGCCAATTCCCACAAATGTGACTGAGGTGAGATCTTTCCATGGACTTGCAAGTTTTTATAGGAGATCTGTCAAAGATTTCTCAACAAAAGCAGATCCACCAAATGAGTTGGTAAAGAAAAATGTTAAGTTTGAGTGGGGAGATTCTCAACAAAAGGCATTTGATCAATTGAAGCATGATTTGACTAATGCTCCAATTTTAGTTTTGCCTAATTTTTCTAACACTTTTGAAGTTGAATGTGATGCTTCAGGAATTGGAATAGGTGTTGTGTTGCTTCAAGGAGGCCGCCCCATTGCCTACTTTGGTGAGAAGCTGAATGGAGCAACATTGAACTACCCAACATATGACAAAGAGCTCTATGCAGTGGTGAGAGCATTGGAAACTTGGCAGCACTACCTTATGCCGAGAGAGTTTGTGATTCACACCGATCATGAATCCATCAAGTATCTCAAAGGACAAAAGAATTTGCACAAGAGGCATGCAAAATGGATCTCATTCATAGAAACTTTCCCATATGTGGTAAAGTACAAAAAAGGTAAAGAGAACATTGTGGCTGATGCACTCTCTGAAGGTATGCCTTGATTACTACTGTTAATGCTACAATCATGGGATTTGAGTATATTAAGGAGTTGTATGCTGGATAATGATTTCAATAAGTTTTATCAATGTGAACGGTTTTTGTTCAAAGAAAACAAATTATGTATTCCTTCTTGTTCACTTAGAGAGCTTTTGGTTCGTGAATCTCATTGTGGAGGTTTAATGGGACATTTTGGTGTTCTTAAAACTTTAGATATTTTGAATGAACACTTTTATTGGCCAAACATGAAAGAGGATGTTGAAAAAATTTGTGCTACATGTCTTGACTGCAAGAAAGCTAAATCTAAGTCTCTTCCCCATGGATTTTATACTCCACTCCTTGTTCCTCAATCTCCTTGGACTGACATTTCTATGGACTTTGTTCTTGGTTTGCCTAGATCTCAAAGAGGCATGGACTCTATTTTTGTTGTTGTTGACAGATTCTCCAAAATGGTGTTGCTTGTAGGAAAACCGACAATGCAAAACATGTGGCTGATCTCTTTTTCAAAGAAATTGTTCGTCTACATGGTGTTCCTAGGACTATTGTGTCCGATAGGGATGTAAAGTTTTTGAGTTATTTCTGGAAAACTCTTTGGGGAAAATTGGGAACAAAACTTTTGTTTTCAACCACAAGTCACCCACAAACAGATGGCCAAACGAAAGTAACAAATAGGACTTTGGGTGTTTTGTTAAGGGCCATAATTAAAAAGAATTTGAAAAGTTTGGAGGAGTGTTTTCCAATTGCTGAATTTGCATACAATCGCACACTACACACTTATACTAATTTTTCTCCTTTTGAGTTGGTTTATGGCTTCAATCCTCTAACTCCTTTGTCTATCTCCTTTACCTTTACAGGATCAAGTGAGTTTGGATGGCAAGAAGAAAGCTGAAACAGTGAAGAAATTGCATGAGCAAGCTCGTGCAAACATTGAGAATAAAAATGAGCAATATGCAAAGAATGCAAATAAAGGCCGTAAGAAAATTGTGTTTGAACCCGGTGATAGGGTTTGGGTACACATGAGGAAAGAGAGGTTTCCAGCCTCAAGGAGAACTAAGTTACACCCCCGTGGTGATGGGCCATTTCAAGTTTTGGCACGAGTCAATGATAATGCTTACAAGCTTGATCTTCCCAAAGACTATGGTATAAGTGTTATTTTTAATATTTCTGACTTATCTCCTTTTGATTTTGATGTAGATCCAATGGGTTCGAGGACGAATCCTTTTCAAGGGAGAGGGGATGATTAGTTCCAAGGAAGTAATGCTAAAGATGTCAAAGATGATGATTGCGAAGGCATGGCCGAACCACCCTCAACTCCAAATAATTCTGCACATATCATTCCACCAAATCCACTTGAAGGGATGACAGGCCCAATGACTCGTTTGAGAAAGAAGAGGATGCAAGAAGCCCTGAACATTTTGATTATTGAAGTCCATTCAAAAGAAAATCCAACGGCTACCTCAATTCAGCCCAAATATTACAACATTTTGCAAGCTTTGGATCTTGATCCAAATGGTTCTAAATAAGTGTTTTGGACTACTTTCAAGTGAATAAATCAGCCCAATTGGTGCAACCAATTTTCAGCCCGAAACCCAAAAGGGTGCAAGCACAAATTTCAGCAAATTAGAGTTAATCCTTGAAGGTTCTTTAGGGTTCCAATTCAACACCATTTGCACGAAATTTTGAAGTCATTTGGAGGCCAAAAACCTACATTTAAGTTGCTCAAACATTCAGCAAAGTGGTTTGAAGTTTGAAGACTAGAAAGTTTTAAATGTGGAAGTTTGAAGATCACATTTATCGGGCAGAATTATGGACGAATTTCAGCTGCATTTTGGGGATAATTTGAAGTTTTTTTTTTATTTAGAATATTAGATTTAAGTGCAAGAGTCTTCTAGGTCAAAGAGCTTTTCTTGGTCAAAGAGAAGTGTTAATGCTAGTCTTGACTAGAAGATTTAGAATTGCTATTTTAATCCTTTTGTAATTTTCAACCTTGGTCCCTCTTGAAACTTTATAAATAGGGGTCTTGGTTAACTATTAGAATTCAAGATTTGATGTTATAAACTTTAAGGAATTTTCCTTTCTTTGCTAGTTTCTTAGTGAGCTAGTTATAGTCTTGCAAGTATGCTTGCAAAACTTATTTGGCTTATCAACTAAAACTCTTCCTTTTAGTTGTGGCGCCTTCTACTCTTCTTTTCTAATTCATTTCATAATCCAAAGGTGTTAGGTTTATCCTAGTGTTGTTGGGTTTGAAAATTAGAGGGGTTGGGAATAGTAATTTCAAAACTACCATTTTATGATTCAAAGGTGATAGGTTTCATCCTATTGTTGTTGGGTCTATTTTGGTTTGGGTTGTTTTTGCTTGGAAGATTTCAAGACATCTTTCAATATAGTGTGATTCAAAGGTGTTCATTAATCCTCAATATTGTTGAATCCACTTGAGCTAGTTGTTTTGCTCAAAAGATCAATTGAGGACGATTCTACAATTCACGTGTATTTGTACCTTGGATTCACATCAGAACTTATAGTCTTCAATTGGGCATGATTCTAGAAATAATTGTTATTTTGTTCCATTGCTTACAAAGAATATATTTTTGTTTTATATTTGGATGATGTGGATAATTTTACTATAATTACACAGAATAAGAGTTGTTCTATTTATCATAATAGTATTTTTTATGGCTTTGGTTATTTATGTAATGGACTTTACATTCTTGATCTTAAGAATCATGTATTCAACATAAACAACAAGAAATCAAAAGTTGATAGTCTCAAAAATTCATATCTCTGGCACTGTAGACTTGGTCGAGTAGATGAGAAACGCATAACCAAATTGCATAAAAATGGCTATTTAGTTCATTTGATTATGAATTATATGACAAAAGCGAGTCTTGTTTATTGGGAAAATGACCAAAACACCCTTTTCTGGAAAGAGTAAAAGAACTACAGAATTGCTAAGTCTCCTACATACCAAATGTATGTGGATATATGTCAATTCAAGCTAGAGGAGGTTTTTCATACTTCCTACCTTCACTGATGATCATTCTAGATATAGTCATGTATACTTATTAAAGTATAAATATGAAGTCTTTGAAAATTTCAAAGAGTATAAAAGTGAAGTTGAAAAACAACTTGGTAAAAGTATTAAAACACTTCGATCAGATCAGGTGGAGAATACCTAAGCCGAGAATTTCAAGATTTTCTGAAACAAAATAGTATTCTATCTCAATGGACTCCTCCAAATACTCCACAGTTGAATGGTGTATCTGAAAGGAGAAATCGAACCTAAATATTGTTCGTTCCATGATGAGTCGTGCAAAACTTCCCAAATCATTTTAGGGCTATGCTCTAAGTGTTGTTGCCCATATTTTAAATTATGCTCCATCTAGAGCTGTAAACTCTACCCCATATTTGATGTGGAAAGGAAGGAAACCAAACCTCAAATATTTGAAGGTTTGGGGGTGTCCTGCCTTTGTTTAAAAGGTAGAAACAGACAAGCTTGATGCTAAATCTGAAAGATGTTATTTTGTAGGATATCCGAAAGAAATTTTTGGATATTATTTCTACAACCCCAATGAGCAAAAGGTGTTTATCTCAAAACATGCCACATTTATAGAAAAAGGGTTTATTCTATAAAAGGCAAGTGGTGTTAGTTTTGAATACTTAAAAGCTTTGCTTGTATGAAAAACTATTTCTCATTTTCATATCGATTGTGTTTCAGTATGTAATTACATGTTATACATGTTGTCAACTTATATCATATGACTAGATGATGAGGTGTTTGGTGTGACACAGTAGATTCCATCATTGGTTAAAGTCATGAAATATAAATAATGCTCATAACTGAGACGGTTTGGACATACTGTCTGTTTAAGTTATTGTATGATTCTGAGATTGGTTTGTCTAGACTAATTGAATCATGCAGATGTGCCCGGGGCATATTGAGCCGGACCGATCTAGGATGGAATTAACTTGTACTGATCTTCGTAGTTAATTCGAGCCTTGTGTTCTATCTCTTAATCCCTAGAATAGAGCGGGCATGAGGATTAGACATAGTGTATTTTGATTTGTCAAAGAGTGCCGACACTTGAGGCCTATAATCTCGGTAGGTTGGCTATACGTGTTTAATTTCTTATTGTGTTGTTGCTTGTTGAAAGGAAACCATGTACCCGTGCGTCCGGGGTGATGGTGCTCTCGAGATGAGCTCGTAAGGATTATTATACCAAACCCAACCGGTGGACTTATGTTCGGTATAGTAATAAAGGTCGAGTGGTACTAATCCCAGATGATAAGAAGTCGATTTATTAATTTATTAGTAAACTAATAAATTGACGAGCACTATATCTTTGACATGGGGTAGTTCCGAAAGCAATTTCTTTTTGAGCGGTAGTTCCATACTTAATCCGTTAGCGGTATGATTAATTATGTGTTAAATTAATTGACAAAGTGGATTTAATTATTTAATTAATTATCCTTGGGTCAATTAGTATTGACTCGTGTAGTAAAGACTTAGAAGTCAATTTAAAAGTCCAACTAGAAGGCCCAACTCAAAAGCTCACTAGGTCTCCCTTGAAACTCCTATAAATAGATTAAGTTTACCCTAAAAACATAACTTCAACGCAACACAAGATGTCTTGCCACCAAGAGAGAAAAGCCTAGAGAGAGACTTAGGATCTTCTTCTTCCTCGAAGTCTTTCTCGAAGTTAGTTTTGCTACTTTCTCATGGCAAAAGAATGAACGTTTTTTTGATCAACAACTCTAGCAAGCTGATCAGCGACTTCGGCGACATCAGATCGGTGACGATCAGGTTCTCGACGAACGGCATTTTCTGGCAGGCTTAGTTTTTGGGCAATTTCGGTGATCGGTCTCTGGAAAAGTCCAGGAAATCCTTCAAGTTTTTTGACGGTCGGATTTCTGACAGATCTTTGGAAATTTCGTGGGCCTTTGATTTTTTTGGCGGAACTTCGGGATCCCAGTGGAGTTCGATTTTAGTTTTTTTCCCAGAGAGTGTTTTTGAGAAGTTTTCGGGTAGATCGATCCGATACATAGTTGCCCACTCGACTTCCAGATTTATCTTGGAGACATTCGAGTGATTTCTTGAGGGACAAGCTTCAAAGGTAGAATCTTTCTCAAATTGATTTTTCGAGGGACTCGCTTCACAGGTCGAATCTTTAATCCTTCCGCTTTAATTTAAAGATTCAATTTTTAGTTGGTAAAGTAAATCGAACAAGTATAAGCTCGATCGGGTATAAAGGAACTTGTACTAGTGTTTGGGCTCGATCGAAAGTTTTTGATTCTGGAATGCATAGTACGAAAGTGAAATTTTCGATTTGGCCGGGACCGACTAGTTCCTTCAATTGGTATCAGAGCTGAGATTTTGGCTTTATATACTTGTTCGATTTGTTAGGGCTTTATTGCAGGTGGTTATTATCCCGGCTATTATGGTTTATGCATTCAGTTTTATAAACCCCGGGACATGTCCGGGTTGGTTTTTTGAATGTGAATGTGTGTACTAAGCCATGTAGAATTAGATTAAATATGTACTAAGATTTATTCTATTAAATGTCATCTTTATTTTCCTAGAAAATCAAGCCTTGTATTTAGGAAGACATGTAATGGCGAAGACATTATTGTGGGCAACTTGGATTCCTTGGTTTTATAGTTTATCGTAATTTGGGTGATTTCAAGAATTATGTAAAAAATTGAGAAAACTCGGACGAATTGCAAGGAGTTCGAATAACGAGTGGGAGCGATGTGACGAGACTCGTCAACAAGGCAACGAAATGAAGCAACAATTGAGAAGGTCATAATAGTCGAGAAATTTTAATTAAGTATTTATTTCCCGCTTTTATTGTCTTGATTGTTGCTTGCATGTTATTAATTTGTGTTTTAATGCATGATTAAAAACATGTGATTTTATGGGTGCAAAATAACTAAGGTTAAGAAATGCATGTTAAAACCGGAAAAACCCTCAATTTGAAAATCTAAGTGGGAGCGAGTTGCTTGATATCCCATGACCTCCACTACGAATTCATATGTGATGTGAATAGACTTGCACGTTGGCATTAGGGCCTTCCTCCATATCGAGTGAGTCTAATTCATAAGATCACTAGATTGAATTTTTAAATGGATGACTACAGTGAGTTAAATTGGAGAATGTAACACTCTCTCTAATTGAGGCGCACTATCCTTGGTAACAAATTTAGAAGTCACGTAATGACATACGCTTAGTGTACTGTTTGTAGTATTCCTCCCAACGAGATTACGCTACACATGTGTACGGCTAAAATCAATGACTATTAATTTTATTGATCAATTGATCGTTTAGTCAGACAGTGAAATTAATGAACTTGGTTCTGAAAGATTATCTGCCCGGGCCCGGTCAAATACTCACTTTCATGCTATTCCAATCCTTGCTTGAAATAACATTGCACAGGATCTTGGTTTGTACTCATTCGATTTATCACGCAACAATAATTTTCTAATTAAAAGCGGAATCATAGAAAAGTACCTCTTGAAGCGTGTTAACTCACGTGATCGCTTGTATGACTCAAGACTATGATTGCACGCTGTGTGGGCAATGATCTAGCAACCAATTGCTCAGCAATCAACACTACTGGGTTGGCAGGAAAAATTCAGCAGCTCTTCGCCCAGGAAAAATCCCCCCATCGCCGTCGAAAACCACTTGCCGCCGCCTGCCGAAATTTTCAACCGACCATCACCTTGGGACAAATTTTGGCTACCCGAAATTATGCTAGAGAGAAAAAAAATGTTTTCTCTCTCTCGTGTTCTTGTCTTGAAAACTTAAGAATTGTGTGTTATGTAATTGTTAATCCCTTGTCTATATGTAGAGTTACAAGAGAGACCCCAAGTTGGTTTAGGATTGGCTTTCCTAATGGGTTTAGGTAATTAATTAGTTTTCAAATACCTAATCTAATAGGATAAACCAAATCCAATTAGATTTTCTAATCTCTAGGATTTTCTAATTCTAATTGAAACTTAATACATAATTAATTATTTAAATAATTCCACTTTGTTAATTACTTAATTAACCCTTAGGAATAATTAATTAATTAATTCTACTTATTCAATTAACCCATTACAAAATTAATCGTACCACTAACGGATTAATTTTGGCACTACCAACCTACACCAGAATTGCTTCCGGAATAACTAAATTAATTTATTCTTAATCTCCCCAAATCAAAGATATAATGCTCGTTAATTTATTAATTCACTGATAAATTAATTGATTAACTTATTTAATTCTGAGACTAGTACCACTCGACCTTCTTACTATACCAGACATAAGTCCACCGGTCGGGTTTAGTATAATAAACATTACGAGCTCATCTCGGGAGCACCATCACCCTGGACGCACAGGTACATGGTTTCCTTTCGACAAGCAGCAGCACACCAATTAACTAAACACGCGGACCAAACCTACCGAGACTATTGGCCACAATTGACCTCACCCATTGGCAGATCAAACTACACTATGTCTAATCTTCATGCCCGCTCAAGTCTAGGGATTAAGAGATAGAATACTAAGAACGATTTGTCAATTAAATCAGTACAAGACAAATCATTCTAAATGGTCAAGTTCAATATGCGCATATCTATATGATTCAATTAGTTTAGACAAACCAATTATCTGAATCACATAATAACCTAAACCGACAGTTTGTCCAAAACTGTCTCGATTACGAACCTCATTTATATATTATATCTTTTAACCAATGATGAGATCTACTATGTCACACCAGACACCTCATCATCTAAATACATAATATAAATGGACTAAATATGCACAACATATAAACCAAAACATTAAATCGATGTATTAACTAGAAAAATGTATAATACAAGCATAGCTATGTATTCTACTCTAACAATCTCCCAATAATACTTAAGATGTGCTTTAAGTACATAACTACATTCAATTTTTTACACTCTACAATATATCTAGAAAAACTATCTTGGCTCTCCTAAGTATCTGATCCCCATGCCCTCCATTAGGAAGACCAATCCTAAACCAACTTGGGATCTCTCCTTTAACTTTATATATAGACAAAGGATTAGCTATTCCACAATATACAATTCATAAGTTTTCAAGACAAGAAAACTAGAGAGAGAAATAATTCTTCTCAGAATTTTCAGATTTCATAGCCATCGTGGCTTTCTCTCTCCTCCCAGGCGGTGCGTATAATACACGTTCCAGGTGCGGTGGTGCTGAAATTTTTTTGGGAAGTGGACTGTGGTGATAGCTGATCAATTGCTCGCTAGATCGTTGCCCACACAATGTGCGATCAAAGTCTTGAGGCATACAAGAGAATCACCTGAGTAAATGCTTCAATAGGTAATTCTTATGTTTCTGCTTTTAATTAAGAATTTATTTATTGCGTGATAAATCGAATAAGTACATACGAAGATCATGCGCAATGTTATTTAAGTAAGGGTTGGAATTGCGATTGTGCTAGCGTCTAGACCTGGCCAGAGATTCTGATTCTGGAATGCATAGCATGAAATTGAGTCTCTGGCTAGGCCCGGGCAGATAATCTTTTAATAGTATGCTTTGATTTGCCAAAGAGTGCGGTCTATATTTGAGGCCTAGATCTCGATAAGTTGGGTATGCATATTTAGTATTTTATTGTGTCGTTGCTTGTCGAAAGAAAACCATGTACCGGTGCGTCCAGGGTGATGGTGCTCCCGAGATGAGCTCGTAAGGATTATTATACTAAACCCGACAGGTGGACTTATGTCCGGTATAGTAATAAGGTCGAGTGGTACTCTTCTCGGATTATAAGAAGTTGATTAATTAATTTATCTGTAAATAAATTGAAGAGCACTATATCATTTACGTGGGGAGATAATAGAATAAATTAAAGTGGTACAAAGAAGCAATTTCCTTTGGAGCGGTAGTTCCATAATTAATCCGTTAGTGGTACGATTAATTATGAGTTGGATTAATTGACAAAGTGAATTTGGTTAATTAATTATCCTTAAGAAAATTAACAAAGTGGATTTAATTATTCGATGAATTATCCTTGGGTAGATTAACGAAGTGGATTTAATTAATTAAAAGTCTTTGGGTCAATAAGTATTTTGACTAGTCTTGCAAAGACTAAGAAAAGTCAAAATTAAATCCAACTAGTAAGGCCAACTCAAAAGCCCACTAGATCTCCTAAGAAACTCCTTATAAATAGATAAGTTACCCTTACAAACTCAAGACAACACATTTATTTTTTCTTTGCCTCCAAGAAAGAGAAAATCCTAGAGAGAGATTTTTTAAAAATTCTTCTTCTTATTCTTAAAGTTTTTCTGAAGTCGGATTTTAGATCTCTTTCATGGTAAAAGAATGGGCTTTGGATTTTCAAGAGTGGGTTGATCGGATCTACGAAAGGGGCAGTTTTTTTTTTTGGCGAATTTTGCATTTTCTGACGGTTTTCAGTTTCCGACTCCCGGTGCATTTTTTCGGCTTTCTCATGGGTTTGGTTTTTTTGGCATACCCGTGTAGATCTTGTCGAATTTGTTTCTCTGGTAAGGATACACAAACTCTGGTGGACTGGGTTTTCTATTTTGGGCCAGATTTGTTCATCGGTGTTCGTTTTCAGAGTAGATTTGATTTAGATCTGATAGGCTGGGTAATTTCTAGCCCGATCTGATCTTGGATTTTTAGATCTAGTGTTCTTGAGGAGTTTTCGAGTATCAATTCCGTAGAAAGTTGCCCACACAACTTCGGGGCGTATCTTGGAGTCATTCTTAGAATTTCTTGGGAGTGAAGCTTCAAATCTTGGATCTTTATCTTTCTCAAGTTATTTTCTAAGGGACACGCATCAAAGGTACAATCTTTGATTCCACTTTATTTAAAGATTGAATTTTTTGTGTGTCATTTAATAGATCTAACAAGTATAAGCCTAGATCCGCTCATGAGAATATATAGTGTTTGAGCTCGATCAAAAGTTTCTGATTCTGGAATGCATAACACGAAAGTGAAATTTTTTATTTGGCCCGGACCTGATCTTAATTCCTTCATTTCCAAGATCTTGCTTCCTTTTTAGAAATATTCGAGAGAGAGATCAAAGCCGACTTCGAGTGGGTCTCGGTTTAACTATTTCTCCAAGTCCCTTCTAGGTCTTTCTCTCTCTAGAGGCAAGACTAACATGTCTTATAAGTTTCTTCTAATTTTCAAGGCTTTTACTTATCTATTTATAAGAGTTTCAAGGGAGACCTAGTGGGCTTTTGAGTGGGCCTTCTAGTTGGACTCTTAATTAATTTCAAAGTCTTTACTAGACTAATTAATTCCAATTGACCAATGATAATTAATTAAATAATTAAACCCACTTTGTCAATTAATCTAACTCATAATTAATCGTACCACTAACGGATTAATTATGGAACTACCGCTCTAAAGGAAATGGCTTTCGGGTACCACTTTAATTATTCTTTTATCTCCTCACGTCAAAGATATAGTGCTCATCAATTATTAATTTACTAATAAATTAATGAATCGACTTCTTCTCATCCGAGACTAGTACAACTCCACCTTATTACTATACCGGACATAAGTCCACTGGCCGGGTTTAGTATAATAATCCTTACGAGCTCATCTCGAGAGCACCATCACCCAGACACACCGATACATGGTTTCCTTTCGAAAAGCAACAACACAACAAGAAATTAAACACGTATACCCAACCTACCGAGATTATAGGCCTCAAGTGACCGCACTCTTTGGCAAATCAAAGTACACTATGTCTAATCTTCATGCCCACTCTAGTCTAGGGATTAAGAGATAGAATACAAGGCTCGAATTAACTACGAAGATCAGTACAAGTTAATTCGATCCTAGATCAGTCCTGCTCAATATGCCCTGGGCACATCAGCATGATTCAATTAGTCTAGACAAACTAATCTCAGAATCATACAATAACTTAAACTGACAGTATGTCAAAACCGTCTTAGTTACGAGCATTATTTATATATCATGACTTTAACCAATGATGAGATCTACTTTGTCACACCAACACCTCATCATCTAGTCATATGATATATGTATAAATGTAATTATATACTGAAACACAATCAATATGAAACTGAGAAATAGTTTTTCATACAAGCAAAGCTTTTAAATATTCAAAACTAACACTTTGAAATCACATTTTGCACATCCACCTGAATAATAGAAATTTTGCATAGTGCTCCTGGTGTCTTGCTTAGAAATTCATTCAGTTGAACTAGCAGTAAAATTCTGTGCCACTTGCTCCAGAATGCATTTTCTCAAAGTTTTTCAAACAATTTCTAGTGTTCTTCTAATAGGACTTAACTTGCTAAGTGTGTTCGCTTACTCTGGATAGAATAATCTGAATATGAAATGAGATTTGTGAATAATTTTTTCTTTCATTCACTACGTGCCTAAATTCATCTGAGTGAGCATGTTTGAGCCTATATAAGTAATTCTTTGAATGCTTACCTTTTGATTGAGTGAGTGAATAATTTATGCTAAGGAGAGTATCTAGAATTTGTGAAAAGTATGCATGTCACTGCTTGATTCTAACGTGGAATGTTGAAATGATAAAAAGTAACTAAAAGCCTATATGTTCAACCCTCTCTTCCCACACACACAATAGTCTTGAGGACCGGACCCGAAGTCCGATTCTTCCCTTGAGCTAAGCCGAAATCGCTGAACCTCTTTAACCGTTCTCTCAGTCTATCATTTGTATGCTTGCCAAAGAAGTTTGCTTGCTGTTTGAGCGCTAAAATAGCTAATAATATACATATGGATCCTCAGTTGGTTATATATTGCGCGTGCATTTACTGCAATGGGGAAATAAAGAAATGAAGAAGTAAGTGATCTCAAAGCCCTAGACCTTTGAAAAAAAAAAACTATATATATATTGAGGAAGTGAGGGATGTTTAAGCCCTGTACCCTCGTGTAAGTATAATCAAATGATCTAAAATAGAACATCGCATTAAGTGTTTAAACAATAGCGAACCATTTGGATTGTAAAATCTCCATTTTGTAGCCTTAGACCTTTTCTATCCTTATCTTGAACCTTGATTCTCAACCCTTTTGTGATTTTCTGATTAATGTTTCATATTGAGGATTGGTGCAGAGATGTGATATTCCCTTAAACATATGGTTAATGTTCCTTGGCAGAAATCTTATGCTCTAACTTGGTGGGATAAGATGATATCCACTAGGACAAAGAACAGGGAAAGGCCAACAAAGACATGGGAGGAAATGAGATCAATTATGAGGAAAAGATTTCTTCCTCCACATTTCTATCGAGAGTTGTACAACAAGTTACAAAGCATCACTCAAGGGTCTAAAACTGTTTCGAAGTACTATCAAGAATTCGATATTGCCATGACAAGGGCCAACATAGAAGAAGATGAAGAGGCAACCATGGCACCATTTCTAAGAGGCCTTCGAAGTGAGATCGCGGATGTAGTGGAATTGCAACACTACATGGACATGGGGGAAATGGTTCATATGGCTGAAAAAGTTGAAAGGCAACAAAAGAGGAGGAGTGGCTCAAACAAAATTCCAACAAGAAGTTATACTTGGTGCAAAAGGGAATATGACATAAAGAACAAGTGAAAATGAGAGAAAAAAAAACAAGCAAAAGGAGAGGATCGAGGAAAAAGAGCCAAATGAGTGTGAAAAAGCAAGAGATTGTGAGGACAAAAGCAAAGTGAGAGAAAAAGAAAAAGCAAGAGATTGTGAGGACAAAAGCAAAGTGAGAGAAAAAGAAAAAGCAAGAGATTGGAGGATAAAAGCAAAGTGAGTGATAAAGGGAAAAATCCGAAGGCAAGTGAGAAAAAAGGAGCCTTCTTTGCTAGCATAAGAGATGTTGAGCGAACCCTTCAAGCTTGATTCTCTTGCTAGCATAAGAGTGAGAGAAAAACACCATTGCTTGATTCTCTTGTTTAATGATTCCATCATTACTTCTAATGACTTACCTAGTGACTTACCACTAGAGATTTTGGGTTTCTTAAGTGATTTTGCAGATGTACTTCCGGAAGACATACCAAGTGGATTGCCACCAATAAAGGGGATTGAACATCAAATTGATTTTGTGCCCAGTTCAAAAATTCCTAACCGTCCTACCTATAGAATGAATTCAGAGGAGAGAGCTGCAAAAGCAAGTTGATGAACTCCTTGCTAAAGGTAGTATTCGTGAGTCTCTTAGTCCGTGTGCTGTTCCGGTAATTATGGTGCCTAAGAAAGATGGAACATGGCGTATGTGTGTGGATTGTACGGCTGTTAATAAAATTACTATTAAGTATCATCATCCTATTCCTAGATTAGATTATATGCTTGATGAGTTATTTGGTGCTAAATTCTTCACTAAAATTGACTTAAAATGTGGTTACCACCAAATCTGGTTATGCCTTTTGGCTTGACTAATGCCCCAAGTACTTTCATGAGGCTTATGAATCATGTTCTTAGGAGTTTCATAGGAAAATTTGTTGTTGTGTATATTGATGACATTTTGATATATAGCAAGACTTTTGTTGAGCATGTTGAGCGTTTGAGACTTGTGTTGATTACACTTCGAAAGGAGAAGTTGTATGCTAATCTGAAAAAGTGTGCCTTTTGTGTGGAACAAGTAACATTCCTTGGTTTTGTTGTGAGTTCTAATGGGCTGAGAGTTGATGAGGAAAAGATCAAGGCAATCAAGGAATGGCCAATTCCTACCAATGCATCCGAGGTGAGATCATTTCATGGCCTTGCTAGTTTCTATAGAAGGTTTGTGCGAGATTTTTCAACAAAACCACTCAATAAGTTGGTTAAAAAGAATGTGAAATTTGAATGGGGTGAGAGCCAACAAAAAGCTTTTGATTTTCTTAAGCATGATTTGACTAACTCTCCTGTTTTGGTCTTGCCATATTTTTCTAAAGCTTTTGAAGTTGAGTGTGATGCCTCGGGTGTTGGTATAGGGGTTGTTCTTCTTCAAGGAAGTCGACCTATTGCTTACTTTAGTGAAAAACTCAATGGTGCAGCCTTGAACTACCCAACTTATGACAAGGAGCTTTATGCCATCGTGAGGGCTTTGGAGACTTGGCAGCACTACCTCATGCCTTGTGAGTTTGTGATTCACACCGACCATGAATCCATCAAATACCTCAAGGGGCAAAGGAATTTGCACAAGCGACATGCCAAGTGGATCACTTTCATTGAAACATTTCCCTATGTGGTCAAGTATAAAAAGGGTAAGGAAAACGTAGTAGCCGATGCACTCTCCCGAAGGTACACCTTAATCACTACTATGCATGCTACTATCATGGGATTTGAGTTCTTGAAAGAATTGTATGTGCTTGATTCCGAGTTTGCAACTACTTTCAAAGCATGTGAAAAAGGAGCATTTGAAAAATTCTACAAACTTGAAGGTTTCCTTTTCAAAGGAAATCAACTTTGTGTTCCTATTTGTTCTCTTAGAGAATTGCTTATTAGAGAAGCTCATTGTGGTGGTTTAATGGGGCATTTTGGAGTTTTGAAAACTTGTGATATCCTTAGTGGACATTTCTTTTGGCCTAGCATAAAAAAGATGTGCAAAGAATTTGTGAGAGATGCCTTGATTGTAAAAAGGCTAAGTCTACTTCACTTCCCCATGGTTTGTATACACCAATGCCTATTCCTTGTGCACCTTGGACTGATGTTTCTATGGATTTTGTGCTTGGGTTGCCAAGGTCAAAGGGGCATGGATTCTATTTTTGTTGTGGTTCATCGGTTTTCAAAAATGGCTCATTTCATTGCATGTAAGAAGACGGATAGTGCTAGTAATGTTGCTAATTTATTCTTTAAGGAAATTGTTCGTCTTCATGGTATTCCTAGAACGATTGTGTCTGATAGGGATGTGAAATTTTTGAGCTATTTTTGGAAAACTTTGTGGGGAAAATTAGGAACTAAACTCTTGTTTTCAATTTCAAGCCATCCGCAAACCGATGGACAAACTGAGGTTACTAATAGAACATTGGGCATGATATTGAGAGCAATCATCAAAACGAATTTGAAAGATTAGGAAGCATGCCTTCCAATTGCTGAATTTGCTTACAACCGGACCTTGCATTCTACTACTGGTTATTCTCTTTTTGAATTGGTTTATGGATTTAACCCTTTAACTCCCTTGGATTTGTCTCCTCTACCAATCAAAGAGCAAGTTAACATGGATGGTGCTCTAAGGGCTGCAAATGTGAAGAAGTTACATGAGCAAGCTCGAGCAAACATTGAGCACAATACCAAACAATACACCAAGAAAGTTAACAAGGGGAGAAGAAAAGTCCTCTTTGAACCAGGTGATTGGGTTTGGGTTCACATGAGGAAGGAGAGATTTCCGACTGCAAGAAGATCAAAATTGCATCCTAGTGGAGATGGACCATTCCAAGTGTTGGCCAAGATCAGTGATAATGCCTACAAATTAGACCTTCCTGAGGAGTATGGTATTAGTTCTTCTTTTAATGTTTCTAACTTATCTCCTTTTGAATTTGATGCAGATTCCCTAGATTCGAGGACGAATCCTTTTAAAGGGGGAGGGGATTATGCGAATCAAGGAGCTACTTCACATTTCGATGATGTTGAATATCAAGGAGCTGCCAAGGAGGCCTTGGATCAAAATTCTAAGGGTGGATTTCCAGCAGAGAACATTTCCATCTACATGCCCATGTCAGGAATTTCGTTCCCCGGGCAGAAATGAACATTTTCCCCGACATACCTATGTCGCCTGAGGAAGGTTGAAAGTCGCATTTACGAGCTAAATTTATGGACGAATTTCAATAGCATTTGGGTGATATATTCAAGCTATTTTTCTGCATTTAATTATTTAGAAGATTAGAATTAAAGAGTCTTCTTAGTCATAGAGTTTTTCTTGGTCAAAGAGCTTTTCTTAGTCATAGAGCTTTTCTTGCTCAAAGAGCTTTTCTTGGTCAAAGAGAAGTATTAATGCAAGTCTTGACTAAAGAGTTCAGATTTTCTATTTTAATCCTTTGTAATTTTCAACCTTGGTCCCTCTTGAAACTCTATAAATTGAGGGCCTTGGTTAAACATTGAAGACAAGTTTGATTGAAGTTATAAACTTTAAGGGTATTCTTTAAGTTCTAGTCTTGAGCTAGATTGGGTTTTGTAAGGTTATTCTTGTATAACTAACAACTTATCACTCAATACTCCTTCCCTATTGAGTGTGGCGTTTTTACCTTTCCATTTCTAAGTCTATTGGGATCCAAAGATGTTAGGTTTCATATACCTATTATTGTTGGGTTCAATAGAGTTAGGTTGGGGGTTTGGGAAGATCCATACGATTCACCAAAGATTGCCTACGTTGATTGCTAGGAGGTGGTGGGTTTAATATACCCTCTATTGCCTATCTTCATTCTTAGGACGTTTGAGGGAATTGTTTGAAGAGCTACAAGAAACGATCTTCATTTCCGCATCCAAGCGTCAAGAAGCATCAACCTTGCCTCTTGATTCGCATCAAGTAGATTGTTGGCCAAAGGGGAGATGGACCTATGAGTTGGCAATGTAGCAAAAGTTGTTTTAGCTGTAGAGGGAACTTATAGTCTTCTATTGGCAAGTTGATGAGTTCCAAAGTAAGTAATGCTAAAGATGTCAAAGATGATGATGGCGAAGGCATGGTCGAACCACCCTCAACTCCAAATAATTCTGCACATATCATTCCACCAAATCCACTTGAAGGGATGACGGGCCCAATGAATCGTTTGAGAAAGAAGAGGATGCAAGAAGCCCTGACCATTTTGATTATTGAAGTCCATTCAAAACATGATATAACGGCTACCTCAATTCAGCCCAAATATTACAACATTTTGCAAGCTTTGGATCTTGATCCAAATGGTTCTAAATAAGTGTTTTGGACTACTTTTCAAGTGAATAAATCAGCCCAATTGGTGCAGCCAATTTTCAGCCCGAAACCCGAAAGGGTGCAAGCCCAAATTTCAGCAAATTGGAGTTAATCCTTGAAGGTTCTTTAGGGTTCCAATTCAACACCATTTGCACGAAATTTTGAAGTCTTTTGTTGGCCAAAAACGTACATTTAAGTTGGTCAAAGATTCAGCAAAGTGGTTGGAAGTTTGAAGACTATATAGAAAGGTTTAAATGTAGAAGTTTGAAGATCACATTTATTGGGCAGAATTATGGACGAATTTCAGCTGCATTTTGGGGATAATTTGAAGTTTTTTATTTAGAATATTAGAATTAAGTGCAAGAGTCTTCTAGGTCAAAGAGTTTTTCTTGGTCAAAGAGAAGTGTTAATGCTAGTCTTGACTAGAAGATTTAGAATTGCTATTTTAATCCTTTTGTAATTTTCAACCTTGGTCCCTCTTGAAACTCTATAAATAGGGGCCTTGGTTAACTATTAGAAGGCAAGATTTTGATGTTATAAACTTTAAGGAATTTTCCTTTCTTTGCTAGTTTTAGTCTTGCAAGTATGCTAGCAAAACTTATTTGGCTTATCAACTAAAACTCTTCCTTTTAGTTGTGGCGCCTTCTACTCTTCTTTTCTAATTCATTTCATAATCCAAAGGTGTTAGGTTTATCCTAGGGTTGTTGGGTTTGAAAATTAGAGGGGTTGGGAATAGTAATTTCAAAACTACCATTTTATGATTCAAAGGTGATAGGTTTCATCCTATTGTTGTTGGGTCTATTTTGGTTTGAATTGTTTTTACTTGGAAGATTTCAAGTCATCTTTCAATATAGTGTGATTCAAAGGTGTTGAGTTCATTAATACTCAATATTGTTGAATCCACTTGAGCTAGTTGTTTTGCTCAAAAGATCAATCGAGGACGATTTTACAATTCACGTGAATTCGTACCTTGGATTCACATCACAAGTGGCATGATTCTAGAAATAATTGTTATTTTGTTCCATTGCTTCCAAAGAATATTATTTTTGTTTTATATTTGGATGATGTGGATGATTTTACGATAATTTCACAGAATAAGAGTTGTTCTATTTATCATAATAGTATTTTTTTGGCATTGGTTATTTATGTAATGGACTTTACATTCTTGATCTTAAGAACAAGAAATCAAAAGTTTATAGTTTCAAAAATTCATATCTCTGGCACTGTAGACTTGGTCGAGTAAATGAGAAACGCATAACCAAATTGCATAAAAATGGCTATTTGGTTCATTTGATTACGAATTATATGACAAAAACCAGTCTTGTTTATTGGGTAAATGACCAAAACACCCTTTTCTGGAAAGAGTAAAAGAACTACAGAATTGCTAAGTCTCATACGATATATGTGGATATATGTCAATTCAAGCTAGAGGAGGTTTTTCATACTTCCTTACCTTCACTGATGATCATTCTAGATATGGTCATGTATACTTATTAAAGTATAAATATGAAGTCTTTGAAATGTTCAAAGAGTATAAAAGTGAAGTTGAAAAACTTGGTAAAAGTATTAAAACACTTCGATCAGATCAGGTGGAGTATTCTCTGAAACAAAATAGTATTCTATCTTAATGGACTCCTCCAAATACTCCACAGTTGAATGGTGTATCTGAAAGGAGAAATCGAACGTAAATATGGTTCGTTCCATGATGAGTCGTGCAAAACTTCCCAAATCATTTTAGGGCTATGCTCTAAGTGTTGTTGCCCATATTTTAAATTATGCTCCATCTAAAGCTATAAACTCTACCCCATATGAGATGTGAAAAGGAAGGAAACCAAACCTCAAATATTTGAAGGTTTGGGGCTGTCCTACCTTTGTTAAAAAGGTAGAAACAGACAAGCTTGATGCTAAATCTGAAAGATATTATTTTGTAGGATATCCGAAAGAAATGTTTGGATATTATTTCTACAACCCCAATGAGCAAAACATGTTTATCACAAAACATGCCACATTTATAGAAAAAGGGTTTATTCTAGAAAAGGCAAGTGGTGTTAGTTTTGAATACTTAAAAGCTTTGCTTGTATGAAAAACTATTTCTCAGTTTCATATCGGTTGTGTTTCAGTATATAATGTTATACATGTTCCACTTATATTATATGACTAGATGATGAGGTGTTTGGTGTGACACAGTAGATCTCATCATTGGTTAAAGTCATGATATATAAATAATGCTCATAACTGAGACGGTTTGGACATACTGTCGGTTTAAGTTATTGTATGATTCTGAGATTGGTTTGTCTAGACTAATTAAATCATGCAGATGTGCCCGGGGCATATTGAGCAGGACCGATCTAGGATGGAATTAACTTGTACTGATCTTCGTAGTTAATTCGAGCCTTGTGTTCTATCTCTTAATCCCTAGAATAGAGCGGGCATGAGGATTAGACATAGTGTACTTTGATGTGCCAAAGAGTGCCATCACTTGAGGCCTATAATCTCGGTAGGTTGGGTATACGTGTTTAATTTTTTATTGTGTTGTTGCTTGTTGAAAGGAAACCATGTACCGGTGCGTCCGGGGTGATGGTGCTCTCGAGATGAGCTCATAAGGATTATTATACAAAACTCAGCTGGGGGACTTATGTTCGGTGTAATAATAAGGTCGAGTGGTACTAATCCCAGATGATAAGAAGTTGATTTATTAATTTATTAGTAAACTAATAAATTGACGAGCACTATATCTCTGACGTGGGGAGATAAAAGAATAATTAAAGTGGTATCCGAATGCAATTTCCTTTTGTGCAGTAGTTCCATACTTAATCCGTTAGTGGTATGATTAATTATGTGTTGGATTAATTGACAAAGTGGATTTAATTATTTAATTAATTATCCTTGGGTCAATTAGTATTGACTTAGTAAAGACTTAGAAGTCAATTTAAAAGTCCAACTAGAAGGCCCAACTCAAAAGCTCACCAGGTCTCCCTTGAAACTCCCATAAATAGATTAAGTTTACCCTAAAAACATAACTTCAACGAAACACAAGATTTCTTGCCTCTAAGAGAGAAAAGGATAGAGAGAGACTTAGGATCTTCTTATTCTTCCTCGAAGTCAGTTTTGCTACTTTCTCATGGCAAAAGGATGAACGTTTTTTGATCAACAACTCTTGCAAGCAGCGACTTCGGTGACTTCAGATAGGTGACGATCAGGTTTTTGGCGAACGGCATTTTCCGACAGGCTTAGTTTTTGGGCAATTTCGGTGATCGGTCTCTGGCAAAGTCCGGCGAAATCCTTCAAGTTTTTCGACGGTAGGATATCTGACAGATCTTCAGAAATTTCGTGGGCCTTTGATTTTTCAGGCGAAACTTCAGGATCCCAGTGGAGTTCAGTTTTAGGTTTTCCCGGAGAGTTTTTTGAGAAGTTTTTGGGTAGATCGATCCGATAGATAGTTGCCACACGACTTCCAGATTTATCTTGGAGACATTCGAGGGATTTCTTGAGGGACAAGTTTCAAAGGTAGAATCTTTCTCAAATTGATTTTTCGAGGGACTCGCTTCACAGGTCGAATCTTTAATCCTTCCGCTTTAATTTAAAGATTCAAATTTTAGTGGGTAAAGTAAATCGAACAAGTATAAGCTCGATCGGGTTTAAAGGAACTTGTACTAGTGTTTGGCCTCGATCGAAAGTTTTTGATTCTGGAATGCATAGTACGAAAGTGAAATTTTCGATTTGGCCGGGACCAACTAGTTCCTTCAATTGGTATCAGAGCTGAGGTTTTGGCTTTATACTTGTTCGATTTGTTATGGGCTTTTATTGCAGATGGTTATTGGCTATTATGGTTTATGAATTCAGTTTTATAAACCCCGGGACATGTCTGGGTTGGTTTTTTGAATGTGAATGTGTGTAATAGTAATAACCACGAGCTATAAGCCATGTAGAATTAGATTAAATATGTAGTAAGATTTATTCTATTAAATGTCGTCTTTATTTTCCTAGAAAATCAAGCCTTGTATTTAGGAAGACATGTAATGGCGAAGATATTATTGTGAGCAACTTGGATTCCTTGGTTTTATAGTTTATCGTAATTTGGGTGATTTCAAGAATTATGTAAAAAATTGAGAAAACTCGGACGAATTGTAAGGAGTTCGAAAAACGAGTGGGAGCGACGTGACGGGACTCGTCAACAAGGCAACGAAATGAAGCAACAATAGAGAATGTCATAATAGTCGAGAAATTTTAATTAAGTATTTATTTCCCGCTTTTATTGTGTTGATTGTTGCTTGCATGTTATTAAGTTGTGTTTTAGTGCATGATTAAAAACATGTGATTTTATGGGTGCAAAATAACTAAGGTTAAGAAATGCATGTTAAAACCGGAAAAACCCTCAATTTGAAAATCTAAGAGACTTGCGCGCGTTGGCATTAGGGCCTTCCTCCATATCGGGTGAGTCTAATTCATAAGATCACTAGATTGAATTTTTAAATGGATGACTATAGTGAGTTAAATTGGAGAATGTAACACTCTCTCTAATTGAGGCGCACTATCCTTGGTAACAAACTTAGAAGTCACGTAATGGCAAACGCTTAGTGTACTGTTTGTAGTATTCCTCCAAATGAGATTACGCTAATTATGTGTACGGCTAAAATCAATGACTATTAATTTTAGTGATCAATTGATCGTTTGGTCAGACAGTGAAATTAATGAACTTGGTTCCGAAAGATTATCTGTCCGGGCCCGGTCAAAAACTCACTTTCGTGCTACGCATTCCAGAATCAGAATCTTTGACCAGGCCTAGACTCTAGCACAATCGCTATTCCAATACTTGCTTGAAATAACATTGCGCAGGATCTTGGTTTGTACTCATTCGATTTATCACGCAACAATAATTTTCTAATTAAAAGCGGAATCATAGAAAAGTACCTCTTGAAACGTGTTAACTCAGGTGATCGCTTGTATGACTCAAGACTATGATTGCACGCTGTGTGGGTAATGATCTAGCAACCAATTGATCAGCAATCAACACAACTGGGTTGTCAGGAAAAATTCAGCAGCCGCCTGCCGAAATTTTCAATCGACCACCGCCTTGGGACAACTTTTGACTGCCCGAAATTATGCTAGAGAGAGAAAAAAAATGTTTTCTCTCTCTCGTGTTCTTGTCTTGAAAACTTAAGAATTGTGTGTTATGTAATTGTTAATCCCTTGTCCATATATAGAGTTACAAGAGAGACCCCAAGTTGGTTTAGAATTGGCTTTCCTAATGGGTTTAGGTAATTAATTAGTTTTCAAATACCTAATCTAATAGGATAAACCAAATCCAATTAGATTTCCTAATCTCTAGGATTTCCTAATTCTAATTGAAACTTAATACTTAATTAATTATTTAAATAATTCCACTTTGTTAATTACTTAATTAACCCTTAGGAATAATTAATTAATTAATTCTACTTATTCAATTAACCCATTACAAAATTAATCGTACCACTAAAGGATTAATTTTGGCACTACCATCCTACACCAGAATTGCTTCCGGAACAACTAAATTAATTTATTCTTAATCTCCCCACATCAAAGATATAATGCTCGTTAATTTATTAATTCACTGATAAATTAATTGATTAACTTATTTAATTCTGAGACTAGTACCACTAGACCTTTTTACTATACCAGACATAAGTCCACCGGTCGGGTTTAGTATAATAAACATTACGAGCTCATCTCGGGAGCACCATCACCCCGGACGCACAGGTACATGGTTTCCTTTCGACAAGCAGCAGCACACCAAGTAACTAAACACGCGGACCAAACCTACCGAGACTATTGGCCACAATTGACCTCACCCATTGGCAGATCAAAGTACACTATGTCTAATCTTCATGCCCGCTCAAGTCTAGGGATTAAGAGATAGAATACTAAGAACGATTTGTCAATTAAATCAGTACAAGACAAATCATTCTAAATGGTCAAGTTCAATATGCCCCGGGCATATCTATATGATTCAATTAGTTTAGACAAACCAATTATCTGAATCACATAATAACCTAAACCGATAGTTTGTCCAAAACTGTATCGATTACGAACCTCATTTATATATTATATCTTTTAACCAATGATGAGATCTACTGTGTCACACCAGACACCTCATCATCTAACTACATAATATAAATGGACTAAATATGCACAACATATAAACCCAAACATTAAATCGATATATTAACTGGGAAAATGTATAATACAAGCATAGCTATGTATTCTACTCTAACAATCTCCCAATAATACTTAAGTTGTGCTTTAAGTACATAACTACATTCAATCTTTTACACTCTACAATATATCTAGAAAAACTATCTTGGCTCTCCTAAGTATCTGATCCCCATGCCCTCCATTAGGAAGATCAATCCTAAACCAACTTGGGATCTCTCCTTTAACTTTATATATAGACAAAGGATTAGCTATTCCACAATATACAATTCATAAGTTTTCAAGACAAGAAAACTAGAGAGAGAAATAATTCTTCTCAAAATTTTCAGATTTCATAGTCATCGTGGCTTTCTCTCTCCTCCCAGGCGGTGCGTATAATACACGTTCCAGGTGCGGTGGTGCTGGAATTTTTTTGGGAAGTGGATTGTGGTGATAGCTGATCAATTGCTCGCTAGATCGTTGCCCACACAACGTGCGATCAAAGTCTTGAGGCATACAAGAGAATCACCTGAGTAAATGCTTCAATAGGTAATTCTTATGTTTCTGCTTTTAATTAAGAATTTATTTATTGCGTGATAAATCGAATAAGTACATATCAAGATCATGCGTAATGTTATTTCAAGTAAGGGTTGGAATTGCGATTGTGCTAGCGTCTAGACCTGGCCAGAGATTCTGATTTTGGAATGCATAGCATGAAATTGAGTCTCTGGCTAGGCCCGGGCAGATAATCTTTCAATAGTATGCTTTTATTTGCCAAAGAGTGCGGTCTATATTTGAGGCCTAGATCTCGATAAGTTGGGTATGCATATTTAGTCTTTTATTGTGTCGTTGCTTGTCGAAAGGAAACCATGTACAGGTGCGTCCGGGGTGATGGTGCTCTCGAGATGAGGCTCGTAAGGATTATTATACTAAACCCAACCGGTGGACTTATGTCCGGTATAGTAATAATGTCGAGTGGTACTCTTCTCGGATTATAAGAAGTTGATTAATTAATTTATCTGTAAATAAATTGAAGAGCACTATATCTTTTACGTGGGGAGATAATAGAATAAATTAAAGTGGTACAAAGAAGCAATTTCCTTTGGAGCGGTAGTTCCATAATTAATCCGTTAGTGGTACGATTAATTATGAGTTAAATTAATTGACAAAGTGAATTTGGTTAATTAATTAATTATCCTTAAGAAAATTAACAAAGTGGATTTAATTATTTGATGAATTATCCTTGGGTAGATTAACGAAGTGGATTTAATTAATTAAAAGTCTTGGGTCAATAAGTATTTTGACTAGTCTTGCAAAGACTAAGAAATGTCAAAATTAAATCCAACTATTAAGGCCCAACTCAAAAGCCCACTAGATCTCCTAAGAAACACCTTATAAATAGATAAGTTACCCTTACAAACTCAAGACAACACATTTATTTTTTCTTTGCCTCCAAGAAAGAGAAAATCCTAGAGAGAGATTTTTTAAAAATTCTTCTTCTTCATCAAGTTTTTCTGAAGTCGGATTTTAGATCTCTTTCACGGTAAAAGAATGGGCTTTGGATTTTCCAGAGTGGGTTGATCGGATCTACGAAAGGGGCAGTTTTTTTTGGCAAATTTTGCATTTTCTGACGGGTTTTCAGTTTCCGACGCCCGGTGCATTTTTTCGGCTTCCTCGTGGGTTTGGTTTTTTCGACATATCTGTTGTAGATCTTGTCGAATTTGTTTCTCTGGTAAGGCTACACAAACTCTGGTGGACTGGGTTTTCTATTTTGGGCCAGATTTGTTCATCGGTGTTTGTTTTCAGAGTAGATTTGATTTAGATCTGATAGGCTGGGTAATTTCTAGCCCGATCTGATCTTGGATTTTTAGATCTAGTGTTCTTGAGGAGTTTTCGAGTATCAGTTCCGTAGAAAGTTGCCCACACAACTTCGGGGCGTATCTTGGAGTCATTCTTAGAATTTCTTGGGAGTGAAGCTTCAAATCTTGGATCTTTATCTTTCTCAAGTTATTTTCTAAGGGACACACATCAAAGGTACAATCTTTGATTCCACTTTATTTAAAGATTGAATTTTTTGTGTGTCATTTAATAGATCTAACAAGTATAAGCCTAGATCCGCTCATGAGAATATATAGTGTTTGAGCTCGATCAAAAGTTTCTGATTTTGGAATGCATAGCACGAAAGTGAAATTTTTTATTTGGCCCGTACCAGATCTTAATTCCTTCATTTCCAAGATCTTGCTTCCTTTTTAGAAATATTCGAGAGAGAGATCAAAGCCGACTTCGAGTGGGTCTCGGTTTAACTATTTCTCCAAGTCCCTTCTAGGTCTTTCTCTCTCTAGAGGCAAGACTAACATGTCTTATAAGTTTCTTCTAATTTTCAAGGCTTTTACTTATCTATTTATAAGAGTTTCAAGGGAGACCTAGTGGGCTTTTGAGTGGGCTTTCTAGTTGGACTCTTAATTAATTTCAAAGTCTTTACTAGACTAATTAAGTCCAATTGACCAATGATAATTAATTAAATAATTAAACCCACTTTGTCAATTAATCTAACTCATAATTAATCGTACCACTAACGGATTAATTATGGAACTACCGCTCTAAAGGAAATGGCTTTCGGGTACCACTTTAATTATTCTTTTATCTCCTCACGTCAAAGATATAGTGCTCATCAATTATTAATTTACTAATAAATTAATGAATCGACTTCTTCTCATCCGAGACTAGTACAACTCGACCTTATTACTATACCGGACATGAGTCCACCGGCCGAGTTTAGTATAATAATCCTTACGAGCTCATCTCAAGAGCACCATCACCCAGATACACCGATACATGGTTTCCTTTCAACAAGCAACAACACAACAAGAAATTAAACACGTATTCCCAACCTACCGAGATTATAGGCCTCAAGTGACCGCACTCTTTGGCAAATCAAAGTACACTATGTCTAATCCTCATGCCCGCTCTAGTCTAGGGATTAAGAGATAGAATACAAGGCTCGAATTAACTACGAAGATCAGTACAAGTTAAATTCGATCCTAGATCAGTCCTGCTCAATATGCCCTGGGCACATCATCATGATTCAATTAGTCTAGACAAACTAATCTCAGAATCATACAATAACTTAAACTGACAGTATGTCAAAACCGTCTCAGTTACGAGTATTATTTATATATCATGACTTTAACCAATGATGAGATCTACTGTGTCACACCAAACACCTCATCATCTAGTCATATGATATATGTATAAATGTAATTATATACTGAAACACAATCAATATGAAACTGAGAAATAGTTTTTCATACAAACAAAGCTTTTAAGTATTCAAAACTAACACTTCGAAATCACATTTTGCACATCCACCTGAATAATAGAAATTTTGCATAGTGCTCCTGGTGTCTTGCTTAGAAATTCATTCAGTTGAACTAGCAGTAAAATTCTGTGCCACTTGCTCCAGAATGCATTTTCTCAAAGTTTTTCAAACAATTTCTAGTGTTCTTCTAATAGGACTTAACTTGCTAAGTGTGTTCGCTTACTCTAGATAGAATAATCTGAATATGAAATGAGATTTGTGAATCATTTTTTCTTTCATTCACTACGTGCCTAAATTCATCTGAGTGAGCATATTTGAGCCTATGTAAGTAATTCCTTGAATGCTTACCTTTTGATTGAGTGAGTGAATAATTTATGCTAAGGAGAGTATCTAGAATTTGTGAAAAGTATGCATGTCACTGCTTGATTCTAACGTGGAATGTTGAAATGATAAAAAGTAACTAAAAGCCTATATGTTCAACCCTCTCTTCCCACACACACAATAGTCTTGAGGACCGGCCCCGAAGTCCGATTCTTCCCTTGAGCTAAGCCGAAATCACTGAACCTCTTTAACCGTTCTCTCAGTCTATCATTTGTATGCTTGCCAAAGAAGTTTGCTTGCTGTTTGAGCGCTAAAATAGCTAATAATATACATATGGATCCTCAGTTGGTTATATATTGCGCGTGCATTTACTGCAATGGGGAAATAAAGAAATGAAGAAGTAAGTGATCTCAAAGCCCTAGACCTTTGAAAAAAAAAACTATATATATATATTGAGGAAGTGAGGGATGTTTAAGCCCTGTACCCTCGTGTAAGTATAATCAAATGATCTAAAATAGAACATCGCATTAAGTGTTTAAACAATAGAGACCCATTTGGATTGTAAAATCTCCATTTTGTAGCCTTAGACCTTTTCTATCCGTATCTTGAACCTTGATTCTCAACCCTTTTGTGATTTTCTGATTAATGTTTCATATTGAGGATTGGTGCAGAGATGTGATATTCTCTTAAACATAGGGTTAATGTTCCTTGGCAGAAATCTTATGCTCTAACTTGGTGGGATAAGATGATATCCACTAGGAGAAAGAATAGGGAAAGGCCAATAAAGACATGGGAGGAAATGAGATCAATTATGAGGAAAAGATTTCTTCCTCCACATTTATATCGAGAGTTGTACAACAAGTTACAAAGCATCACTCAAGGGTCTAAAACTGTTCGGAGTACTATCAAGAATTCGATATTGCCATGACAAGGGCCAACATAGAAGAAGATGAAGAGGCAACCATGGCACCATTTCTAAGAGGCCTTCGAAGTGAGATCGCGGATGTAGTGGAATTGCAACACTACATGGACATGGGGGGAAATGGTTCATATGGCAGAAAAAGTTGAAAGGCAACAAAAGAGGAGGAGTGGCTCAAACAAAATTCCAACAAGAAGTTCTACTTGGTGCAAAAGGGAAGATGACAAGAGGAACTCAAGGAAATTTGAGCAAAGGAAGCCTTTCACCAAAGGTGACTCAAGTAAACCCTCTACTTCTTCTACCTCTAAACTAACATGTTTTCGGTGTTTACGAAAAAGGCATATTGCGTCTGAATGCCAAAATAAGAAAACCATGATGATGATGGAGGATGGCATGGTTTATAGCCAAAGTGAATATGAAAGTGATCAAAAGGACATCGAAGATGTGGGGGAACAAGAGGCTGAAGATATTTCGAGGAAGTGCTGGTTACCTTAAGATCTTTGAATGCACAAGTTGGAGAAATTGAAGGACAACGCAACACAATCTTTCACACTTGTTGCAAAGTCCAAGATAAGGTTTGCTTGCTAATCATTTATAGTGGTAGTTGTACTAATGTGGCAAGTTCTGTTCTTGTAGAAAAATTGGGGCTACCAACCATCAAACATCCTTGTCCATACGGTTGCGCTAAATGACCATGGAGAAATCAGGGTGAACCGCCAAGTGAGAGTTCCTTTCTCCATTGGCAAGTATGAGGATGAAATCCTTTGTGATGTGGTTCCCATGGATGCTGGTCATATTTTGTTGGGACAACCATGGGAGTTTGATCATGATGCTACACACTTTGGTAAGACAAATCAATATCAAATTGTGCACAAGAAAAAGTCCTACACTCTTGTTCCCTTAGCTCATCAACAAGTGCATAAAGAACAAGTGAAAATGAGAGAAAAAAAAAAAAGCAAAAGGAGAGGATCGAGGAAAAAGAGCCAAATGAGTGTGAAAAAGAAAGAGATTGTGAGGACAAAAGCAAAGTGAGAGAAAAAGAAAAAGTAAGAGATTGTGAGGACAAAAGCAAAGTGAGTGATAAAGGGAAAAATCCGAAGGCAAGTGAGAAAAAAGGAGCCTTCTTTGCTAGCATAAGAGATATTGAGCGAACCCTTCAAGCAAAACACCATTGCTTGATTCTCTTTTTAATGATTCCATCATTACTTCTAATGACTTACCTAGTGATTTACCACTAGAGATTTTGGGTTTCATAAGTGATTTTGCAGATGTACTTCCGGAAGACATACCAAGTGGATTGCCACCAATAAAGGGGATTGACCATCAAATTGATTTTGTGCCCAGTTCACAAATTCCTAACCGTCCTACCTATAGAATGAATTCAGAGGAAACAAGAGAGCTGCAAAAGCAAGTTGATGGTAGTATTCGTGAGTCTCTTAGTCCGTGTGCTGTTCCGGTAATTTTGGTGCCTAAGAAAGATGGAACATGGCGTATGTGTGTGGATTGTACGGCTGTTAACAAAATTACTATTAAGTATCGTCATCCTATTCCTAGATTAGATTATATGCTTGATGAGTTATTTGGTGCTAAATTCTTCACTAAAATTGACTTAAAATCTGGTTACCACCAAATCTGGTTATGCCTTTTGGCTTGACTAATGCCCCAAGTACTTTCATGAGGCTTCTGAATCATGTTCTTAGGAGTTTCATAGGAAAATTTGTTGTTGTGTATATTGATGACATTTTGATATATAGCAAGACTTTTGTTGAGCATGTTGAGCGTTTGAGACTTGTGTTGATTACACTTCGAAAGGAGAAGTTGTATGCAAATCTGAAAAAGTGTGCCTTTTGTGTGGAACAAGTAACATTCCTTGGTTTTGTTGTGAGTTCTAATGGGCTGAGAGTTGATGAGGAAAAGATCAAGGCAATCAAGGAATGGCCAATTCCTACCAATGCATCCGAGGTGAGATCATTTCATGGCCTTGCTAGTTTCTATAGAAGGGTTTGTGCGAGATTGTTCAACAAAACCACTCATTAAGTTGGTTAAAAAGAATGTGAAATTTGAATGGGGTGAGAGCCAACAAAAAGCTTTTGATTTTCTTAAGCATGATTTGACTAACTCTCCTGTTTTGGTCTTGCCAGATTTTTCTGAAGCTTTTGAAGTTGAGTGTGATGCCTCGGGTGTTGGTATAGGGGTTGTTCTTCTTCAAGGAAGTCGACCTATTGCTTACTTTAGTGAAAAACTCAATGGTGCAGCATTGAACTACCCAACTTATGACAAGGAGCTTTATGCCATCGTGAGGTCTTTGGAGACTTGGCAGCACTACCTCATGCCTTGTGAGTTTGTGATTCACACCGACCATGAATCCATCAAATACCTCAAGGGGCAAAGGAATTTGCACAAGCGACATGCAAGTGGATCTCTTTCATTGAAACATTTCCCTATGTGGTCAAGTATAAAAAGGGTAAGGAAAACGTAGTAGCCGATGCACTCTCCCGAAGGTACACCTTAATCACTACTATGCATGCTACTATCATGGGATTTGAGTTCTTGAAAGAATTGTATGTGCTTGATTCCGAGTTTGCAACTACTTTCAAAGCATGTGAAAAAGGAGCATTTGAAAAATTCTACAAACTTGAAGGTTTCCTTTTCAAAGGAAATCAACTTTGTGTTCCTATTTGTTCTCTTAGAGAATTGCTTATTAGAGAAGCTCATTGTGGTGGTTTAATGGGGCATTTTGGAGTTTTGAAAACTTGTGATATCCTTAGTGGACATTTCTTTTGGCCTAGCATAAAAAAGATGTGCAAAGAATTTGTGAGAGATGCCTTGATTGTAAAAAGGCTAAGTCTACTTCACTTCCCCCTGGTTTGTATACACCATTGCCTATTCCTTGTGCACCTTGGACTGATGTTTCTATGGATTTTGTGCTTGGGTTGCCAAGGTCAAAGGGGCATGGATTCTATTTTTGTTGTGGTTCATCGGTTTTCAAAAATGGCTCATTTCATTGCATGTAAGAAGACGGATAGTGCTAGTAATGTTGCTAATTTATTCTTTAAGGAAATTGTTCATCTTCATGGTATTCCTAGAACGATTGTGTCTGATAGGGATGTGAAATTTTTGAGCTATTTTTGGAAAACTTTGTGGGGAAAATTAGGAACTAAACTCTTGTTTTCAATTTCAAGCCATCCGCAAACCGATGGACAAACTGAGGTTACTAATAGAACATTGGGCATGATATTGAGAGCAATCATCAAAACGAATTTGAAAGATAAAGAAGCATGCCTTCCAATTGCTGAATTTGCTTACAACCGGACCTTGCATTCTACTACTGGTTATTCTCTCTTTGAATTGGTTTATGGATTTAACCCTTTAACTCCCTTGGATTTGTCTCCTCTACCAATCAAAGAGCAAGTTAACATGGATGGTGCTCAAAGGGCTGCAAATGTGAAGAAGTTACATGAGCAAGCTCGAGCAAACATTGAGCACAATACCAAACAATACACCAAGAAAGTTAACAAGGGGAGAAGAAAAGTCCTCTTTGAACCAGGTGATTGGGTTTGGGTTCACATGAGGAAGGAGAGATTTCCGACTGCAAGAAGATCAAAATTGCATCCTAGGGGAGATGGACCATTCCAAGTGTTGGCCAAGATCAGTGATAATGCCTACAAATTGGACCTTCCTGAGGAGTATGGTATTAGTTCTTCTTTTAATGTTTCTAACTTATCTCCTTTTGAATTTGATGCAGATTCCCTAGATTCGAGGACGAATCCTTTTAAAGGGGGAGGGGATTATGCGAATCAAGGAGCTACTTCACATTTCGATGATGTTGAATATCAAGGAGCTGCCAAGGAGGCCTTGGATCAAAATTTTAAGGGTGGATTTCCAGCAGAGAACATTTCCATCTACATGCCCATGTCAGGAATTTCGTTCCCCGGGCAGAAATGAACATTTTCCCCGACATACCTATGTCGCCTGAGGAAGGTTGAAAGTCGCATTTATGAGCTAAATTTATGGACGAATTTCAACAGCATTTGGGTGATATTTTCAAGCTATTTTTCTGCATTTAATTATTTAGAATATTAGAATTAAAGAGTCTTCTTAGTCATAGAGTTTTTCTTGGTCAAAGAGTTTTTCTTAGTCATAGAGCTTTTCTTGCTCAAAGAGCTTTTCTTGGTCAAAGAGAAGTATTAATGCAAGTCTTGACTAAAGAGTTCAGATTTTCTATTTTAATCCTTTGTAATTTTCAACCTTGGTCCCTCTTGAAACTCTATAAATTGAGGGCCTTGGTTAAACATTGAAGACAAGTTTGATTGAAGTTATAAACTTTAAGGGTATTATTTAAGTTCTAGTCTTGAGCTAGATTGGGTTTTGTAAGGTTATTCTTGCATAACTAACAACTTATCACTCAATACTCCTTCCCTATTGAGTGTGGCGTTTTTACCTTTCCATTTCTAAGTCTATTGGGATCCAAAGATGTTAGGTTTCATATACCTATTATTGTTGGGTTCAATAGAGTTAGGTTGGGGCTTTGGGAAGATCCATCCGATTCACCAAAGATTGCCTACGTTGATTGCTAGGAGGTGGTGGGTTTAATATACCCTCTATTGCCTATCTTCATTCTTAGGACGTTTGAGGGAATTGTTTGAAGAGCTACAAGAAACGATCTTCATTTCCGCATCCAAGCGTCAAGAAGCATCAACCTTGCCTCTTGATTTGCATCAAGTAGATTGTTGGCCAAAGGGGAGACCTATGAGTTGGCAATGTAGCAAAAGTTGTTTTAGCTGTAGAGGGAACTTATAGTCTTCTATTGGCAAGTTGATGAGTTCCAAAGTAAGTAATGCTAAAGATGTCAAAGATGATGATGGCGAAGGCATGGCCGAACCACCCTCAACTCCAAATAATTCTGCACATATCATTCCACCAAATCCACTTGAAGGGATGACGGGCCCAATGACTCGTTTGAGAAAGAAGAGGATGCAAGAAGCCCTGAACATTTTGATTATTTAAGTCCATTCAAAACATGATATAACGGCTACCTCAATTCAGCCCAAATATTACAACATTTTGCAAGCTTTGGATCTTGATCCAAATGGTTCTAAATAAGTGTTTTGGACTACTTTTCAAGTGAATAAATCAGCCCAATTGGTGCAGCCAATTTTCAGCCCGAAACCCGAAAGGGTGCAAGCCCAAATCTCAGCAAATTGGAGTTAATCCTTGAAGGTTCTTTAGGGTTCCAATTCAACACCATTTGCACGAAATTTTGAAGTCTTTTGTTGGCCAAAAACGTACATTTAAGTTGGTCAAAGATTCAGCAAAGTGGTTGGAAGTTTGAAGACTAAGGTTTAAATGTGGAAGCTTGAAGATCACATTTATTGGGCAGAATTATGGACGAATTTCAGCTGCATTTTGGGGATAATTTGAAGTTTTTTTATTTAGAATATTAGAATTAAGTGCAAGAGTCTTCTAGGTCAAAGAGCTTTTCTTGGTTAAAGAGAAGTGTTAATGCTAGTCTTGACTAGAAGATTTAGAATTGCTATTTTAATCCTTTTGTAATTTTCAACCTTGGTCCCTCTTGAAACTCTATAAATAGGGGCCTTGGTTAACTATTAGAAGGCAAGATTTTGATGTTATAAACTTTAAGGAATTTTCCTTTCTTTGCTAGTTTCTTAGTGAGCTAGTTTTAGTCTTGCAAGTATGCTAGCAAAACTTATTTGGCTTATCAACTAAAACTCTTCCTTTTAGTTGTGGCGCCTTCTACTCTTCTTTTCTAATTCATTTCATAATCCAAAGGTGTTAGGTTTATCCTAGGGTTGTTGGGTTTGAAAATTAGAGGGGTTGGGAATAGTAATTTCAAAACTACCATTTTATGATTCAAAGGTGATAGGTTTCATCCTATTGTTGTTGGGTCTATTTTGGTTTGGATTGTTTTTACTTGGAAGATTTCAAGACATCTTTCAATATAGTGTGATTCAAAGGTGTTGAGTTCATTAATACTCAATATTGTTGAATCCACTTGAGCTAGTTGTTTTGCTCAAAAGATCAATCGAGGACGATTTTACAATTCACGTGAATTTGTACCTTGGATTCACATCACAAGTGGCATGATTCTAGAAATAATTGTTATTTTGTTCCATTGCTTCCAAAGAATATTATTTTTGTTTTATATTTGGATGATGTGGATGGTTTTACGATAATTTCACATAATAAGAGGTGTTCTATTTATCATAATAGTATTTTTTTGGCATTGGTTATTTATGTAATGGACTTTACATTCTTGATCTTAAGAACAAGAAATCAAAAGTTTATAGTTTCAAAAATTCATATCTCTGGCACTGTAGACTTGGTCGAGTAAATGAGAAACGCAAAACCAAATTGCATAAAAATGGCTATTTGGTTCATTTGATTACGAATTATATGACAAAAGCGAGTCTTGTTTATTGGGTAAATAACCAAAACACCCTTTTCTGGAAAGAGTAAAAGAAATACAGAATTGCTAAGTCTCATACGATATATGTGGATATATGTCAATTCAAGCTAGAGGAGGTTTTTCATACTTCCTTACCTTCACTGATGATCATTTTAGATATGGTCATGTATACTTATTAAAGTATAAATATGAAGTCTTTGAAAAGTTCAAAGAGTATAAAAGTGAAGTTGAAAAACTTGGTAAAAGTATTAAAACACTTCGATCAGATCAGGTGGAGAATACCTAAGCCGAGAATTTCAAGATTTTCTGCAACAAAATAGTATTGTATCTTAATGGACTCCTCCAAATACTCCACAGTTGAATGGTGTATCTGAAAGGAGAAATCGAACGTAAATATGGTTCGTTCCATGATGAGTCATGCAAAACTTCCCAAATCATTTTAGGGCTATGCTCTAAGTGTTGTTGCCCATATTTTAAATTATGCTCCATCTAAAGTTGTAAACTCTACCCCATATGAGATGTGAAAAGGAAGGAAACCAAACCTCAAATATTTGAAGGTTTGGGGGTGTCCTACCTTTGTTAAAAAGGTAGAAACAGACAAGCTTGATGCTAAATCTGAAAGATGTTATTTTGTAGGATATCCGAAAGAAATGTTTGGATATTATTTCTACAACCCCAATGAGCAAAACGTGTTTATCTCAAAACATGCCACATTTATAGAAAAAGGGTTTATTCTAGAAAAGGCAAGTGGTGTTAGTTTTGAATACGTAAAAGCTTTGCTTGTATGAAAAACTATTTCTCAGTTTCATATCGGTTGTGTTTCAGTATATACATGTTATACATGTTCCACTTATATTATATGACTAGATGATGAGGTGTTTGGTGTGACACAGTAGATCCCTTCATTGGTTAAAGTCATGATATATAAATAATGTTCATAACTGAGACGGTTTGGACATACTGTCGGTTTAAGTTATTGTATGATTCTGAGATTGGTTTGTCTAGACTAATTAAATCATGCAGATGTCCGGGGCATATTGAGCAGGACCGATCTAGGATGAAATTAACTTGTACTGATCTTCATAGTTAATTCGAGCCTTGTGTTCTATCTCTTAATCCCTAGAATAGAGCGGGCATGAGGATTAGACATAGTGTACTTTGATGTGCCAAAGAGTGCCATCACTTGAGGCCTATAATCTCGGTAGGTTGGGTATACGTGTTTAATTTTTTATTATGTTGTTGCTTATTGAAAGGAAACCATGTACCGGTGCGTCTGGGATGATGGTGCTTTCGAGATGAGCTCGTAAGGATTATTATACAAAACTCGGCTGGGGGACTTATGTTCGGTGTAATAATAAGGTCGAGTGGTACTAATCCCAGATGATAAGAAGTTGATTTATTAATTTATTAGTAAACTAATAAATTGACGAGCACTATATCTTTGACGTGGAGAGATAAAAGAATAATTAAAGTGGTATCCGAAAGCAATTTCCTTTTGTGCAGTAGTTCCATACTTAATCCGTTAGTGGTATGATTAATTATGTGTTGGATTAATTGACAAAGTGGATTTAATTATTTAATTAATTATCCTTGGGTCAATTAGTATTGACTTAGTAAAGACTTAGAAGTCAATTTAAAAGTCCAACTAGAAGGCCCAACTCAAAAGCTCACCAGGTCTCCCTTGAAACTCCCATAAATAGATTAAGTTTACCCTAAAAACATAACTTCAACGAAACACAAGATTTCTTGCCTCCAAGAGAGAGAAAAGGATAGAGAGAGACTTAGGATCTTCTTCTTCCTCGAAGTCTTTCTCGAAGTCAGTTTTGCTACTTTCTCATGGCAAAAGGTTGAACGTTTTTTGATCAACAACTCTTGCAAGCAGCGACTTTGGCGACTTCAGATAGGTGACGATCAGGTTTTTGGCGAACGGCATTTTTCGACAGGCTTAGTTTTTGGGCAATTTCGGTGATCGGTCTCTGGCAAAGTCAGGCGAAATCCTTCAAGTTTTTCGACGGTAGGATTTCTGACAGATCTTCAGAAATTTCACGGGCCTTTGATTTTTCCGGCGGAACTTCGGGATCCCAGTGGAGTTCAGTTTTAGTTTTTCCCGGAGAGTGTTTTTGAGAAGTTTTTGGGTAGATCGATCCGATAGATAGTTGCCACACGACTTCCAGATTTATCTTGGAGACATTCGAGGGATTTCTTGAGGGACAAGTTTCAAAGGTAGAATCTTTCTCAAATTGATTTTTCGAGGGACTCGCTTCACAGGTCGAATCTTTAATCCTTCCGCTTTAATTTAAAGATTCAATTTTTAGTGGGTAAAGTAAATCGAACAAGTATAAGCTCGATCGGGTTTAAAGGAACTTGTACTAGTGTTTGGGCTCGATCAAAAGTTTTTGATTCTGGAATGCATAGTACGAAAGTGAAATTTTCGATTTGGCCGGGACCAACTAGTTCCTTCAATTGGTATCAGAGCTGAGGTTTTGGCTTTATACTTGTTCGATTTGTTATGGGCTTTTATTGCAGATGGTATTATCCCGGCTATTATGGTTTATGCATTCAGTTTTATAAACCCCGGGACATGTCCGGGTTGGTTTTTTGAATGTGAATGTGTGTAATAGTAATAACCACGAGCTATAAGCCATGTAGAATTAGAATAAATATGTAGTAAGATTTATTCTATTAAATGTCGTCTTTATTTTCCTAGAAAATCAAGCCTTGTATTTAGGAAGACATGTAATGGCGAAGATATTATTGTGAGCAACTTGGATTCCTTGGTTTTATAGTTTATCGTAATTTGGGTGATTTCAAGAATTATGTAAAAAATCGAGAAAACTCGGACGAATTGTAAGGAGTTCGAATAACGAGTGGGAGCGACGTGACGGGACTCGTCAACAAGGCAACGAAATGAAGCAACAATAGAGAAGGTCATAATAGTCGAGAAATTTTAATTAAGTATTTATTTCCCGCTTTTATTGTCTTGATAACAGCTTGCATGTTATTAAGTTGTGTTTTAATGCATGATTAAAAACATGTGATTTTATGGGTGCAAAATAACTAAGGTTAAGAAATGCATGTTAAAACCGGAAAAACCCTCAATTTGAAAATCTAAGAGACTTGCGCGCGTTGGCATTAGGGTCTTCCTCCATATCGGGTGAGTCTAATTCATAAGATCACTAGATTGAATTTTTAAACGGATGACTATAGTGAGTTAAATTGGAGAATGTAACACTCTCTCTAATTGAGGCGCACTATCCTTGGTAACAAACTCAGAAGTCACGTAAGGGCATACGCTTAGTGTACTGTTTGTAGTATTCCTCCCAATGAGATTACGCTACTTTTGTGTATGGCTAAAATCAATGACTATTAATTTTATTGATCAATTGATCGTTTGGTCAGAGAATGAAATTAATGAACTTGGTTTTGAAAGATTATCTGCTCGGGCCCGGTCAAAAACTCACTTTCGTGCTACGCATTCCAGAATCAGAATCTTTGAACAGGCCTAGACTCTAGCACAATCGCTATTCCAATCTTTGCTTGAAATAACATTGCGCAGGATCTTGGTTTGTACTCATTCGATTTATCACGCAATAATAATTTTCTAATTAAAAGCAGAATCATAGAAAAGTACCTCTTGAAGCATGTTAACTCAGGTGATTGGTTGTATGACTCAAGACTATGATTGCACGTTGTGTGGTCAATGATCTAGCAACCAATTGATCAGTAATCAACACAACTGGGTTGTCAGGAAAAATTCAACAGCTCTTTGCCGCCAGAAAAATCCCCCCATCGCCACCGAAAACCACTTGCCGCCGCCGCCTGCCGAAATTTTCAACCAGCCACCGCCTTGGGACAAATTTTGGCCGCCCGAAATTATGCTAGAGAGAAAAATGTTTTCTCTCTGGTTTTCTTGTCTTGAAAACTTAAGAATTGTGTGTTATGTAATTGCTAATCCCTTGTCTATATATAGAGTTACAAGAGAGACCCCAAGTTGGTTTAGGATTGGCTTTCCTAATGGGTTTAGGTAATTAATTAGTTTTCAAATCCAATTAGGTAACTAATCTAATAGGATAAACCAAATCCAATTAGATTTCCTAATTATAATTGAAACTTAAGAATTAAATAATTATTTAAATAATTCCACTTTGTTAAATACTTAATTAACCCTTAGGAATAATAATTAATTAATTAATTCTACTTATTCAATTAACCCAATAGAAAATTAATCGTACCACTAACGGATTAATTTTGGCACTACCATCCTACTCCAGAATTGCTTCCGGAACAACTAAATTAATTTATTCTTAATCTCCCAACATCAAAGATATAGTGCTTGTTAATTTATTAATTTACTGATAAATTAATTAATTAACTTATTTAATTCCGAGACTAGTACCACTCGACCTTTTTACTATAGCAGACATAAGTCCACCGACCGGGTTTAGTATAATAAAAATTACGAGCTCATCTCGGGAGCATCATCACCCCAGACGCACCGGTACATGGTTTCCTTTCGACAAGTAACAGCACACCAAGTAACTAAACACGCGGACCCAACCTACCGCGAGACTATTGGCCACAATTGACCTCACCCATTGGCATATCAAAGTGCACTATGTCTAATCCTCATGTCCGCTCAAGTCTAGGGATTAAAAGATAGAATACTAAGAACGATTTGTCTATTAAATCAGTACAAGACAAATCATTCTAAATGGTCAAGTTCAATATGCCCCGGGCATATCTATATGATTCAATTAGTTTAGACAAACCAATTATCTGAATTACATAATAACCTAAACCGACAGTTTGTCCAAAACTGTCTCGATTACGAACCTCATTTATATATTATGTCTTTTAACCAATGATGAGATCTACTGTGTCACACCAGACACCTCATCATCTAACTACATAATATAATGCACAACATATAAACCAAAACATTAAATCGATATATTAACTGGGAAAATGTATAATACAAGCATAGTTTATGTATTATACTCCAACAATCTCCCACTAGTACTTAAGATGTGCTTTAAGTACATAACTACATTCAATCTTTCACTCTACAATATATCTAGAAAAACTATCTTGGCTCTCCTAAGTATCTGGTCCCTATGCCCTCTAAGTGAGCCTCAAAGACTTTTGAAGTCAATGTCTTCCTGAAAGGATCTGCAAGATTATCCTCTAATGCTATCTTAGTCACGACTACGTCTTCCCTCTTGATGATATCTCGTATTAGGTGGTACTTGCGCTGTATGTGTTTACTCGCCTTGTGGGATCATGGTTCCTTCGAGTTTGCTACTGCACCGTTGTTATCACAGTACATTGTGATTGACTTCTGCAAACCAGGAATCACATCTAAATCCACTAGGAAGTTCTTGAGCCATACTGCTTATTTCGCTGTCTCTGATGCGACAACGTATTCAGCCTCCATGATAGAGTCCGCCACGCATTTCTGCTTGGCACTCTGCTAAACTATGGCTCCACCTCCCAAAGTAAATACATACCCTGAGGTAGACTTGCACTTGTCCCTGTCGCCTTGGAAATCTAAATATGTGTAACCTCGAGATACTAGCTCAGGCGTCTGATAGACCAACACTTGGTCTCTCGTTCTGTGCAAATAATTGAAAATGTATTTTACTGCCTCCCAATGAGCTTTTCTGGGGTTACTCTGATATCTGCTTACAATGCCAATGGCATAACAAATATCAGGCCTCGTACACAACATGGCATACATGAGACTTCCTACTACTGAAGCATAAGGAACTGTGATGCGAATCTAGCTGAAACATCAAAGAAGCCTTGAACATTTTGATTCTTGAAGTCCATCCAAATGAGGATCCAAGGCTACCTCAATTCATGCCCAAAATTACAACATTTTGCAAGTCTTGGATCTTGATCCAAATGTTGTGGGAAGTACTTTTTTATGAAGATTCTAGAAGTGAACATTTCCTCCAACATGCCCATGTCGCCTGAGGAAGGTTGGGCAGAATAGAACTTTTCCTCCGACATGCCCATGTCGCCTGCCCATGTCGTCTGAGAAAGGTTAGGCAGAATAGAACTTTTCCTCCGACATGCCCATGTCACCTGAAGAAGGTTGAAAGCCGCATTTATAAGCTGAATTTATGGACGAATTTCAACAGCATTTGGGTGATATTTTCAAGTTGTTTTCTGCATTTTTTTTTAGTATTTAGAATATTAGAATTACGTGCAAGAGTCTTCTAGGTCAAAGAGCTTTTCTTGGTCAAAGAGAAGTGTTAATGCTAGTCTTCACTAGAAGATTTAGAATTGCTCCTTTAATCCTTTTGTAATTTCCAACATTGGTTCCTCTTGAAACTATAAACGTTAAGGAATTTTCAAGATTTGATGTTATAAACGTTAAGGAATTTTCCTTTCTTTGCTAGTTTCTTAGTGAGCTAGTTTTAGTCTTGCAAGTATGCTTGCAAAACTTATTTGGCTTATTAACTAAAACTCTTCCTTTTAGTTGTGGCGCCTTCTACTCTTCTTTTTTAATTCATTTCATAATCCAAAGGTATTAGGTTTATCCTAGTGTTGTTGGGTTTGAAAATTAGAGGGGTTGGGAATAGTAATTTCAAAACTACCATTTTATGATTCAAAGGTGATAGGTTTCATCCTATTGTTGTTGGGTCTATTTTGGTTTTGGTTGTTTTTGCTTGGAAGATTTCAAGACATCTTTCAATATAGTGTGATTCAAAGGTGTTAAGTTCATTAATACTCAATATTGTTGAATCCACTTGAGCTAGTTGTTTTGCTCAAAAGATCATTCGAGGACGATTCTACAATTCACGTGAATTTGTACCTTGGATTTACATCAAACTGTCTTCATGGCCTCTATCTTCTCAACAGTCTTAGGAGACTGTTCTTTAGATAGATGCACCTTGTGTCTGAAAGGTAGAAAACCTTTCTTGGAGTTCTACATGTTAAAACGGGCCAGAATAGTTTCTATGTATGAAGCTTAGGAGAGCGTTAACGAACGTTTCCTACGATCTCAAATTATCTTGATCCCAAGAATATGTCCCACTTCTCCTAAATCCTTCATATCAAACTGCTTTGACAGCCATGCCTTTACGTCTGATAACACTTTCTTGTTGTTGCCAATCAATAGAATGTCATCTACGTAAAGCACAAGAAACACCACCGTGTTTCCATCACTTCTGCAATATACACATTGCTCATCCAGACAGTGAGTAAATCCATAAGACTGGATTACCTAATCAAACCGGATGTTCCAAGATCTGGATGCCTACTTAAGTCCGTAAATAGACTTCTTAAGCCTGCAAACTTTACGCTCTCGGTCTTTTTCAACGAATCCCTCTGGTTGCTGCATGAAGATGTTTCCTCAAGACTTTCGTTAAGGAAAGCTGTCTTGACATCTATCTGCCATATCTCATAATCTAAATGAGCAGCTATGGCCAAGAGAGTCAGGATCGAATTAAGCATGGCTACCGGGGAGAAGGTTTCCTCATAATCGATTCCCTTTTTCTGAGTATACCCCTTCGCCACAAGTCTAGCTTTAAAGGTTTCAACCTTTCTTTCAGGTCCTCTCTTGCGTTTGTAGACCACTTACATCCAATGCGCTAAAAACCATTAGGCAGGTCCACAAGCTCCCAGACTTGATTGTGGTCCATCGACCCCATCTCGGATAACATTACCTTTTGCCAAGATTCTGCATCTTTATCTCAGAGAGCCTCATTGTAGTTCACTGGTCAGGCTCAGGCGCGCCTAGGACTAGGTCTAAGGCCTCTCCCACGCCAACAAACCTATCGGGCTGTTTCACAACCATCCCACTATGACGAGACACAACCGGTGTAGGCGCATCATCTGTGATATCTCGTGCAGTGTGTGGTGTATCTACTTGTGCTGGTGCATCAGGATTATCATTTTGTCTCCTAAGCTCTTCTAGTACTATCTTGCTCTTGGGCTTGTGATCTAGGATATAGTAGTCTTCTAAAAATCTGACGTTGGTACTTACCACCACCTTCTGATCTTTAGGACTATAAAACAAACCACCTTTTGTTCCCCTAGTCCTACAAACAGTATTACTTCAATTCTTGCATCTAACTTAGCGCATCTGCCTTAAGCACATGTGTTGGGCAACCCCAAATTCTGAGATGTCTTAGACTAGGCTTACGCCCGTTCCACAACTCTAATGGGGTTGAAGGCACGATTTTAGATGGTACAAGATTAAGGATGTACATTACTGTTTCTAAGGCATACCCCCATAATGAACTCGACAAATCACTATAGCTCATCATTGATCTAAACATTTCCATGAGAGTTCTGTTCCTTCTTTCTGCTACAGCATTCTGCTGTGGTGTGCCAGGTGCAGACAACTGAGACTGAATTCCGACCTCGCTGAGGTATTCTCGAAATTTGTGGGACAGGTACTCACTACCACGATCTGATCACATTATCTTGATACTCTTACTATGATGTTTCTCCACATCTGCCCGATACTCTTGAATTTACTAAAGCATTCGGACTTGTGACGCATTAGGTAAATGTACCCGTATATTGAGTAATCATCCATGAACGTCACGAAATACTCAAACCCACCTCGTGCTTGGACTGACATAGGTCCACACAAGTCAGAGTGAATCAACTCTAATATTTCTTTGGATCTATAACCTTTTGACTTAAAAGGTCTCTTGTTCATCTTACCTTCCAAGTATGATTCGCAGGTTGAATAACTGCCAATCTCTAATGAACTTAAAGGTCCATCATCGACCAACCTTTAAATCCTACTAAGGTTTATATGACCTAGCCTGAGATGCCAAAGATAGGTTTGATTCATTTTAAAAGGTTCTTTCCTCTTATTAGTGTTGGATGATCCGCTATCTATCTGTATGTTTTGCACAACAGGAGAGTTTGTTTTAATTATAAACAAATTATCAGCTAATGAACCAGAACAAATAAGTTTGCTATCTTTTCTAATAACAACAGAATCATCAGAAAAAATAAACTTATAACCATTCTTCAAGAGTTTAGAAACTGAAACAAGGTTCTTTCTAAAACTCGCTACATAAAGACAATTAATTAAATCTAATCTAGAATTTTCGAAATTCAGAGTAACCACTCCCACTACTTCTACTGACACTCTTGTAGTGTCACCCAAGTAGATGTCCAGCTCTCCTTCTCTAAGCTTCCGTGTTACTTGGAACCCTTGTAAAGAATTACAAACATGATCAGTGGCTCCTGAATCCACACACCAAGTATCTGTAGGAATCACCTCTAAACATGTCTCAGTAATTAATGCAGAAACTGTCGTATCTTTAAGCTTTAGACAATCTGGGGAGAAGGTTTCCTGATAATCGATTCCCTTTTTCTGAGTATACACCTTCGCCACAAGCCTAGCTTTAAAGGTTTCAACCTTTCCTTCAGGTCCTCTCTTGCGTTTGTAGACCACTTACATCCTATACGCTTAAAACCATCAGGCAGGTCCACAAGCTCCCAGACTTGATTGTGGTCCATCGACCCCATCTCGGATATCATTACCTTTTGCCAAGATTCTGCATCTTTATCTCGAAGAGCCTTATTGTAGTTCACTGGGCCAGGCTCAGGCGCGCCTAGGACTAGGTCTAAGGCCTCTCCACGCCAACAAACCTGTCAAGCTGTTTCACAACCCTCCAACAATGACGAGGCACCACCTGTGTAGGCGCATCACCTGTGTTATCTCGTGCAGTGTGTGGTGTATCTACTTGTGTTGGTGCATCAGGATTATCATTTTGTCTCCTAAGCTCTTATAGTAATCTTGCTCTTGGTCTTGTGATCTAGGATATAGTCTTCCTCTAAAAATCTGGCGTTGGTACTTACCACCACCTTCTGATCTTTAGGACTATAAAACAGACCACCTTTCGTTCCCCTAGGATATCCTACAAACAGTATTACTTCAGTTCTCACATCTAACTTAGCCTCATCTGCTTAAGCACATGTACTGGGCAACCCCAAATTCTGAGATGTCTTGGACTGGGCTTACGCCCGTTCCACAACTCTACTAGGGTTGAAAGCACGGTTTTAGATGGTACAAGATTAAGGATGTACATTACTGTTTCTAAGGCATACCCCCAGAATAAACTCGGCAAATCACTATAGCTCATCATTGATCTAATCATTTCCATGAGAATTCTGTTCCTTCTTTCTGCTACACCATTCTGCTTTGGTGTGACAGGTGCAGACAACTGAGACTGAATTCCGACCTCGCTGAGGTATTCTCGAAATTCGTGGGACAGGTACTCACTACCACGATATGATCGCAGTATCTTGATACTCTTACCATGATGTTTCTCCACATCTGCCTGATACTCTTGAATTTACTAAAGCATTCGGACTTGTGACGCATTAGGTAAATGTACCCGTATCTTGAGTAATCATCCATGAACGTCACGAAATACTCAAACCTACCTCGTGTTTGGACTGACATAGGTCCACACAAGTTAGAGTGAATCAACTCTAATATTTTTTTGGATCTATAACCTTTTGACTTAAAAGGTCTCTTGGTCATCTTACCTTCCAAGCATGATTCGCAGGTTGAATAACTGCCAATCTCTAATGAACTGAAAGGTCCATCATTGGCCAACCTTTGAATCCTACTAAGGTTTATATGACCTAGCCTGAGATGCCAAATATAGGTTTGATTCATTTAAGAAGGTTCTTTCCTCTTATTTAGTGTTAGATGATGCGCTATCTATCTCTATGTTTTGCACAATAGGAGAGTTTGATTTAATTATAAACAAATTGTCAGCTAATGAACCAGAACAAATAAGGTTGTTATCTTTTCTAATAACAACAGAATCATCAGAAGAAACAAACTTATAACCATTCTTCAAGAGTTTAGGAACTGAAACAAGGTTCTTTCTAAAACTCACTATATAAAGACAATTAATTAAATCTAATCTAGAATTTTCGAAATTCATAGTAACCACTCCCACTGCTTCTACTGACACTCTTGCAGTGTCGCCCAAGTAGATGTCCAACTCGCCTTCTCTAAGCTTCCGTGTTACTTGGAACCCTTGCAAAGAATTACAAACATGATCAGTGGCTCCTGAATCCACACACCAAACATCTGTAGGAATCACCTCTAAACATGTCTCAGTAATTAAGGCAGAAACTGTCGTATCTTTAAGCTTTGGACAATCCGATTTTCAATGTCCCGTCTGATTGCACTTGAAGCACTTGTCTTTCGACTTCTTCTTTGCAATATCTGGCTTAGGCGCAATTCGCACATTTTGAGCTATTCCCTCGAGCTTTCTTTTTTTTTTTTTTTTTTTTCAGCCTTAGGCTCAGAAGAAGATTTTGAAGCTTTGACTGCGACTAAAGCTCACTTCTTCTCTAGAAGAAGACTTTTAGCTGCCACCAACTCTGCCAAAAGCTCGGATGAAGTACACAACATCTTTCAATATTGTAGCTAAAAGATTGAATGCCATATCGAATACTGTAAATTAAATAAACAGACCATGTTTTAATGCATATCCTAGAATTTCGAAATTAATAAAGAAATTCTAACAATTATTGACTTTCCTCAAAACAATAATTTAAACCACTGACATCTCATTCACCGGGATTCTTGCAAGCCACGATAGTGTGGACGTTTACGCTAACCCACATTCGTTTGAGAAGAACCAAGTTCATTAACTACACTATCTGATCAAACAATCTATTGATCAATGTAGCGAATAGTCAGTGCTTTCAGCCGTACAAGTAAGTAGCGTAACCTCGATGGGAGGAATACTACAAATTGTACACTAAGTGTGTGCCATTACATGACTTCTAAGCTTGTTACCTCAGGATAGTGCGCCTCAGATGGAGAAGGTATCGCATTTCTCCTAGTTAAACTTACTCTAGTCATCTTACTTAGAAATTCATAATCTAGTGATCTTGTGGTTGAACTCATCCCAATGGAGGAAGACCCTAATGCCAACGCGCAAGTCCACCCACATCACATATGAACCCGTAATGGTGGCTATGGGAATATTAAACCAACCCGCTCCCACTTTGATTTCTAAATTAAGGATTTTTTCGGTTTTAACATGCAATTAACTAACCCTAAGTTATATGCAAACATAAAACCAACATGCTTTAAAAATCATGCATCTAAAATACAGCACAAAAATTAAAGCACTAGAATTAAAAATATAAATACGGGAAATAAATATGAAAATTAAATTTCCTGACTATCATGATTTTAATTACTTACATCTTCTGCCTTGATCTCGTGTCTCGCCACGTCATTCGATGGATTGAGTCTTTGAAACTTCAAAAAAAAAAAAGAAATCTGGAAGAAAAACGGACCAAAACGAGAGCCAAACTGGCAGCGCTCGCAGCCGGTGCAGCCTACGCGCTGCTACGGTTGCGGCGGCTGATGCCGCCACTTGTCGATGCAGCAAAGCTGCTGCGTAGTGCGGTGGCAACGCTGCTGGCTGCCGCGGTCGACGGCGGCGAGTCCTGCCGCCGAGTCGTCGCTGGCGCCGACCCTCCCTGTATCCGAATCTTCCTTCACTTTTTTCATGCTATTTGGTCTTCCTGCAATTCGTTCTGGGTTTCCCTGGGTTTCTACGAATTAACGATAACCCAAAACCCACGAATTCAAGTTGTCCACCATAACGCCTTCGATTACAAAAAATAATTCTCCTACTACAAGGCTTTCTAGGAAAATTAAAATCAAATTACATAGAAAAAATCCTACTACATATTTGATCTAATCCTACACGGCTTCCAACACGTGGTTATACTATTACAAGCATTCATAATAAAACCAAACCCAGACATGTCCCGGGGTTTAATTAAAAATCATACAAACGCAACCATAATAGTCGGGATTTCTTAACCACATGCAAATAAAACCATGTAATAAATTGAACAAGCAAAAAACCCAAAACTAGGCTCTGTTACCAATTGAAAGATTATCTGCCCGGGGCCGGTCAAAAACTCACTTTCGTGCTACGCATTCCAGAATCAGAATCTTTGACTAGGCTTAGACTCTAGCACAATCGCTATTCCAATCCTTGCTTTAAATAACATTGCACAGGATCTTGGTTTGTACGATTTATCACGAAACAATAATTTTCTAATTAAAAGCGGAATCATAGAAAAGTACCTCTTGAAGCGTGTTAACTCAGGTGATCGCTTGTATGACTCAAGACTATGATTGCACGTTGTGTGGTCAACGATCTAGCAACCAATTGATCAGCAATCAACACAACTGGGTTGTCAGGAAAAATTCAGCAACTCTTCGCCGTCGAAAAAATCCCCCCACAGCCGCCGGAAACCACTTGCCGCCGCTGCCTGCTAGAATTTTCAACCGGTCACCGCCTTGGGACAAATTTTGGCCGCCTAAATTTATGCTAGAGGGAGAAAAAGGTTTTCCCTCTCTAGTTTTCTTGTCTTGAAAACTTAAAAATTGTGTATTATGTAATTAATTGCTAATCCCTTGCCTATATAGAGAGTTACAAGAGAGACCCCAAGTTGGTTTAGGATTGGACTTCCTATAATGGGTTTAGGTAATTAATTAGTTTCCAAATCCAATTAGGTAACTAATCTAATAGGATAAACCAAATCCAATTAGATTTCCTAATCTCTCGGATTTTCTAATTCTAATTGAAACTTAAGACTTAATTAATTAAATAATTCCACTTTGTTAATTACTTAATTAACCCTTAGGAATAATTAATTAATTCTACTTATTCAATTAACCCATTACAAAATTAATCGTACCACTAACGGATTAATTTTGGCACTACCATCCTACACCAGAATTGCTTCCGGAACAACTAAATTAATTTATTCTTAATCTCCCTACATCAAAGATATAGTGCTCGTTAATTTATTAATTTACTGATAAATTAATTAATTAACTTATTTAGTTCCGAGACTAGTACCACTCGACCTTTTTACTATACCAGACATAAGTCCACCAGCCGGGTTTAGTATAACAAACATTATAAGCTCATCTCGGGAGCACCATCACCCCGGACACACTTGTACATGGTTTCTTTTCGACAAGCAGCAGCACACCGAGTAACTAAACACGCAGACCCAACCTACCGAGAATATTGGCCACAATTGACGTTACCCATTGGCAGATCAAAGTACACTATGTCTAATCCTCATGCCCACTCAAGTCTAGGGATTAAGAGATAGAATACTAAGAACGATTTGTCTATTAAATCAGTACAAGACAAATCATTCTAAATAGTCAAGTTCTATATGCCCCGGGCATATCTATATGATTCAATTAGTTTAGACAAACCAATTATCTGAATCACATAATAACCTAAATCGACAGTTTGTCCAAAACTGTCTCGGTTACGAACCTCATTTATATATTATATCTTTTAACCAATGATGAGATCTACTGTGTCACCAGACACCTCATCATCTTACTACATAATATAAATGGACTAAATATGCACAACATATAAACCGAAACATTAAATCGATATATTAACTGAGAAAATGTATAATACAAGCATAGCTTATGTATTCTACTCTAACAGGTTCTTCTCGAACTAATGTGGACTAGCGTAAACGTTCACACTAATGTGACTTGCGTGAATCCTGGTGAACGAGATGTTGGTGGATTCGATTATATTGTTTTGAGGGTGTCATTATTTTCTAAAAAGATAAAATACAGAAACTTCTCTGTTTATTTATTTTCAGCTTTCGATATGGCGCTTAATCCATTAGCTCTCATACTAAAAGAGAACAAACTGACTGGCCCAAATTACATTGATTGGAAACGCAATTTTGTCCTTACAGAGCAATACAAGTTCATGCTCACTGGGAATGCCTAGAAACGCCTAATGACCAAACAACTCCTGAGGATAGGGAAGCATATCAAAAGTGAAAAAAAGCTGATAAGATGACACGGTGCTATATTTTGGCTTCTATGTCAAATGTTTTGCAGCACCAGCATTAGTTGATGACCTCAGCTTTTGAGATGATGTTAAACCTAAAGGAAATGTTTGGTCACCAAAGCAGAGCAGCTAGACAAGTGGCTATGAGAAAGCTTATGACTAGCAAGATGGTTGAGGGCACACCTGTGAGAGATCACGTACTTGACATGAATGGCAACATCAATGAGATTGAGGTTTTGGGAGGTGAGATCGACGGGGAATCCCAGGTTGATATCATACTCCAGAGCTTGCCTCAAAACTTTGAGCAATTTCGGCTGAACTACAATATGAATCAGCGGGTCTACACTCTTTCTGAGCTCTTACCTGCATTGGTGCCTCTTCCAAGAGAAGAAGCAAGCTTTAGTGATAGTCGGGACTTCAGGATCTTCCTTGCCCAAAGCTGAGAAGAATAAAAAGAAGACCCAAAAAACTGCTAATCATGGGTCTAAGCCAGACATTGCCAAGAAGAAGAAGCCGAAAGAAAAGTGCTTCAAGTGTGGCAAGGCATGACATTGGAAGCCGAATTGTCCAAAGCTCAAAGGTATGATGACCATTTTCGCTTTATTTACTGAAACATATTTAGTGGTGATTCCCACGGATACTTGGTGTGTGGATTCAGAAATCACTTATCATGTTTGTAATTCTTTGCAGGGGTTCCAAGTAACCCGGATGCTTAGAGATGGCGAGATGGAAGTCTACTTAAGGGGGGGGGGGGGGGACACTACCAAAGTGTCAGTTAAAGCAGTGGGAGTAGCAAGACTTATTTTCCAAAATAATGCTTTAATAGTTTTGAAGAATTGTCTTTATGTTCCAAGTTTTAGAAAGAATTTACTTTCAGTTTCTAAACTCTTGTTGGATGGTTATAAGTTTGTTTTTTTCTAATAATTCTGTTGTTGTTAGAAAGAATAAGAAACTTATATGTTCTAGTTTAAAAACTCTTCTTGATAAAAACAAACTTATACTATTCACAACCAAACATATCTTTGGCACCTTAGACTAAGTCATATCAACCTTAGTAGGATTTAGAGATTGGTCAATGGTGGGTCTTTGGGTTCATTGGGGATTGACAGTTATCCAACTTGTGAATCCTACTTGGAAAGCAAAATGACCAAGAGGCCTTTCAAGGCAAATGGGTATAGGACCAAAGAAGTTTTAGAGTTGGTTCACTCTGACTCATGTGGACCTACGTCAATTCATGCTAGAGGTGGTTTTGAGTATTTTGTGACCTTCACAGATGATTACTCTAGGTACGGGTACATTTACTTGATGCGCCACAAGTTCGAATGCTTTGGCAAGTTCAAATAGTTTCAGGCAGATGTGGAGAAGCATCATGGTAAAAGTATCAAGACACTGCGATTAGATCGTGGTGGCGAGTACCTCTCTAGCGAATTTAGGAGCTACTTATCAGAGGAGGGTATTCAGTCCCAGTTGGCCGAACCTGGCACACCCCAGCTGATGTGAATCCAAGGTACGAATTCACATGAATTGTAGAATCGTCCTCAATTGATCTTTTGAGCAAAACAACTAGCTCAAGTGGATTCAACAATATTGAGTATTAATGAACTCAACACCTTTGAATCACACTATATTGAAAGATGTCTTGAAATCTTCCAAGCAAAAACAACCCAAACCAGAATAAACCCAACAATAATAAGATGAAACCTATCACCTTTGAATCTTAAAATTGTAGTTTTGAAATTACTATTCACAACCCCTCTAATTTTCAAACCCAACAACACTAGGATAAACCTAACACCTTTGGATTATGAAATGAATTAGAAAAGAAGAGTAAAAGGTCCACAACTAAAAGGAAGAGTTTTTAGTTGATAAGCCAAATAAGTTTTGCAAGCATACTTGCAAGACTAAAACTAGCTCACTAAGAAACTAGGAAAGAAAGGAAAATTCCTTAAAGTTTATAACATCAAATCTTGAATTCTAATAGTTAACCAAGGCCCCTATTTATAGAGTTTTAAAAGGGACCAAGGTTGAAAATTACAAAATGATTAAAATAGCAATTCTAAACATTCTAGTCAAGACTAGCATTAACACTTCTCTTTGACCAAGAAAAAGCTTTTTGACTAAGAAAAAGCTCTTAGACCAAGAAAAAGCTCTTTGACCTAGAAGACTCTTGCACTAAATTCTAATATTCTAAATACTAAAAAAATGCAGAAAACACATTGAAAATATCATCAAAATGCTACTGAATTTTGTCCATAAATGAGACCTTCCAACTCCCTCATTTAATGCATGCTATGAGACGAATTGCCTGACATGGGCATGTCGGGGGAAATATTCACTTCTATTTTGGGATGAATTTCCTGACATGGGCATGTCGGGGAAAATATTCACTTCTATTTTGGGGACAAATTTCCTGATATGGGCATGTCGAGAGAAATATTCACTTCTGGAATCTTTACGAAAAAATACTCCGCACACCATTTGGATCAAGATCCAAAACTTGCAAAATGTTGTAATTTTTGGCATGAATTGAGGTAGCCTTTGGATCCTCTTTTGAATGGACTTCAAGAATCAAAATGTTCAAGGCTTCTTGCCATCCTTTTCTTTCGTAAACGAGTCATTGGACCCGTCATCCCTTCAAGTGGATTTGGTGGAATGATATGTGCATAATTATTTGGAGTTGAGGGTGGTTCAGCCATGCCTTCGCCATCATCATCTTTGACATCTTTAGTATTACTTCCTTGGAACTCATCACCAGCAGAATGGTGTAGCAGAAAAGAGGAACATAACTCTTATAGAAATGGTGAGATCTACGATGAGTTATAGTGAGTTGCCCAATTCGTTTTGGGGATATGTCTTGGAGGCAACAGCTTACATTCTAAATCTTCAACCATCTAAATCTGTGCCTTCAGCCTCTGTGAAGTTATGTTCTGGGCGAAAATCCAGTGTCAGGCATCTCAGGATTTAGGATTGTCCAGCACATGTGCTTAAGGCAGATGCGAGTAAGAAATGCAAGATCAGAAGTAATGTTATTTGTAGGATATCACAGAGGAACGAAATGTGGTTTATTCTATAGTACTAAGGATCAGAAGTTGGTGGTTAGCACTAACGCCGGGTTTTTAGAAGATGACTATATTCTAGACCACAAACCAAGTAGCAAGATTGTGCTAGAAGAGCTTAGGGGACAGTCCAGTATTCCTGATGCACCAATACAAGTAGATACACTACAGAATACTGCACAAGATGTCACAAATGATGCGCTTACACAGGTTCTGCCTCGTTGTAGTGGGAGGGTTGTAAGACAGCCCGAGAGGTACGTGGGCTTGGGATAATCTTTGGATTTTGTCCCTGGTGCTCACGAACCAGACCCAATTAACTACAATAAGACTCTCCAAGATAAATATGTAGATTCTTGGCAAAAAGTAATTATATATAAGATGGGTTCAATGGACTCGAATCAAGTTTGGGAGCTGGTAGACCTGTCTGATGGTTTTCAACCAATTGGGTGCAAATGGGTCTACAAGCGAAAGAGAATATCAGACGGGATGGTTGAAACCCTCAAAGCTAGGCTTGTGGTGAAAGGGTATACTCAGAAAGAGGGTATCGATTATAAGGAAACCTTTTCCCCAGTAGCTATGCTTAACTCGATCCGAATTCTCTTGGCCATAGCTGCTCATTTAGATTATGAGATTTGGCAGATGGATGTCAAGACAGCTTTCCTTAATGGAATTCTTGAGGAAACCATCTTCATGCAGCAATCAGAGGGATTCATTGCAGAAGGCCAAGAGCACAAGGTTTGCAGGCTCAAGAAGTTCATCTATGGACTTAAGCAATTATCCAGATCTTGGAACATCCGTTTCGATGAGGTAATCCGGTCCTATGGATTTACTCAGTGTCCGAATGAGCACTATGTGTACCGCAGGCGTGATGGAAACTTGGTGGTATTTCTTATACTTTATGTAGATGATATTGGCAACAGTAAGAATGTATTATCAGACGTAAAGTCATGGTTATCCAAGCAATTTGATATGAAGGATTTGGGAGAGGCTGGACATATCTTGGGATCAAGATCAATCGAGATTGTAGGAGGCGTTCACTGACACTCTCTCAGGCTTCATACATAGACACAATTCTGGCTCATTTTAACATGCAGAACTCTAAGAAGGGTTTTTTACTTTTCAGACATGGAGTGCATCTATCCAAGGAGCAGTCTCCTAAGACTATTGAAAAGATAGATGCCATGGAGACAGTTCCTTATGCATCTGCAGTATAAAGTCTCATGTATGTCATGTTGTGTACGAGGCCTGATATTTGCTTTTTCGTTGGCATGGTTAGCAGATATCAAAATAACCCGAGAAAAGCTCATTGGGAGGCTGTCAAGTGCATCCTCAAGTATTTGTGCAAAACGATTGACCATTTTTTGATCTATCAGGCACAAGAGCTAATTCCAAAGGGTTACACAGATTCAGATTTCCAAGGTGATATAGATAAGAGCAAGTCTACCTCTAGTTTTGTGTTTACTCTGGGAGGTAGAGCCATAGTTTGGCAGAGTGTCAAGCAGAAATGCGTGGTGGACTCCACAATGGAAGCTGAATACGTTGCAATATCAGAGGCAAGGAAAGAAACTGTATGGCTCAAGAACTTCTTAGTGGACTTAGATATGATTCCTGAGTTACCACGGTCTATCACAGTTTACTGTGATAACAATGGTGCAGTTGCTAACTCGAGGGAACCACGAGCCCACAAGGAGACTAAGCACATAGAGCGCAAGTACCACCCGATACGAGAGATCGTAAAGAGGGGAGACGTGGTCGTGGCAAAGATAGCATCAGCAGACAACTTTGCATATCCATTCACGAAGGCATTGACTGTGAAAGTCTTAGAGACCCACGTGGAGGGCATGGGAGTTAGATACTTGAGTGAGCTATGAGAGTTCTATGGATTTTGGTATGACAGTAGAATAAATGTGTTAAACCAGTTTTTATACTTAAAAGCGCAACTTTGAGTTTTAGTGAGAGATTGTTAGTTTTGAATACTTAAAGGCATTGCTTGTATGAAAAACTATTTCTCAGTTTCATATCGATTGTGTTTCAATATATAATTACATGTTATACATGTTATCCACTTATATCATATGACTAGATGATGAGGTGTTTGGTGTGACACAGTAGATATCATCATTGGTTAAAATCATGATATATAAATAATGCTCGTAACTGAGACGGTTTGGACATACTATAATTTAAGTTATTGTATAATTCTAAGATTGGTTTGTCTAGACTAATTGAATCATGCAGATGTGACCGGGGCATATTGAGCAGGAGCGATCTAGGATTGAATTAACTTTACAGATCTTCGTAGTTAATTCGAGCCTTGTATTCTATCTATTAATCCATAGACTAGAGCGGACATGAGGATTAGATATAATGTACTTTGATTTGCCAAAAAGTGCGGTCACTTGAGGCCTATAATCTTGGTAGGTTAGGTATGCGTGTTTAATTTCTTATTGTGTTGTTGCTTATCGAAAGGAAACCATATACCGGTGTGTCCGGGGTGATGGTGCTCTCGAGATGAGCTTGTAAGGATTATTATACCAAACCCGACCGGTGGACTTATGTCCGGTATAGTAATAAGGTCGAGTGGTACTAACCTCGGATGATAAGAAGTCGACTAATTAATTTATTAGTAAATTAATAAATTGACGAACACTATATCTTTGACGTGGAAAGATAAAATAATAATTAAAATGGTATCCGGAAGCAATTTCCTTTTAAGCGGTAGTTCCATAATTAATCCGTTAGTGGTACAATTAATTATGTGTTGGATTAATTGACAAAGTGAATTTAATTATTTAAATAATTATCCTTAGGTCAATTAGTATTGACTAGCCTAGTAAAGACTCAGAAGTCAATTTAAATGTCCAACTAGAAAGCCCAACTCAAAAGCTCACTAGGTCTCCCTTGAAACTCCTATAAATAGATTAAGTTTACCCTAAAAACATAACTTCAACACAACACAAAATTTCTTGCCTCCAAGAGAGAGAAAAGCCTAGAGAGAGACTTAGGATCTTCTTCTTCCTTGAAGTCTGTCTCGAAGTCGGTTTTGCTACTTTATCATGGCAAAAGGATGAATTTTTCCGATCAACAACTTCAGCAAGCTAAGCGGCGACTCCGGCGACTTCAGATCGGTGGCGATCAGGTTTTCGGCGAACGGCGTTTTCTGGCGGTCGAAGTTTTTGGGCAGATTCCAGCAATCGGTCTCTAGCGAAGTCCGGTGATTGGTCTCCGACGAAGTCCTTCGAGTTTTTTAACGGTCAGATTTCTGACAGAACTTCAAAATCTTTGTGGGCCTTTGGTTTTTTCGGTGAAACTTTGGGATCCTAGTGGAGTTTGGTTTTAGTTTTTCCCGGAGAGTGTTTTTTAGGAGTTTTTGGGTAGATCGATCCGGTAGATATTTGCCCACACAACTTCCGGATTTATCTTGGAGACATTCGAGAGATTTCTTGAGGGACAAACTTTAAAGGTGGAATCATTCTCAAATTGATTTTTCGAGGTACTCGCTTCAAAGGTCAAATCTTTAATCCTTCCGCTTTAATTTAAAGATTCAATTTTTAGTGGGTAAAGTAAATCGAACAAGTATAAGTTAGATCGGGTTCAAAAGAACTTGTACTAGTGTTTGGGTTCGATCGAAAGTTTCCGATTCTGGAATGCATAGCATGAAAGTGAAATTTTCTATTTGACCCGGATCGACTAGTTCCTTCTGGAGAAAAAATTCAAGTACCACAAAATAACATCCCAGAACAAGTGGAACAAGATACATAAGGTACATGTAAGTCTAGTAGGACACATCGTCCGCCCAAAAGGTAAGATGATGTTTTTATCATTGAGAAGAACCTACTTATGATGAGGTCTTATGTGATAGGACTCTGAGAAGTGGCTCCAAGCCATGAAATCTGAAATGGATTCCATGTACGAGAACCAAGTTTGGACCTTGGTTGATCCATCTGAAGGGGTTAAACCTATAGGGTGCAAATGGGTCTTTAAGAAAATGACTGACATGGATGGTAGCGTCTACCTACAAAGCACGATTGGTTGCAAAAGGTTTCACACAATGACATGGTATTGACTATGACAAAAACATTTTCACCAGTTGTTATGCTAAAATCCATTAGGATTTTACTTGCAATAGCTGCATACTTTGATTATGAAATCTGGCAAATGGATGTTAAGACTGCATTTCTTAACATAAATTAGAAAGAAGAGGTGTATATGCTACAACCTGAATGTTTCATATCAAAAGACCCTAAAAAGGTATGTAAGCTACAAAAGTCCATTTATGGACTCAAGCAAGTTTCAAGAAGTTAGAATATTTGTTTTGATAAGATAATCAAATAGTTTGGTTTTATACAAAACCAAGAAGAACCTTGTGTATACAAAAAGATTAGTGGAAGCATGATGCAAATGGATTTAGTGTCATGTGCAGCTCATAATTAATAATTTATAAACCTCACACCACAAATTAACGTAGCATAAGGGTCGATCCACAGGGAACGAAGGGTAGAAATTCTGCTACACAAGTTATAAAAGCGGTAAAATAGAATAGGTATGAAAGCAATAGTGTAAGTAGTTGGTGAGGTATAAAATAAGGGTGAAAAGAAAAATAAACAAGAAACAGAGGATGAGAGGAAGGATTTTCACTTCACTTCATAGATTAGAGGCTCCGGAGATGGTTCATGTTGACAAGAAAGGTTAAAGCTCCTCAACAATTAGGACCGAAAATAATGAATTGCTGAATATTCAGGATCGGCTCACTTGAAGTAACACCTGTGTCACTTACTTCATGATTATCCTACCAACAGACCATGAAGTCCTTGTTTACTCTAAGCACTCACCTAGCACAGTCATACCACTACAGTACTAACCTCTTCACCATGACAAGCATCATACCAAGGCCTGAATACCACATAATCTATAGTTGTTAAGGTACTAACAATCAAGGTTTCCCTACGAGCATTCCAATTATGTGGAACTCTAGAGTTAATAGGATCTTTAGTTGTTAAGGTATTATCAATTAAGATTTCCCTACAAGCATTTCAATCACACTTCACTTCAGCCCTTTAAAATGCATGACATATAGCCATGGTTCGGACTAAAATCTTCAACACCTCACTCCATACTCAAATACCGTTTACCGAACTAGAGAATCTAAACTACAACACTCTCCATAAACGAAATCAGTGAAAGCTCTTCTACAAGATATGCTCGGCAGACGTTATAGTAGCATAGTCCACTCATCAACCTAAAGGAAATAAATCTAGCATGGGCTAAATCAAAAATCTCACTTTCGTGCTATGCATTCCAGAATTGGAGACTTTCGATTCGGCTCAGGCTTAAAATCATTTCCCCTGAATGGGCCTAGGCTTATACTAATTCAATTTATTAAAACGATACGCAAAAATCTAATCTTTAAATTAAAGTGGAAATCTTTAAAAATTATACCTTTGAAGCGTGTCTCTCGCAATAAGAAAACCCAAAGCCGGAAAACTGCGAATACCACCAAAAGTCCTTTGGTCTCCTACAACCCCGAGATCGAGTGGGCAACCAACTACGGAGTGGCTAATAGCATAAATGAAGAAAACCAAAAGAACACGCTTCAAAAATACTCCAAAAACCTCGACAAAACCTTACCCGGAGCTCCCTGCACCACTAGTCGGATTCCGTCGGACACCATCGGACTCCGATCAGTCGACCACTGCTACCCAGCCACGATCTGCACCACCACTACCACTGATCACCTAGCCCAACAAGAGATCTACATGGTAGCAGCAGGATCGGAGCGCCAGAGTAATCAAACGGTCGCCGAAAATCCCACGCGACGGCAAAAACTGCCCGGATGTGAAATCCAATCGGCTGAAAAGAGAGAATAAAAAACCCAGACAAGAAAAGACTAAGTTTTTTCGAAGAAGAAAGTTCTCCAAATCGACTTCAAAAGAAAACTTCAAGAGGAAGACAAAGTTCTCTCTCTAGGCTTGACTTTCTCTCATTAGGCAACTTAGCCTCCAAGATTTTTTAATGTCTTTAAGTGCCTAACATTAGCTATTTATAGAGAGCTCCAAAGGAGACCTAGTGGGCTTTTGTGTTGGGCCTTAATGTTTGACTTTCGTTTACCCCTTAGTTCTCTATACTAATCAACTCTAATCGAGCCTTTTGAATTAATTTCTTAATCCACTTTGTTAATTAAATTTAATCGAGCCCTTAGGATTATTTCATATAACCCACTTAGTCAATTAAATATTAATTAAAACTTTAGGATTAATTAATTCACTTTGTCGATTAGTCAAGCGCATAATTAGTCATACCACTAATTGACCAATTATGGAACTACCGCTCAAAAATGAATTTACTTCCGCGCTCACTTTATTATTCTTCTTTTTCCCCACATCAAAGATCTAGTGCTCGTCGATTCATAAATTTACTGACAAATTAATTTATTGACTTCTTGGTATCCAAAATTAGTACCACTCGACTTTCTTATTATACCGGACATAAAGTCCACTGGCCAGATTTTAGTATAATAAACCTTTCGAGCTCATCTCGGGAGCATATCAACCCGGCGAACCAGTATATGGATTCCTTCGACTAGCAATGGCACACAAAGAAGCCAATCACCGCATACCCAACTTACCGAGATCTAGGCCTCAATTGACAGCACCCTTTGGCAAATCAAAGCATACGATATCTAACTCTCATACCCGCTTAAATCTAGGGGTTAAGAGATTAGAATACTAGGTTCGAATTAACTACGCCGATCAGTATAAGTTAATTCAATCCCGAACAGGTCATGCTCAATATGCCCCCGGCACATCTGTATGATTTAATTAATCTAGAGAAACTAATTTCTAAATCACACGATAACCTATACTGATAGTATGTTCAAACTATCTGAGTTACGCGCATCTGTTTATATATCATTACTTTAACCAATAACGAGATTTACTGTGCTTTTCTACACCTCGCTATCTAGTTCCATGATATAATGGAACAAAATGATATGTGAACTAGGTGCAAATAGCTTTCTAGTATTCAAAACTAACACATTATATCATGGAACTAGATAGCGAGGTGTAGAAAGCACAATAAATCTCGTTATTGGTTAAAATAATGATATATAAACAGATGCTCGTAACTTAGATAGTTTGAACATACTATTGGTATAGGTTATCGTGTGATTTGGAAATTAGTTTGTCTAGACTAATTAAATCATACGGATATGTCCGGGGCATATTGAGCGCGACCAGTTTGGATTGAATTAACTTATACTGATCGGCGTTGTTAATTCGATGCTAGTATTCTAATCTTTTAATTCTGAGATTGGGATGGGCATGAGAGTTAGATATCGTATGCTTTGATTTGCCAAAGGGTGCTGTCAATTGAGGCCTAAATCTTGGTAAGTTGGGTATGTGGAGTTTAGCTTATTTGTGTGTCGTTGCTAGTAGGAGAAATCCACATACCGGTTCGCCAGGTTGATAGTGCTCCCGAGATGAGCTCGTAAGGTTTATTATACTAAACCCGGCTGGTGGACTTTATGTCCGGTATAATAAGAAAGTCAAGTAGTACAAATCTCGAATACCAAGAAATCGATGAACTAATTTGTCAGTAAATTGATGAACCGATGAGCAATATATCTTTGATATGGGGAGATAGAAGAATAATAAAGTGAGCGCAATGTAAAGTCATTTTTGAGCGGTAGTTCCTTAATTGGTCCGTTAGTGGTAGACTAATTATGCATTTGACTAATCGACAAAGTGAATTAATTAATCCTAAAGGTTTAATTAATATTTAATTGACTAAGTGGATTAAGAAATTAATTCATATTGAATTAATTAATCCTAAGGATTCGATTAAATTAAATTAACGAAGTGGGTTAAGAAATTAATTCGAAATGCTCGATTAGAGTTGACTAGTCTAGGGAAGACAAAGGGGTCAACGAAAGTCAAAATTAAGGCCCAACTCAAAAAGCCCACTAGGTCTCCTTAGAAGCTCCCTGTAAATAGTCCATGTTAGGCACTTAACAAGACATTAGAAACCTTGTAGGCAAAATGCCTTAGAGTGAGAAAGACAAGCCTAGAGAGAGAATTCTATCTTCCTCATTGAGAATTCTTTTTCGAAGTCGGTTTGCGATCTTTCTTGTTCGAGAAACTCAGCCCAAGACCACCGCCCATTTCTCTCTCCTCCGCCTTGACCTGCTGTGCGTCGCCGGTTTGCGCAATCGCCGGGAAGAATCCGGCGATCGGATTTTGGTCCTTTTTTGTAGTAGATTTCGTTTATTTGTTGCGTTGTTCCTTTGGCTCGTTCCTTTTGGTTTCTCCAAAGTCTATATCTATGAGCAAATAGCTTACCCACTAAGTTTTATTGAGGCGGTGTGAGTTTTCAAATTAGAATCAAGTTTTCGGGCTAGATCTGTTTTTCAGATCTGTGAGTTTTTCTTGAAGAGGGTTTTTTGGGATTTCTTCGTTTTGCCTTGGGCCACTCCGTAGACACTAGCCCACACTAGTTCGGAGTTGTTTTGGAGTTATTCTTCGGATTCTGAGTGGATTTCGCTTTTCCGGAGATTTGGTTTTCTATATTGCTTAGGACTCGCTTCAAAGGTATAATCTTTAATCCTTCCGCTTTAGTTAAATATTTAATCTTTGAACGTCGTTTTAATAAATTGAACTAGTATAAGCCTAGATCCGTTCAGGAGAAATGAATTTGAGCCTGAGCCAAGTCGAAAGTCTCCTATTCTGGAATGCATTGCACGAAAGTGAGATTTTCAATTTAGCCCGGGCTTGTTCTGATTCCTTCAAATTGGTATCAGAGCGAGTGTTTTGGCTTTATACTTGTTTGATTTATTACACGGATTTGTTTTGGCTTTGTTATTTTTGCATTGTCAATACGTTAAACAAGTGGTTATTAATTTCCGGCTATTATGGTAGATTTATTTTTCATTCATAAGCCCCGAGACATGTCCAGGCTCGTTTTATTTTTGAATGTAAATGTCTGCATTGAACTAGTATAAGCCTATATTCCGTCCAGGGGAAATGAATTTGAGCCTGAGCCGAGTCGAAAGTCTCTGATTCTGGAATGCATTGCACGAAAGTGAGATTTTCAATTTAGCTCGGGCTTGTTCTGATTCCTTCAAATTAGTATCAGAGCGAGTGTTTTGGCTTTATACTTGTTTGATTTATTACACTGCTTTGTTTTGACTTTGTTATTTTTGCATTGTCAATACGTTAAACAAGTGATTATTAATTCTCAGCTATTATGGTAGATTTATTTTTCATTCATAAACCCCGGGACATGTCCAGACTCATTTCATTTTTGAATGTAAATGTCTGTAATAGTAATAACGATGAGTTGGAAGCCGTGTAGCATTAGATAAATCTTGTAGTAGGATTTATTCTAATGTTGTTGTCTTTAAATTCCTAAAAAACGCCTTTGTATATAGGAATTTATGTATTATGACGAAGACGTTATTTTGGGTACCTTATATTTGTGGGTTTTGGTTTCTCATAATTTTGGGTGATTCCTAATTACGTAGAAAATCGAGAAAACCCAGACGAATTGAGAGGAATCCAAATAACGAGTGGGAGCGACGTGGCAGGACGTGTCAACGAGGTGTCAAATGAATCAATGATAGAGAAGGCCATAATAGTCGGGAAATATTTATTTATGTATTTCTCGTATTATGTCTTTTCGTTGATTGAGTGTTTTCGTTTTCTTTTGCATGAGCAAAAACCAAACCGTTTTAAAAAATAAAGTGCAATTAACTAAGGTAGATTATTCGCATATTAAAACTCCAACGATTTTATGGGTGTGAATATCCATAATTAAGATATTGCATGTTAAAACGTAAAAATCCTCAAACTTAAAAAGATTTAAGTGGGAGCGAGTTGGTATATATCCCCATGGCCTCTATTACGGATTCATATGTGATGTGGTTAGACTTGCGCATTGGCTTAGACCTTTCTCCCTATCAGATGAGCCTTCAACCACGAGATCACTAGATTGAATTTCAAAAGGGATGACTATAGTGAGTTTAATTGGAGAAAGTTACGACACCGTCGCCATCTGAGGCCCATTAGTATCCTAAGTAACAAACTTAGAAGTCACGTAATGGCATACACTTAATGTACCGTTTGTAGTATTCCTCCCATCGAGGTTACGCTATTTATGTGTACGGCTAAAATCATCGACTATTAATTTCTTTAATCATAAGATTGTTGGTCAGATAATGGAATTAATGAACCTCGGTTCTTCTTGAACGATGTGGATTAGTGTAGACGTTCACCCATCATGACCTGCGTTAATCCCGGTGTGAGAGATGTCGATGGAAGATTATATTATTTTTGATATTTTCAAAAAAGAATACTTAAACTTGACTGTTTATTTTTTTCAGTTTGTTGATATGTCGTTCAACCCGCTAGCTGTCATATTGAATCAGAACAAACTCACGGGTCCTAATTACATTGATTGGAAATATAACCTGGACATTGTCTTTACTGCTGAAGGTTACAAGTATGTGCTCACAGAGGAGTGCCCCCTAAGCCCAATGATGATGCCACCCCTGAGCAAAAGGAGACATATACGAGGTAGCAGAAAGCTGATGAGATTACCAGGTGCTACATCTTGGCTTCTCTGTCGAGCGTAATGCAGCACTAGCATCAGTTGTTTACCTCAGCCTACGATATGATGCTTAACCTCAGGGAGATGTTTAGACGGGGCAGGGCAGCCAAGCAGTCAGCTACGAGGAAACTCATGAATGCTAGGATGGCTGAGGGCTCTTCAGTGAGGGATCATGTACTGGACATGATGAGCTGCATCAATGAGATCGAGGTATTGGGAGGTGACATTGATGGGGAGACCCAGGTCAATATCATCCTCCAGAGCTTGCCCCCAGTTTTGAGCAGTTTCGATTGAACTACAACATGGGCAAGCTCTCATAGTCACATCCTGAGCTCATGACTGCATTGGTGTCTGCTGAAGACCTCTTCGCTGAGAAAAAGCAAGCTTTGGCTACTGTTGGACCTTCAGGTTCCTCTGCTGGGCCCAAAGCCTGGAAGCAAAAGAGGAAGATGGGCCAAAAAGCAGCAGCTGATCATGGACCCAAGGGAGGCATTGCTAAGAAGCACAAGTCGAAAGGCAAGTGCTTAAGATGTGGCAAGGCTGGACATTAGAAGAAATACTGCCCAAAGCCTCGAGGTATGTGTAATTTCACCCTAGTTACTGATATGTGTTTAGCAGCAATTCCCACAGATATTTGGCGTGTGGATTCAGGAGCCACTGATCATGCTTGTAATTCTTTGCAGGGGTTCCAAGTGACCCAGCTGCTTAGAGAGGGAGAGTTGCAGGTCTACCTTGGGGATACTACCAGAGTTTCTGTTATTGCACTGGGAGTTTTATGTCTTTATTTTTCATACTCTATTTTACATTTGAGATATTGTCTTTATGTACCTAGTTTCAAAAAGAATTTACTTTCAGTTTTGAGACTTTTTATGGATGGTTATAAGTGTGTTTTTTATGATAATTCTGTTTTTATTAGAAAGAACTAGAAGTTTATATGTTCTGGTACATTGGTTGACAATCTGTTTTTAATTAAGACAAACTCCCCAGTAGTGCAAAATACAGAAACTAATAACCCATCATCGAATCATAGTAAGATAAAGGAGTCTTCTGCTTTGAATCAAACTTATCTTTGGCACCTAAGACTAGGTCACATCAACCTTAGTAGGATTCAAAGGTTGGTCAATAATGGGCCCTTGGGCTCATTGGAGATTGACAGCTTCCGACCTGCGAGTCCGGCTCGGAGGGTAAAATGACCAAGAGGCCTTTCAAGGCAAAGGGGTATAGGGCTAAAGAGGTTTTAGAGTTGATTCATTCTGACTTGTGTGGGCCTATGTCAGTTCGGGCTAGAGGAGGTTATGAGTATTTCATGACATTCACAGATGACTACTCTAGATATGGATACATATATCTGATGCACCACAAGTTTGAATGCTTTGGCAAGTTCAAAGTGTTTAAGGCTGAGGTGGAGAAACATCTCGATAAGAGTGTCAAGACCTTGCGATCTGATCATGGTGGTGAATACCGCTCTAGTGAATTTAGGTCTTATTTGTCAGAGGGGAGTATTCAGTCCCAATTATATGCACCTGGCACACCCCAGCAGAATGGTGTAGCAGAGAGGAGGAACATGACTCTTATGGATATGGTTAGATAGATGATGAGTTATAGTGAGTTGTCCATCTCGTTTTGGGGTTATGCCTTAGAGACAGCATGTTTATTCTTAATCCCGTACCATCTAAGTCTGTGCCTACGACCCCAGTAGAGTTGTGGATTGGGCGAAAGCCTAGTCTGAGACATCTCAGGATTTGGGGTTGCCCAGCACATGTGCTTAAGGCAGAAGCAGGCAAGTTAGATGCAAGAACAGAGGTTATGTTATTTATAGGCTACCCCAAAGGAACAAGAGGTGGTATATTTTATAGTCCTCAGGATCAGAAGGTGGTGATCAGCACCAATGCCAGATTTCTTAAGGATGACTATATTTTAGATCACAAGGCAAGCAGCAAGGTAGTATTGGAAGAGCTTAGGGGTCAGTATACTATTCTAGATGCGCAAGTACAGGATGATACACCACAAGATACTGCACACACTATCATAGATGATGCTCTTACATAGGTTGCGCCTCATCGTAGTGAGAGGGTTGTCAAACAGCTCGAGAGGTACATGGGTTTGGGTGAGTCTTCGGACTTTATCCCTAGCACTAATGAACCAGACCCGGTTAGATACAATGAGGCTCTCTAAGATAAAGATACAGATTCTTGGCAGAGAGCGATGATTGCTGAGATCTATAGACTCAAATCAGGTCTGGAAGCTATAGACCTTCTTGATGGGTTTCAGCCTATTGGGTGCAAATGGGTCTACAAGCGAAAGAGAGGATCTGATGGGAGGGTTGAGACCTTCAAGGCTAGGCTTGTGGCGAAAGGGTATACTCAGAAAGAGGGTATCGATTATGAGGAGACCTTTTCCTCGGTAGCTATGCTTAAGTCGATCCGGATTCTCTTGGCCATAGCTGCTCATATGAACTATGAGATTTGGCATCAAGATAGCTTTTCTTAATGGAAGTCTTGAGGAGACCATCTTTATGCAGCAACCAGAGGGTTTCATTGTTCAGGGCCAAGAGCACAAGGTATGCAGGCTCAAGAGATCCATTTATGGACTTAAGCAGGCATCTAGATATTGGAACATCCGTTTTGATGAGGTTATCCGGTCCTATGGATTCACTCAGTGTCTGGATGAGCAATGTGTATACCGCAGGCATGATGGTGATATGGTAGTGTTCCTCGTACTTTACGTGGATGACATCCTTCTTATTGGCTTGTAAGAAGGTGTTGTTAGACGTAAAGGCATGGTTGTTCAGGCAGTTTGATATGAAAAACTTATGAGAGGCTGGACATATCCTTGAGATCAAGATTATTCGAGATCGTAGGAAACGTTCTCTGACACTCTCCCAGGCTTCATATATAGACATGATTCTGGCCGTTTTAACATGCAGAACTCCAAGAAGGGTTCACTACCTTTTAGGCATAGAGTGTATTTATCAAATGAGCAGTGTCCCAAAACTGCAGAGGAGATAGATGCCATGCAGGCAGTGGGTAGTTTCATGTATGCTATGTTATGTACTAGGCCTGATAATTGCTTTGTCGTTGGCATTGTTAGCAGATATCAGAGTAACACTGGGAAGACTCACTGGGAGGCAGTAAAATGCATTTCTCAAGTAATTGCACAGGACGAGAGATCATGTCGTAGTTTATAGAGCGCAGGAGCTAGTACCATTGGGTTACACAGATTCGGACTTTCAAGGTGATATGGACAAGAGTAAGTCTACCTCTGGGTTTGTGTTTACTATAGGAGGTAGAGCCATAGTATGGCTAAGTGTCAAGCAGAAATGCGTGGCAGACTCCACCATGGAGGCTGAGTACGTTGCCGCATCAGAGGCAACGAAAGAAGTTGTATTGCTCAGGAACTTCCTGGTGGACTTAGATGTGGTCCCTAAGTTACTTAGATCTATTACAGTTTACTGTGATAACAATGGTGCAGTTGCTAACTCAAGGGAACCATGAGCCCACAAGGCGAGTAAACACATAGAGCGAAAGTACCACCTGATACGAGAGATCGTAAAGAGGGGAGAAGTGACTATGACCAATATAGCATCAGGAGACAACCTTGCTGATCCTTTCACAAAGCCATTGACCCCAAAGGTTTTTGAGAGACATGTGGAGGACATGGGAGTCAAATTCTTAAGGGAGCCTTCTGAGTGAGTTTAAGGTGTTCTGTAGTTTTTATTATGACAGCAGTGTAATAAAGTGGGTTGAACAGTGTTTTTGTACTTCAGATTATAGCTTTGAGTATTAGTGGGAGATTGTTAGTTTTGAATACTAGAAAGCTATTTGCTTGTATCAAAAATGAATACCCAGTTGACATATCATTTTGTTTTAGTATTAAATTTGTTCCATTATATCATAGAACTAGATAACGAGGTATAGAAAAGCACAGTAGATCTCGTTATTGGTTAAGTATTGATATATAAAAAGAATGCTCGTAACTGAGATAGTCTGAACATACTATTAGTATAGGTTATCGTGTGATTTGAAAATTAGTTTGTCCAGACTAATTCAATCATACGGATATGCCCGGGGTATATTGAGCGCGACCAGTTTGGATTGAATTAATTATACTGATCGGCGTAGTTAATTTGATCCTAGTATTCTAATCTCTTAATCTCGCGATTGGGACAGACATGAGAGTTAGATATCGTACGCTTTGATTTGCCAAAGGGTGCGGTCAATTGAGGCCTAAATCTCGGTAAATTGGGTATGCGGTGTTTAGCTTCTCTATGTGCCATTGCTAGTCAAAGGAATCCACATACCGGTTCGCCTGGTTGATGGTGCTCCCGATGATATGAGTTCATAAGGTTTATTATACTAAACCCGGCCGGTGGACTTTTTGTCTAGCATAATAAGAAAGTTGAGTGGTACTAATCTTGGATACCAAGAAATCGGTGAATTAATTTGTCAGTAAAGTGATGAACCGATAAGCACTAGATCTTTGATCTGGGGAGATAGAAGAATAATAAAGTGAGCGCGATGTAAAGTTATTTTTTAGCGGTAGTTCCATAATTGGACCGTTAGTGGTACGACTAATTATGCTTTTGACTAATCGACAAAGTGAATTAATTAATTTTAAATGTTTAATTAATATTTAATTGACTAAGTGGATTAAGAAATTAATTCATATTTAATTAATTAATCCTAAGGGTTCGATTAAATTAAATTAACAAAGTGGGTTAAGAAATTAATTCGAAAGGCTCCATTGGAGTTGACTAGTCTAGGTAAGACTGAGGGGTCAACGACAGTCAAACATTAAGGCCCAACTCAAAAGCCCACTAGGTCTCCTTAGAAGCTCCCTATAAATAGTCCATGTTAGGCACTTAACAAGACATTAGAAACCTTGTAGGCAAATGCCTTAGAGTGAGAAAGACAAGTCTAGAGAGAGACTTTGAGAATCCTTTTTTGAAGACGGTTTGCGATCTTTCTTGTTCGAGAAACTCAACCCACGATTCTAGAAGCCTAAGACCACCGCCCATTTCTCTCTCCGCCGCCGTGATCCGCCATGCGCCGCCAGTTTGCGCAGCCACCAGGAAGAATCCGGCGATCATATTTTGGCCCTTTTTTGTAGTGGGTTTCGTTTAGTTGTTGTGTTGATCCTTTGGCTCGTTTCTTTTGGTTCGCCAAAATCTAGATCTACGAGCAAATAGCTTACCCACTAAGTTTTATTGAGGCGGTGTGGGTTTTCAAATTAGAATCAAGTTCCCGGGCTAGATCTGTTTTTCAGATCTGTGAGTTTCTTGAAGTGGGTTTCTTGGGATTTCTTCGTTTTATCTTGGGCCACTCCGTAGACACTAGCCCACACTAGTTCGGAGTTGTTTTGGAGTTATTCTTTGGATTCTGGAGATTTGGTTTTCTATATTGCTTAGGACTCGCTTCAAAGATATAATTTTTTATCCTTCCGCTTTAGTTAAAGATTTAATCTTTGAACGTCGTTTTAATAAATTGAACTAGTATAAACCTAGATCCGTTCAGGGGAAATGAATTTGAGCCTGAGCCGAGTCAAAAGTCTCCGATTCTGGAATGCATAGCACGAAAGTGAGATTTTCGATTTAGCCCGAGCTTGTTCTGTTTCCTTCATAATGGAACAAATTTAATACTGAAACAAAACGATATGTCAACTGTGTATTAGTTTTTGATACAAGCAATAGCTTTTCAGTATTCAAAACTAACACAACCAGCAGGGGAAATAACACATATCATTCTAAATAGAGTGATATGCATTAAATCGAAAGGGATAGGCGTGTAGTTCGCACTTATTAAATCCTCTTTAGTACACATCTTGTAGCTAAAGCTTTCACCTTGCCTAACTTATTAGAGTTGTGAAAATCCTCACAAGAAACTTAGAACCTCATCGGTTCTTAAGAACTCTCAAATGAAAGGAAAATCATGAATAAAGAGAAAATTAAGTTTCGGATAAAACAACCCAAATAAAGAATTACAAAGGAAAAAACTCTGAACTCCTACTACCACTCTTTACTCCATACTGTCTTTTGCTTGGAGTTCAGAGTATACTACCTCTATTTATAAAGAAAATTTAACGAAGGAAAATGCAAGATGGCTATTTTGGGAATTTCGACTTTGCTTCAGGGCCAGGGCTTGCAAGCTGACATCTTCGGGAAACAGCAGCTGACACACAGTCGTTAAAGTAACCTGCACTGTTCAAAGGCCGTTAAAGTAGCCTGCAACATTGAATCAGGCATCCTTCTTCAGCATGCTTCTCTCGTGTCGGTTGTAACATCCCTACGAGCTGGTGGATCCTCCTAGTAAGTTATAGAGTTTTGGCCCTTAAATAATAAAATAAACTATGTCTAAAATAAATATAATTAAATGATTAGTTAATAAAGGATTAATTAATAAATGGGTCTAATGAGAATAAAAGGAATTATTAAATAGGTAAATTGGTGGAATTGGGGACTTAATTGTAGGGGACAAAGGCATTTAGGGTGCATTTTAGAGGATTGCTAATGTTTTGGGGGTTTAAACATAATTCTTGAAAGTAAAATCCTAAAACCCACTTTTCCTTTCTTTTATTGTCGGGCCCTTTCTTTTTCTTCTTTCCCTTTTCTTTTTCTTCTTCCCCCTCTCTCTCACCGTCACTCCCTCGCCTCACCGGAGTTTGCTTGGCCGCCCTTCTTTCCGGCCAACTGGCGGTCCGTTCGGTCGACCACTCGCCCAAAAATACTCCCCATGGCATAGGGAACAAAACCCAGCCCTCAATCGTCACTTTTTTTCATGTTTTTTCTCCCTCCCGATCCACTTCTTGGCCGCCCATTTAGCCATTTCTGGCCATGCATGTGGTCGGTTCTCACACCAAAATGCTCCCTATTCTATTTAGAATAAAACCCACTAAGAGTCTCTGCATTTTGATTACCGGAAGTACCACGCCGCCACTGACCACCGCCAGACCACTGCCTTGCCGGCCGGATCTTTCTCTAGTCGATTTCGACTTGGCTCCGACATGTTTGGTGGTAAATCCTTAAAATCTCTCTTTAAGCTATTATTGTCATATTTAGGTTTTTGCATTTTAGGATTCAATGGTATGGCTAAGTTCTTAGATATTCGAAAATCAATTAAAGAGAGTAGGGCATGGCTAGTAGTAAGATTGATTTCAGTATAATCGACATTTTGTGTGAGTTGATAAATTGGCTCTTAATAACTCATGATTATTCGCCTAAAAATTTGTATACTTTTTTCCACAAGATAGTTAATTCATAGGTGGAGAAGCTTAAATTGGTTTAGGGGGTAGACATAGGAACATAAAATATCCAGGAGCTCTGATACTTCTAATGTTTCTATACTTCAAAGATTTTTTTGACTAATTTAAGATGTCCAAGTTTATCTGATTTCAGATGGTATAAGGATATGTTTTTAACTCATGTATTAAAATGACCTGATAGTAATTCTCCCATATGGAAAGAAAAGTTTGTTACAAGATTGTCTAATTTATTTTCTCAGAAAATTATGACAAATTTACAAAAAGAAATGGGTACATAATCAATAAATTTTAATGGCATGACTTATGGGCAGTTGTTTGCTTTTGTAAAGAAAGAAGCCTTAACTGCATGTCAAGATTTAAAATTTGAGGCTAAATATGGAAGTGAAAGAAGAGAATTAGGCTCATTTTGTGAAGCATTTGGCATTACGGGGTTAAAAGCTCCCTCTAGAGTTTCTAAACAGAAATGATTGCCCTATAGGAAAAAGAAACCACATAAATATGAATCACAGAAATATGAGGATCCTAAGAAATATTACAGAAACAAAAATAAAAAGAGGTATAATAAGGAGAATATTATCTGTTATAAATGTGGGAAAAAAGGACACAAGGCTAATACCTGTAATAGCAAGAAAAGGATTAATGAAATATTGAATAAATTTGCTGAATTAGATTTAAATTTAAAAGAAAAATTGGCCAGTGAGATATCTTTGGTTCAAGAAAGTTCAGATGATTATAATGATGATTTTTATAGTGTTTCAGGATCAAGTTTAGCAGAACCAGAATGTAGTTGTATTAATATGATTAGGATTAATCCTCAAAATAGCAAAAAAAAATCAAAAACACCTTTTATTCGACTTAATTCAGGAATTACCTTCAGAATTGCAAACAACTTATTTGCTTAAGTTGAAGGATTTAAAATTAACAGAAGAACAGGATCCAGTTAAAATCGTAGAACCATTTAGTATTTCTAAATTATTACATACTTATTCTACTGATAGTTCATTTCGAAAGAATAGTACAACAGATTTACAAAATGAGATTAGTCAGTTAAAAAATCAAATGAGACAACTCAAAAAAGATGTTTTAAGGATTGAAACAAAGAATTTAGAATTAGAAACTAAAATTGCTATTCTTAAATCCAGTACATCAAAAGGGAAAAACATCGTAGAGGATGTGACACCACCAGAATTTAGCCATTTGGAATTTCAGTTAGCAGAAATATCATTATCAGACAAACCACCACAAGATTCTAAATTTATTTCTGCCATCGAAAAGATAAATTTTCAAAAATGGATAGTATACATTACAATCACAATATGTTCTTATCAAACGACTGTCACAGCTATGATTGATAATGGTGCAGATCAAAGTTGTATTAGAGATGGATTGATACCAACAAAATATTATGTACCAACAAAAGAATCTTTAATCACGGCAAATGGTATGCCATTAAAGGTCAAAGGTAAGTTAGTTAAAACTTCTATATGTAATGAAAAATTTTGTTTCAAACATCATTTTATTGTAGTAGAGGATTTGAATATTCAGGCTATATTAGGAACTCCTTTTTTAACACAATTTTATCCTTTTTGGTTGATGAACAAGGAGTAGGTACTAAGATGATGGGATCAACAGTTTTTTTTAGGTTTTTATCTCCAGTAAAACGAAAAGAATTATTATTATTACAACGTAACTCTATTTACAAACAAATTTATACTATAAATATAATATCAAAAAAGATTAATTTTCTTAAGGAAGAAAAAAGTTATGTAAGAATTGAAGAACAATTACAAGATTTAGGATTACAAGAAAAAATAAAGAATTTAGAGGAACGAATAAGAAAAGAAGTATGTTCAGACATTCCTAATGCTTTTTGGGATAGAAAGAAACATTCAGTAACATTGCCATATGAAAAAGATTTTAATGAACGAAGTATACCAACCAAAGCTAGACCCATACAAATGAATTCAGAATTATTAGAAATATGTAAAAAAGAAATTGAAGGATTAATAAACAAAGGATTAATTACTTCATCCAAATCTCCTTGGAGTTGCGCAGCATTTTATGTTCAAAAGCAAGCTGAAAAAGAAAGGGGGAGTCCCCAGATTGGTCATAAATTACAAACCGCTTAGTAAAGTTTTACAATGGATTAGATACCCCATTCCTAATAAAAGGGATTTATTAAAAAGGATTTATAATGAAAAAATATTTTCAAATTTTGATATGAAATCAGGATTTTGGCAAATACAAATTGACCCAAAAGATAGATATAAAACGGCTTTTACAGTTCCATTCGGTCATTACGAATGGAATGTTATGCCTTTTGGATTAAAAAACACCCCTTCAGAATTCCAGAAAATAATGAATGATATATACCCTTATACACATTTTTCTATAGTATACATTGATGACGTTTTAATATTTTCTGAATCAATAGAACAACATTTTAAACATTTGAATATCTTTTTAAACGTAATCAAGAGAAATGGATTAGTAGTCTCTGCTTCAAAAATTAAATTATTTCAGACAAATATTTGGTTTTTGGGTCACAATATATACAAAGGGACACTAATTCCTATACAAAGATCTTTAGAATTTACAAATAAATTTCCAAATGAATTAAAGGATAAGACCCAATTACAAAGATTCTTAGGATGTTTAAACTACATTTCTGACTTCTTTCCCAGATTAAGAGGATTGTGTGCTCCTTTATATAAAAGATTACAAAAGAATCCACCTGCATGGACAGAAGAACATACTACAATTGCAAAATTATTAAAACAAAAGATAAAAACTCTACCACTTATTACTATCCCACACCCTTGGGCATTTATGATTGTAGAAATAGATGCATCTAATATAGGTTATGGTGGTATTTTAAAACAAAGAATGCTATCTGAATCAAAAGATCAATGAGTAGGATATCATTCAGGCTTATGGCTTGGACCCCAGAAAAATTATTCTACGGTTAAAAAACAAATTTTATCTATTGTTCTTTGTATTTCTAAATTTCAAGATGATCTAATCAACAAAAAGTTTCTTTTAAAAGTGGATTGCAAACCTGCCAAAGATGTTTTACAAAATGATGTAAAGAATTTAGTTTCAAAACAAATATTTGCAATATGGCAGGCGATTTTATCAGTCTTTGATTTCAACATTGAACACATTAAAGGAAATTCCAATTCTTTACCTGATTTCTTAACCAGAGAATTTTTGACAGGTTCCAAGGATGAGTTCCCAGCAGCCAACAAAGAATAAGACCCTCATGGTCAAGGATTTCATGAAAAATCAAACAGTTCCGTCTACTTCTAACCGTTTTCAGTCTCTTCAGGATTTTCCACCTCTAACTTATGTTCAAGCTGCTTCAAATCCCTCAGCCAAATTACAACGATCCCCTATACCAGATTCTAGTATTCATTTTCCTTATCCTTCCCGACAACCAGCATCTAAATCCAGCCCCCAGCATCCCGCTCAGAATACTCAAGTTAAACAACCATTCAATCCAAATCCTCCATGTTATGCAACCAAACTTAATGTTGAGCATTTAACCCTTACTAGGCATCACGACCCTTTAGAATATCAAGATCTTTTAGGATATGTCTTCAATATGTTTTAAGATAAACAATACTGGATCTCTTCTGAACCAAACAAGGATTTGCGGTTCTATCAATATATTTTGGTACACTCAGGATCGGTGGATATTCACCATACGATGAATACACCAACAAATTCCGTCATTATGTATTCCAAAGCTGTTATAAGAAAAATCTTAAACAGACGAGATTGGATAGATTTGACAGGATCTGCAATAGGCAAAGTTCATTTTGGAGGCTCTTACGATCCTCCAGGATATTCATATGAGAATTATAAAGAAGCATGGTTTAGAGGATTTCTTTTCAAACCCTTCAATCATTCATGGTTTTACATAATCCATAAGACACTAAGGACCTATTTTACCAATATTCCTTTATGGTTTTATGAATGGTGGATGTATTATGGAGCCAATGAAGTTATTTATCCTCCTGATGCCAAGAAGGCTTAGCAATTATTCAGCGGAAAGCTAGATTCTGTTGTCCCATAATTTGGAAAGATTATTCAGTTCCATTTAAAGCTGAAGTTTCCATGGATTCTCTGTTGGAATTTTAAATTTACTCAATATTTTTCGAAGCCCATGCCGCTCTCTCTTGTTCGAGAATTTAAGATCAAATGGTGGATTTCACTCAAGGTAAATCAGGACACTGTTCATATTTATTTTGAAGAACAGAAATTGCTCGGAAAACTCCCAGTACACTCATTAGCTCCTCTCAGTTTTCCAACTCCTGCAAAGAAGGAAGTATTAAGCACAGGAACGAGTCAGGTCTCACAACCACAATCGACTCTATCTTTAAAACAAAAACTTCAACAGGAGAATGAACTTCTAGAATACCAAGAGTTTTTGGAATTTAAGAAGTTCAAGGAAAAATCTAATAGTTTTAAGGGAGCATCTACCACAGGATCATCTTCTGATCCTATGTCCAATTTAGTACTGGAACATTTTGAGTTTTTTTAAAAAAAAAATTTAATTAATCTTTTCATTTTTGCAGCTGCAGGAATATTGTCCATATAAGATTGAAAAAAAACTTAAAGCACGAGGATTTCCTATGCCTGATAAAAAGCAAAATTGTACCAGCTAGGTTTTGAATCGAGAAATTAGTACTAAGTTAGTTGACAAAGGATTGCAGAATCAACTGTCGTATGACCGATTATGGAGGGATGAAGATGAACGTTTTAATATAACAAGGATTAAATCCTTACAGATAAATGAAGTTGGACAGCTGTCTAAAGTTCAGCTCTGTTTTTACCCCATGTACCCGGATCATACTTTTACATTGGATGAATTTTCGTCAGGTAATGAAGATGAAGATTGCTTGGATACAGATTATTTGGATATGGAATATTGGTTTTCTAATTAAGTTTTAATCGGATACATTCCCTAATATATTCCTACTGGATGGCATCTTTGCAAAACATGTCTAAAGATCCATGTGACTAAAGCAGATATGGATACTTTATGTCACAATCAGCATTAAAGAAGGCCTCCATTTCAACCCTATAATAGTGAAAGACGCACTAAGGATACTTTATGTCACTATCAGCATTAAAGAAGGCCTCCATTTTCAACCTTGCAATAGTGGAAGACGCACTAAGGATACTTTATGTCATTATCAGCATTAAAGAAGGCCTCCATTTTCAACCTTGCAATAGTGGAAGACGCACTAAGGATACTTTATGTCATGTTCAGTATTATTTTGAACTTTGTAATAGTAGTAGTTGGGTTCTATAAATTGGGATATATATTAGAAGGATAGGCAGAACTTTCAGAACTCTTTCTTCTTTCCTCTACAACTCTTAAGCTCTCTCGACACTCTCTTGTATAAGCACTTTGAGGATATTTTGAAAATAAAATTAGAATTCTAAGGATTATATTTTCAGAGTCTAATATCATATTTTACATCATCAACATTCTATTATCCAGCTTATCCAGCTTTCGGGATTTCTTTTATTAAGGTGGCTTTTGTCTTCAAGATTAGTAAGTTAATTTAATACTTCTAAGTTTATTTGGTTTATTTTATTATCCTGGGTTTAATTTGGCCATTCATGAAATGTGGAACTCACTTAAGTTACCAAAGTTTAATAAGGGTGATTTAAAAGTAATGCTAGATATCATATAAGAGAGTTAATAGAACTAATCTAATAAAGGAATAGAAGTGCATGTGACTTTAATTAACTATTGATTAAAAGGATTGGGAATCGGCTTGGGACTAGCTACCTCGAACCTAATCTTTTTCCCTTTAGTCTTTGGCTAGATTAGAGGCATACTTTAGGATTAGAATAGGATCATGTAGAAACTTAGGTCATATGCATTCTTTACAAATTTATGTTATATTATGTTGAGAGAATCTCTATCTTGGATTTAGGATAGATTCTCTACATAAGTTGGAGATAGATGGAGTTCGTCTTCTGGGGTTAGAGATATAACAGCTAAGCAGTAAATCAAGGTGAGTGTCTCCCTCTTAGATGTGTTTGTTGTTCTGACTAGGAGTACAACGGTATGTTCGATGGACATACAGGCGTAACCTAGGAAGGACCTGGATTACATTCAGAGATTTATTATGCATGTGAATGGGTTATATCATGTATAGAAGATTATGGCCTTGCCGGCACATATGTTTCAGTTGTGTATATTATGTTGTGCTGTTGGTTGATTATGTGGCTGTTTTTGAATGATTTTGTGCTAATTTGGTATTTGGTTTTGTTATGTTTACAGCTGTTATGCTGCTGAAATTTCTGTAGAGTCTATGACACAACCGTAATATTATTTGTACTACTTACTGTATGGTTTATTTAAGAGTCATGGTTGTGTTTGCATCTTTTGGGTGCCCCGCCCTTTTCGCGCCGACCTACTAGGTAGGGGCTGGATTGAGGCTTAGTACATAGGACAGGTATGGCCTGGGATACCTTTGGTGGCTCGGTGGATATTGGTGGCTCGGTTGATAACGGGTGGGATGTCCGTTTTCGTTGGTTGGTACAGATCCAGGTTTGTTGGTTATTTTGCGTGCGCATTATGTAGTTAGTTGGTAACATTGGCATGCTAGTTGAATTACCTTTTGAATACATGATTGGCGTTGTATGCTCTCCTGCTGTTTGTTGTCTTTCATTTATCTTTGTTGGGTCCAAGAGGTGACCCTCACTAGGTATGCGGTTTTACATAATTATGTCTTTTTTCTCTTTGAATGTGATCCAGGTAAGAGCTTTCCGCGTGAGACTTGAGAGCAGTTTTGGGGAAACAATGGGTTGAATTTGTATAACCACCTTAGTAGTTGTAGTAACTGGATTAGGTAGTTGACTTGTATGATTCAGTTGTTGAAACAGGATTCGAGCTTTTATGGATTGATTTATGTAGTATTTTCAGATGTTGGGATTGAGACATTGTCCTTGTTCGAATTTACGCAGTTTATTTTGTTGGAATTATGGTGATAAGTTAATGAACAAGGCAGGTTTTTTTTTTAATTAGCTCGTTAGAGCTTTGTTATTAGTTTAGGCAAGTCAGGTGCTTTTTGGGCCCTGACACCGGTGTACTATTGTCTCTCGGGTAGGATCATAGCTTGTGATGGTGTATGATTTGTCTCTTCAGGTCCTGCCCAAAACTCGTGTCGATGTACTAGCTGTCCTCTTGGTATCTGCCCGCTGCCGGTACCGGTAATGGTCACCGGGCGCTCAACAAACATTGGCGTCAGCTGAGCGTCACCTAGAAGTGTTCTGTCTCGGTCACCGTACACAGGTCGGGTGGACTTGGCTTCTTCAGACGCTGCAATTCTCAGTCGTCATCTTCTCACGTTCTCCTGATGCTGGCGTTTACTGGTCGTCATGTTGTCACCTTCCAGAGACGTTGTTGTCTGTAGACCGTGATCTCTCTTTCAGCTCCTGCTGCTTCACTTTTGCGTTTCTCCACTTTGTCTTGGTCACGTCCAGTGAACGGTTTCGTGAACTGGATGATTTCAGCTTATGTTCGCCAAACGCTGGATTTTCACTGGACTTTGTGTACTTCAAGCTCATGTGAAGTTATCGTTTGGTTGTCGTGTCTTTCTACTAGCTTTATGACCTTCAACTCTGCTCCAAATGCTAAGTCTGAAGTGCGGTTTTCTACAGTCTTCATTTCGTCCAAATTTCACCTGCAATTAGCATAAGTAAAGCCATATTACCATACAAACAAATTAAAAATCTGTCCATAGGCAGCTCAAAACCGTACTAAAAACATGTAAAAATATGTATAAAATGAATCACATCAGAACACTGTGGTTTTCCTCAATATGTAGATGACATATTGCTTATAGAAAATGACAAACCTATACTTGAATCAGTCAAGAAGTGGTTTTCAAAGAACTTCTCAATGAAGGATATAGAAGAAGCAACCTATATCTTTTGGATAAAAATCTATCGTGATAGATCTAAGAGGTTGCGTGATCTTTCACAGTCAACATATATTGATAAATGTTAAAGAGATTTAGCATGGATCAATCGAAGAAAGGGTTTCTTCCAAGAAAATGTGCCCTGTGACAGATATTGACAAACATCGCATACAAGATATCCCTTATGCTTCTGCTATAGGATCTATCATGTATGCAATGTTGTATACAAGACCTAATGTCCCACGTGCTCTAAGTGTTACGAGCAGATACAAAGCTAATCCAGGTGATAGTCACTGGACCGCAATCAATAATATTCTTAAGTACTTGAGAAGAACTAAGGACTTATTCTTGGTCTATGGAGGAGTTGAGCTTGAGACATGTGGATTCGTCGATGCGAGTTTTCAGTCTGATCAAGATGATTTCAAGTCACAATCAGGGTACATATTTACTCTGAACGGTGGTGCAGTAAGTTGGAAGAGTTCCAAACAAGAAACTTGATGTGAATCCAAGGTACGAATTCACGTGAATTGTAGAATCATCCTCGATTGATCTTTTGAGCAAAACAACTAGCTCAAGTGGATTCAACAATATTTGAGTATTAATGAACTCGACACCTTTGAATCACACTATATTGAAAGATGTCTTGAAATCTTCCAAGCAAAAACAACCCAGACCAAAATAGACCCAACAACAATAGGATGAAACCTATCACCTTTGAATCATAAAATGGTAGTTTTGAAATTACTATTCCCAACCCCTCTAATTTTCAAACCCAACAACACTAGGATAAACCTAACACCTTTGGATTATGAAATGAATTAGAAAAGAAGAGTAGAAGGCGCCACAACTAAAAGGAAGAGTTTTAGTTGATAAGCCAAATAAGTTTTGCAAGCATACTTGCAAGACTAAAACTAGCTCACTAAGAAACTAGCAAAGAAAGGAAAATTCCTTAAAGTTTATAACATCAAATCTTCAATTCTAATAGTTAACCAAGGCCCCTATTTATAGAGTTTCAAGAGGGACCAAGGTTGGAAATTACAAAAGGATTAAAGGAGCAATTCTAAATCTTCTAGTCAAGACTAGCATTAACACTTCTCTTTGACCAAGAAAAGCTCTTTGACCTAGAAAAGGTCTTTGACCTAGAAGACTCTTGCACTTAATTCTAATATTCTAAATACTAAAAAAAAATGCAGAAAACAACTTGAAAATATCACCCAAATGCTGTTGAAATTCGTCCACAAATTCAGTTCATAAATGCGACTTTTCAACCTTCTTCAGGCGACATGGGCATGTCAGAGGAAAAGTTCTATCCCAACCTTCCTCAGGCGACATGGGCAGGCGACATGGGCATGTCGGAGGAAAAGTTCTATTCTGCCCAACCTTCCTCAGGTGACATGGGCATGTCAGAGGAAAAGTTCTATTCTGCCCAACCTTCCTCAGGCGACATGGGCATGTCGGAGGAAATGTTCACTTCTGGAATCTTCATAAAAAAGTACTTCCCACACCATTTGGATCAAGATTCAAGACTTGCAAAATGTTGTAATGTTTGGCATGAATTGAGGTAGCCTTTGGATCCTCATTTGAATGGACTTCAAGAATCAAAATGTTCAAGGCTTTTTTGATGTTTCAGCTAGATTCGCATCATTCCCCCATTCTTGAAGATGATTCGTCCTCGAATCGGAATCGATTTACAGATCCAAAAAGAAATATTATAATGAGAATCTCACATCATGGCTATACTCTACTCACATTTTCTCGAAGTCACATAAATATGTGCACGTCCCAATGGCATCCTTCAAGCATATTCATGAATTCAGTCACACTAGCGCAAAAGTTTATTAAATTTAAAGACCACTAAATAAGAAAAACCTTATTAATAAAAACTATCAAGAGTTGTAAAAGGATGAAAATCTAAAATTACTACTAAAATTATTTATCAAAATATACAAATTCTTTTCCAAGTATGAACTTAATCATATATGGAAAAGTTCTAATGAACACCAACCATGAGACATGTCTTTTTCCCAAATTATACAAAAGAGATAATTTTATGGAAAAATTGTAGAACACTTGGGTAACATAGGGTCCAAATTGTAACTCAAAGTGCAATGCATCATCTATAACATATTCCTGAGCATACTTAAAGTCATTCTCAATTGGCAATGATTTTACAAGCTTTTTATCACACAAATGTGCCAATGGAATGTCTTGCCACTTAACAACAAAACAATCCAAACTTAAGGTAACAAGTTCAAAATCATAAGATTTAAGAACATTATGCAATGCCACCAAATGATTAGAAGTTACCATAGGCTCGGTAGTTGGGCTCTCCTTGGATTCCAAACTTCTAAAAATAGAACCAACACGCCATTGCATTGAATCAATAGTAGCACTTAAAGAAGTAGACAAAGAATGTCTTACCTTACAACTTCTTGAATCGGGTAACCAAATAGAATTAGAATTGGTGTTGAATTTAAGCTTCCCACTTGGTATATCTCTAAAGATAGAAGTAACAAAGATATTCCAACAAAATACAATTCCTTCAAATTGAACAAACACCTCAAGATTGTGTAAACAATTATCACCACACTCATTGCTAACATCAAAATTTATGATCCATAAAAGACCAAAAACATGCATATTTTCCAACAGATGATTTGTGACAACTTTTGGAACTTCACATATGATCAATAGTTCACAAAATTTTAAGAATTTTATTGCTCTCCAAAATTCTAAAATCTCCAAAAAATGTAGTAACTGATGAGAAGTGCAAGTAGATTTATAACACAATGAACCAATTAACTCCAAAACAAAATTTATGAGCAAACCAAAAACTTGAATTCCTTTATATGGGTGATCCTGAAGTGCTTGTGAGAATACAATTGATGAGTCACGTATGTTCAAGGGTTCCATAATCACCAAAAACTCACCAAATTCATATGATATCAAGAAATTGAAAACAAACCCAAATCTGGAATATGCACAAGAAATATCCAACTTATGAGAATAAACACAAAGGTCCAAAAATGGAAAATAAATATTCAACTCATAAGAGTTCCAAAACACACAAGATTTTGAGCATCTCCTAAAGAATGAAGAGTGAGATTTAAAGCAAAAAGACTCACAAAACTCTGAACATTGATGTAGCAACTCATGCCAATGAAACATCCCAAATAGTGTTAAGAACTCATTCACATATTCACAAAAATATAAGGACTCTCGGGAATCAGTGGACTTACAGGTCAAACACCCAGCAAGAGAAGTATGCACTTGCCTTTGCAACTTATTCTCAAAAATAGATTTCTTTACCTCAAAACATCTAGGAATGAAACTAGATGGTTTATGTGTTGCTTGGACAATTTCAATTTCAAAAGAAGCGTCCTTAGAACCTTTATCTTCAAGTCCCTGAAAAATCTCACTTTTACAAACCAAATAAGATGGAAAATTGTCAGGAGATAAAAGTACTTTGAGAGGTGGGGAAGATATTGTCCTATCTATCTCACAAACTCGTTCATGTTCATCTTTTCTCTCAATATCACCTTTTGAAATTTTCAATCCCTTAAAAATTTCTTTTTCTGTCTCTTTTGGCTTTTCTAACTCATCATAAGATTCATGCCATTTTTCACTCCTATTGCTTTTCTCCTTAAGGTCTCTTTCTTTTTCTGTTTCTCTCACTTTGCTTTTCTTCTCACCAACTCTTGCTTTTTCATGACTCCTTTTACCACTCTCACTCATATGCTTCATTTTTCTTTGGAACATGAGCACCTCATAATGAGATAATGGTGCAAGAGTAACTTTTCTGCCATAGGCATTGAAAAAATATTTTCCACTTGATTTGTTGTGCAAAAAGTTTTTATTATGCATCCATGCCTTTCCCAAAAGAAGATTTGTAGATTCCATTGGTACAATATCACAACTAACAAAATCATGATATCTACCAAAACAAAAAGGAACCAACACTTTTTCTTTTACCTCCACGAGTCCACAATCACTTGAATACATGTATGGCTTTGGATGTGGAAAGGAAGATAGTTTGCACTTTTCAATCAAATAAGTACTAGCCATGTTAGCAGAATTATGGGAATCAAGGTTGATAAGGCAAACCTTGTCATTAATGATCCCACATACATGAAAATTAGTGTCGCGACGAGCATCATCTTGTTGACTTCCTTGCCTTTCTTCTCTTTGCTGAAAAGCAAGTTCTAGTTGGTCCATTCGGGTGGTGACCCTATCAATGATTTGTTCCAATCGCCTTGTGGTGTGTTCCCTCCATGCTTTTTGTTCAGGTGTTTCACCGGTTGGATCTGCCATTAGAACAACAAAAGATAAAAGTACCTCGCACCCCTTTTCCCCTTTCCCTAATATGTCTCAACCGAAATGAAAAGAAATTTTCACTCGTGTTTAAGGCCGATCTAGTAGGGGTAAGTTGCACTCAGATTTTACCACTCTTTTCCTCCTGCAAGTTCTTGTGAGAATCGTTAAACCCTTACAAGATGCTACTCAAAGATCTTACTTGGCAACAAAGAAAGTATAGAGGTCAAAGAAAGGATAGTATGCAATGATTATGTAAAAGAAACAAGAATAAGATTTAGAAAGAAATTATAAGAGTAGAAAGAAAACAATGATGATACCTTTTCCTCAAAACTTTTCCCACACTTGGAATCACAAATCCCTGCAATATTAATTTAAGAAGCTAGAAAGATAGTTTCTTCTCTTTTTTTTTTTTTTTAAAGTACTCTTTCTTTTTTTTTTTTTTTTTTTTGACTATCTTTTTTTTTTTTTGACATTTTTTTTTCTTCTTTCGAACTTGAACCTTCAAATAGAAACAAGGCAAATATGATAATAACAAGATGCAAGATAGATAGATAAAAAAAAAAATGATATGATCAAATCAAGGAAACTGCGCTCTGATACCAAACTAATGTGAATCCAAGGTACGAATTCACGTGAATTGTAGAATCATCCTCGATTGATCTTTTGAGCAAAACAACTAGCTCAAGTGGATTCAACAATATTTGAGTATTAATGAACTCAACACCTTTGAATCACACTATATTGAAAGATGTCTTGAAATCTTCCAAGCAAAAACAACCCAAACCAAAATAGACCCAACAACAATAGGATGAAACCTATCACCTTTGAATCATAAAATGGTAGTTTTGAAATTACTATTCCCAACCCCTCTAATTTTCAAACCCAACAACACTAGGATAAACCTAACACCTTTGGATTATGAAATGAATTAGAAAAGAAGAGTAGAAGGCGCCACAACTAAAAGGAAGAGTTTTAGTTGATAAGCCAAATAAGTTTTGCAAGCATACTTGCAAGACTAAAACTAGCTCACTAAGAAACTAGCAAAGAAAGGAAAATTCCTTAAAGTTTATAACATCAAATCTTCAATTCTAATAGTTAACCAAGGCCCCTATTTATAGAGTTTCAAGAGGGACCAAGGTTGGAAATTACAAAAGGATTAAAGGAGCAATTCTAAATCTTCTAGTCAAGACTAGCATTAACACTTCTCTTTGACCAAGAAAAGCTCTTTGACCTAGAAAAGGTCTTTGACCTAGAAGACTCTTGCACTTAATTCTAATATTCTAAATACTAAAAAAAAATGCAGAAAACAACTTGAAAATATCACCCAAATGCTGTTGAAATTCGTCCACAAATTCAGTTCATAAATGCGACTTTTCAACCTTCTTCAGGCGACATGGGCATGTCAGAGGAAAAGTTCTATCCCAACCTTCCTCAGGCGACATGGGCAGGCGACATGGGCATGTCGGAGGAAAAGTTCTATTCTGCCCAACCTTCCTCAGGTGACATGGGCATGTCAGAGGAAAAGTTCTATTCTGCCCAACCTTCCTCAGGCGACATGGGCATGTCGGAGGAAATGTTCACTTCTGGAATCTTCATAAAAAAGTACTTCCCACACCATTTGGATCAAGATTCAAGACTTGCAAAATGTTGTAATGTTTGGCATGAATTGAGGTAGCCTTTGGATCCTCATTTGAATGGACTTCAAGAATCAAAATGTTCAAGGCTTCTTTGATGTTTCAGCTACTGTGACAGATATTGACTTCAAGAATCAAAATGTTCAAGGCTTCTGTGACAGATATTGACAAACATCGCATACAAGATATCCCTTATGCTTCTGCTATAGGATCTATCATGTATGCAATGTTGTGTACAAGACCTAATGTCCCACGTGCTCTAAGTGTTACGAGGCAGATACAAAGCTAATCCAGGTGATAGTCACTGGACCGCAATCAATAATATTCTTAAGTACTTGAGAAGAACTAAGGACTTATTCTTGGTCTATGGAGGAGTTGAGCTTGAGACATGTGGATTCGTCGATGCGAGTTTTCAGTCTGATCAAGATGATTTCAAGTCACAATCAGGGTACATATTTACTCTGAACGGTGGTGCAGTAAGTTGGAAGAGTTCCAAACAAGAAACTACTGCAGATTCTACAACAGAAACCGAATACATTGATGTTTCTGAAGCTGCAAAAGAGGCTGTTTGGATTAGAAAGTTCATAACTGAACTAGAAGTCGTTCCTTTAAGTTTGATCCAATAAGACTGTATTGTGACAACACCGGAGCTATTGCACAAGCGAAAGAACCAAGATCTCATCAATGATCCAAACATGTCCTTAGGCGCTATATCACTTGATTAGAGAGATCATCGTAGAAATGAAATTAGAATAGAAAAGATTCCTACAGAAGATAATGTAGCCGATCTATTGACTAAGCCCTTCTCCCGAAAGAAACATGAAAGTCATGTTGTTCGTTTGGTCTCAAGTGCATGAATAATTGGTATTAGACATTGTAGGAATGATATTTTGTAAATACCACAGTATTTATCTTTTGGTTGATTTATGCAATGAATAATATGACATCTTTATCATTTGTGTTTTATATTCAAATGATAAAAGTCCCTAGAATAATATTATTGTTCTTAAATGTCCCTAATCATAGTATTAACAAAACAAGGGTATGGTTAATACGGATAGATTGACTTGTATAGCGATACATGACTGAATTGTAGTGAACAAGTTCACTGGACTGATCCGCTAAGAGATTACCAAAGGGTTGTACTTTTGAGTGCCATTGGTATAATCTCTTCATGGCAGAGTATTATAGATCCTTAGACTTAAGGTCATAAGAGTATTGCTGATGCGTTTCCTTGAGGAATCAAAACCTAGGGTAAGCTTCCTAAAGGATTGGCCAATGGGTTGCCCGATCTTGCTAACTATTCTATGTGTTATCTTGATTGGAGGGTTAATTGGCAGAAACAATTAAGCCTCAGGGCATGTGTTTATTTTAACTTCCTCATGTGAATGATGGTAGGAAGATGGATGAATGACTTATGGGTAGTTGCTCTCTTCTCGAGAACTTGGTATGACAGTCAACCTACACTACTATCCAAAGAAAAAAGGAGGGTATGGTTTCCTCGCAATGACAACTCACGATATCGCAAGATCACTTAAAAGAGATTTTTAATTTATCAAAATATTATCCGACATGCTCTAAATTTCATGGCTATGAGGCCTTATATAGGAATACAAGATGTTCTCTTCCGTTTCTAAAAAGTAATCTCAAATCCAATTGATTTGGAGATTGAAAAACAAATCCTATTGTGACTCTACTTTGTCCTCATAATTTTGAACATAGCTAGAGTAATTACAATCAAAGTATAATCCTAATCTAGAAAAGAAAACTCAGTATATCCTATTAGAAATAAGATACACTTTTAAAACCTTCAAGAATTCTAAGTACAATAAAAGACAAAAACATATAAGAAGAGATAAGGGTCTCAAATGGGTTTAGGATGAGTAATGGGCCTGCACATCTTAGCATGTATTTCGTTAACCCAATTTTCAACCTTTATTTAGGGCTTGGACCATCATCTACATTAACTCAAAGAGTCCATCTTCACTCAGTCTCGAGATGTTAATGGACTTGTGCCTCGAGCGTTGTAAATGGGCCTTGGCCTGTTGGACCTTTGGACTTGATCAACAACTTTGAAGCTAAGGTTGTTGAACAAGCCTTCTTTGTTTTGGATCTTGTCATTGGACTCAGCTACTAATGGATATAAAGATCCACAGTAGTGATTTCCATGGACTCCCATGGGAAATTTCGTAACTAGGCATACTCTGTATTTTGGACATGCATATTGATGTCATATGACATCTGTTTTCAACTCGTTTGAATAGCATGACCCATATATTAGCCCAATTGTCTTTTAACATGATAAAATCTTCATTATGGGCTCATTTTGGTCTATTTAAAGCTCCCTAAACTGACATACGAAAAATTTTCAGATTCCTTAGGGATTGGCGCATGAGTTCTGGGAGAGGGAGAAGTGTCTTCTGTTCTGAGGTGGAGAATGATCTATTCTGATGTCCTCGTCAATTGCCTGTGCCTATTATTGTGTTTTGACTCTATTTTAACATAGCTGTAAAAGGTTATGCAAGTGGTAGACGTTGGGTACAATAAGAAACACAAGTGTAATAGTTTATGATCAATAAAGTATTCACCGCTCCTTACAGTAGGAGAGTATATTCCCAGTATGGCCACTTGTTAGAATGTCAACTCTAAAGTTTGCAAACGATCAAATTTAGAAGAGTTCTAAATTTAATTTAAAGATAATTGAATTCGGTAACAAGAAATGAATTAGTATATAAAAAAGTTGTCACTCATTCCTTACTCTTTACTTATGGGAATAAGTGATGGTGAAAGGAATGAATATGAGAAATTTGTTCCATAGACAGGTGAAGTCGATCATTTGACTTTTCCTAATTCTTGGGTGGTCGTGATGCCTATGCTAGAGGCTGCTCTTGATTTATAAATAAAAAAGAGTTAATTAGAGAATTAACGATAAATTAAAGTTGTTTAATCTATTTTAATCTTGGAGTTGTCATGACTAAAATTGGTTTTAGTCTAAGTGGGAGTTTGTTGGTTTTTGTAATAAAATCAATTAAAACTAAGATTATGTTTTATATTTAGAAACCTAAAGGGTCACACACAATTGAATGATTCTTGGTTAAACTGATTGGGGATTAAATTATAAGATAATTTAATTCCTAGTACCTATATGTAATTATCTAAAAATTAGATAAGTAATTATGATAATAGTTATCTAAGTTACAGAGTTACAATTTAACTTTGAATTAAATTAAACTCTGTAACCAACAGAATCGTTGGCTGACACACACGATCAGATCGTGAAGAGTCGTTCGTGAAATAGCATCAGTCTGTTGAAAATGCTTTTCACACACAACGTTTATGTCTTTAAATATAGGCAGACACACAGAGGACTCCAAACAATCACATCACAACGTATTAGAAAGATCTCTGACTCTCTGAAATCATATTGTGTTGACGGAGTGGAAGGATACTAACCTATTTGCCTTTGTGTGTTCATTACGCTAAAGTTCTAGGAAGGGTAGTGTTATATCGCGCCCCCATTTTTGTTATTAGACGCCCCTCTTTTTCTAAAAAAACCTTTTAGTTTGTTAAGTATCGCCCCCTTAATTCTTATTTCTCGCCCCCTTAATGTTTATCTTCCGCCTCTCCTATTATTACCTAATTGCCCTTAATTAATTTACGAAAAATTTTATAAGTCTCTTTTTAATCTACCAAAAATTTATAAAAATTATGATTAAAGTAGCATAGATGAACGAAATTATAAATAATTTTTTTTGGTATTTTTAGTAAATTGATTAAGGGTATTTAGGTAATTTAATATATTTTTATATTTAAATATTATGGTTGGTATTTCTTAATTTGTCAGGGATAGTTTAAGTATAAAAGGGGCGCGAAATAACAAAATAGGGGGTGCAAAATATGCCTTCACTTCTAGGAAGTGTTCGTGTGGATATCTTGGAGGCTGATTAAATTGAGCAGTTTGATTGACAAACCTGTCTGTTAATCCGGAGAAGAAAGTTAGCAAAAACTTCTTGAACAAATCTGTTGGTGATGCGGAGAAGAAGGTTAGCACACACTTCTACCATAAGGTAACTCTAAACTGTTTTGGATTCTTGGCAAGAAAAATTATAATTAATTCTTCTGCAAATAGGATTTGTATATAGTTTTTCCTTACGTATTTATTTTCACAAGTAAAATTCAGTAATTGGTGTGAGCATAGGCTTGATTGCAATAAAATGAAAAGATCAGGGATATTGTGAGGTAATCAAAACATTGAGGGGGGTTTTAGAAATATGTGAATAAATTAGGGTAAATATTGCAATTTACTCTGTTTTTAACAAATCTATGGGGGGTGGTTAGCGTAATTTGCCCAGTTGTCAAAAGGCAGGGTTGTCTACCCTCTCTAGTCCTCTACACTCGTCCATATTGACCCCCCGCAGTCGCAGAGGCACCATCAATCTTCCGACCTTGGTTTCCAGGTACACTTAGCCATAATCCATCTGAATAAGCTGTGGCTGCTTCATTAAACTCTTCTGCTATTCACCCTTTTTATTCTCCTCAGGAGGGTTTGAACTTTAAATTTGTTCAAAACAGGTTTTAGATTTGTTTCCCCCTTTATTAATTCATTTTTCCTGCTCTTCCTGTTTGGCGGTAGTTTTGTCGTCAGGTAATTAGTGTGGGATTGCGCAATCATGGGTTCTTCGGATTTTGAGACTTTTCCTCGTCTCCAGGTGCGTGAGAATTTCGTAAATTACACAAGTGTAATCTTTCAATTAATTACGTGGTGTTTTGTTTGAATGTGTTGGGCCACTGAATTTATGGTTCCGTTTGAGTTTAGGGAACTGGTGTGTCGTTTATTTCTTGGGTTTTTGATGTTTAGATAGTTTGGGATCGGGGAAAAATAGTTTTACTAATTTGTCAAAGTGTCCCATTGTTTGTTGGGCAGGAGGTTGTGATGGTTTTCCGTGCTGGAAAAATGAACATGGAGGGAACACGGGTTGTTGCTGATACACGTAAAGGTTTAGTTCACATTGGAAGGGTATGCATACGGATTCATGATTGCTGTCGACTACTCTTGCTATTTTACGTATTTCTTCTTGTGCTTCGAAGAATTTGTAGAATACCATTTTTATTTATTCGGAGCTTATTTTAGTTACATTGAGAGTAAACAACTTTTGAAGACCCTTGTTTAATTGTTTGTTATATATCTTATGGTAGGGTGATGAGGGACTCATTCACCTGCAATGGATTGATAGATCCACCAACATTGTTGAAGACGTATCCTCAATTCAATTTGATTTTTTATTTTCATCTCTTACATTGAAAAGTATTTGTGGTGGCTATTCCTTACGGTTCCTCAATTTCTTTATGATCGGAATCCTGTTTCATTAGCTTATTATTCTTGATATTATTTGAAATAGAGAGACAGTAATTATGATCTAAATACCTGTAATTTCACTGCTGGATAACGGTTTCTGGATTCTTTTCAGAATGTTGTGTTTGATCTTGGTTTGATAAAACACTGTAGTTTATGAGACTTGTCTGGAATGTTACCTGCTTTTATCTCTGGTTGCATGGGGAAATAGCAATGTTCCACAACTTAACTAGTTTTTCTCCTTCCTGCTTATCTGAAGAATATTTGGTTATGGAATTGACTTTGAGGCATGCAAACTGAACATAAATCTATCTCTTAGTTGACAACCACATTTCCTTTGCATGCTTTTGAATTAATATCAGAACTATAATTCCAAAAAATGTATACAAAATTGGCTTAACCATCAATATTGTGATGGCTGCTTTTCACCTCTGTTGTCTTTATTGTTATTTGCTGGAGTAAATTCCTTAACTGGTGGCAAATACAGGATCAGATTATCTTTCCTGATGAAGCTATTTTCGAGAAGGTATGAACTTGAATATCTTTACTATCTTAAGTGAGATTTGCACAGGGTTATTTCTTGATGTGTCATTTCTTTCTTGGAATTTTAGGTTAATCAATCATCTGGAAGGGTTTATATCTTAAAATTCCTTACAGACGATAGGAAGATGTTCTTCTGGATTCAGGTTAAGTTTTCCTTGCTTATTATCTTGGGGCTTTTGTTCCTGAATTTTGTTCATTGAAATCCTAACATTCTCAAAAAAATAAAGGAATAAAAAAATCCTGACATGCTGTTGCTTGATGTTGATTGCAGGAGCCAAATGCTGATGAAGATGAACATCTATGTAGTTCAGTCAACTTCTACCTCAATCAAACACTCGGTAGGCAGTAAACTTATTTTGTTTTCTTCTTTGACGACAAATTTTGTTATTTTCTGGCACTTGGACGCATGTTACTTTCAAAACTGGAGCAGCAATCACTAACAAGATTGCAGTATAGGCAGCACATGAGATAGCAGGCTGCAAATCTGGCAGTAGCATCTTTCTCCCTTGTTTTCCTCAAATTCTATTTTACACTTTAACCTGGGTGAGTGACAAATTTGATGGGTTGGGTCTTTTTACTGAAAGGCTTCCAGGACTACTTCAGCTGGACTTGTTGAATTCGTTTTTAAGGATTTACATTCCTCTAGATTACGCGTGGCTTTTTCATAACTTAGACTGCTTTTGTCTCGTGAACCATTTTTTGTTCAAGTTGTTCTTCTATTTCACTTGGTTTCTTTTATTTATTTTTTATTGTTTTGCATGTGTGGGAAATGAGTTGTTGACATTTGTCTTGACTTGGGATTTGAACGAACACTGAAAATTTCAGAGGATGAGGAACCTGATGCTTCAGTTCCCCAACAATCTGATGACACAGCAGAAGATGATATTTCATCAAGGTAGTTCCTTTGTTTCAGAATTTTATACCTTTGGGTTCCACATGTAGAATTTCACTGTGAATTCCTATTTGTGCAACTAAATGGATCTAAGTGGTGATGACCTTAATAAAACAAATTATGATGCAGAATAACCAGTGCATACTCTTGTATGTCTGTAAACTGTATGGCATGTTTGTACTTTGTTCGTGGATCTTATTATTGGGTATGTATGGATTGCGATTTGGGTTATGTTTTGAGTTGTGTTTTGGTTTTGGCAATGAAAACAAAAGTGTATTGAAAATTGGACAAAAAATGTAAAGCATGATTTGGATACAATCGAAATAGGCCATTTCCTCTTTCAAAACTTTCTGTAGATGATGATTATCCCTTCAGTTCGTTAGTGATTGACTGTTGATGGCTTATATGGTTGTAGCTAAATTATTTTTGGTAAATTTGGAATTTTTGTTACTAATGTTCTTATGCATGTGACGGCTGCAATTTTTTTAGCCTTTGAAGAAAAAGTAGTCCTAGAATTGAAGGTATGCTTGTAATTTCTTCGGTCCCTAAAAAACTAGAAGAAAAAGGAAAGGGACAAGCTATCTGACTGGTCTAGAGGTTTCAATGGAGTGATAAACAAGTGCATCATTTTGCTGCTTCTCTATTTGAAATGTTATAGTTTATTAGCTCTTGGGAGATTGCTTACAAAGAAATTGATTTCTACAATTGGAGCCCTAAATTTTGGAGTCTACACTACTTAATAAGTAAAGACATATTTAGGGGAGCATTGTTTGGCTGTTGAAGCATATTTATGAGTTTTGTTGTGTTATACCTTTCTAATGTTTTCTGTCCAAACTTCTAATTGAATTCTTTATTTGACATTTCAACTGTGAGGCTTAATGTTAAACTTTGTTAATGTGTTCTTCTCTTTGTGTGCACATATTGAGGATGTTGATATGGATGTGAGGGTGCACTAGATCAGAAAAGGGTTAGCATCAAATGCATCCAAAAGAAAGCACTGGTAGATGAGAAAACGAAAGAATCACTTAAGATGTTCTGGACACATGCATAGGAGATGTTTAGATGCCCTAGTAACCTAAGTAGTGAACATAGTAACATTAAGTAAGTGGAGAAGGCGAGACCTAAGAAGAATCAGAAAGAAACTTTGAGAAGGTCATGATTTATTTAAACTTAAATGAGAATTATGTGTTATGGATAGAGTACAATGACAATATCTGATTCATATTGTGGAATAAAAGCTTAGTTGTTATTGTTGTTGTGCTTCCTTTTATAGATGTATCTCGATCTGATGTTATCCTAATGATGAATCACTGGCACTACTTCTTCAAATTCCAAAGTAGTAAACCCTTGGGGGTGGAAAATTGAGTCAACTGTTCTTAACTGTTTGTTGGAAATTATGAAAGCATCTGGGCATCCAACTTTCTTGGTGAAATCTAGTTGCTTTTCCCCCCCTTCACCGAACTAATAAATTACTTGGCGCTGAAGTAATTTTTTCTTTGCTGATCACCTTCTTGTTCTATTGTCAATTCTCTACTGTGCTTTGGAAAAGGTTGACTCTTAATGTAGCTCTTATAGAATATGTAAGCATATCTGAGACGTGCTATGGATTATAATTCAGTAGTAGGATGCTCTAAATATGCTACATTGTCAAAAAGTACATTTGTTCAAAATGGCATTAAGGGGTATTGGATGTGTCAGGTTTATTGGTGATTTCAAATAGAGAGGAGATAATGATCTTTTTTGAACTTTAAAGTTTTGGATGGCAATGATTAGTAATGGTCAGTAGTTCAATGGTGGGATTCGTGTCAGGTTATGAACATGTGCACAGCACGATATTAAAAAATTGAAAATTATCCTATTCAGGGAAATGACACTTTTTGTCTACATAGTCAAAGTTGTGGCATTGTTTATGTACCATTTAGATGTTAGCTTTCATCTTGATTGAAAATAAAGTAAATTGGTAACTATACCTTGTTTTGATGTGCCAAATGTTGTTGAAAACAAAAGGATTTAACTTCATTATATCATGGAGCAACATAATCTTAATCCTTTTATAGATTAGTCAATATGTTCAGCTACATGAACATGGATGGTAAAAGTTAACAGCAAGTCCATATACTGATTTGATACTTGAATCTAGACCTTTAATTGTGTAATCCTTGCGTTCCTTACAATTGGCTTATATATATTGTGACTGTAATCTTGCATTCAGGGCTGGAAATTTGGTTGGAACAAGCATGGGTGGGGAAGCAGGTGGTGATGTAACCTCATCAGGACCTGTAAAACTGGCTGATTTGCAAAGAATATTGAGTAACATAGGCTCTGCTGGTATTTCTCCTAAGATATCGTTTTCTTGGTACAAATTATTCATTTCAACTGTAGCTATCTGACTCAATAATTTTCTTTTGCTTGTTGATATAGGTCCAGCCGGAGATTCAGATGCTGGTAAGATGTTCTCTCTTATGTACTGCACAGTTTTAGCTTGATGGAGACATTACCTTCTTGGCAATATCTTCTGAATGCTAATCTTAATTCAAAATTTGTTACTAATCTATCAAAATTTGTTCTCTTGTAAACCTGTTAAAATTAGATTTTTCACTTTCGACGGAATTTAGTTTTGTAACCTCAATGTTGTCACATCGTCTTAAGCATCTTCCAGGATTTGGCGTAAATGGCTAAATGTGCATGAGTACTGTTTCAAGATCGTTTTCTTGTAGATTATAACAATATCTTATATAGAAAAAGAAAATTTGTAATAATGGAGAAGAGATTAAAACACCCTGGTATCAGGAGCATTTCTGAGAATAGTTGTTCTATGTAAAGCTTTAGGATATAGTTACATAACTAGATATTCTAATATCAAACAGCTTTTCTACTTTTAGAACCTTGAACCTACTAAAATTTTCATAGAGTTTTCATTTTGCCTCGCTTTGGTAGATTTGTGTTTAAAGTTCAAGTTTTAAAAAGATTAGTGTTGTACAGAGAACATATTTACAATTTTCTTCTGATCTGTTCTTGTAAGACTGCCATATGCTGTTCATTGTTTGAGAAGTTGACGCCCTTACATGTGTCATTAAATTTTAGCCTGTTGATGTCCTAGGCTTGGGATTAGGAGACATTTTAAGGCCCGAGTTCATATCTCCGCTGATTAATGACCTACCAGTAGAGCAACAACTTGCATCTTATCTACCTGAGGTATGTGAATTTGTTGTCACTCAGTTAGGAGTTGAATCAGATTGGCTTTGGTTGACACAGAACATGGTGCTGCAGGGCCCTTGGACAACTGAGGATTTAATGGAGCTACTGCAAAGTGCTCCTTTCCGCCAACAAGTTGATTCTTTTACTTACGTAAGAAACCTTATCTTTGCTTATTCATTTTCCTTTTCAGTCTAATTATTTTATTCCCTTTTTAATCTTTGACTCTTGACAACTTTTGCACCTTTAGACTAACTCGGATTCTTTTTTCTGGATAGGTGCTTCGAACTGGACAGGTGGACCTTTCCCAGTTTGGCATAGATCCAACTCAATGTAAGTAATCTAAGCAAAATTTGAACTTCCTTTTCCCCTCGCTTGCAAGTCTAGCTGAACTAGATATAAGTTATGAGATGCAACTTTAGCCTTTTTGCTCTACACCACTTTTTTGAAGTTAGAAGAATATTTCTGCTCCCTCACTCTCCTTTGGTTGTGAATCATAGTCAACATGTACCAAAGTGTATGCATTGGCAAACTGGTTGTTCATTTTCACACATTTAAACCCTATCTATTTCTTGGCTTTGTGTGATAATGTGTCTATCCTCCTACCGCTGGCAATTGGCGTAGAGTCAATAACTGCATAACTAGGCTGATGCATGGCTGGTTTCTCTATATTGTTTTAAGCTCAGCCACCTTTGTTATTGCAGACAACTTCACGGTTCCATCTTTCTTAGAGGCGCTCGAAGATTCTGTGACGAAACTAGCAGAATCCAAGGAATCCAGCCGAGATGGCAATGAATTGACTTCTCAAATGCATAACCAAAGTGAACCTATGGATGAGGGTCAATAATACGGGGAGGTGCATGCTTGATAGGTACAGTTAGTTAAACTGCAGGAGCCACTCTTGTGCTTTTATATTTGCCCCAGGAAGACATTCATTTCATATGTTGTAAGTAGTGTTATGGGTTGCGGAAAACTCTTGGACACAGCAAATATATTACCTTGTCACGGTTTTATATACACAAATCGATAATAGGGTTTTCTTGGCTGGCTTGCGTACTTGACAGCTTGAAATGGTAATTGTTGAAGACACCCTTGTATTATTTGTTGTCCTTTGCGATATTGCAAGTCTTTGCCTTGTTTCGCGTAATCTAATGGTGGGAGGACGAACTTGAATCTCAAAGAAAATTTTGAAAGCCTTGATAAAAGAGGAGTTGGGATTGAGAAATGATGGTTTGTTATGCAGTGTTTGAATCCTAATTTGTTGTTAGTGTGATACATCATGCAAGTAAAGAATGTTGGTTCCCTTACAGCAATACTTTGTTGAGGTATGCTCCAAGAGCCCATATAGGGAAAATGTTTCTGTAGGCTGAGTAGCTTATCATGCAGCTTCTGTTGAAGACGCCGATGATTTCCTGTTGTGGAAAGTCACCAGTTTCCATTTGTGAATTAATCAGCACTTTTGCGGCTCGATGTAGGGGAGAGGGATCACTCTTGCCCTACATATGAAATGAGTGAACCAACTCTAGTTACATGTGCAGGATTTTGGTACTTTTTTGTAGCACCATTGAGACTAACTTATATAGATTGCTGCTGCTATGCTAGTAGTACCTGGTCATCGTGGATCAGACCTAACAGAGCCCATGCTATGTTTACATTGTGTGATTTGTTTCCCTCAAGGTTTGTATACACCTGAATGAATGATATCCAACAATGTTTGTGAAGCAAGTTAATGGGGGTATGCTGCTTTTTTGGAATGAATGAATCATCATCTCATATGTTATGCCTCTTTTTACCTTGTTTAGAGAAGAAAGATAGCTTTCCCCCCAACCACCTGATAGAAGCTGCTTCGATAGTAAAAATTCACATGCTTTTATAATGCTCTTGCAATTTGAATACTCCTTTCCACCTGCAACTGAACCTCTTATGCCAAACCATGTTCCATAAGTGTAGCACACTCCCCAAGATCCATACCTAAATATATTACCAATATTATATGCACTTATTAATTAGCAGCATTCTTTCTTGAAGATGAAACTATTTCATTCTGAGACTATTATTACCATGACCCATCAGGGAGTTGTATTCTTTCGATGAATTCTAGTGCTTTCTCAACGCATGCTTTGATATCTTTCTCCGATATCCTGGATACAATTTGCTGAATAATTTGAGTGCCTGAATAGCTGATGAAGTGCATATATATATATTCTTACCAATGATAATGAAAATCTGGCTATGTTGAACCTTGAATTAATAAACTATGGTCAGGCCAGAAATCTATCTGGCACCTCAACAGTATGGTCCGGGCTTGTCAATCCATCAACCTACTCCAACTACTGCTGGCACTAACAGATCCCGATCATAAGTTTACTGATCCAAGCTCAAGAACATAGATCTGTAAAAACATTGTTAAGAATAATTGAAATATATATCTAGTTACCCACTTTCCTTCAGGCTCTGATACCAGAAAGGAGTAAGGTTTAAATCAAAGTTAAAGCTCTTTATTTTCTGTTATCTTTAATTCACCACTCTCTTTAATTTCTGTTATTAATTTTTTCTATTATTAATTTATGTCTTCCATCTTTAGAAAATTTTCTAAAAAATCGGCGGAGATCTCTTCAAGTAGGTCTTCAAACAATGTTCTTCTTAAAGAAGAAATAAATTTTAAAAATTTGTCTCAAGACTAGGATAATTGGAAAATACCCAAGAGACCAACTAATGACGTTTATAAAGATAAATGGAAAATGATTTCTGATTTTTCAGTAAAAACAGTGGAACAAGCTTTTTCACTAACCAAACCTGTTGAAAGAATTCAACTTTTGTCTTCAAAAAACCATAGAAAACCATAGGAAAAATATTTATAATTATTTACATTTTGGTTTAGTTCAAATAGCTGCTAAGCCTCTTAATAAAGATGGCATGAATTCTGCTTTACTTCTTGGATTAAGAGATTGCATATTTTTAGACTTTGAAGATTCCTTACTAGGAATGGTAGAAACTAGCCTATGTGAAGGTCCAATTTATTTTGATTGTTTTCCTAACTTCTGCGTTTCTTTGCAGGATAAAAATATTTTAGATACTTTAACTGTAAATATTAAAGTATTTAACATAAAAGCAAAAGAATGATCAATTCCTGTTACAATCTTATATAGGCTTAGATATAAAGCCTTAATCTCAGCTTTTAACACAGGTGCAAGAATGGTTTCAAAGAAAGGAGAAACCATCTTGTTTAAAACAGATATGAATAGATCTAGATTATTTATTCCACAAAGTATTAAATGGAAAGATGTTTCTTTACCGGATGATTGGCTTTTAGAAGAAGCAGCACCTCCAGATCCAATTAGAAGCATTGTCCCAACAAAAATTACTCAATATGCTGGTGGGACAGTGAAAATAACATTTGACAGGTCACTTAGTATGAGAGATTCTCATAAGGAAGAAGCCGAATCATCTAGGTCTACTTTTTCATATTCTAGAAAGCTAGAACAACCCCCTAGACATTCAGTCGGCAGTAAACACAAGTTTGCATGATTTAGATAATTCATCTAAAATTTCTCAGGCTACATATAAAGTAGAACCTCAAGAAGACTCATCTGACAGTAATAGTCTTCCCAGATCTCCCACGTATTCTACTATGACAGAAAACGTAGGAGAGTTAAATATGATAAAATCAGAATTTAAATTTGAAACAGAAAAATTACAAAAAAAATTTTATTCTGCGAAAATAGAATAAAAAGAAAATAGTTCTTTGCTAATTATCAAGGCAAAGATAGGAAACAAGTTCAGGAAGAATATTATAATTTCCTTAGTAAAAATAAGGTTAATGTAGTATTCTTTAAATGGTTTGATTATTATGCTTCTAGTTATAATATAAAATATCCTTTTTCAAAAGAAAAAGAAATTTGTGTGGCTAAAAATTGGCAAGTCACCGATGGAGAAAAGGTAAAGTCAGAGATGCCTCCGGAGATGCCTTTTACCACAACCTATAAGGCTGTAGAAATTAAAGCAATCCCATTCAAACAAAAAGATCTCAGACATTTGTCCGAGTCAATCAATGCCAAAGAAATCCAGAGTATCTTTGAACAAAACAATTATACCAACAAATACCTCCAAACCATATACTTGACTACCAAACCCTAACCTTCTACGTCTACTCATATATCTGAGACATTTGACAAAAAGCCCTTGTTCAAACCACATGAGATTCCTCAGAAAATAGCCAACCAATTGGTATCCCGACCAATGAATGAGCTACAAAAAAGACTAGCTAAAATTGAGGAATCCTTTGCTCCTAAACTTAAACAGAAAGCTAGGGAACCGGATTCTGAATCAGAATCAAGCTCAATAAACCAAGGTAATAGAGTCCTATGTAAAATCTCTGATAATGAATCAGAAGAATTATCAGATAATGATCCACAGATTGTTAGGATAGGACCTTCCTCAGGAAGAAGACAATTATCCACTTGGCGAAGACCAATACCACAGAGAAGGTTCCCCCCTCGCGATCATGAAATCCCAAACCCAGTATTAGAACCTGACCCAAATGTTATACAAAATAGTTATAATGCCAATAACATCTACGAATGGTGGGCAACCAGAGTATAGCATTATGAAAATGCTACAACACAGGGTAGTAATGATTTAGCCACTGCTCACATTCTAACTGCAGGTTTCACAGGACAATTAAAAGGATGGTGGGATTCATCTCACCGAAAATAAGAAGAATAGTATTCTTTATGCAATCAAAGTAGATGAAGAAGGAGAACCCATAATCCAAAATGGTGAAACTATTCCTGACTCTGTCTCAACCTTAATATTTACGATTGCTAAAACTTTTATTGGTGATCCAGGAATCTTTAGAGATAAATCTTTAGAATTATTAAACAATCTTAAATTTCGAGGTCTAAGAGGATTCTAGGAATACAAAAATGTTTTCCCATCTAGAATTTACTACCGACCAGATGGTAATCAACAATACTGGAAAGAAAAATTCATAGATGGCCTTCCTAAGTCCTTAAGGAGATTAGTCCGAGATGAATTTAGGGAAGAGTTCAAAGGAGTTGTTCCTTATGAACAACTTACTTATGGACAACTTAATACTTTTATTCAGAAAGTAGCAATGAAAACGTGTAGGCAAGATAAAATGATGAGAGATCTTGCTAAAAATAGGAAAATGTTAGGATCATTTTGCGAACAATTTGGTTTACCATGTTGTTCTAAAAGGAAGAAGTATAAACCTAATTTTCAAAAATATAGGTCAGAACCTCAACCCAAACCTTTTTATAAAAAGAAGAGGTCTTTTAAATTTCAAAGAAAACTTCCCTTAGAACAAACCAATAAGCCTAGAGACATCTAAAGTTGTTTGTTATAAGTGTCAGAAACCTAGTCATATAGCTAGGTATTGTAGATTAAATAGGAAAATTCAAGAGTTGAATTTGCAGGAGGAGGTAACTAATCAAATTAATCAGCTTCTCGTAGGATCAGAAGCTGACACAAATACAGAATCAAGTGATGATAATTACATCCAGCAATTTCAGCAGGATGATATTAATTCCTTATCTTCCGAAGAAGACATAATAGAGGGTCATTCTATTAATGTTCTTACTAAAGAACAAGATCTCCTTTTAGAATTAATAGAAGGGATAGAAGATCCAAATCAGCAAAAAATTTATTTAAACCAATTCAGACAAACTCTGAAAGAAAAACCATCTACTTCCACCATACCTAACCCTATAGGAAGTCACCCAAAATTACTTAATACTTACAACCTTACAGAGATCCTTAACAGGTTTCACAAAAAAGACTCCTAGTCCAATCTCTATTAGTGACTTATAGAAAGAGTTGGCCTTAGCTAAGGAAGAAATTAGAGAGATAAAAGCTAAGCAAGACCTTCATAGTTTGCTGATACAGAACCTAATTGACAGTCAAACTTCAAAACCCGTCTTAGAAAATGAAGAAGAATCCTTCATTGGAGACGAGATACCCCAACTTAATTCTATAACCACCTTCCAAAGGCATGATGTTAGGATAAAGTTGGTAGTAAAAATTTATTTTGTCCCAGAAACAAATGCATTATGGGACACAGGAGCCGATTTTAGCTGTATACAAGAGGGACTTATTCCTACAAAATTTTTTAAAAAAAGTAGGGAAAGACTAACTGCAGCCAATAAGACAAAGCTTGGGATTAAGTACAAATTATCAGATGTTGATGTTCATTTTTCAACGAAAAAAGTAACAGTCTCATTTCTATTAGTAAAAGAATTGTCTCCTCCTATTATTTTAGGTACGAATTTTATCATCCAGTTAGTTCCTTATTTAACCACAATGGAAGGAATACAACCACAGGAACTAGGAGAGAACGTTATTCTCCCATTCTCAAAGGAACCAATCACTAGGGAGGTAAATCCTTTGACAGCAAAAACCCAACAGATAAATTTTCTTAAGGAGGACATAGAATTTAAAAGAATAGAATCACAACTACAACAACCACAAATCCAAGGAAGGATTAAACAGTTGCAACAAAAAATTGAAGAACAAGTATGTTCTCATCTCCCAAATGCTTTTTGGAAAAGAAAATAACATACAGTTTTTCTTCCTTATGAAAAGGATTTTAAGGAACAAAATATTCCGACAAAAGCAAGACCCATCCAGATGAGTCAAGAATTAATGGAATATTGTAAAAAGGAAATTAATGACCTTTTACAAAAATGGATTATCAGCTCAAGTAAATCCCCATGGAGCTGTCCGGTATTCTATGTCAATAAAAGTTCAGAAATAGAATGCAGAGTGCCTAGACTAGTTATTTTAATTATAAAGCCTTAAATCAAGTTTTACAATAGATTATATATCCAATTCCAAACAAAAAGGACTTGTTGCAAAGATTATTTGCAGCAAAAATCTTTTCTAAATTTGACATGAAATTTGGATTCAGATTCACCCTTCTGACAGGTATAATAAGACGGCATTCACAGTTCCATTTGGACACTACGAATGGAATGTAATGCCTTTTGGACTGAAGAATGCCCCTTCAGAGTTTCAAAGGATTATGAATGATATTTTTAATCCTTATTCAAACTTTATTATTGTTTATATTGATGATGTTTTAGTTTATTCTAACAATCTTGACAAGCATTTTAAACATCTCAATATTTTCTTACAAGTGATAAAAACAAATGGATTAATAGTCTCTCAGAGAAAAATAAGCCTTTTCCAAACTAAAATTAGATTCCTTGGACATTATATTTACCAAGGAACAATAAACCCCAATTGAGAGATCGATTAGTTTTGATGATAAATTTCCTGACCAGATTTTAGAAAAACAGCAACTACAAATATTTTTTAGGATGTTTAAATTATGTTGCTGATTTTATCCCCAATTTAGCAAATTTAGCTAAATTATTACATGAAAGACTAAGAAAGACACCATCTTCCTGGACTGATTTACATACACAATCGGTAAGAAAAATAAAGATCTTAGGTAAGACCTTGTCTTGACATAGCTAATCCCGCTTTAAAGAAAATAGTAGAGACAGATGCCTCTGATTTAGGATATGGTGGGATTCTGAAACAAGTCCAGGGAGAAAAAGAAAGAATTATTTCCTTTACATCTAAACACTGGAATAGCACACAACATAATTATTTCACTATAAAAAAAGAAATACTTGCTATTGTTCTCTATGTCTCTAAATTCCAATCGGAATTACTAAATCAAAAATTCTTAATAAGAGTTAATTGTAAATCAGCAAAAGATGTCTTACAAAAGGATGTGAAAAATCTAGCATCTAAACAGATTTTTGCTAGGTGGCAGGCTATATTATCTGTATTTGATTTTGATATTGAATATATTAAAGGAGAGTCTAATTCTCTTCCCGATTTTCTGACACGTGAATTTCCACAGGGAAAATAATGCCTCCAAGAAAAAAGAAAGAAGAAAGGCCCCCGGACAATCTCGCGATAGCTATTGAAGCTATCAAAGCATCCAAGGAAGGGTCCTCTTCCTCAAAGCAAACTTCCATGCCTCAACTTTGAAACAAATGGTGTAGAAGTCACCAAAGGATTATGCCTTAACCCCAAGGCAATTTCAAGCGATGGATAACCTTGCCGCTATCTCCAACCAATCTCAATAGTCTCCCCAAAGACTTGGGTCGAGATGGCAGAAGAAGAACAAATAAAAAGAGCCCAAATAGAATCCATCCCGGAGTGGGCCCCAAGATCAGGATTTTCATTGGTAAAATCCCCCAGGTTGTTCCTCAACCGCAAGTTATGACTAATAGTCCCACTACTCAAACTAAAGTGGTGACTAGCAGTCCCACTTCTAAATCTCCAGTGGTGAGTGTTAATCCTACTTCGTCAAACAAAGTGGTGATTACAAATCCCACTTCACAAAATAAAGTGGTGGTCACAAAACTCACTTCTCAAACCAAGGTGATGATTACAAATCCTACCAATAAACAAGTACTGGTATCATCAGGACAAAAATCGATCCCTACTGGATCAAAGAACTCTATTTCAACTGAATACATTAAATGCCAGACTTCCCAACTGGTAGTCCAAACAGAACCAGAATTCTTTACACCCAATCCTTACCAGGTAGCCCAAACAGTCCTACCGCCCCAAACAAATTTTATTCCCCATTCCATGAATAAAACCCAAAAATACTATGAATTTATATTAGTGGATTCGGGATCAGTCATATTCAAAGCCTACTTTGATAAAGAAGAGAATACACATTCTATAGCCCAAATTCTCTCTGTCTTGACCCCATCAGATTGGAAAGCCAATCTAAAATAAACCTAGAAACTTCTCCTAACCATTTTCTCCCCCAGGTTATACTTACAGACAAGCTTGGTTTAATCCCTTTACCGTACAAAACCAGACATACAAACACTCTTATCTTTTTTATTTTAAAAGAGAAAATCAATATAAATTTCCAATATGGTTTATATCATGGTGGAATATTCATGGACCAAACCCATATATTCTACCAGACTCCGTCAGACCTGGTTATCAATTATTTTATGAAAAATTTACGGCACCAAAATCTGTGCCTAAATTACTTCACTTCTGTTCTATCTTCTCCTTGTCATGGATATATGCTTGGAAATTTGAATTTTCTAAGCAAGAAGACATGCTGCCAGCCTTGGTGAGACAAGGATACTCAAAATGGTGAAAAGAGTTCAAGACCGATGCTGTTCAACCATAAATGATTGAAGCATGGTTCCACAACAATCCAACATATCTGCCCCCAGCAGATCAACAAACATAAATTTTATTACAACAGAAGACCTTAGCTGCTTCAAAATTAACAGCAGTATCAACCCAGGAGGATTATATAAAACACCTGGAAAATATATTAAGTCAACTTAAAAGTGACACGAGCTCCCAGGGAAGTCGAAGCACTTCAATCAAAGAAGAAAATGAAGACGAAGATCTCCTTATTGATCTTCTAAATGAAGATGATTGTTTTGGAATTTTTTCCCCAATTCCATAAATAAAATGGGGAATTGAAAAAAAAAATGATGAATTCCTGTAGCAACTACTGTAGCAATGCGGACTACAGTAGCTACGCAGAATTTAAAAAAAAAAAAGTTTGTCTATAAATAGACAACAATTGAACCAAAGGTAGGCAATCATTTGCTTACCCATGTCTCATCTCTTCTCTCTCTCTCTCTCTAAACCACTCCTCTCCCTTCTCTCTAAACAACTCTTCTCCCTTCTCTCTGAACAACTCTTCTCCCTTTCCTTCCAACTCTCTCAATTCTCTCAACTCTTCCTACTTCTCTTTTCTTTTCTTCTCTTTCCTTTTCCTTTCTTTTCCTTTCCTTTGTAATCTCTTTGTAATTTCTTCATCTTTTGTATCCCTTCAACATCTCTTCTCCCCCCTCACCTTCTTAGAGATATTTTTTTTTTTTTACTTTTGTACCTAAGCTTTGGAGAATATATACTATGTACACAAAGCAGTGAACTATTTTGGAGTTTTAGATTGTAAACTATTATGTTTTAATTTCAATTCATGTATATTATATTTGTTTCTAATGTATATTATTTCTTTTTATGACTTCTAACTTCTAACTTTTATTTTCCTGCACCTAACATTTATATTTCTGTATTGCTAACAACCTAACCTTTACTTTCTGCATCTAACATTATAGTGGCAGTCCGTCTGCGACCTACTTTCCATTATGTATTTTAATTCTTTAGGGACCAACCTCCTTCTAGTAATCTCTCTATATGGGTAACTAGATATGTATTTCAATTATTCTTAATAAACCCGTCCAAATTAATGGAACAAAAGCAAGAATTAATGGAACATTGTAAAAAGGAAATTAATGGAACATTGTAAAAAGGAAATTAATGACCTTTTACAAAAAGGGATTATTAGCTCAAGTAAATCCCCATGGAGTTGTCTGACATTCTACGTCAATAAGAGTTCAGAAATAGAACGAGGAGTGCCTAGACTAGTTATTAATTATAAAGCCTTAAATCAGGTTTTACAATTACGCAATCTTTTAAATTGATTGGCTTAATTAAAATGAGCTTGTATGAAGCACTTGCATTTTATGTATTTTTCATGCATGAATTGGGCTTTATTTATTTTGTTTTAATTTGGGGCATGCGAGCCTATTAAAATTTATTGTAATAGAATAGATTAGAAATTAGGCCCAAGAAATTCCAACAAGCCAAGACGGAGTCATGGAGTTGGAGCCCAACGATGGAGGCCCAAATAAAGACAAAAATTTTAAAAGCCTTGTAATAGACTAGAGCCCAATTCATTGCACTTTTCGCTTTATATTTGATATTTTGTGAATGATGAAAAAGGAAATGCATGTTAAGCCTTTCAAACTAAATTCCTAAAAATCTAAGTTATAAATTGCTTCCATACTTGGGGGCTCGCCAGAGTGTCGAACGTCTGTGGACTTGGAGAGCCCAAGGGCCTCAGGTTTTCTTCGTGTGGAGGGTTGTCACATAATAGGTGCCCAACTTTATCACTACCGTTAATGAATGAAAAAACTGTTTGGGTATCCAGATGCTCAACTTTATCACTACCACTCGTTATGGAAAAACTGTGTGGGTATCGATTGATATGATGCCTCGATGGATGGTTTGACTTGGGAAAATTAATCCTAGCTTAACCCGATATGTTGACTAGGGATTAATTTTGCAAAGATAGGATGGTGTCAAGCATTTGGAATGTTCATCCTATCACCGAAAAGTTGCATGGTATGCAATTGGAAAGCGTTAGATTACATGGAATGTAATTTGAACGTTGCCTACCAAAAGAGCCCGATCCCTACGATACTTGCCAAAGCAAGACTGGGGTTAACTCTTTGTGGATTTTCGGCCCACAATCTAGCACCAACATAAAATTGTTCGGGATTTCAATTTTGGCTATTTGGGAAAATGATTTTAAAACTCATCCTAATATTTTGCATTTATTCATTGTAGAAATGGCATCATCTAGCACTAATGTTGTCTCAAATATTACTCTAAGAAGTATATTGGATAAAGACAAATTGGTTGGACCAAACTTCTTAGACTGGGAAAGAAAGTTAAGAATTGTTCTCAAGCAAGAAAGGAAGCTACATGTCTTAGAGACTGTTTTACCTGAACCACCACAGAATGCCAGGGCTACTGTTCAGCGAGCATGGGATAAGCTGAAAAGTGATTTCGATGATGTGACGTGCTTGATGCTCGCGTCTATGACAGGCGAGCTTCAAAATCAGTTCATGAATTCGGAAGCGTTCCGGATTTATGAGTCAGACGGAAATGTTTTGTGAACAAGCACATATCTTTGTTATTGAAATAAATCTTTCTATGTCCACCTCATGGGTATTAGATACCATATGTGGGGCTCACATTTATACTAATGTGCAAGGACTAAGAAATAGAAGGATGACAAGGAAAGGTGAAGTTGATCTCCGAGTGAGCAACGGGTGCCGTTGAAGTGGGAGATTACACTTTATGTTTACCTTCCGGTTTAAACATTGAACTTGAGAATTGTTATTATGTACCTACTTTGAGTAGGAATATTATTTCAATTTCTTGTTTGGATATTAAAGGATTTCGTTTTATTATTGGTAATAATTCGTTATCTTTATATCAGAATGATGTTTTATACGGAGTTGCAAATTTGTGCAACGGCCTATATGTCTTGGATTTGAGCCAAGAAAGATCGGTCTATAACATTGAAAAGAAGGCTAAATCAATTTAATTTGATATGAGTCCAACTTATCTTTGGCACTGTCGTTTAGGCTATGCAAACGAGAAACGAGTTCAAAGACTTCACAAGGATGGAGTGCTAGGGTCATTTGATTTCGAATCATATGACACGTGTGAACCCTGTTTGCAAGAAAAAATGACAAAGAGTTCCTTCAACAAGAAAGGCGAAAGAACAAGTGAGTTATTGACCCTAATACACACGGATGTATGTGGACTAATGAGTACACAAGCCAGAGGTAAATTCGTATACTTTGTTACTTTTATCGATGACTATAGTAGATATGGCTATGTCTACTTAATGAGGCATAAAAGTGAACTTTTGAATGGTTCAAAGAGTTTAAGAATGAAGTGGAGAATCAATTTGATAGAAAGATTAAGGCTATTCGCTCCGATCGGGGAGGTGAATACCTTAGTGATGAGTTCTTTGGCTATCTAAAACAGTGTGGAATTGCTTCACGGCTGACTCCACCGAGAACATCTCAATGGAATGGTGTATCCGAAAGGAGAAATCGGACCCTGGTTCGATCAATGATGGGCCAAGCAACTCTCCCTACATCCTTTTGGGGTTATGCTCTCCTTTCTGCTGCCTACTTATTGAATCGTATTCCATCTAAGGTAGTAGATAAGATGAGATATGGATGGGCCAAAAGCCCTATATGTCCTATCTGCGAGTATGGGGTTGTCAAACTCATGTAAAGTGTTTACAAAGTAATAAGCTTGAACCCAAAACTGACAAATGCCTGTTTGTGAGGTATCCTAAGGAAACCAAAGGATATCAATTTTACCTCCCAACTAAGAACAAAGTGTTCGTTGCTCGAGGAGCTACTTTCTTAGAGAAAGAATTTCTGTACAAGAAAGACAGTGGGAGTGGAATAGAACTCGAAGAAGTTCAAGAACCACAAGAGAATGTAGAACGATATACAGAAACTCAGATGGAAGTTGACATGGAAACTCATGCACATGAGCAACCTGAGTCAACAACACAAGAACCTAGAAGGTCTAGTAGGATTAGATCAAATATGTAGCAGGATTTTTTCTATGTAATTTCGATTTTAATTTTCCTAGAAGCCTTGTAGCAGGAGAATTTTTTTGTAATCGAAGGCGTTATGGTGGGCAACATAAATTCATGGGTTTTGGGTTATCGTTAATTTGTAGAAACCCAAGAAAACATAGAACGAATTGCAAGAAGACCAAATAACATAGAAGAAACGAATGAGGGATTAGAGGTGGGCAGCGGCGCCGGTGATGAATCGCCGACAAGAGTCGCCGCCCGCACCAGTGGCGGTGCCACAGCGCAAACGCAGTAACCGCGCGGGCGCGTTTTTGCCCGTTTTTCCTCCAGAGTTCTTTTTTTTTTGAAATTCAACTTTTCAAGACTCAATCCATCGAGTGGCGTGATGGGACACGAAATCAAGGCAGAAGATGGAAGCGATTAAAACCATGATAGTCGAGAAATTTAGTTTTCGTATTTATTTCCCGTATTTATAGTTTTAATTTTTGTGTTTTAATTTTTGTGTTGTATTTTAGATACATAATTTTAAAGCATGTTGGTATTATGTTTGCACATAACTTAGGATTAGTTAATTACATGTTAAAATCGAAAAAACCCTCAGTTTAAAAATCTAAGTGTGAGTGGGTTGGTTTAATATCCCCATAGCCACCATTACGAGTTCATATGAGATGTGGGTGGACTTGTGCTTTAGCATTAGGGCCTTCCTCCATTCGGATGAGTCCAACCACAAGATCGCTAGATTATGAATTTCTAAGTAAGATGACTAGAGTGAGTTTAACTAGGAGAAATGCGATACCCTCTCCATCTGAGGCGAGCTATCCTGAGGTAACAAACTCAAAACTCACGTAATGGCACACACTTAGTGTACGATCTGTAGTATTCCTCCCATCGAGGTTACGCTGCTTATTTGTATGGTTGAAAGCATTGACTATTAGCTACATTAATCAATAGATCATTTGGTCAGATAGTGTAGTTAATGAACTTGGTTCTTCTCAAACGAATGTGGGTTAGCGTAAACGTCCACACTATCGTGGCTTGCGAAAATCCCGGTGAATGAGATGTCGGTGGATTTAATTATTGTTTGAGGGAAGTCAATAATTATAGAATTTTGTTTTTCAAAATTCTAGGCTTAAAATACTGAAACATTTCCTGTTTATTTATTTACAGTCCGGTATTTAATCTGTTAGCTCCAATATTGAAAGACAACAAACTAACCGATCCGAATTATGTTGACTGGAGTTGAAATTTGGACATTGTCCTGACGGCTGAGCAGTATAAGTTTGTGCTCACCGAAGTCTGTCCAGATGTGCCTAACGATGAATCTCCTCAAGAGGATATGGATGCCTATGCGAGGTGGAGAAAAGCAGATGAGATGGGGCGGTGTTACATTATGGCCTCTGTGTTGAATGTTCTGCAACATCAGCTTCATCCCATAGTCTTTGCCTTTAACATGATGGTGTTGGTGTATGTGCCCTTTTGAGGGCTGTATAGATATTTGTCATTTTGATTGATGTTATAATCAGATGGGTTAATTTCATGATAGTAATATTCTTGTGCATATTTAATTTCATGAAATCGATTCGCTAAGAGAAACACTCCATGGACTGATTAGATCATGAGTGATTCTTTAGAGTAGTACTCGTATGAGGATCCTTAGACCAGAAATCACTACATTGTAGTGTGCTTTGACATACGCCTAACGGGGTCGTAACAGGTTGCCAAATACGGGTATGATTGGGTACATTATGAGACACGCTAAGGTATGTAGGTGAAGTGATGGGACTACAAGTCTCTCTTAAGTGAGAGATGATATATTGGCCACTTGATAGTGAACTAAGAAGTGCATGGCCATGCCCAAGGAATGATAAGTGTTATCATTTGCTTAATGAATTCAGTGTCACTAAGAGATAAAGTAAACGTTTAGCTATATAAGGATGATGGTTTCATGCCTTATGATAAACGGTATATCAATGTAGAGGATCGTACGCAGTTTGCTCGAAAAGGCTGTGTTGAATCACCATTCGACCCTCCATTCCGAATTGGGTAGTCATTATGTCTTGCTAGAGACCGCTATTGACTTATGGATTAATCAATGAGATTGAATTATGCATTATCAATTTAGAATGGACCTACAGGATCGCACATAAGAATGTTCGATGATGCAGAATAAGTATTCTTGCCTACAATAAGTATAATTGGTATACTTAAATAAATGAGATTTAATTAAATATTATTGAAAAGTTTTGTGATATTAATTAAGAGTTAATTAATTACCCGAGAACAATTGGGATGGACTGATAAAATCAAGTGACTTAATTGCAATTGAAGTTCTTGACCAATCAGCTTGGTCCATGGGTCATGGGTTGATCCATGGGCTTGGTGTATAACCCAAATCATTAAAGTATTATTTAATACTGATTTGGAATCAGTAAATATTATTTAATGCTGATTTAGAATCAGTAAAATAATATTTGATAATAATACTGATTTGGAATATGATTAAATCAGTAATGTATAATTGATTGATTACAATACTGATTTTGGAAATTTTAACTCTACAAATATCCTAGGGATATTAATGTAGAGGGAGATGGTTTTCAATAAAAAAAAATTAGAACAAGCAAAATATACACAAAATCCCAAATTCTCTCTGTAGGCAGAAAAAGGCTAGCACCGAATCTGCAAAGGCTTTCGCGCTTGAAAGTAGAGAATCCTTCAAGAAAGGATTTTGGTGGTGACAAACGTAATCGGAGCAAAAGGCTTGGACCAACATCAAACAAGGATCCAGGCGCGACAACCGATTACGCTAAAAGGGTAAGCTTTAGATGCTTTAAACGTATGGTTAATTAAAATACTAAAATTGGAATTGGCATGAATCCACTGTGTAAATTTTGAAAATCATGCCTCTGATCCCAATTGTGGTATCAGAGCTAGGCTCAGATTTTTTTCTTTAGTGTTAAAATTAAAATTGATTTGATTAAAAGTAAATTGGATTTTATTATTAAAATTAATTTTAATTCATGCTTTTAGAAAGCAACAAGAAATTTTTTCTTGGGAAATAATAAAAAAATTTAATTTTCACGGGAATTGGATTCTGGGTTAAATTTGTTTCTTGATTTTGGCCTTTCTCCCGAAATTACATTTTGTAATTTTTTTTGGCTTTTTTTGGGTTGTCCCTCGATTGATCGAAATCGTTCCACCAGCATTTTGGTTAGTAGGGTCTCCCGAATCTGGTGTTTTGGGAAACCCTCACCAAGAAAAATGATTTTCTCCTTTGGCTTTTGAAATCTGGACTGTTGCTTTGAAACATCCACCAAATTTCTGGGTTCAAGTTTTTGGAAAAATGATTTGTAGCATGGGTTTGGTTTTGTTTCGAAACTAGTCAGAAAGCTTGTTTTGGTTTAAACTATTTGCTGGGCTAATTGATTTCTTTTTTGGGTTTTAATGCCTCGCTGGAGAAACGGCTTCACCGAGAAAAGGTTTTTCAGGTTGGTTTTGTTTTGAACTTCGAAGAGCTATTTCGATCGAAAATGTTCTGATCGACTTTGTTTCTTCACGACCACTGGCGATTTCGACTGGGACCGAAGGAAAACGAATCCTGGAGAAATGTTCTTTCGAGTAAATTTTTTTTTGGAAAGTCACCCCGATCGAAAACATTCTGATCGGCCTCGAATTCTAGGGAGTTTTCAAAGTTGTCGGCGAAGGTCTCGCCGGAGGAGATGACCGGCGTTGGACGCCAGGAGTCGATGATGCCAGACAGACAAATCGTGGCTGGTGGCGGCTGGGGAATAAACCCCTAATGGGTGAAATGACCGAAATAACCCTACCGCCCAAGAAACCCTAATTCATGGAAGAGAGAGGCGGTTGGGGGCAAAAACCCTAAAAGGGTGAGTTTACCAAATACCCCTGACGCAGCCTCTAATTTCCAAAACAGACAGCTGGATTTTAAAATGGTTTTAAAATTGTAGAAAGGCCCCTGGACTTTGAGTCCTCCTCAAAACCCTAGGCCAGAATTTTATTTGAATTGCCAAACTGCCCCATAATTTAAAGAAAAATTGTTTTCTGATTTTGGTAAGATTTTAAAATTTTAATTTTGTAATAAAATCAAATCTTATTAAATTTTAGTTTTAAAATGTTAAAATTGGATTTTAAGATTTTAAAATTATCTTAAATCAATTATCTCAATAAGATTAGGATAATTAGATAATAAATAGAATAATTAATTTTATTCTTTTTATTTATGCTTTCAAATATGGTATGATTTATTTAAATAGTTTAAATATTTGCATACATATTTGGTATGTTCATGCATCATTTTTCATAAATGATTGAACAAGAAAAAGGAAAGATTGATTAAAATTGATTATGACCCGATCAATTTTAATAGTATAGAATATTTTGGAAATATTCAATTACACAATCTTTTAAATTGATTGGCTTAATTAAAATGGGTTTGTATGAAGCACTTGCATTTTATGTGTTTTTCATGCATGAATTGGGCTTTATTTATTTTGTTTTAATTTGGGGCCTGCGAGCCAATTAAATTGGGCCTACGAGCCTATTCAAATTTATTGTAATAGAATAGATTAGAAATTAGGCCCAAGAAATTCCAACAAGCCAAGACGGAGTCATGGAGTTGGAGCCCAATAATGGAGGCCCAAATGAAGACAAAGTTTTAAAATCCTTGTAATAGACTAAAGCCCAATTCATTGCATTTTTCGCTTTATATTTTATATTTTGTGAATAATGAAACACGAAATGCATGTTAAGCCGCTCAAACTAAATCCCTAAAAACCTAAGTTATAAATTGCTTCCATACTTGGGGGCTTGCCAGAGCGTCAAACGTCTGTGGACTTGGAGAGTCCACGGGCTTCAGGTTTTTTTCGTGAGACGGGTTGTCACATAATGGGTGCCCAACTTTACTCACTACCACTATGTGGAAAAACTGTTTGGTTATTTATTGATGTGATGCTTCGAGGGATGGTTTGACTTAGGGAAATCGGTCTAGTTTAACCCGATAAATTGACTATGATTGGTTTTACAATGATAGGATGGTGTCAAACATTTGGAATGTTCATTCTATCACCAAAAAGTTGCATGGGATGCAATTGGAAAGCGTTAAGTTGCATGAGATGTGATTTGAACGTTGCCTACCAAAAGGGCCTGATCCCTATGATACTTGCCAAAGCAAGACTGGGGTTTGGTTCTTTGTGGATTTCGGCCCACAATCTAGCACCAACACAAAATTGTTTTGGATTTCAATTTTGGCTATTATGGAAAATGTTTTAAAAACCCATCCTAATATTTTGCATTTATTCTTTGTAGAAATGTCATCATCTAACACTAATGTTGTCTCAAACTTCACTTTAAGAAGTATATTGGATAAAGACAAATTGGTTGGACCAAACTTATTAGACTGAGAAAGAAACTTGAGAATTGTTCTCAAACAAGAAAGGAAGTTACATGTCTTAAAGACTCCTTTACCTGAACCACCACGGAATGCCACGGCCACTGTTCAGCGAGCATGGGATAAGCTGAAAAGCGATTCCGATGATGTGACGTGCTTGATGCTCGCGTCTATGACAGGCGAGTTTCAAAAGCAGTTCATGAATTTGGAAGCATTTCGGATTTATGAGTCACTGACGAAAATGTTTCTTGAACAAGCCCGTATATTTGTTATTGAAATAAATCTTTCTATGTCCACCTCATGGGTATTAGATACCAGATGTGGGGCTCACATTTGTACTAATGTGCAAGGACTCAGAAATAGAAGGATGACAAGGAAATGTGAAGTTGATCTCCGAGTGGGCAACGGGACAAGGGTTGCTGGTGTTGAAGTGGGAGATTACACTTTATCTTTACCTTCCGGTTTAAACATTGAACTTGAGAATTGTTATTGTGTACTTGCTTTGAGTAGGAATATTATTTCAATTTCTTGTTTGCATATTAAAGGTTTTTGTTTATTATTGGAAATAATTCGTTATCTTTATATCAAATGATATTTTATACGGGGTTGCAAATTTGTGCAACGACCTATATGTCTTGGATTTGAGCCAAGAAAGACCGGTCTATAACATTGAAAAGAAGTCTAAATCAATTAAGTTTGATATGAGTCAAACTTATCTTTGGCACTGTCGTTTTGGCCATGCAAACGAGAAACGAGTTCAAAGACTTCACAAGGATGGAGTGCTAGGGTAATTTGATTTCGAATCATATGACACGTGTGAACCCTGTTTGCAAGGAAAAATGACAAAGAGTCCCTTCAACAAGAAAGGCGAAAGAACTAGTGAGCTATTGGCCCTAATACACAATGATGTATGTGGACCAATGAGTACACAAGCCAGAGGTGGATTCGTATACTTCATTACTTTTATCGATGACTGTAGTAGATATGGCTATGTCTACTTAATGAGGCATAAAAGTGAAAGTTTTGAAAGGTTCAAAGAGTTTAAAAACGAAGTAGAGAATCAGTTGGATAGAAGGATTAAGGCTATTCGCTCCAATCGGGGAGGTGAATACCTTAGTGATGAGTTCGATGGCTATCTAAAACAGTGTGGAATTGTTTCACAACTAACTCCACCGAGAACACCTCAATATAATAGTTTATCTGATAGGAGGAATCGGACCCTATTAGATATGGTTCAATCAATGATGGGCCAAGCGACTCTCCCTACATCCTTAGATTGGATACGATTTAGTAAGTAGGCAGCTGAAAGGAGGGCATAACCCCAAAAGGACATAGGGAGAGTCGCTTGGCCCATCATAGATCGAACCATATCTAATAAGGTCCGATTCCTCCTCTCGGATACACCATTCCATTGAGGTGTTCCTGGTGGAGTCAGCTGTGAAACAATTCCACACTGTTTTAGATAGCCATCGAACTCATCATTAAGGTATTCACCTCCCCGATTGGAGCGAATAGCCTTAATCCTTCTATTTAACTGATTTTCTACTTCATTTTTAAACTCTTTGAACTTTTCAAAAGTTTCACTTTTATACCTCATTACGTAGACATAACCATATCTACTATAGTCATCGGTAAAAGTCACGAAGTATTCAAATCCACCTCTGGCTTGTGTGCTCATCGGTCCACATACATCTGTATGTATTAGTGCCAATAGCTCACTAGTCCTCTCGCATTTCTTGCTGAAAGGACTCTTCGTCATTTTGCCTTGCAAACAGGGTTCACATGTGTCATATGATTCGAAATCAAATGAACCAAGCACTCCATCCTTATGAAGTCTTTGAACTCGCTTCTCATTTGCATGGCCTAGACGACAGTGCCATAGATATGTTGGACTTAAATCAGATTGAATTAATTTGGCTTTCTTTTCAATGTTATATACCGGTTTCTCTTGGGTCAAATCCAAGATATATAGGCCATTGCACAAATTTGCAACTCCATATAAAACATCTTTTTGATATAAAGACAACGATTTATTACCAATAATAAAACGAAATCCTTTGATATCCAAGCAAGAAATTGAAATAATATTCCTACTCATAGTAGGTACATAATAACAATTCTCTAAAACAATGTTTAAACCGGAAGGCAAAGACAAAATGTAATCTCCAACTTCAACGGCTGCAACTCTTGCCCCGTTGCCTACTCGGAGATCTACTTCGCCTTTCTTTGTCATCCTTCTATTGCTCAGTCCCTGCACATCAGTACAAATGTGAGCCCCACAACCGGTATCTAATACCCATGAGGTGGACATAGAAAGATTAATCTCAATAACAAAGATACCTGAAGCCGAAGGATTCTGTTTCTTCTCTTCAAGAAACAGCTTGCAGTTTCTTCTCCAATGCCCCTTCTGATTGCAATGGAAACATACTGCTTCCTTCTGAGCATTTTTCTTAGCAGGAGGAGTTTGAGGCTGAGCCTTAGGAGCAGTCTTACTGCGAGGCTTCTTGTTTTCAGCAACTTTTGCCTTGCCTTTAAACTTTCTCTTGTTGCCCTTACCCTTTTCCACAACAAGTACTGGCGTTGCCTTCCGAAGGGTTTGCTCAGTATTTTTAAGCATTCCATGGAGCTCAGGAATTGTCCTCTCCATGTTATGCATGTTGTAGTTCACCACAAAGTCATTGTAATCATCAGGCAGTGAAGCCAAGATGATGTCAATGGCTAACTCTCTAGAAAGAGGTGCATTTAATCTTTCTAGGGTATCAATATACCCCTTCATCTTGATCAAATGCGTGCTTACTGACGAACCCTTCGCCATCTTGCACGAGATCAATGCTTTTATCGTAACGAACCTTTCGTTACGGGCTTGTTCACGGAACATTTCCGTTAGTGACACATAAATTTGGAACGCTTCCGAATTCATGAATTGTTTCTGAAGCTCGCCTGACATAGTCGCGAGCATCAGACATGTCACGTCATCGGAATCGCTTTTCAGCTTTTCCCATGCTCGTTGAACCGCAGCCGTAGCATTTACTGGTGGTTCAGGTAAAACAGCGTCTAAGATATTTAGCTTCCTTTCTTGTTTGAGAACTATTCTCAAGTTTCTTTCCCAATCTAAGAAGTTTGGACCAACAAGCTTTTCTTTGTCCAAAATGCTTCTTAGAGTGAGATTAGATGTATTAGTGCTAGTAGATGCCATTTCTACAAAAGAAAATGCAAAATATTAGAATGAGTTTTAAAATATTTTCCACAATAGCCAAAATTGAAATCCCAAACAATTTTGTGTTGGTGCTAGATTGTGGGCCGAAAATCCACAAAGAATCAACCCCAGTCTTGCTTTGGCAAGTATCGTAGGGATTGGGCTCTTTTGGTAGGCAACGTTCAAATCACATCCCTATGTAATTTAACGATTTCCAATTGCATCACTATGCAACTTTTCGGTGATAGGATGAACATTCCAAATGTTTGACACCATCCTATCTTTGCAAAATTAATCCCTAGTCAACTTATCGGGTCAAGCTAGGATTAATTTTCCCAAGTTAAACCATCCCTCAAGGCATCACATCAATAGACACCCACACAGTTTTTCCATAACAAGTGATAGTGATAAAGTCGGGCATCTAATACCCAAACAGTTTTTCCACTCATTAATGGTAGTGATAAAGTTGAGCACTATTATGCAATAACCCGCCGCACGAAGAAAACCTGAGGCCTTGGGCTCTCCAAGTCCACCAGACGTTCAACGCTCAAGCGGGCCCTCAAGTATGGAAGTAAAATCTTGGGTTTTTGGGATTTAAGTTTGATCGGCTTAACATGCATTGTCGTTTTCATTCATTCACAAAACATAAAATTGCGGAAATGCGATGAATTGGGCTCTAATCTATTACAGGGCCTTTTAACAAAAAAAAAAAAAAACTTCTTTTGGGCCTCCATTTTGGGCTTCCGTTCCTGGGCTCCACCATGGACTCCTTTGGAACCTCCTTTTGGGCCTAACTATTACATAATTTTTTAATAGGCACGCAGGCCCAATATTAAAATGGCTCGCAGGCCCAAAAATTTAAATAATAAATTTTAAGCCCAATTCATGCATAGAAAAACACACAATTGCATATGCTTCATACAAGCCAATTTTATTAGGCCGAATCATTTAATTAGGAATTGTGTAACTCTTACACTATTAAAATTGATCGTGTCATGATCAATTTTAATCAATCCCATGTTCATTCATTTTAATCGAATGATGCATGAACATGCTAGCATTATGATGCTTCACATAAAATTTAAACAATTTAAATTTAAGCATCATAAGTAAAATAAAATAAATAAATAACAATTAATTAATCTAATTAATTATTTATTTATTTATCTTTTCTAATTATCCTAATCTAATTAAGATAATTTATTTCAAAATTTAAACTTATAGGATAAATTCTAAATTAATCCTATCTTTATCTAATAAGATTATTTAATTAAAATCTTATTCAATAAAATTCAGAAAATTTTTAAAATTTTAATTTTCTGAAACTCTTGGGGTCATTTCGTAAATAACCAAAATTCTGGGCTTAGGGTTTAAGGGAAACAAAACTGCTGGGGCTGGTTTGTAATTTTAAAACATTTAAATTTTGGCAGCTAGGGTTTTGGGCTTGCGGCGGGGCATTTCCGAGATTATGGAGTGCGGCGGGGCAACTTGGTCATTTCACCCAATTAGGGCACCAGCCTCCCGCCGCCTCCTTTCTTCTTCTCCGATCGCGCAGCCGGCGACCTTTATGAGTTTTCTGGTGAACGATTCGCCTTTTTCCGGCGCCGTTTGCAGCGCCGGACGTCGTCTCTTCGCCCAGGCCTGACCCCGATCACATCGAAGCCCACCTCGACGATTCATCGATCGACAAAAAAAATTGAAAACCATGAACGGCCGCGTATCTTCTGGCGAAAACGATTTCCCGTCGGAACAAACGAGGAAACCAGTGGCGCGAGGAACCTTTCCCCGGCCTTCGCGAAACAACCGGTGTTAGTTTCCAGCGGTTCTCAAAACCCAAATCGGAAAAAAAATTTCCCCTTTTTCCCGTTTTAAAATCCGGCGAAGCATTTTCAAAACCCAGAAAATTCTTCCCAAAATCTTTGCAACCAAAACGTTTTGACACCCCAAATAAACACGAAATTGTTCCCCATGATGAAAAGAACAAAACCCATAGGAAATTCAGGCCAAAATCCAATTTTTGTGCAGTTCGCGAATTCCCGGCGAACTTCCGGCCGGCCGGAACAATTCCGGCGAGCCATTCCCAGAATCCGGCGACCTTCAACAGCAACATTTTTTTTTTTCTTTAAAACCGTTTTTCAAGAAAACAAAAAAAAACTTATACCCAATTTTTAATTAAAACATTTTTTAATTAAAATAATTAACCAGGCTCTGATACCACTGTTGGAATGCGTTTAGGCATTTAATTCTTAATTAAATGGCGAAATTCCTAAACACTAAAGGATTCGGGTCTTACCCTCGACGCGTAATCGGTTGTGCAGCCGCCTGGATCCTTTGGGAAGATTGCGTTCACCACCACAGAACAATTCAAGCGAATTGTCTCTACGTTCTTGCACTGGAGTTCTCTCAGAACCGGTGCTAGCCCCAAAATTTGCCTGTTTTAGAGAAAACCTTTTTCTCTCTGGGAAGAATAAGTTTCTGGAAGAACGTTTATTCTCAAGTCAGATAGTCTGTTGTTCTAAAAAATTTTTCAAAAGGTATATTTAAAAAAATGAGTCTGTTAAAACGTTTTTAACAGACTCCAGATACTTCTCAGATTTGAGAAGTATCTGTTTTAATTAATAAATAATAATTAATAATTAATAATAATTAATTAATTATTTACTGAGTTGGGTTTAACCAACACCATGGATCAACCCATTGATCCATGGATCAGGCTGATGGGTCAAGAACCTTAATTCACAATTAGGTCCCTTGATTTATCAGCTCAACTCAATTCTTCCCAGGTAATTAATTAACTTTTAATTAATACCATAAAACTCTTCAATAATATTTAATTAAACCATTTAATTAAATATTATCTATTTAAGTATAACTCTTATACTTAGAACAGGCAATTTAATTAATTCTGACTCATCGAACTCACTTATGTGCGATCCTGTAGGCCCATTCCAAATTGACAATGAATAAATTAATCTCATTAATTAATCCATAAATCATTAGTGGTCTCTAGCAAGACATAATGACTACACAATTCAGAACGGAGGGTCGAATGGTGATTCAACACAACCTTCCGAGTATACTACGTAATGTCCTCTACATTGATATCCAGTTTAGCATAAGGCATGGAACCAATCATCCTTATATAGCTAAACGTTTTACTTGATCTCTTAGTGACACTGAACTTAATCAAGCAAATGATAACCCTTATCATTTCTTGGGCACGGCCATGCACTTCTCAGTTCACTATCAAGCGGCCAAGATATCATCTCTCATTTAAGAGAGACTTGTAGTCCCATCACTTCACCTACATACCTTAGCGTGACTCATAGTGTACCCAATCATACCCGTACTTGGCAACCTGTTACGGTCCCGTTAGGCATATGTCAAAGCACACTCTAATTCACCTAAGACTATGCAGTGATTTCTGGTCTAAGGATCCTCGTACGAGTACTACTCAAAAGAATCACTCATGATCTAACAGTCCATGGAGTGTTTCTTTTGGCGGATCGATTTCATAAAATTCAATATGCACAAGAATATAATTTCATGAAATTAACTCATCAGATAAATAATCAATCAAACGACAAATGTCTTATTTACATAAATAACCCTCAAAGTTTATTTACATAAATAGCCCTCATTAGGGCATATACACCAACAAAGAGGGTAGACATGGTTGTGGCTAAGATAGCATCAGAGGATAACCTTGCAGATCTATTCACGAAAACATTGACTTCAAAAGTCTTTGAGGCTCACGTGTAGGGCATGGGGATCAGATGCTTAAGAGAGCCTTGACAGTTTTTCTAGATAGATAGCAGCAGATTGTATAGGAGTTGTATATCGATTTGTGTTAGTGGGAGATTGTTGGAGTAGAATACATAAGCTATGCTTGTATTGTACAGTTTTCCAGTTTAATATATCGATTTGTGTTTCAATTATATTTTGTTGTGCATATATATGTCCATTTATATTATGTAAGTAGATGATGAGGTGTCTGGTGTGACACAGTAGATCTCATCATTGGTTGAAAGACATAATATATAAATAAGGTTCGTAACCGAGACAGCTTTGGACAAACTGTCGGTTTAGGTTATTATGTGATTCAGATAATTAGTTTGTTTAAACTAATTGAATCATATAGATATGCCCGGGGCATACTAAACTTGACCTTTAGGAATGATTTGTCTTGTACTGATTTAATAGACAAATCGATCCTTGTATTCTATCTCTTAATCCCTAAACTCGAGCGGGCATGAGGATTAGACATAGTGTACTTTGATCTGCCAATGGGTGAGGTCAATTGTGGCCAATAGTCTCGGTAGGTTGGGTGCGTGTGTTTAGTTACTTGGTGTGCTGCTGCTTGTTGAAAGGAAACCATGTACCGGTGCGTCCGGGGTGATGGTGCTCCCGAGATGAACTCGAAATGTTTATTATACTAAACCCGACCAGTGGACTTATGTCCGGTATAGTAAAAAGGTCGAGTGGTACTAGTCTCGGAATTAAAGAAGTTAATTAATTTATTTATTAGTAAATTAATTTTAATTAACGAGCACTATATCTTTGATGTGGGAAGATTAATGAATATAATTTAATTAAGTTATTCCAGAAGCAATTCTGGTGTAGGATGGTAGTGCCAAAATTAATCCGTTAGTGGTACGATTAATTTTGTAATGGGTTAATTGAATAGGTAGATTTAATTAATTAATTGGTTAATTATTCTTAAAGGTTAATTCAGTAATTAACAAAGTGGAATTATTTAATTAATTCCTAAGGGTTAATTAAGTAATTAACAAAGAGGAATTATTTAATTAATTAATTAAGTCTTAAGTTTCAATTGGAATTAGGAAATCCTAGAGATTAGGAAATCTAGTAGGATTTGGTTTATCCTATCAGATTGGTTACCTAATTGGATTTGGAAACTAATTCATTACCTAAACCCATTAGGAAGACTAATCCTAAACCAACTTAGGGTCTCTTTTGTAACTCTATAAATAGACAAGGGATTAGCTATTCAAGAAACACGATTCAATAGATTCATTATTGAAGAATCTAGAGAGAGAAAATAATTTCTCTCTCCAAAATGAATTTTGAAGAGAAATTGGGGAGGCTGATTTTTCTTGCCTTGGCCGAAATTTTGCCTTGGTTTTGCTAGCCCCGTGTGTTGCTTTCTCTCTCTCCGGGCAGTGTGTTTGTAGTACGTGCTAGGTGCGGAGGTGCTGAATTTTTTCAGCAGGTGGATTGTGGTGAGTTGCTGATCAATTGACTTCTAGATTGTTGCCCACACAACAAGAGGTCATAGTCTTGAGGCATACAAGAGAATCACTAGGTGCACGTTTCAAAGGTACTTTTCTAAGGTTCCGCTTTAATTAGAAATTTTTGTTACGTGGTAAATCGAGCAAGTGCAAACCCAGATCCTATGTGGCAATTTTCTTTCACCCTAAAGCTTAGAGAAGGCGAGTTGGAAATCTACTTGGGCGACACTACAAGAGCGTCAGTAGAAGCAGTCGGAGTAGTTAGCCTTATTTTCGAAAATTCTAGCCTAGATTCAGTTAATTGTCTTTATGTACTGAGTTTTAGAAAGAACCTTGTTTCAGTTTCTAAACTCTTAAAGAATGGTTATAAGTTTATTTTTTCTGATGATTCTGTTGTTATTAGAAAAGATGGAAAACTTATTTGTTCTAGTTCATAAGCTGACAATTTGTTTATAATTAAATCAAACTCCCCTGTTGTGCAAAACATAGAGATAAATGGTGCATCATCTAATACTAATAAGAGGAAATAACCTTCTAAAATGAATCAAACATATCTTTGGCATCCCAGGCTTGAATAAACCTTAGTAGGAATTAAAGGTTGGTCAATGATAGACCTTGAAGTTCATTAGAGATTGACAGTTATTCAACCTACGAATCTTGCTTGGAAGGTAAGATGACCAAGAGACCTTTTAAAGCAAAAGGTTATAGATCCAAAGAAGTATTAGAGTTGATTCACTCTGACTTGTGTGGACCAATGTCGGTCCAAGAACGAGGTGGGTTTGAGTATTTCGTGACGTTCAAGGATGATTACTAATGTACGGATATATTTACATAATGCGCCACGAGTCCGAATGCTTTAGTAAATTCAAACAGTATCGAGCAGATGTGGAGAAGTATCACGGTAAGAGTATCAAGACACTGCGATCAGATCTTGGTGGTGCCTGTCCTACGAATTTCGAGAATAACTCAGCGAGGTCGGAATTCAGTCTCAGTTGTCTGCACCCGACATGATTGTTTGAGCTTTTGATCCATTCATCATCATCATCATCATCATCATCATCATCATCATCATCATCATCATCATCATCATCATCATCATCATCTATTTCACAGAGTTTAAGCTACCACATATCCTTGAAGGAAACAGAACAAACCGGGGCTAAATCGAAAATCTCACTTTCGTGCTATGCATTCCAGAATCGGAGACTTTCGACTCGGCTCAGGCTCAAATTCATTTCCCCTGAATGGATCTAGGCTTGTACTAGTTCAATTTATTAAAACGACGCTCAAAGATTAAATCTTGAACTAAAGCAGAAGGATTAAAGATTATACCTTTGAAGCGAGTCCCAAGCAATATAGAAAATCAAATCTATATGAAAGCAAAATCCACTCAGAATCCGAAGAATAACTCCAAAACAACTTCGAACTAGTGTGGGCTAGTGTCTATGGAGTAGCCCAAGGCAAAACGAAGAGATCCCAAGAAACCCACTTCAAGAAACTCACAGATCTAAAAAATAGATCTAGCCCGGGAACTTGATTCTAATCTAAAAACCCACAGCACCTCAATAAAACTTAGTGGGTAAGCTATTTGCTCATAGATCTAGACTTTGACGAACCAAAAGGAACGAGCAAAAGGATCAATGGAATAAAATCACAAAGCCCACAATGAAAATGCACCAAAATGGTGCCGAAAAATCCAAAACGCCTGCGACGCTAACTATCCAAAAGAAGGGCGGCGATCAGACTTCTTGAGCGGCATTCAAACTTTCGGGCGGTGGTCTTGGGCTTCTAGAATCGTGGGCTGAGTTTCTCGAACAAGAAAGATCACAAACCGACTTCGAAAAAGAATTCTCAATAAGGAAGAAAGAATTCTCTCTCTAGGTTTGTCTTTCTCACTGTAAGGCATTTGCCTACAAGGTTTCTAATGTCTTGTTAAGTGACTAACATGGACTATTTATAAGGAGCTTCTAAGGAGACTTAGTGGGCTTTTGAGTTGAGCCTTGTTCACGCCGGAACTTCTTGCCTCACCGGATTCTTCCCATGTCGACAAAAAAAATAAGCCCACGTGTTTCCGGGAGAGAATACACCGACTTCAAGAAAGATTCTTGAATAGATATAAAATCTCTTTCTAGGTGTTTCTTTCTCTAAGGAGACAATACTTGAATTCTTGAGTTTTCAAGGCATTACTTAATCTATTTATAGGAGCTTAAAAAAAACCTAGTGGGCTTTTGAGTTGGGCCTTAACGTTGGACTTTCGTTGACTCTCTTAGTCTTCCCTAGACTAATCAACTCCAATTGAACATTTAAAATTAATCCCTTAACTCACTTCGTTAATTAAATATTAATCGAGCCCTTAAGATTATTTCGTATAACCCACTTTGTCAATTAAATATTAATCAAACCTTTAGGATTATTTAATTTACTTTGTCTATTAGTCTAAAACATAATTAGTTGTACCACTAACGGACCAATTATGGAATTACCGCTCAAAAATGAATTACTTCGCTCTCACTTTATTATTACTCTATCTCCCCACATCAAAGATCTAGTGCTCGTCGATTCATAAATTTACTGACAAATTAATTCATCGACTTCTTGATATCCGAGATTAGTACCACTCGACTTTCTTATTATACTGGACATAAAGACCACTAATCGGGTTTAGTATAATAAACCTTACGAGCTCATCTTGGGAGCACCATTAACCCGGCAAATTGGTACATGAATTCCTTCGACAAGTAACGGCACACTAAGAAGTCAAACACCGCATACCCAACTTACCGAGATTTAGGACAAATCAAAGCATACGATATCTAACTCTCATGTTCGCTCCAATCTCGAGATTAAGAGATTAGATACTAGGTTCGGATTAACTATGCCGATTAGTACAAGTTAATTCAATCCCGAACAAGTCGTGCTCAATATGCCCCGGGCACTCCATATGATTTAATTAGTCTAGACAAAATAATTGTCCAAATCACACGATAACCTAAACTGATAGTATGTTCAAACTATCTCAGTTACGAGCATCTGTTTATATATAATGTTTTAACCAATAACGAGATCTACTGTGCTTTTCTACACCTTGTTATCTAGATATATGATATAAAGGAACAATTAAATACTGAAACAAAATTGATATATAAACTGTGGATATTAGTTTTTGATACAAGCAATAGCTTTTCAGTATTCAAAACTAACAATCTCCCACTAATACTCAAATCTATGCTCTGAAGTATAAAAACTGCTTTAATACACTTATCCTAATGTCACACCAAAATCTAGAGAACTATCAAGGTTCAGCCAAGTATCTAACTCCCATGCCCTTCACGTGGTTCTCAAAGACTTTTGCAGTCAATGCTTTCGTCAATGGATCTGCAAGGTTGTCTACTGATACTATATTCACCCACGTCTCCCCTCTTTACGATTTCTCGTAATGGGTGGTACTTGCTCTTTATGTGTTTACTCGCCTTGTGGATTTGTGGTACCTTCGAGTTTCCCACCGCACTATTGTTATCTCAATAAACTGTGATAAACCTGGACAACTCAGGAATCACATTTAAACCCACTATGAAGTTATCATTCGCTACCTCTGACGTGGCAACGTATTCAGCCTCAATGGTGGAGTCTGTCATGCATTTCTGCTTGACACTCCACCATACTATGGTTTCACTTCCCAGAGTAAATACAAACCCAGAGGTAGACATTCTTTTGTCCATATCACTTGGGAAATCCTAATTTGTGTAATCTCCTTGAAACTAGCTCTTGCGCATGGTAGTCCAAAACTTGGTCTTTCATTTTGCGCAATTACTTGAACTTTTCCTGGGTTACTCTGATATCTGCTAACTATGCCGACGGCAAAGCAAATATCAGACTCGTACACAACATAGCATACATGAGACTTCCTATCGCAAATACATAAGAAACTATCTTCATGGCTTCTATCTACTTAGGAGACTGCTCCTGAGATAGATGCACTCCGTATCTGAAAAGTAGGAAACCCTTCTTGGAGTTTTGCATGTTAAAACGAGCCAGAATCATGTCTATGTAGAAATCCTGAGAAAGTGTCTGTGAACATCTCCTATAATCTCGAATAATCTTAATCCCAAGGATATGTCCAGCCTTTCCCAAATTTTTCATATCAAACTTGCTTGAACAACCATGCCTTTACGTCTGACAATACATTCTCACTGTTTCCAATAAGAAGAATATCATCTATGTAAAGTAAAGAAACACAACTAAGTTTCCATCACACTTGCGATATACACAATGCTCATTCAGACACTGAATAGACCCATAGGAATGGATTATCTCATCAAACCGGAAGTTTTAAGATCTGGATGCCTGCTTAAGTCCATAAATGGACTTCTTAAACTTGCAAAGCTTGTACTCTTGGGCATTTGCAATGTAATCATTGCCCTTTGCTAAGAATCTAGATCTTTATCTTGGAGTGCCTTATCGTAGTTAACTGGGTCTAGTTCGTGAGTGCAAGGGACCATATCCGAAGATTTTCTCTAGCCCACGTGCCTCTCGGGTTGTCTGACAACTCTCCCACTATAAGAGGCACCGTCTGTGTAATCTCATCATATGTGATAACTCGTGCAGTATTCTGTGATGTATCTACTTGTACTGGTGCATCAGGAATTCTAGACTGTCCCTTAAGCTCTTCTAGCACAATAGAATAAAATCTAGTGTTGGTATTAACCACCACCTTCTGATCTTTAGCACTATAGAATAAACCAACCTTCGTTCCTCTAAGATCTCCTACAAACAGCATTACATCCAATCTTGCATCTAAGTTGTCCGTATCTACCTTAAGCATATGTGTTGGACAACCCCAGATTCTGATATGTCTAATACTAGGCTTTTGTCCTGACCATAACTTTACAGGGGCTGAAGGCACGGACTTAGATGGTACAAGATTTAGATTCTAAGCCGTTGTTTCTAAGGCACCAAAACGAATGACGCAACTCATTGTAACTCATCACAGATCTAACCATTTCCATAAGAGTTCTGTTTCACCGTTCTACTACACCATTCTGCTGGAATGTGTCAGGTGCAGACAACTGGGATTGAATCCCCATCTCTAATAAGTAGCTCCTAAATTCACCAGATAGTTATTCGCCACCACAATCGGATCGTAATGACTTGATACTTTTACAATCATGGTTTTCCACATCTGTCTAAAACTCTTTGAACTTGCCAAAACATTCAGACTTGTGGCACATCAAGTAAATGTACCCGTACCTCGAGTAGTAATATGTGAAGATCACAAAATACTCGAAACCACCTCTGGCCTGAATTATCATAAGTCCATATAAGTAGAATTCAAAGGTTGGTCATTTATATAAGTCCATATAAGTCAATATCTAATGAGCCTTAGAGTCTATCATTGACCAACCTTTGAATTCTACTAAGGTTTACATGACCTATCTTAGGTGCCAAAAACAAGTTTGGTTCATTTTACATGGTACTTTCCTCTTATTATGATTCAATGATGTGTTATTTATATCAGTATTACACTACTGGGGAGTTAGTTTTTATCAAGAAGAGATTGTCCCCCAATGAAATGGAACATATAAGTTTCTCGTTCTTCCTAATAACAGAATTATTAGATAAAACGAACTTATAACTATCCAATAAGAGTACCGATTGTGGCATCGCCCGGGGGATTTCTCTGAGTCCTCGGAATGGGATGATGCCTGAACGCTTTTTTATTCAAACATTAATTGGTCGTGTATTAGCAGATGATATATATATGGGCTCGCGATGTATTGCCACTAGAAATCAAGACATTGGGATTGGGCTTGTCAATCGATTCATAACTTTTCGTGCCGAAACAATACCTATTCGCACCCCCTTTACTTTTAGAAACATCAAATAAAATCTTTTTAAAACTCTGATCATAAAGACAATCCTTCAAAAAAACTATTACAACATTATTTTGAAAATAAATCTAGCCACTCCCACTACTTTTACTGACACTTTAATAGTGTCACCCAAGTAAACTTCCATCTCGCCCTCTCTAAGCATCTGGGTTACTTGCAAAGAATTACAAACATGATCAGTGGTTTCTTAATCCACACACCAAGTATCTGTGGGAATCACCACTAACATGTCTCAGTAATTAAGGCAAAATAGTTGTACTTTTGATCTTTAGACAATCTAGCCTTCCAATGTCCTGCCTTGCCATATTTGAAGCACTTGCCTTTTGGCTTCTTCTTCTTGGCAATGTCTGGCTTAAGCACATGATTAGCAAGCTTCAAAGTTATGAGGTAAACCCTGGAGTATTACCTCCTAAAACCTCAATCTCATTGATGTTACTAATCATCTCAAATACATGATCTCTCACAAGTGTGCCCTTAGCCATATTAATCATTTGACATTTATGGGCATACCTCAGTGAACACGAACTTGCATTGCTCAGCCGTGAGGACAATGTCCAAATCTCGTTTCCAGTTGATATAATTTTGACTAGTTAACGTGTTCTCATTTAGTATGACAAATATTGTATTAAACGCCATATCGAAAACTAAAAAATAAATAGTCAAGTTTCAATATTTTTTTTGAAAATATTGATATCCTCAAAACAATATAATCTCCCACCGACATCTCCCACACCTGGATTAACGCAAGTCACGTAAGGTGAATGTCTACGCCAACCCACATTCATTCAAGAAGAACACAAGTTCATTAATTTCACTATTTGACCAACTATCTTATGATTAATGAAATTAATAGTCGATGATTTTAGCCGCACACATAAGTAGCGTAACCTTTTAGGATGAATACTACAAATGGTACACTAAGTGTATGCCATTACGTGACTTCTAAGTTTGTTACTTAGGATACTAATGCGCATCGATTAGCGAGGGTGTCGCATGTTTCTCCAATTAAACTCACTATAATCATCTCTTTAGAAATTCAATCTAGTGATCTCGTGGATTGAAGACTTATCCATAGGGAAGAAGGCCCTTGGCCAGCGCGTATCCACATCACATATGAATTCGTAATGGAGGCCATGGGGATATATACCAACCCGCTCCCACTTAGATTTTTAAAGTTGAGTATTTTTATGTTTTAATATGCAATATCTTAACTTTTGGATATTCGCACCCATAAAACCGTTGGAGTTTTAATATGCGAATAATCTACCTTAGTCAATTGCACCTATAAAACCAACATGCAATATCTTAAATTCGGTTATTCGTACCTATTGAAACCATTTGAGTTTTTTAATATACGAATAATCTACCTTAGTTAATTGCACACAAAAAATCAATTTGTTTTAGATCATGCATAAAACATAAAACAAAAACACACAAACAACGATAAGGACATAAAACGGGAAATACGTAATTAAACATTTTCCGACTATTATGGCCTTCTCAATCGCCGCTTCCTTCGAACGTCTTGTTGACACGTCCCATCGCGCCACTCCCACTCGTTATAAGGACCCTTAAAATTTATTCAGTTTTTCTCGATTTACTACGTAATTAGGAATCACCCAAAATTACGACAAACCAAAAACCATAAATTCAATTTGCCTATAACGACTTGTTATTTGGTTCCTCCTAATTCGTCCAAATTTTCTCGGTTTTCTACATAATTAGGAATCACCTAAAATTATGATAAACTAAAACACACGAATATGAGTTACCCACAATAACGTCTTCATCATAATACATAAATTCCTATATACAATGGCTTTCTAGGAATTTAAAGAAGACATAATTAGATTAAATCCTACTACACGATTCATCTAATCCTACACGACTTTCAGCTCGTGGACATTTCCATTCAAAATAAAAACGAGCCCGTACAAGTCCTGGGGTTTATAAATGAATGTAAATACCATAATAGTCGGGAATAATAACCACCTGTTAATAAAGTAACAAAGCCGTGTAATAAATTGAACAGTATAAAGCCAAAACACTCACTCTGATACCAATTTGAAGGAAACATATCTGGCCTGGGTTAAACAGAAAATCTCACTTTTGTGCTATGCATTCCAGAATCGGAGACTCTCGATCTGGCCTAGACTCTAAATCATTTCCCTTGAACGGATGTAGGCTTATACGTATTTGACTTATTAAAGCGACACGCTAAAAATTAAATCTTTAATTAAAGCGGAAGATAAAGATAATACCTTTGAAGTGTGTCCCTCACAAATAAGAATACCAAATCCTGAAATGCGAAACCCACAAGAAAAGATCTTTTCTTTTTAATTTGGAATCACCCAAAATTAAAAGATAAGAACTTTGCCTAAGAAAATATTTTTCTTTTTAATTTGGAATCACCCAAAATTAAAAGATAAGAACTTTGCCTAAGAAAAGATTTTTTTTTTCAATTACGAATCACCCAAAATCGAAAAGAAAGAGTCTTTAACAAAAAAAGGTTGAAACTTTGGTTGCGAAAACCACCAAAGAATCCCTTGAATGACTCCGAGATAAATCTGAAAGTTGTGTGGGCAACTATCTACCAGATCAACTAGCCCGAAAACTCTAACAAGAAAACCTGTCAGGAAAACGAAATCAGATCTGATTGAAAATCACCCAATCTAATCAGATCTCTCCTGAAACGAATTCCAAATAAACAGATCTAGTTCCCGAAACTCAGATCTATCGTCAGATCTAAAGATCCAACGAAAACCAAGTCCATGCCGAAAAACACAGTTCACACTGGAAACAATGTTCATGGACTGTTCACAACCTGAACACAGTTCACGGGGCTACTGTTCACGCGTACTGTTCATGCGTTACTGTTCACGGTAGAAACACTATTTAGGGTTACTGTTCACGTCAGAAACTTTGTTCACGGGGTTACTGTTCCCGCCCGAAACACTGTTCACACTGGAACTTCTTGCCTCACAGAATTCTTCCCACGTCGACAAAAAAGAGGCCCACGTGTTTCCGGGAGAGAATACACCTATTTCAAGAAAGATTCTTGAATAGATCTAAAATCTCTCTCTAGGTGTTTATTTCTCTAAGGAGGCAAGACTTGAATTCTTGAGTTTTCAAGGCATTACTTAATCTATTTATAGGAGTTTCAAGAGAGACCTAGTGGGCTTTTGTGTTGGGCCTTAATGTTGGATTTTCATTGACTCTCTTAGTCTTCCCTAGACTAATCAACTCCAATCGAACCTTTAGAATTAATTCCTTAACCCACTTCATTAATTAAATATTAATCGAGCCCTTAGGATTATTTCGTATAACTTTGTCAATTAAATATTAATCAAACCTTTAGGATTATTTAATTCACTTTATCGATTAGTCCAACGCATAATTAGTTGTACCACTAACGGACCAATTATGGAACTACCGCTCAAAAATGAATTACTTCACGCTCACTTTATTATTCTTCTATCTCCCCACATCAAAGATCTAGTGCTCGTCGATTCATAAATTTACTAACAAATTAATTTATCAACATCTTGGTATCCGAGATTAGTACCACTCGACTTTCTTATAATACCGGACATAAAGTCCACAGGCTGGGTTTAGTATAATAAATCTTACGAGCTCATCTCGGGGATACCATCAACCCGGCGAACCGGTACATGGATTCCTTCGACAAACAACGGCACACAAAGAAGTCAAACACCGCATACCCAACTTACCGAGATTTAGGCCTCAATTGATTGCACCCTTTGGAAAATCAAAGCATACGATAACTCTCATACCCGCTCCAATCTAGGGATTAAGTGATTAGAATACTATGTTCGAATTAACTACGCCGATCAATACAAGTTAATTCAATCCTGAACAGGTCGTGCTCAATATCCTGAATATCCATACGATTTAATTAGTCTAGACAAACTAATTATCCAAATCACACAATAACCTAACCTGATAGTGTGTTCAAACTGAAAGATTATCTGCCCGAGCCTAGCCAGAAACTCACTTTCGTGCTATGCATTCCAGAATCGGAATCTCTGGCCAAGCCTAGACGCTAGCACAATTGTTATTCCAACCCTTGCTTGAAATAGCATTGTGCAGGATCTTGGTATGTACTTATTTGATTTATTCGCAACAAATAAATTCTTAATTAAAAGCAAAAACATAAGAATTACATATTGAAACGGATACTCAGGTGATTCTCTTGTATGCCTCAAGACTTTGCTTGTATGCTGTGTGGGCAGCAATCTAACCAGCAATTGATCAGCTAATCACCACAACTGGGTTGCCTGAAAAATTCTGCAACCAACTACCCTTAGCGCGTGAAGTTCACACGCCGCCTAGGACCCGAGAAAAGCTGGCACGCGCTGTCGCAAATCCCTCACTCGTCGCCCAAAAAACTAGGAGGAAACGGCGGCTTTCTTGGAGAATGTGTAGTCGCACAATAGCTTTAAAAATATGACTTTTAGAGAGAAGATTTTTCTCTCTCTGGGATTTTCTCTCTCTAAGTTTTCTTGTCTTGAAAACTTATGAATTGTGTATGTTGAATAGCTAATCCCTTGTCTATATATAGAGTTACAAGAGAGACCCAAAGTTGGTTTAGGATTGGTCTTCCTAATGGGTTTAGATAATTAATTAGTTTCCAAATCCAATTAGGTAACTAATCTAATAGGATAAACCAAATCTAAATTAGATTCTTAATCTCTAGGATTTCCTTATTCTAATTGAAACTTAAGACTTTATTAATTAATTAAATAATTCCACTTTGTTAATTGCATAATTAACCCTTAGGAATAATTAATCAATTAATCAATTCTACCTATTAAATTAACCCATTGCAAAATTAATCGTACCACTAACGGATTAATTTTGGCACTACCATCCTACACCAGAATTGCTTCCGAAACAACTTAATTAATTTATTCTTAATCTTCCCACATCAAAGATATAGTGCTTGTTAATTCATTAATTTACTGATAAATTAATTAATTAACTTCTTTAATTCCAAGACTAGTACCACTCGACCTTTTTACTATACCGGACATAAGTCCACCGGCCGGGTTTAGTATAATAAACATTACGAGCTCATCTCGGGAGCACCATCACCCTGGACGCTCCGATACATGGTTTACTTTCGACAAGCAGCAGCACACCAAGTAACTAAATTCGGGCACCAAACCCACCGAGGCTATTGGCAATAATTGACCTCACCCTTTGGCAGATCAAAGTACACTATGTCTAATCCTCATGCCCGCTCGAGTCTAGGGATTAAGAGATAGTATACTAAGAACGATTTGTCTATTAAATCAGTACAAGACAAATAATTCTAAATGGTCCAGTTCAATACACCCCGGGCATATTTATTTGATTCAATCAGTTTAGACAAACTAATTATCTGAATCACATAACCTACTTAAACCGACCATTTGTCCAAAACTGTCTCGGTTACGAACCTCATTTATATATTTTGTCTTTCAACCAATGATGAGATCTACTGTGTCACACAAGACACCTCATCATCTAACTACATAATATAAATGGACAAATAATGCACAACAAAATTTAACCGAAACATTAAACTGGGAAAAAGTACAATACAAGCATAACTATGTATTCAACTCAAACAATCTCCCACTAATACTTAAGTTGTGCTTTAAGTATACATCTACATTCAACTCCTATACACTCTGCTACTATATGTCTATAAAACCTATCATGGCTCTCATAAGTATCTGATTCCCATACCCTCCACATGAGCCTTAAAGACCTTTGAAGTCAATGTTTTCGTGAACAGATCTGCAAGGTTATCCTCTGATGCTATCTTAGCCACGACCACGTCTTTTCTCTTTACGATGTCTCGTATTAGGTGGTACTTGCGCTGTATATGCTTACTCGCCTTGTGGGCTCGTGGTTCCTTCGAGTTTGCTACTGCATCGTTGTTATCACAATACATGATAGACTTCTGCAAACAAAGAATCACATATAAGTCCACTAGGAAGTTCTTGAGCCACACTGCTTTCTTCGCTACCTCTGATGCGGCAACGTATGGTGGAGCCCGCCACACATTTCTGCTTGACACTCCGCCAAACTATGGCTTCACCTCCCAGAGTAAACACATACCCTGAGGTATACTTGCTCTTATCTCTGTCGCCTTGGAAATCTGAATCTGTGTAACCTCGGGATACCAACTCAAGCGCCTGATAGACCAACACTTGGTCTCTCGTTCTGCACAAATACATGAGAATGCATTTTACAGCCTCTCAATGAGCTTTCCCGGGGTTACTCTGATATCTGCTTACAATGCCAATGGCATAACAGATATCAGGCCTCGTACACAACATGACATACAAGAGACTTCCTACTACATAAGCATAAGGAACTGTTTTCATGGCCTCTATCTCCTCAACAGTCTTGGGAGACTATTCCTTAGATAGATGCATTCCGTGTCTGAAAGGTAAAAAACCTTTCTTGGAGTTCTGCATGTTAAAATGGGCAAGAATCGTATCTATGTATGAAGCTCGAGAGAGCGTTAAGGAAAGTTTCCTACGATCTCGAATTATCTTGATCCCAATGATATGTCCCGCTTCTCCTAAGTCCTTCATATCAAACTACTTGGACAGCCATGCTTTTACGTCTGATAACACTTTCTTATTGTTGCCAATCAATAGAATGTCATCTACGTAAAGCACAAGAAATACCACGAGTTTCTATCACGTCTGCGGTACACACATTGCTCATCTAGACACTGAGTAAATCCGTATGATTGGATTACCTCATCAAACCGGGTGTTCTAAGATCTGGATGCAGGCTTAAGTCCGTAAATGGACCTCTTAAGCCTGCAAACCTTATGCTCTTGGCCTTTTTCAATGAATCCCTCTGGTTGCTGCATGAAGATGGTTTCCTCAAGACTTCCGTTAAGGAAAGCTGTCTTGACATCCATCTGCCATATCTCATAATCTAAATGAGCAGCTATGGCCAAGAGAATTCGGATCGACTTAAGCATGGCTACTGGCGAGAAGGTTTCCACATAATCTATTCCCTCTTTCTAAGTATACCCCTTCGCCACTAGCCTAGCTTTTAAAGGTTTCAATCTTTCTGTCAGGTCCTCTCTTACGTTGCAGAACCACTTGCATCCAATGGGCTTAAACCCATCAGGCATGTCCACAAGCTCTCAGACTTGATTTTGGTCCATTGATCCCATCTCGAATATCATTGCCTTACGCCAAGATTCTGTATCTTTACCTCAGAGAGCCTCATTGTAGTTCACTGGGTCAGGTTCAGGCGCTCCTGGGACTAGGTCTGAGGCCTCTCCCATGCCAATGAACCTGTCGGGCTGTCGCACAACCCTCCCACTACGACGAGGCACCACCTGTGTACTTGAATCATTTGTGATATCTCGTGCAGTGTGTGGTGTATCTACTTGTGCTGGTGCATCAAGATTATTAGTTTGTCTTTTAAGCTCTTCTAGTACTATCTTACTCTTGGGCTTGTGATCTAGTATTCCTCTAAAAATCCAGCTTTGGTACTAACCATCACCTTCTGATCTTTAGGACTATAAAACAGACCACCTTTCGTTCTCCTAGGATATTCTACAAACAGCATTAATTTTGTTCTTGCATCTAACTTAGCCATATCTGCCTTAAGCACAGGTGCTGGGCAACCCCAAATTCTGAGATATCTTAGACTAGGCTTTTGCACATTCCACAACTCTACTGGGGTTGAAGGCACGGTTTTAGATGGTACAGGATTAAGAATATACATCGTTGTTTCTAAGGCATATCCCCATAACGAACTTGGCAAATCACTATAGCTCATCATCGACCTAACCATTTCCATAAGAGTTCAATTCCTTCTTTCTGCTACACCATTATACTGTGGCGTGCCAGGTGCAAACAACTGAGACTGAATTCCAACCTCACTGAGGTATTCTCAAAATTCGTGGGACAGGTATTCCCCACCACAATCTGATCGCAGTGTCTTGATACTCTTACCATGATGCTTCTCTACATCTGCCCGAAACTCTTTAAACTTGCCAAAGCACTCGGACTTGTGACGCATTAGGTAAATGTACCCATACCTTGAGTAATCATCCGTGCACGTCACGAAATACTCGAACCAACCTCGTGCTTGGATCGTCATTGGTCCACACAAGTCATAATGAATCAATTCTAATACTTCTTTGGCTCTATAACCTTTTGCCTTAAAATGTCTCTTTGTCATTTTACCTTCCAAGCAAGATTCGCAAGTTGAATAGCTGTCAATCTCTAATGAACCTAAAGGTCCATTATTGACCAACCTTCGAATCCTACTAAGGTTTATGTGACCTAGCCTGAGATGCCAAAGATAGGTTTGATTCATTTCAGAAGGTTTCTTCCTCTTATTAATGTTAGATACAGAGCTATGTATTTCTATGTTTTGCACAACAGGGGAGTTAGAATTAACCACAAACAAATTATCTATCAATGAACCAGAACAAATAAGTTTGCATTTCTTCTAATAACAACATAATCATCAGAAAAAATAAACTTATAACCATTCTTTAAGAGTTTAGAAACCGAAATAAGGTTCTTTCTAAAACTCGGTACATAAAGACAATTAACTAATTATAAACTAGAATTCTCAAAATTCAGACTGACTACTCCCACTGCTTCTACTGACACTCTTGTAGTGTCACCCAAGTAGATGTTTAGCTCGCCCTCTCTAAGCTTCCAGGTTACTTGGAACCCCTGCAAAGAATTACAAACATAGTCAGTGGCTCCTGAATCCACACACCAAGTATCTGTGGGAATCGCCGCTAAACATGTCTCAGTAATTAGGGCAGAAACTATCGTACCTTTAGGCTTTGGACAATCCGCTTTCTAGTATCCCATTTTCCCGCATCTGAAGCACTTGCCTTTCGGCTTGCTCTTCTTTGCGACTTTAGGCTTTGCAGCAAGTTTTTTGGCATGCTTCTTCTTCTTATTCTTCTTGCCTTTAGGCGCAGAAGAAGAAATTAACGCCTTCACTGTGAACAAAACTTGCTTCTTCTCATGTAAGATGCCTTCGGCCGACACCAAATCGGTTAAGAGCTCGGGTAGAGTGTAAACTCTTTGATTCATGTTATAGTTAACCCGAAACTGCTCAAAACTAGAGGGTAAGCTCTGAAGAATGATATCTATCTGACTTTCTGGGTCGATTTCACCTCCCAACACCTCTATCTCGTTGATGTTACTGATCATGTGAAGCACATGATCTCTCACCGATCCGCCCTCAGCCATTTTAGTGTTCATCAACTTCCTCATGGCTGCTTGCCTAGCAGTCCTACCTTGATGAGCGAACATCTCCCTTAGGTGAGTCATCATGTTGAAGGCAGAGATCATGGGATGAAGCTGATGTGGCAGCACATTCGACACAGAGGCCAGAATGTAACACCGCGCCATCTCATCCGCTTTTCTCCACCTAGCATAGGCATCCCTATCCTCTTGAGGAGAGTCCTCGTCAGGCACATCTGGACATACTTCGGTGAGCACAAACTTATACTGCTCTGCCGTCAGGACAATGTCCAAGTTACGACTCCAGTCGACATAATTAGGTCCAGTTAACTTATTGTCTTTCAATATAGTAGCTAAGGGGTTGAATGTCGTATCGTAAAACTGTAAAATAAATAAACAGACAATGTTTTAGTGTTTAATCTAGAATTTTGAAAATAAGGAAATTTTAACAATTATTGACTTCCCTTAAAAGAATAATTTTAATCTACCAACATCTCATTCACCGGGATTCTCGCAAGCCACGATAGTGTGGACGTTTACGCTAACCCACATTCGTTTGAGAAGAACCAAGTTCATTAACTACACTATCTGACCAAACGATCTATTGATCAATGTAGCTAATAGTCGGTGCTTTCAGCTGTAAAAACAATCAGCGTAACCTCGATGGGAGAAATACTAAGTGTGTGTCATTACGTGACTTCTGAGTTTGTTACCTCAGGATAGTGCGCCTTAGATGGAGTGGGTATCGCATTTCTCCTAGTTAAACTTACTCTAGTCATCTTACTCATAAATTCATAATCTAGCGATCTTGTGGTTGCACTCATCCGAATGGAGGAAGGCCCTAATGCCAACGCGCAAGTCCACCCACATCGCATATGAACTCGTAATGGTGGTTGTGGGGATATTAAACCAACCCGCTCCCACTTATATTTCCAAATTGAGGGTTTTTCCGGTTTTAACATGCAATTAACTAACCCTAAGTTATATGCAAACATAAAACCACATGGTTTAAAATCATACATCTAAAATACAGCACCAAAAATTAAAGCATAAAATTAAAACAATAAATACAAGAAATAAATGCAAAAATTAATTTCCCGACTATTATGGTTTTAATTGCTTCCATCTTCTGCCTTGATCTCGTGTCGCGACACGCAACTTGATGAATTGAGTCTTGATTTTCAAAAAACAAAATCTGGAGAAAAAAGGGCTAAAACGCGACCCGTTCTCAACAGCTCGTAGTAGCTGCTGCGCGCTGCTGCCGCACACGCCTGCGCTGCAATTGTTGCGTTACCAGCGCCAGCGCTGCCACCTGCCGCCGATCCCTCCTTCGCTTATTCTACGCTATTTGGTCTTCTTGCAATTCGTTCTGGGTTTTCCTGGGTTTTTACGAATTAACGATAACCCAAAACCCAAGAATTCAAGTTGCCCACCATAACGCCTTAGATTACAAAAAATTAATTCTTCTACTACAAGGCTTTCTAGGAACATTAAAGAATCAAAATGACATAGAAAAAATCCTACTACAGATTTAATATAATCCTACACGGCTTTCAGCACGTGGTTATACTATTACAAACATTCATAATAAAATCAAATCCGGACATGTCCCGGAGTTTAATTAAAAACCATACAAACGTAACCATAATAGTAGGGATTTCTTAACCACCTGAAAATAAAACCATGTAATAAATCGAACAATCACAAAACCCAAAACCAGGCTCTGATACCAATTGAAAGATTATCTACCCGGGCTTAGCCAGAAACTCACTTTCGTGCTATGCATTCCATAATCGAAATCTCTCGCTAAGCCTAGACGCTAGCACAATCGCTATTCCAACCCTTGCTTGAAATAACATTGAGCAAGATCTTTGTATGTACTTATTCGATTTATTACACAACAAATAAATTCTTAATTAAAAGCAAAAACATAAGAATTAACTATTAAAGCGTATACTCAGGTGATTCTCTTGTATGCCTCAAGACTTTGCTTGTATGCTGTGTGAGCAGCAATCTAACGAGCAATTGATCAGCTAATCACCACAACTGGGTTGCCTGAAAAATTCTGCAACCACCTGCCCTTAGCGCGTGAAGTTTAAGTGCTGCCTAGGACCCGAGAGAAGCTGCCTACGCACTGCCGCACAACCCTCACTCGCCGCCCAAAAAACTTGGAGAAAATGGCGGCTTTCTTGGAGAATGTGCAGCCGCACAATAGCTTCAAAAATCCAACTTTTAGAGAGAAGATTTTTCTCTCTTTAGGATTTTCTCCCTCTAAGTTTTCTTGTCTTGAAAACTTATGAATTGTGTATGTTGAATAGCTAATCCTTTGTCTATATATAGAGTTACAAGAGAGACCCCAAGTTGGTTTAGGATTGGTCTTCCTAATGGGTTTAGGTAATTAATTAGTTTCCAAATCCAATTAGGTAACTAATCCAATAGGATAAACCAAATCCAAATTAGATTCCTAATCTCTAGAATTTCCTAATTCTAATTGAAACTTAAGACTTAATTAATTAATTAAATAATTCTAATTTGTTAATTACATAATTAACCCTTAGGAATAATTAATCAATTAATCAATTCTACCTGTTCAATTAACCCATTACAAAATTAATCGTATCACTAACGGATTAATTGTGTTACTACCATCCTACACCAGAATTGCTTCCGGAACAACTTAATTAATTTATTCTTAATCTCCCCACATCAAAGATATAGTGCTCATTAATTCATTAATTTACTGATAAATTAATTAATTAACTTCTTTAATTCTGAGACTAGTACCACTCGACCTTTTTATTATACCGGACATAAGTCCACCGGCCGGGTTTAGTATAATAAACATTACGAGGTCATCTCGGGAGCACCATCACCCCGGACGCACCGGTACATGGTTTCCTTTCGACAAGCAGCAGCACACCAAGTAACTAAACACGCTCACCCAACGCACCGAGACTATTGGCCATAATTGGCCTCACCCTTTGGTAGATTTTGTACACTATGTCTAATCCTCATGCCCGCTCGAGTTTAGGGATTAAGAGATAGAAAACTAAGAACGATTTGTCTATTAAATCAGTACAAGACCAATCATTCTAAATGGTCCAGTTCAATACGCCCCGAGCATATTTATATGATTAAATCAGTTTAGACAAACTAATTATCCGAATCACATAATAACCTAAATCGACAGTTTGTCCAAAACTGTCTCGGTTACGAACCTCATTTATTTATTATGTCTTTCAACCAATGATGAGATCTACTGTGTCACACAAGACACCTCATCATCTAACTACATAAGATAAATTGACAAATAATGCACAACAAAATTTAACCAAAACATTAATCGATATATTAACTGGGAAAAAGTACAATATAAGCATAGCTTCTGTATTCAACTCCAACACAAACTATCTCAGTTACGAGCATCTGTTTATATATCATTACTTTAACCAATAACGAGATCTACTGTGTTTTTCTACACCTCGTTATCTAGATATATGATATAAAGGAACAATTAAGTACTGAAACAAAATCGATATGTAAACTGTGGATACTAGTTTTTTATACAAGCAATAGCTTTTCAGTATTCAAAACTAACATACACTTTCCACAAACTATGCTTTCCGTTTCTTGTTATATATAAAATAGTGTATATTATTAATGATCTCTCCATCCCATAAACTGTTGCTTTTATTAGTTAAACACTATTATTAACTTATCTCGCACCAAAAAAAGAGGTTACGTTTCTTTACATTCAACAAAAAGAATGCCTTTGTTTGTACAAATAAAATAATAATAAATTTCCTTTGTCCTATGCCCATTCTTAGATTCTTAAATATTGAACGGTATAAAAATATTTTATTCATCACATATAATTAGATTTTTAAATGACAAACTCTAGTCTTATTTTTGTTTAGGGTTTTGTTTTTACTGTATTTTATACTAAATTAATGTAAGTTTTTTTTTGTTTTGGTAAGAAAAGTTTCTATGTGAAAAGACAAAATGTATTAAAGGAAACCATGTACCAATGCATCCGAGTTGATGGTGCTCTCGAGATGAGCTTGAAATGTTTGTTATACTAAACCCGGCCAGTCGACTTATGTCCGGTATAATAATAAGGTCGAGTGGCACTATTGCCAGATTATAAGAAGACGATAAATTAATTTATCAGTAAATTAATAAATTAACGAGCACTATATCTTTGATGTTGGGTGAATAAAGAATAATTAATTTAGTAGTTCCAGAAGCAATTTCGGTTTGAGTAGTGATTCTATAATTAATCCGTTAGTTGTACAATTAATTATGTGTTAGCTTAATTGATAAAGTAGAATTAATTATTTAATTTAAATCAATCCTAAGGGTCAATTGGTAAATTGAAAAGGTGGAATTAATTATTAATTAATTAAGTCTTTAAGTTCAATTAGAATTATGAAATCTAATTGGATTTGAAAACTAATTGGATTTGGAAATTAATTGGATTTGGAAACTAATTGAGATTTGGAAATTAGTTAATCCAAATCCCAACAAGAAGGCTTAACTCAAGCCCACTTAAGATCTCCCTTGTAACCCTATAAATAGACAAAGGATTAGCAATAACACAATTCACAAGTTTCATAATTCAAGAAACTAGAGAGAGAAAGAGTAGAGAGATAGAGAGCTGAGCAGGGGCGGTAAAAAAGTCGTGCAGGCGGTAAATAAGTCCAGCATGGGCGATAAATAAGCTCAGTGCAGGGGGCGGTAAATAAGCCCAAAACCAGCAATATTTTTTTTTTGTCTTCTCCATAGTCGATGGTCGGTGCCTCGTTTTCACTAGCGGGCGATGGCGATTATCGAGTTTCGGTGATCGATGGCAGGACATCTTCCAGCGGCGATCGAGCTGGTCAGATTGTGTTGTTGATCAACTGGTTCTGTAGTTCGTTGCCCACACAACGTCAGGATCTGTCTAAGAGTCATACAAGCGATTACTTAAGGGACATGATTCCAAAGGTCGATTTTTATCTTTTCGCTTTTATTAGTTATCGTAATATTAATGTGTGATAAATTCGAATAAAGTGAAACTAAGATCCGGTGCTCGTGTGGCATTTCAAAAGGGTTTGAATCGTATTACATGAACGTTCGGGTTTGGTTGAGAATCTTCGATTCTGGAATGCATAGCACAAAAGTGAGATTCTTTACCGGAGCCGGACAGATGATTCCTTCAATTGGTACCAGAGATAAGGTTTTGGCTTTGCTTTATTTGATTTATTGCATGGTTTTTTATATGTAGGTGGTTTGTTTAATCTCGGCTATTATAGTTTGCGTTTGTATGTTTAATTAAACTCCGGGACATGTCCGGATAGTATTTTATATGAATGCTTGTAATAGTAAAACCACGTGCTGGAAATCGTGTAGGATTAGATTAAATATGTAGTAAGATTTTTTCTATGTAATTGTCATTTTTATTTTCCTAGATAGATTTAGCCTTGTATTTAGGAAAATATGTAATAGAGAAGGTGTTGTTGTGGGCAACTTGAATTTGTGAGTTTTTTGGTTTATCACAATTTGGGTGATTCCAAGTATTGTGTACAAAACCGAGAAAATCCGGACAGATTACAAGAAGACCAAATAACTCAGCATATCAGAAGACCTTGAATCAGAATAGGCGACAAAGACACGCAGGTGGCAGGCGCCACCGATGAATTTCTCGCTAGCAGATGCGCCGCTAGCGCGTACGGCACTGCTTGTGCCACACAGCGCATACACAACATGTGCGATGTCAGGCTGGCAAAATAAGCCAACCGCGACACCGCAGCCCCATAGCGGCTCCCTCACGGTTTCGCTGTGGGATTCTTTATGACGCAATTTTTGAGTAGTTTTCGAAAAATGCTTCGAGATTTCAAGCCAAGACTCTTTCCATTAGAGTGACGTAACGGGATACAAAGACAAGGCAGTAGATGGAAGCGATTAAAATCATAATAGCCAAGAAATATATTTTACGTATTTATTTCCCATTTTATCGTTTTAATTGTTGTTTACATGTTTTAATTTTATGCTTTATTTTTTATGCATGATTAAAGCATGAGGTTTTATGGTTGCTTATAACTTAGGTTAGTTAATTGCATACCTAAAAACCCTCGTTTTAAGAATCTAAGTGGGAGTGGGTTGGCTAATATCCTCATGGCCTCCATTACGAGTTCATATGTAATGTGGGTAAACTTGCACGTTGGTATTAGAGCCTTCCTCCATAACGGCTGAGTGTAATCCATAAGATCACTAAATTGAATTTCAATGTAAGATGACTTATAGTGAGTTAAATTAGAGAAATGCTATATCCTCTCTAATTGAGGCGCACTATCCTTAGTAACAAACTTAGAAGTCACGTAATGAAAACTTAGAAGTCACTTAATGATACACACTTAGTGTACAATTTGTAGTATTCCTCCCAACGAGGTTACGCTGCTCTTGTGTACGGCTAAAAAGCACTGACTATAAATTTCATTGATCAATAGATCGTTTGATCAGATAATGAATTTAATGAACTTGGTTCTTCTCGAACGAATGTGGACTAGCATAAACACTCACACTAACGTGACTTGTACAAATCTCGGTAAACAAGATGTTGGTGGATAGATTATATTGTTTTTTAGGGAGTCAATATTTTCGAATTTCATATGTACTGAAACATGCTCTGTTTATTTATTTTTCAATTTTTGATATGGCGTTTAATTCATTAGCTGTTATATTAAAAAAGAACAAGTTAACTAGTCTTAATTATATCGATTGGAAAAATAACTTAGACACTGTCTTTACAGCTAAGAGTAGTCCTGTGAAAGATCATGTCATTAACATGATTGGTAACATCAACAAGGTTGAGGTAATGGGAGGCGAAATCGATGGTGAAACCAAAGTCGATATTGTCCTCCAAAGCTTGCCTCAAAGCTTTGAGCAGTTTCAGTTGAACTACAACATAAATCAAATGTTACTTCATCCGAGCTCTTGGCATAGTTGGTGGCGGTTGAAAGTCTTTTTCAAGAGAAAAAGTGAGATTTAGTCGCAGTCAAAGCTTCAGAATCTTTTTCTCAGCCTGAGGCTAGAAAGAAGAAGAGAAAGCTCCAGGGAACGACTCAAAAGGCGCGAATTGCGCCTAAGCCGGAGATTGCAAAGAAGATGCCGAAGGGCAAGTGCTTCAAGTGCAATCAGACAGGACATTGGAAAGAGGATTGTCCAAAGAATATAAGTACGACAATTTTGTCCTTAATTACTGAGACATGTTTGTTGTGATTCCCACAAATACCTGGTGTGTGGATTCAGGTACCACTGATCATGTTTGTAATTCTCTGTAAAGGTTTTAGCTAACCCGAAAGCTCAGCGATGGAGAAATGGAAGTCTACTTGGGAGACACTACAAAAGTGTCAGTTGTTTCAGTGGGAGAAGTAGTGCTGAATTTCGAAAATTCTCAGCTGGTTTTAGAAAATTGTCTTTATGTTCCTAGTTTCAGAAAGAATCTTGTTTCAGTTTCTAAACTTTTAAAGAATGGTTATGAGTTTTTTTTTTTTCGATAAGTCTTTATTTGTTAGAAAAAATAAGAAACTCATTTGTTCTGGTACATTGGTAGACAATTTGTTTATTTTAAAACCAAGTTCTCCTACTAGACACACAACTGCAAATCAAACATCGTTAAACCATAATAAGAGGAAAGAGCCTTCTGAAATGAACCAAACTTATCTTTGGCACCTAAGATTAGGTCATATAAACTTTAGTAAGATTCAGAGGTTGTTCAATGATGGACCTTTGGGATCATTAGAGATTGACAACTACTCAACCTGTGAATCTTACTTGGAAGGTAAGATGATCATTAGGCCTTTTAAGGCAAAGGGTATCGGGCCAAAGAAGTATCAGAGCTGGTTCATTCTAACTTGTGTAGACCACTGTCTATTCGAGCCAGAGGAGGTTTTGAGTATTTTGTGACATTCACAGATGATTACTCGATGTACGAATACATTTATTTGATGCGCCACAAGTCTGAGTGCTTTGACAAGTTCAAAGAGTATCGAGCAGATGTGGAAAAACATCATAGTAAAAAGTATCAAGACACTAAGATCAGATCGTGGTGGTGAATACCTACCTATCTAGTGATTTTCGAAATTACATGTCAGAGGTGGGTATTCAGTCTCAGTTATCTGCACCTGGCATACTCCAGCTGAATGGTCTAGCAGAACGGAGAAACAGAACTCTTATGGAAATAGTTAGGTCTATGATGAGTTAAAGTGATTTGCCTACTTCATTATGGAAATAGTTAGGTCTATGATGAGTTATAGTGATTTGCCGACTTCATTATGGAAATAATTAGGTAATTAATTAGTTTCCAAATCCAATTAGGAAACCAATCTAATAGGATAAACCAAATCCAATTAGATTTCCTAATCTCTAGGATAGACCTAATTATTTCCATAAGAGTTCTGTTTCTCCGTTCAGCTACACCATTCAACTGGGGTATGCCAGGTGCAGATAACTGAAACTGAATACCCACCTATGACATGTAATTTCGAAAATCACTAGATAGGTAGGTATTCATCACCACGATCTGATCGTAGTGTCTTGATCTGCCACCTTCTTAATAGCGGGTTGGTTACACCTACAACCAAAATGGAAACCGAGCGTTTCGTGGTTTAAAAATGTGGAATCTCATCTGAATCACCATTTGTCAGGACTTTTCGGCGTAAGTTCTTTGGCTTGGACAGGGCATTTAGTGCATGTCGCTATTCCCAGATTTCGAGGAGAATATGTTCGATGGAATAATTTCTTAGATGTATTACCGCATCCCCAAGGCTTAGGCCCACTTTTTACAGGTCAGTGGAATCTTTATGCTCAAAACCCCGATTCAGGTAGTCATTTAGTTGGTACCTCCCAAGGAGCAGGAACTGCTATGATGTTTTTACCATGATATTTTTCCACATCTGCCCGATACTCTTTAAACTTGTCAAAGCACTCAGACTTGTGGCGCATCAAATAAATGTATCCGTACATCGAGCAATCATCTGTGAATATCACAAAATACTCAAAACCTCCTCTGGCTCGAATAGACATTGGTCTACACATGTTAGAATGAACCAGCTCTAATACTTCTTTGGCCCGATACCCCTTCGCCTTAAAAGGCCTCTTGGTCATCTTACTTTCCAATTAAGATTCGCAGGTTGAGTAGTTGTCAATCTCTAATGATCCCAAATATCCATCATTGAACAACGTCTGAATCTTACTAAAGTTTATATGACCTAATCTCAGGTGCCAAAGATAAGTTTGGTTCATTTCAGAAGGCTCTTTCCTCTTATTATGGTTGAACGATGTTTGATTTGCAGTTGTGTGTCTAGTAGGAGAACTTGGTTTTCAAATAAACAAATTGTCTACCAATGTACCAGAACAAATGAGTTTCTTATTTTTTCTAACAAATAAAGACTTATCGAAAAAAAAAAAACTCATAACCATTCTTTAAAAGTTTAGAAACTGAAACAAGATTCTTTCTAAAACTAGGAACATAAAGACAATTTTTTAAAACCAGCTTAGAATTTTCGAAATTTAGGACTACTTCTCCCACTGAAACAACTAACACTTTTGTAGTGTCTCCCAAGTAGATTTCCATTTCTCCATCTCTGAGCTTTCGGGTTATCTAAAACCTGAATCCACACACCAGGTATCTGTGAAAATCACGACAAACATGTCTCAGTAATTAAGGAATAAATAGTCATACTTATATTCTTTGGACAATCCTCTTTCCAATGTCCTGTGATTACACTTGAAGCACTTGCCTTTTGACTTCTTCTTTGCAATCTCCGGCTTAGGCGCAATTTGCACCTTTTGAGCCGTTCCCTCGAGCTTTCTCTTATTCTTTCTAGCCTCAGGTTGAGAAGAAGATTCTAAAGCTTTGACTGTGACTAAAGCTCACTTTTTCTCTTGAAAAAGACTTTCAACCGCCACCAACTATGCTAAGAGCTCGGATGAAGTACACAACATTTGATTCATGTTGTAGTTCAACCGAAACTGCTCAAAGCTTTGAGGCAAGTTCTAGTGGACAATATCGACTTTAGTTTCAGCATCGATTTCGCCTCCCATTACCTCAACCTTGTTGATGTTACCAATCATGTTAATGACATGATCTTTCACAGGACTACTCTCAGCCGTAAAGACAGTGTCTAAGTTATTTTTCCAATTGATATAATTAAGACTAGTTAACTTGTTCTCTTTTAATATAATAGCTAATGAATTAAACGCCATATCAAAAATTGAAAAATAAATAAACAGAGCATGTTTCAGTACATATGAAATTTGAAATATTGACTCCCTAAAAAATAATATAATCTATCCACCAACATCTTGTTTACCGAGATTCGCGCAAGTTACGTTAGTGTGAGTGTTTAGTTAGTCCACATTCGTTCGAGAAGAACCAAGTTCATTAAATTCATTATCTGACCAAAGGATCTATTGATCAATGAAATTAATAGTCAGTGCTTTTAGCCGTACACAAGAGCAGCGTAACCTCGTTGGGAGGAATACTACAAATTGTACACTAAGTGTGTGTCATTACATGACTTCTAAGTTTGTTACCAAGGATAGTGCGCCTCAATTAGAGAAGATATAGCATTTCTCTAATTTAACTCACTAGACGTCAACTTACATTGAAATTCAATCTAGTGATCTTGTGGATTACACTCATCCGTTATGGAGGAAGGCTCGTGACTGAGACAATTTGGACATACTGTTGGTTTAAGTCATTCTATGATTTTGAGATTGTTTTGTCTAAATAGATTGAATCATATAGATATGTCTGGGACATATTGAGCATGACCTATTTAGAATGAATTGTCTTGTACTGATTTGATAGACTATTCGATCATAGTATTCTATCTCTTAATCCCTAGACGAGAATGATGAGCTATAGTGATTTGCTTAGTTCGTTTTGGGGATATGACTTAGAAACTGCAATATACATTCTAAATCATGTACCATCTAAAACCGTGCCTTCAACCCCTACATAGTTGTGGAACGGGCGCAAGCCTAGTCTAAGACATCTAAGAATTTTGGGTTGTCCAGCACTTGTGCTTAAGGCAAATGCGGCTAAGTTAGATGCAAAAACAGAAGTAATGCTGTTTGTAGGATATCCTAGAGGAACAAAAGGTGGTCTGTTTTATAGTCCTAAAGATCTGAAGGTGATAGTTAGCACTAACACCAGATTTTTAGAGGAATACTATATTCTAGATCACAACCCCAAGAGTAAGATAGTACTAGAAGAACTTAGAAAACAATCTGATAATCTTGATGCACCAGCATAAGTAGATACACTACACTCTGCACAAGATATCACAGATGATGCACCTACACAGGTGGTGCCTCTTCTTAGTGAGAGGGTTGTAAGACGACCTGACAGGTTCATTGGTGTGGGAGAAGCCTCTGACTTCATCCCAGGCCCGCCTAAACCCGATCCGGTGAACTACAATGAGGCTCTCCGAGATAAAGATGCAGAATCTTGGCAAAAGGCAATGATATCCAAGATGGGGTCAATGGACCACAATCAAGACTGAGAGCTTATGGACCTGCTTAACGGTTTCAAACCCATTGGATGTAAGTGGGTCTCCAAAAGCAAGAGAGGACCTGATGGAAATGTTGAAACCTTTAAAGCTAGGCTTGTGGCGAAGGGGTAGTACACTCAGAAAGAGGGAATCCATTATGAGGAAACCTTCTCCCCTTAAGTCAATTCGGATTCTCTTAGCCATAACTGCTTATTTAGATTATGAGATATGGCAGATGGATGTCAAGATAGCTTTCTTTAATGAAAGTCTTGAAGAAACCATCTCCATGCAACAACCAGAGAGATTCGTTGACAAAGGTCAAGAGCATAAGGTTTGCAAGCTTAAGAGGTCCATTTACGGACTTAAGCAAGTATCCAGATCTTGGAACATCCGATTTGATGAGGTGGTCCAGTCCTATGGATTTACTCAATGCCCGGATGAACAATGTGTATACCGCAGATGTGATGGAAATGCGGTGGTGTTTCTTGTACTTTACGTAGATGATATTTTACTAATTGACAACAATAAGAAAGTGTTATCAGACGTAACGGCATGGCTGTCCAAACAGTTTTGATATGAAAAACTTAGGAGAAACGGGACATATCATTGGGATCAAGATCATTCAAGATAGTAGGAAACGTTTGCTAACGCTCTCTCAAGCTTCATACATAGATACGATTCTGGCTCATTTTAACATGCAGAAGTCCAAGAAAGGTTTTCTACCTTTCATACACGGAGTGCATTTATCTAAGGAGCAGTTTCTAAAGACTGTTGAGGAGATAGAGGCCACGAAAACAGTTCCTTATGCCTCGGCAGTAGGAAGTCTCATGTATGCAATATTGTGTACGAGCCCTAACATCTACTGTTGGCATTGTATGCAGATATCAGAGTAACCCCGGAAAAGCTCATTGGGAAGCAGTAAAATGCAGTCTCAAGTATTTGCGTAGAACGAGAGACCAAGTATTGGTCTATCAGGCGCCTGAGCTTGTGCCCCAAGGTTACACAAATTCAGATTTCCAAGACGATAGGGACAAGAGCAGGCCTACCTCAGGGTATGTGTTCACTTTGGGAGGTGGAGCCATAGTTTGGAGGAGTGTCAAGCAGAAATGTGTGGCGGACTCTACCATGGAGGCTGAGTAAGTTGCAGCATCAGAGGTAGCAAAAGAAGCAGTGTGGATCAAGAACTTCCTAGTGGACTTAGGCTCCGTTTGATAAAACTTAATCTGAGGTCTGAAGTCTGAAGTCTGAAGTCTGAATTCTGAAGTCTGAATCCATTAAGTTAGCTCTGTTTGATAAAATTAGAAAATATGTCTGAATCTGAAGTCTGAAGTCTGAAATCTGAAGTCTGAATTATGAAGTATGAATTATAAAATAAGTTTATAAAATTAAATATATTTAAATTTTAAATTAAATCACCTTATTTTTTAAAAAAATGTTAGAAACATATTTTTTTAATATATAACATAATTTTTAAGATGTGTAATTTTTTACATAATAATGTGAAATTCTACTAATAAAAATATTTTAAAAACTTTTAATAATAAATTAGAATGTTATTATTATTTTTAAACTAAAATATTAATTAAATAAATATCACATATTAATTAAAATTATATAAAAAATCCATGTCATAAATATATTTTTTATTTATTTAAATGATAAAATATTTTTTTTAAAAATATTTAATAAAATAAAAATTATTTAAAAAAAAACTAAAAAGAATAATAAATATTGGAAATAAGAAAAAATTTGCAAGCAATTCAGTTCAGCAATAAGTGATTCACCAATCACTTATTTTTAGGCTAACAATTGTACTTGCAATTCAGACCCACTTAATCTCTTAAAACTTTGAATTATAGTTATCAAACGCACTTAATTATTAAGTACTTAATTAAAAAAGTTCTTAATTAATTAAGTCAGAAACAAGTTGAGTTATCAAACGCCCTTAATTAATTAAGTACTTAATCTATTTAGAATAAGTACTGAATTAGTTTATCAAACAGACCCTTAGATGTGATTCCTGGTTTGCAGAAGTCGATCACAGTGTACTGTGACAACAACGGTGCAGTAGCAAACTCGAAGGAACCACGAGCCCACAAGGCGAGTAAGCATATACAGCGCAAGTACCACCTAATATGAGATATTGTAAAGATGGAAGACGTGGTTGTAGCAAAGATAGCATCAGAAGATAACCTTACAGATCCATTCACGAAGACATTGACTGCAAAAGTCTTGGAGGGGGATTAGATACTCAGCTGAGCCGTGACTGTTTTTCTAGTTATATTGTAGTTGTAAGATTAAAGTAGTTTTATACTTAAAACGCAGCTTAAGTATTAGTGGTAGATTGTTGGATTTAAATACTGAAACTTTGCTTGTATTAAACTATTTCACAGTTGTATATATCGATTAAATGTTTTAGTTAAATTATTTATATGTTTTACATATGTTGTCCATTTATATTATGTAGTTAGATGATGAGGTGTCTGGTGTGACACAGTATATCTCATCATTGGTAAAAGACATAATATATAAATGATGTTCGTAACCGAAATAGTTTTTAGACACACTGTCAGTTTAGGTTATTATGTGATTCAGAAATTGATTTATCTAAACTAATTGAATAATATAGATATGCCCGGGGAACTTGACCACTTAGGATGAATTGTCTTATACTGATTTAATACACTATTCAATCCTAGTATTCTATCTCTAAATCCTTAGACTTGAGCAGGCATGGGGATTAGACATAGTGTACTTTGATATACCAAAGAGTGAGGTCACTTGAGGCCAACAGTCTCGATGGGTTGTGTGTGCTTGTTCTGTTGCTTGGTGTGATGTTGCTTGTCGAAAGGAAACCATGTACCGGTGTATCTGGGGTGATGGTGCTCCCGAGATGAGCTCATTATGTTTATCCGATAGAGTAAAAAGATCGAGTGGTACTAATCTCAGATTATAAAAATTTAATTAATTAATTTATCAGTAAATTAATAAATTAATGAGCATTATATCTTTTGATGTGGGGAGATTAAAGAATAACTAATTTAGTTGTTCTTGAAGCAATTATGGTGTAAGATGGTATAGTGCCATAATTAATCCGTTAGTGGTACGATTAATTATGTAGTGGGTAAAGTAGAATTAATTATTTAATTAATTATTCCTACGGGTTGATTATAATTAACAAAGTAGAATTATTTAATTAAATTAATTAAATTTTAAAGTTCAATTAGAATTAGGAAATCTTTGAGATTAGGAAATCTATTTGGATTTGGAAATCCTATTAGATTTGGATCCTAATTGGATTTGGAAACTAATTAACAAAACCTAAACCCATTAGGAAGGCCAATCCTAAACCAACTTGGGGTCTTTTTTGTAACTCTATAAATAGACAAGAGATTAGCAATTCACAATACACAATTCATAGTTTCATAATTCAAGAAAATAGACAGAAAAAGTCTAGAGAGAATTAATAAATTCTCCCTCAAAGTCGATTTTCTAAGTCCAGGCGGCGGCTCACCTCCTTAGGTCCGGCGATCAGTTTCTTCCCAAAATTCAGCGGCACGTGGACGGAGTTGCGGTGGCGCATGGTACATCTCGGCGACGCGTGGTCTTCACGCGCTAACGGCCGCGGGTCCGGTTGTTTTCTTCCGACGGTGGCTTGGTGGAGATTGTGGTGATTTGCTAATCAATTGTTTGTTAGTTCGTTGCCAACATACGATCAAAGTCTTGAGTCATACAAGTGAATCACCTAAGCACACGCTTCAATAAGTAATTCTTAAACTTTCGCTTTTAATTAGGAATTTATTGTTATGTGACAAATCAAATAAGTAGAAGCTAATATCCTGCACAATGGTATTTCAAGTAATGGTTGGAATAGTAATTGCACTAGAGTTTAGGCCTGGTCAAGAATTTTGATTCTGGAATGCGTAGCACGAATGTAAGTTTTTTTCCGGGCCCGGGCAGATAATCTTTCATATTTAACAATAATCAGCAAAAATAAGAAAACTGCCAAAAACCGAGAGCTTTGGGTAGGGGCGGCAACCGAACTTGGGCTAGGGGTTACCCTTGCCTTCTTGTTGTCTACTTTTCCAAGTAATCTTCTTATGGACCTTCTAGAGGCTTGTGTTGGCCGAATTCCTTCCCTCCTTGGGCTTATGGATTTTATTGGACTTGGAAAAACTCATCCTTAAAAAGAATTTACAAAAGCGCTTAAACAAGTACAAAGACTCAATAATTTAAATAACTAAAATTAATGTCGTTGACTTGAAAAATAAAATAGAAGGCGGCTCAATTCATCTTGCTTAGCACAATGACTCCTCTTGATGGTGGCTTATCTTTGGAAATAAGAACAACTATGCTAAGGGTTTCAATTGCCTTCTTCACTTTAGCTGATGATCTTGGATCCCAAACATCTACAAGTTGTACTTGGCTCATGCTCTTCATGCCTTGATCTTGTACAAGACTTGATGCCGTAGGCTGTGAACTATGAGGTAATCTTGAGATCATATCAAATATGATATTACATCTACGTCTAACATTCATGGAAATTACGTCCTTTAAAAAGTAAAATGGAATAAAGAAAATATTTAACCTTTTTGTCAAAAAAATAAAACGGAATACATCCTTCAAAAAGACATTTATATTTTTTGTAGAAGAAAGGATTAATAGCTTTGCCAGTAGGTGCATTCGTTTGGAGGCTTTATTTTGTCACTTTGTCTCTATTTTATCAATTGTGATATGGTACAACTAGAAGTACAATACTAGTTGATACTTCTAGCAAAAAAAAAAAAAAACTAAATTAGTAATTGAGGAAGTATAACTCATGCTCCTTGAAACTTCGCAAAACAAGCAGCAGCCTTTTATCAAAATATTTATCCAAGAAAACAATTTCTTAGGTGCCCAATAATGATTTCAAATGTTTTGGAAAGGTGAACATCCACCCATCTTCCATCATCAAGAAACCCTAAAGAAACCAAAAATCTGCCTCCACCAGAATTTTGCTGGTTCCTTATTCAGAATTTTGCCCACGAAATTTAAAAAAAACAAACACGCTGAAAACGACAACAGCTTAACACGACGACTAAGAATCCAAGTATACGAGGTTAAAGGAATACTACCCTCTTTCTGAATCTTTATGGGTTTTAGCTTTTTTTTTTTTCATTTGATTCCCTATTTGTTACCCTCTAACGCTTAGTATATGGATGGCATATTTCCGGCGGTTGATGGGACACTGTACTTTCGATCCAACATGGTCTGTGTGTTCGAAAGCTACGCTGGTGATATTGGTTAGTGGCATTCTGAGAGCCCTATATCAATTGTGAAGGTAACACCATATATATATATTTGATTTTTTCTTGTTTGGCTTCTATCAAGGCCCAAAAGTACCTGATTTCCTAAACCGGCAACAAAGTAAAATTAATCTACTTTAAAAGAAAATTACCCAAAATTTAAATTTATACAAACTGAGTTTTATCCAGTGATGCGATTCTTAATCTGTTTGTATGGTAAAATACTAGTGATGAGTTCCAAGGAAGTAATGCAAAAGATGTCAAAGATGATGATGGCGAAGGCATGGCCGAACCATCCTCAACTCCAAATAATTCTGCACATATCATTCCACCAAATCCACTTGAAGGGATGACGGGCCCAATAACTCGTTTGAGAAAGAAAAGGATGCAAGAAGCCTTGAACATTTTGATTCTTGAGCTCTATTCAAAAGTGGATCCAAAGGCTACCTCAATTCATGCCAAATATTACAACATATTGCAAGTCTTGGATCTTGATCCAAATGGTGTGGGAAGTACTTTTTTATGAAAATTCTAGAAATGAACATTTCCTCCGACATGCCCATGTCGCCTGAGGAAGGTTGGGCAGAATAGAACTTTTCCTCCGACATGCCCATGTCGCCTGAAGAAGGTTGAAAGTCGCATTTATAAGCTAAATTTATGGACGAATTTCAACAGCATTTAGGTGATATTTTCAAGTTGTTTTCTGCATTTTTTTTAGTATTTAGAATATTAGAATTAAGTGCAAGAGTCTTCTAGGTCAAAGAGCTTTTCTAGGTCAAAGAGCTTTTCTTAGTCAACGAGAAGTGTTAATGCTAGTCTTGACTAGAAGATTTAGAATTGCTCCTTTAATCCTTTTGTAATTTCCAACCTTGGTCCCTCTTGAAACTCTATAAATAGGGGCCTTGGTTAACTATTAGAATTCAAGATTTGATATTATAAACTTTAAGGAATTTTCCTTTCTTTGTTAGTTTCTTAGTGAGCTAGTTTTAGTCTTGCAAGTATGCTTGCAAAACTTATTTGGCTTATCAACTAAAACTCTTCCTTTTAGTTGTGGCGCCTTCTACTCTTCTTTTCTAATTCATTTCATAATCCAAAGGTGTTAGGTTTATCCTAGTGTTGTTGGATTTGAAAATTAGAGAGTTGGGAATAGTAATTTCAAAACTACCATTCATGTGAATTCGTACCTTGGATTCACATCAATTTGGTATCAGAGCGCAGTTTTCTTGATTTGATCATATCATTTTTTTTTAACTATCTTCATCTTATTATTATCATATTTGTCTTGTTTCTATTTGAAGGTTCAAGTTTTGCAAAAAAAAAAAAAAAAAAGAAAAGAAAAGATTTTTGTCAGAAAAAAGAAAGAAAGAAAGAGTACGTAAAAAAAAAAAAAAAAAGAAAGTATCTTTCTAGCTTCTTAAATTAATATTTCAGGAATTTGTGATTCCAAGTGTGGGAAAAGTTTTGAGGAAAAGGTATCATCATTGTTTTCTTTCTACTCTTATAATTTCTTTCTAAATTTTCTTCTTGTTTCTTTTACCTAATCATTGCATACTATCCTTTCTTTGACCTCTATACTTTCTTTGTTGCCAAGTAAAGTCTTTGAGTAGCATCTTGTAAGGGTTTAACGATTCTCACAAGAACTTGCAAGAGGAAAAGAGTGGTAAAATCTGAGTGCAACTTACCCCTACTAGATTAGCCTTAAACACGAGTGAAAATTTCTTTCCATTTGGGTTCAAACATATTAGAGAAAGGGGAAAAGGGGTGCGAGGTACTTTTATCTTTTGTTGTTCTAATGGCAGATCCAACCGGTGAAACACCTGAACAAAAAGCATGGAGGGCACCACAAGACTATTGGAACAAATCATTGATAGGGTCACCACCCAAATGGACCAACTAGAACTTGCTTTTCAGCAAAGAGAAGAAAGGCAAGGAAGTCAACAAGATGACGAGGAAGATGATAGGAGGTCCGAGGAAGAAATGTCTGAAGTATCCCGAGGGAATGGGAGGAGAAGGAATGGATTTGGAGTTGATAGCAACCTTAATGGTCTCAAAATGAAGATTCCTAAATTTGATGGAAAAGGAGATCCCGAGGCATATTTTGATTGGGAAATGAAGGTGGAAAAGATCTTTTCTATCCACAATTATTCAGAAGAAAAGAAGGTAAAAATTGCTTCCCTTGAATTTCACGGTTATGCACTAACATGGTGGGATTGATTGATTGTTTCTAGAAGAAGGAATAGAGAGAGGCCAATTGCAACTTGGGAAGACATGAAGGTTGTTTTGAGGAAACATTTCATTCCCCCTCATTACTATAGAGATCTTTACAACAAGTTGCATAGTATCACTCAAGGAGCAAAGACCGTGGCAGAATATTACCAAGAGATGGATTTAGCAATGACAAGAGCAAGCATTGAGGAAGATCCCGAACCTACTATGGCACGATTTTTGGGTGGTTTAAGAAGAGACATGGCCGATGTTGTTGAATTACAACATTACTTGGATTTGCAAGAAATGATGCATGTAGCAGAAAAGGTGGAAAGGCAATTGAAAAGAAAGAGTGGTTCAAGTAAGTTTCTTTCTAACCAATCATCTTGGAAAAACAATAATGGAAACAAAAGGGATTTTGGTAAAAAGAAAGATGAACCAAAGAAGCATGATTTTAAAACGTTTGAAAAGGGCGAATCAAGTAAAAGTTCTTCTTCTACTTCTAAACTCACTTGTTTTAAGTGTTTGGGAAAGGGCCATATAGCTTCCCAATGTCCTAACTCTAGGACTATGGTAATGCGAGAAGATGGTTCTTGTTTGAGCCAAAGTGAAGGAGAAGAAAATGAGGAGGATCCGGATGTTGAAGATGAAGGTGAACAATTTGAAACAAGTGGTGATGAGGTTTTGGTCACTTTGAGAGTATTGAATACTCAAGTTGGATCTTATGATGAACAGCAAAGGAGTCTTTCGCACAAGATGCAAAGTACAAGATAAGGTATGCATGCTCATCATTGATAGTGCGAGTTGTACTAATTGTGTTAGCTCTTATCTTGTAGACAAATTGGGTCTATCCATGACTGCTCATCCCAATCCTTACCGTTTGAAATGGCTCAATGATAGTGGGCAGCTAAGGGTGAATCGGCAAGCAAAGGTAAAATTTTCAATTGGGAAACATGAGGATGGAGTTTTGTGTGATGTAGTACCAATGCAAGCTGGCCATATTCTTCTTGGCCGACCATGGGAGTTTGATCATAATGCTAATCATGAGGGAAAGTCTAACAAGTATCATATTGTTCATAATCGTAAAGCTTTTACTCTTGTTCCACTTTCTCCTCAACATGTGCACAAAGAACAAATGAGAATGAGATAGAAAAGGCTAAAAGAGGAGAGTGAGTTGAAAAAGTCAAAAGAGTGTGAAAAAGCAAGAGATGTGAGTGCTAAAAGCAAAGTGAGTGAAGAAAAAGCAAGAGATGGAAAGGCAAAAAGCAAAGTGAGTGAGAGGGAAAAACCAAAGGCAAGTGAAACAAAAGGTGCCTTCTTTGCGAGCATGAGAGATGTAGATAGAGCTCTCAAATCTCACAAGCCAATTTTTATACTCTTGTTCCATGAAAAATGTCTTGTTCTTGATGAGCTTCCTAAATGCCTTTAGAAATTGTGGCTGTTTTGAATGAATTTGCAGATGTGCTACCAGAGGAAGTTCCTAAGGGATTACCTCCAATTCGAGGAATTGAGCATCAAATCGACTTTCTACCCGGAGCTTCCATTCCAAATAGGCCAGCCTATCATGCAAATCCGGAAGAAACAAAAGAACTTCAAAGGCAAGTTGAAGAATTGCTAAGCATGGGATATATTCGTGAGTCTCTTAGCCCTTGTGCTATTCCTGTCATTTTAGTTCCAAAAAAATATGGTACTTGGCGTATGTGCATTGATTGTAGGGCTGTGAACAAAATCACCATTAAGTATCGTCACCCCATTCCAAGATTAGATGATATGCTCGATGAATTGTTTGGTGCAAAATTTTTCACAAAAATTGATTTGAAATCTGGTTATCATCAAATAAGAATCAAAGAGGGTGATGAATGGAAAACGGCTTTCAAAACAAAATTTGGTCTTTATGAGTGGCTTGTTATGCCTTTTGGTTTAACTAATGTCCCTAGTACATTTATGAGGCTAATGAATCATGTTTTGAGACGTTTCATTGGAAAGTTTGTAGTTGTCTATTTTGATGATATCTTGATCTATAGTAAGAACATAGGAGAACATGTTGAACATCTTAAGCTTGTTCTTACTACTTTGCGTAAAGAAAAATTGTTTGCAAATTTGAAAAATTGTACTTTTTGTGTTGAAGAAGTTGTTTTTCTTGGCTATGTTGTGAGTTCTAATGGTTTGAGAGTTGATGAAGCAAAGGTGGCAGCAATTCTTGATTGGCCAATTCCCACAAATGTGACTGAGGTGAGATCTTTCGATGGACTTGCAAGTTTTTATAGGAGATTTGTCAAAGATTTCTCAACAAAAGCAGCTCCACTAAATGAGTTGGAATTGGAATAGGTGCTGTATTGCTTCAAGGAGGCCGCCCCATTGCCTACTTTAGTGAGAAGTTGAATGGAGCAACATTGAACTACCCAACATATGACAAAGAGCTCTATGCAGTGGTGAGAGCATTGGAAACTTGGTAGCACTACCTTATGCCGAGAGAGTTTGTGATTCACACCAATCATGAATCCATCAAGTATCTCAAAGGACAAAAGAATTTGCACAAGAGGCATGCAAAATGGATCTCATTCATTGAAACTTTCCCATATGTGGTAAAGTACAAAAAAGGATCAAGTGAGTTTGGATGGCAAGAAGAAAGCTGAAACCGTGAAGAAATTGCATGAGCAAGCTCATGCAAACATTGAGAAGAAAAATGAGCAATATGCAAAGAATGCAAATAAAGGCCGTAAGAAAATTGTGTTTGAACCCGGTGATTGGGTTTGGGTATGAGGAAAGAGAGGTTTCCAGCCTCAAGGAGAACTAAGTTACACCCCCGTGATCCAATGGATTCGAGGACGAATCCTTTTCAAGGGAGAGGGGATGATGAGTTCCAAGGAAGTAATGCTAAAGATGTCAAAGATGATGATGGCGAAGGCATGGCCGAACCACTCTCAACTCCAAATAATTCTGCACATATCATTCCACCAAATCTACTTGAAGGGATGACGGGCCCAATGACTCGTTTGAGAAAGAAAATGATGCAAGAAGCCTTGAACATTTTGATTCTTGAGGTCTATTCAAAAGCGGATCCAAAGGCTACCTCAATTCATGCCAAATATTACAACATATTGCAAGTCTTAGATCTTGATCCAAATAGTGTGGGAAGTACTTTTTTATGAAGATTCCAGAAGTGAACATTTCCTCTGACATGGCCATGTCGCTTGAAGAAGGTTGAAAGTCGCATTTATAAGCTGAATTTATGGACGAATTTCAACAGCATTTGGGTGATATTTTCAAGTTGTTTTTTGCATTTTTTTTTTAGTATTTAGAATATTAGAATTAAGTGCAAGAGTCTTCTAGGTCAAAGAGCGCTTCTAGGTCAAAGAGCTTTTCTTGGTCAAAGAGAAGTGTTAATGCTAGTCTCTAGAAGATTTAGAATTGCTCCTTTAATCCTTTTGTAATTTCCAACCTTGGTTCCTCTTGAAACTCTATAAATAGGGGCCTTGGTTAACTATTAGAATTCAAGATTTGATGTTATAAACTTTAAGGAATTTTCCTTTCTTTGCTAGTTTCTTAGTGAGCTAGTTTTAGTCTTGCAAGTATGCTTGCAAAACTTATTTGGCTTATCAACTAAAACTCTTCCTTTTAGTTGTGGCGCCTTCTACTCTTCTTTTCTAATTCATTTCATAATCCAAAGGTGTTAGGTTTATCCTAGTGTTGTTGGGTTTGAAAATTAGAGGGGTTGGGAATAGTAATTTTAAAACTACCATTTTATGATTCAAAGGTGATAGGTTTCATCCTATTGTTGTTGGGTCTATTTTGGTTTGGGTTGTTTTTGCTTGGAAGATTTCAAGACATCTTTCAATATAGTGTGATTCAAAGGTGTTGAGTTCATTAATACTCAATATTGTTGAATCCACTTGAGCTAGTTGTTTTGCTCAAAAGATCAATCGAGGACGATTCTACGATTCATGTGAATTCGTACCTTGGATTCACATCAACTAGTTACTGTTTTACTTGTACTAATTGCAGGTGAAATGTGGATAGAATAAAGACTGTAGAAAATCACACTTCGGACTTAGTATTTGGAGCAGAGTTTAGGAAGTGACAAGTTAGCTGAAGGACACGGTAATCACAAAGTCCAGTGAAATCCAGCATTTGTTGAAAGTGAGCTGAAGACATCCAATTCACAACACCGTTCACTGGATGTGACAAAGACCAAGTGGAGTTAGTGTTGAAGTGAAGCAGTATGTGCCAAGAGAGATCACAGCTTGCGGACGACAGTGTTCCTAGATGGTTACAACATGACGACCATCAAACGCCAGTGTCAAGTGAACGTGAGAATATGACTACCAAAAACTGCAGCGTTTGAAGAAGTCTAGTCCACCCGACCAATGCATGATGACTGAGATAGAACACTTCATGGTGACACTCAGCTAAAACCAATGTTTTCTGTGTCCGACAACCATCACCGGCACGGGCAGCGGGCAGATACCGGAAGGACATATAGTACGCCAACACAAGCTGAGGGCAGGACCAAATGAGGCAAATAGTACAACATCACAAGCTATGATTATGCCTGATGAGACAAGAGTTCATTGGCACGAGAGAAACATGCTGAAGAAGGATGATTGATACAGTGTTGCAGGTCACTTTAATGGCCTCTGAATAGTGCATGTTGCTTTTAGGCTATGTGTCAGTTACTGTCCCCTGAAAATACCAGCTTGCTAGCCTTGGCCCTAAAGCAAAGCTGAAATTCCCAAAATAGCCATCTTACATTTTCTTCGTTAGATTTTCTCTATAAATAGCAGTAGTATGCTCCGAACCGAACAAGAAAGAAACAGTAGGGAGTGAAGATCTTTAGAGTAGGAGTTCAGAGTTTTTTCCTTGTACTTCGTTACTTGGGTTGTTTTATCCGAAACTTATTTTTATTTCTCTTTATTCAGATTTCCTTTTCATTTGAGTGTTACTAAAAACCGATGAGGTTCTAAGTATCTTGTGAGGATTTTCACTACTCTAATGAGTTAGAGGCAAGGTGAAAGCGCCTGCTACAAGATGTGCACTAAGACGGATTGAACAAGTGCAAACCACATGCTTATGCCTTAAGTCTAGCACACTGCATTTAGAACGATGTATGACTGTTTCCTCTACTGGCTGATTTGTGGACTATGCTGCTATAAAATCTGCCAAGCACATCTTGTAGTTGAACTTTCATCGATTTCATTTATGGAGAGTGTTGTGGTTTAGGTTCTCTAGTTCGGTAAACGGTATTGAGTATGGAGTGAGGTGTTGAAGATTTCAGTCAGAATCATGGTTATCTCATGCCATTAAGGGGCTATGGTGAAGCAGGATTAGAATGCTTGTAGGGAGATCTTAATTGATGATTCTTTAGCAACTATAGATCCTGTGAATCCCAGAGGGAAATAGAATTGGAATGCTTGTAGGAAAATCTTAATTGATACTACCTTACAACTATATGTTCTGTGGAACTCAGAGTGAACAAAATTGAAATGTTTGTAGGGAAATCTTACTTGATAATACCTTAGCAACTATAGATTTTGATTCACTCAAGTCCTGGTGTGAGCTTGTCATGGTGGAGAGGTCAGTCCCTTATTGGTAGGACTGTGCTAGGTGAGAGTTTGGAGTAAACAAGGACTACATGGTTAGGTGGTAGGGTGACCATAGAGTAAGTGACATAGGTGTTACTTCAAGTGACCCGATCCTGAATATTCTGCAGTTCATTATTTTCGGTCCTGACTGTTAAGGAGTTTTAACCTCTCTTGTCAACATGAACCATCTCTGGAGCCTCTAATCTCGAGTGATCCTCCCTCTATTACTCCCAATCCCGAGTTCCTGTCATGGGTTCAAAAAGACCAGCTTCTTTTCTCTTGGATTCTATCTTCCATATCTGAGACTATCTACCCGTGTCTTCAAGGTATCATCAATTCTGCCGATGCCTGGTGTGCGTTAGCACAAAGTTATGGAGCTATGTCTCATGCTCAGCAAACCCAACTTCTTCTAGAACTCTATAATATTACTAAAGATGACCTCTCCATCTCTGCATTCCTCCATAAAGCAAATTCTATCTCTGACTCTCTAGAATTTGCTGGGCATATCATTTTCCTGGCTGATTTCAATGCGATTATTTATCATAAACTTGGGGCTAACTATAATGGTCTAATTGGGGCTCTTTAACAAAGGTCGAAACCACCTTTTTTCCCAGATCTTTTGTGATGTGAATCCAAGGTACGAATTCACGTGAATGTACAATCGTCATCGATTGATCTTTTGAGCAAAACAACTAGCTCAAGTGGATTCAACAATATTGAGTATTAATGAACTCAACACCTTTGAATCACACTATATTGAAAGATGTCTTGAAATCTTCCAAGCAAAAACAACCCAAACCAAAATAGACCCAACAACAATAGGATGAAATCTATCATCTTTGAATCATAAAATGGTAGTTTTGAAATTACTATTCACAACCCCTCTAATTTTCAACCCAGCAACACTAGGATAAACCTAACACCTTTGGATTATGAAATGAATTAGAAAAGAAGAGTAGAAGGTGCCACAACTAAAAGGAAGAGTTTTAGTTGATAAGCCAAATAAGTTTTGCAGCTTGCAAGACTAAAACTAGCTCACTAAGAAACTAGCAAAGAAAGGAAAATTCCTTAAAGTTTATAACATCAAATCTTGCCTTCTAATAGTTAACCAAGGCCCCTATTTATAGAGTTTCAAGAGGGACCAAGGCTGAAAATTACAAAAGGATTAAAATAGCAATTCTAAATTTTCTAGTCAAGACTAGCATTAACACTTCTCTTTGACCAAGAAAAGCTCTTTGACCTAGAAGACTCTTGCACTTAATTCTAATATTTTAAATAAAAAAAACTTCAAATTATCCCCAAAATGCAGCTGAAATTCGTCCATAATTCTGCCCAATAAATGTGATCTTCAAACTTCCACATTTAAACCTTTCTATAGTCTTCAAACTTCCAACCACTTTGCTGAATCTTTGACCAACTTAAATGTAGGTTTTTTGGCCTCCAAAAGACTTCAAAATTTCGTGCAAATGGTGTTGGATTGGAACCCTAAAGAACCTTCAAGGATTAACTCCAATTTGCTGAAATTTGGGCTTGCACCCTTTCGGGCTTCGAGCTGAAAATTGGCTGCACCAATTGGGCTGATTTATTCACTTGAAAAGTAGTCCAAAACACTTATTTTGAACCATTTGGATCAAGATCCAAAGCTTGCAAAATGTTGTAATATTTGGGCTGAATTGAGGTAGCCGTTGGATCCTCTTTTGAATGGACTTCAATAATCAAAATGTTCAGGGCTTCTTGCATCCTCTTCTTTCTCAAACGAGTCATTGGGCCCATCATCCCTTCAAGTTGATTTGGTGGAATGATTTGTGCAGAATTATTTGGAGTTGAGGGTGGTTCGGCCATGCCTTCGCCATCATCATCTTTAGTATTACTTCCTTGGAACTCATCATCCCCTCTCCCTTGAGAAGGATTCGTCCTCAAATCCATTGGATCTACATCAAAATCAAAAGGAGATAGGTCAGAAATATAAAAAAGTAGCACTTATACCATAGTCTCCAGGAAGATCAAGCTTGTAAGCATTATCATTGACTCGTGCCAAAACTTTAAATGGCCCATCACCACGGGGGTGTAACTTAGTTCTCCTTGAGGCTGGAAAACCTCTCTTTCCTCATGTGTACCCAAACCCAATCACTGGGTTCAAACACATTTTCTTACGGCCTTTATTTGCATTCTTTGCATATTGCTCATTTTGCTTCTCAATATTTGCACGAGCTTGCTCATGCAATTTCTTCACGGTTTCAGCTTTCTTCTTGCCATCCAAACTCACTTGATCCTGTAAAGGTAAAGGAGATAAGTCTAAAGGAGTTAGAGGATTAAAGCCATAAACCAACTCAAAAGGAGAAAAATTAGTAGAAGTGTGTAGTGTGCGATTGTATGCAAATTCAGCAATTGGCAAACACTCCTCCCAACTTTTCAAATTCTTTTTAATTATGGCCCTTAACAAAACACCCAAAGTCCTATTTGTTACTTCCGTTTGGCCATCTGTTTGTGGGTGACTTGTGGTTGAAAACAAAAGTTTTGTTCCCAATTTTCCCCAAAGAGTTTTCCAGAAATAACTCAAAAACTTTACATCCCTATCGGACACAATAGTCCTAGGAACACCATGTAGACGAACAATTTCTTTGAAGAAGAGATCAGCCACATGTTTTGCATTGTCGGCTTTCTTACAAGCAATAAAGTGAGCCAATTTGGAGAATCTGTCAACAACAACAAAAATAGAGTCCATGCCTCTTTGAGGTCTTTTTTGTACTTTACCACAAATGGGAAAGTTTCAATGAATGAGATCCATTTTCCATGCCTCTTGTGCAAATTCTTTTGCCTTTTGAGATACTTGATGGATTCATGATCGGTATGAATCACAAACTCTCTCGGCATAAGGTATTGCTGCCAAGTTTCCAATGCTCTCACCACTGCATAGAGCTCTTTGTCATATGTTGGGTAGTTCAATGTTGCTCCATTCAACTTCTCACTAAAGTAGGCAATGGGGCGGCCTCCTTGAAGCAACACAACACCTATTCCAATTCCTGAAGCATCACATTCAACTTCTAAAGTGTTAGAAAAATTAGGCAAAGCTAAAACAGGAGCATTAGTCAAATCATGCTTCAATTGATCAAATGCCTTTTGTTGAGAATCTCCCCACTCAAATTTAACATTTTTCTTTACCAACTCATTTAGTGGAGCTGCTTTTGTTGAGAAATCTTTGACAAATCTCCTATAAAAACTTGCAAGTTCATGGAAAGATATCATCTCAGTCACATTTGTGGGAATTGGCCAATCAAGAATTGCTGCCACCTTCGCTTCATCAACTCTCAAACCATTAGAACTCATAACATAGCCAAGAAAAACAACTTCTTCAACACAAAAAGTACACTTTTCAAATTTGCAAACAATTTTTCTTTACGTAAAGTAGTAAGAACAAGCTTAAGATGTTCAACATGTTCTCCTATGTTCTTACTATAGATCAAGATATCATCAAAATAGACAACTACAAACTTTCCAATGAAACGTCTCAAAACATGATTCATTAGCCTCATAAATGTACTAGGGGCATTAGTTAAACCAAAAGGCATAACAAGGGCTAAGAGACTCACGAATATATCCCATGCTTAGCAATTCTTCAACTTGCCTTTGAAGTTCTTTTGTTTCTTCCGGATTTGCACGATAGGCTGGTCTATTTGGAATGGAAGTTCCGGGTAGAAAGTCGATTTTATGCTCAATTCCTCGAATTGGAGGTAACCCCTTAGGCACTTCCTCTGGTAGCACATCTGCAAATTCATTCAAAATAGCCACAATTTCTAAAGGCAAATTGTTAGGAATCTCATCAAGAACAAGACATTCTTCATGGAACAAGAGCATAAAAATTGGCTTGTGAGAATTGAGGGCTCTATCTACATCTCTCATGCTCGCAAAGAAGGCACCTTTTGTCTCACTTGCCTTTGGTTTTTCCCTCTCACTCACTTTGCTTTTTGCCTTTCCATCTCTTGCTTTTTCTTCACTCACTTTGTTTTTAGCACTCACATCTCTTGCTTTTTCACACTCTTTTGGCTTTTTCAACTCACTCTCATCTTTTAGCCTTTTCTCTCTCATTCTCATTTGTTCTTTGTGCACCTGTTGAGGAGAAAGTGGCACAAGAGTAAAAGCTTTACGATTATGAACAATATGATACTTGTTAGACTTCCCCTCATGATTAGCATCATGATCAAACTCCCATAGTCGGCCAAGAAGAATATGGCCAGCTTGCATTGGTACTACATCACACAAAACTTCATCCTCATATTTCCCAATTGAAAATTTTACCTTTGCTTGCCGATTCACCCTTAGCTCTCCACTATCACTGAGCCATTGCAAACGGTAAGGATTGGGATGAGCAGTCATGGATTGACCCAATTTATCTACAAGATAAGAGCTAACACAATTAGTACAACTCCCACTATCAATGATGAGCATGCATACCTTATCTTGTACTTTGCATCTTGTGTGAAAGATAGTACTCATTTGCTTTTCATCATAAGATCCAACTTGAGTATTCAATACTCTCAAAGTGACCAAAGCCTCATCACCTTTGCTTGCCGATTCACCCTTAGCTCTCCACTATCATTGAGTCATTGCAAACGGTAAGGATTGGGATGAGCAGTCATGGATAAACCCAATTTATCTACAAGATAAGAGCTAACACAATTAGTACAACTCCCACTATCAATGATGAGCATGCATACCTTATCTTGTACTTTGCATCTTGTGTGAAAGATAGTACTCGTTTACTTTTCATCATAAGATCCAACTTGAGTATTCAATACTCTCAAAGTGACCAAAACCTCATCACCACTAGTTTCAAATTGTTCACCTTCATCTTCAACATTCGGATCCTCCTCATTTTCTTCTCCTTCACTTTGGCTCAAACAAGAACCATCTTCTTGCATTACCATAGTCCTAGAGTTAGGACATTGGGAAGCTATATGGCCCTTTCCCATACACTTAAAACAAGTGAGTTTAGAAGTAGAAGAACTTTTACTTGATTCACCCTTTTCAAACCGTTTAAAATCATGCTTCTTTTGTTCATCTTTCTTTTTACCAAAATCCCTTTTGTTTCCATTATTGTTTTTCTAAGAGGATTGGTTAGAAAGAAACTTACTTGAACCACTCTTTCTTTTCAATTGCCTTTCCACCTTTTCTGCCACATGCATCATTTCTTCCAAATCCAAGTAATGTTGTAATTCAACAACATCGGCAATGTCTCTTCTTAAACCACCCAAAAACCGTGCCATAGTAGCTTCGGGATCTTCCTCAATGCTTGCTCTTGTCATTGCTAAATCCATCTCTTGGTAATATTCTGCCACGGTCTTTGCTCCTTGAGTGATACTATGCAACTTGTTGTAAAGATCTCTATAGTAATTAGGGGGAATGAAACGTTTCCTCAAAACAGCCTTCATGTCTTCCCAAGTTGCAATTGGCCTCTCTCTATTCCTTCTTCTAGAAACAATCAATCGATCCTACCATGTTAGTGCATAACCATGAAATTCAAGGGAAACAATTTTTACCTTCTTTTTTTCCGAATAATTGTGGATAGAAAAGATTTTTTCCACCTTCATTTCCCAATCAAAATATGCCTCGGGTCTCCTTTTCCATCAAATTCAGGAATCTTCATTTTGAGACCATTAGGGTTGCTATCAACTCCAAATCCATTCCTTCTCCTCTCATTCCCTCGGGATACTTCAAACATTTCTTCCTCGGACCTCCTATCATCTTCCTCGTCGTCTTGTTGACTTCCTTGCCTTTCTTCTCTTTGCTGAAAAGCAAGTTCTAGTTGGTCCATTCGGGTGGTGACCCTATCAATGATTTGTTCCAATCGCCTTGTGGTGTGTTCCCTCCATGCTTTTTGTTCAGGTGTTTCACCGATTGGATCTGCCATTAGAACAAAAAAAGATAAAAGTACCTCGCACCCCTTTTCCCCTTTCCGTAATATGTCTCAACCCAAATGAAAAGAAATTTTCACTCGTGTTTAAGGCCGATCTATTAGGGGTAAGTTGCACTCAGATTTTACCACTCTTTTCCTCCTGCAAGTTCTTGTGAGAATCGTTAAACCCTTACAAGATGCTACTGAAAGATCTTACTTGGCAACAAAGAAAGCATAGAGGTCAAAGAAAGGATAGTATGCAATGATTAGGTAAAAGAAACAAGAATAAGATTTAGAAAGAAATTATAAGAGTAGAAAGAAAACAATGATGATACCTTTTTCTCAAAACTTTTCCCACACTTGGAATCACAAATCCCTGCAATATTAATTTAAGAAGCTAGAAAGATACTTTCTTCTCTCTCTCTTTTTTTTTTTTTTTTAACGTACTCTTTCTTCTTCTCTTTTTTTTTTTTTTTTTTTACAATCTTTTTTTTTTCATTTTTCTTCTTGCAAACTTGAACCTTCAAATAGAAACAAGACAAATATGATAATAATAAGATGCAAGATAGATAGATAAAAAAATGATATGATCAAATCAAGGAAACTGTGCTCTAAAACCAAACTGATGTGAATTCAAGGTACGAATTCACGTAATCGTCCTCGATTGATCTTTTAAGCAAAACAACTAGCTCAAGTGGGTTCAACAATATCTAATGAACTCAACACCTTTGAATCACACTATATTGAAAGATGTCTTGAAATCTTCCAAGCAAAAACAACCCAAACCAAAATAGACCCAACAACAATAGGATGAAACCTATCACCTTTGAATCATAAAATGGTAGTTTTGAAATTACTATTCCCATCCCCTCTAATTTTCAAACCCAGCAACACTAGGATAAACCTAACACCTTTGGATTATGAAATGAATTATAAAAGAAGAGTAGAAGGCGCCACAACTAAAAGGAATTTGTTTTAGTTGATAAGCCAAATAAGTTTTGCAAGCATACTTGCAAGACTAAAACTAGCTCACTAAGAAACTAGCAAAGAAAGGAAAATTCCTTAAAGTTTATAATATCAAATCTTGCCTTCTAATAGTTAATCAAGGCCCCTATTTATAGAGTTTCAAGAGGGACCAAGGTTGAAAATTACAAAAGGATTAAAATAGCAATTCTAAATCTTCTAGTCAAGACTAGCATTAACACTTCTCTTTGACCAAGAAAAGCTCTTTGACCTAGACTCTTGCACTTAATTCTAATATTGTAAATAAAAAAAACTTCAAATTATCCCCAAAATGCAGCTGAAATTCATCCATAATTCTGCCCAATAAATGTGATCTTCAAACTTCCACATTTAAACCTTTATATAGTCTTTAAACTTCCAACCACTTTGCTGAATCTTTAACCAACTTAAATGTAGGTTTTTTGGCCTCCAAAAGACTTCAAAATTTCGTGCAAATGGTGTTGAATTGGAACCCTAAAGAACCTTCAAGGATTAACTCCAATTTACTGAAATTTGGGCTTGCACCCTTTCGGGTTTCGAGCTGAAAATTGGCTGCACCAATTGGGCTGATTTATTCACTTGAAAAGTAGTCCAAAACACTTATTTAGAACCATTTGGATCAAGATCCAAAGCTTGCAAAATGTTGTAATATTTGGGCTGAATTGAGGTAGCTGTTGGATCCTCTTTTGAATGGACTTCAATAATCAAAATGTTTAGGGCTTCTTGCATCCTTTTCTTTCTCAAACGAGTCATTGGGCCCATCATCCCTTCAAGTGGATTTGGTGGAATGATATGTGCAGAATTATTTGGAGTTGAGGGTGGTTCGGCCATGCCTTCGCCATCATTGAACTCATCATTTTGGGTCCGTTGATTTTCTATGAATTATTGCTTAAATCACAGCAGCCCCATTCGTGTTTAGTAAACATTGTGCAGGCTTCCTCGTCCCCGTCACCTCATCATTTTGGTCAGGGACATCAACAAGGAAGGGGTGCCCCACGTGGTAATTTTAGGGGAAGGGGGCGTGGAGGACGTCGTGGCTATCCCTCTCAAAATTCGGCCTTAGCTAGTGCCTGCCAACTCTGCGGTTATACTAATCACTCTGCTCTCAATCGTCGTTATCGTTTTGATCTAACACTACCACATCCAACTTTGATTCCCTCTCTCCATCCTGGAATTTTGCCAACTCATCAGTGGTGTGCTCAAATTAGAACACTAATAAAACCCACTTTAGGATCGCTAATCCTGCCGTGTAATAGAATAAGGTATTGTATTCACAGGGAAAACTGAACATTTGTGTATCTGATTAAATTAGAACATACAACAGTTTGGCAGTTAAAAGTCTCTGCTTTGATCAATTAAAAACAACTGAATGCGAAAAGATAAATTGATGAAATTTTGGGATGCTGATTTAACCGCTTGCACCCTCAGCTAGTATTTATCATACATTGGTTTCCCACTTTCCCTTCAGACTTTAGGCTGTTTTACCGATAAGATTCAATCTCAAACATCACAACAAAGGAAACCGCCAGCAAGATAGTAAGCTTATGAAAAAGATTCAATCTCCAAATAGGAAATCGTCAACAAAATACTAAACTTATTAACAAGATTCAATCTCCAATAGTGTAACAAAGAAACCACCAACAAATAGGTAAACCCAAATCAACCAAAGAAAGAAATACACCAATATATAACAAATCAAAGGAATTCAGATACACTACACTCAGAGCATACATAAAACACAAATCAGCTGGCTCACCCTCACACAAGGCCTGTCACACCTATAATCGGCAAAAGCCCTCACCAAGCTGAAAAAGAGAACTACGAAACTGGTCAAATTGAGTGGAGATGCACCCGATTCCACCTAGAGTGGATAGATCCTGGGTTAAATCACCATGAACCGCTTAGAACCGCATGGTTCTAAACTGAATCGCCATCTCCTGGAGAAAACCCTAACCGAAGATAAGATAGCTATCGGCTTCAACAAGAGAAAACACGATGCAAAAATTGCCTTCAAGACTTGTCCTTACACTATATATACTATTACAGCATTCTAGGGTTGCAAATAGTTAAATTCAGCAGTACATGAACGTCCAGGTTGACTCAAAGAGTTCAGCAGTTGACCTGCTTGCCTGTCTTCATCATTCCAGCAATTTATGACCCTATTTGTGGTGGAAAAGTGATAAAATCTAACCTGAGCTTGCATTTCCCATGAAATACATTATAAACTTGTAAAATACACAAGAGTGATCAAACTCTAACAAAATGTAATGAAATTCAGTGAAAAAAGTCATGAACATTGATGTAACTTAGGGTTACATCACTCAGGCTCACCTAATCACTCCAGGTGCAGGTCATAACACCTCCGTGTGGCACCTAGATTATATTGCAAGCCATCATGCAATACCGGATCTTGCCTCTCTCAGTCTTACTGACTCTTATCAAGGTCACGATGGCCTACTAGTTGGCAATGGTAATTCTCTACCAATTTCACATATTGGTAAATCCATCATCCATTCTCCTTTTCGTGATTTAGTTTTACGTAAGTTTTTTATGTGTCCCATCTCTAACAAAACCATTGCTCTCTGTCCAAAAATTTTGCAAGAACAATCATTGCTATTTCTTGTTTGCCGATATGACTTTTGTTATGTGAAGGATCGGACCACCAAGAAAATTCTTCTCCGGGGCTATGCTGATTTGGGGCTCTATACCTTGAATTTGAACCCGTCTTCCTCCTCCAAATCCATCTCCTGTGGCTCTCACTATCTCCCTTGACAAATGGCATGCACGTTTGGGACATTTAAATTACAGGTCTCTCCATTCTCTTCTTCATCAATTTCAGCTTCCTTTGTTCACTCACCACTCGTTCCATCGAGACCTGTGAAGCACGTTGCTTGGGCAAACTACATTGTATCACTCTTTCCCTACCAATAATCAAAGCACTTGTCCTCTCGAGTTGATTCATTCCAATGTTTGAGGCCCTGCACTTGTCCTATCTATGCAAGATTTCGATAATTTGTACTCTTCATTGATGATTTTTCATCTTTTACATGGATCTTTCCTCTTAAAAATAAAATTATTGTGTTTTCCACTTTTTGTAATTTTAAAGTACTTATTGAACATCAATTTGATGCCAAAATTAAAAGTGTTCAATCGGATTGGGGGGGTAAATTTTGTCCACTATCTCAATTTTTAAAAATTCATGGCAATATTCATCGTCTTACATGCCGCAAACCCATGAACAAAATAGAACAACTGAAAGAAAAATATGGCATATTGTTGATATGGGTCTTGCTCTTCTAGCTCATTCTGCTCATCCCTTCAAGTTTTGGGATCTCGCATTTGAAACTGCTACTTTTCTCATCAATCGAGTTCCATCTGCCTCTATAAAATTTTCCATTCCATTTACCCTCTTGTTTCACAAATCTCTGGATTATTTATTTTTAAAAATTTTTGGGTGTGCAGTCTATCCACTGCTTCATCCATACAACAAGCATAAGTTTGCTTTTTGTTCGAAATAGTCTGTTTTCATAGGTTATTCTTCTGCCCACCAAGGTTACCGTTGTCTCGATCCATCCTCAGGCCGGATATACTTTGCCCAACATATTCGCTTTGATGAGGCTATTTTTCCATTCAAACTACATTGCCCTAAGTTACCACCAGTAACTTCTTCTTTCTCTCATTCTATTTGGTTTAAATTTCAACCACTACACGGTTCCCTCACTCCTTCTACTTCCTCTATGCCTAGCTGCCCGATCCTATCCAAATCTCACTCATCTCCCCCATCTACTTTCAATTCATCATCCGATCAACTATCTGCTTATCAATCTTTATCCACTCCTCCGGTTGATAAGCCTCCCGCCCCTATCCCTTTTCAACTGTCCTCTCTTAATCCTACTCCTTCTCCAATTCAATCTCCTAATCCTTATCAATCTCTACCTTCCTCTCCTCTTCCTTCAACACATCTCCCTTTATCCTCATCCACTGAATTTCCTCCCCTGCCTTCCCCCGCTTCTTCTTCACCACAACCAATATCTACTCCTGTCCGAACGCATCACATGAAATTGTGTGATACCACTTTAGCCAAAAATAAAATTTTGCACCTAGCCATGTCCTCAATCCTCCCCTCTACTCTGACCTTTTTCTCCCAAGCCAAAAATTCCCCTCATTGGAAATAAGCTATGAAAAGTGAGATTTGTTGGAGTTTAATACATAAGCTATGCTTGTATTGTACATTTTCCCAGTTAATATATCGATTTATGTTTTGCTTGTATCTTGTTGTGCATGATTTGTCCATTTATATTATGTAAGTAGATGATGAGGTGTCTTGTGTGACACAGTAGATCTCATCGTTGGTTGAAAGACATAATATATAAATGAGGTTCGTAACCGAAACAACTTTGGACAAACTGTTGGTTTAGGTTATTATGTGATTCGGATAATTGGTTTGTCTAAACTAATTGAATCATATGGATATGCCCAGGGCGTATTGAACTTGACTATTAGGAATGATTTGTCTTGTACCGATTTAATAGACAAATAGTTCTTGGTATTCTATCTCTTAATCCCTAGACTCGAGCGAGCATGAGGATTAGACATAGTGTACTTTGATCTGCCAATGGGTGAGGTCTATTGTGGCCAATAATCTCGGTGGGTTGGGTGCGCGTGTTTAGTTACTTGGTGTGCTGTGTTTGTCGAAAGGAAACCATGTACCGGTGCGTCCGGGGTGATGGTGCTCCCGAGATGAGCTCATTATGTTTATTATACTAAACCCAGCTGGTGGACTTATGTCCGGTATAGTAAAAAGTTCGAGTGGTTCTAGTCTCAGAATTAAAGAAGTTAATTAATTAATTTATCAGTAAATTAATAAATTAACGAGCACTATATCTTTGATGTGGAGAGATTATGAATAAATTAATTAAGTTGTTCCGGAAGCAATGTGGTGTAGGATGGTAGTGCCAAAATTAATCCGTTAGTGGTACGATTAATTTTGTAATGGATTAATTGAATAGGTAGAATTAATTAATTGATTAATTATTCCTAATGGTTAATTAAGTAATTAACAAAGTGGAATTAATTAATTAATTAAGTCTTCAGTTTCAATTGGAATTAAAAATCCTAGAGATTAGAAAATCTAGTAGGATTTGGTTTATCCTATTAGATTGGTTACCTAATTGGATTTGGAAACTGATTAATTACCTAAACCCATTAGGAAGACCAATCCTATACCAACTTGGGGTCTCTCTTGTAACTCTATATATAGACAAAGGATTAGCTATTTCACATATACAATTCATAAGTTTTCAAGACACGAAAACTAAAGAGATAAAATTATAGAGAGAGAATTAAAACTCAAGCTCTCGAAGTCGGGTTTTCTCTCTCCTTGGTCGACAGTTCGAATTCCTAGGTGGCGGTTGCTTGGATTATTTTCTCGACGGCGTCGTTTGGAATTTCTGGGTGGTGGCTGCAGTAGCTGGTTTATTCCGGCAGGCAGATTATGGTGATTAGCTGATCAAATTGCTGGTTAGATTGCTGGCCACACAGCATACAAGAAAAGTCTTGAGGCATACAAGAGAATCACCTAAGTACACGCTTCAAAGGTATAATTCTTATGTTTTCGCTTAATTAAGAATTTTTGTTGCGTGGTAAATCGAATAAGTGCAAACCCAGATCCTGCGCAATGTTATTTCAAGCAAAGGTTGGAATAGCAATTGTGCTAGAGTCTAGGTCTGGCCAGAGATTACGATTCTGGAATGCATAGCACGAAAGTGAGTTTCTGGCTAGGCCCGGGCAGATAATCTTTTAAGATTGATACCCTTCTTCAAAACTAAACATAGTCTTTAGTGCCGCCACCTCCCCATGTTAATGTCTATAGAAATAGGTGGTTATATAAACTTAAAACTCAATGCTCAGTTGGTGGCGAAAGGGTTTACTCAAATGCATGGTTTGGATTGTTTTGACACGTTCAATCCTGTGGTAAAATCTGTCACCATTAGGACTGTCCTTACACTTGCTCTATCCTATGACTGGCCCCTACAACAATTGGATGTGAGCAATGCTTTCCTAAATGGTGTTTTTCAAGAAGATGCCTACATGGTTCAACCTTAAGGATTGGTTGATCCCTCTCAACCTCACCATGTTTGTAAGCTAAATAAATCACTCTACGGCCTCAAGCAGGCTCCCCGGGAGTGGTTTTCTTGTCTCGCCACTTTTCTGTAGTCTCTGGTTTTTTGCTCCTCCAGGTGTGATTCCTCTATTTTTATTTATCACACTCGTCATGGCACTTGCTATTTGCTCGTATATGTAGATGACATAATCCTTACGGCAAGCTCTCCCCATTTTATTTCAAGCATAATTTCTGCAATTTGGTGATGAGTTTGCAATCAGAGACTTGGGCGATCTCTCTTTTTTCCTTGGTATTGAGACACTACGGTATCAAGATGGCTTATTGCTCACTCAAAGAAAATATATTCAGGATTTGTTGAGTTATACTGGAATGCTTTCATGCAAACTGTGCCCCACTCCTATGACTTCAGGAATCACTCTTAAAAAATCCGATGGGGTCCCTTTGAATCAAGTTGAGGCCACCAATATTGTCAAATCTACGTTAAATTACAGTATGTCACACTCACAAGGTTGAACATTGCTTTTGTTGTTAATAAACTGTGTCAGTTCATGATTAACTGCACACAGCTCATCTTCAGGCTCTTAAACACATAGTGCGTTATCTAAAAGGTACTTCTACTCAAGGCCTTGTGCTCTAACCCGCACCTCTTACCTTTGTCCAGGCGTTTTATGATGCTGATTGGGCAGGTTTTCCTGATGACTGAAGGTCTACTTATGGGTTTATCATCTATCTAGGCTATAATCTATTGGCTTGGTAATCCCGCAAACAATCTACTGTTGCTCGGTCTTCCACAGAATCTGAATTCCGATCTATAGCTAATGTGTGCATTGAACTTCGGTGGCTCACCACTCTCTTGACTAAACTAGGTGTTTCTCTACCTCATCCTCCATGTATATGGTGTGACAACAGCGGAGCAATTTTTCTATCCACTAATCCGGTGTTTCACCCACGAACAAGACATGTTGAGGTGGACTTCCATTTTATTCAGCAACTGATTCAACAAAACTTGGTCACAGTTTCTCACATCATCATCAAGGATCAATTGGCTGATGTTCTTTCAAAATCATTGCCTAAGTTGCCTTTCCTCTGGATTATAGACAAGCTTTGTGATTGAAGGAAAACTGAACAAGCCCGGGCTAAATCGAAAACCTCACTTTCGTGCTATGCATTCCAGAATCGGAAGCTTTCGACCAAGCTCAGGCTCAAATTAGTTTACCCATGAACGGATCTAGGCTTATACTTATTTAATTTATTAATCGGAACACAAAAAATTAAATCTTTAATTAAAGCAGAATTTAAAGATTATACCTTTCGTAGCGAAGTCCCTCGCTTAAAGAAAACCCAATCTTTAGCGCAAATTCCACAAGAAATCCGAAGAATTCTCCAATACAAACTCCGAGATAGTGTGGCTATCGTCTACGGAGTTACCCACGGCAATACGATTGAAAACCCAAGAAACTTGCTTCTCAAGAAACTCAAAATAAATCTGCCCAGAATTTTTTTCTGAAAATTAAAGCTGCCCAGAATTTTTTTATCAAAATTGAAGCTGCCCAGAATTTTTTTTCTCAAATTGAAGCTGCCCAGAGCATAAAACAAAGGCCGCCAGTTTCCTGCTTCTTCGATCGGACCGTCCACTGTGTGATCTGCCAAGGTCCAGCCGCGATCTGCACAGCAGTCCTCCCGGATCACCGACCAAAAAGGAAGAGATCAACAAGAGGAAACTGCCGGATCAGCACCCGAGACCTATAGCAGCTAGCCGGCGAAAAAAACTGGTGCAGAAATCTGCACCGAGGAAAAATTCAGCGGGTGAAAAACCCGCAGCAAGGAAACCGGCTGCCTTTTCAAAAATCTGATCAAGCTCTCTTAAAATCGAGTGGGCTGAGTTCCTTGTCGAAAAAGAAAGTTATCTTGGTCGACTTCGAGAGAAAACTTGACGAGGAAGACACGTTCTCTCTCTAGACCAAACTTTCTCTTTCTAGCCTAAACTTGGCTGCCAAGTTTCTTAGGTTATGTGCTGCCCAATATGTTGTATTTATAGGAGCTTCTAAGGAGACCTAATGGGCTCTCGAGTTAGGACTTAAAATTTGACTTTCGTTGACCGCTAAGTCTTCCCGACTAATCAACTCCAATCGACCCATTTAAATTAATTTATTTAATTCACTTTGTTAATTTAATTTAATCGAACCCTTAGAATTAATTAATTCAAAATAGAATTAATTTCTAAATTCACTTCGTCGATCAAATAATAATTAAACCCTTCGGATTAATTAATTTACGCATAATCGGTCGTACCACAAACGGACCAATTATGGAACTACCGCTCGAAAATGACTTTACATCGCGCCATTATTATTTCTTCTATCTCCCCACCTTAAAGATCTAGTGCTCGTCGATTTATCAATTTACTGACAAATTAATTCACCGACTTCTTGGTTTCCGAGATTAGTACCACTCGACCTTTTATTATACCGAACATAAAGTTCACTGGCCAGGTTTAGTATAATAACCTTACGAGCTCATCTCGGGAGCACCATCAACCCGGCGAACTGGTACATGGATTCCTTGGACTAGCAACGACACGCAAGAAGCTAAACACCGCATACCCAACTTACCGAGGTATTGGCCTCAATTGACCTCACTCTTTGGCAAATCAAAGCACACGATATCCAACCCTCACGCCAGTCCCAATCTCGGGATTGAGAGACGGAATACTAGGACCGAATTGACTACGCCGATCAGTACAAGTCAATTCTACCCAAACTGGTCGTGCTTAATATGCCCCGGGCATATCTGTGTGATTTAAACTAGTCTAGATAAACCAATTTCCAAACCACACAATAACCTATACCGATAGTATGTTCCGACTATCTCGGTTACGAGCATACTTTTTATATATCAATACTTTAACCAATAACGGTATCTACTGTGTTTGTCGACACCCCGTTATCTAGTTCTATGATATAAAAGAACAGATTTATACTGAAATAAAATGATATGTCATCTGTGGATATTAGTTTTTGATACAAAGCTATAGCTTTTCTGTATTCAAAACTAACAATCTCCCACTAATACTCAAAGCTATGCTAAGAAGTACAAAAAACTGTCCAACCCGCTATTACACTGCTGTCATAATGAAATCTACAGAACACCTTTAAGCTCACTCACATGGCTCTCTCAAGAATCTGACTCCCATGCCCTCCACATGCCTCTCAAAGACCTTTGGGGTCAATGGCTTGGTGAAAGGATCTGCAAGGTTGTCCTCTGAAGCTATCTTGGCCACGATCACGTCTCCCCTCTTTACGATCTCTCGTATCAGGTGGTACTTGCGCTCTATGTGTTTACTCGCCTTATGGGCTCGTGGTTCCCTTGAGTTAGCAACTGCACCATTGTTATCACAATATACTGTGATAGACCTAGGCAACTCTGGAACCACATCTAAGTCCATCAGGAAGCTCCTGAGCCATACAGCCTCTTTCGCTGCCTTTGAAGCGGCAACGTACTCGGCCTCCATGGTAGAGTCCGCCACGCATTTCTGCTTGACACTCTTCCATACTATGGCTCCACCTCCTAGAGTAAACACAAACCCAGAGGTAGACTTACTCTTGTCCAAATCTCCTTGAAAGTCCGAATCTGTGTAACCCAATGGTACAAGCTCCTGCGCTCTATAAACTAGGACATAATCTCTCGTCCTGCGCAAGTACTTGAGAATGCATTTTACTGCCTCCCAGTGAGTCTTCCCAGGGTTACTCTGATATCTGCTAACCATGCCAACGGCAAAGCAAATATCAGGCCTCGTGCACAACATAGCATACATGAGGCTACCCACTGCAGAAGCATAGGGTTCTATCTCCTCAGCAGTCTTAGGACACTGCTCCTTAGACAAATGCACTCCATGCCTGAAAGGTAGTGAACCATTCTTGGAGTTCTGCATGTTAAAACGGGCCAGAATCGTGTCTATGTAGGATGCCTGAGAGAGAGTCAGAGAACGTCTCCTACGATCTCGAATAATCTTGATCCCAAGGATATGTCCAGCCTCTCCCAAATCCTTCATATCGAACTGCTTGGACAACCATGCATTTACGTCTGACAACATCTTCTTACTGTTGCCAATAAGAAGAATGTCATCTACATAAAGTACGAGGAACACCACTATATCACCATCACGCCTGCTATAAACACACTGCTCATCCGGAGACTGAGTGAATCCATAGGACTGGATAACCTCATCAAAACGAATGTTCCAAGATCTGGATGCTTGCTTAAGTCCATAAATGGACCTCCTAAGCCTGCATACCTTGTGCTCTTGGCCCTTAACAATGAAGCCCTCTGGTTGCTGCATAAAGATGGTCTCCTCAAGACTTCCATTAAGGAAAGCTGTCTTGACGTCCATCTGCCAAATCTCATAGTCCATATGAGCAGCTATGGCCAAGAGAATCCGGATCGACTTAAGCATAGCTACCGGGGAAAAAGTCTCCTCATAATCGATCCCTTCTTTCTGAGTATACCCCTTCGCCACAAGCCTAGCCTTGAAGGTCTCAACCCTCCCGTCAGATCCTCTCTTTCGCTTATAGACCCATTTGCACCCAATAAGCCTAAACCCATCAGGAAGGTCTACCAGCTCCCAGACTTGATTTGAGTCCATAGAACCCATCTCAGCAATCATCGCTCTCTGCCAAGAATCTGCATCTTTATCCTGGAGAGCCTCATTGTAGTTAACTGGGTCTGGTTCATGAGCACCAGGGATAAAGTCCGAAGACTCACCCAATCCCATGTACCTCTCGGGCTGTCTCACAGCCCTCCCACTATGACGAGGCGCAGCCTGTGTAAGAGCATCATCTGTGATAGTGTGTGCAGTCTCTTGTGGTGTGTCTTCCTGTACGTGTGCATCTGGAATAGTGGACTGACTTCTAAGCTCTTCCAATACTACCTTGCTGCTTGACTTGTGATCTAAAATATAGTCCTCCTCAAGAAATCTGGCATTGGTGCTGACCACCACCTTCTGATCCTGAGGACTATAAAATAAACCACCTCTCATTCCTTTGGGGTAGCCTATAAACAACATAACCTTGGATCTCGCCTCTAACTTGCCTGCATCTGCCTCGAGCACATGTGCTGGACAACCCCAAATCCTGAGATGTCTCAGACTAGGCTTTCGCCCACTCCACAACTCTACTGGGGTCGTAGGCACAGACTTAGATGGCACAAGGTTGATGATAAAACATGCTGTATCCAAGGCATAACCCCAAAACGAGGTAGGCAACTCACTGTAACTCATCATAGATCTAACCATCTCCATAAGAGTCCTGTTCCTCCTCTCTGCTATACCATTCTGCTGGGGTGTGCCAGGTGCAGACAACTACTGGGTCTGAATACCCTCCTCTGACAAATAGGTCCTAAATTCACTAGAGAGGTATTCGCCACCGCGATCAGACCGCAGTGACTTGATACTCTTACCCAGATGGTTCTCCACCTCTGCCTTGAATTCTCTGAACTTGCCAAAGCATTCAGACTTGTGGCGCATCAGGTATATGTAATATCTAGAGTAATCATCCGTGAAAGTCATGAAATACTCATAACCACCTCTAGCCTGAACTGACATAGGCCCACACACGTCAGAATGAATAAGCTCTAAAACCTCCTTGGCCCTATACCCCTTCGCCTTAAAAGGCCTCTTGGTCATTTTACCCTCCAAGCAGGACTCACAGGTCGAATAGTTGTCAATATCTAGTAAGTCCAAAGACCCACTCTTGACCAACCTTTGAATCCTACTAAGGTTGATATGACCTAGTCTCAGGTGCCAAAGATAAGTCTGATTCAAAGGGGAAGATTTCTTTCTCTTATTATGATTCGGTGATGAGTTACTAGTTTCTGTGTTTTGCATAACTGGGGAGTAAGTCTTGATTAAAAACAAATTGTCAACCAATGAACATATAAGTTTCTGGCATTTTCTAATAAAAACCGAACCGTCAGAAAATACACACTTATAACCATCCAAAACAAGTTTCGAAACCGAAAGCAAGTTCTTTCGAAAACTAGGTACATAAAGACAATCCTTTAAATATAAAATAGAGTCTGAAAAATAAAGACTAATAACTCCCATTGCAGCCACAGAAACTCTGGTAGTATCCCCAAGGTAGACCTGCAACTCTCCCTCTCTAAGCAGCCGGGACACTTGGAACCCCTGCAAAGAATTACAAACGTGATCAGTGGCTCCCGAATCCACACACCAAGTATCCGTGGGAATCGCCGCTAAACACGTCTCAGTGACTAAGGAGAATTTACACACACCTCGAGGCTTTGGGCAGTCCTTCTTCTAATGTCCCGCTTTGCCACATCTGAAGCATTTGCCTCTTGACTTCTGCTTCTTGGCAATGCCTGCCTTGGGTCGATGACTGGCTCCTGCTTTCTGGCCTCTCTTCCTCTTTTGCTTCCTGGCTTTGGGCCCAGCAGAGGAACCTGAGGGACCAACAGTAGCCAAGGCTTGCTTCTTCTCAGCGAAGAGGCTCTCAGCAGACACCAATGCAGTCATGAGCTCAGAAAGTGAATATGAGAGATTCCCCATATTATAGTTCAATCAAAATTGCTCAAAACTGGGAGGCAAGCTCTGAAGGATGATTTCGACCTGGGTTTCCCCATCAATATCACCTCCCAATACCTCGATCTCATTGATGCAACCAATCATCTCCAGCACGCGATCTCTCACTGAAGTGCCCTCAGCCATCCTGGCATTCATGAGTTTCCTCATAGCTGACTGTCTGGCTGCCCTGCCCTGATGTCCAAACATCTCCCTGAGGTTGAGCATCATATCGTAGGCTGAGGTCATCAACTGATGCTGGTGCTGCAGTACAATTGACATGGAAGCCAAGATGCAGCACCTGGTCATCTCATCAGCTTTCTGCCACCTCGTATATGGCTCTCGCTGCTCAGGTGTGGCATCCTCACTGGGCTTAGGGGGGCACTCCTCAGTGAGCACGTACTTATAATCCTCAGCGGTTAGGACAATGTCCAGGTTACGTTTCCAATCAATGTAATTAGGACCGGTGAGTTTGTTTTGGTTCAGAATGACAGCTAGCGGGTTGAACGACATATCAACTGAAAATAATAAAAAAAAACAAGTCTCAGTATACTTTTTCGAAAATATTGAAAAATCCTCAGAAAAGAAATATAATCTTCTACCGATATCTCTCCCACCGGGATTAACGCAGGTCACGATGGGTGAATGTCTACGCCAACCCACATTCGTTCGAGAAGAACCGAAGTTCATTAATTTCATTATCTGACCAACGATCTTATGATCAATGAAATTAATAGTCGATAATTTTAGCCGTACACGTAGATAGCGTAACCTCGATGGGAGGGATACTATAAACAGTACACTAAGTGTATGCTATTACGTGACATCTAAGTTTGTCACTTAGGGTACTAATGCGCCTCGGATGGCGAGGGTGTCGCAACTTTTCCCAATTAAACGCACTATAGTCATCCCTTTAGAAATTCATTCCGGTGATATCTGTGATTGAAAACTCATCCGATAGGGAGGAAGGTCTAAGCCAGCATGCAAGTTTAACCACATCACCAATGAACCCGTAATGGAGGCCATGGGGCTATTAACCAACCCGCTCCCACTTAGATTTTTAATTAATTTCAATTCGCCCTGGTTTTCTTGGTTTTCTATCTCGGTTTTCTACGTAATTAGGAATCACCTAAAATTACGATAAACCAAAACCCGGGTTTTCTCAGTTTTCTACGTAATTAGGAATCACCCAAAATTACGATAAACCAAAACCCCACGTAATTAGGAATCACCCAAAAATACGATTAAACTAAAACCCGCGAATGTAATTAAGTTTGAGGATTTTTACGTTTTAACATGCAATATCTTAACTATGGATATTCGCACCCATAAAACCGTTGGAGTTTTAATATGCGAATAATCTACCTTAGTTAATTGCACATTACCTTTTTGAAAAACATTTGGTTTGGATGTCGTTCATGCAAAATAAAACGAAAATCACACAATCAACGAAAAATCATAAATACGGGAAATTAAATAAAATAAAATTTCCCGACTATTATGGCCTTCTCTACCGTTGATTCCTTGACGCCTCGGTGACACTTCCCGTCGTGTCGCTCCCACTCGTTATTTGGATTCCTCTCGATTCGCCCGGGTTTTCTCGGTTTACTCCGTAATTAGGAATCACCCAAAATTACGATAAACCAAAACCCGCGAATATAAGTTACCCAAAATAACATCTTCGTCATAGTACATAAATTCCTATATACAAAGGCGTTTTTCTAGGAATTTAAAGACGACATGATTAGATCAAATCCTACTACAAGATTTTTCTATTCCTACACGGCTTCCAGCTCATGGTTATTACTATTACAGAAATTTCCATTCAAAAATAAAACAAGCCCGGACATGTCCCGGGGTTTATGAATGAAAATTAAATTTCTACCATAATAGCCGGGAAACCAATAACCACCTGTTTATACATTTCGACAAAAATACTAATGCCAGAATAAAGCCGTGTAATAAATCAACAAGTATAAAACCGAAACCAACGCTCTGATACCAATTTGAAGGAAAACTGAACAAGCCCGGGCTAAATCGAAAACCTCACTTTCGTGCTATGCATTCCAGAATCGGAAGCTTTCGACCAAGCTCAGGCTCAAATTAGTTTACCCATGAACGGATCTAGGCTTATACTTATTTAATTTATTAATCGGGACACAAAAAATTAAATCTTTAATTAAAGCGGAATTTAAAGATTATACCTTTCGTAGCGAAGTCCCTCGCTTAAAGAAAACCCAATCTTAACGCAAATTCCACAAGAAATCCGAAGAATTCTCCAATACAAACTCCGAGATAGTGTGGGCTATCATCTACGGAGTTACCCACGGCAATACGATTGAAAACCCAAGAAACTTGCTTCTCAAGAAACTCAAAATAAATTTGCCCAGAATTTTTTTCTGAAAATTAAAGCTGCCCAGAATTTTTTTTTATCAAAATTGAAGCTGCCCAGAATTTTTTTTCTCAAATTGAAGCTGCCCAGAGCATAAAACAAAGGCCGCCAGTTTCCTGCTTCTTCGATCGGACCGTCGACTGTGTGATCTGCCAAGGTCCAGCCGCGATCTGCACAGCAGTCCTCCCGGATCACCGACCAAAAAGGTAGAGATCCACAAGAGGAAATTGCCGGATCAGCACCCCAGACCTGTAGCAGCTAGCCGGCGAAAAAAACTGGTGCAGAAATCTGCACCGAGGAAAAATTCAGCGGGTGAAAAACCCGCAGCAAGGAAACCGGCTTCCTTTTCAAAAATCTAATCAAGCTGCTCTTAAAATCGAGTGGGCTGAGTTCCTTGTCGAAGAAGAAAGTTATCTTGGTCGACTTCGAGAGAAAACTTGACGAGGAAGACACGTTCTCTCTCTAGACCAAACTTTCTCTTTCTAGCCTAAACTTGGCTGCCAAGTTTCTTAGGTTATGTGCTGCCCAATATGTTGTATTTATAGGAGCTTCTAAGGAGACCTAATGGGCTCTCGAGTTAGGCCTTAAAATTTGACTTTCGTTGACCGCTAAGTCTTCCCGACTAATCAACTCCAATCGACCCATTTAAATTAATTTATTTAATCCACTTTGTTAATTTAATTTAATCGAACCCTTAGAATTAATTAATTCAAAATAGAATTAATTTCTAAATTCACTTCGTCGATCAAATATTAATTAAACCCTTCGGATTAATTAATTTACCTTGTCGATTAGTCAAACGCATAATCGGTCGTACCACTAACGGACCAATTATGGACTACCGCTCGAAAATGACTTTACATCGCGCCATTATTATTTCTTCTATCTCCCCACATTAAAGATCTAGTGCTCGTCGATTTATCAATTTACTGACAAATTAATTCACCGACTTCTTGGTTTCCGAGATTAGTACCACTCGACCTTTTATTATACCGAACATAAAGTTCACTGGCCAGGTTTAGTATAATAACCTTACGAGCTCATCTCGGGAGCACCATCAACCCGGCGAACTGGTACATGGATTCCTTGGACTAGCAACGACACGCAAGAAGCTAAACACCGCATACCCAACTTACCGAGGTATTGGCCTCAATTGACCTCACTCTTTGGCAAATCAAAGCACACGATATCCAACCCTCACGCCCGTCCCAATCTCGGGATTGAGAGACGGAATACTAGGACCAAATTGACTACGCCGATCAGTACAAGTCAATTCTATCCAAACTGGTCGTGCTCAATATGCCCCGGGCATATCTGTATGATTTAAACTAGTCTAGATAAACCAATTTCCAAACCACACAATAACCTATACCGATAGTATGTTCAGACTATCTCGGTTACGAGCATACTTTTTATATATCAATACTTTAACCAATAACGGTATCTACTGTGTCTGTCGACACCCCGTTATCTAGTTCTATGATATAAAGGAACAGATTTATACTGAAACAAAATGATATGTCATCTGTGGATATTAGTTTTTGATACAAGCCATAGCTTTTCTGTATTCAAAACTAACAGTGATGTGCTCATGTCGTTGTATAATTTTTAGGCGAACACTCAAAATAAAATTTATATAAAACAAAACTAAAATACCAAAACTATAATACCTAAGGTTTCGTTTTCATACGATAGTTGTCTTGAATAAAGGTCATGTGTGAAGGAATTAGTGGGTCTAGGCCAAATCAAAAATTTCACTTTCGTGCTATGCATTCCAGAATTGAAAATTTTCGATCAAGCCCAAACGCTAGTACAAGTTCCTTTGAACCCTATCTAGCTTATACTTGTTCGATTTACTTTGCCCATAAAAAATTGAATCTTTAAATTAAAGAGGAAGGATTAAAGATTCGACTTTTGGAGCGTGTCCCTCGAAGAAATCAATTGAGAAAGATAAAAGCTTTCATCTTTGAAGCTAAAGATTCCACCTTTGAAGCTTGTCCCTTAGGAAATCTCTCAAATGTCTCAAAGATAAATTCGGAAGTTGTGTGGGCTATCTACTGGATTGATCCGTCAAAGCCTGTGAAGACCAACCAAGAAACTCACCAGAAAACTCAAAGATATCTGCCCAGAAAAAACCCAGAATTCTTACCAGCTGGAAATTCTAGATCGCGAGACAACCTCGAGCTGTCGCGATGAACTCCGGGAAAAATTGATCGCTGTAAAAACTTGGACCTCGCCGGAAAACTTGAACTCCATGCTGGAAAACTGAGTTTGCCGAGGAGCCCACTCCGAAAAGAATTTCCAAGATCCGATCTTGAGTCTTCAAGAGAGAGATCCAAAGCCGACTTCGAGTGGGTCTTGATTTTACTATTTCTTCAAGTCTCTCTCTAGGCCTTTTTCTCTCTAGAGGCAAGAATCTTGTCTTCTAAGTTTCTTAAGTCTTCAAGGCACTAACTTATCAATTTATAGGAGCTTCAAGGGAGACCTAGTGATGGGAATCAAGCTAGTTCGTGTGTGGACGAAAAGGTCATCAACTCAAGTGAAGCTCAGAAAGCTAAAGCCCAGCAAGACAAATCCATTCCACCAAGTCCAATTCAAGATATAGTTGGGCCTCTCACAAGGCTAAGGAAGCAAAAGATGGAAGAGGCTTTGTCCAAGTTAGCTACAAAATCATTAGAAGAAGCTCAGTCCAACTACACCTCATTCAAGCCCAAGCTCTATAATCTTGTGGGAGTCTTGGACCAAGCTTCTAGCTAATGATTTATGGGCTGCGCTCCACACTCTTTCACAGCCCAAATGGAGTGCAACAAAACACAAGTGCTGATTCTTATGTTCTACCCAACCCGAGAGCAAGTTTTGGGTGCAAGTCCAATTCCATTAGATGTTTTTTCGTCCCATATCAGTTTAGAATACTCAAGGAACATTCTACACACGTTTTTGGGGTCAATTAGAAGCATTGGATCAGCCTTGGTGGTCAAATTCATGAAGACTAGTTAATGAAGACTTTCCAAGTTCTCTAGGTGCATGAATCTTCACTTAAAGCCTTCAAAGCTTTTCATTTCGGTTCCAAGACTCAAGAAAGCAACTTTTCAGAATTCCAACATCATTGGAACATGTTCTCTTTTATGTGAAAAGGTGCAATGCTTCACATATCAAGAATTGAAGTTGGAAAGCCACCCGGGAAACCAAATGGTCACTAGTTTTCATCAAAAATAATTCTAAGTCTTTTATTTTCATTTTAGCTTAATAATTTCGTGGCTTTTGAATAGGAATCAGATTATTATTAGCATTTTAAGAGTCATAAGTCAATAAGTCAAGTTAGGGACTAGTTTTGCAAAACATTATAAGTCTAAGACTTTAGTTTGTAAATTACTATTATCATGTAAGGTTCTCCTTTTTGTTATAAAAGGAGCTAAGTATTATTCAATAAGAAGATTTTGGAGAGTTATAAACTTGTTAAGGAGTTTCCTTAAGTACTAGTCTTGAACTAGATTGGGTTTTGTAAGTTTTCCTTACATAACTAACAGCTTATCATTCAAATCTTCTTCCATTTGAATGTGGCGCTTTTAACTCTTCTACCTATTCCATTGTAATTCAAAGGTGTTAGATTTGATACATCTATCATTGTTGGGTTCACTAGATTAGATTGGGGGTTGGGATCATCACTTAATATTTTGTTGTGATTCAAAGGTTTTTGGTTTCTATACCATTGATTGTTGAATTTAACATTAGAAAGGTATTGTTCTCGGAAGAATTCTTTCATTCTTCGAGGATTGCTTGTTTGACGATTTATTGGAGGTGTTCTTCTCATTTCCAATATTCTCTAAACAAGAGGTCTTAGGGTTTGTGAGAAAGTTCAACAAGAAAACAATCTAAATTTGTTGAATCTATAATCGGATTCACATCAGGTGGTATCAGAGCTCAGCTTTCTTGTTGTTCATATCTTTATAAAAAAAAAAAAAAAAAAGGTTTGGTTCTTTGTTTCACAATCAAGTCTTCTTCTATTTTATTTTGTTCTTTTCTAAGCTTTGTTTCTTTTCTTACTTTAAAAGTGCCTTTTTTTTCTTCTATTTCTTTGTGGTTGTAAATTTGTGTTGAGGAACTTCCAAAGTTCAATTGGGGTTTGATTCTTGCACTAAGGAAAGAGTGGAAAAACACGAGTGCAACTTGTCCCTACTAAATCAGCCTTAAACACGAGTGAAAATTTTCTTTTCATTTGGGTTGAGACATAATAGGGAAAAGGGGAAAAGGGGTGTGAGGTATTTATAACTATTATTTGTTGTTTATCTTTTAATGGCAGATTCAACCGGTGAAACACCTGAACAAAAGGCATGGAGGGAACACACCACAAGACGACTTGATCAAATCCTTGAAAGGGTCATCACCCGAATGGACCAACTAGAACTTGTTTTTCAACAAAGAGAAGAGAGGCAGCTAGGAAGTCAACATGATGATGAGGAGGATGATAGGAGATCTGAGGAGACTTTAATACGAAGAGATAGAAATGATGAGGAATCAAATGTTTCACCAGTGAGGGCACGAAGGGGAAACCATAGAAGGGGACAAGACAACAATCTCATGGGACTTAAAATCAAAATCCCTGAACTTCATGGCAAAAGTGATCCCGAGGCATACTTGGAGTGGGAAACAAAAGTGGAGAAGATCTTTTCTATTCATGATTACTCTGAAGAAAAGAAGGTAAAAATTGCTTCTCTTGAGTTTCAATCTTATGCTCTAACATGGTGGGACAAGTTGTTATCTACTAGGAGAAGAAATCGGGAGAGGCCAATTGAGACTTGGGATGATATGAAGTCAATCATAAGGAAACGCTTTCTTCCTCCACATTTCTATAGGGATTTGTATAACAAATTGCAAGGAATCTCTCAAGGCTCAAAAACTGTGGCTGAATATTATCAAGAGATGAAAGTTTCAATGACAAGAGCCAACATCGAAGAAGATGAAGAGGCTACCATGGCTCAGTTTTTAGGTGGTCTTAAGAGAGAAATTGCTGATGTGGTTAAGTTGCAAAATTACATGGATTTGGAGGAAATGGTTCATGTAGCCGAAAAGGTAGAAAGGCAGCAAAAGAGAAGATATGGTTCGAACAAGTTTCCTTCTAAGAACCATTCATGGAACAAGAAGGATGATGAAAAAAAGATTCAAAGAAGTTTGAGCCAAAGAAATCTTTCTCCAAATGTGACACTAGTAAACCTTCTACTTCTTCTACTTCCAAACTAACATGTTTTCGTTGTTTGGGAAAAGGACATATTGCTTCTCAATGTCCAAATCAGAAAACCATGATGTTACTTGAAGATGGCACAATTCTTAGCCAAAGTGAGGGCGAAGATGATGAAAAGGACATTGAAGAAGTTGGAGAACAAATGGCTGAAGATAGTAGTGAGGAGGTGCTGGTCATAATCAGGACTTTGAATACACAAATTGGTGAACTGGATGATCAACGCAACAATATCTTCCACACTCGTTGTAGAGTTCAAGATAAGGTTTGTTTGTTAATCATTGATAGCGATAGTTGTACTAATGTTGCAAGTTCTCTTCTTGTAGAAAAGCTGGAACTACCTGTTATCAAGCATCCTAGTCCTTATAGGTTGCAATGGCTGAATGATCATGGAGAAGTAAGGGTCAATCGCCAAGTGAATGTCCCTTTTTCAATTGGCAAATATGAAGATGAAATTCTTTGTGATGTGGTTCCAATGGACGCTGGACACATCTTGTTGGGAAGACCTTGGGAGTACGATCATGATGCCAAGCATTTTGGAAAGACAAATCAGTACCAAATTGTTCACAAAAAGAAGTCTTACACTCTTGTACCTTTGACACCTCAACAGGTTCATAAAGAGCAAGTGAAAATGAGAGAAAAAAGGCATCAAGAGAAAAGTGAGAAAAAAAAGCCAAAAGAGTGTGAAAAAGCAAGAGATAGTGAGGAGAAAAGCAAAGGGAGTGAAAAAGAAAAAGCAAGGGATTGTGAGGACAAAAGCAAAGGGAGTGATAGTAAGAAAGATTCAAAGGCAAGTGAGAGAAAAAAAAAAGCCTTCTTTGCTAGCATGAGAGATGTAGAAAGAGCCCTCAAAGCAAAAGATCATTGCTTTATTCTCTTATTCAATGAATCCGCTATTGTTTCTAATGACTTACCTAGTGATTTGCCACTAGAAATTGTTGGTGTTTTGAATGAATTTTCAGATGTCATACCCGAAGAGCTACCAAAGGGATTACCACCAATTAGGGGGATAGAGCACCAAATTGATTTTGTGCCTGGATCACAAGTGCCAAATCGGACAGCATACAGGATGAATCCGGAGGAGACCAAGGAATTACAAAAACAAATTGATGAACTCTTGGAAAAAGGTAGTATTTGTGAGTCTTTGAGTCCTTGTGCCGTTCCATTCATTTTGGTTCCCAAAAAGGATGGAACTTGGCGCATGTGTGTAGATTGTAGGGCTGTTAACAAAATTACCATTAAGTATCGTCACCCTATTCCTAGATTAGATGACATGCTTGATGAATTGTTTGGTGCAAAGTTCTTCACTAAAATTGACTTAAAATCTGGTTATCACCAAATTAGAGTTAAGGAAGGTGATGAATGGAAAACAGCTTTCAAGACTAAATATGGACTCTATAAGTGGCTTGTTATGCCTTTTGGCTTAACAAACGCCCCTAGTACTTTTATGAGACTCATGAATCATGTGCTTAGATATTTCATTGGAAAATTTGTGGTTGTTTACTTTGACGACATTCTGATCTATAGCAAAAGTTTTGATGATCATGTTGAACATTTAAGACTTGTCATGGCTACACTTCGTGAAGAAAAATTGTATGCTAATCTTAAAAAGTGTGTCTTTTGTGTGGAACAAGTAACTTTTCTTGGGTTTGTGGTAAGTTCTGATGGGTTAAGTGTTGATGATGAAAAGATCAAGGCTATCAGGGAATGGCCTACTCCAACCAATGCAACCGAGGTGAGATCTTTTCATGGCCTTGCTAGTTTTTATAGGGTTTGTGCGTGATTTCTCTACTAAAGCAGCCCCCTTGAATGAACTAGTAAAGAAAACTGTGAAGTTTGAATGGGGTGAAAACCAACAAAAAGCTTTTGATCTTCTTAAGCATGAGTTGACTAACTCTCCTGTTTTAGCTTTACCTGATTTTTCTAAGGCTTTAGAGGTTGAGTGTGATGCTTCAGGGGTTGGAATAGGGGCTGTTCTTCTTCAAGGTGGTTGCCCAATTGCCTACTTTAGTGAGAAACTCAATGGGGCAGCCATGAATTACCCTACTTATGACAAGGAGCTCTATTCCATTGTGAGAGCATTGGAGACATGGCAACACTACCTCATGCCATGTGAATTTGTGGTACATACGGACCATGAATCCATAAAGTATCTCAAAGGACAGAAAAATTTGCACAAGCGACATGCCAAATGGATCTCTTTTATTGAAACTTTCCCTTACGTGGTCAAGTACAAAAAGGGTAAGGAAAATGTAGTGGCTGATGCACTATCTCGGAGGTACACTCTTATCACTACAATGCATGCTACTATCATGGGATTTGAATTCATTAAAGATTTGTATGAATCTGATGTTGATTTTTCAACCATTTTTGTTACATGTGAAAAAGGAGCATTTGAAAAGTTTTACCGATATGAGTGGTACTTGTTTAAAGGAAATCAGTTGTGTATTCCTATTTGCTCACTTAGGGAATTGCTTGTTAGAGAAGCTCATTGTGGAGGATTAATGGGGCATTTTGGGGTTCTCAAAACTTGTGACATTTTGAGTGAACACTTTTTCTGGCCTAGTATGAAAAAGGATGTGCAAAAGGTATGTGAAAGGTGTCTTGAATGTAAAAAGGCTAAATCCACTTCACTTCCCCATGGATTGTATACACCACTTCCTATTCCCAATGCACCTTAGATTGATGTATCGATGGATTTTGTGCTTGGTTTACCAAGGTCTCAGAGGGGGATGGATTCTATCTTTGTGGTAGTTGATAGGTTTTTCTAAGATGTCTCATTTCATTGCATGTAAAAAGACAGATAATGCTAGTCATGTGGCTGATATGTTTTTCAAAGAGATTGTTCGTCTTCATGGTATTCCAAGAACCATTGTTTCAGATAGAGATGTAAAATTTCTAAGTTACTTTTGGAAAACCTTGTGGGGTAAATTGGGGACTAAGCTTTTGTTTTCAACTTCAAGTCATCCTCAAACTGATGGTCAAACTGAGGTCACTAATAGGACCTTGGGAATGTTGTTGAGAGCATTAATCAAAAAGAATTTGAAGAGTTGGGAGGATTGTCTTCCAATAGCTGAGTTTGCTTATAGTCGTACTTTGCATTCTACTACTGGTTTCTCACCATTTGAGTTGGTTTATGGATTTAACCCTTTAACTCCCTTGGATTTGTCTCCATTACCAATTAAAGAACAGGTTAACTTAGATGGAGCTCAAAGGGCTGAGAAAGTGAAAAAGCTTCATGAGCAAGCTCGTGCCAATATTGAGAAAAAGACCAAGCAATATGCCAAGCAAGCTAATAAGGGGCGTAAACAAGTCATTTTTGAACCCGGGGATTGGGTTTGGATTCACATGCGCAATGAACGATTTCCAACTGCTAGGCGTTCAAAGCTACATCCACGGGGAGATGGACCATTTCAAGTGGTGTCTAGAATCAATGACAATGCCTACAAGCTTGACCTTCCCGAGGAGTATGGTATTAGTTCTTCATTCAATGTTTCTGACTTATCTCCTTTCGAATTTGATACAGGTACATTGGATTCGAGGACGAATTCGAGGACGAATCCTTTTCAAGGGGGAGGGAATGATGGGAATCAAGCTAGTTCGTATGTGGACGAAAAGGTCATCAACTCAAGTGAAGCTCAGAAAGCTAAAGCCCAGCAAGACAAATCCATTCCACCAAGTCCAATTCAAGATATAGTTGGGCCTCTCACAAGGCTAAGGAAGTAAAAGATGGAAGAGGCTTTGTCCAAGTTAGCTACAAAATCATTAGAAGAAGCTCAGTCCAACTACACCTCATTCAAGCCCAAGCTCTATAATCTTGTGGGAGTCTTGGACCAAGCTTCTAGCTAATGATTTATGGGCTGCGTTCCACACTCTTCACAGCCCAAATGGAGTGCAACAAAACACAAGTGCTGATTCTTATGTTCTACCCAACCCGAGAGCAAGTTTTGGGTGCAAGTCCAATTCCATTAGATGTTTTTTCGGCCCATATCAGTTCAGAATACTCAAGGAACATTCTAGTATGTTTCCACACGTTTTTGGGGTCAATTAGAAGCATTGGATCAGCCTTGGTGGTCAAATTCATAAAGACTAGTTAATGAAGACTTTCCAAGTTCTCTAGGTGCATGAATCTTAACTTAAAGCCTTCAAAGCTCTTCATTTCGGTTCCAAGACTTAAGAAAGCAACTTTTCAGAATTCCAACATCATTGGAACATGTTCTCTTTTATGTGAAAAGGTGCAATGCTTCACATATCAAGAATTGAAGTTGGAAAGCCACCTGGGAAACCAAATGGTCACTAGTTTTCATCAAAAATAATTCTAAGTCTTTTATTTTCATTTTAGCTTAATAATTTCGTGGCTTTTGAATAGGAATCAGATTATTATTAGTATTTTAAGAGTCATAAGTCAATAAGTCAAGTTAGGGACTAGTTTTGCAAAACATTATAAGTCTAAGACTTTAGTTTGTAAATTACTATTATCATGTAAGGTTCTCCTTTTTGTTATAAAAGGAGCTAAGTATTATTCAATAAGAAGATTTTGGAGAGTTATAAACTTGTTAAGGAGTTTCTTTAAGTACTAGTCTTGAACTAGATTGGGTTTTGTAAGTTTTCCTTACATAACTAACAGCTTATCATTCAAATCTTCTTCCATTTGAATGTGGCGCTTTTAACTCTTCTACCTATTCCATTGTAATTCAAAGGTGTTAGATTTGATACATCTATCATTGTTGGGTTCATTAGATTAGATTGGGGGTTGGGATCATCACTTAATATTTTGTTGTGATTCAAAGGTTTTTGGTTTCTATACCATTGATTGTTGAATTTAACATTAGAAAGGTATTGTTCTCGGAAGAATTCTTTCATTCTTCGAGGATTGCTTGTTTGACGATTTATTGGAGGTGTTCTTCTCATTGCCAATATTCTCTAAACAAGAGGTCTTAGGGTTTGTGAGAAAGTTCAACAAGAAAACGATCTAAATTTGTTGAATCTATAATCGGATTCACATCACCTAGTGTGCTTTTGAGTTGGGCCTTCAAGTTGGACTTTTAATTAATTTCCAAGTGTTTACTAGACTAATTAATTCCAATTGACCCAAGGATAATTAATTAAATAAATCCACTTTGTCAATTAATTCAACACATAATTAATCGTACCACTAACGGATTAATTATGGAACTACCGCTCAAAAGGAGATTGCTTCCGGGTACCACTTTAATTATTCTTTTATCTCCCCACGTCAAAGATATAGTGCTCGTCAATTTATTAATTTACTGATAAGTTAATTAATCGACTTCTTATCATTGGAGATTAGTACCACTCTACCTTATTACTATACCAGACATAAGTCCACCGGCCGGGTTTAGTACAATAATCCTTACGAGCTCATCTAGAGAGCACCATCACTCCGGATGCACAGGTACATGGTTTCCTTTAGACAAGCAATAGCACAATAAGAAATTTAACACGTATACCCAACCTATCGAGATTATAGGCCTCAAGTGGCCGCACTCTTTGGCAAATCAAAGTACACTATGTCTAATCCTTATGTCTGCTCTCGTATAGGGATTAAGAATAGAATACAAGGCTCAAATTAACTATGAAGATCATTACAAGTTAATTCAATAGTAAATCGGTCCTGCTCAATATACCCCGGGCACATCTGCATGATTCAATTAGTCTAGACAAACGAATCTCAGAATCATACAATAACATAAACCGATAGTATGTCCAAATTGTATCAGTTACGAGCATTATTTATATGTCATGGATTTAACCAATGATGAGATCTACTATGTCACACCAAACACCTCATCATCTAGTCATATGATATAAGTAGACAACATGTTAGGATATACTGAAACACAATTGATATATAACTGAGAAATAGTTTTTCATAGAAGCAAACATTTTAAGTATTGAAAACTAACAATCTACCACTAATATCAAAGTTGCGCTTTTAAGTATAAAAATTGGTTTAATGCATTTATTATACTGTCATACCAAATCTAGAGAACTCTCATGGCTCACTCAAGTATCTAACTCCCATTCCCTCTACGTGGGTCTCAAAGACTTTTGCAATCAATGCCTTTGTGAATGGAGATCTGCCAGGTTGTCTGTTGATGCTATCTTTGCCACGACCACGTCCCCTCTCTATACGATCTCTCGTATCAGGTGGTACTTGCACTCTATGTGCTTACTCACCTTGTGGGCTCGTGGTTCCCTCGAGTCAGCAACTGCATCATTGTTATCACAGTAAACTGTGATAGACCTGTTACTCATGAATCACATCTAAGTCCACTAGGAAGTTCTTAAGCCATACAACTTCTTTCGCTGCCTCTGATGTTGCAACGTATTCAACTTCCATTGTGGAGTCTGCCATGCTTTTCTGTTTGACACTTCGCCAAACTATGGCTCCACCTCCCAGAGTAAACAAAAACCCATATGTAACTTGCTCTTGTCCTTATCACCTTGGAAATCCGAATCTGTGTAACCCTTTGGAACTAGCTCTTGCACCTGATAGATCAAAAAACATGGTCTTTCGTTCTACGCAAATACTTGAGGATGCACTTGACAGCCTCCCAATGAGCTTTTCCAGGGTTACTCTGATATCTGCTAACTATGCCAACAACAAAGCAAATATTAGGCCTCTTACACAACATGGCACATACATGAGACTTCCAACTGCAGATGCATAAGGAACGGTCTTCATGGCATCTATCTATTCAACAGTCTTAGGAGACTGCTCCTCAGATAGATGCACTCCATGTCTGAAAGGTAGAAAACCTTTCTTGGAGTTCTGCATGTTAAAACGGGCCAGAATTGTGTCTATGTATGAAGCCTTAGAGAGTGTTAGTGAAAGTCTCCTACGATCTCGAATGATCTTGATCCCAAGGATATGTCCAGCTCTTCCAAATCTTTCACATCAAACTACTTAGACAACCATGCCTTTACGTATGACAATACCTTCTCATTGTTGTCAATAAGAAGAATATCATATTCGTAAAAGTACAAGAAACACCATCAAGTTTACATCACGCCTGTGATACACACACTTCTCATCCGGACACTGAGTAAATCCATAGGACTGAATTACTTCGTCAAAATGGATGTTCCAAGATCTGAATGCTTGCTTAAGTCAGTAGATGGACTTATTAAGCTTGCAAATCTTGTGCTCTTGGCCTTCTGCAATGAATCCCTCTGGTTGCTGCATGAAGATGATTTCTTCAAGACTTCCATTAAGGAATTGACATCCATCTGCCAAATCTCATAATCTAAATGTGCAGCTATAGCCAAGAGAATCCGGATCGACTTAAGCATAGCTACTGGGGAAAAGGTTTCCTCATAATTGATACCCTTTTTCTGATTATACCCTTTCGTCACAAGCCTAGCTTTGAAGGTTTCAACCTTCCCGCCTGATCCTCTTTTTCACTTGTAGACCCATTTGCACCCAATTGGTCTAAAACCATCAGGCAGGTCTACCAGCTCCCAGACTTGATTCGAGTCCATCAAACCCATCTCAGATACCATTGCCTTTTTTCCAAGAATCTGCATCTTTATCTTGGAGAGCCTCATTGTAGTTAACTGGATCTGGTTTGTGAGCACTAGGGACAAAATCTGCCCTCGTACCTCTCGGGTTGTCTCACAACCCTCTCACTACTACGAGGCGCAATCTCTGTAGTTGCATCATCTGTGATATCTTGTGCAGTATTCTGTGGTGTATGTACTTGTACTGATGCATCAGGAATACTGGACTTTCCCCTAGGCTCTTCTAGCACAATCTTATTATTTGGTTTGTGATCTAGAATATAGTAATTTTCTAAAAATCTGGCGTTAGTACTAACCACCACCTTCTGATCCTTAGGACTATAGAATAAACCACATTTTGTTCCTCTGGGATATCCTACAAATAACATTACTTATATTCTTGCATCTAACTAACTTACCTGCATCTGCCTTAAGCACATGTGCTGGACAACCCCAAATCTTGAGATGCCTGACACTAGGTTTTTGCCCAGACCATAACTCTACAGGGGTTGAAGGCACAGATTTAGATAGTACAAGATTCAGAATGTAAGCCGTCGTCTCTAAGGCACATCCCCAAAACAAAAAGGGCAACTCACTATAACTCATCATAAATCTTACAATTTTCATAAGAGTTCTGTTCCTCCTCTCTACTACACCATTATGCTGGGGTGTGCCAGGTGCAGATAATTGGGACTGAATACCCACTTCTGACAAGTAGCTCCTAAATTTGCTAGAGAGATACTCGCCACCACGATCTAATAGCAGTGTCTTGATACTTTTACCATGATGTTTCTCCACATTTGCCCGAAACTCTTTAAACTTGCCAAAGCATTCGAACTTGTGGCGCATTAAGTAAATGTACCCATACCTAGAGTAATCATCTGTGAATGTCACAAAATATTCAAAGCTACCTCTAGCCTGAATTGACATAGTCCACATAAGTCAGAGTGAACTAACTCTAAGACTTCTTTGGCCCTATACCCCTTTGCTTTAAAAGGCCTTTTGGATATTTTACCCTCCAAGAAAGATTCACAAGTTGGATAACTGCCAATCTCCAATGAACCAAAAGGCCAATCATTGACTAACCTCTGAATCCTATTAAGGTTTATATGACCTAGTCCAAGGTGCCAAAGATAAGTTTGATTCAATTCAGAAGGTTCTTTTCTCTTAGTATGGCTTAATGATGTGTCATTCATTTCAGTGTTTTGCACAACAGGGGAGTTAGTTTTTATCAAGAAAAGATTGTCTACCATTGAACCAGAACATATAAGTTTCTCATTCTTTCTAACAACAACAGAATTATCAGAAAAACAAACTTATAACCATCCAACAAGAGTTTAGAAACTGAAAGTAAATTTTTTCTAAAACTCGGAACATAAAGACAATTCTTCAAAACCATTACAACATTATTCTGGAAAATAAGTCTTGCTACTCCCACTGCTTTAATTGACACTTTGGTAATGTCCCCTAAGTAGACTTCCATCTCGCCATCTCTAAGCATCCGGGTTACTTGGAACCCCTGTAAAGAATTACAAACATGATCAGTGGTTCCTGAATCCACACACCAAGTATCTGTGGGAATCATCGCTAAACACGTCTCAGTAACTAAAGCGAAAATGGTCATACCTTTGAATTTTGGACAATCCGGCTTCTAATGTCCTGCCTTGCCACACTTGAAGTACTTCCCTTTCGATTTCTTCTTCTTGGCAATGTCTGGCTTAGACCCATGATTAGCAGTCTTCTGAGTCTTCTTTTCCTTTTTCCCAGCTTTGGGCCTGGAAAAAGATCCTGAAGCCCCAACTGTCACTAAAAATTACTTCTTCTCCTGAAAGAGGCCTTCAGCAGACACCAATGCATCTAAGAGCTCGAAAAGAGTATAGACTCGCTGATTCATATTGTAATTCAGCCGAAACTGCTCAAAGCTTTGAGATGAGTTCTGGGGTATGATAACACCCGGGATTCCCCGTCGATCTCACCTCCCAAAACCTCAATCTCATTGATGTTGCCAATCATGTCAAGTCGTGATCTCTCATAGGTGTACCCTCAGTCATTTTGCTAGTTATAAGCTTTCTCATAGCCACTTGTCTAGCTGCTCTGCCTTGGGGACCAAACATCTCCTTTACGTTTAGCATCATCTCAAAAGCTGAGGTCATCAACTGATGCTGGTGCTGCAGAGCATTTTACATAGAAGCCAAAATGTAGCACCGTGCCATCTCATCAGCTTTCTTCCACTTTTGATAGGCTTCCCTATCCTCAGGAGTTGATTGGTCATTAGGCATTTCTGGGTATTCCTCAGTAGCACGAACTTGTATTGCTCAGCCGTAAGGACAATGTCCAAATTGCGTTTCCAATCAATGTAATTTGGGCCAGTCAGTTTGTTCTCTTTTAGTATGACAATAATTGATTAAATGCCATATCAAAAGCTGAAAATAAATAAACAGAGAAGTTTTAGTATTTTATCTTTTTAGAAAATATTGACACCCTCAAAACAATATAATCAAATCCACCAACATCTCGTTAACCGGGATTCACGCAAGTCACGGTAGTGTAAATGTTTACGCTAGTCAACATTCGTTCGAGAATAACCAAGTTCATTAACTTCACTATCTGACCAAACGATCTATTGATCATTGAAATTAATAGTCAGTGATTTTAGCCGTACACATAAGTAGCGTAACTTTGTTGGGAGGTGTTAGTTTTGAATACAGAAAAGCTATGGGCTTGTATCAAAAACTAATATCCACAGATGACATATCATTTTGTTTCAGTATAAATTTGTTCCTTTATATCATAGAACTAGATAACGAGGTGTCGACAAACACAGTAGATACCGTTATTGGTTAAAGTATTGATATATAAAAAGTATGCTCGTAACCGAGATAGTCTGAACATACTATCGGTATAAGTTATTGTGTGGTTTGGAAATTGGTTTATCTAGACTAGTTTAAATCACACAGATATGCCCGGGGCATATTGAGCACGACCAGTTTGGATAGAATTGACTTATACTGATCGACGTAGTCAATTCGGTCCTAGTATTCCGTCTCTCAATCCCGAGATTGGGACGGGCGTGAGGGTTGGATATCGTGTGCTTTGATTTGCCAAAGAGTGAGGTCAATTGAGGCCAATACCTCGGTAAGTTGGGTATGCGGTGTTTAGATTCTTACGTGCTGTTGCTAGTCGGAGGAATCCACGCACCGGTTCGCCGGGTTGATGGTGCTCCCGAGATGAGCTCGTAAGGTTATTATACTAAACCCGACCGGTGAACTTTATGTTCGGTATAATAAAAGGACGAGTGGTACTAATCTCGGAAACCAAGAAGTCGGTGAATTAATTTGTCAGTAAATTGATAAATTGACGAGCACTAGATCCTTAATGTGGGGAGATAGAAGAAATAATAATGGCGCGATGTAAAGTCGTTTTCGAGCGGTAGTTCCATAATTGGTCCGTTAGTGGTACGACCGATTATGCATTTGACTAATCGACAAGGTAAATTAATTAATCTGAAGGGTTTAATTAATATTTAATCGACAAAGTGAATTTAGAAATTAATTCGATTTTGAATTAATAAATTCTAAGGGTTCGATTAAATTAAATTAACAAAGTGGATTAAATAAATTAATTTAAATGGGTCGATTGGAGTTGATTAGTCGGGAAGACTTAACGGTCAACGAAAGTCAAATTTAAAGGCCTAACTCGAGAGCCCATTAGGTCTCCTTAGAAGCTCCTTATAAATACAACTTATTGGGCAAGAAAACCCTAAGAAGAAACTTGGCAGCCAAGAATAGGCTAGAGTGAGAAAGTTTAGCTTAGAGAGAGAACATCTTCTTCCTCGTTGGAATTCTCTCTCGAAGTCAGCTAAGATAGCTTTCTCCTTCGGAAGATCAAATCTTTAACTTGCCCGGATTATTGTCTAAGAAATGGGCTGGTTGGATTTTCTTTAAAAACGTAGCAGGAATTTTTTTTCGTCTTTAAAAATCTGGTAGCGCTGCAAATTTATTTTTATGTCTTCAAAATTCCAGTAGCGCTGCAATGATTTTTTTACGTCTTCAAAAATTCAGTACTGCTGCAAAGTTTTTACGTCCTCAAAAACCCAATATTGCCCGGATTCCATTTTATATAGCTGCTGGACAGATTGTGCGATAGAACAGCCCAGCGCTGATCAGATTATCGCTGCTGCAGTTCAGGAACCCCGATGCGTTGTTTTTATTTGGTGCCCTGAGCCGGCCTGGGTTTCAAGTTGATCTTCTAATTAGAGTGATCCTTGAATTTGGGCTGTACAGATCGGGACCAGGTAGCTTCGCTCAAGCGGTGGTTTTTTGCGGCGGAAACCGGCGAGCTAGCAGCTGAAGATTGTTTGCGCAGCAGTTTTTTTTTTAAAAAAAAAATTCTGGGCAGTTTTTAATTTCATATTTTGGGTTTTCTTCCGGAGCAAGTTTCTTTGGATTTCTTTAATTCGCCGTAGAAAATAGCCCACACTATTTCGGAGTTCGTATTGGAGATATTCTTCGAATTTCTTGTGGAAGTTGCGTCAAAGATTTGGTTTTTTCTTTAGGCAAGGGACTTCGCTACAAAAGGTAGAATCTTTAAATTCCGCTTTAATTAAAGATTTAATTTTTTGTGTCCCGATTAATAAATTAAATAAGTATAAGCTAAGATCCGTTCATGGGTAAACTAATTTGAGTCTGAGCTTGGTCGAAAGCTTCCGATTCTGGAATGCATTGCACGAAAGTGAGGTTTTTGATTTAGCCCAGGCTTGTTCAGTTTTCCTTCAAATTGGTATCAGAGCGTTGGTTTCGGTCTTATACTTGTTTGATTTATTACACGGCTTTATTTTGGCATTATTATTTTTGTCGAAATGTATAAACAGGTGGTTATTTGTTTCCCGACTATTATGGTAGAAATTTAATTTTCATTCATAAACCCCGGGACATGTCCGGACTTGTTTTATTTTTGAATGGAAATTTCTGTAATAGTAATAACCACGAGCTGGAAGCCGTGTAGGATTAGAAAAATCTTGTAGTAGGATTTGATCTAATCATGTCGTCTTTAAATTCCTAGAAAACGCCTTTGTATATAGGAATTTATGTACTTTGACGAAGACGTTATTTTGGGTAACTTATATTCGCGGGTTTTGGTTTATCGTAATTTTGGGTGATTCCTAATTACGGAGTAAACCGAGAAAACCCGGGCGAATCGAGAGGAATCCAAATAACGAGTGGGAGCGACACGACGGGACGTGTCATCGAGGCGTCAAGGAATTAACGATAGAGAAGGCCATAATAGTTGGGAAATTTTATTTCTTTTAATTTCCCATATTTATGTCTTTTTGTTGATTGTTTGATTTTCGTTTTATTTTGCATGAACAAAAACCAAACTAAAATGTTTTTAAAAGGGTAATGTGCAATTAACTAAGGTAGATTATTCACATATTAAAACTCCAACGGTTTTATGGGTGTCAATATCCATAGTTAAGATATTGCATGTTAAAAGGTAATGTGCAATTAACTAAGGTAGATTATTCGCATATTAAAACTCCAACGGTTTTTTGGGTGCGAATATCCATAGTTAAGATATTGCATGTTAAAACGTAAAAATCCTCAAACTTAATTACATTCGCGGGTTTTTTGTTTAATCGTAATTTTGGGTGATTCCTAATTACGTAGGGTTTTGGTTTAATCGTAATTTTGGGTGATTCCTAATTACGTAGAAAACTGAGAAAACCCGGGTTTTGGTTTATCGTAATTTTGGGTGATTCCTAATTACGTAGAAAACCGAGAAAACCAGGGCGAATTGAAATTAATTAAAAATCTAAGTGGGAGCGGGTTGGTTAATAGCCCCATGGCCTCCATTACGGGTTCATTGGTGATGTGGTTAAACTTGCGTGCTGGCTTAGACCTTCCTCCCTATCGAATGAGATTTCAATCACAGATATCACCGGAATGAATTTCTAAAGGGATGACTATAGTGCGTTTAATTGGAAAAAGTTGCGACACTCTCGCCATCCGAGGCGCATTAGTACCCTAAGTAACAAACTTAGAAGTCACGTAATGGCATACACTTAGTGTACTGTTTATAGTATCCCTCCCATCGAGGTTACGCTATCTACGTGTACGGCTAAAATTATCGACTATTAATTTCATTGATCATAAGATCGTTGGTCAGATAATGAAATTAATGAACTTCGGTTCTTCTCGAACGAATGTGGGTTGGCGTAGACGTTCACCCATCGTGACCTGCGTTAATCCCGGTGTGAGAGATGTCGGTAGAAGATTATATTTTTTTCTGAGGATTTTTCAATATTTTCGAAAAAGTATACTGGAACTTGACTGGTTATTTTTCAGTTGTAGTTGATATGTCGTTCAACCCGCTAGCTGTCATTTTTGAACCAAAACAAACTCATGAGTCCAAACTATATTGACTGGAAACGTAACCTGGACATTGTCCTTACCGCTGAGGGTTACAAGTACGTGCTTACTGAGGAGTGTCCCCTTAAGCAGGGCAGCCAAGCAGTCAGCTATGAGGAAACTCATGAATGCTAGAATGGCTGAGGGCATTTCAGTGAGGGATCACGTGCTGGACATGATCAGTTGCATCAATGAGATCGAGGTACTGGGAGGTGATATTGATGGGGAGACCCAGGTCGATATCATTCTCCAGAGCTTGCCTCCCACTTTTGAGCAGTTTCGGTTGAAATATAATATGGGCAAGCTCTCATATTCACTCCCCGAGCTCATGACTACATTGGTGTCAGCCGAGGGCCTATTCGCTGAGAAGAAGCAAGCCTTTGCTACTGTTGGTCCCTCAGGTTCCTCTGCTTGGCCCAAAGCCAGGAAGCAAAAAAAGAAGAGAGGCCAGAAGGCAGGAGCTGATCATGGACCGAAGGCAGGCATTGCCAAGAAACAGAAGCCGAAAGGCAAATGTTTTAGGTGTGGCAAAGCAGGACATTGGAAGAAGGATTGCCCAAAGCCTCGAGGTATGTGTAAATTTTCCCTAGTCACTGAGACGTGTTTAGTGGTGATTCCCACGGATACTTGGTGTGTGGATTCATGAGCCACTGATCACGTTTGTAATTCTTTGCAAGGGTTCCAAGTGACCCGGCTGCTTAGAAAGGGAGAGTTGCAGGTCTACCTTGGGGATACTACCAGAGTTTCTGTTGTTGCAGTGGGAGTTATTTGTCTTTGTTTTTCAGACTCTATTTTACATTTAAAGGATTGTCTTTATGTACCTAGTTTTCGAAAGAACTTGCTTTCGGTTTTGAGACTTGTTTTGGATGGTTATAAGTGTGCATTTTCTGATGGTTCAGTTTTTATTAGAAAAGGCTAGAAACTTATATGTTCCGGTACATTGGTTGACAATTTGTTTTTAATTAAGATATACTCCCCAGCTATGCAAAACACAGAAACTAGTAGCTCATCATCGAATCATAATAAGAGAAAGGAATCTTCCCCTTTGAATCAAACTTATCTTTGGCACCTGAGACTCGGTCACATCAACCTTAGTAGGATTAAAAGGTTGGTCAATAGTGGGTCTTTGGACTTACTGGATATTGACAGCTATTCAACCTGTGAGTCCTGCTTGGAGGGTAAAATGACTAAGAGGCCTTTCAAGGCAAAGGAGTATAGGGCCAAGGAGGTTTTAGAGTTGATTCATTCTGACGTGTGTGGGCCTATGTCAGTTCAGGCTAGAGGTGGTGAATATCTCTAGTGAATTTAGGACCTATTTGTCAGAGGAGGGTATTCAGACCCAGTTGTCTGCACCTGGCACACCCCAGCAGAATGGTGTAGCAGAGAGGAGGAACAGGACTCTTATGGAGATGGTTAGATCGATGATGAGTTACAGTGAGTTGCCTACCTCGTTTTGGGGTTATGCCTTGGATACAACATGTTTTATCCTCAACCTTGTGCCATCTAAATCTGTGCCTACGACCCCAGTAGAGTTGTGGAGTGGGCGAAAGCCTAGTCTGAGACATATCAGGATTTGGGGTTGTCCAGCACATGTGCTCGAGGCAGATGCAGGCAAGTTAGAGGCGAGATCCAAGGTTATGTTGTTTATAGGCTACCCCAAAGGAACGAGAGGTGGTCTATTTTATAGTCCTCAGGATCAGAAGGTGGTGGTCAGCACCAATGCCAGATTTCTTGAGGAGGACTATATTCTAGATCACAAGTCAAGCAGCAAGGTAGTATTGGAAGAGCTTAGAAGTCAGTCCACTATTCCAGATGCACACGTACAGGAAGACACACCACAAGAGAGACTGCACATACTATCACAGATGATGCTCTTGCACAGGCTGCTCCTCGTCGTAGTGGAAGGGTTGTGAGACAGCCCGAGAGGTACATGGGTTTGGGTGAGTCTTCGGACTTTATCCCTGGTGCTCATGAACCAGACCCAGTTAACTACAATGAGGCTCTCCAGGATAAAGATGCAAGCATTCAGATCTTGGAACATCCGTTTGACGAGGTTATCCAGTCCTATGGATTCACTCAGTGTCCGGATGAGCAGTGTGTTTATCGCAGGCGTGATGGTGATATGGTGGTGTTCCTAGTACTTTACGTAGATGACATTCTTCTATTGGCAACAGTAAGAAGGTGTTGTCAGACGTAAAGGCATGGCTGTCCAGGCAATTCGATATGAAGGATTTGGGAGAGGCTGGACATATCCTTGGGATCAAGATTATTCGAGATTGTAGGAGACGTTCTCTGACTCTCTCTCTGGCATCCTACATAGACACGATTCTGGCCCGTTTTAACATGCAGAACTCCAAGAAGGGTTCACTACCTTTCAGGCATGGAGTGCATTTGTCTAAGGAGCAGTGTCCTGAGACTGCTGAGGAGATAGATGCCATGAAGGCGGTACCCTATGCTTCTGCAGTGGGTAGCCTCATGTATGCTATGTTGTGTACGAGGCCTGATATTTGCTTTGCCGTTGGCATGGTTAGCAGATATCAGAGTAACCCTGGGAAGGCTCACTGGGAGGCAGTAAAATGCATTCTCAAGTACTTGCGCAGGATGAGAGATTATGTCCTAGTTTATAGAGCGCAGGAGCTTGTACCGTTGGGTTACACAGATTCGGACTTTCAAGGTGTTTTGGACAGGAGTAAGTCTACCTTTGTGTTTACTCTAGGAGGTGGAGCCATGGTATGGAAGAGTGTCAAGCAGAAATGCGTGGCGGACTCTACCATGGAGGCCGAGCGCGTTGCCGTTTCAGAGGCAGCGAAAGAGGCTGTGTGGCTCAGGAACTTCCGGATGGACTTAGATGTGGTTCCTGAGTTGCCTAGGTCTATCACAGTTTATTGTGATAACAATAGTGCAGTTGCTAACTCGAGGGAACCACGAGCTCATAAGGCGAGTAAACACATAGAGCGCTAGTACCACCTGATACGAGAGATCGTAAAGAGGGGAGACGTGACCGTGGCCAATATAGTATCAGATGACAACCATGCAGATCCTTTCACAAAGCCATTGACCCTAAATTTTTTTGAGAGACATGTGGAGGGGATGAGAGTCAGATTCTTGAGGGAGCCATGTTAGTGAGCTTATAGGTGTTCTGGATATTTCATTATGACAGCAGTGTAATAGCGGGTTGGACAATTTTTGTACTTCTTAGCATAGCTTTGAGTATTAGTGGGAGATTGTTAGTTTTGAATACAGAAAAGCTATGGCTTGTATCAAAAACTAATATCCACAGATGACATATCATTTTGTTTCAGTATAAATTTGTTCCTTTATATCATAGAACTAGATAACGGGGTGTCGACAAACACAGTAGATACCGTTATTGGTTAAAGTATTGATATATAAAAAGTATGCTCGTAACCGAGATAGTTTGAACATACTATCGGTATAGGTTATTGTGTGGTTTGGAAATTGGTTTATCTAGACTAGTTTAAATCACACAGATATGCCCGAGGCATATTGAGCACGACCAGTTTGGATAGAATTGACTTATACTGATCGGCGTAGTCAATTCGGTCATAGTATTCCGTCTCTCAATCCCGAGATTGGGACGGGCGTGAGGGTTGGATATCGTGTGCTTTGATTTGCCAAAGAGTGAGGTCAATTGAGGCCAATACCTCGGTAAGTTGGGTATGCGGTGTTTAGCTTCTTACGTGCCGTTGCTAGTCGGAGGAATCCACGTACCGGTTCGCCGGGTTGTTGGTGCTCCCGAGATGAGCTCGTAAGGTTATTATACTAAATCCGGTCGGTGAACTTTATGTTCGGTATAATAAAATGACGAGTGGTACTAATCTCGGAAACCAAGAAGTCGGTGAATTAATTTGTCAGTAAATTGATAAATTGACGAGCACTAGATCTTTAATGTGGGGAGATAGAAGAAATAATAATGGCGCGATGTAAAGTCATTTTCGAGCGGTAGTTCCATAATTGGTCCGTTAGTGGTACGACCGATTATGCATTTGACTAATCGACAAGGTAAATTAATTAATCTGAAGGGTTTAATTAATATTTAATCGACAAAGTGAATTTAGAAATTAATTCGATTTTGAATTAATAAATTCTAAGGGTTCGATTAAATTAAATTAACAAAGTGGATTAAATAAATTAATTTAAATGGGTCGATTGGAGTTGATTAGTCGGGAAGACTTAGCGGTCAACGAAAGTCAAATTTAAAGACCTAACTCGAGAGCCCATTAGGTCTCCTTAGAAGCTCCTTATAAATACAACTTATTGGGCAAGAAAAACCTAAGAAGAAACTTGGCAGCCAAGAATAGGCTAGAGTGAGAAAGTTTAGCTTAGAGAGAGAGAACATCTTCTTCCTCGTTGGAATTCTCTCTCGAAGTCAGCTAAGATAGCTTTCTCCTTCGGAAGATCAAATCTTTAACTTGCTCGGATTATTGTCTAAGAAATGGGCTGGTTGGATTTTCTTTAAAAACGCAGTAGGAATTTTTTTTCGTCTTTAAAAATCTGGTAGCGCTGCAAATTTATTTTTATGTCTTCAAAATTCCAGTAGCGCTGCAATGATTTTTTAGTCTTCAAAAATTCAGTACTGCTGCAAAGTTTTTACGTCCTCAAAAACCCAATATTGCCCCGGATTCCATTTTATATAGCTGCTGGACAGATTGTGCGATAGAACAGCCCAGCGCTGATCAGATTATCGCTGCTGCAATTCAGGAACCCCGATGCGTTGTTTTTATTTGGTGCCCTGAGCCGGCCTTGGTTTCAAGTTGATCTTCTAATTAGAGTGATCCTTGAATCTGGGCTGTACAGATCGGGACCAGGTAGCTTCGCTCAAGCGGAGGTTTTTTGCGGCGGAAACCGGCGAGCTAACAGCTGAAGATTGTTTGCGCAGCAGTTTTTTTTAAAAAAAAAATTCTGGGCAGTTTTTAATTTCATATTTTGGGTTTTCTTCCGGAGCAAGTTTGTTGGGATTTCTTTAATTCGCCGTGGGTAACTCCGTAGAAAATAGCCCACACTATTTCGGAGTTCGTATTGGAGATATTCTTCGGATTTCTTGTGGAAGTTGCGTCAAAGATTTGGTTTTTTCTTTAGGCAAGGGACTTCGCTACAAAAGGTAAATCTTTAAATTCCGCTTTAATTAAAGATTTAATTTTTTGTGTCCCGATTAATAAATTAAATAAGTATAAGCTAAGATCCGTTCATGGGTAAACTAATTTGAGCCTGAGCTTGGTCGAAAGCTTCCGATTCTGGAATGCATTGCACGAAAGTGAGGTTTTCGATTTAGCCCGGGCTTGTTCAGTTTTCCTTCAGGAGGAATATTACAAACAGTACACTAAGCGTATGCCATTACGTGACTTCTAAGTTTGTTTCCAAGGATAGTACACTTCAGTTAGAGAGGGTGTCGCATTCTCAATCAAGTGATTCGATATGGAGAAAGGCCCTAATGCCAACGTGCAAGTCTATTCACATCACATATGAATACGTAATGGAAGCCATAGGGATATCTAGCAACCCCCTCCCACTTAGATTTTCAAATTGAGGGTTTTCCAGTTTTAACATGTAATTTCTTAACCTTAGTTATTTGCACCCACAAAACCACACCTTTTTAATCATACATCAAAACATAAACTAAAAACATGCAAGCAATAATCAAGACATTAAAAGCGGGAAATAAATACGTAATTAAAATTTTCAGACTATTATGGCCTCCTCAATTGTTGCTTCCATTTGTTGCTTTGTTGACGCGTCCCGTCACATCGTTCCTACTTGTTATTTGGACCCATTGCAATTCGTCCAAGTTTTCTCAATTTTTTACGTAATTCTTAGAATCACCCAAGTTACGATAAACCAAAACCCATGAATCCAAGTTGCCCACAATAAATCCTCAAGGCTTGATTTTCTAGGAAAATAAAGATGACATATTCATAGAATAAATCCTACTACAGATTTAATCTAATCCTACACAGCTTACAGCTCGTGGTTATTACTATTACTCACATTCACATTCAAAAAATCAACCCGGACATGTCTCGGGGTTTATAAATGAAAACTGAATGCATAAACTATAATAGTCAGGATAATAACCACCTCCAATAAAAGCCCGTAACAAATCGAACAAGTATAAAGCCAAAACCTCGGCTCTGATACCAATTGAAGGAACTAGTGGGTCCGAGCCAAATAAAAAATTTCATTTTCATGCTAAGCATTCCAGAATCGAAAACTTTCGATCGAACCCAAACACTAGTATAAGTTCCTTTGAACCCGATCTGGTTTATACTTGTTCGACTTACTTTGCCCACAAAAAAATGAATCTTTAAATTAAAGTGGAAGGATTAAAGATTCAACCTTTGGAGTGTGTCCTTTAAAGAAATCAATTGAGCAAGATAAAAGCTTCCACCTTTGAAGCTAAAGATTTCACCTTTGAAGCTTGTCCCTCAAAAAATCCCTCGAATATCTCCAAGATAAATTCGGAAGTTGTGTGGGCAACTATCTACCGGATAGATCCGTCAAAGCCCGTGAAAACTAACCAAAAAATTCAAAGATCTGACTAGAAAAAAACCCAGAATTTTGGCTATCGGAAATCACCCAAGACCCGCCAGAAATTCTGGATCGCGAGATAAACTCCAGGGAAAAACTGCCGTGATGAACTCCAGGGAAAAACTGATCGCTGGAAAAAACTTGGACCTCCTTGGAAAACTTGAACTCCACACCGGAAAACTGAGTTTGGCGAGAAGCCTACGCTCGAAAGAATTTCCAAGATCCGATCTTGAGTCTTCGAGAGAGATATCCAAAGCAGACTTCGAGTGGGTCTTGATTTTACTATTTCTTCATGTCCCTCTCTAGGCCTTTCTCTCTCTAGAGGCAAGACTAACTTGTCTTCTAAGTTTCTTATGTTTTCAAGGCAATAACTTATCTATTTATAGGGGTTTCATGGGAGATCTAGTGGGCTTTCGAGTTGGGCCTTCTAGTTAGACTTTTAATTAATTTCTAAGTATTTACTAGACTAATTAATTCCAATTGACCCATGGATAATTAATTAAATAATTAAATCCACTTTGTCAATTAATCCAACACACAATTAATCATACCACTAACGGATTAATTATGGAACTACCGCTCAAAAGGAAATTGCTTCCGGGTACCACTTTAATTATTCTTTTATACCTCATGTCAAAGATATAGTGCTCTTCAATTTATTAATTTACTGATAAATTAATTAATTGACTTCTTATTATCCGAGATTAGTACCACTCGACCTTATTATTGAATGATTGCCACAGGATCTGGGTTCGCACTTATTCGATTTACCATGCAACAAAAATTTCTAATTAAAAGCGAAATCTTAGAAAAGTACCTTTGAAGCGTGCACTCAGGTGATTCTCTTGTATGCCTCAAGACTTTGACTTCATGTTGTGTGGGCAACGAATTAGAAATCAATTGATCAGCTAATCACCACAATCCACCTGCTAGAAAATTCTAGCACCGCTGCATCTGGCACGTACTACAAACGTACCGCCAGAAGAGAGAGAAAGATACTCACAGCTGGTAAAAACCAAGCCAAAATTTGGCCAAAAGAAACAAAAAACCAGCCGCAAAATCTTTCTTAAAAATCTAACTTGGAGAGAGAAAATTTTCTCTCTCTAGATTCTTGAATTCTGAATCTATTGAATTGTGTGTCTTGAATAGCTAATCCCTTGTCTATATATAGAGTTACAAGAGAGACCCCAAGTTGGTTTAGGATTGGTCTTTCTACTGGGTTTCTGTTTTCCTTCAATCCTGTTCCTAGACTGATACTGTCACAGGGATTCACTTATCCCAATCCAGTTCCTGGGATTATTCACAGCCAACTGATACAGGGATTCACTTATCCCAAACCAGTTCCTGGTATGATTCACAACCAACTGACACAAGAATTAATTAATTACTAAATTAATTAAATCTATCTTTGTCAACAACCTAATACATAATTAATCGTACCACTAATGGATTAATTATGGCACTACCATCCTACACCAGAATTGCTTCCGGAATAACTTAATTAAATTATATTCATAATCTCCCCACATCAAAGATATAGTGCTCGTTTATATTAATTTACTGATAAATTAATTAATTAACCTCTTTAGTTCCGAGACTAGTACCACTCGACCTTTTTACTATACCGGACATAAGTCCACCAGCCCGGTTTAGTATAATAAACTTTACGAGCTCATCTCGTGAGCACTATCACCTCGGACGCACTGGTACATGGTTTCCTTTCGACAAGCAGCAGCACACCAAGTAATTAAACACGCGCACCCAACCTACCGAGACTATTGGCCACAATTAGCCCTTTGGCAGATCAAAGTACACTATGTCTAATCCTCATGCCCGCTCGAGTCTAGGGATTAAGAGATAGAATATCAAGAACGATTTGTCTATTAAATCAATACAAGACAAATCATTCTTAATGGTCAAGTTCAATATGCCCTGGGCATATCTATATGATTCAATTAGTTTAGACAAACCAATTATCCGAATCACATAATAACCTAAACCGACAGTTTGTCCAAAGCTGTCTCGGTTACGAACCTCATTTATATATTATGTCTTTCAATCAATGATGAGATCTACTGTGTCACACAAGACACCTCATCATCTACTTACATAATACAAATGGACATATCATGCACAACAAGATATAATCAAAACATAAATTGATATATTACTGGGAAAAAGTACAATACAAGCATAGCTTATGTATTCAACTCCAACCATCTCCAACTAATACTTAATCTGTGCTTTAAGTATACAACTATATACAACTCCTATACATTCTGTCGCCATATATCTAGAAAAACTGCCATGGCTCTCCTAAGTATCTGATTCCCATGCCCTCCACGTGAGCCTCAAAAACTTTTGAAGACAATGTTTTCGTGAACGGATCTGCAAGGTTATCGTCTGATGCTATCTTAGCCACGACCACGTCTTCCCTCTTTATGATTTCTCATATCAGGTGGTACTTGCGATGTATATGTTTACTTGCCTTGTGGGCTCGTGGTTCCTTCGAGTTTGCTACTGCACCGTTGTTATCACAATAAACCGTGATAGACTTCTGCAAACCAGGAATCACATCTAAATCCACTAGGAAGTTCTTGAGCCATACTGCTTCTTTCGCTGTCTCTGATGCGGCAACGTACTCAGCCTCCATAGTAGAGTCTGCCACGCATTTCTGCTTGACACTCCGCCAAACTATGGCTCCACCTCCCAGAGTAAACACATACCCTGAGGTAGACTTGCTCTTGTCCCTGTCGCCTTGGAAATCTGAATCTGTGTAACCTCGGGGTACCAGCTCAGGCGCCTGATAGACCAGAACTTGGTCCATCATTCTGCGCAAATACTTGAGAATGCATTTTACTGCCTCCAATGAGCTTTCCCGGGGTTACTATAATATCTACTTACCATGCCAACGGAATAACAGATATCAGGCCTCGTACACAACATGGCATACATGAGACTTCCTACTGCCGAAGCATAAGGAACTGTTTTCATGGCCTCTGTCTCCTCAACAGTTTTAGGGGACTGATCCTTAGATAGATACACTCCATGTCTGAAATGTAGAAAACCTTTCTTAGAGTTCTACATGTTAAAAAAGGCCAGAATCATATCTATGTACGAAGCTTAGGAGAGCGTTAACGAACGTTTCCTACGATCTCGAATTACCTTGATCCCAAGGATATGTCTCACTTCCCCTAAATCCTTCATATCAAACTGCTTGGACAGTCATGCCTTCACGTCTGATAACACTTTCTTGTTGTTGCTAATCAATAGAATGTCATCTACGTAAAGCACAAGAAACACCACTGAGTTTCCAACACGTCTGCGATACACACATTGCTCATCCGGACACTGAGTAAATCCGAAAGACTAGGTTACCTCATCAAACCGGATGTTCCAAGATCTGGATGCCTGCTTAAGTCCGTAAATAGACCTCTTAAGCCTACAAACCTTATGCTCTTGGCCTTTTTCAATGAATCCCTCTAGTTGTTGCATAATGATGGTTTCCTTAAGACTTCCGTTTAGGAAAGCTGTCTTGACATCCATCTGCCAAATCTCATAGTCAAAATGAGCAGCTATGGCCAAGAGAGTCCGGATCGACTTAAGCATGGCTACCGGGGCCTCATAATCGATTCCCTCTTTCTGAGTATACCCCTTCGCCACCAGCCTAGCGATAAAGGTTTCCACCTTCCCGTCAGGTCCTCTCTTACGTTTGTAGACTCACTTACATCCAATGGGCTTGAACCCATCAGGCAGGTCCACAAGCTCCCATACTTGATTATGGTCCATTGACCCCATCTCGGATATCATTGCCTTATGCCAAGACTCTGCATCTTTATCTCGGAAAGCCTCATTGTAGTTAACCGGGTCAGGTTCATGCGCGCCTGGGACTAGGTCTGAGGCCTCTCTCACGCCAATGAACCTATCGAGCTGTCTCACAACCTCCCACTATGACGAGGCACCACCTGTGTAAGCGCATCATATGTGATCTCATGTGCAGTGTGTGGTGTATCTACTGGTGCAGGTGCATCAGGATTAGTAGTTTGTCATCTAAGCTCTTCTAGTACTATCTTACTATTGGGCTTATGGTCTAAGACATAGTCCTCTTCCAAAAATCTAGCATTGGTACTAACTACCACCTTCTGATCTTTAGGACTATAAAACATACCACCTTTCGTTCCCCTAGGATATACTACAAACATCATTAATTCAGTTCTTGCATCTAACTTAGTTGTATCTGCCTTAAGCACATGTGCTGGGCAACCCCAAATTCTGAGATGTCTTAGATTGGGCTTGCGCCCATTCCACAACTCTGATGGGGTTGAAGGCACGATTTTAGATGGTATAAGATTAAGAATATACATCGCCGTTTCTAAGGCATATTCCCAGAGCGAACTTGGCAAATCACTATAGCTCAACATAGACCTAACCATTTCCATGAGAGTCCGATTCCTCCTTTCTGCTACACCGTTCTACTGTGGCGTGCCAGGTGCAGACAACTGAGACTGAATTCTGACCTCACTGAGGTATTCTCGAAATTCATGGGACAAGTACTCCCCACCACGATCTGAATGTAGTGTCTTGATACTCTTACCATGATGCTTCTCCACATCTGCCCAAAACTCTTTGAACTTGCCAAAACATTCGGACTTGTGATGCATTAGGTAAATGTACCCGTACCTTGAGTAGTCATCTGTGAACGTCACGAAATACTCGAACCCACCTTGGGCCTGAACCTTCATTGGTCCACACAAGTCAGAATGCATCAACTCTAATACTTCCTTAGCTATATAACCTTTTGCCTTAAAAGGTCTCTTGGTCATCTTACCTTTCAAGCAAGATTCGCAGGTTGCATAACTGTCAATCTCAAATGAACCTAAAGGTCCATCATTGACCAACCTCTGAATCCTACTAAGGTTTATATGACCTAGCCTGAGATGCCAAAGATAGGTTTGATTCATTTCAGAAGGTTTCTTCCTCTTATTAATGTTAGATAAAGAGCTATCTGTTTCTGTGTTTTGCGCAACAGGGGAATTAGAGTTAACCACAAATAAATTGTCAACCAATGAACCAGAACAAATAAGTTTCCCATTTCTTCTAATAAATACAGACTCATTAGAAAAAACAAACTTATAACCATTCTTTAAGAGTTTAGAAATCGAAATAAGGTTTTTTCTAAAACTCGGTACATTAAGACAATTAACTAACTTCCGGGTTAGTTAATATCTACAATTTTTGAAATTTAAATTGACAACTCCCACTGCTTCTACTGACACTCTTGTAGTGTCGCCCATGTAGATGTCCAATTCTCCCTCTCTAAGCTTCCGGGTTACTTGGAACCCCTGCAAGGAATTACGAACATGATCAGTGGCGCCTGAATCCACACACCAAGTATCTGTGGGAATCACCGCAAAATATGTCTAAGTAATTAGGGCAGAAACTATCGTACCTTTAAGCTTTGGACAATCCGCTTTCCAGTGTCCCGTTTTACCGCACTTGAAGCACTTCCCTTTGGGCTTGCTCCTCTTTGCGGTCTCAGGCTTTGCAGCAAGTTTCCCAACATTCTTCTTCTTCTTCTTCTTCTTCTTCTTGCCTTTAGGCGCAGAAGAAGAACCTGAAGCCTTTACTGCGACCAAGGCTTGCTTCTTCTCGTGGAAGATGCCTTCAGCCGCCACCAAATCAGTTAAGAGCTCAGGTAGAGTATAGACTCTTTGGTTCATGTTATAATTGACCCGAAACTGCTCAAAACTAGAGTGTAGACTCTGGAGGATAATATCTATCTGACTTTTTGGGTCAATTTCTCCTCCAACACCTCTATCTCATTGATGTTACTGATCATGTGTAGCACATGATCTCTCACCGATCCGCCTTTAGCCATCTTTGAGTTCATTAATTTCCTTATGGCTTGCTTGCCTAGCAGTCCTGCCTTGATGAGCGAACATCTCTCTCAAGTGAGCCATCATGTTGAAGGCAGAGACCATGTGATAAAGCTGATGTTGCAACACATTTGACACAGAGGCCAAAATATAACACCGCGCCATCTCATCAGCTTTTCTCCACCGGGAATAGGCATCCCTATCTTCTTGAGGAGAGTTCTCATCAAGCACATCTGGACATACTTCGGTGAGCACAAACTTATACTGCTCAGCCGTCAGGACTATGTCCAAGTTACGACTCCAGTCGACATAATTGGTTCCAGTTAATTTATTGTCTTTCAAAATAGCAGCGAAGGGGTTGAATGCCATATCAATAAAACTGTAAAATTAACAAACAGACAATGTTTCAGTTATTAACCTAGAATTTCAAAAACATGAAATTCTACTAATTATTGACTTCCTTCAAAACAGTAATTATAATCCACCATCATCTCATCCACCGGGATTCTCGCAAGCCACGCAGTGTGGATGTTTACGCTAACCCACATTCGTTTAAGAAGAATCAAGTTCATTAACTAAACCATCTGACCAAACGATCTATTGATCAATGTAGCTAATAGTCGGTGCTTTCAGCCATACAAATAAGCAGCGTAACCTCTTGGGAGGAACACTGCAGATCGTACACTAAGTGTATGCCATTACGTGACTTCTGAGTTTGTTACCTCAAGATAGTGCGCCTCAGATGGAGAGAGTGTCGCATTTCTCCTAGTTAAACTAGCTCTTGTCATCTTACTCAAAAATTCAAAATCTAGCGATCTCGGGGCTGGACTCATCCGAATGGAGGAAGGCCCTAATGCTAACGCGCAAGCTCACCCACATCGCATATGAACTCGTAATGGTGGCCATGGGAATATTAAACCAACCCGCTCCCACTTAGATTTCCAAATTGAGGGTTTTTCTGGTTTTAACATGCAATTAACTAACCCTAAATTATATGCAACCATAAAACCAGCATGCTTTAAAATCATGCATCTAAATACATCATAAAAATAAAGCATAAAAATTAAAACAATAAATACGGGAAATAAATACGAAAAATAAATTCCCCGACTATTATGGTTTTAATTGCTTTCATCTTCTGCCATGATCTCGTGTCCCGTCACGTCACTCGATGGAGAGAGTCTTGAACTTCAAAAACGAAAACTGGAGGAAAAAACCGGGCCAAAACCGTATCCCGAACAGGCCACACGCCTAAAGGGGCGCCCCACGATAGTGGGGCTACCGTTGCTGGCGGTCTGGCGGCGACTGCTGCCTGCGGTTGGTCGCCGGTGCCGCCTCCTGTCACCACCCCCTCCTTCGCTTTTCCCACGCTATTTGGTCTTCTTGCAATTTCTTCTTGGTTTTCCTGAGTTTCTACGAATTAACTATAACCCAAAACCCACGAATTCAAGTCGCCCACCATAACGCCTTCGATTACAAAAATTAATTCTCCTATTGCAAGGCTTTCTAGGAAAATTAAATAATCGAAATTACATATAAAAAATCCTACTACAGATTTAAACTAATCCTACACGGCTTCCAGCACGTGGTTATACTATTACAAACATTCATAATAAAATCAAATCCGGACATGTCCTGGAGTTTAATTAAAACCCATACAAACGTAACCATAATAGTCGGGATTTCTTAACCACCTGCAAATAAAAAAATGTAATAAATCTAACAAGCACAGAACCCAAAACCTTGCTCTAATACCAATTGAAAGATTGCCACAGGATCTGGGTTCGCACTTATTCAATTTACCACGCAACAAAAATTTCTAATTAAAAGCGAATCTTAGAAAAGTACCGTTGAAGCGTGCACTCAGGTGATTCTCTTGTATGCCTCAAGACTTTGACTTCACGTTGTGTGGGCAACGAACTAGAAATCAATTGATCAGCTAATCACCACAATTCACCTGCTAGAAAATTCTAGCACCGCTGCACCTGGCACGTACTGTAAACGCACCACCAGGAGAGAGAGAGAGAGAGAGAGAGAGAGAGAGAGAGAGAGAGAAAGCTGTGCACAGCTGGTAAAAACTAGGCCAAAATTCGGCCAAAAGAAACCAAAAACCAGCCGCAAAATCTTTCTTGAAAATCTAACTTGGAGAGAGAAAATTTTCTCTCTCTAGGATTTTCTCTCTCTAGATTCTTGAATTCTGAATCTATTGAATTGTGTGTCTTGAATAGCTAATCCCTTGTCTATATATAGAGTTACAAGAGAGACCCCAAGTTGGTTTATGATTGGTCTTCCTACTGGGTTTCTGTTTTCCTTCAATCCTGTTCTTGGACTGATACACGTCCAACTGTCACAGGGATTCACTTATCCCAATTCAGTTCCTGAGATGATTCACAAATAACTGATACAGGGATTCACTTATCCCAAACCAGTTCCTGGTATGATTCACAACCAACTAACACAAGGATTAATTAAGTACTAAATTAATTAAATCTACCTTTGTCAACAACCCAATACATAATTAATCGTACCACTAACGGATTAATTATGGCACTACCATCCTACACCAGAATTGCGTCCGGAACAACTTAATTAAATTATATTCATAATCTCCCCACATCAAAGATATAGTGCTTGTTTATATTAATTTACTGATAAATTAATTAATTAACCTCTTTAATTCCGAGACTAGTACCACTCGACATTTTTACTATACCGGACATAAGTCCACCGACTGGGTTTAGTATAATAAACTTTACGAGCTCATCTCGGGAGCACCATCACCCCGGACGCACTGGTACGTGGTTTCCTTTCGACAAGCAGCAGCACACCAAGTAACTAAACATGCGCATCCAACCTACCAAGACTATTGGCCACAATTGACCTCACCCTTTAGCAGATCAAAGTACACTATGTCTAATCCTCATGCCCGCTCGAGTCTAGGGATTAAGAGATAGAATACCAAGAATGATTTGTCTATTAAATCAGTACAAGACAAATCATTCTTAATGGTCAAGTTCAATATGCCCCGGGCAAACTGTCGGTTTAGGTTATTATGTGATTCAGATAATTGGTTTGTACCAATTATCCGAATCACATTATAATCTAAACCGACAGTTTGTCCAAAGCTGTCTCGGTTACGAACCTCATTTATATATTATGTCTTTCAACCAATGATGAGATCTACTGTGTCACACAAGACAACTCATCATCTACTTACATAATACAAATGGACATATCATGCACAACAAGATATAACCAAAACATAAATCGATATATTACTGGGAAAAAGTACAATACAAGCATAGCTTATGTATTCAACTCCAACAATTACTATACCGGACATAAGTCCACGGCTGAGTCTAGTATAATAATCTTTACGAGCTTATCTCGAGAGCACCATCACCCCGGACGCTCCAGTACATGGTTTCCTTTCGACAAGCAACAGAACAATAAGAAATTAAACACGTATACCCAACCTACCGAGATTATAGGCCTCAAGTGGCCGCACTCTTTGGCAAATCAAAGTACACTATTTCTAATCCTTATGCTTGCTCCAGTCTAGGGATTAAGAGATAGAATACAAGGCTTGAATTAACTACAAAGATCAGTACAAGTTAATTCGATCATAAATCGGTCATGCTCAATATGCCTCGGGCACATATGCATGATTCAATTAGTTTAGATAAACTAATCTCAGAATCATACAATAACTTAAACCGACAGTATGTCCAAACTGTCTCAGTTACGAGCATAATTTGTATATCATGACTTTAACCACATCTTATGATATACTGAAACACAATCGATATATAACTGAGAAATAGTTTTTCATACAAGCAAAGCTTTTAAGTATTCAAAACTACCAATGTGTGGGTACAAGTCCTCACTTACTACAAGTTTAGTAGTTTCTATACCTAAAACCTAACAAAAACAAAGGGTAAATAGGTTAATATCAAATGTATCATAAAAGTAACAAGACGGAATAAAACAAAAAGATAATTATAAGATAAAAGCGGGATCTTATCATCCCAATATCCAAAGGGCTACTAACAAGCAAATAATATGCAAATGTGGGTTAGTTAAGACTTTCTAAGATAAATTCCTTATGCATTTCAATCATTATATTTGGGAACCATAATCCATCTATTCAATGAAATCTGGTTTTTAGGTGAATTACATAATTGCTCAACTCCTAAAAGGTGAACCATCAACATGACCCTCTAATTCTATAATAGAGATAAGGTCATCAATCCTACTTCATTATCACTCCTCTACGCATGTACCTCAAGTTGAGTGAAAATATACTTAGTTACTTGGCAAGTTGACATGAAAACCACAAAGCCTAAAGCACAATAAGCCTAAATAGCACACATCATTCACACATGTAACATAGACAATCAACAAATCAACAGGCCATGAGTAGATTCATCCACATGTAATCATGACAAATGCAAAATCCATCAATCATTCTAATAAATAACTCATTTATATGAAATCCACTTGCTAATATACATGCAAAACCATTGAAGATAAATAATTAAACAAGATCATGAGTAACCACTCATAAAAGAACTCCATTCATAAGAAAAGGTATGGCTTTTATCAACAAAATAGGATAAAAGCACATCCAACTCTTGAACTCCATGCTTAAAGAGCAATTTCTCTCCATTAAATCCATAAACTTGTTCTACATCTTGGGATTTCCACTACCCTCTATCACTTAGAGAGGTAGAATCCTTAAAAAGCTCCTTAGATCACCCTTGTTTTAGGAGGATTCATCTAGTGTGTGTAGAGAAAGATGTAGAAGTGTGTGTAACTTCTCCACTAAGCAACTACAGAAAAAACCTACTAAAAGTGTTATTGTCTATGTTTTACATTAGGCCTTGGCCATTAAGTAAGAGGTTTGATGCCTAAAAATGGTAAAATACATTTTAAAACACGCTTAAGGTAATTTGGAACTTTCAGTAGTTTTTCGGGCTGTGGCTATTAGGTTTGAATACTAAAGTTTTGCTTGTATTAAACTATTTCCCAGTTTATATATCGATTAAATGTTTCATTCAAATTGTTGTTGTCCATTTATATTATGTAATTAGATTATGAGGTGTTGTTTGTTGTGACGCAGTAGATCTCATCATTGGTTAAAAGACATAACTTATAAATGAAGTTCATAAACGAGACAGTTTTGGACACACTGTCAGTTTAGGTTATTATGTGATTCAGAAATTGATTTGTCTAAACTAATTGAAACTTATAGATATGCCCGGGGCATATTGAACTTGACCATGTAGGACGAATTTTCTTGTACTGTTTTAATAGACTATTCGATCCTAATATTCTATCTCTTAATTCCTAGAGTGTAGCATGCATGAGGATTAGACATAGTGTACTTTGATCTACCAAAGAGTGAGGTCACTTGAGACCAATAGTCTCGGTAGGTTGGGTACGCGTGTTTGATTGCTTGGTGTGCAGTTGCTTGTCAAAAGAAAACCATGTACCGGTACATCCGGGGTGATGGTGCTCCCGAGATGAGCTCCTTATGTTTATTACACTAAACCTGGCCGGTGGATTTATGTCCGGTATAGTAAAAAGGTTGAGTGGTACTAGTCTCAGATTATAAGAAGTTAATTAATTAATTTATCAGTAAATTAATAAATTAACGAGCACTATATCTTTGATGTGGGAGATTAAAAAATTATTAATTTAGTTATTCTGGAAGCAATTCTAATGTAGGATGGTAGTGCCATAATTAATCCCTTAGTAGTACGATAAATTATGTAGTGGGTTAATTGATAAAGTAGAATTAATTATTTAATTAATTATTCCCAATGGTTAATTAAGTAATTAATAAAGTGGAATTAGTTTTCAAGACAAGAAAACTAGAGAGAGAAAATCCTCGAGAGAGAATTTATTTCTTCCTCGAAGTCGGCTTTTCCACCTCAGGCATGCGACTCAACTCCCGAGGTACGGCAGCCGAATTTCCTCCAAAGAGATCGACGGTGCTTAGAGTAGCTTTGGGCGGCGTGTGAGGATCGTTGGCGACACATACGGTGGGATTCGATCGACACGTGCGGTGGCATTTGGTTGGTATTTCGGCGAGGAATTCCGGCAAGAATTTTGTGATGATTTGCTGATCAATTGCTCGTTAGTTCATTGCCCACACAACGTACGATCAAGTCTTGAGTCATACAAGAGAATCACCTAAGTACACGCTTCAAAAGGTAATTCTTAAATTTCCGTTTTTATTAAGAATTTATTGTTGCGTGATAAATCGAATAAGTAGAAGCTAAGATCTTGCACAATGATATTTCAAGCAAGGGTTGGAATAGTAATTGCGCTAGAGCTTAGGCCTGGTCAAGAATTTCGATTCTGGAATGCGTAGCAAGAAAGTAAGTTTTTTACTGGGCCCGGGCAGATAATCTTTCAATTGGTATCAGAGCTGTGGTTTTGGCTTTGTGCTTGTTTGATTTGTTACATGGTTTTGATTGCAGGTGGTTTAGAAATCTCGGCTATTATGGTCGCGTTTGTATGTTTTAATTAAACCCTGGGACGTATCTGAGTTTTTTTTTGTGAACGCTTGTAATAGTAAAACCACATGCTGGAAGCCGTGTAGGATTAGATCAAATCTGCAGTAGGATTTTTTCTATGTAATTTTCAATTTTATTTTCCCAGAAGCCTTGTAGTAGGAAAATTTTATGTAATCAAAGACGTTATGGTGAACAACTTGATTTCATGGTTTTTGGCTTATCTCTCTAGGCTACGAAGTTTCTTTTCCCGACGAAGTTTATAGCGGCGCACGGTGTTGTTTTAGTTTTGGCGCAGATTGCCTCCGGGCAAGAATCTATCGGGATTTTTTGAGTTTTTTTGAAGTGGGTTTCTTTTGGTTTTCTTCCTTAGTGCTATTAGCCACTCCATAGCTAATACCCCACCCGATTTCGGAGTTGTATGAGTCATTCTCGGGACTTTTGGTGGTATTCGCTGTTTTCCAGCTTTGGGTTTTCTTTATAGCTAAGGACACGCTTCAAAGGTATAATCTTTAAGACTTCCACTTTTAATTAAAGATTTCATTTTTAGCGTGTCGTTTTAATAAATCGAATTCGTATAAGCCTAGATCCGTCCAGGGGAAATGATTTTAAGCCTAAGCCAGATCAAAAGTTTTCGATTCTGGAATGCATAGCACGAAAGTGAGATTTTAAGTTTAGCCTGGGCTAGATCTGTTTCCTTCAATTTGGTATCAGAGCGAGTGTTTTGGCTTATACTTGTTCGATTTATTACACGGCTTTATTTTTGCTATGTTATTTCATTAACATGTGGTTATTATTCTCGGCTATTATGGTATTTACATTCATTCATAAACCCCGGGACATGTCCGGGCTCATTTTTTATTTTGAATGGAAATGTCTGTAATAGTAATAACCACGAGCTGGAAGCCGTGTAGGATTAGATGAATCTTGTAGTAAGATTTAATCTAATGTTGTGGTCTTTAAATTCCTAGAAAGCCTCATATATAGGAATTTATGTATTATGATGAAGACGTTATTGTGGGTAACTCATATTCCTAGGTTTTGGTTTATCATAATTTTGGGTGATTCTTAATTACGTAGAAAACTGGGAAAACCCGGATGAATTGAGAGGAATTCAAATAACGAGTGGGAGCGACACGACGGGACGTTTCAACAAGGCATCAAAAGAAACGAATATTGAGAAGGCCATAATAGTCGAGAAATGTTTAATTACGTATTTCTCATTTTATGTCCTTATATTTGCTTGTGTGTTTTCGTTTTGTGTTTTTTTCATGATCAAAAACAAAACATTTTTTAATACGTGCAATTAACTAAGGTAGATTATTCGCATGTTAAAACTCCAATGGTTTTATAGGTCTGAATATCCATAGTTAAGATATTGCATGTTAAAACGTAAAAATCCTCAAATTTAAAAATCTAAGTGGGAGTGGATTGGTTAATATCCCCATGGCCTCTATTATGAATTCATATGTGATGTGGATAGACCTACGCATTGGCAAAGGCCCTTCCTCCATGCGGAAAGTTTTCAATTCACGAGATCTCTAGATTGAATTTCTAAAAGGATGACTATAGTGAGTTTAATTTGAGAATCTTGCGACACCCTCTATGCTGAGGCGCATTAGTATCCTAAGTAACAAACTTAGAAGTCACGTAATTGCATACACTTAGTGTACCGTTTGTAGTATTCCTCCCGTGAGTTCACGCTACGTATGTGTACGGATAAAATCACTAACTATTAATTTCATTGATCAAAAGATTGTTGGTCAGATAGTAAAATTAATGAACTTAGGTTATTTTCGAATGAATGTGGCTTAGCGTAAACGTTCACCCGCGTGACCTGTGTTAATCCCGGTGTGAGAGATGTTGGTGGTAGATTATATTGTTTTGAGGATATCAATATTTTCAAAAAAGATAAAATACTGAAACTTGACTGTTTAATTTTTTTAGTTTGTCGATATGTCGTTCAATCCACTGCTGTCATTTAGAATCAAAAGAAACTCACCGGTCCTAATTACATTGATTGGAAGCGTAACCTTGACATTATCCTTATTGCCGAGGGTTACAAGTACGTGTTTACTGAGGTGTGCCCTGAGACACCCAGAGATAATGTCACACCTAAGGAGAAGAAATCATATACGAGGTGGAAGAAAACTGATGAGATGACCAGGTGCTACATCTTGGCTTCTATGTCGAGTGTATTGTAGCACCAGTATCAGTTGATGACCTCAGCCTACGATATGATGACTAATCTCAGAGAGATGTTTGGACATCAGGGCAGGGCAGCCAGGCAGCTATAAGGAAACTCATGAGTGCCAAAATGGCTGAAGGCACCCCAGTGAGAGATCACGTGCTGGAAATGATCATCAACATCAACGAGATTGAGGTACTGAGAGGCAAGATTGATTGTGATTCACAGTGTGACATCATCATCTAGAGCTTGTCTCACAGTTTTGAGCAGTTTCGGCTGAACTATAACATGAACAAGTTTTAGTATACTTTGCCCGAGCTCATGACTGCGTTGGTGTCTGCCGAAGGCCTCTTCTCTGAGAAGAAGCAAGCTTTGCCTACTGTTGGACCTTCATGTTCCTTTGCTAGGCCCAAAGCCAGGAAGCACAAGAGGAAGAAGGGCCAGAAAGCAAGTGTTGATCATGGACCCAAAGGAGATGTTGCCAAGAACCACAAACCGAAAGGAAAGTGTTTTAGATGTGGTAAAGAAGGACACTTGAAGAAGGACTGCCCAAAGCCTAGAGGTATGAGCAATTTCACCTTTATTACAGAGACATGTTTAGCGGCGATTCCCACAGATACTTGGAGTGTGGATTCAGGATCCACTGATTATGTTTGTAATTTTTTGCAGGGGTTCCAAGTGACCCAGCTACTTAGATATGGTGATTTGCAGGTCTACTTGGGCTACTACCAGAGTATCAGTTGCTGCTGTGGGAGTTGTTAAGCTTGTCTTTTCAGATTCTGTTTTGGAGACATTGTCTTTATATACCAAGCTTTAGAAAGAACTTGATTTCGGTTTCTAAGCTGATTTTGGATGGTTATAAGTTTGTCTTTTCTGATAATTCTGTTATTATTAGAAAGAACACGAAACTTATATGTTCGGGTGCATTGATAATTTGTTTCTAATTAAGACTAACTCCCCAGTAGTGCAAAACACAGAAATTAATGATACATCATCAAATCATAATAAGAGAAAAGAGTCTTCCCCTTAGAACCAGACTTATCTTTGGCACCTAATACTAGGTCATATCAACTTTAGTAGGATTCAGAGGTTCGATCAATGATGGGCCCTTGGGCTCATTGGAGATTGGCAGTTATCCGACCTGTGAGTCCTGCTTTGAGTGTAAAATGACCAAGAGACATTTAAAGGCAAAGGGGTATAGGGCCAAAGACTTTTAGTGTTGGTTCACTCTGACTTGTGTGGGCCTCTATCAGTTCGGGCTAGAGGTAGTTATGAGTATTTCGTGACATTCACAGATGACTACTCTAGATATGGATACATTTACTTGATGCACCACAAGTCTGAATGATTTGGCAAGTTCAAAGAGTTTAAGGCAGATGTGAAGAAACATCATGGTAAGAGGATCCAGACCCTGCGATCTGATCGTGGTGGTGAATATCTCTATAGTGAATTTAGGACCTATTTGTCAGATGAGAGTATTCAGACCCAGTTGTCTGCACCTGGCACCCTCCAACAGAATGGTGTAGCAGATCGGAGGAACAGGACTCTTATGGATATGGTTAGATCGATGATGAGTTATAGTGAGTTTCCTAATTCGTTTTGGGGATATGCCTTGGAGACAGCATCATATATCCTTAACCTCGTACCATCTAAGTCTGTGAAGGAAACAGAACAAGCCCGGGCTAAATCGAAAATCTACTTTCGTGTTATGCATTCCAGAATAGAGACATTCGACTCGGCTCAGGCTCAAATTCATTTTCCCTGAATGGATCTAGGCTTATACTAGTTTAATTTATTAAAACGAAGCTCAAAGATTAAATCCTTAACTAAAGCGAAAGATTAAAATTATACCTTTGAAGCGAAGTCCTAAGCAATATAGAAAACCAAATCTCCAGGAAATCGAAATCCACTAAGAATCCCAAGGATAACACCAAACAACCTCGTACTTGGGTGGGCAAGTAACTACGAGGTGGCTAAAGGCACTAGCGAAGAAATCCAAAGAAACCCACTTCAAGAATCTCACAGAACTGAAAAACAGATTTAGCCCGGGAACTGATCCAAATCTGAAAACCCATTTTGGGAATGACCTTTGCTCGTAGATCTAGACTTTGGCAAACCCGAAGGAATGAGCAAAAGGATCAACACAACAAAGGGATCAAAACCAAATGAAGCCCACTCGAAGAAAGTGGCTGGAAACTCCACCGGCGGTAAAAACCACTGTGGCTACCCAGATCTAGCGGCGGCGCACTGGCGGCCTAGGTGGCAGTTCGGTGAATTCGAACAAAAAATGGAGTGGGCTCGAGTTTTCTAGGATTTTGGGCTTGAGAGTCTCGAAGAAGAAAGATCCTTGGTCGACTTCGAAAAAAAACTTCAAGGTAGGAGAAGAAATTCTCTCTCTAGACCACTCTTTCTCTTACTTGACAAAATGTCTCTAAGGTTTCTAATGTCTTACTAAAGTGCCTAACATTAGCTATTTATAGGGAGCTTCTTAGGAGACCTAGTAGCTTTTGAGTTGGGCCTTAGTGTTTGACTTTCGTTGACCCCTTAGTCTTTCCTAGACTAGTCAACTCCAATCGAGCCTTTTGAATTAATTTCTTAAGCCACTTCGTTAATTTAATTAATCAAACCATTAGGATTAATTAATTCAATAAGAATTAATTTTTTAATCCACTTAGTCAACTAAATATTAATTAAACCTTTAGGATTAATTAATTCACTTTGTCGATTAGTCAAACGCATAATTAGTCGTACCACTACCGGACCAATTATGGAACTACCGATCAAAAATGACTTTACATCGCGCTCACTTTATTATTCTTCTATCTCCCCACATCAAAGATCTAGTGCTCGTCGGTTCATCAATTTACTGAAAAATGAATTCACTGACTTCTATGTATCCGAGATTAGTACCATTCGACTTTCTTATTTACCGGACATAAAGTCCACCAGCCAGATTTAGTATAATAAACCTTACGAGCTCATCTCGGGAGCACTATCACCCCAACGAACTGGTACATGGATTTCTCCGACTAGCAACGGCACACAAGAAGCTAAACACTGCATACCCAACTTACCGAGATTTTGGCCTTAATTGACCGCACCCTTTGGCAAATCAAAATATACAGTATTTAACTCTCATGTCTATCTCAATCTCAGGATTAAGAGATTAGAATACTAGGACCGAATTAACTACGTCGATCAGTACAAGTTAATTTTATCCAAACTGGTCGTGCTCAATATGCACTGGGCATATTCGTATGATTTAATTAGTCTAAACAAACTAATTTCCAAATCACACGATAACCTATACCGATAGTATGTTCAGGCTATCTCAGTTACGAGCATTCTTTTTATATATCAATACTTTATCCAATAATGAGATCTACTGTGGTTTTGTGCACCTCGTTATCTAGTTCTATGATATAATGAAACAGATTTAATACTAAAACAAAATGATATGTCAACTGGGTATTAGTTTTTGATACAAGCAAATAGCTTTCTAGTATTCAAAACTAATAGTTTGTGCCTACGACCCCTGTGGAATTGTGGACTGGGCGAAAGCCTAGTCAGAGACTTCTCAGGATCTGGGTTGCCCAACACATGTGCTTAAGCCTAGTCTGAGACATCTCAGGATCTGGGTTGCCCAACACATGTGCTTAAGGCTGATACAGGCAAGTTAGATGCGAGGTCAGAGGTTATGCTATTTGTAGGCTACCCCAAAGGAACGAAAGGTGGTCAATTTCATAGTCCTTAGGATCTAAAGGTGGTGATCAGCACCAATGCCAGATTTCTAGATGAGGATTATATTTTAGATCACAAGCCCAATAGCAAGATCATACTAGAAGAGCTTAGGAGTCAGTCGAGTATTCCATATGCACAAGTATAGGATGACACACCATAGAGTACTGCACGAACTATCGTAAATGATGCACCTATACAGGCTACGCCTCGTTGTAGTGGGAGGGTTGTCAAACAGCCCGAAAGGTACATGGGTTTAGGTGAGTCTTCGGACTTTATCCCTGGCGCTCATGAACCACACCCAGTTAGCTCCAATGAGGCTCTCCAGGATAAATATGCAGATTCTTGGTAGAGAGCAATGATTACTAAGATGGGTTCTATGGACTCAAATCAAGTCTGAGAGCTGGTAGACCTTCCTGAAAGGTATTGATCTATTGGGTGCAAATGGGTCTACAAGCGAAAGAGAATATCTGGGTTGAGACCTTCAAGGCTAGGCTTGTGACGAAATGGTATACTCAGAAAAAGGGCATCGATTATAAGGAGACATTTTCCCCGGTAGCCATACTTAAGTTGATTCAGATTCTCTTGGCCATAGCTGCTCATATAGATTATGAAATTTGGCAGATGGATGTCAAGACAACTTTTCTTAATGGAAGTCTTAAGGAGACCATCTTTATGTAGCAACCAGAGGGTTTCATTGCTTAAGGCCAAAAGCACAAGGTATGCAAGCTCAAGAGGTCAGTCTATGGACTTAAACAAGCATCTTGGTCTTGGAACATCCATTTTGACGAGGTTATTCAGTCCTATGGATTCACTCAGTGTCCGGATGAGCAGTGTGTATACCGCAGGAGTAATGGTGATATGATGGTGTTCCTCGTACTTCACGTAGATGACATTCTTCTTATTGGAAACAATAAGAAAGTGTTGTCAGACGTAAAGGCATAGTTGTCCAGGTAGTTTGATATGAAAGATTTAGGAGAGACTGGACATATCCTTGGGATCAAGATTATTCGAGATCGTAGGAGACATTAATGCTCTTACACTCTCTCAGGCTTCATACATAGACAAGATTCTGGCCCGTTTTAACATGCAGAACTCCAATAAGAGTTCACTACCTTTCAGGCATGGAGCATTTATCAAAGGAGCAGTGTCCTAGGACTGCCGAGCAGATAGATGCCATGAAGGCACTATGCATCTGCAGTGGGTAGTCTCATGTATGCTATGTTGTGTACTAAGCTTGATATTTGCTTTGCCGTTGGCATGATTAGCAGATATCAAAGTAACCCTAGGAAGGCTAATTGGGAGGCAGCCAAATGCATTCCCAAGTACTTGCGCAGAACGAGAGATCATGTCTTGATTTATCGAGCGCAAGAGCTAGTTACATTGGGTCACACAGATTCAGACTTTCAAGGTAATATGGACAATATTAAGTCTACCTCTGGGTTTATGTTTACTCTGGGAGGTGGAAGCATAGTACGACGGAGTGTCAAGCAAAAATGCATGGCGGACTCCACCATAGAGGCTGAGTACATTGCCACATCAGAGGCAGCGAAAGAAGCTGTATGACTCAGGAACTTCCTGGTGGACTTAGATGTGGTACCTGAGTTGCCGAGGTCTATCACAATCTACTGTGATAACAATAGTGCAGTTGCTAACTCAAGAGCACCACGAGCCCACAAGTCAAGTAAACACATAGAGCGCAAGTACCACCTGATACGAGAGATAGTAAAGATGGGAGACGTGACCTTGGCTAAGATAGCATCAGGAGACAACCTTGCAGATCCTTTCACGAAAGCATTGACCCCAAAGGTCTTTGAGAGCCATGTGCACGGCATGGGAGTCAGATTCTTAAGATAGCCATGTGAGTGAGCTAAGAGTGTTTTGTAGCTTTCATTATGACAGTGGTGTAAAAAGTGGATTGAACAGTGTTTTCATACTTCAAAGCATAGGTTTGAGTATTAGTGGGAGATTGTTAGTTTTGAATACTGTAAAGCTATTGTTTATATCAAAAACTAATACCCAGTTGACATATCGTTTATGTTTCAGTATTAAATTGTTCGTTTATATCATATATCTAACAAGGTGTAGAGAAACACAGTACATCTCGTTATTGATTAAAGTAATGATATATAAACAGATGCTCGTAATTGAGATAGTTTGAACATACTATCAGTTTAGATTATCGTGTGATTTGGATAATTAGTTTATCTAGACTAATTAAATCATATGGATGTGCCCGGGGCACATTGAGCACGATCTATTGGTATTGAATTAACTTGTATTGATCGACGTAGTTAATTCGAACCAAGTATTCTAATCTCTGAATCCCTAAATTAGAGCGGGCATGAGAGTTAGATATTGTATGTTTTGATTTGCCAAAGGGTGTGGTCAATTGAGACCTAAATCTCGGTATGTTAGGTATGCGGTTCGATTGAGTTGGGCCTTAGTGTTGGACTTTCGTTGACTCTCTTAGTCTTCCCTAGATTAATCAACTCCAATCGAACCTTTAGAATTAATTTCTTAACCCACTTCGTTAATTAAATATTAATCGAGCCCTTAGGATTATTTCGTATAACCCACTTTTTCAATTAAATATTAATTAAACCTTTACAATTATTTATTCACTTTGTCGATTAGTCCAACGCATAATTAGTCGTATCACTAATGGGCCAATTATTGAACTACCGCTCAAAAATGAATTACTTTGCGCTCACTTTATTATTCTTAATCCCCTCACATCAAAGATCTAGTGCTCGTCGATTCATAAATTTACTGACAAATTAATTCATCGACAATCTTACTATCTGAGATTAGTACCACTTGACTTTCTTATTATTCTGGATATAAGTCCACCGGCCGAATTTAGTTAATAAACCTTACGAGCTCATCTCGATAGCACCATCAACCCGGCGAACCGGTACATGGATTCCTTCGACAAGCAACGGCACACTAAGAAATCAAACACCGCATACCCAACTTTTTGAGATCTAGGCCTCAATTGATCGTACCCTTTGGCAAATCAAAGCATACTTATCGAACTCTCGTGTCCGCTCTAGTCTAGGGATTAAGAGATTAGAATATTATGTTCGAATTAACTATGCCAATTAGTACAAGTTAATTCAATTCCGAATGGGTCGTGCTCAATATGTCCCGGGCATATCCGTATGATTTAATTAGTCTAGACAAGTTAATTATACACGATAACCTACACTAATAGTATGTTCAAACTATCTCAGTTACGAGCGTCTGTTTATATATCATAAATTTAACCAATGTTAAGATCTACTGTGCTACACCCGGCACCTTATCATCTATTCATATTATATAAATAAACAATTAATACTGAAACTCAATCGATATGTAAACAGGGTATTAATTTTTCATACAAGCAAAGCTTTTCAGTATTTAAAACTAACAGTTAATTCGTAGAAAACCAAGAAAACACATAACGAATTTCAAGAAGATTAAATAACATAGTGGGAGTAGGATAGAAGACCCGGGAACCAAACGGGGCAGGCTCACCGGCAAAAGTTTTGCCGACAGAAATCGTCGACCGGCAGCAGCAGCACAGCTGCACGCGGGTGCAGCTCTGCGAATTTTCGGCTCTAGGTGCACCAGCGCGTGCGGCCTAGCCCGTTTGGGTCGCCCGCGGCCCGTTTTCCATTTTTTTCGAGTTTATTTCAAGTTCGAATTTTTCAATACTCAATCCATCGAGTGACGTGACGGGACACGAGATCAAGGCAACGGATGAAAGCAAATAAAACCATAATAGTCGAGAAATTTTTTTTACGCATTTATTTCCCTATTTACTGTTTCAATTATATGCTTTAATTTTTGTGCTAAATTTTATATGCATGATTTAAAGCACGTTGGTTTTATATTTGCATATAACTTAGACTTAGTTTATTACATGTTAAAACCGAAAAAAATCCTCATTTTAGAAATCTAAGTGGGAGCGGGTTAGTTAATATTCTCATAGCCTCCAGTACGAATTCATATGTGATGTGGGTGGACTTGCGCGTTGGCATTAGGTCCTTTTCCATATCGGATGAGTTCAACCATAAGATAACTAGCTTTTGAATTTCTAAGTAAGATGACTAGAGTAAGTTGAAATTGGAGAAATGCGATACCCTCTCCATCTGAGGCGCACTATCCTAGGGTAACAAACTCAGAAGTCACGTAATGACACACACTTAGTGTACGATTTGTAGTATTCCTCCCATCGAGGTTACGCTGCTTATTTGTATAGCTGAAAGCACTATAGTGGATTAGCGTAAACATCCACACTATAGTGGCTTGCGAAAATCCCGATGAATGAGATGTCGGTGGATTTAATTATTGTTTGAGGGATGTCAATTATTGTAGAATTTTATTTTCAAAATTCTTGTACTGAAACATTGTCTGTTTATTTATTTATATTATTCAAAATGACATTTAATCCGTTAGCTACGATATTGAAAGACAATAAACTAATCGGTCCAAATTATGTCGATTGGAGTTGCAATTTGGACATTATCCTGACCACTGAGCAGTATAAGTTTGTGCTCACCGAAGTTTGTCCAGATATGCGTGGTAAATCGAATAAGTGCGAACCCAGATCCTGTGGCAATATTTCAATTGGTATCAGAGCAAGGTTTAGGGTTCTGTGCTTGTTCGATTTATTACATTGTTTTATTTGCAGTGGTTAAGAAATCTCGACTATTATGGTTACGTTTGTATGGGTTTCAATTAAACTCCGGGACATGTACGGATTTGATTTTATTATGAATGTTTGTAATAGTATAACCACGTACTGGAAGCTGTGTAGGATTAGATTAAATTTGTTGTAGGATTTTTTCTATGTAATTTCGATTATTTAATTTTCCTAGAAAGCCTTGTAGTAGGAGAATTAATTTTTGTAATCGAAGGCGCTATGGTGGGCAACTTGAATTCGTGGGTTTTGGGTTATCATTAATACGTAGAAACCCAGAAAAACCCAGAACGAATTGCAAGAAGACCAAATAGCGTGGGAAAAGCGAATGAGAGGGTGGTGGCAGGAGGCGGCGCCGGCGACCAACCGCCGGTAGCAGTCGCCGCCGGACCGCCAGCAACGATAGCGCCACTGTCGCGGGGCGCTGCAGCTGCTGGGCCGAGCGCGCAGCCCATGCGGGCTGTGCGTGGGCCCCTTTGGGCGTGCTACGCGTGCGGCCCGTTCAGGCTGCGGTTTTGGCCCAGTTTTTTTTCTCCAGTTTTCATTTTTGAAGTTCAAGACTCTCTCCATTGAGTGACATGACAGGACACGAGATCAAGGCAGAAGATGGAAGCAATTGAAACCATAATAGTTGGGGAATTTATTTTTCGTATTTATTTCCCATATTTATTGTTTTAATTTTTATGCTTTATTTTTATGTTGCATTTAGATGCATGATTTTAAAGCATGTTGGTTTTATGGTTGCATATACCTTAGGGTTAGTTAATTGCATGTTAAAAACAGAAAAACTCTCAATTTGGAAATCTAAGTGGGAGCGGGTTGGTTTAATATTTTCATGGCCACCATTACGAGTTCATATGCGGCGTGGGTGGGCTTGCGCGTTGGCATTAGCGCCTTCCTCCATTCGGATGAGTCCAGTCCCGAGATCGCTAGATTATGAATTTCTGAGTAAGATGACTAGAGCGAGTTTAACCAGGAGAAATGCGACACCCTCTCCATTTGAGGTGCACTATCCTGAGGTAACAAACTCAGAAGTCAAGTAATGGCATACACTTAGTGTACGATCTGCAGTATTCCTCCCAAGGGGTTACGCTGCTTATTTGTACAGCTGAAAGCATCGACTATTAGCTACATTGATCAATAGATCATTTGGTTAGATGGTGTAGTTAATGAACTTGGTTCTTCTCAAACGAATGTGGGTTAGCGTAAATGTCCACACTGCGTGGCTTGTGAGAATCCCGGTGCATGAGATGTTGGTGGAATATAATTATTGTTTTGAGGGAAGTCAATAATTAATAGAATTCCATGTTTTTGAAATTCTAGGTTAATAACTGAAACATTGTCTGTTTGTTGATTTTACAGTTTTATTGATATGGCATTCAACCCCTTAGCTGCTATTTTGAAAGACAATAAATTAACTGGAACAAATTATGTCGACTGGAGTCGGAACTTGGACATAGTCCTGACGACTGAGCAGTATAAGTTTGTGCTCACCGAAGTATGTCCAGATGTGCCTGATGAGAACTCTTCTCAAGAGGATAGGGATGCCTACGCCCGGTGGAGAAAAGTGGATGAGATGGCGCGGTGCTATATTTTGTCCTCTGTGTCAAATGTGCTGTAACATCAGCTTCATCCCATGGTCTCTGCCTTCAACATGATGGCTCACCTGAGAGAGATGTTCGCGCATCAAGGCAGGACTGCTAGGCAAGCAGACATGAGGAAATTAATGAACTCAAAGATGGCTGAAGACGGATCGGTGAGAGATCATGTGATACACATGATCAGTAACATTAATGAGATACAGGTGCTGAGAGGAGAAATTGACCCAGAAAGTCAGATAGATATTATTCTCCAGAGTCTACCCTCTAGTTTTGAGCAGTTTCGGGTCAATTATAACATGAACCAAAGAGTCTATACTCTACCCGAGCTCTTAACTGATTTGGTGGCGGCCGAAAGCATTTTCCACGAGAAGAAGCAAACCTTGGTCACAGTAAAGGCTTCAAGTTCTTCTTCTGTGCCTAAAGGCAAGAAGAATAAGAAGAAGAAGAAGAATGCCGAGAAACGGGACACTGGAAAGCCCGAGACTGCAAAGAGGAGCAAGCCCAAAGGTAAGTGCTTCAAGTGCGGTAAAACGGGACACTGGAAAGTGGATTGTCCAAAGCTTAAAGGTGCGATAGTTTCTGCCCTAATTACTGAGACATGTTTAGCGGTGATTCCCACAGATACTTGGTTTGGATTCAGGCGCCACTGATCATGTTTGTAACTCCTTGCAGGGGTTCCAAGTAACCCGGAAACTTAGAGAGGGCGAACTGGACATCTACATGGGCGACACTACAAGAGTGTCAGTAGAAGCTGTGGGAGTTGTCAATTTAAATTTTGAAAACTGTAGATTAGTGTTAGTTAATTGTCTTTATGTACCGAGTTTTAGAAAGAACCTTATTTCGGTTTCTAAACTCTTAAATAACGGTTATAAGTTTATTTTTTCTGATGAGTCTGTATTTATTAGAAGAAATAGGAAACTTATTTGTTCAGGTTCATTGGTTGACAATTTATTTGTGGTTAACTCTAATTCCCCTGTTGCGCAAAACACAGAAATAGATAGCTCTTTATCTAACATTAATAAGAGGAAGAAACCTTCTGAAATGAATCAAACCTATTTGGCATCTCAGGCTAGGTCATATAAACCTTAGTAGGATTCAGAGGTTGGTCAATGATGGACCTTTAGGTTCATTAGAGATTGACAGTTATGCAACCTGCGAATCTTGCTTAGAATGTAAGATGACCAAGAGACCTTTTAAGGTAAAAGGTTATAGAGCTAAGGAAGTACTAGAGTTGATTCATTCTAACTTGTGTGGACCGATGACGGTCCAGGCACGAGGTGGATTTGAGTATTTCGTGACATTCACGGATGACTACTCAAAGTACGGATACATTTACCTAATGCGTCATAAGTCTGAATGTTTTGCCAAGTTCAAAGAGTTTCGGGCAGATGTGGAGAAGCATCATGGTAAGAGTATCAAGACACTGCGTTCAGATCGTGGAGTATCCCATGAATTTCAAGAATACTTCAGAGAGGTCGGAATTCAGTCTCAGTTGTCTGCACCTGGCACCCCACAGCAGAATGGTGTAGCAGAAAGGATGAATCGGACTCTCATGGAAATGGTTAGGTCTATGATGAGCTATAGTGATTTGCCAAGTTCGTTCTGGGGATGTGCCTTAGAAACGGTGATGTATATTCTTAATCTTGTACCATCTAAAACTGTGCCTTCAACACCATTGGAGTTGTGGAATGGGCTCAAGCCCAGTCTAAGACATCTCATAATTTGGGGTTGCCTAACACATGTGCTTAAGGCAGATACGACTAAGTTAGATACGAGAACTAAATTAATGTTGTTTGTAGGATATCCTAGGGGAACGAAAGGTGGTCTGTTTTATAGCCCTAAAGATCAAAAGGTGGTGGTTAGTACCAACGCTAGATTTTTAGAGGAGGACTATGTCTTAGACCACAAGCCCAAGAGTAAGATAGACTAGAAGAGCTTAGACGACAAACTAATCCTGATGCACCTGCACAAGTAGATACACCACACACTGCACATGAGATCACAGATTATGCGCCTACACAGGTGGTGCCTCGTATTAGTGGGAGGGTTGTGAGACAGCCAGATAGGTTCATTGGCATGGGAGAAGCCTCAGACCTAGTCCCAGGCGCGCCTGAACCTGACCCGGTTAACTACAATGAGGCTCTCCGAGATAAAAATGCAGAGTCTTGGCGTAAGGCAATGATATCCAAGATGGGGTCAATGGACCACAATCAAGTCTGGGAGCTTACGGACCTGCCAGATGGGTTCAAGTCCATTGGATGTAAGTGGGTCTACAAACGTACGAGAGGAGCTGACGGGAAGGTGGAAACCTTTAAAGCTAAGCTGGTGGCGAAGGGGTATACTCAGAAATAGGGAATCGATTATGAGGAAACCTTCTTCCCAGTAGCCATGCTTAAGTCGATCCGGATTCTCTTGGCCATAGCTGCTCTTTTAGACTATGAGATTTGGCAGATGGATGTCAAGACAGCTTTCCTAAACGGAAGTCTCGAGGAAACTATCTTTATGAGAGATTCATTGAAAAAGGCCAAGAGCATAAGGTTTGCAAGCTTAAGAGGTCTATTTACGGACTTAAGCAGGCATCCAGATCTTGGAACATCCGGTTTGATGAGGTAATCCAGTCCTTCGAATTTACTCAGTGTCCGGATGAGCAATGTGTGTAACACAGACGTGATGGAAACTCAGTGGTGTTTATTGTGCTTTACGTAGATGACATTCTATTGATTGGCTACAACAAGAAACTGTTATCAGACGTAAAGGCATGGTTGTCCAAGCAGTTTGATATGAAGGACTTAGGGGAAGCGGGACATATCCTTGGGATCAAGATAATTCGAGATCGTAGGAAGTATTCGTTAACACTCTCCCAAGCTTCGTACATAGAAACGATTCCGTTTTAACATTCAGAACTCCAAGAAAGGTTTTCTATCTTTCAGACATGGAGTGTTTGTATCTAAGGAATAATCCCCTGAGACTGTTGAGGAGATAGAGGCCATGAAGACAGTTCCTTATGCTTCGGCAGTAGGAAGTCTCATGTATTCCATGTTGTGTACAAAGCCTGATATCTGGTATGCCGTTGGCATGGTAAGCAAATAGATATCAGAGTAACCCTGGGAAAGCTCATTGGGAGGCAGTAAAATGCATTCTCAAGTATTTGCTCAGAACGAGGGACCAAGTTCTGGTCTATCAGGCGCCTGAGCTGGTACCCCGAGGTTACACAGATTCAGATTTCCAAGGCGACAGGGACAAGAGCAAGTCTACCTCAGGATATGTGTTTACTCTGGGAGGTGGAGCCATAGTTTGGCGGAGTGTCAAGTAGAAATGCGTGGCGGACTCTACCATGGAGGCTGAGTACGTTGCCGCATCAAAGGCAGCGAAAGAAGCAGTATGGCTCAAGAACTTCCTAGTGGACTTATATGTGATTCCTGGTTTGCAGAAGTCTATCACAGTTTATTATGATAACAATGGTGCGGTAGCAAACTCGAAGGAACCACGAGCCCACAAGGCGAGTAAACATATACAACGCAAGTACCACCTGATACGAGACATCGTAAAGAGGGAAGACGTGGTTGTGGCTAAGATAGCATCAAAAGATAACCTTGCAGATCCGTTCACGAAGACATTGACTTCGAAAGTCTTTGAGGCTCACGTGGAGGGCATGAGAATCAGATACTTAGGAGAGCCATGACAGTTTTTCTAGATATATAGCAGCAGAGTGTATAGGAGTTGTATGTAGATGTATACTTAAAACACAGCTTAAGTATGAGTGGGAGATTGTTGGAGTTGAATACATAAAATATGTTTGTATTGTACCTTTTTCCAGTAATATATCGATTTATGTTTTGGTTATATATTGTTGTGCATGATATGTCCATTTGTATTATGTAAGTAGATGATAAGGTGTCTTGTGTTACACAGTAGATCTCATCATTAGTTGAAAGACATAATATATAAATGAGGTTTGTAACGGAGACAGCGTTGGACAAACTGTCTGTTTAGGTTATTATGTGATTCGGATAATTGGTTTGTCTAAACTAATTGAATCATATAGATATGCTCGGGGCGTATTGAACTTGACCATTAAGAATGATTTGTCTTGTACTGATTTAATAGACAAATCATTCTTGGTATTCTATCTCTTAATCCCTAAATTCGAGCGGGCATGAGGATTAGACATAGTGTACTTTGATCTGCCAAATGGTGAGGTCAATTGTGGCCAATAGTCTCGGTAGGTTGGGTGCGCGTGTTTAGTTGCTTGGTGTATTGCTGCTTGTCAAAAGAAAACCATGTACCGGTGCGTCGGGGGGTGATGGTGCTCCCGAGATGAGTTTGTAAAGTTTATTATACTAAACCCGGCCGGTGGACTTATGTCCGGTATAGTAAAAAGATCGAGTGGTACTAGTCTCAGAATTAAAGAGGTTAATTAATTAATTTATCAATAAATTAATATATTAATGAGCACTATATCTTTGATGTGGGGAGATTATGAATATAATTTAATTAAGTTATTCCGGAAGCAATTCTGGTGTAGGATGGTAGTGCCAAAATTAATCCGTTAATGGTACGATTAATTTTGTAATGGGTTAATTGAATAGGTAGAATTAATTAATTGATTAATTATTCCTAAGGGTTAATTGAGTAGTTAACAAAGTGGAATTATTTAATTAATTAATTAAGTCTTAAGTTTCAATTGGAATTAGGAAATCCTAGAGATTACGAAATCTAGTAGGATTATGTTTATCCTATCAGATTGGTTACCTAATTGGATTTGGAAACTAATTAATTACCTAAACCTATTAGAAAGACCAATCCTAAACCAACTTGGGGTCTCTCTTGTAACTCTATATATAGACAAGGGATTAGCTATTCAAGATACACAGTTCCATAGATTCAGAATTCAAGAATCCAGAGAGAGAAAATCCTAGAGAGAGAAAACTTTCTCTCTCCAAGTTGAATTTTTTGGGAAAATATTGTGGCTGGTTTTTCCTTCTTTTTGGCCGAATTTTGGCCTTGTTTTATACCAGCTGCGTGTAGCTTTCTCTCTCTCCGGGCGGTGTGTTTACAGTACGTGCCAGGTGCTGCGGTGCTAGAATTTTCTAGCAGGTGGATTGTGGTGATTAGCTGATCGATTGATTTCTAGTTCGTTGCCCATACAACATGAAATCAAAGTCTTGAGGCATACAAGAGAATCACCTGAGTACAAGCTTCAAAGGTACTTTTCTAAGATTCCGCTTTTAATTAGAAATTTTTGTTGCGTGGTAAATCGAATAAGTGCAAACCCAGATCCTAGTGTGGCAATCTTTCATGTTATCACAGTAGACTGTGATAGACCTCGGCAACTCCGGGATCACATCTAAGTCCACCAGGAAGTTCCTGGGCCATACAACTTCTTTTGCTGCTTGATGCGGCAACGTACTCAGCCTCCATGGTGGAGTGCGCCAAGCATTTCTGCTTGACACTTCGCCATACTATGGCTCCACCTCCCAAAGTAAACACAAACCCAGAGGTAGACTTACTCTTGTCCATATCACCTTGAAATTCCGAATATGTGTAACCCAATGGAACTAGTTCTTGTGCTCGATAAACCAAGACATGATCTCTCGTCTTGCGCAAGTATTTGAAAATACATTTGACTGCCTCCTAATGAGCCTTCCTAGGGTTACTCTGATATTTGCTAACTATGCCAAAGGCAAAACAAATATCAGGTCTAGTACATAACATAGCATAAATGAGACTACCCTCTGTAGATGCATAAGGGCCTTCATGGCATCTATCTCCTCGGCAGTCTTAGGACAGTGCTCCTTTGATAAATGCACTCAATGCTTTAAAGGTCAACCATTCTTAGAGTTCTGCATGTTAAAACGGGTCATAATCGTGTTTATGTATGAAACCTGGGAGAGTGTTAGAGAACATCTCCTATGATCTCAAATAATCTTGATCCCAAGTGAAAGGATTTGCCACATAGGATCTGGGTTTGCACTTGCTCGATTTACCACGCTACAAAAATTTCTAATTAAAGCGGAACCTTAGAAAAATACCTTTGAAGCGTGCACCTGGTGATTCTCTTGTATGCCTCAAGACTATGACCTCTTGTTGTGTGGGCAACAATCTAGAAGTCAATTGATCAGCAACTCACCACAATCCACCTGCTGAAAAAATTTAGCACCTCCGCACCTAGCACGTACTGCAAACTCACTGCCCGGAGAGAGAGAAAGCAACACACGGGGCTAGCAAAGGAGGACCAAAATTTCGGCCACTTGAAGGGAATAAACCAGACGCCTATTGCTTAAAAATTCATTCTTGAGAGAGAAAGAAATTTCTCCCTCTTGATTTGAGTCCATAGAACCCATCTCAGCAATCATCGCTCTCTGCCAAGAATTTACATCTTTATCCTGGAGAGCCTCATTGTAGCTAACTGGGTCTGGTTCATGAGCGCCGGGGATAAAGTCTAAAGACTCACCCAAACCCATGTACCTCTCGGGCTATCTGACAACCCTCCCACTATGATGAGGTGCAGCCTTGCTTCATCTGTGATAGTGCGTGCAGTACTCTGTGGTGTGTTATCCTGTACTTGTGCACTTGAATACTCAAATGACCCCTAAGCTCCTCTAATATGACTTTGCTGCTGGGCTTGTGATCTAAAATATAATCCTCCTCTAGAAATCTAGCATTGGTGCTGAACACCACTTTCTGATCCCAAGGACTACAACATAGACCACCTTTCGTTCCTTTGGGGTAGCCTATAAACAGCATAACCTTTGATCTCGCATCTAACTTACCCGCATCTGCCTCAAGCACATGTGCTCAACCACAAATCCTGAGATGTCTCAGACTGGGCTTTCGCCCAATCAACAACTCCAGAGGTGTCTTAGGCACAGATTTAGATGGTACGAGATTAAGGATATAACACGCTGTCTCTATAAGGCATAACCCCAAAACGAATTGGGCAACTCACTATAACTCATCATCGATCTAACCATATCCATAAGAGTTTTGTTCCTCCTTTCGCTACACCATTCTGCTGGTGTGTCAGGTGCAGACAACTGGGACTGAATACCCTCATCTGACAAATAGATCATAAATTCCCTAGAGAGATATTCACCACCACGATCAGATCACAGGGTCTTGATACTCTTACCCAGATGCTTCTCCACTTCAGTCTTAAACTCTTTGAACTTGCTAAAGCGTTCAGACTTGTGATGCATCAGATATATGTATCCATATCTAGAGTAATCATCTGTGAATGTCACAAAATACTCATAACCACCTCTAGCACGAACTGGCATAGGTCCACACAAGTCAGAATGAACCAAATCTAAAACCTCTTTGGCCCTATACTCTTTTGCCTTAAAAGGCCTCTTTGTCATTTTACCCTCCAAGCAAGACCCATAGTAGGAAAACTGTCAATATCCAATGAGTCTAAAGACCCATCATTGACCAACCTCTGAATCCTATTAAGGTTGATATGACCTAGTCTTAGGTGCCAAAGATAAGTCTGGTTCAAAGGGGAAGACTCCTTTTTCTTATTATGATTCGATGATGTGTCATTAATTTTTGTGTTTTGCAATACTAGGGAGTTCGCCTTAATTAAAAACAAATTATCAACCAATACACCGGAACATATAAGTTTCTTGTTATTTCTAATAAAAACAGAATTATCAGAAAAGACAAACTTATAACCATCCAAAATCAGCTTAGAAACTGAAAGTAAGTTCTTTCTAAAGATGGATACGTAAAGACAATCTCTCAAATGTAAAATAGAGTTTGAAAATAAAGACGAACTACTCCGACGGCAGCAACTGATACTCTGGTAGTATCCCCAAGATAGACCTACAAATCACCATCTCTAAGCAGTTGGGTCACTTGGAACCCCTGTAAAGAATTACAAACATGATGAGTGGCTCCTGAATCCACACACCAAGTATCTGTGAGAATCGCCTCCAAACATGTTTCAGTAACAAAGGTGAAATTGCTCATACCTCTAGGCTTTGGGCAGTCTTTCTTCCAATGTCCTATTTTGGCACATTTGAAACACTTGCCTTTCGACTTGTGCTTCTTAGAAACACCACCTTTGGGTCCATGATCAGCGCCTGCTTTCTGGCCCTTCTTCCTCTTCTGTTTCCTGGCTTTGGGCTAAGCAGAGGAACCTAAAGGTTCAACAGTAGCCAAAGCTTGCTTCTTCTCAGAGAACAGGGCTTCAGCAGACACCAATGCCAATCATGAGTTCAGGAAAGGAATACAAGAGCTTGCTCATATTATAGTTTAACTAAAACTGCTCAAAACTGGGAGGCAAGTTTTGGAGAATAATATCAACCTGGGTCTCCCCGTCAATGTCACCTCCCAAAACCTCAATCTCATTGATACAGCTAATCATGTCCAGCACATGATCCCACACTGAAGTACCCTCAGTCATCCTGGCATTCATGAGTTTCCTCATAGCTGACTGTCTGGCTGCCCTGCCCTGATATCCGAACATCTCCCTAAAGTTAAACATCATCTTATAGGTTGAGGTCATAAACTCATGCTGGTACTACAATACACTCGACATAGAAGCTAAGATGTAGCACCTGGTCATCTCATCAGGAGTGGAATCATCAGTGGGCACTGGGGGGCACTCTTCAGTGAGCACGTACTTGTAACCCTCAGCAGTAAGGACAATGTCCAAGTTACATTTCCAATCAATGTAATTAGGACCAGCGAGTTTGTTTTGATTCAAAATGACAATAAGTGGATTGAACGACATATCGACAACTGAAAAATAAACAGTCAAGTTTCAGTATTATATTTTAAAAATATTGATATCCTCAAAACAATATAATCTCCCACCGACATCTCTCAAAACGGGATTAACGCAGGTCACGTTAGGTGAACATCTACGCTAAGCCAAATTCATTCGAGAAGAACATAAGTTCATTAATTTCACTATCTGACCAACGATCTTATGATCAATGAAATTAATAGTCGATGATTTTAGCCGCACACATAAGTAGCGTGACATCGTAGGAGGAATACTACAAACGATACACTAAGTGTATACCATTACGTGACTTCTAAGTTTGTTACTTAGGATACTAATGCACCTCAGTATCGAGGGTGTCTTAAGTTTCTCCAATTAAACTCACTATAGTCATCCCTTTAGAAACTCAATCTAGTGATCTCATGGATTGGAGACTTATCTGTAGGGAAAAAGACCCTTGGCCAGCGTATAGGTCTATCCACATCACTTATGAATTCGTAATGGAGGCTATGGGGATATATACCAACCCGTTCCCACATAGATTTTTGAATTTGAGGATTTTTACGTTTTAACATGCAATATCTTAACTTTAGGATATTCACACCTATAAAACCGTTGGAGTTTTAACATGTGAATAGTCTACCTTAGTTAATTGCACATTTTAAAACTGTTTGTTTTCGATCATGCATAAAACATAAAGCAAAAACACACAAGCAATGATAAGGACATAAAACGGGAAATAGGTAATTAAACATTTCCCGACTATTATGGCCTTCTTAATCGCTGCTTCCTTTGACGTCTTGTTTACACGTCCTGTTGTGTCGCTCCCACTCGTTATTTGGTTTAGATTTTATCGATTTTCTACGTAATTAGGAATCACCCAAAATTATGATAAACCAAAACCCACGAATATGAGTTACCCACAATAACATCTTCGTCATAATACACAAATTCCAATATGCAAAGGCGTTCTAGGAATTTAAAGATGACAACATTAGATTAAATCCAAGATTCATCTAATCCTACACGGCTTCCAGCTCGTGATTATTACTATTATAGACATTTCCATTCAAAATAAAAACGAGCCCGGACATGTCCCGGGTTTATGAATGAACGTAAATAACATAATAGCTGGGAATAATAACCACCTGTTACCAAAATAACATAGCCAAAACAAAGCTGTGTAATAAATCGAACAAGTTTAAAGTCAAAACACTCGCTCTGATACCAATTTGAAGGAAACAGATCTAGCCCCGGCTAAACTGAAAATCTCACTTTTGTGCTATGCATTCCAGAATCGGAGAATTTCGATTCAGCTCAGATTTAAAATCATTCCCCCTGAACGGATCTAGGCTTATACTAATTCGATTTATTAAAATGACACGCTAAGAATCGAATCTTTAATTTAAAGATGAAAGTATAAAGGTTATACATTTGAGGCGTGTCCCTCACAATAAGAAGACCCAAAGTCGGGAAACAGCGAATATCACCAAAAATCCCGAGAATGACTCCTACAACTCCGAAATCGGGTGGACGATTATCTACGGAGTGGGTAATAACACTAACAAAGAAAACCAAGAGAAACCCGCTTCGAAAGAACTCAAAAAACCCCGATAGATCCTTGCCCGGAGGCAATCTGCGCCTAATCTGAAATCCTATAAGCACTGCCGGAAACTTCGTCGGAAAAACCTTCCGCCTGGATATCTAGACTTTGGAAAACCCGAAGGAACGAGCTAAAGGATCAGCGCGACAGAACAACAAAAACCCATAGAATTTTGATCGCGGGACAGCCTGGGCATGGAAATCGCGCGGCGGCAGAAATGGACTCACGACGGCGAAATTCGAAAGGGCACAGTGGATCAGGCGGCGATCTCTTGAAGGATTTCTAGGCTAAAGAATGCGAGTTCTCAAAGAAGAAGGATCTAAAACCGACTTCGAGAAAGACCTTATCGAAGAAAATGAAGTTCTCTCTCTAGGTTCTTCCTTCTCTCTAGAGGCAACTTAGCCTACAAGGTTTCTTAATGTCTTTAAGTTCCTAACATTAGCTATTTATGGGGAGCTCCAAGGGAGACCTAGTGGGCTTTTGAGTTGGGCCTTAGTGTTGGATTTTCGTTGACCTCTTAGTCTTTCCTAGACTAATCAACTCTAATCGAACCTTTTAAATTAATTTCTCAACCCACTTCGTTAATTAAATTTAATCGAGCCCTTAAGATTATTTCGTATAACCCACTTTGTCAATTAAATATTAATTAAACCTTTAAGATTAATTAATTCACTTTGTCGATTAGTCCAATGCATAATTAGTCGTACCACTAACGGACAAATCATGGAACTATCGCTCAAAAATGAATTTACTTCGCGCTCACTTTATTATTCATCTATCTCCTCACATCAAAGATATAATGCTCGTCGATTCATAAATTTACTAACAAATTAATTCATCGACTTCTTGGTATCAGAGATTGGTACCACTCGACTTTCTTATTATATCGGACATAAAGTCCACCGGTCGGGTTTAGTATAATAAACCTTACGAGCTCATCTTGAGAGCACCATCAACCCGGTGAACTGGTACATGGATTCCTTCGACTAGCAACGGCACACAAAAAAGTCAAACACTGCATACCCAACTTACCGAAATTTAGGCCTCAATTGACCGCACCCATTGAAAAATTAAAGCATATGATATCTAACTCTCATGCCCGCTCTAATCTAGGGATTAAGAGATTAGAATACTAGGTTTGAATTAACTACTCCGATCAGTACATGTTAATTCAATCCCGAACAGGTCGTGCTCAATATGCTCCGGGCACATCTGTATGATTTAATTAGTCTAGACAAACAAATTTTCAAATCATACGATAACCTAAACCGATAGTATGTTCAAACTATATCAGTTACAAGCATCTATGTATATATCATTACTTTAACTAATAACTAGATCTATTGTGCTTTTCTACAACTCTTTTATCTAGATATATGATATAAAGAAACAAATTTAATACTAAAACAAAACGATATGTCAACTGGGTATTAGGTTTTGATACAAGTAATAGCTTTACAGTATTCAAAACCAACACAAAGAGATCGGCAGTGCTTGGAGTATCTTCGGGCAGTGCGTGAGGATCATTGGCAGCGCGTGAGGATCGTTGCGGTGCGTGCGACGGGATTCGATCGGCATGTGCAGTGGCGTTTGGTTGGTTTTCCAGCAAAAAATTCCAACAAGAATTTTGCGGTGATTTGTTGATCAATTGCTCGTTAGTTCATTGCCAACATAATGTACGATCAAGTCTTGAGTCATACAAGAGAAATCACCTAAGTACATGCTTCAAGAGGTAATTCTTAAACTTCCGTTTTTATTAAGAATTTATTATTGCGTGGCAAATCGAATAAGTAGAAGCTAAGATCCTGCGCAATGGTATTTCAAGAAGATGTTGGAATAGTAATTTCGCTAGAGCTTAGGCTTGGTCAAGAATTTCGATTCTGGAATGTATAGCACAAAAGTAAGTTTTTTACCGGGCCAGGGAAGATAATCTTTTAGCGGCTAAGCGCGGCACCATGCGGTCACCGGTGGTTAGCGGCGTATAGGTTCCAACACATGTAGGTCGCCAGTCTTGCACTCATCAATTCATTTTGCGTCTTTTCCAAATTCTTCTAATTCAGCTCCATTTCCTCGTGTTTTCTTCTCTTTTTCGGCAAAAGTCTTCAAGTTTTTTCTAAAATCTCAATCATAGCTTTTTATTAGAAGGTCATGCAAATCCAACCACAAGTACATTGTAAAGCTCATAAACGATGTCATTTTCATTGAAAACCAACTAAGAATTAGCTAAACATGCATGAAATTGGGTCATAAAAAGTTATATATTTGATTCACATCACACCCCCACACTTAAGACTTTGCTTGTCCTCGAGCAAACTAACTAGAAAAGCTTGTAGATTACAAGTCCATCACAAAACAAGGTTGTTCTAAGTTGGTTTTTCCTCCCCCTTCAAGCTAAACATGAAAAACATGCACTCACCTTGCACTCATAGTATCAACACAATTTCCACAATCAAATAAGACAAGTATGATATGGATTCTCTACTAATATCTATTGACCTCATCACCTTACTGAAAGATTATCTACCCGGGCCCAGTCAAAAATTCACTTTCGTGCTACGCATTCCAGAATCGGAATTCTTGACCATGTCTAAGCTCTAGCACAATCGCTATTCAAATCCTTGCTTGAAATAACATTGCGCATGATCTTAGCTTCTATTTGTACGATTTGCCACGCAACAATAAATTCCTAATTAAAGTGGAAGTTTAAGAATTACCTCTTGAAGCGTGTACTTAGGTGATCGCTTGTATGACTCAAGACTAGCTCGTACGTTGTGTGGGCAACGAACCAACGATCTGAAATTCACCACAAAAACTGCTTGGAAAAATCCAAGTCCCCATCGCCACTGCGTGTGTCGCACACACGCTATCGGAAAAAACAAAGCCGCCGCCGAGCGTTAATCATACGCACCGCCTTGACTCGCCGGGAAGAGCTTTTGCCACCGCAAGTGTTAGTTCTGAATATTGAAAAACTATTGCTTGTATGACAAATTAATATCCACAGTTGACATATTATTTTATTTCAGTATTAAATTTGTTCCATTATATCATAGAACTAGATAACGAGGTGTGAAAATACACAGTAGATCTCGTTATTGGTTAAAGTATTGATATGTAAAAAGAATGCTCGTAACTGAGATTGTTTGAACATACTATCGATATAGGTTTTCGTATGATTTGGAAATTAGTTTGTCTAGACTAATTAAATCATACGGATGTGTCTAGGGCATATTGAGCACGACCAGTTAAGGATTAATTAACTTGTACTGATCGGCGTAGTTAATTCGATCCTAGTATTCTAATCTTTTAATCCCGAGATTGGGACGGGCATGAGAGTTAGATATCGTATTCTTTGATTTGCCAAAGGGTGCGATCAATTGATGCCTAATTCTCGGTAAGTTGAGTATGCGGTGTTTAGCTTCTTTGTGTGCCACCGGTTTGCTGGGTTTGATTGTGCTCCCGAGATGAGCTCGTAAGGTTTATTATACTAAACCTAGCCGATGGACTTTATGTCTGGTATAATAAGAGAGTCGAATGGTACTAATCTCAGATATCAAGAAGTCGGTAAATTAATTTGTCAGTAAATTAATGAACCAACGAGCACTAGATTTTTGATGTGGGGAGATAGAAGAATAATAAAGTGAGCGCGATGTAAAGTCATTTTTGAGCGGTAGTTCCATAATTGGTCCGTTAGTGGTACGACTAATTATGCGTTTGACTAATCGACAAAGTGAATTAATTAATCCTAAATGTTTAATTAATATTTAATTGACTTAGTGGATTAAGAAATTAATTCATATTGAATTAATTCATCCTAAGGGTTCGATTAAATTAAATTAACGAAGTGGGTTAAGAAATTAATTCGAAATGATCGATTGGAGTTGATTAGTTTAGGGAAGACTAAGGGGTCAACGAAAGTCAAACACTAAGGCCCAACTCAAAAGCCTACTAGGTATCTCAAGGAGCTCCCTATGAATAGCTAATTTTAGGCACATTTGAAGACATTAGAAACCTTGTAGGCAAATGCCTTAGAGTGAGAAAGACAAGCCTAAAGAGAGAACTTTTTCTCCTTCCTTGAGAGTTCTTTCTCGAAGTCGGTTTGCCATCTTTCTTTTTGAGAAACTCAGCCCACGATTCTAGAAACCCAAGACCACCGCATAGCTACCCCGAAAAGTCCATTCGCTGCCCATTTTTCTGGCCGAAGTGCCATCGACGTTTTTGGAAAAATCGACGCCGGTTTTGGCTAATTTTGTAGTGGGCTTTGTTTATTTGTTGCGTTGATCCTTTGGCTCGATCCTTTTGGTTCGCCAAAGTCTAGATCTACGAGCAAATAGCGTACCCACAAAGTTTTATTGAGGCAGTGTGGGCTTTCATATTAGAATCAGTTTTCTAGGCTAGATCTGTTTTTCAAATTTGCGAGTTTCTTGAGTGGGTTTCTTCGGATTTCATCGCCAATGCCTTTATCCACCTCCTACTTACTTGCCCACCCAAGTTCGAGGTTGTTTGGAGTTATCATTGGGATTCCGTGTGGAATTTGCGCGACTTTCGCAATAGGCGGTAAATAAGAGGCTAATTTGGGGTGAAAACGGAGTCATTATTGGGATTTTCTCATGATTGGTCCCAGACGGTAAATAGTAAGATTTTCCAATTTTGGTTTTCCTTTTGCTTGGGACTTCGCTTCAAAGGTATAATCTTCAATCCTTCTGCTTTAATTAAAGATTTAATCTTTGAGCGTCGTTTTAATAAATTGAACTACTATAAACCTAGATCCGTTCAAGGGAAATGAATTTGAGCCTGAGCAGAGTCGAAAGTCTCCGATTCTAGAATGCATTGCACGAAAGTGAGATTTTCGATTTAGCCCGGGCTTGTTTTGTTTCCTTCAAATTGGTATCAGAGCGAGTGTTTTGGCTATATACTTGTTTGATTTATTACACGGCTTTGTTATTTTTGCATTGTCATTACATTAAAAAGGTGGTTATTAATTCCTGACTATTATGGTAGATTTATTTTTCATTCATAAATCCCGGGACATGTCCGGGTTCGTTTTCTTTTTTGAATGCAAATGTCTGTAATAGTAATAACTACGAGCTGGAAGCCGTGTAGGCGTAGATAAATCTTGTATTAGGATTTAATCTAATGTTGCCGTCTTTAAATTCCTAGAAATGCCTTTGTATGTAGGAATTTATGTAAAATGACGAAGACGTTATTGTGGGTAACTCATATTCGTGGGTTTTTTATTTATTATATTTTTGGTTGATTCGTAATTACGTAGAAAATTGAGAAAACCCGGACGAATTAGGAGGAACCAAATAACGAGTCGTTATAGGCAAAGTGAATTTATGGTTTTTGGTTTTTGTCGTAATTTTAGGTGATTCCTAATTACGTAGTAAACCAAGAAAAATTGGATACATTCTAAGTGTCTTTATAACGAGTACGAGTGAAGCGATGGGACGTGTCAACAATGCGTCAAAGGAATCAACGATATAGAAAGCCATAATAGTCGGGAAATATTTGGTTATGTATTTCCCATATTTATGTGTTTTCTTGATTGTGTTTTTCATTTTTATGTATGAGCGAAAGCAAATAGTCTTTTTAATGCCTTCAATTAACTAAGGTAGATTATTCGCATATTAAAACTCCAATGGTTTTAATAAATGCGAACAACTGAAGTTAAGATATTGCATGTTGGTTATATAAGTTCAATTAACTAAGGTAGATTATTCGCATATTAAAACTCTAATGGTTTTATGGGTGCAAATATCCATAGTTAAGATATTGCATTTTAAAACGTAAAAAATCCTCAAATTTTAAAACCTAAGTGGGAGCGGGTTGGTATATATCCCCATGGCCTTTATTACGAATTCATATGTGATGTGGTTAGACTTGCGCATTGGCATTAGGGTCTTCCTCCATGCGGATGAGTCTTCAATCACAGATATCACTAGATTGAATTTATAAAGGGATGGCTATAGTGAGTTTAATTGGAGAATTGCGACACCGTCTTTGCTGAGGCGCTCTATCTCCTAAGTAACAAACTTAGAAGTCACGTAATGGCATACAATTAGTATTCCTCCCGTGAGGTTACGCTATTTATGTGTATGACTAAAATCGTTGACTATTAATTTCATTGATCATAAGATCGTTGGTCAGATAATGAAATTAATGAACTTCGGTTCTTCTTGAACAAATGTTGCTTAGCGTAAATGTTCACCCGTGTGACCTGCGTTAATCCCGGTGTGAGAGATGTCAATGGGAGATTATATTTTTTTGAGGATATCAATATATTCGAAAAAGAATATTGAAACTTGACTGTTTATTTTTCTATTTGTCGATATGGTGTTTAATACAATATTTGTCACACTAAAGGATAACAAGTTAACTGTTCCTAATTATATCAACTGGAAACGCGATTTGGACATTGTCCTCATGGCCAGGCAGTGCAAGTACGTCCTCACTGAAGTATGCCCAGATGACTCTCCTCCTGAGCATATGGAAGCCTATCAAAAGTGGAGGAAGGCTGATGGGATGGCTAGATGCTGCATTCTGACTTCCATGTCGAATGCATTGCAGCTTCAGCATCGGTGAATGAACTCTGCTTTTGACATTATAGTAAACCTAAAGGAGATGTTTGGTCACGAAGGCAGAGCTGCTAGGCAAGTAGTCATGCGAAAGCTAATGACTAGCCATATGGCAAAGGGCATGCCTGTGGGTTATCATGTACTTGAGATGATTAGCGACTTCAATGAGATTGAGGTATTGGGAGGAAAGATTGACGGGGAAACCCAGGTCGATATCATACTCTAGAGCTTGCCTCAAAGTTTTGAGCAGTCTTGGCGGGACTATAACATGAACAACATGTTTACACTCCTTACGAGCTCTTAACTGCATTGGTGTTTGTTGAAAGCCTCTTCTAAAAGAAGAAGCAAGCTTTAGCCACAGTCGGGCCTTCAAGTTCTTCTTCTGGGCCCAAATCTAGAAACCCAAGATCACCGCTTAGCTACCCCGAAATGTCCGTTCGCTGCCCATTTTTCTGGCCAAAATGCCGCTGACGTTTTTGGAAAAATTAGCGCTGGTTTTAGCTAATTTTGTAGTGGGCGTTGTTTATTTGTTGCGTTGTTCCTTTGTCTCGTACCTTTTGGTTTGCCAAAGTCTAGATCTATGAGCAAATAGCTTACCCACAAAGTTTTATTGAGGCGGTGTGGGTTTTCAGATTAGAATCAGTTTTCCAGGCTAGATCTGTTTTTCATATCTGCGAGTTTTTTGAAGTGGGTTTCTTCGGATTTCTTCGCCAGTGCCTTTAGCCACCTCGTTGTTACTTGCCCACCCAAGTTCGAGGTTGTTTGGAGTTATCCTTGGGATTCTGTTTGGAATTTGCGCTAAAGACTTGGTTTTCGCGGCAGGCTGTAAATAAGAGGCTAATGTTCGGGCAACGATCTGCTGAGGATCTGATGAGTTTTTCGATATGGATCTTTTTTGGATTTATTCCTTAGTGGCTTACCTACCCTGTGGATAATCAACCACACGATTTTGGGGTCAAAACGGAGTCATTATCGGGATTTTCTCGTGATTGGTCCCGGACGGTAAATAGCAAGATTTTCCAATTGTGGTTTTCTTTTGCTTGGGATTTCGCTTCAAATGTATAATCTTTAATCCTTCCGCTTTAATTAAAGATTTAATCTTTCAGCGTCGTTTTAATAAATTGAACTAGTATAAGCCTAGATCCGTTCAGGGGAAATGAATTTGAGCCTGAGCAGAGTCGAAAGTCTCCGATTTTGGAATACATTGTACGAAAGTGAGATTTTCGATTTAGCCCGGGCTTGTTCTGTTTCCTTCAAATTGGTATCAGAGCGAGTATTTTGGCTTTATACTTGTTTGATTTATTACATGGCTTTGTTATTTTTGCATTGTCATTACATTAAACAGGTGGTTATTAATTCCCGACTATTATGTAGATTTATTTTTCATTCATAACCCCGGGACATGTCTGGGCTCATTTTCTTTTTTGAATGCAAATATCTGTAATAGTAATAACTACGAGCTAGAAGCCGTGTAGGCGTAGATAAATCTTGTATTAGGATTTAATCTAATGTTGTCGTCTTTAAATTCCTAGAAAATGCCTTTGTATATAGGAATTTATGTAAAATGACGAAGATGTTATTGTGGGTAACTCATATTCGTGGTTTTTATTTATCATAATTTTGGGTGATTCATAATTACGTAGAAAATCTAGAAAACCCGGACGAATTAGGAGGAACCAAATAACGAGTCGTTTTAGGAAAAGTGAATTTATGGTTTTTGGTTTTTGTCGTATTTTTGAGTGATTCCTAATTACGTAGTAAACCAAGAAAAACCGGATAAATTCTAAGTGTTTTTATAACGAGTAGGAGTGATGCTAAGGGACGTGTCAACAATGCGTCAAAGGAATCAACGATATAGAAGGCCATAATAGTCGGGAAATGTTTATTTATGTATTTTCCGTATTTATGTGTTTTCGTTTTTATGTATGAGCGAAAACAAACCGTTATTTAATGCATGCAATTAACTAAGGTAGATTATTTGCATATTAAAACTCCAATGGTTTTAAAAATGCGAACAACTGAAGTTCAGATATTGCATGTTGGTTTTATAAGTGCAATTAACTAAGGTAGATTATTCGCATATTAAAACTCCAACGGTTTTATGGGTGCGAATATCCATAGTTAAGATATTGCATGTTAAAACGTAAAAAATCCTCAAATTTTAAAATCTGAGTGGGAGCGGGTTGATATATATCCCCATGGCCTCCATTATGAATTCATATGTGATGTGGTTAGACTTGCGCATTTGCATTAGCGCCTTCCTCTATGCGGATGAGTCTTCAATCACAGATATCACTAGATTGAATTTCTAAAGGGATAACTATAGTGAGTTTAATTGGAGAATTGCGACACCCTCTCTGCTGAGGCGCTCTATCTCCTAAGTAACAAACTTAGAAGTCACGTAATGACATACACTTAGTGTTCCTCCCGCTAGGTTACGCTATTTATGTGTATGGCTAAAATCGTTTACTATTAATTTTATTGATCATAAGATTGTTGGTCAGATAATGAAATTAGTGAACTTCGATTCTTCTTGAACAAATGTGGCTTAACGTAAACGTTCACCCGTGTGACCTGTGTTAATCCCGGTGTGAGAGATGTCAATGGGAGATTCTATTGTTTTTTAGGATATCAATATATTTGAAAAAGAATACTGAAACTTGACTGTTTATTTTGGTCCAGAATTGTAAATAGCATGATTTTCCAATTTTGGTTTTCGTCTTGCTTGGGACTTTGCTTCAAAGGTATAATCTTTAATCCTTCCGCTTAATTAAATATTTAATCTTTGAGCGTCGTTTTAATAAATTGAACTAGTATAAGCCTAGATCCGTTCAGGGGAAATGAATTTGAGCCTGAGCAGAGTCGAAAGTCTCCAATTCTGAAATGCATTGCACGAAAGTGAGATTTTTTATTTAGCCTGGGCTTGTTCTGTTTCCTTCAAATTGGTATCAGAGCGAGTATTTTGGCTTTATACTTGTTTGATTTATTACACGGCTTTGTTTTTGCTTTGTTATTTTTGCATTGTCATTACATTAAACAGGTGGTTATTAATTCCCGACTATTATGTAGATTTATTTTTCATTCATAACCCCGGGACATGTCTGGGCTCATTTTCTTTTTTGAATGCAAATATCTGTAATAGTAATAACTACGAGCTAGAAGCCGTGTAGGCGTAGATAAATCTTGTATTAGGATTTAATCTAAAGTTGTCGTCTTTAAATTCCTAGAAAACGCCTTTGTATATAGGAATTTATGTAAAATGATGAAGACGTTATTGTGGGTAACTCATATTCATGGGTTTTTGGTTTATCGTAATTTTGGGTGATTTCTAATTACGTAGCAAATCGAGAAAACCCAGATAAATTAGGAGGAACCAGATAACGAGTCGTTATAGGCAAAGTGAATTTATGGTTTTTGGTTTTTGTCGTAATTTTGGGTGATTCCTAATTATATAGTAAACCAAGAAAAACCAGATAAATTCTAAGTGTCGTTATAACGAGTAGGAGTGACGCGACGGGAGTGTCAACAAGGCATCAAAGGAATCAACGATAGAGAATGCCATAATAGTCGAGAAATGTTTATTTATGTATTTCCCGTATTTATGTGTTTTCTTTGATTGTGTGTTTTTGTTTTTATGTATGAGCGAAAACAAACCGTTTTTTAATGAGTACAATTAACTAAGGTAGATTATGCGCATATTAAAACTCCAACGATTTTAATAAATGTCAACAACTGAAGTTAAGATATCGCATGTTGGTTTTATAAGTGCAATTAACAAAGGTAGATTATTCGCAAATTAAAACTCCAACGGTTTTATGGGTGCGAATATCCATAGTTAAGATATTGCATGTTAAAACGTAAAAAATCCTCAAATTTTAAAATCTAAGTGGGAGCGGGTTGGTATATATCCCCATGGCCTCCATTACGAATTCATATGTGATGTGGTTATACTTGCGCATTTGCATTAGGGCCTTCCTCCATGCGGATGAGTCTTCAATCACAAATATCACTAGATTGAATTTCTAATGGGATGACTATAGTGAGTTTAATTGGAGAATTGTGACACCCTCTCTGCTGAGGCGCTCTATCTCCTAAGTAACAAACATAGAAGTCACGTAATGGCATACACTTAGTGTACTATTTATCGTATTCCTCCCGCGAGGTTACGCTATTTATGTGTATGGCTAAAATCGTTGACTATTAATTTCATTGATCATAAGATCGTTGGTCAGATTATGAAATTAATGAACTTTGGTTCTTCTCGAATGCATGTGGTTTAGCGTAGACGTTCAACCGCATGACCTGCGTTAATCCCGGTGTGAGAGATGTTAATGGGAGATTATATTGTTTTTGAGGATATCAATATTTTTGAAAAAGAATACTGAAATTAGTTTGTTTATTTTCAGTTTGTCGATGTGGTGTTTAATACAATATTTGTCACACTAAAGGAGAACAAGTTAACTGGTCCTAATTATATCAACTGGAAACGCGATTTGGACATTGTCCTCATGGCCAGGCAGTGCAAGTATACGTCCTCACTGAAGTATGCCCATATGAGCCTAGGGATGACTCTCCTCCTGAGCATAGGGAAGCCTATCAAAAGTGGAGGAAGGATGATGGGATGGCTAGATGCTGCATTCTGACTTCCATGTCGAATGCATTGCAGCTTCAACATCGGTCAATGAACTCTGCTTTTGACAATATGCAAACCTAAAGGAGATGTTTGGTCACAAAGGCAGAGCTGCTAGGCAAGTAGTCATGCGAAAGCTAATAACTAACCAGATGGCAGAGGGCATGCCTGTGGGTTATCATGTACTTGAGATGATTAGCGACTTCAATGAGATTGAGGTATTGGGAGGAAAGGTTGACGGGGAAACCCAGGTCGATATCATACTCCAGAGTTTGCCTCAAAGTTTTGAGCAGTTTCAGCGGGACTATAACATGAAGCAGCATGTTTACACTCCTTCCGAGCCTTTAGCTGCATTGGTATCTGCTGAAGGTCTCTTCCAAAACAAGAAGCAAGTTTTAGCCACAGTCGGGCATTCAAGTTCTTCTTCTGGGCCCAAAGCCATAAAGAAGAAGAAGAAAGCCCGGAAGACTGCTAATCATAAGCCTAAGCCAGAAATTGCCAAGAAAAAGAAGCCAAAAGACAACTGCTTCTAGTGTGGCAAAGGAAGACATTGGAAGTCTGATTGTCCAAAGCTCAAAGTTACAACCATCTCAACCTTAATTACTGAGATATGTTTAGTGGTGATTCCCATAGATACTTGGTGTGTGGATTCAGGAACCACTGATCATATTTGTAATTCTTTGCAGGGTTTACTAGGTAACCCAGATACTTAGAGAGGGCGAGATGGAAGTTTACTTGGGTGACACTATCAGAGTGTCGGTAAAAGTAGTGGGGGTGGCTATATTTATTTTTCTAAATAATGCTATAATAGTTTTTTGAAGAATTTTCTTTATGATTAGAGTTTAAGAAAGAATTTACTTGATGTTCTAAACTCTTATTAGATAGTTATAAGTTCATTTTATCTAATAATTCTGTTATTGGAAAAAATTTATTGGAAAAAATGAGAAACTTATATGTTATCCTTTAGCCACCTCATAGTTACTTGCCCACCCATGTTCGAGGTTGTTTGGAGTTATCCCAGGGATTCTGTGTGGAATTTGCGCTAAAGACTTGGTTCTTGCAGCATGCGGTAAATAAGAGGCTGATCTTCGGGCAACGATCTGCTGAGTATCTGACGAGTTTTCGAAGTGGGTCTTTTTGGAATTTCTTCCTTAGTGGCTTAGCTACCTTGTGGATAATCGCCCACACGATTTTGGGGTGGAAATGGAGTCATTATCAGAATTTTCTCGTGATTGGTCTCGAACGGTAAATAGCAGGATTTTCTAATTTTGGTTTTCTTTTTGCTTGGGACTTCGCTTCAAAGGTATAATTTTTAATCCTTCCGTTTTAATTAAAGATTTAATCTTTGAGTATCGTTTTAATAAATTGAACTAATATAAGCCTAGATCCGTTCAGGGGAAATGAATTTGAGTCTGAGCAGAGTCGAAAGTATCCGATTTTGGAATGCATTGCACGAAAGTGAGATTTTTTATTTAGCCCGGGCTTGTTTTGTTTCCTTCAGCAAGAATATTGCCACAGCCACCCTCAAGGAAAAAAAACCCACTTAGAGAAATAAATTTCTATTTCTCTTTCTAGATTGTTCTCTCTTTAGTTTTCTTGTCTTGAAAACTTATGAATTGTGTATAGTGAATTGCTAATCTCTTGTCTATTTATAGAGTTACAAGAGAGACCCCAAGTTGGTTTAGGATTGGCCTTTCTAATGGGTTCAACATAATTATTTAGTTTCCAAATCCAATTAGTAACCAAATCTAATTAGATTTCCAAATCCAAATAGCTTTCCCAATCAATAGGATTTCCTAATTCCAATTGAACTTTAATAGTTAATTAATTAATTAAATAATTTCACTTTGTTAATTACTTAATTAACCCTTAGGAATAATTAATTAAATAATTAATTCTACATTATCAATTAACCCACTACATAATTAATCATATCACTAACAGATTAATTAAGGCACTACCATCCTACACCAGAATTGCTTTTGGAACAACTAAATTAATTATATTTTAATCTCCCCATACCAAAGATATAATGCTCGTCAATTTATTAATTTATTGATAAATTAATTAATTAACTTCTTATAATCTGATATTAGTGTCATTCGACCTTTTTACTATACCAGACATAAGTCCACCGGCCGAGTTTAGCATAATAAACATAACGAGATCATCCCGGGAGCATCATCACCTATGACTCAACGGTACATAGTTTCCTTTCGACAAGCAACAGCACACCAAGCAACTAAACACGTGCACCCAACTTACCAAGACTATTGGTCTCAAGTGACATCACTCTTGGCAGATCAAAGTACAATATATCTAATTCTCATGCCTGCTCAAGTCTAGGGATTAAGAGATAGAATACTAGGATTGAATAATCTATTAAATCGGTATAAAACAATTCATCCTAAATGGTCAAGTTCAATATGTGGCAAATCTATATGATTCAATTAGTTTAGACAAACCAAGTTTCCGAATCACATAATAACTTAAACTGACAGTGTATCCAAAACTGTCTCAGTTACGAACCTCATTTATATATTATGTCTTTTAACCAATAATGAGATCTATTGTGTCACACCAGACACCTCATCATCTAACCAGTATTAAAACGCATGAAGAAACATTGAATATTTAAGAAAAATTTCAATCTTCATCATTATTATCTAATATCTCCATAAAGAATTATTTGGAAAAAGGATATAGATTTGTTCATTTTGGATTAATTCAAATAGCAATTAAACCTCTAGTTAATATCGATGTTGATACTCCCATCTATGTAGCATTATGGGATAAGAGATTAAAAAATATAAAACTTCTTTGTTGGCTTTGATTCAGACTAATATATATAATGGTCCTATATTTTTTAATTGTGCTCCTAATTTCTCTGTATCATTAACAGATCCATTAGTAATGAATTCCCTTATTTTAATATTCACATACAAGGAGATGAATTTGAAAAATTAACAGAACAGTTTGTGGTAATGTATTATTATAAATTAATAAGTAGTCAGTTGAATCCTAAATTTTGAATGTATCCAACCATTAAAGAAGAAACTATTTTATTACAAATAGAGGATGCACACTCAAAAACATATACTCCTAAAATATTAAAATGGAATGAAATAACAATACCAGAAGATTTTCAAGTTGAGAATCAGCAATCTAGTAGAAATATTGAAAGAAGAGAAGTTTCACAAATAATAGAAGAAGAGGATGGTATAGTCTTAGTTCGATTTAATTATTTTCGCTATAATAATTCTAGCTCAGGAGACATTCCTTTTCAATCTCATCGACAATCCACATCTAGTATTGAGGATTTTACAAATAATTTTACAAAGACTCAAGTTTATCACAAAAATCCAATCCCAGAAATAAATTCTTATCACTCTCCACATTTGTCACCTACAGCCTCTCAGATGCACGGGGATATTAAAGTTGCCACTGTCAATTTTGATCAATTAATCGCAGATTTAGAAGATGATGAGTATTTAGAACAAAGAAATTGGTATCATTCATTAGACTCTCAATTTCAGGATCGCTTACAAAGAGAATGGATACTAGATGTAAAACGGCATAATCCTCCGTTTAATTTTTTTACATGGTTAGAATATTATTGTACTAAACTGAATCTAAATAATGTATATACCTTATCTCACATTAATGTTCAGACTAATTTGGCAAAAAAATGGAAATTAGGGGATGGAACAATGATAGCACAGACTTATCCTCCTTTAAATACATTAAAGATAGATACAGCTCATGGCGAATTAACTGCATCTCCATTTAAGGTAAAGATAATGATGACTCTGTTAAGATGGAAGACATAAAAAAATTACATATGCATCATAATTATTCAAATGTCGTATTGCATCATATAACTAAACAATTAGATTCTTTATCATGTTAAATCTTTACCTAGACATAGTCAAAAATTTCCTGATAGTTATTCTTTTCCTCATTTTCAACCTAATTACAGAAAGAGATAAAATTAAATTGCCTTCTACTGGGTTTCAGACACCTTTAATGGAGAAGATATCACAAACCATAGAAAAATTGAATTCCAACCTTGCTCCCGGTCCTTCAAAAATAAATGTGATTAATAAAGGAATAGATAAAGAATAAGATTCTGAAGACTCTTCTAGTAGTGATAATTCTGATAATGAACTTATTCACCATATAAATGATATAGAAGAAGAATTATTAGACGAACAGCCATATAATATCAACAGAATGAGGAGACAATCTAGATATACGAATAAAACTAATTGGAAAAAAGCTGAAACAAGAACTTATTATCCTAGACCAACACCACCAGATATTTAGTATGAAAAAAGGGCAAAATTTAGATCTAATAGTTATAATGGAAACTCTTTGACTAACTGGAATATAGATGGAAGACGTGAATAAGAAATTTTGAATACTTTACAAGAAATAGGAATGGCAAAAACAGCATATAGATTGAAAAATATGTCCGAAAAGGATGCATATCTTTTAATTATTACAGGATTTACTGGACAGTTAAAATATTGGTGGGATAGTTCTTTAAGTTTTCAAGATAAAATATCTATAATGGATCAGATGAGATCATAGGAGGATGCCGAAGGAAATATCACTAATACCAATGATTCTTGTGATTTTTTGATTTATACAATAGCTATGCATTTTATAGGAAATCCAAATGAAGCATTAACTTCTTCAACGATTTTTTTTGACTAATTAAAGATGTCCAAGTTTATCTGATTTCAGATGGTATAAGGATATGCTTTTAACTCATGTATTAAAACGACCTGATAGTAATTCTCCTGTATGGAAAGAAAAGTTTGTTACAGGATTGCCTAATTTATTTTCTCAGAAGATTATGACAAATTTACAAAAAGAAATGGGTACAGAATCAATAATTTTTAATGACATGACTTATGGGCAGTTGTTTGCTTTTGTAAAGAAAGAAGCCTTAACCGCATGTCAAGATTTAAAATTTTAGGCTAAATATGGAAGTGAAAGAAGAGAATTAGGCTCATTTTGTAAAGCATTTGGCATTACGGGGATAAAAGCTCCCTCTAGAGTTTCTAAACAAAAACGATTGCCCTATAGGAAAAAGACACCACATAAAAATGAATCACATAAATATGAGAATCCTAAGAAATATTACAGAAACAAAAATAAAAAGAGGTATAATAAGGAGAATATTATCTGTTCTAAATGTGGGAAAAAAATGACACAAGGCTAATATCTGTAATAGCAAGAAAAGGATTAATGAAATATTGGATAAATTTGCTGAATTAGATTTAAATTTAAAAGAAAAATTGGCCAATGAGATATCTTTGGTTCAAGAAAGTTCAGGTGATTATAATGATGATTTTTATAGTGTCTCAGGATCAAGTTCAGTAGAACCAAAATGTAGTTGTATTAATATGATTAGGATTAATCCTCAAAATAGCAATAAAAACACCTTTTATTCGACTTAATTCAGGAATTACCTTCAGAATTGCAAACAACTTATTTGCTTAAGTTGAAGGATTTGATATTAACAGAAGAACGGGATCCAGTTAAAATCATAGAACCATTTAGTATTTCTAAATTATTACATACTTATTCTACTGATAGTTCATTTCGAAAGAATAGTACAACATATTTACAAAATGAGATTAATCAGTTAAAAAATCAAATGAGACAACTCAAAGAAGATGTTTTAAGGATTGAAACAAAGAATTTAGAATTAGAAAATAAAATTGCTATTCTTAAATCCAACACATCAAAAGGGAAAAACATAGTAGAGGATGTGACACCACTAGAATTTAACAATTCAGAATTTCAGTTAGCAAAACTATCATTATCAGACAAACCACCACAAGATTCTAAATTTATTTCTGTCATCGAAAAGATAAATTTTCAAAAATGGATAGTATACATTACAATCACAATAGGTTCTTATCAAACGACTGTCACAGCTATGATTGATAGTGGTGCAGATCAAAGTTGTATTAGAGATGGATTGATACCAACAAAATATTATGTACCAAAAAAGGATCTTTAATCACGGCAAATGGTATGCCATTAAAGGTCAAAGGTAAGTTAGTTAAAACTTCTATATGTAATTAAAAATTTTGTTTCAAACATCATTTTATTGTAGTAGAGGATCTGAATATTCAGGCTATATTAGGAACTCCTTCTTTAACACAAATTTATCCTTTTTGGGTTGATGAACAAGGAGTAGGTACTAAGATAATGGGATCAACAGTTTTTTTTAGGTTTTTATCTCCAGTAAAACGAAAAGAATTATTATTATTACAAAGTAACTCTATTTACAAACAAATTTATACTATAAATATAATATCAAAAAAGATTAATTTTCTTAAGGAAGAAAAAAGTTATGTATGAATTGAAGAACAATTACAAGATTTAGGATTACAAGAGAAAATAAAGAATTTAGAGGAACGAATAAGAAAATAAGTATGTTCAGACATTCCTAATGCTTATTGGGATAGAAAGAAACATTTAGTAACTTTGCCATATGAAAAGGATTTTAATGAACGCAGTATACCAACCAAAGCTAGACCCATACAAATGAATTCAGAATTATTAGAAATATGTAAAAAAGAAATTGAAGGATTAATAAACAAAGGATTAATTACTTCATCCAAATCTCCTTGGAGTTGTGCAGCATTTTATGTTCAAAAGCAAGCTGAAAAAGAAAGGGGAGTCCCCAGATTGGTCATAAATTACAAACCGCTTAATAAAGTTTTACAATGGATTAGATACCCTATTCCTAATAAAAGGAATTTATTAAAAAAAGATTTATAATGCAAAAATATTTTCAAAGTTTGATATGAAATCAGGATTTTGGCAAATATAAATTGACCCAAAAGATAGATATAAAACGGCTTTTACAGTTCCATTCGGTCATTACAAATGGAATGTTATGCCTTTTGGATTAAAAAACGCCTATATTCAACCCTTAACAAATTTTTCTACAGTATACATTGATGACATTTTAATATTTTCCGAATCAATAGAATAACATTTTAAATATTTAAATATCTTTTTAAGCGTAATCAAGAGAAATGGATTAGTAGTCTCTGCTTCAAAAATTAAATTATTTCAGACAAATATTCGATTTTTGGGTCACAATATATACAAAGGGACATTAATTCCTACACAAAGATCTTTAGAATTTACAAATAAATTTCCAAATGAATTAAAGGATAAGACCCAATTACAAAGATTCTTAGGATGTTTAAACTACATTTCTGACTTCTTTCCCAGATTAAGAGAATTGTGTGCTCCTTTATATAAAAGATTACAAAAGAATCCACCTGTATGGACAGACGAACATACTACAATTGTAAAATTATTAAAACAAAGGATAAAAACTCTACCACTTATTACTATCCCATACCCTCAGGCATTTATGATTGTAGAAACAGATGCATCTAATATAGGTTATGGTGGTATTTTAAAACAAAGATTGCCATCTGAATCAAAAGATCAATTAGTAAGATATCATTCAGGCTTATGGCTTGGACCCCAGAAAAATTATTCTACGGTTAAAAAAGAAATTTTATCTATTGTTTTTTGTATTTCTAAATTTCAAGATGATCTAATCAACAAAAGTGTCTTTAAAAGTGGATTGCAAACCTGCCAAAGATGTTTTACAAAATGATGTAAAGAATTTAGTTTCAAAACAAATATTTGCAAGATGGCAGACAATTTTATCAGTCTTTGATTTCGACATTGAACACATTAAAGGAAATTCCAATTCTTTACCTGATTTCTTAACCAGAGAATTTTTGACAGGTTCCAAGGATGAGTTCCCCAGCAGCCAACAAAGAATAAGACCCTCACAGTCAAGGATTTCATGGAAAATCAAACAGTTCTGTCTACTTCTAACTGTTTTCAGTCTCTTCAGGATTTTCCACCTCTAACTTATGTTCAAGCTGCTTCAAATCCCTCAGCCAAATTGCAACGATCCCATATACCAGATTCTAGTATTCATTTTTCTTATCCTTCACGACAACCAGCATCTAAATCCAGCCCCCAGCATCCCGCTCAGAATACTCAAGTTAAACAACCATTCAATCCAAATCCTCCATGTTATGCGACCAAACTTAATGTTGAGCATTTAACCCTTACTAGGCATCACGACCCTTTAGAATATCAAGATCTTTTAGGATATGTCTTTAATATGTTTCAAGATAAACAATATTGGATCTCTTCTGAACCAAACAAGGATTTGCAGTTCTATCAGTATATTTTGGTACACTCAGGATCGGTGGATATTCACCATACGATGGATACACCAACAAATTTCGTCATTATGTATTCCAAAGCTGTTATAAGGAAAATCTTAAACAGACGAGATTGGATAGATTTGACAGGATCTGCAACATGCAAAGTTCATTTTGGAGGCTCTTATGATCCTCCAGGATATTCATATGAGGATTATAAAGTAGCATGGTTTAGAGGATTTCTTTTCAGACCCTTCAATCATTCATGGTTTTACACAAACCATAAGACACTAAGGACCGATTTTACCAGTATTCCTTTATGGTTTTATGAATGGTGGATGTATTATGGAGCCAATGAAGATATTTATCCTCATGATGCCAAGAAGGCTTGGCAATTATTCAGAGGAAAGCTAGATTCTGTTGTCCCAGAATTTGGCAAGATTACTCAGTTCCATTTCAAGCTGAAGCTTCCATGGATTCTATGTTGTAATTTTAAATTTACTCAATATTTTCCGAAGCCCATGCCACTCTCTCTTGTTCGAGAATTTAAGATCAAATGGTGGATTTCACTCAAGGTAAATCAGGATACTGTTCAGATTTATTTTGAAGAACAAAAATTGCTCGGAAAACTCCCAGTACACTCATCAGCTCCTCTCAGTTTTCCAACTCCTGCAAAGAAGGAAGTATTAAGCACAGGAACGACTCAGGTCTCACAACCACAATCGACTCATCTTTAAAACAAAAACTTCAACAGGAGAATGAACTTCTAGAATACCAAAAGTTTTTGGAATTTAAGAAGTTCAAGAAAAAATCTAATAGTTTTAAGGGAGCATCTACCACAGGATCATCTTTTGATCCTTTGGATTCCAATTTAGTGCTGGAACATTTTGAGTTTTAAAAAAAATTAATTAATCTTTTCATCTTTTGCAGCTGCAGGAATATTGTCCAGATAAGATTGAAGAAAAACTTAAAGCACGAGGATTTCCTATGCCTGATAAAAAGCAAAATTGTACCAGCCAGGTTTTGAATCGAGAAATTGGTACTAAGTTAGTTGACAAAGGATTGCATAATCAACTGTAGTATGACCGATTATGGAGGGATGAAGATGAACTTTTTAATATAACAAGGACTAAATCCTTACAGATAAATGAAGATGGACAGCTGTCTAAAATTCAGCTCTGTTTTTACCCCATGTACCCGGATCATACTTTTACATTGGGTGAATTTTTGTCAGGTAATGAAGATGAAGATTGCTTGGATGCAGATTATTTGGATACGGAATATTGGTTTTCTGATTTAGTTTTAATCGGATACATTTCCTAATATATATTCCAGCTGGATGGCATCTTTGCAAAACATGTCTAAAGATCCATGTGACTAAAGTAGACATGGATACTTTATGTCATTATCAGCATTAAAGAAGGCCTCCATTTTCAACCTTGCAATAGTTGAAGACGCGCTAAGGATACTTTATGTCACTATCAGCATTAAAGAAGGCCTCCATTTTCAACCTTGCAATAGTGGAAGACGCACTAAGGATACTTTATGTCATGTCCAGCATTATTTTCAACTTTGTAATAGTAGTAGTTGGGTTCTATAAATTGGGATATAGATTAGAAGGATAGGCAGAACTTTCAGAACTCTTTCTTCTTTCTTCTCTACAACTCTTAAGCTCTCTCGACACTCTCTTGTATAAGCACTTTGAGGATATTTTGAGAATAAAATCAGAATTCTAAGGAATATATTTTCGGAATCTAATATCATATTTTACATCATCAACATTCTATTATCCAGCTTATCCAGCTTTCGGGATTTCTTTTATTAAGGTGGCTTTTGTCTTCAAGATTAGTAAGTTGATTAATACTTCTAAGTTTATTTGGTTTATTTTGTTTAGTTTATTAATACTTAGAAGTTTATTTTTAATACTTCTAAGTTTATTTGGTTTTTTGAAAGGAGGTTGGTCCCTAAAAGATTAAAAATGACAGAAAATAAATGCAGAATGGAAAGTGGGTCGCAGATGGACTGCCACTGTAATGTTAGATACAGAAAGTAAAAGGTGTTGTTAGTAGTACAGAAATGTAAATGTTAGATGCAGAAAATAAAGGTTAGAAGTTAAAAGTTTGAAGTCATAAACATAAATAATATACATGATGAATTCAAATTAAAACATAATAGTTTTACAATAGAAACTCCAAAATAGTTCACTGCTTTGGGTACATCACTTACGTATATAATCTCCAAAGCTTAGGTACAAAAATGAAAAATATATCTAAGAAGGTGAAGGGGGAAGAGAAGCTATGTTGTAGGGATACAATGGAAAAGATAAAAATTTACAAAGGAATTACAAAAGAAATAAGAAAAGAAAAGGAAAGAGAAGAAAGAAAAGTAAAGAGAGAGTAGAAGGAGGAAGAAGAGAGAGAGTTCAAGAAGGTACAAGGGAGAGAGGCTTTAAAAGGGAAGAGTAGGATAAGTATTAAGAGTTTTTGAGAGGAGAGGAGGTTTAGAGAGAGAAATGAGGGATAAGAAATGGGTAGGCAAAAATGTGTGTCTCCATTTGGTCTTTTTTTGTCTATTTATAGACAAAATTTCGTGTAGCTACAGTAACTTGCTACAGGAATTAAAGTTTCTGCGTAGCTACAGTAGATGCTACAGTATTATAATAATATTGTATTTATGGAATTGGGGAGAAAATTCCAAAACAATCGTCTTCATTTAGAAGATCGTCGTCTTCATTAAGAAGATCAATAAGGGGATCTTCTTCTTCATTTTCTTCTTTGATTGAAGTTCCTCGGCTGCCCTAGGAGCTTGTGTCACTTTTAAGCTGACTTAATATAGTTTCCAGGTGTTTGATATAATCCTCCTGAGTGGATACTGCTGCTAGCTTGGAAATAGCTAACGCCTTTTGTTGCAGGAAGACCGTTGTTTGGTGATCTGCAGGTGGTAAATATGCTGGATTTTGCCGGAACCAGGCTTCAATCATTTCTAATTGGACGGCAGCTGTTTTGAATTCTTTCCACCATTTGGAATATCCTTGTCTGACTAAGGCTGGTACCATGTTTTCTTGCTTAGAAAATTCGAATTTCCAAGCATAAATCCATGACAAGAAAATTATAGAATATAACTGTAATAATTTTGGCACAGTATTTGGTGCCCTAAATTTTTCATAGAACAGTTTATAACCAGGACATACTGATTCTGGTAGAATTTTTGGATTTGGTCCGTGAATATTCCACCATGATATAAACCATATTGGAAACTTATATTGATTTCCTCTTTTAAAGTAAAAAAGATATGAATGTCTGTATGCTTGGTTTGGTATAGTGAAGGCATTAAACCAGGCTTGTCTGTAGTCCCAGTAAGTATAACTGGGGAGAGAAAATGGTTGAGAGAAGTTTCTAGGTTTATTCAAACTGGCTTTCCAATCTGATGGAGTCAAGATAGAGAGAATTTGGGCCGTAGAATGGGTATTCTCTCCTTTATCAAAGTAGGCTTTGAATATGACAGATCCTGAATCCACTAAGATGAATTCATAGTATTTTTGGGTTTTATTTATGGAGTGGGGAATAAAATTTGTTTGGGTTGGTAGGACTTTTTGTGCTACCTAGTAAGGATTTGGTGTAAAGAACTCTGGTTCTGTTTGGACTACTAGTTGAGAAGTCTGGCATTTTAAATACTCAGTTGAAATAGAGTTTTTGATCCAGTAGGGATCGATTTTGATGCCAGTATTTGTTTATTGGCGGGATTTGGAATCACCACCTTGTTTTGAGCAGTGGGGTTTGTGACCACCACTTTATTTGAAGGAGTGGGATGAGTACTCACAGCTTTAGTTTGAGTAGTGGGACTATTAGTCACCACTTGGGGTTAAGGAACAACATGTGGTTGAGGAGATTTTACTAAAGAAAATCCCGATTTTGCAGCCCATTGTTGGATTGACTCCAGTTGGCCTTTTGATATGTTCTTCTTTCGACATGTCAGCCCATGTCCTTGGGGAGACGAGCGAAATTGGTTGGACAGCAGCAAGGTTGTCCATTGTTTGGAATTGCCTTGGAGTCAAGGCATAATCTTTTGGTGATTTCAGCACCATCTGCTTTGAAGTTGAGGCTTCAGAAGTTGATTGCTTGGAGGAAGGAGTTCCTTCCTTGTTTGCTTTGATGGCTTCAGTAGCCATCATCAGTTCATCTGGGGGTCTCTCTTCTTTCTTCTTTCGAGGAGGCATTATTTACCCTGCAAAAATTCACGCGTCAGAAAATCGAGAAGAGAATTAGACTCTCCTTTAATATATTCAATATCAAAATCAAATACAGATAATATAGCCTGCCACCTAACAAAAATCTGTTTAGATGCTAGATTTTTCACATCCTTTTGTAAAACTTCTTTTGCTGACTTACAGTCAACTCTTATTAAGAATTTTTGATTTAGTAAATCTGATTGAAATTTAGAGACACAGAGGACAATGACAAGTATTTCCTTTTTTATAGTGGAATAATTCTATTGTGTGCTATTCCAATGTTTAGATGTGAAGGAAATAATTCTTTCGTTTTCTCCCTGGACTTGTTTCAAAATCCCACCATATCCTAAATCAGAAGCATCTGTCTCTACTATTTTCTTTAAGTAAGATTAGCTATGTCTAGGCAAGGTAAAGACTTAAACTAAGGTCTTTATTTTTCTTACCGACTGTGTATGTAAATCAGTCCAAGAAGGTGGTGTCTTTCTTAATCTCTCATGTAATAATTTAGCTAAATTTGCTAAATTAGGGATAAAGTCAGCAACATAATTTAAACATCCTAAAAATCTTTGTAGTTGCTGTTTTTCTAAAATCTGGTCTGGAAACTTATCAGCAAAATTAATCGATCTCTCAATCGGGGCAATTGTTCCTTGGTAAATATAATGTCCAAGGAATCTAATTTTAGTTTGGAAGAGGCTTATTTTCCTCTGAGAGACTACTAATCCATTTGTTTTTGTCACCTGCAAGAAAATATTTAGATGTTTAAAATGCTGGTCAAGATTGTTAGAATAAACCAAAACATCGTCAATATAAACAATAATAAAGTTTGAATAAGAATTAAAAATATCATTAATAATCCTTTGAAATTCTGACGGGGCATTCTTTAGTCCAAAAGGCAATACATTCCATTCATAGTGTCCAAATGGTACTGTAAATGCCGTCTTATACCTATCAAAAGGGTGAATCTGTATTTGCCAAAATTCATATTTCATGTCAAATTTAGAAAAGATTTTGCTGCAAATAATCTTTGCAATAAATCCTTTTATTTGGAATTGGATATCTGATCCATTGTAAAACCTGATTTAAGGCTTTATAATTAATAACTAGTCTAGGCACTCCCCGTTCTATTTCTGAACTTTTATTGACATAGAATGCCGGGCAACTCCATGGGGATTTACTGGAGCTAATAATCCCTTTTTGTAAAAGGTCATTAATTTCCTTTTTACAATGTTCCATTAATTCTTGACTCATCTGGATGGGTCTGGCTTTTGTAGGAATATTTTGTTCCTTAAAATCCTTTTCATAAGGAAGGAAAACGGTTTGTTATTTTCTTTTCCAAAAAGCATTTGGCAGCTCAGAACATACTTGTTCTTCTATTTTTTGTTGTAACTGTTTAATCCTTCCTTGGATTTGTGGTTGCTGTAGTTGGGATTCAATCCTCTTAAATTCTATTTCCTCCTTAAGGAAATTGACTTGTTGGATTTTTAAAGTCAAAGGATTGACTTCTCTGGTAATTGGTTCTTTTGAAAATGGGAGAATAATATTTTCTCCTAGTTCCTGTGGTTGAATTCCCTCCATTGTAGTTAAATAAGGAACTAACTGGATGATAAAGTCTGTTCCTAATATAATAGGTCGGGATAATTCTTTTACCAGCAGAAATGAAACTGTAATTTTGGTTGTTGAAAAATGAACATCAACGTCCGATAATTTGAACTTGATTCCAAGTTTTGTCTTATTGGCTGCAGTTAGTCTTTCCCTACTTTTTCAAAAAAATTTGTAGGAATAAGTCCCTCTTGGATGCAACTAAAATCGGCTCCTGTGTCCCATAATGCATCTGTTTCTAGGATAAAATAATTTTTTATTACCAACTTTATCCTAACATCATGCCTTTGGAATGTTGTTATAGAATTCAGTTGAGGTATATCGTCTCCAATAAAGGATTCCTCTTCATTTTCTAAGACAGTTTTTGGGTTCTGACTATCAATTAGGTTTTGTATTAATAAACCATGAAGGTCTTGCTTAGCTTTTATATCTCTAATTTCTTCTTTAGCTAAGACCAACTCTTTCTGTAGGTCACTAATAGTAGCCGGACTAGGAGTTTTCTTAGGGAACCTATTGAGGATCTCCATAAGATTGTAAGTATTAAGTAATCTTGGGTGACTTCCTATAGGATTGTGTATGGAGGAAGTGGAGGTTTTTTCTCTTAGTGTTTGTCTGAATTGGTTTAAATAAAGTTTTTGTTGGTTTGGATCTTCTATTCCTTCTATTAATTCCAAAAGGAGATCTTGTTCTTTAGTAATAGCATTAATAGAATAACCTTCTATGACTTCTTCTTCTGATGATAATGAATTAATATCATCCTGCTGATGCTGCTTGATATAAGTATCATCACTTGATTCCATATCTGTATCAGCCTCTGAATCTATGAGAAGCTAATTGAGTTGATTAGTGACATCCTCTTGTAAATTCAAGGCCTGGATTTTCCTATTTAATCTGAATACCTGGCTATATGACCAGGTTTCTAACACTTATAACAAACAACCTTAGACAAGTCTCTCGGCTTTTTAGTTTGTTCTACGGGAATTTTTCTATGAAATTTAAAATATCCTTTCTTTCTATGAAAAGATTTAAGTTGAGGTTCTGATCTGTATTTTTGAAAATCAGGTTTATAATTCTTCTTTTTAGAACAACTTGGTAAACCAAATTGTTCACAAAATGAACCTAACATTTTTCTATTTTTGGAAAGATCTCTCATCATCTTATCTTGCCTACATGTTTTTATTGCTACTTTTTGAATGAAAGTATTAAGTTGTCCATAAGTAAGTTGCTCATAAGGAACAACTCCTTTGAACTCTTCCCTAAGTTCATCTCTGACTAATCTCCTTAAAGACTTAGGAATACCATCTATAAATTTTTCTTTCCAATATTGTTGATTACCATCTGGTCTATCATAAATTCTAGATAGAAAAACATTTTTGTATTCCTGAAAACTCCTTAAGCCTCGACATTTAAGATTGTTTAATAATTCAGAAGACTTGTCTCTAAAAATTCCTAGATCACCAATAAAAGTTTTAGCAATCATAAATAATAAGGTTGAGACAGAGTCAGAAATAGTTTCACCATTTTGGATGATAGGTTCTCCCTCTTCATCTACTTTAACTGCATAAAGAATACTATTTCTGTCATTTTCGGTGAGATGTTCATCCCACCATCCCTTTAATTGACCTGTAAAACCTACAATTAGAATATGACCAGTAGCTAAATCATTACTACCTTGTGCTGTTCTATATGTCTTGGCTACCATGGTTATGTTTTGTAGCATTTTCATTATGCTATATTCTGGTTGCCCATCTACACACCATTCATAGATGTTATTGGCATTATAACTATTTTGTATAACATTTGGGCTAGGTTCTAATCCCAAGTTTGGGATTTCCTGATGGCGAGGGAACCTTCTCTGTGGGATTGGTCTTCTCCAGGTGGATAATTGTCTTCTTCCTGAAGAAGGTCCTATCTTAACAATCTGTGGATCATTATCTGATGATTTTTCTGATTCATTATCAGAGAGCTTACGTAAGACTCTAATTCCTTGGTTTATTGAGACCGATCCTGATTCAGAGTCTGGTTCCCTGGCTTTCTGTTTAAGTTTGGGAGCAAAGGATTCCTCAATTTTGGCTAGTCTTTTCTCTATCTCATTCATTGGTCGGGATACTAATTGATTGGCTATTTTCTGAGAAATCTCATATGGTTTGAACAAGGGCTTTTTGTCAAATGTCTCTGATATATGGGTAGACATAGAAGATTGAGGTTTTGTGGTTAGGTATTCTCCTATGGTTTGGAGGTATTTATTGGTATAGTTGTTCTGTTCAAAGATACTCTGGATATCTGGATATATGAGTAAACCAAATAAACTTAGAAGTATTAATCAACTAAATTAAACCAAGGATAATAAACTAAACAAAATATACCAAATAAACTTAGAAGTATTAATCAACTTACTAATCTTGAAGACAAAAGCCACCTTAATAAAAGAAATCCCGAAAGCTGGATAATAGAATGTTGATGATGTAAAATATGATATTAGATTCTGAAAATATAATCCTTGGAATTCTAATTTTATTCTCAAAATATCCTCAAAGTGCTTATACAAGAGAGTGTCGAGAGAGCTTAAGAGTTGTAGAAGAAAGAAGAAAGAGTTCTGAAAGTTCTGCCTATCCTTCTAATCTATATCCCAATTTATTTCTACTACTATTACAAAGTTGAAAATAATGTTGAACATGACATAAAGTATCCTTAGTGCGTCTTCCACTATTGCAAGGTTGAAAATGGAGGCATTCTTTAATGCTGATAGTGACATAAAGTATCCTTAGTGCGTCTTCCACTATTGCAAAGTTGAAAATGAAGGCCTTCTTTAATGTTGATAGTGACATGAAGTATCCTTAGTGCGTCTTCCACTATTGCAAGGTTGAAAATGGAGGACTTCTTTAATGCTGATAATGACATAAAGTATCCATGTTTGCTTTAGTCACATGGATCTTTAGACATGTTTTGCAAAGATGCCATCCAGCTGATGAAAATTCATCCAATGTAAAAGTATGATCCGGGTACATGGGGTAAAAACAGAGCTGAACTTTAGACAGCTGTCCATTTTCATTTATCTGTAAGGATTTAATCCTTGATCTATTAAAAGGTTCATCTTCATCCCTCCATAATCGGTCATACGACAGTTGATTCTGCAATCCTTTGTCAACTAACTTAGTACCAATTTCTCGATTCAAAACCTGACGGGTACAATTTTGCTTTTTATCAGGCATAGGAATTCCTCGTGCTTTAAGTTTTTCGTCAATCTTATCTGGACAATATTCCTGCAGCTGCAAAAAATGAAAAGATTAATTAATTTTTTTTTAAACTCAAAATGTTCCAGCACTAAATTGGAATCCATAGGATCACATCCTGTGGTAGATGCTCCCTTAAAACTATTAGATTTTTCCTTGAACTTCTTAAATTCCAAAAACTCTTGGTATTCTAGAAGTTCATTCTCCTGTTGAAGTTTTTGTTTTAAAGATAGAGTCGATTGTGGTTGTGAGACCTGACTTGTTCCTGTGCTGAATACTTCCTTCTTTGCAGGAGTTGGAAAACTGAGAGGAGCTGATGAGTGTACTGGGAGTTTTTCGAGTAATTTTTGTTCTTTAAAATAAATCTGAACAGTATCCTGATTTACCTTGAGTGAAATCCACCATTTGATCTTAAATTCTCGAACAAGAGAGAGCGGCATGGGCTTCGGAAAATATTGAGTAAATTTAAAATTCCAACAGAGAATCCATGGAAGCTTTAGCTTGAAATGGAATTGAATAATCTTGCCAAATTCTGGGACAGCAGAATCTAGCTTTCCGCTGAGCCAAGCCTTCTTGGCATCAGGAGGATAAATATCTTCATTGGCTCCATAATACATCCACCATTCATAAAACCATAAAGGAATACTGCTAAAATCGGTCCTTAGTGTCTTATGGATTGTGTAAAACCATGAATGATTGAAGGGTCTGAAAAGAAATCCTCTAAACCATGCTGCTTTATAATCCTCATATGAATATCCTGGAGGATCATAAGAGCCTCCAAAATGAACTTTGCCTGTTGCAGATCCTGTCAAATCTATCCAATCTCGTCTGTTTAAGATTTGATCCAATATTGTTTATCTTGAAACATATTAAAGACATATCCTAAAAGATCTTGATATTCTAAAGGGTCGTGAGGATTAAATGCTCAACATTAAGTTTGGTCGCATAACATGGAGGATTTGGATTGAATGGTTGTTTAACTTGAGTATTTTGAGCGGGATGCTGGGGGCTGGATTTAGATGCTGGTTGTCGTGAAGGATAAGGAAAATGAATACTAGAATATGGTATATGGGATCGTTGTAATTTGGCTGAGGGATTTGAAGCAGCTTGAACATAAGTTAGAGGTGGAAAATCCTGAAGAGACTGAAAACGATTAGAAGTAGACGGAACTGTTTGATTTTTCATGAAATCCTTGACCGTTTGGGTCTTATTCTTTGTTGGCTGCTGTGAACTCATCCTTGTAACCTGTCAAAAATTCTCTGGTTAAGAAATCAGGTAAAGAATTGGAATTTCCTTTAATGCGTTCATTGTCAAAATCAAAGACTGATAAAATCGCCTGCCATCTTGCAAATATTTGTTTTGAAACTAAATTCTTTACATCATTTTGTAAAACAACTTTGGCAGGTTTGCAATCCACTTTTAAAAGAAACTTTTTGTTGATTAGATCATCTTGAAATTTAGAAATACAAAGAACAATAGATAAAATTTCTTTTTTAACCGTAAAATAATTTTTCTGGGGTCCAAGCCATAAGCCTGAATGATATCTTACTAATTGATCTTTTGATTCAGATGGCAATCTTTGTTTTAAAATACCACCATAACCTATATTAGATGCATCCGTTTCTACAATCATAAATGCCTGAGGGTGTGGGATAGTAATAAGTGGTAGAGTTTTTATCCTTTGTTTTAATAATTTTACAATTGTAGTATGTTCTTCTGTCCATGCAGGTGGATTCTTTTGTAATCTTTTATATGAAGGAGCACACAATTCTCTTAATCTGGGAAAGAAGTCAGAAATGTAGTTTAAATATCCTAAGAATCTTTGTAATTGGGTCTTATCCTTTAATTCATTTGGAAATTTATATGTAAATTCTAAAGATCTTTGTATAGGAATTAATGTCCCTTTGTATATATTGTGACCCAAAAACCGAATATTTTTCTGAAATAATTTAATTTTTGAAGCAGAGACTACTAATCCATTTCTCTTGATTACGCTTAAAATGATATTTAAATGTTTAAAATGTGTTCTATTGATTCGGAAAATATTAAAACGTCATCAATGTATACTATAGAAAAATTTGTATAAGGGTTGAATATATCATTCATTATTTTTTGGAATCCTGAAGGGGCGTTTTTTAATCCAAAAGGCATAACATTCCATTCGTAATGACCGAATGGAACTGTAAAAGCCGTTTTATATCTATCGTTTGGGTCAATTTGTATTTGCCAAAATCCTGATTTCATATCAAATTTTGAAAATATTTTTGCATTATAAATCCTTTTTAATAAATCCCTTTTATTAGGAATGGGGTATCTAATCCATTGTAAAACTTTATTAAGCGGTTTGTAATTTATGACCAATCTGGGGACTCCCCTTTCTTTTTCAGCTTGCTTTTGAACATAAAATGCTGCACAACTCCAAGTAGATTTGGATGAAGTAATTAATCCTTTGTTTATTAATCCTTCAATTTCTTTTTTACATATTTCTAATAATTCTGAATTCATTTGTATGGGTCTAGCTTTGGTTGGTATACTGCGTTCATTAAAATCCTTTTCATATGGCAAAGTTACTAAATGTTTCTTTCTATCCCAAAAAGCATTAGGAATGTCTGAACATACTTCTTTTCTTATTTGTTCCTCTAAATTCTTTATTTTCTCTTGTAATCCTAAATCTTGTAATTGTTCTTCAATTCTTACATAACTTTTTTCTTCCTTAAGAAAATTAATCGTTTTTGATATTATATTTATAGTATAAATTTGTTTGTAAATAGAGTTACTTTGTAATAATAATAATTCTTTTCGTTTTACTGGAGATGAAAATCTAAAAAAAAACTATTGATCCCATTATCTTAGTACCTACTCCTTGTTCGTCAACCCAAAAAGGATAAATTTGTGTTAAAAAAGGAGTTCCTAATATAGCTTGAATATTCAGATCCTCTACTACAATAAAATGATGTTTGAAACAAAATTTTTCATTACATATAGAAGTTTTAACTAACTTACGTTTGACCTTTAACGGCATACCATTTGCCGTGATTAAAGATTCTTTTGTTGGTACATAATATTTTGTTGGTATCAATCCATCTCTAATACAACTTTGATCTGCACCACTATCAATCATAGCTGTGACAGTCGTTTGATAAGAACCTATTGTGATTGTAATGTATACTATCCATTTTTGAAAATTTATCTTTTCGATGACAGAAATAAATTTAGAATCTTGTGGTGGTTTATTTGATAATGATATTTCTGCTAACAGAAATTCCAAATGGTTAAATTCTGGTGGTGTCACATCCTCTACGATTTTTTTCCCTTTCGATGTACTGGATTTAAGAATAGCAATTTTAGTTTATAATTCTAAATTCTTTGTTTCAATCCTTAAAACATCTTCTTTGAGTTGTCTCATTTGATATTTTAACTGATTAATCTCATTTTGTAAATCTGTTGTACTATTCTTTCGAAATGAACTATCAGTAGAATAAGTATGTAATAATTTAGAAATACTAAATGGTTCTATGATTTTAACTGAATCCTGTTCTTCTGTTAATATAAAATCCTTCAACTTAAACAAATAAGTTATTTGCAATTCTGAAGGTAATTCCTAAATTAAGTCAAATAAAAGGTGTTTTTGATCTTTATTGCTATTTTGAGGATAAATCCTAATCATATTAATACAACTACATTCTGGTTCTGCTGAACTTGATCCTGAAACATTATAAAAATCATCATTATAATCATCTGAACTTTCTTGAACCAAAGATATCTCATTGGCCAATTTTTCTTTTAAATTTAAATCTAATTCAACAAATTTATCCAATATTTCATTAATCCTTTTCTTGCTATTACAGATATTAGCCTTGTGTCCTTTTTTCCCACATTTATAACAGATAATATTCTCCTTATTATACCTATTTTTATTTTTGTTTCTGTAATATTTCTTAGGATCCTCATATTTCTGTGATTCATATTTATGTGGTTTCTTTTTCCTATAGGGCAATCGTTTTTGTTTAGAAACTCCAGAGGGAGCTTTTATCCCCGTAATGCCAAATGCTTCACAAAATGAGCCTAATTCTCTTCTTTCACTTCCATATTTAGCCTGAAATTTTAAATATTGACATGCGATTAAGGCTTCTTTCTTTACAAAAGCAAACAACTGCCCATAAGTCATGCCATTAAAATTTATTGATTCTGTACCCATTTCTTTTTGTAAATTTGTCATAATCTTCTGAGAAAATAAATTAGGCAATCCTGTAACAAACTTTTCTTTCCATATAGGAGAATTACAATCAGGTCGTTTTAATACATGAGTTAAAAACATTATCCTTATACCATATGAAATTAGATAAACTTGGACATCTTAAATTAGTCAAAAAAAATCTTTGAAGAAGTTAATACTTCATTTGGATTTCCCACAAAATGCATAGCTATTGTATAAATCAAAAAATCACAAGAATCATTGGTATTAGTGATATTTCCTTCGGCATCCTCCTCTGATCTCATGTGATCCATTATAGATATTTTATCTTGAAAACTTAAAGAATTATCCCACCAATATTTTAACTATCCAGTAAATCCTGTAATAATTAAAAGACATGCATCCTTTTCGGACATATTTTTCAATCTATATGCTATTTTTGCCATTCCTATTTCTTGTAAAGTTTTCAAAATTTCATATTCACTTCTTCCATCTATATTCTAGTTAGTCAAGGAGTTTCCATCATAACTGTTAGATCTAAATTTTGCCCTTTCTTCATACTGAATATCTGGTGGTGTTGGTCTAGGATAATAAGTTCTTGTTTCAGCTTTTTTCTAATTAGTTTTATTCATATAATTGTCTCCTCATTCTGTTGATATTATATGGCTGTTCGTCTAATAATTCTTCTTCTATATCATTTATATGGTGAATAAGTTCATTATCAGAATTATCACTACTAGAAGAGTCTTCAGAATCTAATTCTTTATCTATTCATTTATTAATCACATTTATTTTTGAAGAACCGGGAGCAAGGTTGGAATTCAATTTTTCTAAGGTTTGTGATATCTTCTCCATTTAAGGTGTCTGAAACCCAGTAGAAGGTAATTTAATTTTATCCCTTTCGGTAATTAATACATTAGGTTGAAAATGAGAAAAAGAATAACTATCAGGAAATTTTTGACTATGTCTAGGTAAAGATTTAACATCGATTGATAAAGAATCTAATTGTTTAGTTATATGATGCAATACGACATTTGAATAATTATGTTGCATATGTAATTTTTTTTATGTCTTCCATCTTAACAGAGTCATCATTATCTTTACCAGTCTTAAATGGAGATGCAGTTAATTCGTCATGAGTTGTATCTATCTTTAATGTATTTGAAGGAGAATAAGTCTGTGCTATCATTGTTCCATCCCCTAATTTCCATTTTTTTGCCAAATTAGTCTGAACATTAATGTGAGATAAGGTATATACATTATTTAGATTCAGTTTAGTACAATAGTATTCTAACTATGTAAAAAAATTAAACGGAGTATTATGCCGTTTCACATCTAGTATCCATTCTTTTTGTAAACGATCCTAAAATTGAGAGTCTATTGATGATACCAATTTCTTTGTTCTAAATACTCATCATCTTCTAAATCTGCGATTAATTGATCAAAATTGACAGTGGCAACTTTAGTGATAACATTAATATCCCCTTGCATCTGAGAGGCTGTAGGTGACAAAGGTAGAGAGTGATAAGAATTTATTTCTGGGATTGGATTTTTGTGATAAACTTGAGTCTTTGTAAAATCCTCAATACTAGATCTGTACCATTTCTGGGATTGAAAAGGAATGTCTCCTGAGCTAGAATTATTATAGCGAAAAGAATTAAATCGAACTAAGACTGTACCATCCTCTTATTCTATTATTTGTGAAACTTCTCTTCTTTCAATATTTCTACTAGATTGCTAATTCTCAACTTGAAATTCTTCTGATATTGTTATTTCATTCCATTTTAATCTTTTAGGAGTATATGTTTTTGAGTGTGCATCCTCTATTTGTAATAAAACAGTTTCTTCTTTAATGGTTGAATACATTCGAAATTTAGGATTCAACTGACTACTCATTAATTAATAATAGATTTTATACATTACCACAAACTGTTCTGTTAATTTTTCAAATCCATCTCCTTGTATGTGAATATCTAAAATAAGGGAATTCATTACTAATGGATCTCTTAATGATACAGAGAAATTAGGAACACAATTAAAAAAATATAGGACCATTACATATATTGGTCTGAATCAAAGCCAACAAAGAAGTTTTATATTTTTTAATCTCTTATCCTATAATGCTACATAGATGGGAGTATCAACACCGATATGAACTAGAGGTTTAATTGCTATTTGAATTAATCCAAAATGAACAAATCTATATCCTTTTTCCAAATAATTTTTTATGGAGATATTAGATAATAATGATGAAGAATGAAATTTTTCTTGAATATTCAATGTTTCTTCATGCGTTTTAATACTAAAAGCAGTTTTAAAATCCAAAGATCCTATCTTATAAATTGTCTCTATATTCTCTTCTGGAATAGACCAATCATCAAAATTGCCATTAATAATTTCTTCTTTACTTTGAACAATCCTTTTAGTAGTATTATTATTATTATGTAGGATTTTCCTCAGTATATTAGCCATATTGATTTACTAAAATTTTAACATAACCAACGTATTATAGTGGGAACAGTGGTAAACTACACCTGAAACACCGATCACTTTCCGTACTACAAGGCTTACCAACGGACTTATGAGTTTACTACCACCTTACCAAACACCAAAGTTACAATGATAATGTTACTATTCAAGTATAAGATATATGGCTCTGATACCAAATTAATATTATGTACCAACAAAAGAATCTTTAATCACGGCAAATGGTATGTCGTTAAAGGTCAAAGGTAAATTAGTTAACATTTCTATATGTAATGAAAAATTTTGTTTCAAACATCATTTTATTGTAGTAGAGGATCTGAATATTCAGGCTATATCTAATCCTCATGTCTGCTCAAGTTTAGGGATTAAGAGATAGAATACTAGGATTGAATAGTCTATTAAATCAGTATAAGACAATTCATCCTAAATGGTCAAGTTCAATATGTCCCAGGCAAATCTATATGATTCAATTAGTTTAGACAAACCAATTTTCCGAATTACATAATAACCTAAACTGACAGTGTGTTTAAAACTGTCTCGGTTACGAACCTCATTTATATATTATGTCTTTTAACCAATAATGAGATCTACTATGTCACACCAGATACCTCATCATCTAACTACATAATATAAATGGACATCATATGTAAAACATATAAACAATTTTAACTAAAACATTTAATCGAAATATAAAACTGGGAAATAGTTTAATACAAGCAAAGCTTTAGTATTCAAACCCAACAATCCAAAAACAAATTGTCTACTAATGAACCTGAACAAATAAGTTTGCCATCTCTTCTAATAACAACAGATTAATAAGAAAAGATAAACTTATAACTATTCATTAAGAGTTTAGAAACCGAAATAAGGTTATTTCTAAAACTAGGTACATAAAGACAATTAGGTAAATCTATCCGATAATTTTTTAAAATGAAGGTAACTACTCCTACTGCTTCTACTGACACTCTTGTAGTGTCGCCCAAGTAGACTTCAAGCTCGCCTTCTCTAAGCTTTCGGGTTACTTGGAACCCCTGCAAAGAATTACAAACGTGGTCAATGGTGCCTGAATCTACACACCAAGTATCTGTGAGAATCACCGCTAAACACGTCTCAATAATTAAGGCAGAAACTATCGTACCTTTGAGCTTTAGACAATTCGATTTCTAATGTTTCGTCTTACCGCACTTGAAGCACTTGCTTTTAGGCTTCTTCTTCTTCTTTGCAATGTCTGGCTTTGTAGCATGATTCTTGGTCTTTTTCTTCTTCTTGATCTTGCCTTTAGGCACAGAAGAAGAACTCGAAGCCTTCACCGTGACTAAAGCTTACTTCTTCTCTTGGAAGATGCCTTCGGCCGACACCAATGTTGTTAGGAGCTCAGGAAGAGTATAAACTCTTTGATTCATATTGTAGTTCACCCGAAACTGCTCGAAACTAGAAGGTAAGCTCTGGATGATGATATCAATCTGACTTTCCGAATTTCACCTCTCAATACTTCTATTTCATTGACGTTACTGATCACGTGAAGTACATGATCTCTCATCGATGAGCCTTCAGCCATTCTGGTATTCATAATTTTCCTCATCGCTGCTTGCCTTGTTGTCCGGCCTTGATGAGCAAACATCTCTCTCAGGTGAGCCATTATGTCAAAATCAAACACCATGGGATGAAGCTGATGTTGCAGAACATTCGACACAGAGGCCAGAATGTAACACCGTGCCATCTCATCCTCTTTTTGTTGGGAATTGTTTAGGTGTTTAATCCAATTAAACAGCGGAATCCTAAACACTAAGGATCGGGTCTTACCTTTGAAGCGTAATCGGTTGCGCACGTCGCCTGGCTCCTCTGAGAAGATGGCGTTTTGTTGTCTCCAAAATCCTTCCTCGAAGGATCCTCTACTCTCAAGCACGAAAGCCTTCGCAGGTTGGTGCTAGCAAATCTTGCCTACCCGGAGAATTTGGGAAAATCTGTGTATTTTTGTCTGATGAGAATAATTCAAAATCCCCTATTCCTACAATTATATCCCTAGGATATTTGTAGAGAATTAATTTCCAAAATCAGTATTGTAATTATCCAATTATAACTTAACTGATTTTAGTAATTTTCCAAATCAGTATTATTACCAAATATTATTTAACTGATTCCAAGTCAGTATTTAGATAATATTTACTAATTTCAAATCAGCCTTAAATAATACTTTAATGATTTGGGTTATACATCAAGCCCATGGATCAACCCATGACCCATGGATCAGGCTGATGGGTCAAGAACTTCAATTGCAATTAAGTCCCTTGATTTATCAGCCCATCCCAATTGTTCTTAGGTAATTAATTAACTATTAATTAATACCATAGACCTTTCCAATAATATTTAATTAAACCATTTAATTAAATCTTTTTTATTTAAGTATAACAATTATACTTATTGTAGGCAAGAATCCTTATTCTGCATCATTGAACTTTCTTATGTGCGATCCTGTAGGCCCATTCCAAATTGGCAACGGATAACTCAACTTATTGATTAATCCATAAGTCATTAGTGGTCTCTAGCAAGACATAATGACTACCCAATTCAGAATGGAGGGTCGAATGGAGATTCATCACAACCTTTCCGAGCAAACTGCGTACGATCCTCTACATCGATATCCAGTTTAGCATAAGGCATGGAACCATCATCCTTATGTAGCTAAACGTTTACTTGATCTTAGTGACACTGAATCCATCAAGCAAATGATATCCTTATCATTCCTTGGGCATGGCCATGCACTTTTCAGTTCACTATCAAGTGGCCAAGATATCATCTCTCACTTAAGAGAGATTTGTAGTCCCATCACTTCACCTACATACCTTAGCGTGTCTCATAGTGTACCCAATCATACCCGTACTTGGCAACCTGTTACGACAACGTTATGCGTATGTCAAAGCACACTACAATTCACCTAAGACCATGTAGTGATTTCTGGTCTAAGGATCCTAGTACCAGTACTACTCAAAAGAATCACTCATGATCTAATTAGTCCATGGAGTGTTTCTTTTGGCGGATCGATTTCATGAATTTAAATATGCACAAGGATATTACTATCATGAAATTAACTCATTTGATAAACAATCAATCAAGCGACAAATATCTTATTTACATAAATACCCTCAAAGTATATTTACATAAATAGCCCTCATTAGGGCACATTCACCAACAATCTCCCATTTGCCCGATGAAGGGCTATGTCCTAAACTGTTTAAGACCAAGCTCTATTACATGTCTATCAAACTTTGACTGTGGTAGGGCTTTTGTGAGAGGATCTGCTATATTGTCGTCTGACCTTATTTTGCACACTTTCACATCTCCTCGATCAATGATCTCTAGAATGAGGTGAAACCTTCTGAGTATGTGTTTGGTTTTCTGGTGTACCGAGGCTCCTTAGCTTGTGCGATGGCCCCGTTATTGTCACAGAAAAGTTCTATCGGATCTTGGATACTCGGTATCACTCCGATGTCTGACACGAACTTTCTCAGCCAAACAGCTTCCTTTGCAGCATCTGATGCAGCAATGTACTCAGACTCTGTTGTAGAATCGGCTGTTGTATCTTGCTTTGAGCTTTTCCAACTTATTGCACCGCCATTCAGACTAAACACGTAGCCTAATTGTGACTTCATGTCATCTTGATCTGTTTGGAAAGCAGCATCAGCGTAACCTTGTACAATGAGCTGTTCTTGTCCTCCACACACTAGCATTAATCCTTTAGTTCTTCGTAAGTACTTCAGGATTGCTTTGACTGCAGTCCAATGATCCATCCCTGGATCTTGTTGGTATCTGCTAGTCATGCTAAGTGCATGTGCAACATCCGGACGGGTACACAACATGGCATACATGATAGATCCTATTGCCGAAGCATATGAGACTCTACTCATTGTATCCCTCTCCTCTCTTGTTGAAGGACCTTGGTTCTTCTTCAAGAGAAGGCCATGTCTAAATGGTACGTTACCATTTTTGGAGTTAGACATATTGAATCTTTTCAATATCTTGTCTATGTACCCTTCTTGACTTAGCCCCAGAAGCCTTTTAGAGCTATCTCTATAGATCTTGATACCTAGTATCGTCTCAGCTTCTCCTAAGTCTTTCATAGAAAATACACTCCCCAACCATTGTTTGATGTCTTTCATCAAAGGAATGTCATTTCCTATGAGCAGGATGTCGTCCACATATAGGACAAGGAAAACAATCTTGTTCCCACTAACTTTCTTGTAAACACAAGGCTCATTTTCGTTCTTGATGAATCCGTAACCTTTTACTTCCTCATCAAAACGAAGATTCCAACTTCGAGATGCTTGCTTTAGTCCATAGATAGACCTCCGAAGCTTACATACTCGATTAGGATGCTTTTGATCGATGTATCCCTCGGGTTGTTTCATATAAACATCCTCGAGTAGGTTTCCATTCAGGAAAGCCGTCTTAACATCCATCTGCCATACCTCATAGTCAAAATATGCTGCTATGGCAAGCATTGTCCTAATGGACTTGAGCATCACGACAGGAGAGAAGGTTTCATCATAGTCTATACCATGAGTCTGTTTGAAACCTTTAGCCACTAGTCGTGCCTTAAAGATCCCGCCAGGTTTTAACTTGAAAATCCACTTGCAATCGACAACCTTTGCCTGAACAGGAGGGTCAATCAAAGTCCACACTTTATTGTCCCTCATGGATTGCATTTCAGATTCCATGGCTTCTAGCCATTTACCGGAATCCGGACTTTCTAAAACCTGTTTGTAGTTCGCGGGCTCATTAGAGTCCACCAAGATCAAATCTTGATCGTCAGTCACGAGAAATTCGTATCTCTCGAGTTCATGACGAGATCTACTAGACCTTTTAGGTTCTTGTGTTGTTGACTCAGGTTGCTCATCTTCATGAGTTTCCATGTCAACTTCCATATGAGTTTCTGTAGATCGTTCTACATTCTCTTGTGGTTCTTGAACTTCTCCGAGTTCTATTCTACTCCCACTGTCTTTCTTGTACAGAAATTCTTTCTCTAAGAAAGTGGCACCTCGAGCAACGAACACTTTGTTCTCAGTTGGATTGTAGAATTGATATCCTTTAGTTTCCTTAGGATATCCCACAAATAGGCATTTGTCAGTTTTGGGTTCAAGCTTATTACTTTGTAAACGTTTTACATGAGCTTGACAACCCCAAACTCGTAGATAGGACATATAGGGCTTCCGACCCATCCATATCTCATATGGAGTCTTATCTACTGCCTTAGATGGAATACGATTCAATAAGTAGGCAGCAGAAAGGAGAGCATAACCCCAAAAGGATGTAGGGAGAGTCGCTAGGCCCATCATAGATCAAACCATATCTAATAAGGTCTGATTTCTCCTCTCGGATACACCATTCCATTGAGGTGTTCCCGGTGGAGTCAGCTGTGAAACAATTCCACACTGTTTTAGATAGCCATCGAACTCATCACTAAGGTATTCACCTCCCCGATCTGAGCGAATAGCCTTAATCCTTTTATCCAACTGATTCTCTACTTCGTTTTTAAACTCTTTGAACTTTTCAAAAGTTTCATTTTTATACCTCATTAAGTAGACATACCCATATCTACTAAAGTCATCAGTAAAAGTCACGAAGATTCAAATCCACCTCTGGCTTGTGTGCTCATTGGTCCACATACATCCGTATGTATTAGGGCCAATAGCTCACTTGTTCTTTCACCTTTCTTGTTGAAAGGACTCTTTGTCATTTTGCCTTGCAAGCAGGGTTCGCAGGTTTCATATGATTCAAAATCAAATGAACCAAGCACTCCATCCTTGTGAAGCTTTTGAACTCACTTTTCATTTGCATGGCCTAATCGACAATGCCAAAGGTATGTTGGACTTAAATCATTTTTAGATGATTTAGATTTCTTTTCTATGTTATAGACTGGTTTTTCTTGGGTCAAATCCAAGACATACAGACCGTTACACATATTTGCAACTCCGTATAAAATATCATTTCGATATAAAGATAACGAATTATTCTCTTAATAAATCGAAAACCTTTATTATCTAAACTCAAAACTGAAATAATGTTTCTGCTCAAAGCAGGTACATAATAACAATTTTCGAGTTCGATATTTAAACCAGAAGGTAAAGACAGAGTGTAATCTCCAACTTCAACAGCAGCAACTCTTGCCCCGTTGCCAACTCGGAGATCTACTTCACCTTTCTTTGTTATCCTTCTATTTCTAAGTCCTTGCACATTAGTACAAATGTGAGCCCCACAACCAGTATCTAATACCCATGAGAAGGACGTAGAAAGATTTATTTCTATAACAAAGATATCTGAAGCTTGTTCACGAAACATTTCCGTCAGTGACTCATAAATTCGGAACGCTTCTAAATTCATGAACTACTTTTGAAACTCGCCCGTCATTGACGCGAGCATCAAACAAGTCACATCATCGGAGTCACTTTTCAGCTTATCCCAGGCTCGTTGAACAGTTGCCGAAGCATTTTGTGGTGGTTCAGGTAAAGCGTCTCTAAGACATGTAGCTTCCTTTCTTGTTTGAGAACTATTCTCAAGTTTCTTTCCCAATCTAAGAAGTTTGGTCCAACCAATTTATCTTTATCCAATATACTTCTTAGAGTAAAGTTTAAGATAACATTTGTGCTAGAAGATGCCATTTCTACAAAAGATAATTGCAAAATATTAGAATGAGTTTTGAAAAATGTTTTCCACAATAGCCAAAATTGAAATCCCAAACAATTTTGTGTTGGTGCTAGATTGTGGGCCGAAAATCCACAAAGAGTCAACCCCAGTCTTGCTTTGGCAAGTATCGTAGGGATCAGGCTCTTTTGGTAGGCAACGTTCAAATCACATTCCATGTAATCTAACGCTTTCCAATTGCATACCGTGCAACTTTTTCGGTGATAGGATGAACATTCCAAATGTTTGACACCATCCTATCTTTGCAAAATTAATCCCTAGTCAACTTATCGGGTCAAACTAGGATTAATTTTCCCAAGTTAAACCATCCCTCAAGGCATCACATCAATAGACACCCACACAGTTTTTCCATAACAAGTGGTAGTGATAAAGTTGAGCATCTAATACCCAAACAGTTTTTTCACTCATTAATGGTAGTGATAAAGTTGGGCACTATTATGTAACAACCCGTCGCATGAAGAAAAACCTGAGGCCCTTGGGCTCTCCAAGTCCATCAAACGTTCGACACTCAAGCGGGCCCTCAAGTATGGAAGCAAATCTTGGGTTTTTGGGATTTAAGTTTGATCGGCTTAACATGCATTTTCGTTTATCATTCATTTGCATAAATAAAAGAATGAAATTAAAGTGATGAACTGGGCTCTAATCTATTACAGGGCCTTTTAAAATCTTCATGTTGGGCCTCCGCTCCTGGGCTCCACCATGGACTCCTCTTGGAACCTCCTTTTGGGCCTAACTATTACATGATGATTTTATAGGCACGCAGGCCCAAATTCAAAATTGGCTGGCAAGCCCCAACTTTTAAAACGTTAAAATTAAAAGCCCAATTCATGTTTTTAAACACATAAAATGCATATGCTCATACAAGCCGATTTTAATTTAAGCCGATTAATTTAAGGATTGTGTAACCATTACATAATTAAAATTGATCGTGTCATGATCAATTTGAATCAATCATTCTGTTCATTTTACATTTATCCAAAATGATGCATGAACATGCTTGCATAATTATGATGCTTCAAATAAAATTTAAACAATTTAAATAAGCATCAAAATTAAAATAAAATAAATAAATAAATAAAAATTCAAAATTTAAACTAATTAATTAATCTAATTAATTAATTATTTATTTATTTATTTATTTATTTATCTTTTTCTAATTATTTTAATCTAATTAAAATAATTATTTTAAAATATATCTAATTATCTAATTCAGATAAATTTAAACTTATAAGATAAATTCTAAATTAATCCTATCTATATCTAATAAGACTATTTAATTAAAATCTTATTAAATAAAATTCAGAAAATTTAAAATTTTAATTTTCTAAAACTTTTTGGGGCTATTTGGTAATTTAAATAAAATTCTGGGCTAGGGTTTTGAGGAGGACTCAAAGTCCAGGGGTCATTCTCCAATTTTAAAACTATTTTAAAATTTGGCTGATTAGGGTTTGGGAGTGCGGCGGGGGTATTTTCATCTTTCCAGCCCATTAGGGTTTCATCCCTTCCGCAACACCCTCTGTCTTCCCCGATCGATTCTCTGGGCACACAGATTTGCCGACGACTTTCGCCGGTCATCTTCCCGATGAAATTTTTTTTTTTCGGTGCCACTGACCTTCCCCGGCCACGACCTTCCCGATAGCAGCATCTCCAAACGACGAGAACAACCGTTCGAAGAGACCACGCAGAGAAGCCGTGACCTGCGGCCATTCCGACGAGAGACACAGCGGCGACACTCGCCGCTGCTCGTTCTCAGTCCTACCAGATCATCGCCTAAGACGAAGTTCAGCCGGAACCTTTTCGACTTCTTTAGATTACGGATAAGAGAAAACAAGCCAACCCAAAACCATTTTCGGTGGCCCGTTTTCCCGACGACCGAAGCGACGAAAAAAAAAAAACAGCCCAGCAATATCAAAACCCAGCAAATAATCAAACCCCTTTGCAAATCAAAACAAAAACAGCCCAGTTGTAAATGAAATCCAAAACCGACCAAATCATTTTGAAACCAAAATCCCGAGACCATCCCGGTATATTATGTTTTCCCGGTGATAAAATGCAACAAACGGAAGAGAAAAATCATCAAATGAAACAATTAAACCCAGTTTTAGCATCATCGTTTTTCCGGCGAAATCAAGACAAAACCCACAGCAGCCCAGCTTTTCGAAACCAAAAATATTTAATCCAGCAAATCAATTTTGAAAACCCAAAAGAATTTCTGTTCAAAACATTCTTCCGGCCAAAACGGAAATAACGATTTCGAAGCCCAGATTTCCGACGAATGACCATTCATTTTGAACCCCTTTTTCTCGGAAAAAAAACTTTGGTTCTCCGGCAATAAGCTACGAAACCCAGAAAAGAAAAATATCCAAATCTTTAAAACCCAAGGTTCTAGTTTTTTTTTTCGGGTAATATTAAAATTAATTTTCAACACAAACAATTTGCTTGAATCAATTAATTTTAATATTAATCACTAAAATGTTCTAAACCTCGCTCTGATACCACTGTTGGGAATTGTTTAGGTGTTTAATCCAATTAAACAGCGGAATCCTAAACACTAAGGATCGGGTCTTACCCTTGAAGCGTAATCGGTTGCGCACGTCGCCTGGCTCCTCTGAGAAGATGGCGTTTTGTTGTCTCCAAAATCCTTCCTCGAAGGATCCTCTACTCTCAAGCACGAAAGCCTTCGCAGGTTGGTGCTAGCCAATCTTGCCTACCCGGAGAATTTGGGAAAATCTGTGTATTTTTGTTTGATGAGAATAATTCAAAATCCCCTATTCCTACAATTATATCCCTAGGATATTTGTAGAGAATTAATTTCCAAAATCAGTATTGTAATTATCCAATTATAACTTAACTGATTTTAGTAATTTTCCAAATCAGTATTATTACCAAATATTATTTAACTGATTCCAAGTCAGTATTTAGATAATATTTACTAATTCCAAATCAGCCTTAAATAATACTTTAATGATTTGGGTTATACACCAAGCCCATGGATCAACCCATGACCCATGGATCAGGCTGATGGGTCAAGAACTTCAATTGCAATTAAGTCCCTTGATTTATCACTTTTCTCCAGCTCGCGTAGGCATCTATATCCTCTTGAGGAGAATCATCAGTAGACACATCTAGACAAACTTGGGTGAACACAAACTTATACTGCTCAGCCGTCAGGACAATGTCCAAATTACGAATCCAATCGACATAGTTCTGACCAGTTAATTTGTTGTCTTTCAATATTGTAGCTAACGAATTAAATGCCATATCGAAGACTGTAAATAAATAAACAGACAATGTTTCAAAAAAATAAGCACAGGAATTTCAAAAAATTCACAATATTATTGACATCCCTTAAAACAGTAATTAAATCCACTAACATCTCATTCACCGGGGTTTTCACAAGCCACGATAGTGTGGATGTTTAAGCTAATCCACATTCGTTTGAGAAGAATAAGGTTCATTAACTACACTATCTGACCAAACGATCTATTGATCAATGTAGCTAATAGTGTTAGTGCTTTTCAGCCGTACACTAAGTGTGTGCCATTACGTGACTTCTGAGCTCATTACCTTAGGATAGTGCGCTTCAGATGAAAGATTATCTACCAGGGCCTAGCCAGAAACTTACTTTCGTGCTATGCATTCCAGAATCAGAATCTCTGGCCAGGCCTAGACACTAGCACAATCGCTATTCCAACCCTTGCTTGAAATAACATTGCACAGGATCTTGGTTTGTACTTATTCGATTTATCACGCAACAAATAAATTCTTAATTAAAAGTGGAAACATAAGAATTACCCATTGAAGCGTATACTCAGGTGATTCTCTTGTATACCTCAAGACTTTGTTCGTTGTTGTGTGGGCAACAATCCTACGAACAATTGATCAGCTAATCACCACAATCCACTTGCTGGAAAAATTCGACAGCTCGTCGCCACCTGAATTTCAACCGTCGCCGCCACCGGATTTCTCTTGCCACCGCCGCCTGCCAGAATTAACCACCGACCG